>JAIUCV010000002.1:46144222-47479631 GCA_026724425.1 Erythrophleum ivorense | reverse complement strand
CAACGTGCTATCTCTCTTTCTCATTGTTTTGTTCTCATAGTCATACAAGAGAAATGGAACATGTAACCATACGAGAAAGGGAACCACTGAGTAGTGTCATATTAAGTCACCATCTAACTAACATAATACCCATTTAATGTCTTGATATACCTCAGATAATCTTAATTACACTTAATTTTGTACATTTGATCCCTCTAATCAAAGAGTCATGCAAAATCTTCTGATGCATTTGTACTTAGGGTTACATTCCTAACTAATGTTTATGAAACCATGCGGCCTATGAGCTACAAATCATGTGTGTAATATCAGATGAGTTTTCCCTAAATGCTCATATTAATTCATCAGGATTAAGTTGTTTTCCTAGTCATGTTCTATTTTGCAATACCACATTACTCATGATCCTTGGAGATCATGCTAAAGTAGCAACACATAACCTCAGCTTCTTAACATAGATCCAAGTCCTAAAGGGTATAAATGTGGACTAAGAGTCCATAAAGCTCACACTAATGAAATAGGGATCCATTCAATCACTCCCTTTTGATGATCACATTCTAACACATGTAATATAAATTTCACACTATTGTGGAGCTCCCATTTAAGGTTTGTTATACCTTATCTTATACCATATAGAACACAGTTAAACATAATGATTGATTTGAATCACTCAGATTCAAATCTGGCTTTATATAGACTTAATGGAGTATTGACACCTCTACGTTAAAATTGTAAAGTCTCATTTTAGCACTTAGCTAAGGTGATGTAATATTGATACAAGGATCCTTACTTGTTACCTAGACAATAAGGATATCACCATCACTTAGTACTTAGTGATCATTTAAGTCTCATGCCACTAGCTCTCTTAGTGGTGGGATGATTTCTAGTATGAAAGGGACAATCTCAAAGCTTGGTAACAATCTTCAATATCTGCCTTTATAATCAAACATTATACAAGTCACCAAAGACTAGAAAATGAATTTCTTTTATGCATAATCAATGTTTTGATATAGAATCAGATTCTTATCAAATATAAACTCCTAACATGCTTTTGAAAAGCATCTCTAGCTATAGGTTTTATAAATGGGACACTAATCGCATTGATTGTGGAGACATGTGATAGTTGTGTTGAGCAACCTCAAATAAATTAGGTTGATTAAAGGTTTGTAATTAATGGTATAACTTAGGACATTTCCCAGGGAGTTTTTTTTTGCTTATAATTATTTGTAAAAAAGTTCTTCTAGTGGCAATAAATGAGAAATGTTTAGGGGGTTTTTTGAATTACTAAATTCTAATTAGAGTAAAGAAAATAACAAGAATTAAAACCTTAAGACTAAGTGATGGGAACAATTACGAAAAGTGTGGTAACTAACATTTGAATGGACTTCCTAAGATTTAATTATCCTTGCTTCCTTTTAATATACCAAACTTGGACTTAAATTCTTGCTTCTTAGTGTATTCTTTATAAAAATTCTTGAATTACCATTTAAGACTCAAATGACTAATTATCAAGGAAATTGCAACCATAAGGAACCTTGAAAAATTAGCCACTTCAGTTAGGGATAAGAACACACAAAAATAGTACCTAAATGTTCATTAAAATAGTTGAACAATCCACTTAGAGATGCTAATTCACCAATTAGATTAAGGATTTCCTCAAGTACAATAATCACACAAAAGTCCAGCCACTTAATACAATAACCATTGCACTAATTAGCCTAAAAATAAGAGGAATTAACTAGCAAATTGGACAGTTATTAAATCTGAAATTTCTTCAAACACTTAGGCATCAAAATAAATCTCCAAATGTGAAATTACAATAAAAATACAGAGCAAATTAATCTAGTACATTCAGCCACCAAATTCTCTAATTAACAAGTTACACCTAATCAAATTAAACAAAGAAATTAATGTTGAAAGTAAAGGATAGAGAGAAGAGAATTTAGCCAATTTGGAGATACATCTTAGAGCTTAATTTTTCATCCATGGAAGTCACATCCTCAGCTAGCTATCCAAGCAATTTTAAGCTTCCATTGAAGAGATAGATGGAGGAAAGTGGAGGAAGGAAGCCACGACTATTGCTTGATGGATGAATAATGAATGTCAATCCCTTAATTTCTCGTCCCTGGAGCTACTTGATACGTCGTGTTCTGCCTTTTTTTCTCATCCCTTGAGCTCTTCCCTTGTGTGCTTCATGACCTTAATCCCATGTGAATATCTCAACGCTGTGGCATTTGTGAATGTGAATAAGTGCCTTGTATTTTTCCATTTTTAATTCCCTAAATTCCATTAAAATATGTACAATTATTCCATACTTGCTATTGCACAAATGAAGCTTCCATCTTCAACTTTTTAGTTTTTGATTCAATCTTGTGACTTCTACTTCTTTTCCACATTAATTTTCAATCTTAAATTCTAATTGCCCATCAAAATCTGCACAAAAAGAATTAAAAAATCAAGTAGAAAAATTCACAAAATTATTTAAGAGAAATTTATGAATAAAAATTCGATAATTTTGCAAATAAATTCCTAAAATACAAAAATGGCCAATAAAATCAAATATTCTCTAATTAAATCCATTAAGCCACAATTTATCATCAAAATGTCTAAATTAAAAGAAATAAAATATATAGAAATTAGCAATTATTAAATTTCCCCCCACTTAAGTTTTTGTACTCCTGAGCAAAAGAAATCAAAACTTTAAGAAAAGGCTAATGGAAAGAAACAAAAAATGGAAGTGTGTAGGCCACTAAGCATAAGGAAAATCATAGCAAATCAATTATCCCAACTGTCCAAGTTATATTACTTGCATCAATGCAAACAAGTACCATGGCAAAATACTTAACAAAAGTGAAGTGTAATGATAGTCCCTCACTTGGCTTAGTATTTGTCACTTTACTCTCTAGTGTTTAGGATTAGGTATTCAATCTCAAACTCCAACCTATCCAACTTTACTACCATATGCTTGACTATTATCTACATCTCCACTACTCAAAATCAAATGCCAATATATGAACCAAAAGGTCCTTATTATGGTTATAATGTAGGCCAAGGTAAAAAACAAATGGTAAATAAAAGAATGAAGGGAATTCAAAAAGCAAAGTGGATACTTAAAATTATCAAGAGCATCAAGAGAGGATGTAGAGTGTAAAGAGAGTGCATTTCAAGGCCCCATTCACTACAAACAAGTATATGTACTAAGAGAACAAGAGTAGCTTTTCTTTCCTTTTCTTTTTCTTCTTTTCATTTCTTTTTTCATGCCTTTCTTTTGCTTTTCTATAAATTTTCTAAATTTTTTTAACTATGTCTATTCTTCAACAAAATAATCATTCATTTTTTTTCTTGGTATATTTCCAAAAAGAACATACAAATGGCCTAAAGTTGACAAGCTTTGTGCTTTGTGCTCCATTTCCACCGGTAAGTGACAAGCTTTCCCAAATACTAGCTGATAGAGTGACATGCCAATAGGAGTCTTGTAGGTAATCCTATAGGCCTAAAGTGCATCATTTAGCCTCTTACTTTAATCCTTCCTATTTGGTTACACTATCTTTTCCAAAATTTGCTTCATCTCCGGGTTAGAAATCTATGCTTGGCCATTTGTTTGAGGGTGATACAGAGAAGCCACTTTATGCACAACACCATACTTGTTAAGCAAGCTTTGCATACTTCGGTTGCAAAAATGAGTGCCCTGGTCACTAATAATGACTCTAGGGATGCCAAACCTACAGAAAATATGAGAGTGAACAAACTTTACAACCATCGAAGAATCATCAGTCCTAGTGGGCTTTGCTTCCACCCATTTCGAAACATAATCAATAGCCAGTAAAATGTATGTAAAGCTAAAAGAAATAAGAAAAGGTCCTATAAAATCAATACCCTAAACATCAAAGATTTCACAAAACAAAATGGGATGCTGTGGCATTTCATTTCTCTTAGATATGCTTCCTATTTGTTTACACCTAACACATCTTTTGCAAAAATCATAGGTATCATGAAACAAGGTAGGCCAATATAATCCACTATCCAGAACCTTTCAAGCTGTGTGTTTTGGATTGAAGTGACCTCCATATGCAAGTGTGTGATAGAATCTCAAGATAGAATCAAACTCTATATCAAGTACACAATGTCTAATCACTTGGTCACTACATAGTTTTCACAAGTATGGATCATCCTAAATATACTATCTAGCTTTACTTTTAAACTTATTCAACTAATGTTTATTCAAGTCAACAGGCAATTCAAAAGTAACTAGATAATTCACTAAGTTTGCATACCAAGGATAGAAACTATGCACATCATACAAATGCTTATATAGGAAATCATCATCAATAGGTAAAGAATCTACCTTTGGAGCCTCAATTCAGCTCAAGTGGTTTGCCACCAAGTTCTTTGCTCTGCTTTTATCCTGGATGTCAATATCAAACTCTTAAAGTAAAAGCATCCATCGAATCAATCTTGGCTTCGCATTAGGTTTTTTTAGCAAGTATTTCAAGATTGCATGATTAATAAAAACAATTACTTTAGTGTTAAGCAAATAAGATCTAAACTTATCCAAAGCAAAAATAATAGCAATAAATTCTTTTTTTGTGGTTATATAACTTGCTTGGGCCCCATCCAAAGTCTTAGATGAATAAGTTATCACATGGGACCTTTTATTCACTCTTTGGCTTAAAACTACACCTACAGCATAATTAGAAGCATCATATAAGAGCTCAAATGGGAGGTTTAGGGGGTTGAATAATGGGTGGAGAAGTCAATATTTTCTTAAGATCATCAAAAGTTATTTTACATGCATCATCAAAATGAAAATCAATATCTTTTTGTAACAGCTTAGATAGTGGCAAAGTAATTTTACTAAAATCCTGTATGAATATTCTATAAAAACCCGCATGACCTAGGAAAGACTGTACCTCCTGCACACATGTCGGGTATGGTAAAGAAGTGACAACATCTATCTTGGCCTTATAAACCTTTATGCCTTGTTCAGATACAACATGACCTAATACAATGCGTTTTCAAATCATAAAATGACACTTTTCGAAATTAAGTACAAAGTTCTTCTTTATACATCTCGTAAAACTCTATCAAGACTAGACAAGCATTCATCAAAAGAGTTCCCATATACATTGAAATCATCCATCAAAATTTTGATACAATTTTCTAGAAAATTGCTAAAAATGAAAACCATGCATCGCTAGAAAGTTCCAGGGGCATTACAAAGACCAAAAGGCAATCTTCTATAGGCAAATGTTCCAAATGGGCACATAAATATTGTCTTCTTTTGATCCTCTGGAGCTATGCATATTTGGAAATAACCTGAAAATCCATCCAGAAAACAATAGTGAGATTTCCTAACTAGACACTCAAGCATTTGATCAATAAAAGGGGGGTAATGATCTTTTCTAATGATTAAATTAAGCCTTCTATAATCAATGCAAATCCTCCAACTATTCTGTACATAAATGGGTACCAACTCATTCTTTTCATTCCAGATTACTATTGTAACACTATAAATTCTAGCTCATTTCATAACATTCATGGGCTTCACATCATCGATTCCATGAAAGTGTAGAGAAAAAGGGAATAAAATAATGACTATTTTCGCGTTGCGTCGTTTTTAAAAATTTTCATTTAGTGTCACGTGGGTCGTATGAGTACATACTATACTTTCCCATATTTAATTACATCAATAAAACTATTTTGCATCATAAAATCATGGCTACAACTCATGGAAATCAAAGAAGAGTTCAAAATAACCAAATGCATTTTCGGCCAGAATTGGCCCCTTTTCTGACCAAACTTTGAAAAATCATAACTAAATCTAAAAAAATTAAAAACATGCATTCTTGGTCATTTTGGAAGCTACGGATGTCTACTTCACACTAAAAATATGCCCAGATCATAACATCCATCACAGAGGACGTTTGACATCCGAAATGGTCCAAAGGTCAAACTACACTTTGGAACTATCACAGAATTCTACAGAAAACTTTGAAAATGTCCAATTAATCCTAAAAAAATCCAATCCATACAAATGATACCAATATGGAAAGCTATGGATGTTAGCTAGAGAGAAAAAATATCTCCAGACTAATTCATCAAGCCCAAACCTCAAAATTTAATGGAACAGTAACTCAGGTCAAGCAAAATTCCTGATATTGGATAGAATGTTCAAAAATTCATATCTCCCTCTCTAGACTCCAAATGAGGTGCTTCCAGTTGGCACCAGTCATTGTGAATGTCTAGTTTCTCTGTATAAAATTTTATGGCAATTGGACATCATTTGAGCCTTGTGTGACAGAATTCATTTTTGGACCAAATGAATAGTACAACAGACCAAAACTAGAAAAATGGCCAACTTTGAAAAATTCTCAAATATTTTGTAGACTTCCAAAAATTATGATCTTTAGCTTCCCAAAAAAAATCTTAATGAGACCTGATTATATGCCAAATCTCAGATCAAGAATAACTCAGTTGGCTAAAAAGTGACATGGGATTCTATTATGGTCATTTTTGGCTCCATATGGGATACCAAAATTACCAAATAACTTTGCTTTGGCTTTGACACCTTTTGGGCAAGTCTAAAAGCATATTTAGAACTTGTGTAAGCTGCCCAAATGGTTCCAAACCCCATGCATCTCATTTTGGCCTTTCCATGCACACATATGAACATTTCCATAAACTCATTCATAAAGCTATCTTTGCCATACATACTCAATTCACATTCCATTATTCACATAACACATACTTTCATTTCTACTTCATATAATAGCATAATTACATATGTCTCAAGGGTCATAAACCATTTACAACATTAATATACATCATTATGGTTCATTATGGCTTTAAAAGGAAAATGCTAGACATATGGATGTCAATCTTCCTCCTTCAATGTTGTTGGCTCCCATTAACATATCTATTTGGTCCACCTAGCATGTGAGATCATTGGAGAGGAGGGAATGAGATTCAAAGAATCCCAATAGCTCATCTCCCATTTAATCATACATAATATATGCAAAGCAAGCCTTAAAAATGCATGCATGGACATAATACAAATCCTGAACATTCAAGAAGTAAGCTTAGCATGTGAACAAGTCATACAAACATTCAAGAGCTCACCAAGTGTTTGGACTAGCCTCACACTTTTTCTCATAGATTTTGGAATTGCCTCACCTATTCTTTAAGAGCTTTGGACTCAACTATACTCTTGGGAGCCCACTTTACTTTTGGAAGACTCTTTACTTTGTCTCAACCAATCTCAAGGGTTCTTGGCTCATCCTCACCATGGTCAAGAGTTCTTGGCCTCTCCACACTCAAGCAAACTCAACAAACATCATACATTCATTTGAAAGCATAACATGACATCATGAAATCATGGCATATAACATCATACTAGCATACTTTTCATGGCTTGAAAATACACATACATACATTCTAAGACAAGCTAAACACACATCCATGCATGGAAAAAGGTGGAGAGAGCTACCTTGCACACAATCACACACTTTTTCCTTGAATTTCAAGCCTCCTCTTTCGGCCACACACCCACAAATTTGTAGAGATGGTTTCTCTTGGCCTAGACACAATTTATGGAAGCCAATTAGGTTCATGAAACAAATTCTAAGGTCACATAACTTGCTTAAACATTAAATTGCTCTATAACCCCCATTATGGTCTATAAATGCACCTAATGAAGTAACACCCCTCAAACAATTTTTAGGCTCCATTTGTTCCTTTCAAATATGATTCTTGACTTCTTTTAAGCCTCTTGGAGTCATCACACAATTAAAACAAAGGGCCTAATATCATGTTGATAATATGGAACCTAAAGCACTAAATCACTTTCTATGAGTTCTAAATTTTTTCCAAGACCTCCCCTTATTTTCATTCATCAAATATGACTCAAGAATGGCCTTAGAAAAATTTAAAACTCTCCCTAGCTATATGGACTCCCCTTATTTTCTTTGTTTTCTTGAAGGAGGAAGCATGTGGGGAGAATCTTAGCGATCTTAGGAACTCATTTAAACTCTTAATTAAACCTAGGAATCCTCACATAAGGTCAGATTTTACAAGGTGCATACAAAACCCTAGAATTTGCATATTAAAATCTAATGATTTTTTGATAATTCCCTTTGCATATTCTTAATCTCCACACCCTTTTTCCTTAGATTCATGCTTGGTTCTGCCTAAAAATAATCTCCTCCTAGGGGTTTCTCAAGTGGGGCAAAATGGTGGAGAAGGGAACCAAAGATGGCAACCATAGGAAGAGAAATTACCTTGTTTTCTTGCTTTTTCTCACTTGAATCTTGTGTTTTTTGAGCTCCTCTCTTCAAATCCGAATTTTTCCCTTAATTTCTCCCTTAAAATAGATTTGTAAACTTCATTTTAATCATAGGAAACAAAGAAGAATGGAGGAGAGGAGGTTTGGATAGACGAAATCATAGAAACTACCAAGAATCCACACCTTTTTCTTGATTTTTCTCCTCCTTTTCTTCGCCTTCTTGTGAGCCTAAGAGAGCAGATCATATTCTGTATTTTGGGTAGAAATTTCGTGCTTAAGAAGATGGGAGAAGAAAGGGGAAGTGTGTGGGAGCTTCTAGAAACACTTTTTTAAAAATTTTAATTTTATCCTTCCGTAATAGAAATTTTGTTTCAACTTCGTTTTAGCTCCTTTTTGAGAACCTTCTTTTCTATTATAAAATTTAGGTTCCCAATTTAATAAAATGCCTTTGGAATCACTGAATTTGGAGCTAAAACCTTACTGAACGAACCGGTCAAATTTGGGTCAACTGATGTTGGAAAAAGTCCACTGGAGGGGATTAACTGTCCCGGGGCTTTTCATGGTTTTCAGGGCCTCTGAGAACGCTGGGAAACTCAAAAATTTTATTTAAAAAGCCCTCCTGTGTGAAGTCCAAAATTTGCTCAAGATTATGAAAATGCCATTATGTTTCGTAAGCTTTTCGTAAGAAATTGTTTCTTTATTCTAGCTCTATTTTTCTTTTCGTTTGAGCCTGAAATTCTCATTTTTAGGATTCTAGAATGCTTCCCAAATTTTTCAAGACCTTAGCTACATCATTTCGGGGGACTTCCTTTTGTATTCTGTGAATTTGTTCGTTTACGGAGAAACTGTATGTTACGTTTCTCATGTTTTCTCTGGTTTTCGGAGAACCGAAGATTACAACTATAATCTCTGACTTTTTACGAACCACCTGTGTAGGACTAACCCACTGACTATCAGAAATAGGATATATAATACCAGTAGACAAGAGTTTAGATACTTCCTTTTTAACTACATTCAAAATAAGTAGGTTTAGTCTTCTTTGAGGTTGCCTTACTGGTTTTGCTCTATCTTCCAATGAAATTTGGTGCATACATGTATCAGGGCTAAAGCCAGGTATATCTACTAAAGTCCACCTTATTGCTTGTCTTCTCTTCCTCAAAACCTTTAGAAGTCTCATCTCCTCATTTTGAGCAATATCACTCACCACTATAATAGGAAGCTTGTCTCCTTCTTTAAGGTAAGCATATTTCAATGTATCAATAAGTTATTTTAGCTCTAAAATGGGAGCTTGCTCAACTAAAGGTATGAATGGCTTAATCTCAATCTCTTCCATACCAAGTACCTGCTCAGACAACTCACAAGTAGAAGAAATAACTTTTCCAACATAGGATGCATCAGTAGTATGGGAAGAATCAAAAGGATCAGCACTCAAGGGAATATCAGCATCATGATTATCCAAACTATCCATATTAGCGTGCTAAGTTTCATCAGAACTAGAAAGATCAATAAAACTAGTAAAATCAATAAAAGTTTTAGATGAAACAAAATCAACCTGATCAGCAATCAATTCTTTAAAGTCAATACTATCATAAAAGCTTAAACATTCATCAATTTCTCTACATATTGTGAAAGAATGAGAACCATCACAAGTGTGTCTTAGAGAATCATCAAGATCAGCAATATCACAAGAATCAGTCAACATGCTATCCCTAAACTTAGTACTAGCATCATCAATTAGCATATCAATCAAGCTCATATTAAGAATAGAGTGATCATCACATGGATATTTCATGGCATCAAATATATTGAAATGTATCACATTGCCAGCAAACTCCATTTGAAGAGTATCCTCATGCACATTTATGATTGTCTTTGTAGTTTTTAAGAAAGGTCTACCTAAGATGAGTGGGGCATGACCACGAGACCTATATCTATAATCCTCCATGTTAAGGACATAAAAATCAGCTAGAAATATCAAATCCTTTACCTTAACCAGGATATCCTCTAACATTCCTAAAGGATAAGCAATACTCCTATTTGCAAGCTACACAACCACTCTAGTAGGTTTTAATTCTCTCATTTACAAAGATAAACACATTATTTTAGGCATAACATTATTAGCAGCACCAAGATGAATCAAAGCATTAGAAAACTCAAAATTTCTAATGGTGCATGGAATTGTAAAAGTGCTTAGATCTTGACATTTAGCAAGCATTGTTGGCTGTATAAGTGCTGAAACATTGTTACCAAAATTGACTTTCTCATTCTCTTTTAGCTGCCTCTTGTTGGTGCATATTTCTTTAAGAAATTTGGCATACTTAAGGATGGTCTTGATTGCTTCCAATAAAGGTATATTGACTTAAACCTTCTTAAAAGACTCAAGGATTTCTTTTTCAATTTCTGCTTTAGTTTGCCTCTTTCCCAAAGTAGGTTTATATAGGAAAGGCAAAATCTTCTTTGGCTTATGTTCTTTCTTAGGCTCATCTAGTGCGATGTGTGTTTTTGATGACGCTGGCTTATCCATAGTAATGGTGTCTGAAGATCCGTGAACTTCCTTTCCACTCCTAAGAGTGATGGCAGTAACATTACTGTTATTCTTAGATTCACAATCGTCTGTGATGGCAATTGGCTTGAACCTTAAGATTTCACCTCATTGAGAGAGGTACCAAACTAGCCTAACTAAGTATCAACCCTTCTTTCTAAGTTTTGCATGCTTATTTGTAGCTGCTGCTATTGTTGCTATAAATGTTGCTTAAGAGCATTACTTTCCATAAGTTGCTTCATCATGTCCTCTAAATTACTTCCTTTCTTTGGTTCCTCCTATATAGGGACTGACTGCCTCATAGGTTGGGAAAGCTGTACACTAGGTCCTGCAGCATTGTACCTATTCTGTTGTTGCCCTCCTATATATCTCAAGTTAGGATGATCTCTCCACCCTGGATTATATGTGTTAGAGTAGGGATAATATTTTTGCTGCCCTTGTTGCATTGGCCTGACCGAAAACATCCCAGCACAAGTCTCTACCCTATCATCTCTGTAGCATGTGTGGCCAAACAACATATATCACATAAGGGTCCCACCAAGGCAATAGAGGTTGATGGCTGCCTAGGTGTATAGCATTAGGGATATGAATGCATCTAAATAGCATAGGATTGTGGTGCATAAGTTTGAGATGGAATAGAGACTGATTGTGGTTGCTGTTGAGCTAAAGCACGTTGTTGGAGCATAGAGGACATCTCATCAATTTTTCTCTCAAGTCTCTGATCCTAATGTGGAGCATACAACTTATTGACTTCCTTTCACTGTTTGTCTCACACCAAACTATTGTACATTTTGAGCCATCTTATCAATCAACTCCCAGGCTCTTGCAGGTGTCAAATCGCCCAAAGCCCTACCGGAAGTAGCATATATCATTTTTCTATCCATATTTAGTAGCCTCTTATAAAAATACTGAATTAATAGTTGATCAGAAATTTGATGGTGAGGACAACTAGCTAACAATCTCTTGAACCTTTCCCAATATTCATATAGGGTCTCTCTACTATTCTATTTAATCCCATAAATTTCTTTTCTTATTGATGCAGTGCGAGCAGCAAGAAAGAATTTTTCCAAGAAAAGCCTCTTCAATTGATCCTAAGAAGTAATAGTACCAGGGGATAGATAGTATAGCCAGTCTTTAGCCACACCATCCAAAGAATAAGGGAATGCTCTAAGCTTAATTTGTTCTTCTGAGACTCCTTGTGGCTTCATTGTAGAGCAAACAACATGAAATTCTTTTAGAAGTTTGTGAGGGTCATCTCCTACAAGTCCATGAAATTTAGGAAGTAAGTGAATCAAATCAGACTTAAGCTTAAAATTTGCATCTAATTTTGGATATTATATATAAAGATTTTGATAGTGCACATTAGGTGCTATCAATTCCTTAATGGTTTTTGCATGCATGTTACCATTCAAATTTGTATTTGCATTCAAGTTGGCTTGAACATGCATATTCATGTTAGTATTCACTTACTCTTGTTCAGCTATATTATCACTAGCAAATTGAAGTACATAATCAATTCCTTGCACACAATCAAAAGTAAAAGAAGTACTACTACTATTTTTTACACTATCATTATTTTTCTTAATCCTTACTTGCTTTCTAAAGGTTTTTTTAATTTTAGGATCAAAATCAATCAATTTCTCACTAGAGGACCTTATCATAAACCAGTTAGGCAAGAAAAAACTAAAAAATAGCATCAAAATCAAAAAAGAAAAATTAAAATAATAAATCTAGAAAAATAGAGAAAACATTTGGAAAATCAGAAAAATACTTGAAAAATGAAAAACTCAAGGAAATCAAAGGATTTTGGCTAATCCAGGGGCTACCACACAGCTTTAGCTATGATTTTTGCTCAGAACCACCTAAAATGTTTAAGTATCAAGTTTCAAAATTTTCTTGGCAAGTGATCCAAGAAAAATCAAAGCATATTGAACAATCAAATTAGTAACTGTAATGTCCAATTTTCGTTAAATGACGGAAACAGACCTGTTTTCAAAGCAAGTCCCCTGAAATGAATTAGTTAAAGTCTCAAAAAATTTGAATAATATTTTAGACTCCTAAAAAAGAGAATTCTAGGCTTAGACTGAAAGAAAAACGAAGCTAGAATAAAGAAACAATTTCTTACGGAAAACTTACAAAACGTAATGGCATTTTTGTAATTGAGCAAATTTTGGAATTCACACAGGAGGGCTTTTTAAATGAAAGTTTTGAGTTCTCTGGGGTTCTCAGAGGTCTTGAAAACCATGGTAAGTCCCGGGACAGTTAAAACCCTTCCAGTAGATGTTTTCCAATGTCAGTGCACCCGAACTTTGATAAATTCGTTTAGGAAAGTTTTAGCTCTGATTTGAGTGATTCCAAAGGCATTTTACTAAATTGGGAGCCTAAATTTTATAATGCAAAATATAGTTTTAAAAAAGGAGCTAAAATGAATTTGAAACGAAAATGCCAAAAAAAAGGGCAAAATGAGAATTTTTGAAAGTCATTCTTCCTCCACCTATCAATATAGGGCGCCCCACTCTCCCATTCACTTAGCCTCATATTTTTCTTCCCTAAACTAGAGAAGAAACCCTAGAAGAGTGGTGCACAAGAGGAAGAAGAAGAGGAGGAGAAATCAAGGCTTGAAGGTATGAAATTTTGGTAGTTTTTCATGCTTTCTTCTTCCCAAACCTCTTCTCCTCCATTCTCCTTTGTTTCCTATAGTTATAATAAAGTTTATAAATCTATTTTAAGGGAGAAATTAAGGGAAAAATTAGGATTTGAAGAGAGGAGGCCAAAGAAGACAATATTCAAGTGAGAAAACAAGAAAAAATAAAGTAATTTCTTCTTCCATGGTTGCTACCCTTTACTTCCCTTCTCCCTATGGTTCGTCCCTTTCAAGAAGCCCTAGGAGGGCTTGGTCTTTAGGTAGAACCAATGGTGATTCTTAGGAAAAAGGGTGTGGAGATTAAGAATATGCAAAGAGAATTGATAAATAACCATGGAAATTCAAGATGCAAATTCTAGGGTTTCATATGTTTTTTGCAAAATCTGATTTGATACCTTGATTTCTATGCTTAAATGAGAGTTTAAATGAGCTCCTAAGATCCCTAGAAGTCTCCCCATTTGCTTCCTCCATCAAGAAAACAAACCAAAATCCATGAAGGCTAAAATCCTCCATTGTCTTGGCCTAAAAGAGTTTGTGTACCTAAGGAGAGTTTTAAATTTTTTTAAGTCCATTTTTGAGTCATATATGATGAGTAAAGATAAGGGAAGGCCTTGGAAAAAATTTAGAAATCATAAAAAGTGAGTTGGTACCTTATGTTCCATAATATGGCCTAAAGAAGTAACATGTAATTAAGCTCTTTATTTTAATTGTGTGATGACTCCAAGAGGCTTAAAAGGAGTTAAGAATCATATTTGAAAGGAAAGAATGGAGCCTAGAATTTATTTGATGAGTGTTACTTTATTAGGTGCTTTTTTGAAATTATAAAGGGGTTTGTAGGTTAAGCTAGAGTCTAAGCAAGTTGTGTGTGTAACGACCCTAACTTCAAATTATAGTAATTAAGGTTAAAGATATAATTAATAATCATATATCAAGGTTTGAAGTCATTAAGATTAATTACATTGGGAAAAGTGAGAAAATTTGAAACCTTAATGTTGTTAGGGTCATTAGCTTGACAACCACAATTATTCGAATGCGTAAGTGAATTTAATTATCAATGAGGAGCCTTTGATTCTCCCATCCATCAATTCCAACTCATAAAATCCTCCTACAAGTGTTTCTAGATCATTTCTTAGCATTACCTTAAGAGAAACTAAGGTTTCTAGGTGAATATGAGAAATAGAGCACTTTCGCTATGGCTAAATTCCCTTGTGTCGCGGCCAATTACTCTCGGTTCAACTCCTTATGCCTTCACAAATTTTTCACCTTTCGCCGCGGCCAAATACCCTCTAGAACACCCCCAAATCTGCCTTTCAGACTTAGCTGTGGCTAATGTCACTATTCACCATGGCCAATTGCTCTCTGTTTTCTTCCCTGGCAGTTTTGCCACATTTGGCCAAGGCCAATTAAATGTTGGCCGCAGCCAATTCCCCTCTGTTACCATTTGGCCGAGGCCAATTAAACGTTGGCCGCGACCAATTCCCTTATGTTCCTATAACACCCAAGATTTTATCTCATGCTCTCCAATTCCTCCTCTAGCAACACTCTAGGCCACTTTAACTTAGTTTGTGAATATTTAGTGTCTTTCTTTTACCTAATCTACCTAACACATCTATCATTACCTATTCAAAACTCACATGTGGATCCTTAACCCTCTGGCCACCATAAACCCGTAAGTTTATAGATTAATGACAGCAAATAGTTCATACACTACTCACATTTCCATTCAAACATAAGTCCCATTAGAAAATTCCATACATCACTAGTTTAAGTTGATATATGATGTATCAAATGATTACAGTCCCTATGCTTGGCAATTCATGATGCAATGCAGCAATTACATAGTGTTAGTAGTCTAGTTATACAAATACAATCTGACAAGGTTTCCAAACCTACCTACTACTAAACCACATAATGAGCTTTCATTAATTTTCTCCTTGCCATTAGGAGGTCTGGTCCCTGAAAATGTTAGCTCATAACGAGGTGAGATATACAATCTTAATAACAAAAGGCAATTTCCATATATATGTACAAGTTAATTAATCCAATGCAATTTCATGTCCTCAATACCAGAATCATCAATTCAATTTGCAAATGAACTAGTTGAACTACCAATAACTACTGTCCCATACCAGCAATCATACACAACATGTTAATAGCCAATAACATCGGGAGAGATCCATTCATGGCACCTACTCTATAATAAGCACAACCAGGGCTTAGTACATCTGGGGTCTGATCACAACCCGGTGCTCGATCGAAGCACATGCACGGGTGGCAGCCACACCACAGCTCCACCATGGACTCACGAGGTCCAATCACAATAATAATTCAAGTAGTCAACCAATCATTTAGCATTTCAAAATCATATATGTGCAAACAATATTAGATTAACATGAACATATACATGGAATTAGAAAATTAACCCCAGTTACCTCAATGAAGCCAATTACTCATCCTTTAGCTACCATCATGATTCAAAGCACACCAAGCTTAACATAAGCATAATCATCATTATTCAACTACCATTAGTAAGAAATTTCCCTATTTATAGATTAATCTTACCCCATGGTAGCCCAAACCCACCATAAACCCTCCAACTTGCAGCCTAATAAATTTCCACCCTAATCTAAATGGATTTTGGGCCTTCAAATCAACACACTCTCCTTAACCCTAAGAGTCTCTACAGCCTATCTCATCTAGCACTAGCCTACTTGAAATAATGGGCCCTTTAGACTAGCCCATCTTTATTAAAATCTTAAGAAGTCTTCTCTCCACCCATTTGGCTGCCAAGAAACTCATGTTTTACAGACTTAAGAAGCTATTTTCGCACTTGAGAAGAGGGGCGAAGGTTTTTCTGCATTTCTCCACCATTTCTCACTTCTAGAGGAAGATTTGGCCAAGGTAATCTATATAAAACATGTCTCTCTCATTCTCCTCTTCATTTTGGTATGATTAGTTTCTGGTTTTGAGCATTTTCATCTCATTCTTAAATCTGAAATTTGGTGTTTGGGTGTCTCCTTGTAAGATTTTTGGAGTTAGAAGCTAGAGGGATGATTGGGTAAGTATTTCCCTTCCATTTTTGTGTATTATTTTGCTGGAAAATGTCTCTAAGGGTTAATTTTCATAATGGGTTCTACTATTGTGAGAAATTACAAGGAGATGAAGGTGAAAAATTGAATTTTCTGGGCTTGATGACTCAAATCCGAATTTGGGAATGTCTCATGGTGTGTTCTTAGCAGTTAAGGCTCAACCCAATCCATTTGACCTTTTAGGTGTATGGGTAAGTGTTCCCTCTTCTCTTGTGTGGTATATATACATAATTTCCATCATTTGAATTGACCATTGGTGTATGGCTTTTACATGTGTGAAAATGGAGATATTAGGAGTGACATATTGTGAGTTCTTATTGTTGTAACCTTAAATTAGTGCAGTAGACCCTTAGGAAGCTTGGGTAAGAAGTTCTTAATGTACTCTTATTAAGATTAACCTATAGATAGGGAAATTTCTTACTAATGGTAGTTGAATAATGATGATTATGCTTATGTTAGGCCTGGTGTGCTTTGAATCATGATGGTAGCTAGAGGATGAGTAATTGGCTTCATTGAGGTAACGGGGGTTAATTTTCTAATTCCATGTATATGTTCATGTTAATATGATATTGTTTGCACATATATGATTTTGAAATGCTAAATGATTGGTTGACTACTTGAATTGTTATATGTGATTGGATCTTGTGAGTCCATGGTGGAGCTGTGGTGCGGCTGCCACCCATGCATGTGCTTTAATTGAGCATCAGGTTATAATCAGACCCCAGATGCACTGAGCCTTGGTTGTACTCAATGGGGAGTAGGTGCCATGGACGGGCCTCTCTCGGTGTTATTGGCCATTAACATGTTATGTATGATTGCTGGTATGGGACAGTAGTCATTGGTAGCTCAACTAGTTCATTTGTAAATTGAATTGATGGTTCTAGTATTGATGATATGAAATTGCATTGTATTGATTAATCTATACATATATATGGAATTTGCCTCTTGTTACTGAGATTGTATATCTTACTTCGATTGTGGGTTAACATTTTCAGGGACCAGACCTCTTAGTGGCAAGGAGAAAATTAATGGAAGCTTATTATATGGTTTAGTAGTAGGTAGGTTTGGAAACCTTGACATATTGTATTTGTATAACTAGACTACTAACTTTATGTAATTGCCACATTGCATCATGAATTACCAAGTATAGGGACTGTAATCATTTGATACATCATATGTTAACTTAAACTAGTGATGTATAGAATTTCTAATAGGACTTATGTTTGAATGAAAATGTGAGTAGTGTATGAACTCTTTGCTGTCATTTATTTATGAACTCACTGGTTTATGGTGGCTAGAGGGTTAAGGATCCCCATTTGAGTTTTGAATGGGTAATGATAGATGTGTTAGGTAGATTAAGTAAAAAAAAGACACTAAATCTTCACAAACTAAGTTAAAGTGGCCTAGAGTGTTGCTAGAGAGGGAATTGGAGAGCATGAGATGAAATCTTAGGAGTTAGAGGAACAGAAGGGAATTGGCCGCAGCCAAATATGGCGAAGTTGCCAGGGAAGAAAGCAGAGAGCAATTGGCCGTGGCGAATAGTGAGGTTAGCTGTAGCTAAGTTTGAGAGGCAGGTTTGGGGGTGTTCCAGAGGGTATTTGGCCGTGACAAAATTTGTGAAATTTGTGAAGGTATAAGGAGTTGAACCCGAGAGTAATTGGCCACGGCGCGAGAGAATTTAGCTACGACGAAGGTGCTCAATTTCTCATATTCACCTAGAAACCTTAGTTTCTTTTATGATAATACTAATGAATGATTCAGAAACACTTGTAGGAGGTTTTTATGAGTTGGAATTGATGGATGGAAGAATCAAAGGCTCCTTATTGATGATTAAATTCACTTGCACATTAGAATAACTGTGGTTGTCTAATTAATGACCCTAATAACATTAAGGTTCAAATTTCCCTGCATTTTTCGAATGTAATTAGTTGTAATGACTTTCAACTTTGATTTATGGTTATTAATCGCATACTTAACTTTAATTATGATGATTAGAAGTTACGGTCATTACAATATGACTTGTTCAAATGTAAAAAATTCTTTTTGAATGTTTGCACATGTTAATATGCCAATGCATGCATTTGTAAGATTGGTTTTGCATTTTTTATGTGTGATTGAAAGGGAGATGAGCTATTGGGATTCTTTAAATCTCATTCCCTCCTCTCCAATGTTCTCAAATGTTAGGTGAACCAAGAGAGCAAGGAAATGGGAGCCAACCACATGAGAGATAGAAATGTGACATCAAAGTGCATGGATTTTGTTCTTTAAGACTACATAGATGGCAAATGGTATAATCCATGGTTGTATATGTCCTACGATGTTATGAACATGTATAATTATGTTAATGTATCATGTATAATTGAGAGCTACAGTTGCATGTATGGAAATACTCATTTTGGACATGTAATGGCAATTCTATGGAAGTGTATGCATAAATGGAAGTGGAATGGCTAAATTAAGATGCATGAGATTTGGGACCATTTGGGCAGCCCATACAAGTCATATTCATACTTTTAGACTTGCCCAAGAAGTGCTAAACATCAAAGGAAATCATTTGGATACTTTGGTATCCTATATTGGTCAAAAATTGACCATATTGGAAACCTATACTACTTTTTGTCCAAATGAGTTCTTCTTGATCTGAGATTTGGTATGCATTTAGAGCTTATTGAGAGATTTTTGTGAAGTTAAAGTGCAGAATTTTTGGAGGTCTATGGAATATTTGGTGAATTTTCAAAGCTGGAAAAATTTCTGATTTTGGTCATGTTACTATTCATAATGGTCCGAAAATAAAATCCATCACTCAAGGGACAAATGATGTCCAATTACCACAAAATTTTATATAGAGAAACTAGAAGCACTGATAAGCATAATTTATATACATTTCATTCTCCTTACATTTAGACATTTTAATTCAAAATATGGTTCTAGGAGTCTAATTAAATGGAATTTTGTTTTAGTGGCCATTTTTACATTTTAGGAATTAATTTATAAATTATAGGTTTTTAACGCTAAATTTTATCTCAAATAACTTTGTGAATATTTCTTCCTATTATTTCTGCAGATTTTTGAAAAGCATTGGAACTGGAATGGAAGAATAAAATAGCATTTGAATAAGAGCAATGAGTTTTAAGAAGGAGCAAGCTCCAGCACCCTTGTATCTCTCATGGAAGACACATACTCATGCACTCGTCTAGCATGTTCCCACAGCAGCTTGCACAGGTTCCCTTCTCTCACTTGAAGTAAACAAAGAAGAGTAGCAACACACGAGACTTTGGCTTGGGTTGGAAGCTCCAGAACAGAGAAGAATGAGCTACATGGGGTAGAACGTGGATTGCTACGAGCAGCTACAGTGCACGAGCAGCATGAAAGGAGATTAACATGAAAAACAAGTGAAGAAGGAAGCATGGGCAGCAGCTGTAACGTGCATGAAGAAAACCAACGTGAAAGTGACGCTAAAAGGGAGCTGGGCTGGACTTAAGGGAAGAAGCCACGTAAAGATGAAAAAGACGAGGCAGCCAACGTGAAGAAGATGCACAATGAGCAGCAAATATAGGAGGCAACAGATGAAGCTTGGTTCTGACATGGGTTCTGGTTCGAATAGAAAACAAAAGCCATGTTAAAACCGCAAGAAGCATGGAAGGAACTCGAGCTGAACTTGAACGAAACATGAGACTACATGAGCTGAGAAACGCAGAAGCAACGAGCTACAGAGAGCTAGAGACGCTGATCTTCACGTGGGAGACTACTTCTTCATTCTGTTGAAGAGAACATGCAGGAGCTGGACGAGCTAACTCGAGCAGAACGCATGCAGAAGAAGCAAGGCTGGAGCTGAAAACAAAGAAGCTTGAGAACAGAATGAAGAGAAGCTGCACGTGGAAGACGCTGAAGTAAAGAAACTGGGCAGAAAAATGAAGAAGCTGAACGTGATTGCATGAATAATATAATAAAATAACCAGTGGGGCCCATCGTATATATGTATAAAAGAAAGAAGCATGAATGAGACGTGGAGAATGAAAAAAAAACTCAAGGAGAGGCTGGGCACGTGAATAATAACGCGAAGAAGGAGAAGAAGAAGCTGCATATGATTCATTAAAGGAATCACGTGAACTGGAGCATGTTTAAGACGTTAAGAAAAACACGAAGATAAGCAGCATCTGCACGCCTCTTTCATTCAATTCAGCACGCCTCTGATCCATTTACAATTCCACACATCTCACGTCTCTCCAAATCCACCACGCCTCCACATATTTAGATTTCCTAGTTCATTCATGCAACTCCATTCCCTCATGCCTATATATATCAATCCATCAAACCATTATTCGACTCCATTCAACCACTCCTTCGTCCACTCCACTCTCTTCTCATCTCCACTCCATTCCATCTTCCATTCATCTACATCCCATGAAGTTCTAATCTCCATCCTGAGGCTAGCTAGGAGGAAGTCCTTGGAGAAGCTTGAATCCGGGGAGAATATTCAGAATTTTGGGCTGAGACTTTTCTATGTTTCCTACACTTTTTCTCTTTCATTTATTTTCTTGGTAAAGATGTATTTGATAAGGAATTTGTGTAAATATAATTAGTGGCTGGTTAGACACTAATTACGAAGTAATTTTTTGTTGATTAATTGATTGCAATATTATCTGAATTCCATGTATGCTTCGAAGGTGTTCGATAAAATACATGAGTGAGCTTAATTGTTTGAATTGAAGATTCCTTAATATTTAGTTGGTTAATTAAATATTTAGGATGATTCAGAGGTTAATCAATTAGTTAATCAATCAAATTAAATGTTCATTGATCCTAAAACAAGAATTGACAATTTAATTTGGATGTGAGGTTTCAATTCAACATTAGATAGTTAATCTCTTGTATCTTGAGTGGTTACTCAAGATAAATTGTTATGAACACATTTAGGAACTCTTAGACCAAAATCAATTACAATTAGATTAGGATAAGGATAGTGGATACTAAGGGACGAATCCGAAACTAGTCACAAGTCCATCTTTCATTCATAATTCATCCAATTAGATAGTAATTAGGAATTTAATTCAATTTAGTTTTAGGATAGTTTAATTAAATTAAAACCCCATTTAGTTTAGGAAATTTTAGAGTCTTTTAACGTTTGGAAAACTCAATTAAACATTGAACGCCAATTCTGAGGGAGATGACCTAGGTTGTGCCATTAACTGCATATTCTATCAGCCTAGTATTATTTTGAGGGTCATGCGACGATCCACTCAAGCACCCCATTTTGATGTCTAGAGAGGGAGATATGAATTTTTAAAAATTTTGCCCAGTATTAGGCATTTAGATTGACCTCAAGTATTATTTGATTAGTTTTCGATGCTTGGACGTAGTTGAACTAGTCTGAAATTATTTTTTCCCTCTAGCTAACATCTGTATCTTTCCATATTGGTATTATTTTCATGAATTAGATTTTTGTGGAATTAATTGGATATTTTTGAAGTTTGTAGTAGAAAGTTGTGACAGTGCCAGTGGCCAGCCAAACCTCTGTACCTTTTCAAATGTCAAATGTCTTCTATGTTATGCTTCATGATCTGGACATATTTTTAGCATAAAGTAGACATGTGTATCTTTCTAGAATGGAAAAGAATGCATGATTTCAATATTTCTAGAATTAGTTATGATTTTCCAGAATTTGTGATAGAAGTGAGAAAATTTTGGTCGAAAATGTATATATGAATTTTATGTGTTCCCTTACTTTTCACGAGTTGTAGGATACTTTTGGTAATGAAAATGAGTTGTATCTATGTAATTAAATATAAGAATGCGATGTATGAGCTCATATGGTCTATGGGAGATCGAATGAAAAATTTATACGCGACACAACGCTAAAAATGCATTATTTTAATGCCATTTTCTTGTCTCTCCATGAATTGCATGACATGAGACATGGAAGTAGCATAGAATGAGTCAGGAAATTATGGTGTTATAGTAACCAAATTAGCTCAATTCCTCACACCAAAAGACAAGATGATTAAATCCAAATTAAATTGACAACTACCTAACATATATAGACACTCAAAAACAAAAACAAAAACAAATCACACAAAATAAGCTCACAAAAATAAAGAAAATAAACTCAGAAAAATTAGAAAAATCACAGAACATTCGAGAAAATACTAAAAAAATTAAAAAAAAGTACCTTAAACTTTGGAATTTGGCCTAAAAACACTGGGCATGTCAAACAAAAAGTTTAGCAAGCCAAGCAATTGATTCAATTAATCGAAAAGACCAAAAACTAAGTCTAAAACAGAGTAAATACTACACAAAAACAGAGCTAAAACAGATTAAAAACACTAGAAACCCTCCTTCAAATAATTAAGAATCCAAACTCCCTAGCAACGATGCCAAATTTGATGATTGTGTCGAGCAATCTCAAATAAAATAGGTTGATTAAAGGTTTGTAGTTAATAGTACAACCTAGATAATTTGCTAAGAAGTTTTTTTTACTTATAATTATTTGTGAAAAAGTTCTTCTAGTGGCAATAAATGAGAAATGTATAGGGGGTTTTTGAATTACTAAATTTCAATTGGATTAAAGAAAATAAGAAGAATTAAAAACTTAAAACTAAGTGATGGCAAAAATTAGGAAAAGTGTGGTAATTAACCTTTGAATGGACTTTCTATGATTCAATTATCCTTGCTCCCTTTTAACATACCAAACTTGGACTTAAATTCTTGCTTCTTAGTGTATTCTTTATAAAAATTCTTGAATTACCATCCAAGACTTAAATTACTAATTATCAATGAAATTGCAACTACAAGGAACCTTGAAAAATTAGCCACTTGAGTTAGGGATAAGAACACACAAAAAGAGTACCTAAGTGCTCATTAAAGTAGCTGAACAATCCATTTAGAAATGCTAATTGACCAATTAGATTAAATATTTCCTCAAGTATAATAACCACACAAAAGTCTAGCCACTTAATACAATAACCATTGTACTAACTAGCCAAAAAACAAGAGGAATTAACTAGCAAATTGGATAGCCATTAAGTCCAGAATTTCTTCAAACACTTATGCATTAAAATAAACTTCCAAATGTGAAATAACAATAAAAATGCAAAGTAAATTAATCCAGTACATTTAGCTACCAAATTCTCCAAGTAACAAGCTAAACCTAGTCAAATTAAATAAAGAAATTAATGCTGAAAGTAAAGGATGGAAAGAAGAGAATTTAGCCAATTTGGAAATGCATCTTGGAGTTCAATTTTTCATCTATAGAAGTCACATTCTCGGCTAGCTACCTAAGCAACTTTAAGCTTCCATTGAAGATATGGATGGAGGAAAATGGAGGAAGGAAGCCATGACCATTACTTAATGGATGAATAATGAATGTCAATCCCCTAATTTCGCGTCCCTGGAGCTACTTGATATGTCGCATTTTGCCTCTTTTTCTCGTCCCCTGAGTTCCTCCCGTGTGTGCTTCATGCCCCAATCCCATGTGAATATCTCAATGCTGTGGTATTTGTGAATGTGAATAAGTGCCCTATATTTTTCCATTTTTAATTCCCTAAATTTCATTAAAAATGTGGACAATTATTGTATACTTGCCATTGCACAAAGGAAGCTTTCATCTTCAACTTTTTAGCCTTTGATTCAATCTTGTGACTTCCACTTCTTTTCCATATTAATTTTCAACCTTAAATTCCAATTGCCCTTCAAAATCTGCACAAAAGGAATTAGAAAAATTAAGTAGGAAAATTCACAAAATTATTTAAAAGAAATTCATGCATTAAAATTCAATAATTTTGCAAATAAATTCCTAGAATACAAAAAATGGCCAATAAAATCAAATATCCTCTAATTAAATCCATTAAGCCATAATATATCATCAAAATGTTTAAATTAAAGGAAATAAAATATATAGAAATTAGCAATTATCAACATGCCTCAACACGATTTGACCTTGTGCAATAATGTCATGGATAAACTTGTATTAAGTATCTATGTGTTTTGTCTTCCTAGGTACTTAGGATCCTTTGCATAAGTTGGAGTAGTTATGTTATCATAGTAGATCACAATAGCTTTATGAAGATGTCTAGTAATGTTTGAGCTCTTTTGCATTGCAGCAGTACAAGTAACATGCTTTGATTCCATCATGGATAGATAGACATTTTGTTGCTTTTTACTACATTGTGAAATGGCTATTGTCCAAGTATAAATGCATAGCCTAAAGTATATTTATGATTGTCTATAGACCCATTAGCATCACTATTGCTAATCAACTTAAGGCTTCTTCCTTGGTAGCACAAAGCCATGTTGGTGGTTCTTTTCAGATATCTAAGTATCCTTTTTATTGTAGCCCAATATATTAGTCTAGGATTACTTTGATATCTATTGACCACTCCTAATGTGAAGCAAATATTAGGTCAAGTACATAACATAGCATACATCAAACTAGTAACAATGCTATGGCACCTTAGCCATCAATCTTTTCTTTTCTTTTATCTTAAGGCATTGTTCCGTACTAAGGTAGTGGCCTTTTTCATAGGAGTGTCAATTGGTTTGTAGTCATGCATATAGAAACATTAGATTCTCTTGATGTATGTTTCTTGAGATGAACCTAGAAGCCTCTTAGAATGATCTCTTGAGATCTTTACCCTAAGCACATAATTTGCTTGGCCCATGTCCTTGATCTAAAATGTGAGGGATTGCCACATCTAAGTAGTGGTTACTAACTCCTTATCATTCCTAGCTAGGATAATATCATCCATATATAATGAGAGAATGAGAAACTTATTCTTAAGTCTCTTTGTAATGATCCTAATTCTTAATTACTGTAATTAGGCTTGATAGCATGATTAGCAGTCACAAATCAAGGTCTAAAGTCATTATGATTAATTGAAATAGGAGAAAGTGAAAAAAATTTAAACCTTGATTATATTAGGGTAATTAACCCAAATAATCATAGCTATTTAAGCATATGAATGAATCTAATCATCAACTAAAAGCTTGAATTCATTTATCAATTAATTTTGACTCACAAAAACCTTCTACAAGTGTTTCCAAGTCATCCCTTAGCATTGCCATAGAAAAAATTAAGGTTTCTAGGTTAAAATAAGACTTTGAGGACTTTTGTTGTGACTTGGGACCTTTCTGTCGCGGCTAAATTGGCTACTGGAACCTATCATTACCAATTTAAGACTTAGGTGTTGATTCTTACTTATCTAGCTACCATATATTAGCAAGTTCCAAGATTTATGATAGCAAAGGATTCATAAACCATTAACATTATTACTCACACATAATTCCATTAAAGGTTCCATGCATCACTAGTTTAAGTCAACATCTAATGTATCACATGATTATATTTTTAAATGGTAAACCATATCTTGGGATCAACAAGATTTCATATCCGTCAACCCCCATTCCATGATAGTAAAAATGGTTCACTTACACATATCTACAGGGCCAATGCTAAATGGCCGTAAGGTATCCAATCATTCATCAATTATTAGTTTATTACAATCATAATGTTTGATTCCGTGGTAATTAGATTACATAACTAGTCCCTATACTTGGCAATTCATGATGCAATGCGGAAAATACATAAAAACTAACATTCTTATGACATGAATCCAGCCTTACAAGGTTTCCAAACCTATGTGATACCAAGCCATACAATAGGCTTCCATTAATCTCTCTTTACCACTAAGAGGTTAGGTCCCTAGAAATGTTAGCCCACAACCGGGGTGAGATATACAATCTCAGTAACAAAAGACAAATTATATATATATATGTACAGATTAATTTACATAATGCAATTATACAAAAAACATATCAAAGGCATCAATATCATTAGCAAATGAACTAGTTGGACTACTAGTGACTACCATCCCATACCAGTAACCACACACAACATGTTAAAGGCTAATAACATTGGGAGAGGCCCATCCATGGCACCAACTCCCCATTGAGCATAACTTGGGCTCAGTGCATTTAGGGGTCTAATCACAACTCGGTGCTTGATTGAAGCACGATGCACAGGTGGCAGCCACACCATAGTTCTATCATGGACTCATAAGGTCCAATTACAACACAATTCAAGTAGCTAACTAATCATTTAGCATTTCAAAATCATACATGTACAACAAATACCATATTAACATGAACATATACATGGAATTAGAAAATTAACCCTAGTTACCTCAATGAAGTCCAATTACTCTTTCTCTAGCTATCGTCATGATCTAAATGAACACTAAGCCTAAGATAAGCATAGTTATCATCATTTCTAGCAATGAATCAGATACCTTAAGAGTTGAACTACTAATGATTACCTAAAGGTTACTTACCTAACTACCAATAGATTTAAATTTTGGGTTATAGCTTCCCCACACCAGAAACCACCATAGTTCACTCCAATTTCTGGGTAATTTCATATAAGACTAAAGCGCATATCATAAGTCAACTATAAGGGTCTTAAACTAGTAGAAAATGCATCAAAATGGGAAGAGGATACTTATCTAATAACACCCATAACCTTTACCTCCGAAAATCCACCATGGAAGCACCAAGCAACAAGATTCCATTTTGGGTGGAAGATGAAAATGCTCCAAATGAGAAACCAATTAGTTCAAATTAAAGTGGAAGAATAGAAGATTAAGTTATATATAAGTTACCTTGGCTAAATCTTGCTTTAGGAGTGGGAAATGATGAAATTTTGCTGCTAACCCTAGCCTCCCTTTTAGACTTTTAAAATTTCCCTTTGCTTCTTATGTTTTTTGCAGAATGGAAAAAGGAAGCCTGAAGAAAATTAAGGTTTAGATGGGTTATAAGTTGACCCAAGGGCCCAAAATCCAAGTGGGTTCAGTCATATACTCATTGGACCATGGATTGTAAGGTTACATGGGTCATATATGAGAGTTGAGCCTAGCTAAAAAGGTCCATTAACATTTAGGTCTACACAATTAAATATTGAGCCTCTAAGAGATGGAATTAGATCTCCCTATTTTACACTTAATCCAAAGTAATAATTAAATTAATTATAAGGCCTAATTTAATGTCCCTCTTTCTTAATTAATTTTTCTAATTAAACCCATATTAACAATTTAGTCCTCCATAAGTTTCACCTTCCCTTTCCACTTACTTAGTTTACTAATTACCTAGATTAATTATCTAATCATCATAATTATCCTTAATTAATTTTAGGGTGTTACACTCTTGATATTCATACAATGGCCTTCTTCAATCATTGTGAAGCTTATTAAGACACTAGCTCAATGAAACTGAAGATACCATTATTTGGATGATTGTTTTAGGCCATGAATTGAACATTTTAAGAGACACACTTTGTGCTTTTGTCCTTTAGCTTAAAACCTAATGGGTTGATCCATGTAGATCTCCTAATCTATTTTTGCATTCTAAAATGTTATTTTGACATGCATGTAGAACAATTCCAAATCTAAATGTGCAATAATAGTTAGGATGAGTTGAATTGATGCCAATTTCACCACAGGAGAAAATGTTTCTTTGTAGTTAACACCCTTCTTTTAGGCATAAACTTTTGTTACTAGTTGAGCCTTATACTTGTCAATTGAACCTTAGCCTTGCATTTGATTTTTTTTAAGACCCATTTGTTTCCAAGGATCTTAAGCCTAATTGATAGCTTAACTAACTTATACACATGTTTCTTAGCCATGAAGACCATCTCATCTTCATTGTAGCTAACAAATTATTTGATAAGGGTGAGCTCATTACTTTTACATAATTTTAGAAGAACTTTTATTACTAGATATAATTAATGCAAGAAAAGTAGACATAGTTAATGCAAAATAATTATTATTAGATATACAATCTAAATCAAGCATGAATAGTCCATCCTTACAAAATGATGACTATATAAATCCTTATTAAGAAAAATTATTCTTAAAATTAAAGGAAAAACCTAAGTCCATTAATGCTAAAACTAAAAATAGATTACATTGGACAGAAGGCACTTAAAGCATATCATGAAGGAGAAATGTGTGCATATTGCACAAGGTATGGTGATAGATTCTGTAATATCTGGTTCTTTGAAAACAAGAAAAAATGTGAGAAACGTAACGTATAGTTCCTCCATAAACATACAAAATTCACTAGATACAAAAGGAACCCCCTAGATGGAGTGAATTGAGGTCCAATGAAATTAGAATAGTATTTTAGACCTCAAATAGTGGTGATTCAAGGCTAGAGGTGCCTTGAAACCGGAGCCAAAATAGCCAGACAAATTTTAGTGGAAATGCAATGAAATGTAATGGCATTTTCGTAAATTTGGGCAATTTTTAGAATACTCATAGGAGGGCTTTTTAAATGAAAATTTTGAGTTCTTCGGGGTTCTCAAAGGCCTAAAAATCATGAAAAGCCCCAGGACAGTTAAAACTCCTCCAATAGACATTTTTTAACGGCAGTGAGTCTGAACTTTGACCGATTCTTTCGGGAAGGTTTTAGCTCCAAATTAAGTGATTCCAAAGGCATTTTGTTAAATTGAGAACTTAGATTTTATGATAGAAAAGACAATTCTAAAAAAGGAGCTAAAACAAAGCTAAAACGAAAATGCCATGCTGAAAGGGCAAAATTGAAAATTTGTGAAAAAATAGCTTATTGAACTCTCTATAAACTTCATGCCACATCTCCTCCTTATTTCATCGACTTGCTTTTGCCCAAAAGTAGAGAGGAAGACTAGCTCTTTTAGGCACCTCAAGGAAGAGAGAAAAGGAGAAGAAAAGGCAAGAAAAAGGTATGGATTTCTTAGTTTCTCTTTAGCAAATTCATCATCCTCCATTTTTCCTTCTTTCCCATAGAATTTTTGATGTATTTGGGACTGTTTTGAGGTCAGAACAAGAAGGGAAATTTCATGTTTAGAGAGGAGAAGCCAAGTAAGGGAAGAATCATTTAGGAAACCAAGGAAAAATAAGGTAAAATCTCATCTCCATGGTAGCTCCTCCTTGTTCCTCCTTCTTGCATGTTCGACTAGCCTAGGGAGATTCAAGAGGGCTTGGATTTCAGGAAAAACCAAGGGTGAATCCTAGGAAATTGGGTGTGGAGAAAGAGAATATGCAAAGAAAATTAACAAAGAACCATTAGTTTTCAAGATAGCATCATTAGGGATTCAAGTGCTCAATGAAAAATATGATTTGATACAATAATTCTTAGGCCTAAATAAGTGTTTGGATGAGCTTCTAAGATCCCTAGAAGGCTCCTCATATGCATCTTCTATCAAAAAAACAAAGCAAACTCACTTGGTGTCCATATGAAGTATAGCCACGACCTAGAGAGGTTGGAGCACCTAGGGGTAGTTTTAATTTGTTCTAAGCTTATTTTTGAGTCATATATGATGGAACAGGATGAGTGGAAGCCTTAGAAAAATTTTAAAAATCATAGATAGTGAGATGGTATCTTAGGTTCCATATTATGACTTAAAGAAGTAACTCCTAGCTAGGCTCCTTGATTTGATTGTGTGATGACACCAAAAGACTTAAAAGGAGTCAAGAATCATAAATGAATGAAGAGAATGGAGCAAAGATCATGTTTCTATAGGGTTGCTTCATTAGGTGTATTATGGAACCATACAAGAGTCATATGAACTACCTAGTTTTTCTAATAAATGTGTAGCTCTAGAAATTAGTTCAAGAGTATAATTGGCTTCCATATGATGTGTCTAGGATAAGAGAAACAAGCCCCAACTTATTGTGTATGTGTGGCCGAGGAAGAGAAATCCAATTTAAGAAGGAAAGCTTGCAATTGTAATAAAGGTAGCTCACTCTCCCTTCTCTCATGCATGGATGAATGTTGTCTTGTCTTTGAATAGGTGTATGTATGTGTTAAGCCATGAAAATGTGTTCTAGCATGATTTTATATGCCATGGTACCATGATGTTGTTTTATGAATTCAAATGATGTCTTGAGCACTTGTTTGGGTTTGCTTGAGCGTGGTGATGCTAAGAACCCTTTAGCCATGATGAGGATGAGCTAAGAACCCTTAAGAATGGTTAAGACAAAGTTTAGAGTCTCGCAAGAGTAAGGCTTAGTTCAAGGCCTTTAAGAAAAAGGGTGAGGCAAGTCCAAAATCCTTGAAGAGAATGGGTGAGACTAATCTACTTACTTGGCAAGCCTATGTATGCTTTATTTGACTTCTTGAATGCCAAAAATGCTTCTTGAATGGTTACATGCTTCATGATGTTCATGCATACATTTTTAGACATGGATTTGCATTTGTTATGTGTGATTGAAAGAGAGAAGAGCTATTGGGATTCCTAGAATCGCATTCCTTCCTCCCCACATGTCTAACATGACTAAGTGGACCAAGTGAGCCAAGGAATGGAAGCCATCAAGCCTAGAGAATGAAGATTGACAACTAAGTGTGTGAAAATGCCAAATTATAGCCATATGAGTGGCACATGATGTAATCCTTTATTGTATATGTTGTATGACCTTAAGAACATATGTAAATATGTAAATGTATGATGTATGTATGAGATTTAATGCCATATGTATGAAATAGCATGATTTGGGTATGGAATGACAAGAACTAGCATGTACATTCTTATGTATAACTTGGGGTGGATGAGTGAGATTGAGAAATCTAGGTTTATGCATGTTTGAGACTAGTTTAGTAGATCATTTTGGTGCTTTCCCACGTGCTCAAGTGGCCATGGTTGTCTTAGAAGCAATTTTGGACCATTTGAGACCCTTACATGACACAAAATGAGCCATTTTACAATCCAATGTCAAGATCTAACCAAATGAGCGAATTTGCCCATGAAATTTGGTATGAAAATAGATCCCATCTAGAGATTTTTAGGTATCAAAGGCCAGATTATTTGGAGTTCTGTGGAATTAATTATGATTTTTTAAACTTGGCATTTTTCTGTTGTTTAGATGCAAACACTGTTTATATGGTTAGTTCCTTGGGTTGTATCATTCAAGGGCCAAATGATGTCCAATACTCATGAAATTTGACAAGAATAAACTATACATGATGAAATTTCCATGGCTACTAAGATCACCCCAATTGGACATCTGAGTAGGGAGATATGAATTTTTGAAATTAAGGGACAATACTAGTAGTGACAGGTGACCTTTGGTACTATTCCATTGATTTTTAGTAGCTAGATGTCCCTATTGTAGTTTGGAATTATTTTAGCATAACTTAGACATTTTTAACTTTCCAAAATGATATAGTTTGTTTGATTTCAATTTTTCTACAATTAGTTATGATTTTTCAAAGTTCAGGATAGAAACCTAAAAATTCAATTCAAGGTTGCACACTTCTTTTTCATGTATATGCTTCATTAGCTAGAGTTCTAGGCCCCTTCTTGAGATGGTTTTGAGTTGTATTTGTGTATTTAAATATGAAAATGAAATGGATAAGTCCATATGTTCCATGAGACATGAAATACAAATTTTATCCGTGACGTAATGCAATTTAATGGAATATTTTTAATAGCTTTTCTTGGAAATTTTATGTAATCCAAGGAGATGAGCTCAGTAATGATGTGAGGTGAGCTTAATAAATATGGTGTTACAAGTTCCTACACCTAGGACCTCTTACTTTGCTCCATTACCCATTATAACAAAACATCTGCCCACTATTATCAAATGTTAATCCACAAAGCCTAAACAATTGCAAGTTACATTTGTTGCTTGTGTATCTACAATCCAACCATGGAGCACTTAAAAAAAATTACCTTAGCTGTGGCTTTAACCATAGCTAGTGAGCTTAAATGTGGTTTCCAATACCATAGTAGTGCTATCTGTAATGATAGGTTTCATTGTGATTTTTGGAAATTGCAAGTACTTTATGGTTTAATGGTGATTTTAAAATTGCTGTTAAATTGAGGCTTAGCTATGATTTACTCAAAACCTTTTAATAATGGATGAAACTACTACTAAGTTCATTTTTTAAAAAAATAAAATAATTTGTACAATAAAAGCCTTGCTTGCAACAAAAAAAAAAGATATCCAAAATTATCCAAGCCCCTAAGTTCAAACTATTACCATAAAATGTCATTTAAAGTAAAGCAACAAAAACAACCACACTAGAAAAAAGATTACTATATACTAAAACATGACAAGAGACAACATAAAGAAATCTCAAAATGTTGCAAAATGAATACATCATTCCACATGCACAAGAACATAATCTAGGGGAATAGATAAACATTAGGTTCCAAAACAATCTAAAATTTTAGAAACAACAAATTCTCATTTTATTTAAAGAAAAATAGAGAAGTGTGATATGAATTTTCACAAAAGACTTAAAATTCTCATGTTATGTGATGCAAGAATAATAGCCAATAGGCAAAATAAGTACTTGCATAGACGGGGAGTAAATTTCTCTAGCTTTTGTAATCTAACATCTAGATAACCTTATCCCCATTTTCCCTATGTGAAATGCATGAACAGAATGTGATGATTTTTTTTGCCATCGGATACTTTGTCTACTTGTAAGATTTGCTCAACATCAAAAGGATTTGGAGCAAGTATTGTTTTTTTGGCACCTAATAAATAAAGGCAACAAATATTAGACAAAGAACATAACAAAAATAAGAATTTTGGAAGATTAATTAGTTGTTGAAGCTTGGTCAAGCAAAGACAAATTAAATGAGAAAACAAATAATCTAATATGAAACCAAAAATTTGATTGTCACTAAATTTGAAACATATATCTATTGAAATTTTCATAGAGGCATCATTACATATTTTAATATTTCAATGCCTTTAAGGAATTAATTAGAGCCCATAAGTGATAGGAAAGATTTAGTGGAAGCTTACAAGACATACAAGACTTATAAATTGCTTGCAAAAGAAAAGGAAACCATATTTATAGCATACTGTAAAACAAACTAAATAATAACCAAGAGACATAGAAGGCCATTCCTTTACCACACTATTATGACATCCATAATGAATGATAAATAATAAGAGAGCTAGGAATTGTATATCATTTGCTCTATTCATAAATAGAACTTGACATAAAATTATTAAAACAAGACTTCACAACAAAATGAAAAATGATTAACTTTAATCCATTGGGATGTTAATTAAAACTTTAATCAATTAATCAAAACAAGACTTCACAACAAAATGAAAAATGATTAACTTTAATCCATTGGGATGTTAATTAAAACTTTAATCAATTTATCAAAACAAGACTTCAAAACACCGGTTTCAATTAAAACTTTTTAATTGTAACAATCCTAACTCCTAATCACACTAATTAAATATAGTTGCACTCTTGATAATCAATACTCAAGGTCTAAAGCCAATACTAATTAATGGATGAAAATATGAAAAAAATTGAACCTTTTAATCATTGTTAATCACTGTTTAGATAAGCAATAAGACTTGAGCTCATAAGAAATTTCAATTCTTATTTGAAACCTTCAACTTATTCTTAAATGGATCTAAAAGCACAAAACTCCTATATATTGGTTTACAAATCATCACTTATCATTATGATAGAGAAAACTAGGATTTCGAAGCTAAAATGGACGTTTAGGGTGTGACAACCCTAACTTCTAACTATTGTAATTAAGGTCAAATACGTGATTAATAATCATAAATTAGGGTTACAAGACATTAAGACTAATTACATTCGAAAAATACAGGAAAATTTGAACCTTAATGTTGTTAGAGTCATCAATTAAATAATTACAAGCATTCATGTACATAAGGGATACAAACACTCATTCATAAGCCTTTGATTCTATTACCCATTAATTCCAACTCACAAGAATCTTCTACCAATATTTCTAAGTCATCCTTTGAGGTTACCATATGAAAAACTAAGATTTCTAGGTTAGAATGAGAGTTTGGGACTGTTAGCCGCAACTAAATGTCCTTGCGCCACGACCAATTACTCCTGAGTTCACTCTTTATCTTTACATGTTTTGCCACGGCTAACCTATATGGTGCCGTGGTGAGGAAGCCTCCTGGAACCTTCCTCACTCGCCTCTCGCTATTGGCTGAGGCCAATTCCCTCTTTCATTGCGACTAATTCCTCTTTGGAACGCCTGACAAATTCTCACAAAAGTTCACCACGGCCAATTCCCATTTAACCGTGGCCAATTACCCTCTGGACGACTCCCAGTTTTGCCTTTCACATTTTACCACAGCTAATTCCACTTTTTGCCACGGAGAATTGCTCTCTGGTACTCTCCTTGGGCAACTTCGCCTTTATTGGTCGAGGCTAATAATATTTTGGCTACAGCGAAATGCCTTTTGATCTTATAACTCCTGAAATCTTGTCTCATACTCTCCACTCTCCCTCTAATGACACCTTAGGGCCACTCTACCTTAATTGTAGGGCTCCAATAGCTTTCATTAGCCTAATTTACCTAGCTAATCTATCATTACTAGTTCAAGACTTAAGTGTCAATTTCTATTTCTCCAATTACCCTATATCAGCAAGTTCATAGATTAATAACAGTAGAACTTCATAAGCCTCCAACAATTATCATTCAAATATACATTCCATTAAAGATTCCATACATCACTGATTCAAATCAACAATCTAATATATCTCGTAATGACATTTCCAATAGTAGACCATATCATGAATTCAACAAAGTTCATATATCAGATACTATAAGTTCATACATCCAATACTAAGCTATAATGAGACTTAACTCCTTAATAGATACATTCTAACTAATCAAAATATAAATGCCTACACTTGGCAATATGATTACATAATGATGCTATATAAAAGATTAACAAAATTGCATCTACTCTACTCAGATTAGCCCAAGTGTAGCTTCTTCCACACATGGCTAGAGCTCATGGATTTTCATCCACTTACTTTCCCTTATCCTTACCCGAAGGGCCTTCACCTAAAAGTATAATCCCATGAAATGGGGTGAGATGCAAATCTCAGTAACCAAGGCAAATTCCATTCATATATTCCAGTTTAATTAACATATATGCATGATTTCACATAAGCATCAGAAAACATACCAGCCATATAGTAAATGAAACAATTAGGCTATCTATGATTACTACCCTATACTAGCAATCATAATTCTACATGTTAAAGGCCAATAACATTGGGAGAGGCCTCCACAACACCTACTCCCTATTGAGCACAACTAGGGCTCAGTGCATCTGGGGTCTGATCATAACCCGGTGCTCGATCGAAGCACATGCACAGGTGGCAGCCGCACCACAGCTCCACCATGGACTTACAAGGTCCAATCACATATAACAGATAGCCAACCAATTTATTTAGCATTCAAAATCATAATCATGTAGCAGATACAAAATTAAATAGACATATGCATGGAATTAGTATGAACCCCGGTTATCTCACTCTGTAGACAATTGAAAAGCCACCAGCAGTGCCAAAATCTCCCTATAACCATAACATTAAAAGATTACTACTTTAAATCATAATGTACAGCAACAACAATTAACTAAGGAATTAAAATAATAATGGCTATCTGGAAGACACTTACCTAGCCACTACAAATCCCTAAATTCAGATTGAATATGTCCTATACCAGAAACTTCAATATATCACCTTAATTCCTAAGCAAATTTGTATAGAATTAATACCCATACTATAAATCAACTATGGGGTCTTAAAGTAGTAGAAAATGCATTAAAATGGAGAGTTTATACTTACCAAATATCCCTCCTAGTCTCTACCTTCGAAAATCCTCTAAGAAAATACCAAACAATCACATTTCAAAATTTGGGCATGGTGAAAATGCTCCAAATGAGAAACTAATCAGGCTAAAATGAAGAGAAAGAGAAGAGGATTACGTTATATAACAAGTACCTTAGCTGATTTTGAGTTAGAAGTGAGAAATGGTGGATTTCTTGCCCTAAACCTTAACCTCCCTCCAAACCTCCGAAATTGAGTTGTGTGTTTGTGTTTCAGCGAAATATGGAGAGGCTGAAATGTTTAGGGTTTTAGTTGGGTCTAATGTGGGTCATGGGCTAACCCAAAGGTCCAATTGCAAGTGGGTTCTGATTTAAACCTTGTTGGGCCAGCTTTAATGTGTTGGGTTACAAAAATTTAATTAGGCCAGACCAAGTTTGAAGGACTCAATTGATTTGGGTCTGCACAAGGGTTATTGGGCCATTTATAAGAGCTTGTGCAAGTTAGGTCTCGGGTCTCTAATTCATTAAATCAGGTTGGGCCCTCTATTAGTTCCTAACCTTAACCTATTTAATTTAATTTGGGCCTAGATGGGGTTTCTAACTCAATTAAATCTCAAACTCATATTAATAAGTTATCTCTCTAAAATTTTCATTTATTTAACTTGCTAATTATCCTATATTAATTATTCTTAATTAACCAAAATCCATGATTAACACCTTAATTAATTTTTGGGGTGTTATGTCATGCCTTATTTTATAACACTTTTCCTACTACAATTACCTCATATAAAACTTAGCGGAGTCAATGGAAACCTGAACTGATAAAAATTTTTCATTTTAAAACTTCCTTATATAATTTTACTATTCATTTGGTCATTTCTAAATTCTTATCTAACTTTAAAAATACATACTTAATTATAGAAAAATAGTATGAGGTTAATTCAGGGCTCTACTTTAAACTCTTTAAGCCCTTTACCCAGGGAAAATGTTTACTTAGCGGAGCACATATGAATTCATATAAAGTGCCCCTATAACAAATTGGACAGTTTTACCCCTTCACTTGACATATTGTTATTATTATTTTGCCTTTATATATGCAGATGCATTTTTGCGTTTTTGGCACACTAGTCATATTCTATTTACTCAAGGGTTGATTATATTCATGACTTTCCATACCTGAGTACCTTACAGTGTCATAGCATAACTCATGCACGCAATAATCTAAAATATTTAATTACATAACAAAATGTGGTGCATAAAAGTAAGGTCCTCAATTTATGTCTCCACATTCTTTGCTCTTTCTTTGCTTGAACTCGAACCTAGCATAGGTTATATTTGGGATGAGATTATGAAATCTCAGTAGTAGTAAACCAATCTCATTCACAAGCAAGCATGTAAGTATATAACATAATGCCAATCAAGGTGCCACATACCATATGGGAATACAAGGAATTTCATACAAGGCCAAGCATGATCTAAACATACATATCTCATCCTATAGCATAAATAAAAACTTGATATAGCATAATACTCATCATTATACAAACACACAAGCTTAAGGAAAGAGAGAGAAAAACTACTACCTTAGCAAACTTTGCTCCTCAATCCTTGGGACTCGGTTTACTTGCTTTTGGAGTTCCCAAAACAACATCAAACCCTATAATTATAATGATAATTCATTACAATCAACACATAAACCTTAACTTCTAAAGTAGGATGACCCTTTTAAACTTAATGGGACCATTAGAATTGGAAAAATCTAACTCCTTCCCTTCCCATTCACTATGGTTGAATAGTATGCCTTTCTTGGCCAAAATTTAGAAATTTTATCCCATGAGTTTTAGGGGCTTTTCCATAGGTATTCCTAGCTAAAAACACCCTTTTGAATCCATTGGAATGGATAAAATGATCAAATTTCAGCTCCAACATCACGTTTAGGTCATCATATAATCTAGCTCCGTTTTAGGCTCAAAGTGCGTTTCTTTGGTTCTAAAAATTCCATAGCCTTTTCCTTTATGTTTTAGGACTTGAAATTTGGTATACATGACTTTAAGACATTAAGAAAATACCATAAAAGTTTTGGGAAAATTCGGACAGCATCTCCCCATGCTTTTTATTTTCCCAAAAATTACAATCTTTGTGTTTTCCAAAGTTTCAGCACATAACAACAATAACTAAGCTCATATGGCCTTCATGTTCAACATATAAAATTCATTTCAAGGCCTTAATATTCAACATACAAACTCCATTTCTAATGATTCATATGCTGTCCAAAAATAACTCATAGCTAGGGTTTAACAAAACTAGCTTAAAGCATGTGATTTACAAGTATAAGATGGAGAAAACTTACTCTTTAAGCTTAAGCCTTGCTTCTTTTGGTTTTCTCACACTAAAATCCTTTCTTTTCCCACTTAGAGCAACATTTCACCTTGAAGAAAAGATGAATATGCAGCTGCCCTTTGGAGGAAAAGGTTGGAGGATGGAGAAGATGGAGAAATTTGGTGAAGAATGGTGGTAGTTTTGCTTGGTTTCACTTCATCTTCCACTTTTTCTCCCTCTCTCTCTCTCTCTTCACGTTTTTCTTTCTTTCTTCCTTGTGTGTGGCGTGAAAATGGTGGAATGGAGGTGAAGAAGATGAATCTAATGAAGTTAAATGGTCATACTAAATTTGGACCCTTGGATCAACCTTTTCAAGATCAAATCTTAACCTTCCATTCCTTTTTTTCTTTTGATTTTCTAATTTCATAACTAAATATCTTCTTCCAAAAATTCTTGACCACACACTTGGAAGCCTTGCCTTAGCCCTTAAGTTATGGAGAGTAACCATGGTTAATTTCTTAACTCAACCATGGTCAACTTTTAACTCAACCATAGTTAGTTTCCAACTTAACCATAGTTAATTCTTTAAAATAACTAAAATCTTTTTCTTCTTTTCCTTTCATTCTATATTTATATTTGGGTTTCATCTTCTCTAAAACCCTAATCATATCTTCTCTTCTCTTGTCGGGCCTTTAGAATCAACTATTGGGCCTTACAGCAGTCTAAAAATCAGTGTCTGAGCCCAATTAAGGTTTTACGGCACAATACATACCTTTAGACTTTCTAAAATTTATGAACATTATTTCCTCTACTTTCTGGCCATATTAAACTTTAAACATGGGTCAGGGGCTCTTAAGCTCAATCCTCATAAATTTTGGTGTCAATTGGACACCCGGGTCTATAGGTGTAATTTTCATCATTCTGTATTATGATTGTGCTATAAACTTTTCATTTACTGCAATTCTGTCCCTGAAACTCCTTCAGGATTTCTTAGCCCTTTAGCTATTTTTATTTCTATAGTTCTTACAACTTCTTTTTTCCATTTTGCTCATGACTACTAATTGGGATAACCAGATCCCAGACCGGATCCCGCCCGGCGATCCGGACTACTTGGTATCATTGGACCTGTCTCATCAAACTGAGTTTAACTGTAGGTCACGGATTTCTGAGATTCTTGCCCGATTTTTTGATATTCGTGCTTAAAGCCACGAATAGAGGGTGAAACTAGGGTTCCTTGAACTTTAGGGCAATTTATACATTTTACCCGACATATAACTTTTCTTTGCATTTTAGTCCCTGGCTCCTTCATCCTTGACTTTGGAGGCTCTTTGAGACCTTTTTCTGATCTCTTTTTTTTTTCATCTATTTTGGCCCTAATTTTAGGGCACATCTGGCCTTGACTCATCATTATTTGTGGTCTAGAATATCATTCTAATTTTATTAGACCTCAATTTATTCTATTTGGGAGACTTCCTTTCATATCCGGTGAATTTCGTACATTGACAGAGAAACCATATGTTACGTTTCTTACGTTTCCTTACGTTTTCTTGGATTTTCAGAAAACTGGATGTTACATGTTACATAGGGACATAGGTTGTGACTTAAGAGGACTCCATTATGGCCAAGTTGGCTATTGTAATCTTTAAAGCATTAGAAAATACTTACGCTATGACTTGAACACTCCACACTATGAATTAATTCAATTCTGGAACCTAAAATGTAAAGTTTCTTGATCCTCGCCGTGATCAAACTACCCACACCACAGGGAGATTCTTCCCGGGGCCGCACTATTCAAAATCTCTCAAGTCTTGCCATGGCAAGCCTATATGGCGTTGCGACCAAAGTGCTTACTGGGACTCCTCCAAGGAACTTGCCTGATTCTCGCCGCAATGAGTCCCTTTCACACTATGGTGAGATTGCTTTCTAGAACACTCCCTCCCTACTTTTCTCGAGTTATGTTGCAGCCTAAGAGCTTGTGTCATGGTGCAATTAACTTTTGTTACCCCTTGAATAAGTTTTAGCTGTGACTTGAGTAATTTTGACTATGACTCAACTTTCATTTGGCCCTAAACTTATTAATACTCATCCCAATTCACCTACAACTCTCCCCATTCCTATCTAAGATCCTTTTGGAGCTAAAATATTATGCTTTTAAGGCTTATAACCTACATAACTCCTATATAGTTGATCTTATGTAATCCATGGACTTCAAAATCAATCACACCAATGCAAACTCATATTACACCAATGCACATACTATTATGATAGCAAATATTTGCCTATAAGCTCAAATGGTAATAGGGAGTACTGAAAACACCTCTAGATATTTCTTAACTACTTAGAGAAAGTTTTAATTTGCTAATTAAACATGACCCTTCCTTCAAAGTTATGAAGCAATCTTAATTGCAAAAGATGACTATGGCATACCTTAAATCCACACACACAGAACATACATGATAGCAGAAGTTCACAAATCAGAGTTAAAGTTAGACATTCATTTAATGATCTATCCATATCCTTAAAAATATATAATAGGTCCTGTACGTCCATAACAATTCATGTTTGCTCAACATCAAGTACTTTCATCAAATTCCATATAAGTTAAACCTAATTTACTAATGGTTAATCCATTGGTTATAAGAGCATCAAAACACCTACACTTGGTAAAAATAAATGCATCATGATGCTATACAAGTTTGATTATAAAAAGAATAGCATCTATACTAAGTTAAAATAGTACAAGTATAAAAACCCCACATAAGGCCTAAGTTTAGGGGTGGTCATCCATTGACTTCTCCCTTTCTTTAGTTAAGGAACCTTTACCTGAAATTGTTAGCCTATGAAATAGGGTGAGATGTAAATCCTAGTAACCAAAGGCATTTAGATCCTAGTAACTTAAGCTTACATACAAGTATCTTAAGGCATTTAGATGTCAAACTTTCTCATACATGCACATATGGTTCCAAAACATATTTATTCATCATAAATATGTAAATTTACATATGTTCAATTAATTACATCATTCATATATCATGTGATTACAACTCTTAACATCAAAATGCTTATTTTCTTTCTCCTTTGTCAAAGTGCCATGCTTCAAGGTCTTTGGCTTCTACTCTTTGATCCACTTAGCTCACCTAGATATAATTAGATATGTGGAGAGAAAGAGTGAGATTCAAAGAATTTCAATAGCTTTTTACCCTTTTAAACATACATAATGGACGTAATACAAGTCAAAGAATGCATGCATGTCTCTTAGACTAGTCATGAACATACATAAATCATTTTTCATGTTCAGGAAACTAATATATATCATACATAGGCTCTCAAGGGTATTGATTTAGCCTCACCCATTTTCTTTCAGACTTTTGGACTTGCCTCACCCATTTTTAAGGAACTTTTGACTAAGCCTCACTCTTCTTGAGACTTTTGGCTTGGTTTCACCCAATTCTGAGGACTTTTGGCTCATTCTCCTCCTTGTCAAGGGACTTTTGGCTTCACCAAATCCATTTAGGCCATAATACATTCATAAAGTCATTTTATAATGCATAATACCATAACAAGTAAGCAATAACTAAAAGCATATTTCATCATTCAAACATACACACAAGCATTCAAAAACAAGAAAACATTCAAGTAATGTATGAGAAAAATGTTAGAGAGCTACCTTGAAGCATAATTACAACACTTTCCCTTTGAATTCTTCTTCCTTTTTTTGGCCAAGCTCATGGAATTAGGTGGCATTTGATTCTCTTGGCCTAGACACATCAAATGAGACATGAATCACTCATGGGAACAAGCTTTGGCATCACACACACTCTATGTGAAGCTACTTTGTCATATGGTTCCATTATACTTCGATACTAGACACAATGAAGTAACTAGTGGAATTCAAGATCTTGGCTTTATTTTCTCTTTCAATCTAGGTCTCTTGACTCCATTTAAACTCGTTGGAGTCATTAAAAATTCATTTTAAGGAGTCTAGCTATAAGTTATTTCTTTATGTCTCATTATGGAGCCTGTACCTCCATCTCACAAACCAAGACTTCTAAATTTTTTCCAAGGCTTCCTTTGATGTTTATCTATCATATCTAATCCCATTCTAGCTTTAGAACATTTTAAAACACTTCTTAGGTACATGTTTCTATTTTGGTTAAGATATAGAGGAGCTTAAGCAGCCATAGACTTTTGCAATTCTTCTTTAAGGGAATGACTCATGTAAAGCTTCTTAGAGGTCTAAGGGACTTATACCATGCCTTACATAAGCTAAAATATCTCTAAGAAAAATCATATTTCATCATTTGTTTTAAAACCCCAAGTTGTGCTAACTTGGATTCCTTGCTTCTCTTTTTTATTCCACTTGCATACTCTAAATTCCTATGCTTTAAAACACTTGTTCTTCCTTTGATATGGTCAAAATTCAACTTCTATTGGATGGACTATGGGCTGAATGAAAATCACATGGAGGAAGAGTAAGAAAAGAAGCATGAAAAGCTAAGAAGTTTACCTTATTTCAAGACTTTTTCAAGCTCTTTCTCCATTGCTTCAAGCTTCTCCTTGAAATTCTAAGCTCTTTCCTCTAGACTAGCCATAAACCAGTTCCATATGAGCCATGAAAACCATGGAAATGAATAGGAGAAGGAGAGGAACAACATTTGTAAAGGAAGAACCATGAAAATATGAGGTTTTCTTACCTTTTTGCTAGCCTTTCCTCTTATGCACCTTCCTTGGCTAAACTCTCCTCTATTTTGGACAGAATATATGCTGGTTAGGAAAGGAGGAGAAGAGTTGAATTTTAAGAAGCTAAAGGGTCACTTTATGAAACTTTTCTTTTTCATCATAATATTTGGGTCCTCTAACTTATAAATTGCCTTTGGTTTCACCCAAATTGAATTTGAAATTATTTCAAACTGTTTGGTCAAAGTTTCAATCAAAATTGCTCACTAGAGGAGTTTTAATTGTTCTAGGGGTTGCATGGTTTTCAAAGCCTTTGAGAACCTTGGAAAGCTCAAAGTTTCCACTTAAAAAGCCCTCCTATGAGTTTTCCAAAATTTTCAAAAATTACAAAAATGCCCTAACTTATTTTTGCAAAATTTCTTTGCTTTTTTGGCTTAGTTTTTAGGGCACCTCTGGTCTTAGATCCTCATTATTTGAGGTCAAGATTATTACTCTAATTTTATTTGATCTCAAATCATTCTATTCAAGGGACTTCTTTTTATATCTGGTAAGTTTTGTACATTTACAGAGAAACCGGACGTTACACGTTACAAAGAATCAATTTGGTTTTATATTTACTACAAAGATTGAGGGAGAAATATTGAAGAAATAAAAAAGATTTATATATGGTATTCATCGATTTGGAAAAGGCATATGATAGGATGCCAAAAGAAGTTTTGTGGAAGGCTTTAGAGAAAAAAAAGTTCATATTACTTACATTCAAGCAATTTAAGATATGTATGATGGGATTATAACTAGTGTGAGAATAAAAGTAAGCTCACAGAACATTTTCTAGTAGCCATTGGCCTCCATCAAAGGTTAACTTTGATCCCCTCTCTTTCTACTTTAGTCTTGTATGTGCTCATTGAATATATCCAAAAGCTGATGCCCTAATGCATGCTTGTTATAGATGATATAGTCCTAGTTAGAAAGTCGAGAGATAAAATAAATAAAAAGTTAAAGATATGAGAATTAGCTTTGGAAGCACATGGATTTCCTTTAAGTAGAAGTAAAACGAAGTATGTAGAATGTAAGTTTAGCAAAAGGTGCACTAATTCTAGTATAGACACAAAAAATTGAAAAATACCATATCACAAGTCACACAGTTTAAGTATCCATCATATAATATGATGAGGAAATAAAGAAAGATGTAAACCATGAGATTCAAGCAAGGTGGATAAAATGGAAGAGTGATTTAGGTATTATTTGTGATAGAAGAGTACCATTCAAGTTTAAGGGTAAATTTTATTGCATAATTATAAGGCCTGAATGTTGCACGCAATTGAGTATAGGGCAATTAAAAGCCAACATGAAATAAGTTCAATATTGTAGAGATGAGAATATTGCATTAGATGAGTGGACACACTAGACAATATATAATTAGAAATGAATGTATTAGAGAGAAAGTTGAGGTTGCACCTATTATAGAAAAAATTATAAAATTGCACCTTAAATGGCTTAGGTATATGTGAAGAAGACATATAGCCCTAGTAAGAAGAGTATATTAGATTGAAGGTAGTTTAATAGTTAAAGGTAGAGGAAGATCAAGAAAAATTATAGGTAAAATCATTAAGAAGGATTTAGATTTAAATAGTTTTTCTAGAAATATGATTCACAATAAAATTTTATGACGTCATTTGATGCATATAGCCAACCCCACCTAGTGCGAAAGGTTTCTTCTTGTTGTTGTTGTTTAACATTGATTGATTGATTTTCTTTCCATTATGTTTTCTATCATTATGAACAAAACTTAAACATATTTATTAATGGTGCCTAAATTAGATTCCCCATTTTCATAGAGCAATGATCAAAACCTTACACTTAGCAAAGAGTTAAGGCATTGTTTTCATTGCTCTTTCTTTTTTGTTTTATAGTAATTCTTGATTTTCTTTCTAATGTCTTGAATTGGACAAGGATATAAGTTTCTCTTTTGTATTGATATTTGTAATGTCCAGTTTCGTTAAATAACGGAAATGAGTACATTTTCAAAGAAAGTCCTTCGAAATGAATTAGTTAAGGTCTCAAAAAATTTAAGTAGCATTCTAGACTTCTAAAAATGAGAATCCCAGGCTCAGACGGAAAGAAAAATAGAGCTAAAATAAAGAAATGAAATTGAATGAAAAATTGACGAAACGTAGGATATTTTCATAATTTTGAGCAAATTTTGGAATTCACATAGGAGGACTTTTAAAATGAAAGTTTTGAGTTCTCTAGGACTTTTAGAGGCCTTGAAAACCATAAGAAGCCCCAGGACAGTTAAAACCCCTCCTGTGGACGTCTTCCAACGTCGGTGGACCCGAACTTTGATAGATTCATTCGGGAAGGTTTAGCTCCGATTTGAGTGATCCCAAAGGCATTTTACTAAATTAGGAACCTAAATTATATAATGGAAAAAAGATTCTAAAAAAGGAGCTAAAACGAACAGGAAACAGAAATGCTAAGATGAAAGGACAAAATTGGAAATTTGAAAAGTCTTTCTTAAATCCACCTATATATATAGGGCGCCCCACCTCCTCACTCATTTAGCTCATTTAGTTTCTACCCTAAACCAGAGAAAAAACCCTAAAAGTGAGGCGCACAAGAAGGAGAGGAAGAGAAGGAGAAAAACAAGGCAAAAGGTATGGAATTTCTTGGTTTTTCATGCTTTCTCTTTAGTAAACCTCTTCTTTTCCATTATCCCTTTCTTTCCTATGATTTTTTGAAGTTTTTGGATCTATTTTAAGGGAAGAACAAAGGGAAAAATTTGGATTTGAAGAGAAGAGGCCAAGGAAAGGAAGAAACAACTAAGAAAATAACGAAAAATAAGGTAAATCTTCCTTCCATGATAGCTACCCCCCTTGCTCCCTTCTTCTCCTTGGTTCGTCGCACTCATGAAGCTTCAAGAGGGCTTGGATTTTGGGCAGAACCAAGGGTGAATCTTAGGGAATGGAGTGTAGAGAATAAGAATATGCAAAGGGAATTAATAAACAACCATGGAAATTTAAGATAGGAAACCTAGGGTTTCTAGTGTTCCTTGAAAAATATGATTTGATACCATGATTCCTTGGCTTAAATGAGTGTTTAAATGAGCTCCTAAGATCCCTAAAAGGCTCCTCATATGCATCTTCTTTTAAGAAAACAAAGAAAATTCCCTTGGTATCCTATTGCCCCATAGCCACGGCCTAGCATAGTTGGAGTACCTAGGGATAGTTTTAATTTGTTTTAAGCCCATTTTTGAGTCATATATGATGAGTGAAGATGAGGGGAAGCCTTGGAAAAAATTTAGAAATCATAGAAAGTGAGATAACCTTATATGTTCCATAATATGACCTAAGGAAGCAACATGTATTTATGCTCTTTGTTTTAATTGTGTGATAACTCCAAGAGGCTTAAAAGGAGTCAAGAATCATAAATGAAAGGAAAGAATAGAGCCTAGAGCTCATTTGGTAGGTATTGCTTCATTAGGTGTATTGAGGAACCATAAATGAACCATATAACTAAATTAGAGTTCCAAGTGGATGTATGACCTTAGAAATGATTCTAAGAACCTAATTGGCTTCTATATATTGTGTTTAGTCTAAGAGAAACCTATCCCATACCTTTATGTGTGTGAGGCCAAGGAAGGGAGAGCATTTTCAAGAGGAAAAGTGTGTAGTTGCAATAAAGGTAGCTCACTTCTCCTTTTTTCATACATGAATGTATGCTTAACTTGTCTTTGAATATGTGTATGTGTGTTTTAAGCTATGAAAAGTATTCTAGCATGTGCATATGTATTATGATACTATGATGTTGTATTATTTCTTCAAATGATGCCTAGCATGTGTGGTTGGGTTTGCTTGACTGTGGTGAAGCCAAGAACCTTTAGCCATGGCGAGGATGAGCCAAGAACCCTTAAAGTTAGTTAAGACAAAGTCAAGAGTCTCTCAAGAGTGTGGTTGAGCCAAAAACCTCTTAGAGAAAATGGGTGAGGCAAGTCCAAAATCTCCAAGAGAATAGGTGAGGCTAATCCAATTTTGGAATTCACATATAAGGCTTTTTCATGCTTTTTCCTTTCCAAACCTCTTCTCCTTCATTCCCTTTTGTTTCCTATGATTATAATGAAGTTTATAAATCTATTTTAAGGGAGAAATTAAGGGAAAATTTCGGATTTGAAGAGAGAGGGCTAAAGAAGACAATATTCAAGTGAGAAAATAAGGAAAAATAACGTAATTTCTTCTTCCATGGTTGCTACCCCTTGCTCCTATTCTCCCTATGGTTCTACCCTCTCAAGAAGTCATTGGAGGGTTTGATTTTTAGGCAGAACCAAGGGTGATTCTTAGGAAAAAAGGTGTGGAGATTAAGAATATGCAAAGAGAATTAACGAAAAATTATGGAATTTCAAGATGTAATTTCTAGGGTTTCAAGTGTACCTTGTAAAATATGATTTTGTACAATAATTCCTAGGTTTAAATAAAAGTTTAATTGAGCTCTTAAGATCTCTAGAAGTCTTCCCATGTGCTTCCTCTATCAAGAAAACAAAGCAAAGTCCATGAAGCCCAAAACCATGCATAGTCTCAGCCTAAGGGTGTTTGAGTACCTAAGGATAGTTTTAATTTGTTCCAAATCCATTTTTGAGTCATATATGATGAGTGAAGATGAGTGGAGGCCTTGGAAAAAATTTAGAAATCATAGAAAGTGAGTTGGCCTTCCATGTTCCATAATATGACTTAAAGAAGTAACATGTAATTAGACTCTTCATTTTAATTGTGTGATAACTCCAAGAGGCTTAAAAAGAGTTAAGAATCATAATGAAAGGAAAGAATGGAGCCTAGAACTCAATTGATAGATGTTGCTTCATTAGGTGTATTTTGGAACCATAAAAAGGGCTATTAGACCAAGCTAGTGTTTAAAGAAGATGTATGGCTTTAGAAATGATTCCATGAACTTAATTGGATTCCATATATTATGTTTAGGCTAAGAGAAACAAATCTCACACCTTTGTGTGTGTGAGGCCGAGGAAGGGAGAGCATTTTCAAAAGGAAAAGTGTGTGGTTGCAACAAAGGTAGCTCACTTCTCCTTCTTTCATGCATGAATGTATGCTTAACTTGTCTTTGAATGTGTGTATGTGTGTTTTAAGATATGAAAAGTGCTCTAGCATGTGCATATGTATTATGATACCATGATGTTGCATTATATCTTTAAATGATGCCTAGCATGTATGGTTGGGTTTGCTTGAGTGTGGTGAGGCCAAGAATCCTTAGCCATGGTGAGGATGAGCCAAGAACCCTTAAAATTGGTTGAGACAAAATCAAGAGTCTCCCAAGAGTATGGTTGAGTAAAAAACCTCTTAGAGAAAATGGGTAAGGTAAGTCCAAAATTCATAAGAGAATGGGTGAGGCTAACCACTTACTTGGCAAGCCTATATATGCTTTGTGTGACTTGTTCAAGTGCCAAGAATGCTTCTTGAATTATCATGCACTTCATGATGCTCATGCATGCATTTTTAAGACATGTTTACATCCTTTATGTGTGATTGAAAAGAAGATGAGCTATTGAGATTCTTTGAATCTCATTCCCTCCTCTCTAATGTTTTAACATGCTAGGTGAACCAAGTGATCAAGGTAATGGAAGCCATCAACTTGGAAGATAAGAGATTGACAACAAAGTGCCTTAATTTTGTGTCTTTATGGCCATATGAGTGGCAAATATTGTAATCCATTATTGTATATGTCCTATGACCTCATAAACATATGTAATTATGCAAATGTATCATGTACAAATGAGATGTTATGTTATATGTATGATATAGTGCATTTTGGACATTGAGGTGCAAGACTAGCCTTGTGTAATCTTGTGTATGGTGTAATGTCTGGTTTTCGTTCAACGACAAAAACAGATGCGTTTTCAAAGCAAGTCCCCTGAAATGAATTAGTTAAGATCCTAAAAAATTTGAGTAACATTCTAGACTCTTAAAAATGAGAATCCTTCTCTCAGATGGAAGGAAAAATGGAGCTAGAATGAAGAAACAAATTTTGATGGAAAAACCTATGAAACGTAATGGCATTTTCGTAATTTTGAGTAAATTTTGGAATTCACACAGGAGGGCTTTTCAAATAAAATTTTTGAGTTCTCTGGGGTTCTCAGAGGCCTTGAAAACCATGGGAAGCCCCGGGACAGTTAAATCCCCTTTGGTTGATGTTTTCCAACGTCAATGCACCTGAACTTTGATAGATTCGTTCGAGAAGGTTTTAGCTCCAATTTCAGTGATTCCAAAAGCATTTTACTAAATTGGGAACCTAAATTTTATAATAGAAAAGACGGTACTAAAAAAGGAGCTAAAACAAAGGAGAAACGAAAATGCAAAGAATGAATAACAAAATGAAAATTTTTGAAAAATGCTTCCTCCTCCCCCTATATAAAGGTGGCGCCCCACTCTCTCCTTCATTTAGACTCAGAATTTTTTGCCCAATTTTAGAGAAGACAGCTATGGTTTTAGGCGCACCAAGGGAGGAAGAAGAAGAGAAGAAATCCAAGCTTTAAGGTATGGTTTTATGGTAGTTTTTCATGCTTTTTTCCATCCAAACCTCCTCTTCTTCATTCTCCTTTGTTTCCTTTGATTAAAATGAAGTTTACAAATCTGATTTAAGGGAGAAACTTAGGGGAAATTTTGGATTTGAAGAGAGGAGCTTGGAGAAAGCAAGAAAAAGCAAGAAAAAGCAAGAAAACATGGTAATTTCTCTTTCTATGGTTGCTACCTTTGATCCCCTTTTCTTCTTCATTTTGCCACACCTAAAGAGCCCTAGGAGGAGTTAATTTTTGGCAGAACCAAGGGTGAATCTAATGAGAAAGGGTGTGAAAATTAAGAATATGCCAAGGGAATTAACAAAAAACTATTAGATTTTAAGATGCAAATTCTAGGGTTTCATGTGTACCTTGTAAAATATGATTTTGTATGATGATTCCTAGGCCTAAATAAATGAGCTCCTAAGATCCCTAAGAGGCTTCTCATATACTTCTTCCCTTGAGAAAATAAAGAAAACTCCAAGGAGGCCAAAAATCCCCATTGTCTCGGCCAAGAGAGGATAGCATGGCTAGAGAGAGTTTTAAATTTTTCTAAGCCTATTCTTGAGTCATATATGATGAATGAAAATGAGGGAAAGCCTTGAAAAAATTTAAAACTAATAGAAAGTGAGTTAGTGCTTTAGGTTCCATATTATGACCTAAAGAAGTAACATCTAGTTAGGCTCTTTTTTTTAATTGTGTGATGACTCCAAGAGACTTAAAAGGAGTCAAGAATCATATTTGAAAGGAAAGGATGAAGCCTAGAATTTATTTGAAGGGTGTTGCTTCATTAGGTGCAATTATGGAACCATAATGAAGTTATAAGCCAACCTAGTGTCTAAGCAAATTGTATGGCCTTAGAATTGTGTTCATGAACCTAATTGGCTTCCATAAATTGTGTTTAGGCCAAGAGAAACTATCCCCACACTTTTGTGTGTATGTGTTCGAAAAAGGGAGCCTTGATTCAAAAAGAAAAGTGTGTGATTGTGTACAAGGTAGCTCTCTTCACCTTTTTTCATGCATGGATGTGTGTTTAGCTTGTCTTAGAATGTGTGTATGTATATTTTCAAGCCATGAAAAGTATGCTAGCATGATTTTATATGCCATGATTTCATGATGACATATTATGTTTCTAAATGATGTTATGATGTTTGTTTGATTTTGGTTGAGTGTGGAGAGGTCAAGAATTCTTAACCATGGTGAGAATGAGCCAAGAACCCTTAAAATTGGTTGAGACAAAGTAAAGAATCTCCTAAAAGCAAAGTGGGCTCCCAAGAGCAAGGTTGAGTCCAAGAATCTCTTGGAGAATGGGTGAGGCAAGTACAAAATCTATGAGGAAAAGGGTGAGGCCAATCCATCCACTTGGCAAGTGTAATACCTTATATTTCTAGCTCATTTCACAACATTTCCATGCTTTACATTCATAGATTCCATGAAAGAGAAAAAAAGGGAATTAAAATAATGCATTTTCTTGTGTTGCGTCATGTATGAAAATTGCATTCGATGTCACGTGGACCATATGAGTTCATACAACACATTTTAATATTTAATTACATGAATATAACTCATTTGCATCATGAAAAATGGCTTACACCTCAACTAGCACGAAGGGAAGCATGAAATATTCATATCCATTTTCGGCCAGATCTGACTCTTTTTTGACCAAACTTTGAAAAATTATAACTAATTCTAGAAAAATCAAAATCATACATTCTTAGCCATTCTAGAAAGCTACAGATGTGTAATTAATAATAAAAATATGTCTAAACCATAACATCCATCACAGGGGACGTTTGACATTCAAAAAGTTCCAGAGGTTAAGCTGTCCCCTAGTGCTTCATAGCTTTCTACAGAAAAGTTTGAAAATGTCCAATTAATTCCACAAAACTCCAATCCATGCAAATATATCAATTTGAAAAGCTATGGATGTTAGCTAGAGGGAACAAATAACTCCAGACCAGCTCAGGTACTCTAAGACCTCAAAATCCAATCAAACCATAATAGAGGTCAGCTAGAATTCCTAATACTAGACAAATTTTTCATAAATTCATATCTCTCTCTCTAGACATCCAAATGAGGTGCTTCTAGTTGGAACGAGTCATGTGAATATCTAGTTTATTTGTATAAAATTTCATGGCAATTGGATATCATTTGAACCCTGTGTGACAGATTTCATTTTCGAACCAAATAAATAGTGTAGTAGACCAAAATTAGAAAATTTACCAACTTTAAAAATTCATCAAATATTCTGTATACCTCTGAAAATTATGTTCTTTAGCTTCTAAAAAATCTCTCAACAAGCTCTAATTTCATGTCAAATCTCAAATCAAGAAGAGCTCATTTGGCTAAAAAAGTGATGTAAGGTTCCATTATGGTCAATTTTGGCTCCATATGAGGTACCAAAGTAACCAAATGACTTTTCCTAGGGTTTGGCACCTTTTGGGCAAGTCTAAAAGTATGATTAAGACTTTTGTAAGCTACCCAAATGATCCTAAACTCCATGCATCTCATTTTGACTATTTCATCCACACGTATGCATAATTCTATCAAACTACTAATGAAACTAATTTGCCACCATATACCCATTTCACATTCTAATGACTATAAAACATATTCTTTCATTCATACATAGCATAATATAATAATTACACATGTTTAAGAGGTCATAGACCATATACATCAAGGGGTTACAACATTTGACATCATTATGGTTTTAAAAAGCAAAGACTAAGCATGTTAATGTCAAACTCTTCTCTTCAAGGTGGTTGGCTTCCATTACCTTGTCCACTTGGTCCACCTAGCATGTGAGATCATTGGAGAGGAGGGAATGAGATTCAAAGAATCCCAATAGCTCATCTCCCATTCAATCATACATAATGGCTACAAATAAGTCTCATAAATGCATGTATGGTCATGTAGACATGTGCAAGCACTCAAGAAACATTTTCATCATTTAAGAAAGTCATACATAGCATATAAAGGCTTGCCAAGCAAATGGATTGGCCTCACTCAATTTCTTGTGGATATTGGACTTGCCTCACCCATTCTTTAATGCATTCTTAGACTCAACCATGTTCTGGGGAGCCCACTTTGCTCTTGGGAGACTCTTTGCTTTGTCTCAACTAATCTTAAGGGTTCTTAGCTCATCCTCACCATGGCTAAGGGTTCTTGGGCTCACCACAGTCAAGCAAACCCAAGTACACATCAAAATATTATATGAAACATAATATGTCATCATAAAACCATGGCATATGAAATCATGTTATCATACTTTTCATGGCTTGAAAATACATATACACACATTCTAAGACAAGTTAAGCATACATCCATGCATGAGAAAGGGTGGAGAGAGCTACCTTGTACACAATCACACACTTTTTCTCTTGAAATTCCCTCCCTTGCTTTGGCTACACACCCACAAAAGTGTGGGGAAGATTTCTCTTGGCCTCAACACAATTTATGGAAGCCAATTAGGTTCATGAAACAAATTCTAAGGCCACACAAGTTGCTTAGACACTAGGTTGTTCTATAAACCCCATTATGGTCCATAAATACACCTAATGAAGCAACACCCCTAAAAAAAATTTTAGGCTCCATTCTTTCCCTTCAAACATGATTCTTGAGTCCTTTTAAGCCTCTTGGAGTCATCACACATTTAAAACAAAGAGCCTAGCTACATATTGCTTCTTTAGGTCATAATATGGAACCTAAAGTACTAACTCACTTTCTATGAGTTCCAAATTTTTTCCAAGGCCTCCCCTCATTTTCATTCATCATATATGACTCAAAAATGGGCTTAGATAATTTTAAAACTCTCCTTAGCTACACAAACCCCTTTAGACCGAGGCTATGGATGAAATTGGGCGTTTTAGAGTTTGCTTTGTTTTCTCTAGGGAGGATGCATATGGGGAGCCTCTTAGGGATCTTGGGAGCTCATTTAAACTCTTATTTAGGCCTAGGAATCACCATACAAAATCAGATTTTACAAGGTGCAATTAAAACCCTAGAACTTGCATCTTGAAATCTAAAAGTTTTTTGTTAATTCCCTTTGCATATTCTTAATCTCCACACCCTTTTTCCTTAGATTCACCCTTGGTTCTGCCTAAAAATCAAGTCTTCCTAGGGTTTTCTCATGTTAGGCGAAATGGAGGAGGAGGGAACCAAAGATGACAACCATAGGAAGAGAAATTACCTTGTTTTCTTGCTTTTTCTTACTTGAATCTTGTATTCTTTGTACTCCTCTCTTCAAATCCAAATTTTTACCTCAATTTCTCCTCTAAAATAGATCTAGACACTTCATTATAATCATAGGAAATAAAGGAGAATGAAGGAGAAGAGGTTTGGAAGAGAAAGAGCATGAAAAACTACTAATTTTCGTACCTTAAGCCTCTGATTTCTCCTCCTCTTTGCCTTCCTCTTGTGTGCCACTCTCCCTAGGGTTTTCATCTAGTTTTAGGCAGTACTTGGTCGTGCAACATGAAGGGAGAAGAAGGGTGCATCATATATATAGGTGGGAGGAAGTTACACTTTTTAAAAATCCCCATTTTGCTCTTCATTCTTGGCATTTTTGTCTCTCCTTCGTTTTAGCTCCTTTTTGAGAACCGTCTTTCCATTATAAAATGTAGGTTCCCAATTTAGTAAAATGCCTTTGGAATCACTCAAATTGGAGATAAAACCTTCCCGAATAAATCTTTAAAGTTTGAGCACACCGACATTGAAAAACGTCCACCGAAGGGGCTTTAGCTATCTCGGGTCTTCCCATAGTTTTTAGGGCCTTTGAGAACCTTGGGAAATTCAAAAATTTCATTTAAAAAGCCCTCTTGTGTGAATTTCAAAATTTTCTCAAACTTACAAAAATGCCATTACGTTTTGTAAGCTTTTTGTAAGAAATTGTTTCTTTATTCTAACTCCATTTTTCTTTCCGTCTGAGCCTGGGATTCTAATTTTTAGGAGTCTAAAATGCTTTCCAAATTTTTTAGGACGTTAACTACATCATTTCAAGGGACTTCCTTTTATATCTAGTGAGTTTTGTTCATTGACGGAGAAATCGTACGTTACGTTTCTCACATTTTCTCTAGTTTGCAGAGAACTAGATGTTACATTTCTCCCCCCTTAAATCAATTTGTCCTCGAAATTTGGGGTACACTTTCTCTTACTCCTTCCTTTTCTGGCTAACTACTCTTTTCTTTCCTTTCTTCCTAGCTCTACACACTTTTCTCAGTGATTTCACTAGTTCAAATTTTTTCTCTTAGCCATGGAATTTTCATACTAGCTCTTAATGAGAGCTGTATTACTATAACGTACTAGCTAATTCTTTTCATAAGGGAAAAAAATTTCTAACTCTGGAGGCCTATCCTAGGAGAGCTTACTAATCATATCAGGTTAATGTTAACTCGTTCGCATGGATTAATCTTTCTTTCAGTGGACTTATTTACATATCTTGAGAGGTAACTTATTTCATATCACATCTCCCGTTTCCTCTCTCAATGGCTTCTCATAACATGTCATCATCTTTTTTGATCATTACAGCCATCAGAGGTTTCTGTCTATCTATTTACTTATTTACATGTATCATCCACTGCTTATCTCTGTGTTCTTCCTTATTAGCTCACCCCATAATTACAATTCACATTCTTTTTGTCATAGGCCTCACATCTCAATTATTTACTAGGATTACAGCTCCTTTGAGGACTTTTTGCTTTTATGATCCTAATTTTTCTGTTTATTACTATATCTGTCTTTACAGGTTGGGACTTTTTCTCACTTTCTTTGCTCACTTGCAGTGGCATTTTGTAGTCCCTCATTTCAACACTAATAGGGCTAACATGTGTGTCTTATACTAGCACCAAAGAGCTATTACCACTGACTACTGCTAAGTTCTGGTGGGATGTTAGCTTTTTTCACAGTTTTACTCACTGGAGATATACTGTACCACTTGCCTCATATAAAAATTGCACCTAACCCCTTTCTGAATACATAAGCTAGCATGCGAGGATCTCTCTATTCCTTGGTCAGGGCTACTGTCTGCTGGGTAGTGGTTCATCTGGCTCTAACTCTGGAAAGCTAATTTCTTGCTTCCCTCATCCTATGCATTATGCTCATCTCTAAAGAGAGCTAATCAATGGTCTAACTGTCTGAGTAAAGCCTTTATATCTCTATAGCAATGGTCTACCAGACTTAGGAGGTCTATAGTTTCTGAGACAAAAGCTAGCTGAAACTGTACTAGTCTCTGAGACTAACTACTCTGTAAAAATATCTCAGGCAGTCATCTCACCAGAGAATTATCATGTTGTGGCTAGGGCTCTCTATAACTTTGTGGGATCTACTGTGACCCCTGGGTCTACTGCGACCTCTCAGAGCCCTGATGGGTTTTACTGCAACCCTTTGTGCTATGCTAGGATCTACTACGATCCATCTTTGGGAGACGTCAAAGCCTAAGATTACTATATCTGATAGTAAAACACATGCTCACTAAGTCTAGTAACTATCGCTCATAATAGTTGAGGCTAAACTCAGAGGTACATCATACTCTTCTTGCGAAGTGGGTTCTGTGTCATTTGATTCTCTAAGATCCCATCATACTGATACTAGGGAGCATTTTAATTTTCACTCATCTCTCCTCATGGGATCCTCAGATTCTCACTTTAGACCCTTTTTGCTTGGGCTTTCTTTTCTTACTCTAACTGTACTTGTCTATCTTTTCCTCTCATATCCTGTAAATTTCCAACTATGCCTATACTTTATTTTGAGTGCCTTGGCACTGAGGCATCTCACACACTGAGTGTGATTAATATCTCTGGCAGGAGAGAGGCTATACACTGGTCCCTTCTCATTTCATTTACATGTACTATAAGGGACTCAGATTATACATATTGAACTCATGCTATTTGGATATGAACATTCTTTACTGGGGATTCCTTTCTGCATGCTTTTCTCATTATTCTGATATTATTGGAATCCCTTAACCTTTCTTTTCTGACTTATTTCGTTATCTAGCTAACTAGGATGCCCTTCAATTATTGGGACACTTTGGTGATTGATGTCGTCATTTGTTATGCACTTAAGCCACATTACTACTAGGTTGGCCAGACCTAATATCATATAGCCTTTGTTGCAAGCAAACCATAACATCAAACACTAATACACGGGCACTTCATGACTGAGCTCAAAGTCACTATCGCCTATATATTGCAAGTTTTCCCAATAATCTAAAGTATCCCTTTTTTACTTTTCTCCATCTGCCCTATTCTCGTAAAGTGCTTGGGGAAAGTAAGATTCTTCCTCTACTACATCCTGAGATCTCTTTGTATTGCCTAATTATTTGTTTCTTCGAGCACTATCATGCTAAAAGGGCGTCCATGCCAAGGACAAGTGTGCTTTCTTAAGTATTCAAGCACATTAACTAAATATCTAGTCTCAATCTAATATGTCCTCAGCTTGAACATTGTCATATCTTCTCTTTCTACCTTTCTTATCCTCTTACTTAGGTAAAAGGATGTTCTACTATTGGTTGTTTCTATGGCCAGTTCAAGTTCCTTTACGCTCAAGAGCACCTGCACTTTTCCTAAGTTCTTCTACTTATTCACTCTCTGTAGCATCAAGGAGGTCTACTTTTCGCTCATACTCTTGCTTTATTTCTAACTAGACCTTCCCTCAGTAAGAGGAATTCTATTTCATATAATCCCAGGAATTTCATTTTATGGCGCTCTCGGCTTATACTCTTTCTCTACATAAAACGAGGCTCGCCTTTTTAGATGGTCTCTAACTCCCTTGAGCTTCCCTGGGGGTATTAAGGCATTAATTGTTTGTCTCGGCTTATTTCTATGTTTGGATCAGAGCTGGGCTTTCTCTCCATTCAGCCTCTTTAGCCTCACCCCAGGAGCACAGAATACTATTTCTAGGGTTCTGCTTACCCAATCCGGAACATGTACTTTCAATGTCTAAATTCTATCATATTGAAAACTTATGCTCTACTGGGTGCTTTAATCACTCATGTGCTTTAACCCCATATCATTCTCATATTAGGGAGCTCGTTTGACTAATTATTGAACCCCTATCCATTTACCTCTCTATCTTACTTTACTCATCTAATTATGACTAAAGTAAGGGTATCTTTTCTATAGCTAGTTTCTCAACTCTTCCTCGCTTTCCTTATCACTACACTTTATAATTTAGGGTTATTTATCTAGGAAAATTTGCTAACCACTACTGGGTGGTTTCCCCAACTTAAAATGTCTCATCTTTTGTTTCTCAATCCAGGGAGAACTTTCACTGAGTCTTTCATTTATATATCTCACCTGGAACAATGCTACTAGTCATCTCTCCCTAGGCTTTATCTCATGCTCAGCCTGGGCTAACCATCTCCTCAGACCTGTAGCTTACTAACTATCCTCATTCTTTTCTGAGCCTTAGTTATTGAACTACTCATACTTATCTCTAAGTATTACCTGAGGTACACCTTTCTAGGCCACTCATTATATGCCTCACTGCTGGTAGTCTTGTCTTACGTTGTTTTAGGGCTATACTAACATTCTATCATTCAGCGTCTCATAGGGTGGCATCCTAGGTTAGAATCAATGCCTTAAAGACGGGTCTCAACAACCTCATCATCCCTGTGTCTAACTTTCTTTGTGTTAAGCTCTTTTCTCAATCTTATTTGCTAAGCTCACAGATTTCTTACAATTCTTTCATAACTATTCAATACCCTTTTCTCTACTTATACTAGGAGTTCCCATTTTCTATGGGTCATCTGACCCTTTATCAATTCATTCCTTAAGTTGGCTTGAATATGACTAATAAGGCATTTCATCCTGCCATTCGCCACGGCTAACATATCATCTGCCACGGCAAATCAGTCTTGGGTTCACCCTAGTTTTCCTATCTGAGTATTGGTCGCGGCGAGAAACTCTCTGGATTGCCTCACTGCTATCTAGAATAATTGGTCACGGCTAACAGCCTCTAATTGGCTTGATTTTTCATGGATTGGAATTTCATCTTTAGCTATTAACCCGAACCTCATTGCCTCTATATCTAGCCCATCATCAAATTAGAGGGTTCTACCTCTTGCTTCATTCATGCATAACTACTTATCATCTCAGGGTTGTCGAGCTCTAGGGTGTAGCTTGTAACTCAACCTCTAGCCTAAGGGAATTAGCCTTTTAGACTCTGGAATTCATCTAGATAACTGGGTGTTGTGGTTAAGGGATGACTCTCTTTCTCATTCCTCTTTAAACTAATCCTGTGCAGTTGCAGTCTCATCTCACACCGTGGTGCATTATTACTTGTCTCTGCATTAAGCAGGGCATCTTGGAATGGTCTGAGTATGACTACTAGGGAGAATTAGGCCTCACATACTCTCTTTAGCAAGCCTCTTCATATCAACAAGATCATTTCTCATCGTTTATGTCTAGGGCTTGCCACTGATCCCAACGAGCTATCACATCTCATCAAGCTTTAGCCGTCGGATCACTTAACTTTGCTCAAGCTACTCTAGAGGCCACTCTTTCCTGGTGTCCACTAACTACTCCAAGACCATTTTACAACTTACTTATCATGAATAAAGCCAGAAACTACTTTCACATACCCACAATTTCTCATACAAGGCTCTACCTATCCATTCAAAACTTTATATAGAACTTTACATAGTCCTATTACTACATCCTCAAGCTAAATCCAATCTAAGAGAGCCGAGAACTTTGCTCTGATACCAATAAATGTAATACCTTATATTTCTAGCACATTTCACAACATTTTCATGCTTTACATTCATAGATTCCATGAAAGAGCAAAAAAGGGAATTAAAATAATGCATTTTCTTGCATTGCATCATGTATGAAAATTTCATTCGATGTCACGTGGACCATATGAGCTTATACAATACATTCTCATATTTAATTACATGAATACAACTTATTTGTATCATGAAAAGTGGCCTACACCTCAAGAATCACAAAGGGAAGCATGAAATATTCATATCCATTTTCTGCCAGATCTGGCTCTTTTCTGACCAAACTATGAAAAATCATAACTAATTCTAGAAACATCTAAATTATACATTCTTGGCTATTCTAGAAAGCTAAGGATGTCTACTTCATAATACAATTGTGTCTAGACCATAACATCCATCATAGAGAACGTTTGACATTTGAAAAGTTCCAGAGGTCAAGCTGTCCCCTAGTGCTTCATAGCTTTCTGTAGAAAACTTTGAAAATGTCCAATTAATTTCACAAAAATCCAATCCATATAAATATATTAATATGGAAAGCTGTGGATGTTAACTAGAGGGAAAGAATAACTCTAGACCCTCTTAGGCATGCCAAGATCTCGAAATCCAATCAAACCATAACAGAGGTCGGCTGGAATTCCTAATACTGGATAGAATCTTCAAAAATTCATATCTCCTTCTATAGACATCCAAATGAGGTGCTTCTAGTTGCTATGAGTCACTATGAATGTTTATTTCTCTGTATAAAATTTTATGTCAATTGGACATCATTTGAGCCCTTTATGACAGATTTCATTTTCGGACCAAATGAATAGTACAGCAGACCAAAATCAGAAAATATGCCAAGTTTGAAAATTTATCAAATATTCTATAGACCTTAGAAAATTATGTTCTTTAACTTCCCAAAAATCTCTCAAAAAACTCTAATTTCGTGTAAAATCTCAGATCAAGAAGAGTTAATTTGCCTAAAAAGTGATATAGAGTTCCATTATGGTCAATTTTGACTCCATATGAGGTACCAAAGTAACCAAATGGCTTTCCCTAGGGTTTGGCACCTTTTGGGCAAGTCTAAAAGCATGATTAAGAATTTTGTAAGTTGCCCAAATAATCCCAAACTCCATGCATCTCATTTTGACCATTTCATCCACACATGCATAATTCTATCAAACCACCAATGAAGCTAATTTGCCACCATATACCCATTTCACATTTTAATGACTATAAAACATATTCACTCATTCATACATAGCATAATATCATAATTACACATGTTTAAGAAGTCATAGACCATATACATCAAGGGGTTACAACATTTGACATTATTATGGTTTTAAAAAGCAAAGACTAAGCATGTTGGTGTCAAACTCTTCTCTTCAAGGTGGTTGGCTTCCATTACCTTGTCCACTTGGTCCACCTAGCATGTGAGATCATTGGAGAGGAGGGAATGAGATTCAAAGAATCTCAATAACTCATCTCCCATTCAATCATACATAATGGCTACAAACAAGTCTCATAAATGCATGTATGGTCATATAAACATGTGCAAGCACTCAAGAAACATTTTCATCATTTAAGAGAGTCATACATAGCATACAAAGGCTTGCCAAGCAAATGGATTGGCCTCACTCAGTTTCTTTTGAATGTTGGACTTGCTCACCCATTCTTTAATGCATTCTTGGACTCAACCATATTCTAGGGAGCCCACTTTACTTTTGGGAGACTCTTTGCTTTGTCTCAACTAATCTTAAGGGTTCTTAGCTCATCCTCACCATGGCTAAGGGTTCTTGGGCTCACCACAGTCAAGCAAACCCAAGTACACATCAAAATATTATATGAAACATAATATGTCATCATAAAACCATGGCATATGAAATCATGCTATCATACATTTCATGGCTTGAAAATACATATACACACATTCTAAGACAAGTTAAGCATACATCCATGCATGAGAGAGGGTGGAGAGAGCTACCTTGTACACAATCACACACTTTTTCTCTTGAAATTCCCTCCCTTGCTTCGGCTACACACCCACAAAAGTGTGGGGAAGATTTCTCTTGGCCTCAACACAATTTATGGAAGCCAATTAGGTTCATGAAACAAATTCTAAGGCCACACAAGTTGCTTAGACACTAGGTTGTTCTATAAACCCCATTATAGTCCATAAATACACCTAATGAAGCAACACCCCTTAAAAAAATTTTAGGCTCCATTCTTTTCCTTCAAACATGATTCTTGAGTCCTTTTAAGCCTCTTGGAGTCATCACACATTTTAAACAAAGAGCCTAGCTACATGTTGCTTCTTTAGGTCATAATATGGAACCCAAAGCACTAACTCACTTTCTATGAGTTCTAAATTTTTTCCAAGGCCTCCCCTCATTTTCATTCATCATATATGGCTCAAAAATGTGCTTAGATAGTTTTGAAACTCTCCCTAGCTACACAAACCCCTTTAGACTGAGGCTATGGAAGAAATAGGGCTTTTTGGAGTTTGCTTTGTTTTCTTAAGGGAAGATGCATATGGGGAGCCTCTTAGGGATCTAGGGAACTCATTTAAACTCTTATTTAGGCCTAGGAATTATCATACAAAATCAGATTTTATAAGGTGCAATTAAAACCCTAGAACTTGCATCTTAAAATCTAAAGGTCTTTTTGTTAATTCCCTTTCTATATTCTTAAGCTCCATACCTTTTTTCCTTAGATTCACCCTTGGTTCTACCTAAAAATCAAGTCCTCCTAGGGTTTTTTCATGTTGGGCAAAATGGAGGAGGAGGAAACCAAAGATGACAACCACAAGAAGAGAAATTACCTTGTTTTCTTGTTTTTTCTCACTTGAATTTTGTGTTCTTTGAGCTCCTCTCTTCAAATCCGAATTTTTCCCTCAATTTCTCCTCTAAAATAGATCCATATACTTCATTATAATCATGGAAAATAAATGAGAATGAAGGAGAAGAGGTTTAGAAGAGAAAGAGTATGAAAAACTACTAATTTCCATACCTTAAGCCTTTGATTTGTCCTCCTCTTTGCCTTCCTCTTGTGTGCCACTCTCCTTAGGGTTTTCTACTGGTTTTGTGCAAAACTTGGTCGTGCAACATGAAGGGAGAAGAAGGGCGCATCAGATATATAGGTGGGAGGAAGTTACACTTTTCAAAAATTCCTATTTTGCCCTTCATTCTTGGTATTTTTGTTTCTCCTTCGTTTTAGCTCCATTTTTAGAACCGTCTCTTCTATTATAAAATTTAAGTTTGTAATTTAGTAAAATGCCTTTGGAATCACCCAAATTGGAGCTAAAACCTTCTCAATGAATCTATCAAAGTTCGGACACACCAACGTTGAAAAACATCCACCAGTGGGGCTTTAACTGTCCCAGGCCTTCTCATGATTTTTATGGCCTCTGAGAACCCTGGGGAACTCAAAAATTTCATTTAAAAAGCCCTCTTGTGTGAATTTCAAAATTTGCTCAAAATTACAAAAATGCCATTACATTTTGTAAGTTTTTCGTAAGAAATTGTTTCTTCATTCTGACTTCATTTTCCTTTCTATCTGAGCCTAAGATTCTCATTTTTAGGAGTCTAGAATGCTTTCCAAATTTTTCAGGACCTTAACTACATCATTTTGGGGGACTTCCTTTTATATCCAATGAGTTTTATTCATTGACGGAGAAACCATACGTTATGTTTCTCAAGTTTTCTCTTGTTTGTAGAGAATCAGATGTTACAGCAAGCCCTTGGATGTCTTGAATGACTTATTCCTATGCCAAGCTTGCTTCTTGAATGTTCATGTCATCTATTATATCCATGTATGCATTTTCAAGACTCACTTTGCATCCATTATGTATGATTGAATGGGAGATGAGCTATTGGAATTCTTTGAATCTCATCCTTTCTCTCCAATGATCTAACATGCTAGGTGGACTAAGTGGACAAGGTAATGGAAGACAACCACCTTGAAGAAGAGAACTTGGCAACATCATGCATGGTTTTTGATTTTTTAAGGCCATATTCATGTCAAATGATGTAACCCATGCTTGTATATGGTCTATGACCTTTGGAACATATGTAATTATGATAACATATGATGTAGAAATGAAACAATATGTTATGTGAATGATATAATGTAAATTGAATATGTATGGACAATTTGGCTTCATGAATGGCATTATGGAATTATGCATATGTGTGGATGAAATGACTAAAATGAGATGCATGGAGTTTGGGACCATTTAGGCAGCCTACACAAGTCCTAAATATACTTTTAGACTTGCCCAAGAGGTGTTAAACCCCAAGGACAGCCAATGGGACAATCTGGTATCCTATATGGAGCTAAATTTGACCAATTTAGAACCCTATATCACTTTTTGCCCAAATGAGCTCTTCTTGATCTGAGATCTGGCATGCAATTAGAGTTTGTTGAGAGATTTTTGGGAAGCTAAAGAACATAATTTTTGGAGGTCTGCAGAATATTTAATGAGTTTTTAAAGTTGATAAATTTTTTGGTTTTGGTCATGTCACTGTTGATACTAGTCCAAAAATGAAATCTATCACATAGGGCCCAAATGATGTCCAATTGCCACAAAAATTTTAATAGAGGAACTAGACATTCCCAATTACTTGTTCCAAGTAGAAGCACCTCATTTGGATGTCTAGATAGGGAGATATGAATTTTTAAAGAATCTGTCCAGTATCAAGAACTCCACCTGACTTCAATTACTGTTTAATTAGATTTTGGGATTTGGTTGTACTTGAACTGGTCTGGAGTTATTTTTTCCCTCTAGTTAACATCCACATCTTTCCCAATTGGTATCATTTGTATGGATTGGATTTTTGTGGAATTAATTGGACATTTTTTGAAGTTTGCTGCAGAATTCTGTGATAGCACCAATGGACAACCTGACCTTTGGACCTTTTTGAATGTCAAACGTCCTCTGTGTTGGATATTATGATTTAGATATATTTTTATCCTAAATTATACATATGTAGCTTTCTAGAATGGCCAAGAATGTATGATTTCAAGTTTTCTAGAATTAGTTATGATTTTTCAAAATTTGGACAAAAAAGGGGCAAATTCTGGCCGAAATTTAATATGTATATTTTGCACTTCCTTTCGAGTTCCTTGAGATGTAGGCCACTTTTCATGATTTAAATAAGTTGTATTCATGTAATTAAATATAGGAATGTGTTGTATGAGCTCACATGGTCCACGAGACACCAAATAAAATTTTCATATGCGACGCAATACAAAAATAATCAATATTTTTATGCTATTTCCTTGTTCTTCCATAGAATGTTTGCTGTTAAACATGGAGATAGCATGAGATAGGCTAGGAAATTATGGTGTTACATATGGCATGGGGTGAGAGAGTAAGTTTTCAAATTATGAGTTTATGCACCTTTAAGACAAGTTTAGAAGGTTATTTTGGTGCATTCCCACATGTTCAAATGGTCATAGTTGTTTTAGAACTCAAAATGGACCATTTGGACCCCTTTGGTAACACAAAATGAGCCATTTTACAACCCAATGTCAAGATCTAACCAAATGAATGAATTTGTCCATGAAATTTGGCACACATATAGATCTTATCTAGAACTTTTTTAGAAAACCAAATACCATATTATTTGGAGCTCTGTGGAATTAATTATGAATTTTTAAAGTTGGCATTTTTCTGCTGAACTGATGCAGACGCTGTTCATATGGTCAGAAACTTAGGCTATGTCATTTGTGGGCCAAATGATATTTAATGCTTATGTAATTTTATAGGCATAAACTAGACATGATAAGCTTTTCATGGCCACCAAGATAACCCCAATTGGACCTCTGAGCAGGGAGATATGAATTTTTGAAATTGGAGGCTTGTACTAGGGATGATAGTCGACCTTTGATACTGTTCTATCAATTTCCAGTGGCTAGCAGCCCCTGTTGAGGTCTAGATATATTGTAGCTTCCCAAAATGGCAAAGAATACATGATTTTGAATTTTCTAAAATTAATTATGATTTTTAAAGTTTATAACAGAAATTTGGAAATTTTAGTTGAGGCTGCACTCTTAAATTTCATGTAATTCGTTCACTTGCATGAGTTCTAGGCCACTTTCTTGGATGGTTTTGAGTTGTATTAGTGTAATTAAATATGATAATGAGTTGAATGAGTTCATATGGTCCACGGGGACATCGAATGAAGAATTCGTACACTACACTATGCAAAAATATTCATTATTCTTAATGCCCTTGTTCTCTTGAGAAGTGCATGGCATGAGACATAGAATTTGCATGAGAAAGGCTAGAGAGTTATGGTGTTACAATATTCAAATTCTAGCTCTACTGACTCACCATGTTATTTTCATTTATATAAACTTTAAAACATGTTACAATATGGTAATCACTTGATGGATGGCTTTAATAAAATTCAAAATTATACAAGGGAACCTATAGCAACCTTTGCAAGGCTTACATGTTAAGCCCATTTTCCTAAATTAATGTTACCTAATGGGTAACTCATCTTAATAAATTAGCATTTTTTTTATAACTAGTCTACAAATAGTTATATGAAATTGTTGCATAGCTTGGTTCCATAGCTAGCTCATTGTTATGAAAGTAAGATAATCTTCTTTATCCTTATTTTATCTTATTCGAGTATCATGACTTGGACTTTTAATTTCTATTCAAGAATTGTGGTTTTGGATTCTTTAAGTTAATGATGAGTTTTGATCATTGTCAATTCCTAAATTTTAATTATGAATATTCACATGTAAGGAGGAATTTGACTTATAAAACTATTACCCCCTTTTAATGAAACACTTTGAGATGTTACATATTACCCCTTTTAGTTCTACATTATTTAATTTTGATAATTTTCAATTGGAATGAGACATTATAGATGGTATCACTTGAGATGCTACAATTTCTTCTCTATTTTGGCAATTCAAAATGTTGGTTATAAGATGTTTGTTATTAAAGTAAAAAAAGAACTCTTAATCATATAGTTATGAGGTTAAGGAAGATCTTACTTATTTTTTCATGTTTTCCCTTGTCCCAATTGATTTGCTACCTTGGTTTTTTTGTAGTATCTATAGTCTTGAACTTAGATATAAACCTTGCAAGTATATTTACAATACTTGATAAATAGAATTGCATTAGAATACTGGCATATGTATAATGGACAACTAAGGACTAATGTTGTTCCTTCAAATTTAATTTATTCCATGCTTTTCTATTTTGATATTTCTCTTGTTTAAGTTGCTTGAGGTAAAAATGCAAATGAAATGATTGTCTAAAAGAAAATGATAATATGTGTTTTTAACTTATATATTTTTTAATTGATCTAAGAAAATGGCTCTTTCTTCTATTATAATAATATTATTATGGGTCTTAAAAAAATACCTAATTCAGAAAAATAAATAGGGAAAGAAAAACATCAATTTCTATATCATCCTTTTAGTTGAATTGTGGATTCAACAATAATCCTTTTATATCATGACCTAGGCATACTAAAGTTTATCTTCATTGAGATTAATCATTTGCTTGTACCTTTTACAATTACTGTTGGAGGTTGTGTACATGACCTTAATTCCTTTGGCATGATAGGATTTTGGATATAGTAACACAAACTAATAGTGCTATCCAAAATGTATCATTAAAATCTGTTATCATTCTTCTAGTGGATTTTTTTTAATATTCAAGTACATTAGCAAAATATTGTCAGATATTGTCATATAAATATGAAAGTATTTCTTTTAATAAGTTTGCTGAGATCAATTTCATATATTTTTTGTTATGCACTTTTAAACATATCCTTTGTACATTCCTCTAATTAATGCTACTTAATCAATTTCTAATATTTCTTTCAAGAACAATTGAAGCTGCATAGTTCTTAAGGGCTAATAGAATAACACTTTCTAAAGTATGAGAAAAAACAATAGATTTACTTGAATATTTGTTTAGAAGGCTTACATTTATATTCTAGTTGTTTTTGCGACATAAGATGGATAGGATTATGTTAAACAATCCCATTACATGTGTAGAAATAAAGTAGTTTAAAAATTATCTTGACCTTGTGGTTCCAGCATTTGTACAAGTTTGATCTCCATTTAGCTTCTTATGCAATAATTGTTTAATGGTTTAATTGCTTTGACTTCCTCTCGTAGGTTGGTTGTTTTTTTTAGGATTATGAATTTTATATTTGGTAACTAGGATTATGAAATAATTTTTTTTTAATTTAAAAAAATCTTTTAGTTGCCACTAAAACGTTTTTGAATAAGAATACTTTTAGTGATAACTTTTATCGCTAAAGCTTGTCATGAAAGAGAACTTTTAACAATCACTCATATTGTTGCTAAAAATCTTTTTAGTGGTGACATTCAAGGTTGTCACTAAAAAGATAATTTTAGTGGCGACCAATATCACTACTAAGAGTCCTCTTTAATGGCACCTATATGCAAAACCAAATTAGAGGGCTTTGTCTCCACTAAAAAGTTTTAGTTGCAACTTTTGTCACCACTAGATATCATTTTTTGTGGCAAATGTTTTTGTCGTTATTAAAGACATTTTGTTACAAATGTATTAGCTACAACCTAGCAATGATCAAATGTCATTGCTAAAACTTTTTAGCAATAAATTTTGTACTTTTAACGACAATAAAAGTCATCATTAAAAGCTTTTTTTTTGTAGTCGAGAGAAAGAGAGAGAGAGTGTGTGAGTTTCAAGTTCAAAACATTAAGATGTGGTTTCCTTAAAACCTATGGTGGATATGTAATACTAATAACATTTCATTTGAAATTTAGATACCTGATAATCAAGTAAGTGGCCACCCCCTTTGGAGCTACAACCCATTCTCCAACTTGTTATAATCAAAGAAAGTAGCTTAGACATGTTATTAAAGATTAAGATTTAATTGATGAGAAAATTTGTTGACAAGAACAAATTAGATGTTATTAGATATTAGGATTTCATTATTGTGCATTTAGTTTATGGTCAATTGTGACTTGAGGATGCTTTTAATTACAATCTGTAGTTTGAGTGGCAAACTAATTTTGGTTGTGGTTGTATATATGTACAAGATGGTAATAAAAGTGGAGCAAATTTATCTTTTTTAATTCAAAAAGAGAGAAAATAAACACTAATGTGTTTAATATATATAGGAAGTTTGGAACTGCCATTATTTAGATGTTATGGTAACTTTAATGGTAGTTTTAAACCACCACCAAGTATATTAGTTGCTTAAAACACTACCATAGAAATAGGATTTGTTGTCGCAATTTATTGGTAGTTCCTATAAAACCACCAGCAAAAGTAAAGTATAGTTGGCAGTTTATAGTAACCGCCAATAAAAATAAGGAAAATATTGGTGATTCTTAATGAACCACCCACAAAAATACCTTTGTTGGCGGTTCTTAACAAACTGCTAATAAAGGACAAGACCCTTATTGGCAGTTCGCATAAATTGCTAACAAAGGAGAGCCCTTTGTTGGCGGTTCTCTACTAACAGCCGACAAAGGACAATACCTTTGTTTGCGGTTCGTATTGTCCTTTGTTGGTGGTTCGCCCTTTGTTGGCAGTTCATATAGAACTGCCAACAAAGGGCTTTCCTTTAACTATTTTGAATTTATATCCCCCTATTTCCTTTTCACGTCCGCCCCTCCAGTATACAAACTGCCAATAAAGGGCTTTTCTTTAACTATTTTGAATTTAAATACCCCTGTTTCCTTTTTGCATTCGCCCTTCTAGTACTCCCTTCTTCTTCTAAAACCACAAGCAAACTCTCTGCCACGATGACCATGCACCATTGTCCTTCCATCCGTCCATCTGTGTGTTGCCGTCTGCCATCCTTTAGTGCGTCACTGTTGCAGTGTCTCCCATCCATTGTAGGCCCACCGCTCTCTCGTGTCGCACTTGTTGTTTGCTCTAGTTTCTTTGAGAGCTTTGCTACGTCGATCGACAAACATCCTACATCTACATCCCCCGTCTGCAGCTCCTTTGGCATCGTTCGCCCGCCTCTGCCACTGTTCGCTCGCCTCTGCTGTGTTGGTCCTTCCCCTTCCATTTTCTTATAAGTTCATCCCATTTTTTATTTTTATTTTTTTCAAAATTAATTTGTTTTAATTATATATTACATGTGCTCCAAAGATATATTACATGGATCCTTTGAATGGTGATTCAAGAAACCATGAGCAGATGCAGGAGTTATTTAATCAGTAAGCAAATGCATTTATTTTCTATGTATTTATATATAGTTGTGTGTTTTAATTTTAAAATAATTTCTTATATTAAGTTTTTTTCCACTTGCTTGATAGAGCGGTGGTGATGTTCTATGCAAATTATGGGTTTAAGGTGTCAAAATAAAAAACACTCACCACGTTATACAAATGTAACAAAGTAAAGTTATTTATCAATATTTAGGCAATTATTGAGCAACCATTTCCTAAATTTAATATGTTTTTTATTGGATTTTTACAGTGTCCAAAACAACCAAACAACACAAATTGTGGGTATTATGTGATGAGATTCATGAAGGATATCGTCATACACAAATAGTTAACGATCCTAGACACAGTATGTAAGTCAGTTTCTTTAAATGATTGGATGGTTTTTCTTGCCTTTATGTTTCTTTTTGTAATAAAATGGTATCAGTTGCTAGTAATCTGTTGTTACAAGTTGTATTTGGTGATATTAGTGTGGAATTTGCTGCAAAAAGAGGGCTTAAGACCCGAGAAATTTTTATTTTTAAGCCTATGTTGCTAGATTTTTTTTAAATATAAAACTTGCTTTAAAAAAATACTTTTAAAATTTGACTAAATTTCAGTCATCTAACTTCAAATAGCTATTATTTCATTTTGCAGTACTTCCCAAATGCATATTGCAAAGAATACTCTAATACTCAAATAGATGAACCCAGGGAAGAGTGGTCTCAATATATATTCTAACAGTATCTATTGATTTAGTTGAAATTTAATTGTATTAATTTTATATTATTTTGTAACATTTGATTATTAATTGTAATTGTTATTTGATTGCTTTATAATAGTTTGATGACTCCCTAATTTAGGATGAAAAAAAAGACTACATTTAAGATTAAATTAAGGAGGCAAAGGACTTTCCTAGTAATTAATAGGATTAAAATTGATTCAATCAAACAAAATAAAGAAAGTATTTTATTGTAATCAGTTTGAGCCTCACTCTATGATTGATTTTAATTTTAGGAAAAATGGAAGAAGAAAGAAAGAATTGAGAAGAGAGAGGGAAGCTGAGAAGTAAAAAAGTATAAGTGGAACAAGTCCCCTCGCTACAGCTAGAACTCAATTCGCTGTAGCGAGAATGCACTCTCACTGTAGCGAGGAAGGTACTTCGCCATAGCGAAGTCGCGAGGCATACAAATTCCAGGGAGAAGCTCGCCATAGTGAAGCAGTAGCGAGAACAGCAGAATTCTGGGAACTTATGAGCTCTTGCTATAACGAGAGGTACTCCTCGCCATAGTGAGATCGGACCCTGATTTGGATTAGCAAGCTAAAATAGATGCAAGGAAGCTAGGGTTTGCATCATTCAGCAGAGGGAGAACGTCTGGCCGACTAGGAGAAGAAGAAAACGCACAAAGGGTGTTAGAAGAGCTTCAATTTGATCGGGAATCCATCAAATCTATCAATTATCCTTCCGATTAGGTGTTTCTACTCCATTTTCCCTTCTAGTTGATGATAGTTAATATGTTTGCTGAATTTAACTATGGAATTCAAGCCATGAGTGGCTAGATTTTGTAACCCTTAGGGATTTTATGAACCTTTAGTCTTTGGAGATTGTTTCCCTTGTTGATTATGTGGATTATTGAGAATTTTAGTATTTAATCTGATTATAGTTCATTCTATTGTGTGGCCTCCTTTAGTTTGATTGTGGATTGGGTAATTAACCTTTGAAAGAAGGGATTTGCTTATAGACCATTGGTTAAACAACTTAGAATTGGATATAATCTAATTTGCACTTGAGATAAAGATATACTCAAGGGCCCTAGGTAGTTGAGATAAGGTCTGCGCTTAATTAAGTATTAACCACTCCTTGAGACATCAAGAGTGAGTGGATATAAGGGTTCAATTGGATCGAAAGACAATTGCACCTAATTAGACCTTGACTCTAAAACTTGCATTAAGTCGTTTAATTGAAAGGGGAACGATTGACATTGGAGATAAAGGGGTTCAAAATTCCTAGGGTGTTTTTAATTGCATACTTTCAAATACAACCATCGTTTATTACTGTCAACTACATTTAAAGTAATTTTCATAAAACCCAATTGCAAATTGATTGTTTAACTAAAATGAACATGAGAACTCTAATGCCTAATCACTAATTGTACTAATTCTCTGAGGGAACGACCTTGATTCATCACATACTCCGTCTACGACCCGTACACTTGCGGTGTCTTTATTCAGTGAGCATCAAGTTTTTGGCACCGTTGCTGGGAAATTTAAGGCAATTGGTGAAGAGAATTAGAGGGCTTTGAGTAGTTTTAGCTTAAACACTTACTTTCTTTTATTTACTTCTTCTTGGTTATTTACGCTTTTAGTTGTTAGCTATAGTAATTTAGTTATTACGTTCTTAGTAATTACCTTTTTGATTTTCTTGGTTTAGTGAGACTCTTGACCTACACTCCTTTGTTTTCATAGGTACATAGTTTATGCCACCTAAATCTAGATCTAACAGAACACCTAGAAAGACAAGGAGTTTAACAGATATTTTGGCTAAGGGGTCTATGCTAATTCAAGCAAAAAGTGAGATAATCGCTCCTACTACAAATATGGCGAATGAAGATAATTAGAATCGCACTATCAAGGATTTTATGGGAAGAACCATGAGAACTACTCAGCCTAGCATTGTGGTCCCAGATTTTCAAGCTGCTAATTTTGAGCTAAAACCCGTGATGATCTCCATGCTGCAGCTCAATGGACAGTTCACTGGTGAGAGGTCTGATGAAGATCCCAACCACCACATTCTGTCATTTTTGGGAGTGTGTGATTCATTCAAGCAGAATGGGGTACCAAGGGATGTTCTAAGACTTAGACTATTCCCACTCTCTCTGCAAGGAAAGGCTAAGGAATAGTTGTTGAATCTACCAGAGGGTTCAATCGACACTTGGGACAAGCTAGAGGCAAGGTTCAGAGCTCATTTCATTCCAAATAATAGAATAACAGATGCCCGTCATGAGCTCATCAACTTTAAGCAAGTTTCAGATGAGCATTTGTATGCTACATGGCAGAGATACAAACATTTACTCCGCCAGTGCCCGAGTCATGGAATGGATAACTGTGCCATTGTTCAGAATTTCTGCACACGCCTAACTCCACAAACTGATACTATGTTAGATGCTATCTTAAATGGGCGTTGGGATGACATGCCGGTAGATGATGTTATTTTGGCTTTGGACACATTATCTGAGAGCTATGTGCAAAGAGGAGGTGATAGAAGGATTACTGCTAATGTTGCTAGCACTCAAGAAGACTCTTCTGTACCACTAGTAACTATTCTCTCCGCCCTGAACAAGAGATTTGATATGTTGGAATCTCAAGTGCAACGAAGCCAGCATATGAATGTTTGTTATACCCAAGTGACTCCAACTACTTATGAGAATTGTGGAGATCTGCACTCAACAGAACATTGCCCCTTTGCATCAACAGAATTAGTTAATTATGTGGGGAGTTTTCCAAAGAATCAGAACCCATACTCAAACACTTACAATCCTGCATGACGAAACCATCCAAATTTCTCTTAGAAGAATGGTCCATCACTTAATTAACCATCATCTTCTGGAGCAAGGCCAACTCAACCTCTTGGGTTCTCTCAAGTGATAAGGCAAAATGTGCCTGTTCAAGAGCCCAAAACGAATCTAGAAGATGTACTGGCTAAGTTCATGACTACTCAGATCAAAAATAATGAAGAGCAAGCCGGTATTAATGCAAGAGTAGATTCCTCCCTTAAGAACATAGAGGTACAGATGGGGCAACTAGCATCTGCTGTGAATACACTACACCAAAGAGGTTTACCAAGCGATACAATTCCCAACCCAAGAAAAGAGGGTAAGGAAGAATGTAAAGCTATCACTTTGAGAGGTGGTAAAGAACTCCCTGAAGTACAAGTTCAAGTGAAGGAACCAACTAAGATGAATTCCAAGGGTCCATCGAGCACTACTTAGATCGAAGGTGAAGAACTTCAACAGAAGAGAGAGAAGAAGGCTACCAGTTTTAGTGACAAAGAAGAGGACAAGAAAGGAGAGTTTAAAGTAGAAAAGTCTGAAGAAAGGATAGTGGTACATCCTAAAGTGGTGCCATTGCCCCCATTTCCATAGAGATTGCAAAAGAAAGTCCTTGATGAACAATACAAGAAGTTCTTGAACATGTTTAAACAACTTCACATCAATATCCCTTTCTCTGAAACTTTAGAGCAAATGTCTAAATATGCTAAGTTCCTTAAGGACATGCTTAGGAAGAAGAAGTGGTTTGTTGAATTTGCAACAGTGGCTTTGACAAAGGAGACTACAAATATCCTCAAATCCAACCTACCAACCAAGTGCAAAGACCCTAGTTCCTTTTCAATCCCTAGCATGATTGGGGATAAATTTGAAGGTCAAGCACTCTGTGATTTAGGATATGCTGTGAACCTCATGCCCTTATCAATTTTTTCAAAAGCTACAGATGGGAGAGGCCAACCCAACAACGGTCACTTTGCAACTGGCCGAAAGAAGTCTTTCTTATCCGCATAGAATCATTGAAGATGTGCTAGTGAAAGTTAGGTCGTTCATCTATCCTGCTGATTTTATTGTGCTCGATATTGAAGAGGATAGAGATATCCCATTGATAGTGGGGAGACTGTTTCTAGCTACTGGCAGGGCACTAGTTGATGTGGAAAAAGGGGAGATTATAATGCGACTTGGAGATGAGCGAGTCATTTTTAGTGTGGAGAAAGCTATGAAGCAGCTGGGTAGTGTCAAAGAATGCTCACGGGTGTCCATTGTTGAAGAAATGATTCAAGAAGAATTAAACTCTTATGCTTTCATCGATCCTCTTGAAGTAGTACTTGTTGGTAAGCCAAGTATAGAAGAAGTGATGAGAGTGGAAGTTGAGCACAAGCTCAATGCATTTAGACCTATGGCTAAGCAAAATGGACATTTTAAATCACTGGAGTTGACTTCACAAAAAACCCATGCTCTACCACTTTCCATCGAGCAGCCTCTATTGTTAGAATTGAAACCTCTTCCACCACATCTAAAATATGCTTATTTGGGGGAAGGAGAGACCTTGTCGGTCATAGTCTCATCTGTATTGACAGTTCCCGAAGAGAAGCAACTGTTAAAAGTGTTAAAAGAGCACAAAAGAGCTATTGGTTGGACTATAGCTGATATAAAAGGGATCAGTCCAGCCATTTGCATGCACAAAATTCTCTTAGAAGATGACCACAAGAAATCAGTGGAAAACCAAAGAAGATTGAATCCGATAATGAAAGAAGTGATCAAGAAAGAGATTATTAAGTGACTTGATGCTGGCATTGTCTATCCCATCTCGGATAGTGATTGGGTAAGTCCAGTGCAATGTGTCCCTAAGAAAGGAGGTATGACAGTGGTGAATAATGAGAAGAATGAAATGATTGCCACAAGAACAGTCACAGGCTGGAGAGTTTGTAACAGAAAGTTAAACACGGCTACAAGAAATGATCATTTCCTGCTTCCATTTATCGATCAGATGTTAAATCGGTTAGCAGGAAAAGAATTCTTTTGTTTCTTGGATGGCTATTTTGGATACAATCAAATTGCTATTGCCCCAGAGGATCAAGAAAAGACCACTTTCACATGTCCATATGGAATTTTCGCATTCAGATGCATGCCTTTTGGATTGTGTAATGCTCCTGCCACATTTCAAAGATGTATGATGTCGATTTTCTCTGACATGATTGAGCATATCATGGAAGTCTTTATGGACGATTTCTCAGTATTTGGTATCACGTTTGAAGAGTGTCTAGACAATTTGACACGAGTCATGCAAAGGCGTGAGGACACCAATTTAGTCATAAATTGGGAAAAGTGCCACTACATGGTTTGTGAAGGTATAGTACTTGGGCATAAAGTGTCTAAAAGAGGATTGGAAGTGGATCGGGCTAAGGTTTCAGTAATTGAGCAACTACCACCACCCACTAATGTGAAAGCTATTAGAAGCTTCTTAGGGCATACTGGGTTCTATCGGAGATTTATCAAAGATTTCTTAAAGATAGCGAAGCCTCTTTCTTAATTGCTTGAAAAGGATACCCCTTTCAAGTTAGATGCAAATTGCTTGAAGGCCTTTGAAGAGCTTAAGCAGAGACTTATCACCGCAACAATTATAGTGGCCCCTGATTGGTCACTACCCTTTGAGGTTATGTGCGACGCGAGCAATTATGCGGTTAGAGTTGTGCTTGGCCAAAGACATGGTAAGATTTTTCATCCTATTTACTATGCAAGCAAAACCTTAGTTGGAGCACAGGTAAATTACTCAACTACTGAAAAAGAAATGCTTGCTGTTGTCTTTGCTTTTGAGAAATTTAGAGTCTATTTGATGGGTACTAAAGTAATAGTTCATACTGATCATGCTGCTATTAGATATCTTTTGTGTAAGAAAGAATCTAAACCTAGGCTGATTAGATGAGTTTTACTATTGCAAGAATTTGATGTGCAAATTGCTGATAGGAAAGAAACTGAAAATCAAGTTGCTGATCATTTATCTAGGCTTATGAATAACTCTGATTGTGTGGATAATCTCTTGATTAATGAGAGTTTTCCTGATGAGTCTATATTTGCTGTGAATTGTATATATATGCCTTGGTATGCTGATTATGCCAACTACTTGGTCAGTGGCATTGTGCCGGATGAATTAAATTTTTATCAAAAGAAAAAGTTTTTGCATGATGTGAAATGGTTTGTGTGGGATGAACCATTTTTGTATAGGAAATGTGTTGACCAAATTTTGCGAAAATGTGTGCCTTAACTGAATAAAATGACATTCTTCATGCTTGTCATTCTGCTCCTTATAGTGGTCATTTTAGCAGCCAACGTACTGCTTACAAAGTGTTGCAATCTGGGTTTTATTGGCCTTCACTATTTAAAGATGCTTATTTGTTTGTTAGTCAATGTGATGCATGTCAGCGAATAGGTAACATCTCAAGGAGGCATGAAATGCCCTAATCAGGTATTTTTGAGGTAGAATTATTTGATGTGTGGGGCATTGATTTCATGAGGCCTTTTATTTCATCTAGAACTCATCAATACATATTAGTTGCTGTTGAATATGTGAGTAAGTGGATTGAGGTTGTAGCTTGCCACTCTAATGATGCCAATACAGTGGTGCGATTTGTGAAAAAGAATATTTTTACTGATTTGGCACACCTAAGGCAATCATTAGTGATGGGGGGACTCATTTTAACAATAGATTGTTCAAGGATCTGCTTGAAAAATATGGAGTCACCCATAGAATGGCATTGGCTTATCACCCTCAAACCAACGGCTTGTGTGAAGTCTCTAACAGAGAAATAAAAAGGATTTTGGAAAAGACTGTAAACCCCACTAGAAAAGATTGGGCAGATAAGCTCGATGATGCTTTATAGGCATACAAAACGACTTTTAAATCTCCAATAGGTATGTCTCCATATCAATTGGTTTTTGACAAAGTTTGTCATCTGCCCATTGAGCTAGAGCATAAAGCCTTTTGGGCTATTAAGAAACTAAATTATGATGTGGCTAAAGTGAGTGAGAAAAGACTAATGCAGCTTAATGAGTTGGATGAGTTTAGATTGCAAGCTTTTGAAAATTCTAGAATTTACAAAGAAAGAACTAAAAGAGTTCATGATAGACACATCTTACTAAGGAAATTTGAACCTGGAGACCTTGTGTTACTTTATAATTCTCGTTTAAAGTTGTTTCCTAGTAAGTTGAGATCAAGGTGGTCTGGTCTGTTCAAGGTAATTGCTGTGACATCTTATGGAGCCATTGAAGTTCAGGATGAGAAATCAGGAGATCAGTTTAAAGTAAATGGTCAAAGGCTTAAGCATTATCTGGGTGGCGAAATAGACCGGCAGACTACAGTCCATACCTTGGCTCAACCTCCTTGATTGGCAGACAAAGTCCGGTTGAGGACTATAAACCAATCGCTTCTTGGGAGGCAACCCAAGTTTTCTTCTTGTTCTTATATTTAAGTTTATCATTCTTGTGTTTTTGTTTTGATTTTTCGTGTTCTTTGTGTGTTTTGTAGGTTGGGTGTTGGTACTGAAGTGCTGGATACTGGGAACAAAGTGATTGATAGGAAAGACCAACGTCCGACATTATTTTCAGGGAGTTTCTAACCTTACTTTGAATTGCGCATCTTTATTCTAGTAATGTTGATCAACTATGTTGGTTATGGTTTGAGGAAAATGGGTTGATGTGGGAGGTAATATAAATAGGGTCATAGAATGCTTATTTGACTATTCAAGTGTTAAAAAAAATCACTATAGCGAGAAGCCCACCTCGCTATAGCGAGGCTGCTTATTCTACATCAGGTATAGTAACCAGAGAGTCACTTGCCATGGCTGGGCTGTGGCGAGCCCAATAAGCAATACTAAGTGTCATCACTACAATGAGCTAACCCTTTCGCCATGGCGAGATCTCTACGTCTAATCTGGTACAAAGTCCAGAGAGTATGTCGCTATAGCCCCGCTATAACGAGTGACATATGCAAATAATTTTAAGTTTCTTCGCTATTGTGAGATAGTCCACTCGCTATAGTGACTGCAACATACTCCTGAACCACGTACAAACACCAGAGAGTTCCTCGCTATAGCCTTGCTATAGCTATATTCTTCAGTGCCTAAGTTTTTATAAGTCTTCTTGCCATAGCGAGAAGTACCTTTCACTGTTACGAAGCCAGCAGCCCTGCTTGTCATACTACTTCCAGAGGCATCCTAGCTATTGCCTAGCAATAGCGAGGTCGCTAATGTCTTAGCTAAAATACCTCATTATGTTGCTTAAACAACCCCGTTCTCATTCTTGCTATAGTGCCTTTGAACTCTCCTTCCTTATATCTTGTTCTTTGACCAAATCTCTTACGACCAACGCTCCCATTCCCCTCGCATTCCATTCTCCCTGCATCAGGTAAGTAGATGATTCGTTTTATCTCCTGAATCGTTATGATTTGAGCCATTTTTGTTGGCATTAGGGCTGAATGTCATTTCGCATGAATTTGTGTAGTTACGGGTAAATGTTTTATTTTGTATGCCTGCGCTGTGTTGGTTGCATGTTTCTGTGCAGGGGACTTCAATTAATTTGGCTTTTTACTACGTGAAATCGTGTTTTTCGAAGATTAGCTCGTTCTCGCTATAGCGAGCATCAACTCGCTACAGCGAGTTTGAGCATGTTTCCAGAAAATGCTTTTCCTTTTTTGGGCGCTCCCTCATTCGTTTGCTTCCATCTTCCTTTTTCCCCTAGTCCCTTGTAGGCTTTTTAAGGCTCATTTCCTTCTTGCAAGCATAGCACATGTAGTTATTTCATGCTTTCTATCTTTTCAACACTATGCATGTGACCCCCCATTTCCCCTGTTCATCCAGTTGATTTCTCTTAATACTTGCACTGATCTTCTTCCATTTCCTCTTTGATTTTCACAATAATGGCTCCCAGAAAGCAAACCAAGACTGTTGAAGCTTCCTCATCTAAGCAGAAGAAGAAGTCTTATGATAAAGATCGATTTGCTTCAGCCCGGGCAGAATTCTGTTTTGAGAGGCTCTTCTCTGATTGGGGTATGGTTGAAGACAGATACTATGAGCCTCATGTCCTGGATCTCACCTATTTGGACTTCTAGTGGCATGGATTACAAGGATTCACCAAAAAGTCGGTGCATCAAATTCCGCTCATGATCCAAGAGCTTTATGCAAATTTTGAGAACACTGAGGAAGAAGAGGATGAATATTATTGTCGGGCTGCTTGGGTACGCATCAACGAGAAAGTCTTTTAAGACTTCTATGAGTTATTGGACATCGAGGAATGTGCCTTCCAAACTTACTTGGAGAATCCACAATCTGTTCCATGGGAGGAGGTGGAAACCACCATCGGACTGGAAGGACAAGCCAGATTGGTCAACAAAGTATACCTGGTCAATCAATTGAACAAACCTGCCCATTATTGGCTGCAATTCATCACCAGCAATATTCTGACGAGTTCTCATGGATCTGATATGATCCAAGAACGAGCTACGCTGACGTGGTGCTTCATGATAAAGCGGCGGGTGAATATCTCTCGGCTCATGTATCTGAACTTCAAGCAAATGGCGAGGTCTGACAGGGTGAGGTTAGCATACCCCCACATGCTTACTGAGTTAGTCACCATGGGGGGAAGCTGAGTCTCCAAGAATAATGCGCAATTCAAATCGAAGGGGCCATTTAAATATGATAGTATGAAGGATGAGCCGGGGCATCCTCGCAGGCACCGGGTATCTACACAGGCATCGCCTGAGGTATCTCCACGACCCCTTCCGCAACGCCTGAGTACCCCTGAGTCGATGCAGCAGGACCCGCCACATTCAGCTGAGTTTGAGGATTGGGTACGGGAGTCCATTGACAGATTGGAAGGCTATGTCCTGTCAATGAAGGACCAACTACAAATGTTTATGGACTATTTGATGCCTGCTCCTGCCCCTTCACCTCCAGCGGGTCCTACACCATCAGTAATTGTTCTTCCACAGAACCCTACATCGCAGCACCAGCCTGGACCTTCTGATTCACAGGACCCCTCTATCCCTTGACTGCTGTTTCTTTTTATTGTTTTATTTTGCATTTTGGGATCACTGTATATGGATGACTGTATATTGCTATGCTTTTGATACTTGCGCTGGCTAATCTGTTATTTCTCATGCCAACTCACTGTTTATTGCTTAAATTCTGCCTATTTTTGGTCTGTCAATTGCAAGAGTTATTTGAGCACCCCTCTCATCCTCACAATTTTTTCTTATCAGGGAAGTCTTGTCACTTTATTTTCCTTCCACCCCATTTTGCTTCTTTTCCCCTGCTTTTGTTCTTCTCTTTTACACATTGCGGACAATGTTCATTTTAAGCGTGGGGGAAGGTACACTTAGGCTAAGTAGACATGGACACACAAATCCGGTTATAAAAAAAAAATCTAGCATTAATAAATAGTTCATCATAATATCTCCAATTTTAACCAGAATTAGCCCTCTTACTTTAGATGAATACTAATCAATGAATATGGGGGTGAAGCAATCTTGAAATGAACAAAGTAAGTAATGTAGTTGTAGTACGCACCCATAGTAGGACCACTCTTCCACAATATGATTATTGAAGTTATTCAAGTTTTCTCTTTAACTAATTCTTAATTATTTTTTTTTATCTTTCCAATTTACCTGCTTCTAATAGATATCTGATTGTCATTTGAGAGGGATCATTAGTACACCATCCAAAATATTAAAAAAAAACCTCTACTCCAATAGTTGAAATCACTTAGTAACCGGGGGTTTGCACCAAAAAGTGTGAACTTTCGCCTCAAACAGTGATAGAAACTAAGAGTATGCTAGTGAGCACCCCGAGGACTTCCTTAATCTGAGTAACCTGGTGGCTTCATGACCAATGTCGTCATTCGTGTCAAAGTGATTAAGAGAATTGAGGAGAAACAAAAAAAAAGGGGCAAAAGCCAGTTCAAAAAAAATGATGATGAATGATCATGTTGAAAACAGATCTCTGGTGAACAATAAAAACCCTTTTAATGAATGTTGATGATTGAAGTTAGAGTGGATATTTGGATTGGTCTTGAAAATGTAATGAGGATATGTTGAAGGTTACTTGATTGCTTCTTGAAAATCTATCTGTGGAAGTCTTGTCACTTTATTTTCCTTCCACCCCATTTTGCTTCTTTTCCCCTGCTTTTGTTCTTCTCTTTTACACATTGCGGACAATGTTCATTTTAAGCGTGGGGGAAGGTACACTTAGGCTAAGTAGACATGGACACACAAATCCGGTTATAAAAAAAAATCTAGCATTAATAAATAGTTCATCATAATGTCTCCAATTTTAACCAGAATTAGCCCTCTTACTTTAGATGAATACTAATCAATGAATATGGGGGTGAAGCAATCTTGAAATGAACAAAGTAAGTAATGTAGTTGTAGTACGCACCCATAGTAGGACCACTCTTCCACAATATGATTATTGAAGTTATTCAAGTTTTCTCTTTAACTAATTCTTAATTATTTTTTTTTATCTTTCCAATTTACTTGCTTCTAATAGATATCTGATCGTCATTTGAGAGGGATCATTAGTACACCATCCAAAATATTAAAAAAAAACCTCTACTCCAATGGTTGAAATCACTTAGTAACCGGGGGTTTGCACTAAAAAGTATGAACTTTCGCGTTAAACAGTGATAGAAACTAAGAGTATGCTAGTGAGCACCTCGAGGACTTCCTTAATCTGAGTAACTTGGTGGCTTCATGACCAATGTCGTCATTCGTGTCAAAGTGATTAAGAGAATTGAGGAGAAACAAAAAAAAAGGGGGCAAAAGCCAGTTCAAAAAAAATGATGATGAATGATCATGTTGAAAACAGATCTCTGGTGAACAATAAAAACCCTTTTAATGAATGTTGATGATTGAAGTTAGAGTGGATATTTGGATTGGTCTTGAAAATGTAATGAGGATATGTTGAAGGTTACTTGATTGCTTCTTGAAAATCTATCTGTGGAACACACACACACACTTAGAAATCAGGGTGTTGCTATGATTGCATTGTTTTCGAAATTCAATTTGAGTTTTGCTGAACTTTTGTTTCTAACATTAGTTTCATTCTAAGTGTGGGGGGGCTGAAATTCTGATTGATTGGGTGATGATTGTGGAAAAGAAAGAAAGAAATAATCACATTGTTTGATAGTTTCTAAGAATTGCTTGAGGACAAGCAAGGATTTAAGTGTGAGGGAGTTTGATGACTCCTTAATTTAGGATGAAAAAAAGAATACATTTGAGATTAAATTAGGGAGGCAAAGGACTTTCCTAGTAATTAATAGGATTAAAATTGATTCAATCAAACAAAATAAAGAAAGTGTTTTATTGTAATATCTTTATCAGTTTGAGCCTCACTCTATGATTAATTTCAATTTTAGGAAAAATAGAAGAAGGAAGAAAGAATTGAGAAGAGAGAAGGAAGCTGAGAAGTGAAAAAGTACAAGTGGAACAAGTCCCCTTTCTACAGCTAAAACTCAATTCGCTGTAGCGAGGATGCACTCTCGCTGTAGTGAGGAAGGTACTTCGCCATAGCGAAGTCATGAGGCATACAAATTCTAGGGAGAAGCTCGCCATAGCGAAGCAGTAGTGAGAACAGCAGAATTCTAGGAACTTATAAGCTCTCGCTATAGCGAGAGGTACTCCTCGCCATAGCGAGATTGGACCCTGAAACACACAGTTTGGATTAGCAAGCTAAAATAGACGCAAGGAAGCTAGGGTTTGCATCATTCAGCAGAGGGAGAACGTCTGGCCGACTAGGAGAAGAAGAAAATGCACAAAGGGTGTTGGAGGAGCTTCAATTTGATTGGGAATCCATCAAATCTATTAATTATCCTTCCGATTAGGTGTTTCTACTCCATCTTCCCTTTTAGTTGATGATAGTTAATATGTTTGCTGAATTTGTCTGTGAAATTCAAGCCTTGAGTGGCTAGATTTTGTAACCCTTAGGGATTTTATGAACCTTTAGTCTTTGGAGATTGTTTCCCTTATTGATTATGCAGATTATTGAGAATTTTAGTGTTTAATCTGAATTATAGTTCATTCTATTGTGTGGCCTCCTTTAGTTTGATTGTGGATTAGGTAATTAACCTTTGAAAGAAGGGAATTGCTTATAGACAATTGGTTAAACAACTTAGGATTAGATATAATCTAGTTTGCACTTGAGATAGAGATATACTCAAGGGCCCTAGGTAGTTGAGATAAGGTATGCGCTTAATTAAGTATTGACCACTCCTTGAGACATCAAGAGTGAGTGGATATAAGGGTTCAATTGGATCGAAAGACAATTGCACCTAATTAGACCTTGACTCTAAAACTTGCATTAAGCCATTTAATTGAAAGGGGAACGATTGACATTAGAGATAAAGGGGATTAAAATTCCTAGGGTGTTTTTAATTGCATACTTTCAAATACAACCATCGTTTATTACTGTTAACTACATTTAAAGTAATTTTCATAAAACCCAATTGCAAATTGATTGTTTAACTAAAATGAATACGAGAACTCTAATGCCTAATCGCCAATTGTACTAATTCTCTGAGGAAACGACCTTGATTCATCACGTACTACGTCTACGACTCGTACACTTGCGGTGTCTTTATTCAGTGAGCATCATAGTTCTTCTTGTTGGTTGTTTTGAGTTGGTGAGTAATTGATGGCTAGCAGAATTGTAGAACAAAAATGAAATGAAGTACTTAAACTGGAGATAGAAAATGCAAAAAAGGAAAAAAAAGTTGGTGGTTCTATTTAGAATCATTAACAAAAATTATCTTTATTGGCGGTTATTTATTAACCACCAATAAAAGATGAACTTTTGTTGGCAGTTATTTAAGAATCGTTAACAAAAGGTGGCCTTTTGTTGGCAGTTATTTAACAACCGCCAGAACTTTCATTGGCAGTTATTTAAGAACCACTAACAAAAGATGTTGGCAGTTATTTAACAACCACCAACAAAAGTCTAACTTTTGTTCATGGTTTTAGACCCCCAATAAATTGTTAACCCCTTTGTTAGCATTTGTATTGTTAACGGTTAAAAATCACTAATAAAAGAGAAAAATAACTGCCAACAAAGTTTTTTCCTGGCGTAGTGAAACTTGCCCCTAAATGAAGAAAATAGTGGTGGTTATAAAACACCATTAAATTTAGTTCTATTTGTAAATTGCCATTGAAATTAAATGCATAGACAGTGGTTTTTATAATTGTCACTAATGTCCTTAGCTAAGTGCAATTTTTTTTGTTTGTATGTTAGTTCACTTTGTGTTGGTGAAAATTACACAAATACATGGGTCAAATAAGCAACATAGTAATAGTCAGATATTGTTCTATGAGGAAAGTGTATCGACTACCAAAATATTAATTATATCTATTATTTAGAAGAATTAAAAGTTGAATAACCTTAACTAGCAACTAAAAATGAAACTATACTAAAAATAATTGATTAACTATATTAATTATGAAACGATTATGGAGTTTGTATTTCATTATTTACTACCTAAGAATGAACAAGGATAAACTCATGTAATTGACCTCTATTTTGATTAACTACTGATTCCTTAATGTATACGTAATTCTTTTTAAAGATAGAACATGTGTATCTATATGTTAAGCCTACATTTACCTCTATGATCATACAACATAACGTAAATCCCTTAAGTATAATGGAATTCAATGCAAGTCTACATGTAGCAGCTTAACATGCATGTAATATACAATTTGCTTAGGTGTGATTTATATGTCTATAAAACTACAACTTAAGTTTGTTGTTTTGATGATCTCTTATTGCATTTCAGCTCTTAGTTCTTGTTACAACAAATCATATGTGTAAATAGTGGCTAGCCATTCACTTGAAATTAAAACAAAGCAATAGATTAATTTGGATAGAAATCAATACACAAGAATCCCAATTCAAACAAGGCATATGGAAATAAATCCAACCGAACCCCAAATATAGGGATTTAGCTACTCATAATTGAAACAAAATCCTTTAAACAAAACTAGTAGAATTAATAATGAAGAGAAGAATAAGAAACATAAATCAAAGTGAATTGATAGCAACAACTTCAGAAGAAGTCCTCCAAATCTCCAACGGTGCAATAATGTTTCAAAGCTTTTCTCCTAGATGTTGCATTAGTTTTTTTGGCCTCTCAAGCTTCTTTTAAAGGCCTTTGATTAGGATTAGGTTTTCTTCCCAAAATTGACCCTAAACCCTTAAAAGTCTAATGCTTAATTGTGTCTAAAGTTGTGATCACATCCAGGCTATGTGACTCTTTGGAGGCTGCTTCCTTCACATTTTGATGGTTACATAGGGTATGCACATTCATATGGCTAGGTCGTGTGATCCTTTTTTTGAAACTTCCTACTTTTCCCAATTACATGACCCATGTAGTTCTACACTTGGGGGGAAGGGGGGAAGGGGGGAGTGCGTAATCCTCCAGATGTTGACTCTTGTGAAAGCTTCTTAACCACAGGGCTTGTGTAATTATACATAGATAGGTCATGCGATTTTTTAGATTGATTCCTCTTTTTTGCATGCTTCTTTTTTTTAAGCCTTTCCAACTGCCACATGATCAAAACATGCAAAAATACATAAGAGATCACATCATTTAAATTAGAAATTACGATTTAAAAGGAAATAAATATCTAACAATTTTAACACATCACTTTGAGACATGATTGTTCAATCATAATTAAGCCTTGAAACTTGTACACAGACGTTACAAATCTTATATATCAAGCTCAATACGTTTTAACACCTGATCTTGAGGCCTAGGCTTCTTTTAACTCTTTTTCCTTTTTTTTCTTTTTCAAATCCTTTTTGTGAATATTTAAATGCGTTGTATCACCTGGCGCCCTTCCGCTGTACTTTGTGATTCATCTGTCCTTTCGGAACTAAACTAATATAGGTGATCAATAGAAACATTTTAAAGTAGACACAACCTACATAGATTATGCTAGCCATAAGTAGTCGTGTGCGATCATGTCTAAAAAATGACACCCTCTAAACATTATTTGACATGTTCATTTGTTGAACATTCTTTAGTCTACTTATTTAAATAGATTGTATGTATATTTAAAAATCTCTATTCCTAGGATCTTGTACTTCTATTTGTAATTAAACAATAAAAACCTCTAGATCTTCTACATATCGAAGCAAATATACCTATTATGCATTAACTTTTTCATTTTTTTAAAAAAGACATACCTAAGTCAGGGGCGATAATTGGATTGCCATTGTTTCACTATGAATGTCTCAGTAGATTCACAACTTACAAGTACGACATCTGTCATTTAAGTGTTATGGTCTCTAGTTATTGCAAATCGAAAGCAATTTATATATATAGAATTGCAAACAAAATTTAAGGAAAGCTCAAAAGAAAGAAAGAAAGAAATAAGGTAACTATAAAGACGAAATAACATGACTACTGAGTTTGATGCTCGCTCACGGACTAATGATTCCATATGAGGAAACAAAAGACAGCACTGACGACAAAACTGTCACATACGTTTTTCTAATAATTACCATAACGAACATTACAGGCTACCTTTTTCTGTTCGAGGCTGACCATTTTCACAATTTCAATAATGACGTCTGATCTAAACCTAACGCCGGCATTCCTCTACAGTCGATGTTATCTACCAGTTCAGCGAGAGATATTACTAAGTTACTAACCAGTCTTTGAGACTGTAAGTTCAAAGGCAATCAAAATTACAGAGAATATTTAGAGGAATATCTTTTTTTAGGGGAATTTACATGTTATCTGCCTAATCATAAAATCGGTAAATGAACTTTAAAATTTAAGAAAAACACCAATTGAAGTTTGGACTAAAATGAAAATGCTAATTTCTCGTTTAAATCAAAGGCAAGAGAGGATGTGATTTTGTCTGTGATAGCAATGCTTGGCTTAGTTTTAACGTTGCGCTTACAAAAGGTTTCCTTCTCTTTAGTGTAAAAGAAAGAAAAAAAGCCTTCCACTCTAGTTCCAAAAATTAATTGAAATTTAATTAACGTTATATTTTATTCTAAATTCTAGGAGCATTTTATTATATCTTGAAAGTCATATACTAATTTTGTAATTAAATATTAGTTTGGAGAGACAATTTTGTTTTGTTTTTTTGTTTTCTTCTTAATGATCTAATGGTATTCAAGCCAATTTACTGTTTACAACTTTGCATCAAGAAATTAGTTAATATTCCAACTTACGACAGTAAGTTTAATTCCCCTTGTTCAACTTAGAATTATTTAATTAGTTTAACCTCAATCTTGATAGTAATTTATATATATATATATACATAATATTATATTATAAGATATATTACTACGAGTTTAACGCTGGTCGTTTAAGCAAAGAATAATATAGTGGGGCGGAGCAGTTGAACTAGTTTTTAGCCATATGTAAAACTTGTAAGCAAAAATATGTTTATAATTAGCATTACTTTATTTAAAATTAAAGCTTTAAAATTCATTGTTAAATGAAATCATGTCAACAGAAGTACCTGAAAGGCTGAAAGTGTGCAGGTTCTTTGAAGTTGTTGTACAAGTGATGGAGTGATTAGTTATAAAATTCTTGGTATTTAAATGTAAGGGATTAGGTAGCCGAGCAAGTTAATTTTCAGATCAGGTCGCGTTATTTGTAAGTCAATGTAAGAAAAGTATAAAGAAAGTAGAACAAAATCAGCCTTTGTCGCTTCTCTTGGAATGTAGCCAACATGTGAAGATTCTCCGAAAGTGAGTGGCAGCTTCCTCGTTTGGTGGAAATAGTAAAACATCTTGACTTTACCACATGTTTCACTGTCTTTAGTCCATATCTCTGGCCGTGAATTCAATGTAACAGTAAATTTGTTAGTTGCCTACGTACTATCAGAAAGATTGGAATTATATTATGAGAGAAAGTGAATGAAAGATAAAGAGATTCAAGAAGAATACAAGGATTAAAATTTTGAGAATCGAAACCGTAATATTCCACATAGAATTCCATTGAGGAAAGCTCAACCCAAAAAAAAAAAAAATAATAATAATAATTAAAAAGTAAATACAAAATTTGGTTCGTAAAAAGTTATACCTCTTAATGTTTTAGCGTGTGAATTTATTCCTCTATATGAGTTAGTTCCTCAAATTTTGTAAATTGTTACATTTTGGTCTATCCGCGGGACCAAATTGTATATCTATTATATTTATTTGAGGGACTAACTCAATATATACGTGTAATGATTACAAAAAGGGGAATTAATTTGTATAGAGAAATAAATCTATATGACTAAAAGATAAGAAGGCATAGTTTCTATGGACCAAATTATAAATTTTACTCATAAAAGAAAAACGAACGAAGAAACTTGTAAAACTAGTTCATATGTATGATATTTCTTCCTAATTTTATGATCAAGAAAGCTAGCTAGCCATTTGCTTATTGCAGCGTTGTGCCTCTGAAAGGTTGGCTCGCCTGTTCGGGCTCCATAGAACTCATATTGATGCTGCCATGTTGTTGTGGGTCTCTCTGTGAAAATCCACCATTCATGCTTCTCACCATTCCTCCAACACCCAAAAAGTCTAACGTCAACTTATCAGACCTTCCAAAGCTCACACCCAGATTTTGTTGCAAACTATTAGCCTCATTCGCTGCTTGCACATTGCCAAATATGGAAGTGTTCACATTGGCAAGAGAATTCATCAATCCTCGGAGATGTTGATGATGATGGTGGTTTTCTGTACTATCACTTCCAAAGGTGGCAAGATTATCCGATTTAGCACCATTGGTTGATGAACCACCCATTCCTCTTAGTAATGAGGAAGTACTATTGTTGGACGTGGTTGTGGTCGAACCCATTTGAGCAGCTTTCTGAAGCAATGCAGTGGCCGACATATGTGCCGCCGCGGGGGAAACATTCTCGTGTTGCATTGAATTGCTGAAGAGCACTGATGAGGTCAGACCAGACCCAACATGGTGATCACCAATAGGGTTATTGAACTGATCGGTGATTATGCTGTTATTTGGAAAGAATCCCAAGTTGAAAGGACTGGACGAACTGTTGTTATTATTATTGGGGTTGCCTTGAAGATCAGGGAGCTGCATAAGACCATGTATAGATGAGGGCTTGCTTGACGAGAATGGTGCTTGCTGAGATGGGTGATGTTCTTGAAATCCCGGGTTCGGGATCGGATCGGCCATGAAAAAAGCCGAGGAATTCGGCATCGATTGGTTTGACGGTGGGATTAAGGGCTCAAACTTTGCTGCACCAGCACTGCCAAGACGCAAGATACTACTATTAGGGTTGGCAGTGTTGTGGTTTTGATGATGAAGCTGGGAAATTGAGGAACCCACTTGCTGCGATAGGCCTAAGCTCATGTGGTGGTTTGTGCCATAAAGATGAGTCCCCATAGGGTTTAAGTTTGTTGGATGCCTTGCACTCTCCTGTGCTAGCGCATCGCAAAAGGCCCTATGCGTGATGAAACTGTCACGTCTGCAACAAAAAATTATGAAAAGGATTAAGTATATAATCACTTGCTATCAGTTTTTCTAATAAAAATAATATATGGAGTATGTGTCTTAAAATGTCTTACACACGCTAACATAAATAAATAAATATATATATATATACAAATATATATTCACTTATTATGTTTTAAAGCAAAAAAAGTAATAGCAAATACTTAAAAACGTTAAGATTTGTGTAAACTCATTTTTTGTCATTGAAATTGACACTCGGTAGAAAAAGGTAACAAATTGTTATTTTTGGTCACCCATCAGTAAGATGGGCATTCTAATGAAAGATATATATATATATATATATGCATGGATTTTAGCTTTAACAACCGCTAAATATTTGGAACAAGAATTATTTTCAGATATCACTTGCCAATGAAAGCATCCGAAGGGAAGCAAAGTGACAAAGAAATAAGAATCGTAAGGAATATAGAAAACGCGAGGGGATATAATTGGGATCTATCAATTTTTGTTAAAACTCTACCACTAATTGAAATCAAGAAAACTACAGCAGGTGGAGGGCCCACAGTATTACACCAAAATCTCATACAGATCCGATAATTCCAATTGGAACTGCCACTTTGAGGCATCTCTTTAATCAATGAAAAGAGAGAATTATTTGCATATTTGATGAAAGTCAATACTTATATGCCCTGGTATGGTAGCCAAGAAAAAAGAAAAAAAGGGATATGCCCTGGTATGGGGCCAGCCTGAATAAATGTATACTATCACATGACTTGTCCTCTAATTAATTTTCCATGATGAGAATTCTTTTAATATAATCGTACCAACAAATCGCTAAATTCTCGGAAAACTTACAAGAAAAACAGAGACTATATATAGATTGGATAATTAATTCATATCGAATTTCTTTAATAATTTCTTCTATTAACATTTATACATCTAGGACCCATGGCCTGAATATGTTTGAAACCAAATACAAATATCCAACCCATAAGAGAACAAAACCCAGTATCAGTGTGCCTGACTCTTGCATTGTTGCTTATAACTACACGTGAATGGGGAATAAGGGTGAATGGCGGTGTTCCCAAGGACCTTGTTTTTTTCTCTCAAACCAAAAGATTTCAATTTTTGAACCTTAGTTTTACAGTAGTGCATTCACGTGCGAGCAGTCTTCTGCCATATTCCTCATCTACTGCTAACACCACACTAACCACTGCTAATAACACAAGGAAAAGGGGGAAATCTATAGTTCAAATTTTTTTTAATGTTTGATTTTAGAAAATTTTTAGCTAGCTCCTTTTCCTCCTTTTTCTTTCAATATAGTTTTTTACTTTTGAACGAATTGACAGTTTGGTCATTCAAAAATACATTTTGTCTCAACTTCAGCCTCAGAGATTAAATATCACGTTTTAATTTTCTTTAAACCTTTTAAAATGGTCCTCACATTATGTTTATTAACAAATAATTAACGAGATAAATGACATAGCATAACAAAATGAGTGATATAATTGTTGAATGGTTATATTTAACTGTCAAAATGCGATGTTTTATAGACTTTGGGAACTTAAATGCATAGTTTGAAAGGGTTCTTATGCAATGTTTTATGGCCATATTGCTAATTTTGTTTATTAAACAACTTCAATCGTGTCTCATTAATTATATGTTATTAATCTTATGTGCGGTCCATTTTAAGACAAAAACAAATTTTTCAAGGACTAAAATGAAATCCCTAATCTATAGAGAGCAAATTAAGACAGCTTATATCTTTTGAGGGCCAAAAGTTTAACACACTCTTGAAATTTCTTTTTCCTCCTCAACTTCTCTAATTATACAAGTCTTCGAATCCCTAAGAAACCCTCAAGTTCCAGATACGAATTATCAGCTTTCAGGACGAAAAATAAATGTAAGTAGAGATTTCTAACAATCAGCAAATGTAAATATAGAGTCAAGTGATTAATCAATAAGTACCTCGAGAAGAGAGTTCCACAGTCGCATCTGTATTCTCTGGTGCCACAAGTCTTAGAATGGGCTTTCCAATCAGACTGAACAGCGTATTTCTTGGAACACTTCTCGCACTTCCACTTCTTCTCGCCATGCTTGCGAGAGTAGTGCTTCTTAATCCCAGTGAGGTCACCCAGAGCCCTTGAAGGGTCATGATGAACGCATGTGGGCTCGGGACACAGATAAACCTTTCTCTTTGGCTCTTTGTTTGTCTTCTGCTTTAGCTTCCAAGGCAGATTGTGTCCTCTTCTGTGAAGCTGTAGGTTCTGCTCCCTTTGGAACCCTTTGTTGCATACCTCACATATAAACCTGTTTGTTGCCATTAGCGTCTTGGGAGATAGTGCTATCACCTCCGCATCTGGATCTGTTCTCACGGGAAAATGCCAAACTACAAAATGTTAGAGAAGTACTGTACATGTGCTTTAATTACATGCTGAAAATTTAATATTTGCTCAAGGAACTAAGGAACTCAAATTTTTTTTAAGGCTATCACTTGAAAAGAGATTTAAACAAGAAAAAGAAACTCAAGTTGTAAAGAAAATTAATCAGATGATAGCATCCGAACCGTTTTAAACTCACTCCCTTCCATGAATATATACAAGGGCAGTATTTCCTTGTAGAGAATTGCAGAGTCGAGCTTTTCAACCATTGGATGCCATCATAAACTCTTGGGATGTGTACATAAATGCCATCCAAGGGTTATGCTGGCGATTCAAGGACTAAGCTTCTACAGCATAGCTCGAAATAAATCAAATAAGAGCATTTGCGATATATTTTATGTGATAAAAAAATTTGAAAGAATTGATATAAGCATATATAGAGGTACGTGCTTGGTGTTCCGGGTTGATTCCTCCTTTTCTTTTGAGGCACTACTGTGGTTGGAGCAGTTGAGGAAGCAGCTGGGGAGGATTGGTGTTGTTGCTGTTGTGTCATCTGAATTGGGTTTTCTTCTCTGATTCTGAAAAACGGTGTCGATGAGGAAGCAGCAGACATGTTCTTTTGAAAACTAGAGCGAATCTGGAAGAAAAATTTAATAAAACCTATAAAATATTTGAAGAAGAAAAATCTTCTGAGAGAAAAGAAAGAGAAACAGAAGATTACGAATTAAGAAGGAACAACCTGAAGTATGTATGCTCGTTTTTTCTTTTTCCCCAGATCTCTTTGTCTCTTAGAAGGCTTTTCAGATTATAAACCCAAAAAACACCACGAATAAAGCATCAAAGGAGACAGCTACAATCCGTAAAGGAAGAGAGAAGAAAACAATCCCTCACTGTATGTATACCTACTTATCTTCTTTTCTCGCTATTGTTTTCTTATGCATAAAATTTAGCCCTCTCCCTTCTTATTCCTCAATCATTTGATGTCATGTACATAAATAATACTAAACAAACTTGTCCACCCATACTCATACCCATATCTCTTTCTCTCTCTATACTTTCTTCATCGATCCCTCGCTGGCCTTTTTGTGATGGAAAATAGGGAGTTAAAGTAATGAAGATGATAATAGGGTTATTTATGTCGCTGTTATGCTGCTGTTGCACAGCCTAGCTACTGTGTCCATAGCAGAAGATGGCTTGGGGTTGGGGCCACCAATTCCCGTAGGCGTTACCCTCTCCTTTTCTCTCCTTCTCTTATTTCGTATCTTTTTGCCAACAACCAGACAAGCTCTTCTTTCGTCATTTCCATCCCCACCCATGGTTTCTCTTCCCTATCTCCCCAAATCTTATAGTATATATCAGTTACTAGAATGGATAATATTTCTCATTATAACAAGTTAGGTTCGATTCATTTATAAATATATTTTGAGTTAAAATTATGTGCAAGAGTGCACTCTCCCAAAGAAAATAACTTGGACAAAGTTTAAAAATACTTTGAATGTAAATAAAAAAAGTACTTATTCAGTTTCTTTTGTACCAATATTTTTTTTAAATATCTTTCAGAAATTATCCTATATATATTTATTTTATACTAGTTTATATGACTTCGGATCTTCTCATGTCTTGGTCCCAAGTTTATATATTACCACATCAGATAAAATAAATATAAATGGTAATTAAAAAAGAAAAAATTAAAATACATGTGGAAGAGTAAGCAGTTAAATAACTCTTCACTATTTTTTATTATTGTTAAAATGTAAAAATTACATGCTACAATTTAATTTCATATTTAAAAAAGTATTCAAAAATAAATTAAAAAATTGGCATGCTTTAATGGTTGCCAAAGCCACTAGTATATATTAATGGTTTACTGACCATATAATTTGACCTGGATCAACTAGGATGGTAGAAAAACAAAAAAATAAAAAATAAAGAGGTGTTAAATTAAACATTATAAAATATGCGTTATTTTTGGTATACAAAATTGACGCCTAAATTATGATAATACTCTATTCATATTCTTCTCGATTAAATTAAAAATTTAAAAGTAAAAAATAAATTATTTTCTTCATATGGGTATGACGACATTAATTATAACATTCATATATAAGACATGTTATAAAAGATTCCCTAGTATCTTCAGTACTAACTTCATATAAGAACATGGGAATGCATGGTATTTGAGGATATAAGATCTCGACATTAATTCTTACACATTTCTTAATTATCAACTTGACATATATAAAACATTAACATCCTCAAAGTCTGCATGTTCAAATTTTAACAAACATGAATTCCTTTCAATTAAGATACTTCCCTCGATTGCATGTGAAATCATTTGGTTTATAATGACTTTTTAACTACGGGAAGATCATATATATTAATTCCGCAAGGACAAAGCCCCAAAAAGAAAGGTTGCAAATCTATTTAGTTACACTAATTTTTTAATGAAAAGCCTAATTACATAGTTTTTGACCTTTGAATTTCTTCACCATTTTCTAAGTTACAGTATTGAAATTATATTTATGAAACTATGTACCTGCACAAGGTTCACACAATAAGTTCCCCCACAAGACCTGCATTTAAAGTTAGATATAGTTCTTTAAGTTATTTTAATTAAGAAGATATGAAGGCAAACGACAAGGAGAAAGCTGTAAATTGTCTACTTTAATAGCATGGACTGTATCGGTTCTTATCGTTACAAAAATAATGAGGCATTGAACTGGCGCTGTGGGCGGCCAATGTTTTCCGTATGTAATTGCAGCTCCTTCATCGTCTGCGGAGCCTCTTGCTTCAATTATTAATAGAGCAAGATTTTCTTTTTGTTAATGGGAAAAAAGAGCAAACGTTTAAATTGTTTTCTACAACTAAATTGTTACAGTTTTATAGATCAGACAAATACAAACATAAAATACAACTCATAAAACTTTTAAATCCAAATGCACATATATTTACCGAAAGTTTTGGAAGAGTCTTCCCATAAACTGAATCATTTCAAAATTTACAAATTTGTTTGAATGACTAGAAATCCACGGACAAACTACTAGGGGCTGATCATTTCATTCAGCAGACATCAGAATATATACTTCAAATTCAAGGCCCAAACAACATCTTATGTGATTATAAATTTAATATATTCATTACCAAGCTTTTGATTCCATTAAAGTTTCTTGCCGTGCCAAGATGTTCTCAACCCTAATTAAGAGTTTGGTGTAGGGTGACTACACTGGAGCTAAAAATTATTAAATAAATTAAAAGAGTAAGTCATAGACTTAGTGAGTGAATGCGAATAAAAATTTAATTAACTACAATTTGACAAGAGCAACCTAAATCAATACATATATATTTATATATAAAATATATGTCACATCCATCTCAAGTATCAAATTCCCAATAAGATTCCACATTAACCTTATCTTTAATAATTTAATGTCAATATTTTACATTTTCAGAGATAAATATATATTGGGATCCTTATAGATTGATTGAAACAAATACTCATATGCACCAATATATCATAACATGAGGAAGTCAAGGAACACGGTTCACTTAACAAAAGCATTATGGATCAAAGGTAGACTCATGTAACCAAAGTATTATGGAGGAGAATACCGTTCATTTGACAAAGACATTGTGAGGTTAGGGAATACCATTCACATGACAAGAACGTTATGGGGAACATGATGTGACTATGTTAGACATGTAAAAGCTAGTAATGCATTAGTTGAACAGATAATAAAGTAGTGAGTAAAGTATCATTCTCTTGCTTATATTCTAGAATTTTGTATATTTTCTCAATGTATAATTACACTACAAAAAATTTGCTTTTGGCAATGACTAAAATATGTCAATAAAAGTACACTTTTAATGGCAACAAATAAAAGTTTCCACAAAATGTTGTCACTTAAACTCTAATTCTCTTGCTAAAACTTTTAATGGTAAAAAATAAAAAGTCAATACTAAAAGGTGTAGCAATGATAATTATGTTGTCATTAAATTTCTTTTGTGGTGACTTTCCAAAAGTCGCTACAAATATTTTTAAATTTATTTGCAAAGAAACTTAAAAAAAAAAGGTAATAGGAGTCAAAACTTTTAGTGGCAATTTTAATGGGTCACCAATAAAGCCATTTTTTGTGGTGATAACCGCCATAAAAAGAAACCATAATGGTGACATAACTTGTTGCCACTAGTTATGATATCACAAAAAGTTTCTTTTTTCCTAATTGGCTATAAGAGTCACCGCTAAAATAGTTTTTGTGATGACTAATAAAAGTTGCCACTAAAATATTTTTGTTGTGACTTACTAACACCATAAAAAGTATATTTTTAGGTGACATTTTTGTGGTGACTTTGGGTAATCGCAAAAGTCATGAAAATTATTATCTCATCTCCTAAGGTAATAGCCTTAGCCTTTGTGACTTCTAGGCCTTAAAGTTGTGGCATGATTTTCTTTTTAAAAAAGGACTGAAAACCTAACCTAAGATTCGACCCATACTAGGTTGCTTATATTTCTAAACCAAAAACAATGTCATTTGGTCATCCCATGCCTTCCCTTAATCTGTACCAAATTGAAAATCCTTGCCTTCTCTATGACTCATCTTCATCCCCCACTTCTCCTTATCTTGAATCATAGCAAGAAATTAGAGTTTTTATTGTAGAAAATTCTCACAAAATTTGTGTTGTGAAAACTTCTCACAAACTTTCTCATAGTTTATAACATTTTCACAATTTTGGCTTTTTCTTTCTATGAGAATATTTCAAGAGAATTCTGAAAGAAATACTATGACAAAAGTGTTGTGGTATAGCAAGAATGAGGCGCCAACAATTCTTGAGGAATTTTTTTGTAAGAAAAAAATTTAGCAAATAATTTTTTTAATTCTCGCCAAAAAATACTATGACAATTAAGGAGAAATAAACATTGAAATTTTTTACTATTTTTGTGATAAATTACCATGAGAATAAAAAAATTGCCAATGTTTTTTTTTCCTCACACTAATTTATCATGAGAATTTTTAAAAACATTGTAAAATTTAAGAGGAAAAATGTGTTTTAATTCTCACGGTAATATACTATAAGAAAAAAATTGGCAATTTTTTTAATTCTCATGGAAAAATTTTGTATGAATGGTGAAAAAAAATTGGAAAGTGGAATGTTAAGGGAAATTTTATTTTGTTCTTGTGGAAATTTACCATTTCAAAATTTCTTGCAAAATTTAAGAGGGAAAATGCATTTTAATTCTCATAGAATGTTTTTTTGTGAGAACTAAAGAAAAATTGCAATTTTTTTTAATTCTCATGGACCATGTTTTTTAATTCTCATGGGATTTTTCTATGAGAATGAAGAAAAAATAAAATTGGAAAGTAGAATGTTAAGTGAAACATGCATTTTTGACAAGGTCCTTCTTTTTGATATTCTATCTTGCATTTTTGGTTCAATCCTTTGCTAAGGTTTTACTTTAGCTAACACTTTCATCATTCTCCTACTTTGCCATTGCTACCACCTTTGTTTGCTAGTCATTAATGAACCTAGTGCACCAATGAATCGCAATCACCTCCTTCAAGTCTGCATCATCCTTTACCAATAGTAGAACTAGCCAAATACTAGGCTCCACACCAACCTTCGATCCTTTGATTTGGAGCCTTGGCTCTACTAGCTATAATTGTCAATGTTTGGAAGTACTAAAGATAAGGAAGGGATCCATTCTAGAGAAAGAGAGAGATGGTGAAGAAATTTAGAGGTACTTAATGCCATAACTCATAGTAGCGATGTTGTGCATAGGAATCCTAAAGTTGACTCCGTAATAGAACTTCTCTACCTTTTTCTAGATCACGAGCCTTCTAGGTATATTAGAAAAATCAATTCTTCTTCAAATACCATTATCAGTTTTTTGATGTAGTTGCTCTTTGCCACAAGCATAAATTGCCCAATTATAACCATTAACAATTCAAAAGAATTATAAATCCTTTTAGCTAGTTTCACAATTTATAGGAACAAAATCACAAACACATGAACACTCTTCCTTTATAGGTTGGCTCAACAAAGGGACATCACTTGGAGATGCACAACAAAGCAAGAACTTTACTTTCATATGCCATAAAGAGACCAATGAGATATACTTAGTCAACTCCTTGAATTTCCATCCAATAATACTATATATATGATAATTTTCATTGTGAATAATGTTAATTTGATGTTACATAGCTTAATATCTTATTTAATATCTTTGTGCCATGTTAATCACACTTTTGCAACTACTAGATTTGATGGTGCTTTTAATTTTTGGGACAAGATAGTAATAGAGACACAAGGTTATCCCTTAGGTCTAAAATCCTCCTTCTCTCTTTCACCTCCCTTTTTCTTTTGTTTCTTGTTGAAATTGACCTTTATAAATTTCAGATTGATTGATTTTCTTAGCTATACCTAAAGTATTTGTTTTCCTGACTAATTGCTTTTCATTAGAAATTTGTTCATGCTTTAATTTGTAGCACTTGGATGGCATAACATTTAGGAGTTAGATTACTTTCCTACCTTTAGTTGTACCTCTTTTAGATTATTATAAATTCTTAATTTTTTATTCTATATGTTCATTATTAAATGTCATCATTTTAATATCTCAGGATCAAACAACTTTTATTATTATTCTTTTGAATTCCAAAGACAACTTGGTGTAGCAATAACCCCTAGGAATTATTTTGTACTTTATAAAAACCTTTCTTAAAGTTCTTGGCTGAATACCCTACCAATGTTTTTGAAACATAAATGAGGTGAATTTTTATGAAAGACTTTTAATTAATTGTTTAAACTTTCGTCTTCCTTAAGGAGATGCATAGTATAGTAGTACTTAATGTTGTCTCTTGTGCTCAATCCTTATTTACTTTCATTTTGTCTTTGCTTGTTCTTCTCTTTTGTTCTATGTAGATGTTATAAAACAATTGTAAAAGTTTGATCATTCTCTTTGTGTTTTGGTTTAATCTCTTAATTCCTAAGACTATCTCATGTATAAGACTCGCTTAAATTTATGTTGTCAAAGCAAAGTATGCTGATGTTATGTTTTTACATGATTTAACTATAAATGATCTTTAGGACGATGCATTATCTCAAAATCATACTTGTGGGTGGATTTGTGCCAATGTTAAATTGTCATGTGAGGTTATTTGTTATATGTTAGGCATAGTCACAATTATGTTGGGAGTAACTTCTTTAGAGTTTCTTAATTGACACCTTATGCATTTAGCTATGCATTTATGAGGTTCAAATTTTAATTGAATATTAGGATTGGCTTTATCTATAAAGTGAGTGCTATGGTGCAATGAACACTTTACTTAATTGGTAATGCTTTTAATAAATGGGCTCAATATTATGATCGTAAGATTAGTAAAAAGAAAGAAGTTCAAATATTAGAGGTTCTATGTAAGTTATATTTTTTCTAGATCATGTTTGAGTTTAAATGTGCTAAATTATTGAATTTTAATTTTTTAGCAGATATTGATCTCTATTTAATAGTATAGAGCCATTCAATAATATGAACTTACAGTAATATCTAGTTACCTAAAGAAGTTGTTCTTGTGGCTTATAATGTTGATATATGAACTTTGATCTTAGGTTCATTGATTTTAGCAATATTGACTTAACCAAACAGGGTCAAATTAATTGTGTTGAACCAAAACTAAATGGTCTCTCTCTCTTTCTGTTTAATTTTAGCATCACTGTGTATGTCCTCCCACTTTTCTTTTATTGCTTAGTACCCATTAAAAAGCTTTTTAGTGTTTAAGTAATATCTATTGCTTTGCATGTTTTTTTGTTTTGTTTTGGTTTCATAAATAAAGAATGGTTCATAGTTTACTGTGGCTTACTTGGTGGTGTGGCCTTATAACATGGGCCACTTTGAACCTTATATTCCTTTTCAATAATTGAGCCTAAACACTAAAAGTATATCGTATATGTGAAAACTTTTATTAAAAGCTACAATATGTTGAATCCATAAGTATATATAATGCCTGATAAAAACCGCCTAGAATGATGCTTGTAGAGTGTGGAGTTGACAAATGAGGTAATTGATTTTTTGGAAAGGAATCTTTAATGCATTTGCCCACACAATCTTGAACACTTCTTTTCCTACCCTTTTATTTTGTCATTAACAACTTGTCATAAATCTTCTCAATGAAATTTTTCTATGATGTGGCACTTACAAGTGGTAAGTGCTTAACTATGCTTGAAATTTGACTATAATCTTTTGTCCCTCCAGGATAGGGTGCTCTAGCCTTTTGAAATTGCAGAATTGTTTTCAACTACCCAGAAAGGTGATTTGGTTTACTTTTACATGCACAATTCAATGTCTTCTTTTATGGTGAGAATTAACATTAATCCACTTGGTTGAATTTTGTTCTATTACCTAACTATGCTAGAACTATTGAAGAGATTACCTTTTTAGTTACAAATATATTAAAATATGATAGAGATTAGAGTAACATCTTTAAAAGCATATTCATTTGGAGAAAAAAAAGCTTTTATAATGACATATATTTTCTAAGCTAGTACTATTCTTGACAAAGGCTTACAGCCCTGTGAATGACGTATTCCTTTTATTCTTCATTTTTTGGTATGTACATCCCATAAGAACTATTCAAACTAAATTTTATTATAGTTCAATTGAGACCCCTTTCCCCATGTAGTGTTATTCTGCTTCCTACTTGATTTGTTAGTCATTTAACTTTATTTTATTTTATTTTTGTGAATGTTTATTTATATGTTGGCATAATGTTGGTGTGGGTTGATTGGTTCCAATATATATGGTCATCTGATGCTAGTGTCGATTACAAATCACTCAAACATTGAAACTATGCTATAAAATGCAAAATTTAGCTTGTGTTAGATGTCTCTTATATTTGATATTTTTGATTAGATCTATCCCATATAATTGTCTGTGCCTATTATTTCATAGGGAAGTTAGTAGTTCATTTGGCTATTCTGTAGTTTGCCTCCGTGGAAGGTATGAAGTTTGAATCTTATTTTATGTTTGACCAACCTTTCTTTTTGACTTCAATTGGTTTGCTTAGAGAATGTTGTCCTACATTCAAGCTGCTTGAAAACTTATGTTTCCAAGATACATCTTTCACCAATGCATCTCTGGCAAATACCAGTGAACATGCCTCTATTGATGTAATAATCGATTTCCTAGAAACTGAACTGAAACTGATAAATTGATATAGAAACACCCTAAAGCAAAGCAAATTGAGCTTAATTGAGATTAGAATGATAATTAGAACATCCAAAAATGTGGTTAAAAACCTAGGAATAGCTTAAAATCTAAGCCAAAACAACTAAAAAAATTAAACGAATAACGTAGTGGCAAAATCATAATTTTGGAAAATTTTTTGAAAACTCAAAAGAGGGAGCTTTAAGTAGGAAAATTGAGTTTTCCAAAGATTTCAGAGGGTCTAAAAATCATAAGAACCTTTGAAATGGTTAAAACCCCTCTGGTGTATGTTTTAGGTCGTCGATTGATCGAAACTTTGACCGGATCATTCTGGATTGTTATGAATTCAATTAATTTGAAACCAATGGCATTTTATGAATTAGAAGACCTAAATTTTTATATGAAAAAGATGGTTCTTAAAAAGAAGTTAAAATAAGTGAAAGTGGAGAAATTGAAGTTGAAAGGGGAAAATGGGGATTATGGATTTATTGTAAATCACCCCCTTTGCTTTCTTATTAACTCATGCCACCATGACACATTTAGAACAAGCCTAGAATGCTCCACACTCTACCCTCCAAGTCACACAAGAGAGAAGAAGGAGAAGGAGAAAACAAGCCAAGAAAAGGTAAGGATTTTGGTTCTTTTTCATGGCAATTCCTTTATCAAACTTGTTCTCCTCTCCATGCTCTCTTTCTTGATGGTTTTGGTTGCCTAAAAGGAGGATTTTCATGGCTGGACTTTAGGAAGAAGTTGAGAAATTGAGGAAACAAATTATAGTATCAAATTCTCCTCTTGACAAGCTTTAAGAAAAGTATGAAACCATGGCCAAGGCTTGCTTCTCCTTGACTTTCTTCTTGTGTATGTGTTCGGTCAACCTAGGGGTACCATGTAAGGAGTTTTTTTTTGGTCAAAACTTGATAGAAAATAAGGTTTTAAAACATGGAGAATCATAAGGAACAAATAGAACTAAAAAAGAAGCTATGGATAGCAAGTTATGAAAATTAGGGTTTTAATTGCACCTAGGGATTTATGAAGCTTTTTAATGATAATTTAACTTATGTAAGAGTATAATTAAGTTCATAAGAGATCTAGGAAGTTTCATGAGTGCTAATTCCCTAAAGGAAATAAACAAAACTCCATGGGTGGCAATCTTAGTGCATGTCTTGGCCAAGGAGTGTGTGTGGTACCTAGGGACAGTTTTCTTTGATTCTAAAGATGAAAATAATCTAGATATGAATTATAAACACTAAAGGAACCATTAGTTTAAATTTAGGAATCATATTTTGAAATTTGGGAGTTTAAGGTTCCATTATGCATAAAGAAGCAACATAGTGTTAAGCTCCTTAATTTGAATTTGTGATGATTCTAATGAGTTTAAATAGAGTTATATGACTAAGATTGAGTGAGAAATTGGAGCCAAGATAATGAATTGTATGATTTTTTTCATTATGCTACAATATGGAGCCATATGGAAGCCTAGTGTAACATCTGGTTCACTAAAAATGAGAGAAAATGCGAGAAACATAACATACGGTTTCTCTGTAAACGAATAAAATTTATTGGATACAAAAGCTAGTCCTCTGAAATGATGTAGTTAAGGTCCTAAAAATTTGAGAAGTATTCTAGACTCCTAGAAATGAGAATTCTAGGCTCAGACGGAAAGAAAAATGAAGCTAGAATAAAGAAACAAATTGTGATGAAAGGTAGACGAAACGTAAAGGCATTTTCGTCATTTTGAGTAAATTTTGGAATTCACATAGGAGGGTTTTTTAAATAAAATTTTTGAGTTCTCCAAGGTTCTCAGAGGCCCTGAAAATCATGGAAAGCCCTGAGATAGCTTAAATCCCTTCGGTGGACATTTTCTAACGTCAGTTAACCCAAACTTTGACTGATTCATTTGGGAAGGTTTTAGCTCCGATTTGAGTGATTCCAAAGGCATTTTACTAAATTGGTAACCTAAATTTTATAATGGAAGAGATGGTTCTCAAAAAGGAGCTAAAACAAGTTAGAAACCAAAATGCCAAAAAAAAATGGCAAACTTGAAATTTTTAAGAAAGTGGAAGCTTCTTGAACACTCTTTAAGATTCTTTTTTCTTGTCCCCTTCATTTGCACGACCCATTCTACCTAAAATCTAGAGAAAACACTAGCTCTCTTAGGCGTACCATGGAGGAGAAGAAAAAGCAAGGAAAAGGTAAGGAATTTCATGGATTTTCATGCTCCTTCTTCTTCCAAACTTGTTCCTCTCCTCTTGAGCTTTCTTCCTATGATTATAATGAAGTTGATAAATCTGTTTTAAGGGAGAAATTGAGGGAAAAATTCGGATTTGAAAAGAGGAGCTCAAAGAACATAAGATTCAAGTGAGAAAAAGCAAGAAAACAAGGTAATTTCTTCTTCCATGGTTGCTACCCCCTTGCCCCCCTTCTCCACCATTTTGCCCCACTTGAGAAGGCCTAAGAGGATTTGATTTTTAGGCAGAACCAAGGGTGATTCTTAGGAAAAAGGGTGTGGAGATTAATAATATGTAAAGAGAATTAACAAATAACCATAAAAATTCACGATGCAAAGTCTAGGGTTTCATTTGGTTCTTATAAAATCTGACTTGATACCTTGATTCCTATGTCTAAATGAGAGTTTAAATGAGCTCTTAAGATCCCTAGAAGTCTCCCCATGTACTTCCTCCATCAAGAAAACAAAGCAAAGTTCAATAAGATCATAAAGCTTCCTAGTCTCGGCCTAAAGGAGTTTGTGTACCTAGGGATAGTTTTAATTTGTGCCAAGCCTATTTTTGAGTCATATATGGTGAGTGAAGATGAGGGGAAGCCTTGGGAAAAATTTAGAAACCATAGAAAGTGAGTTGGTGCTTTATGTTCCATAATATGACCTAAAGAAGCAACATGTAGTTAGGCTCTTTTATTTTAATTGTGTGATGACTTCAAGAGGCTTAAAAAGAGTTAAGAATCATATTTGAAAGAAAAGAATGGAGCTTAGAATTTAATTGATGGGTGTTGCTTCATTAGGTGCATTCTTGGAAACATAAAGGGATTTATAGACCAAGCTAGAGTCTAAGTAAGTTGTGTGGCCTTAGAATTAATTCTATGAACCTAATTGGTTTCCATAAATTGTGTCTAGGACAAAAAGGAATGATCTCCACCTTCTTAGGTGTGTGAGGTCAAGGGAGGGGACTCAAGGCTTAAGAAAAAAGTGTACAAATGTTAGCAAGGTAGCTCTCTCCACCTTCTCTCATGCATATATGTGTGCTTACATTGTCTTGAATGTGTGTATGTATGTTTTAAGCCATGAAAAGTATTCTAGCATGATTTTATATACCATGGTACCATGATGATGCATTATATTTCCAAATGATATTTATAATGCTTTCTTGGGTTTGCTTGAGTGTGGTGAGACCAAGAACCCTTAGCCATGGTGAGGATGAGCCAAGAACCCTTAAGATTAGTTGAGACAAAATAAAGAGTCTCCCAAAAGTGAGGTTGACTCCCAAGAGCATGGTTGAGTATAAGAACCTCTTAAAGAATGGGTAAGGCAAGTCCAAAATCTATAAGTAAATGGGTGAGGCCAATCCACTTGCTTGGCAAGCCTATGTATACTATGTATGACTTTTTCAAATGCTAAGAATGCTTCTTGCATGATTGCATATGTCCATATGCCATGCATGCATTTGTGAGACTTGTTTTGCATGCTTTATGTATGATTGAATGGGAGATGAGCTATTGGGATTCTTTGAATCTCATCCCTTACTCTCCATTGTTTTAACATGCTTGGTGGACTAAGAGAGTAAGGGAATGGAAGCAAACCATATGAGAAAATGAAAACTTGACATCAAAATGCATAGTTTTTGTTCTTTAAGGCCATATTGATGCCAAATGATGTAACCCATTGTTGTATATGGTCTATGACCTCTTGAGCATGTATAATTATATTAATATGTGATGTATAAATGAGAGGATATGTTATGTGAATGCTAGAATGCAAAATGAGTATGTTGTGGGAGATTAGCTTCTTGAATGGCTTTATGTAATTATGTACAAATGGAAGTGGGATGGCCAAAATGAGATGCATGAGGTTTAGGACTCCTTGGGCAGCTCACACAAGTCATGTTCATACTTTTAGACTTGTCTAAGAGGTGCCAAATCCCAAGGAAAGCCATTTGGACATTTTGGTATCTTGTTTAGACCAAGAATTAACTAATTTAGAATCCTATATCACTTTTTATCCAAATGAGCTCTTCTTGATTTGATATTTGGCATGAAATTAGAACTTGTTGAGAAATTTTTGGAAAATTAAAGAACAAAATTTTTGGAGGTCTAGAGAATATTTGATGAATTTTCAAAGTTGACAAAAATTCTAATTTTTGTCTAATGCACTGTTCACTTGGTCCGAAAATGATTTCTATCACACAGGGCTCAAATGATGTTCAATTGCCATAAAATTTTATACAGAGAAACTAAATATTCCTAATGACTTATGCCAACAAGAAGGACCCCATTTGGATGTCTAGAGAGGGAGATATGAATTTTTAAATATTCTATCCAGTATTAGGAACTCCAACTGACTTCATGTACTGTTTGATTGATTTTTGATACCTGGACGTGTCTGAGCTAGTCTGGAGTTATTTATCCCTTCTATATGACATACACAGATTTCTAGATTGATATCATTTATATAGATTGGATTTTTGTGGAATTAATTGGACATTTTTGAAATTTGTCGTAGAATTCTATGACAGCATCAGTGAACAGCCAAATCTCTAGATCTTTTCGAATGTCAAACGCCTTCTGTGATGGATGTTATGGTCTGGACATATTTTTACATAAAGTAGACATGTGTAGCTTTCTAAAATGGTCAAGAATGCATGATGTTGATTTTTCTAGAATTAGTTTGTGACAGAAATGTGGAAAATCTGGCCAAAAATATATGTATGTATTTCATGCTTCTCTTTGAGTTCCACGAGATGTAGGCCACTTTTAATGATGCAAATGAGTTGGATTTATGTAATTAAATATGAGAATGTGATATATGAGTCCATATGATCCATGAGACTCTGAATGAAAAATTTATGCACAACACAACGCTAAGAAATTCTTTATTTTATATCAATTTTCCTTGTTCCTTCATGAAATACATGATGTGAAGCATGAGAATGGCATGATATAAGTTAGGAAATTATGGTGTTACATTTATTGATATCAGAGCAAAGTTCTAGGCTCTCTTGCAGATTGGATTTGGCTTGAGGATATAACAATAGAGCTATGTAAAGGCTTGAATGAATAGGTAAAGTCTTATATGAGACATGTTGGGTGTATAAAGATAGGTTGTGGCTTTGTTCATGATGAGTAAGTTGTAGAATGGTCTTAGAGTAAAAAGTGGACATTAGGAAGGAGTGGCCTCTAGAGTAGCTTAAGCAGAGCTAAGCTTAAGCAAAGTTAAGAGATCTAACGGCTAGAGCTTGATGAGATGTAATAGCTCGTCGGGATTAGTGGCAAGCTCTAGATATAAATGATGAGAAATAATCTTGTTGATGTGAAGAGGCTTGCTAGAGAGAGTATGTAAGGCCTAATTCTCCTAGTAGTCATACTCAGGCCATTCCCAGCTATCTCACGAAATGCAAAGATGAGTAGTGATACAGCGCGATATGAGATGAGACTACGGCTGCACAAGACTAGTTTAGAAGGGAAGTGTGAAAAAGAATTACCCCTTAGCCACAACACCTAAATGTCTAGATAAGTTTCAGAGCCCAGGAGACTAATTCCCTCAGGCCAGAGGTTAAGTTATGAGCTATACCCTAGAGCCCGACAGCCCAGAGATGACAATTAGTTATGCATAAATGAAGCAAGAGGTAGAACCCTTTAGTTTGATGATGGGCTAGATATAGAGGCAATGAGGCTCAAGTAGGTAGCTAAAGATGAAAATCCTAATCCTTGAAAAAACAAGCCAGCCAGAGCCTGTTAGCCACGACCAATTAATTGCTTAGCCGTGGACAATTATTCCATGGAAGCAACGAGGCAATCCAGAGAGTTCCTCGCTGCGCCTAATTAAGAAATTAGCTGCGGCCAATACTCAGATAGACAAACTAGGGTGAACTCGAGGCTAATTAGTCGCGACGAATGATATGTTAGCCACGATGAATGGCAGTATGAATGCCTTGTTGGTCATATTCAGGCCAACTTGAAGAATGAACTGATAAGGAATCAGTCGATCCATAGAGAGCGGGAACCCCTAGTATAAGTAGAGAAAAAGGTAGTGAATAGTTACGAAAGATTATTAAGAAATCTGTGGGCCTAGCAAATGAGACTGAGAAAAGAGTTCAGCATAGAGAAAGTTAGACACAGGAATGATAAGGTTGTTGAGACTCGCCTTTGAGGCGTTGACTCTAACCTAGGGTACTACCTTGTGAGACACTAAATGATAGAATGTTGGCGTAGCCTAGAAATAATGTAAGATAAGACTACCAGTAGTGAGGCACATAGTGAGTGGCTTAGAAAGGTGTACCTCATAGGTAACACCTATAAGTAAGTATGAATAGCCCAGTGACAAAGGCTCAAAAGAGAATGAGGATAGTTAGTAAGCTACAGGTCCGATGAGATGGCTAGCCTCAGCTGAGCATAAGCTAAAGCCTAGGGGAGATGACCAGCAGCATTGTTCTAGGTAAGATATGTAAATGAGAGACTTAATGAAAGTTCTCCCTAGATCGAGAAAGGAAAGATAAGACACCCAGAGTCAGGGAAACCACCCAGTAGTGGTTAGTAAATTCCCCTAGATAGACTCCCTTAAGTTGTAAGTATAATAATAAGGGAAGCGAGAAAAAGATAAAAAACTAGCCATAGAAGAGATACTCTCACTTTAGTAATGACTAAATGCATAGATTAAGCCTAGAAAGGTAAATAAATAGGGGCCCAATAGTTAGTTAGATGAGCTCCCTAATATAAGAATGATATAGGGAGGGATTGGGTCAGTAGAACCTTGAAATCAGTATACTGTGCTCCTAGGAATGAAGCTAAAGAGGTTAAATAGAGAGAAAGCCTAGCTCTAATCCGAATATAGAAATAAGCTGAGATGGATAGTTAGTGCCTTAGTACCCTTAGGGAAGCTCGAGGGAGCTAGAAACTACCTAAGAAGGCGAGCCTCATGTTTTTTAGAGAAGAAGTGTAAGCCGAGAGCGCCATAGAATAAAATTCCTAGGATTATATGAAATAGAATCCTTCTTATCAAGGGATGGTCTAGCTAAGAGCAGAGTAAGAGTATGAGTGAAAAGTAGACCCCCTTGATGTTACAGAGAGTGAATAAGTAGAGGAACCCCGGGAAAATGCAGATGCTCTTGAGCGTAAAAAAAACCTGAATTGGCAATAGAAACAGTCAGTAGTAGAACATCATTTTACCTAAGTAAGAGGATAAGAAAGGTAGAAAGAGAAGATACAACAATGTTCAAGTTGAGGACATATTAAATTAAGAATATATATTCATTTAATGTACTTGAATACTTAAGAAAGCACACTTGTCCTTGGCATAGATGGCCTTCTAGCATGATAGTGCCCAAAGTAAAAATAGCCGAGTAATATAGAGAGATCTCAGGATGAAACAGAGGAAGAATCCTATTTTCCCCAAGCACTCTACGAGAATAGGGCAAATAGGGAAAAGCATGAAAGGAATACTTTAGATTGTTGGGAAACTTGTAATATACAGGTGATAGTGGCTTTGAGCTCAGTCATGAGATGCTCGTGTATTAGTGTTTGATGTTATAGTTTGCTTGTAATACAGGCTACATGATATTAGGTCTGGCCAACCTAGTAGTAATGTGGCTTAAGTGCATAGCAAACGATAACATCAATCACCAAAGTGTCCTGATAATCGAAAGGTATCCTAGTTAGCTAGATAATGAGATAAGTTAGAAAAGAAAGGTAAAGGGATTTCAGTAATATCAGAATGATGAGAAAAGTATGCAAAAAGGAATCCCCAATAAAGAATGTTCAAATCCAGAGAGCATAAGTTCAGTATGTATGATTTGAGTCCCTTATATAGTACATGTAAATGAAATAAGAAGGGACCAGTGTATAGCCTCTCTTCTGCCATAGATGTTAACCACACTTAAAGTGTGAGATGCTCTTAATGCCAAGACACTTAAAGGCAGGACGTGGGCATGGTTAGAAATTGCAGGATATGAGAGGAAAGGACAGTAGAGTACAATTAAAGTAAGAAAAGAAAGCCTAAGTAAAAAGAGTTGAAGTGAGAATTTGAAGATCCCATGAGGAGTGATGAATGAAAATTTAGATGCTCCTGAGTATTAGCATAATGGGATCCTAGAGAATTAGATGACACATAACCCACTTTAAACAAAGAGCATGATATACTTCTGAGTTTAGCCTCAGTTATTATGAGTGATGGTTACTGGACTTAGTGAGCATATATTTTACTGTCAAATACAGTGATCTTAGGCTTTGATATCTCCCAGAGATGGATCGCAGTAGATCCTAGCATAGCTCAGCGGGTCATAGTAGACCCTAGTAGGGCTCTGAGAGGTCGCAGTAGACCCAAAGGTCACAGTAGATCCCATAGAGTTATAGAGAGCCCTAGTTACAGTATGATAGTTCTCTGGTGAGATGATGATTTGAGATAGTTTTTTATAGAGCAATTAGTCTCAAAGACCAGTACAGTTTCAGTTAGCTTTAGTCTCAAACACTAGAGATCTCCTAAGTCTGGTAAACCATTGCCATAGAGATATGAAGGCTTTACTCAAATAGTTAGACCACTGACTAGATCTCTTTAAAGATGAGCATAGTGTATGGGATGAGGAAAGCAAAACATTTACTTTCTAGAGTTAGAGCCAGATGAACCACTACCTAGTAAATATTAGCCCTAACCGAGGGATAGAGAGATCCCTCACATGCTAGCTTATGTATTCAGAAAGGGGTCAGGTGCAGTTTTACATGAGGTAAGTAGTACAGTATGCCTCCAGTGAGCAAAACTATGAGAATACCTAACATCCCACCAATGCTCAATAGTAGTTAGTGGTAGTCGCTTTTCAGTGCTAGTATGAGACACACATGTTAGGCCTATCAGTGTTGAAATGAGGGACCATAAAATGTCACTATAAGTGAGCAAAGAAAGTGAGGAAAAGTCCCAGCCTACAGAGATAGATGCAATAGTAAATAGAGAAACTAGGATCATTGAAAGTAGAAACTCCTCAAAGGAGTTGTAATCCTAGTAAGTAATTGAGATGTAAGGCTTGTGATAGAAAGAAATGTGAATTGTAATCACGAGATGAGTAAGTAAAAAAGAACGTAGAGATAAACAATAGACGGTACATTTAAATAAGTAAGCAAATAGACAAAAATCTCTGATAGCTATAATGATCAGAAAAGATGATGAGATGTTATGAAAAGCTATTGAGAAAGGACACGAGAGATTTATTACAAAATAAGTTACCTCTCGAGATATGTAAATGAGTCTATTGAAAGAAACGTTAACCCCTACAACCAAGTTAAAACTAACCCGATATGATAAGTAAGCTCTCCCAGGATTGACCTCCAGAGTTAGGAATTCCTTTCCCTTATGAAAAGAACTAGCTAATACGTTATAATAATATAACACTCATTAAAAGCTAGTATGAAAATCCCCGGGCTGAGAGAAAATCCAAACGAGTGAAATCATTGAGAAAAGCATATAGAGCTAAGAAGAAGGAAAAGAAAAGAGTAGTTAGCCAGAAAAAAAAAAGAGTAAAAGGAAAGCATGCCCCCAAATTTCGAGGACAAAATTTATTTAAGGGGAGAGAAATGTAACATCCGGTTCTCTGAAAATGAGAGAAAACGCGAGAAACATAATGTACGGTTTCTCTGGAAAAGCAAGTCCCTTGAAATGATATAGTTAAGGTCTCAAAAAATTTGAGAAGCATTCTAGACTCCTAAAAATGAGAATTCCAAGCTTAGACCGAAGGAAAAATAATGAAGAAACGAATTGTGACGAAAGATTGACGAAACATAAAGGCATTTTCGTCATTTTCAGCAAATTTTGGAATTTACATAGGAGGGCTTTTTAAATGAAATTTTTGAGTTCTTTGAGATTCTCAGAGGCTTTGAAAACCATGGAAAGCTTCGAGATAGCTAAAACCTCTTCGGTGGACATTTTCTAACGTTGTTTGACCCAAACTTTGACTGATTTGTTTGGAAAGGTTTTAACTCTGATTTGAGTGATTCCAAAGGCATTTTACTAAATTAGGAACAAAAATTTTATAATGGAAAAGACAATTCTAAAAAAAGAGCTAAAACAAGTTAGAAACAAAAATGCCAAAAATGAAGGGCAAAATTAGAATTTTTAAGAAAATGGAAGCTTCTTGAGCACTCTTTAAGTTTCTTATTTCTTCTCCCCTTCATTTGCACGACCCATTCTGCCTAAAAACTAGAGAAAACACTAGCTCCCTTAGGTGCACCATGGAGGAGAAGAAAGGAGGAGAAAAAGCAAGGAAAAGGTAAGGAATTTCATGGATTTTCATGTTCCTTCTTCCAAACTTGTTCCTCTCTTCTTGAGCTTTCTTCCTATGATTATAATGAAGTTTATAAATCTGTTTTAAGGGAATAATTGAGGAAAAAATTCGGATTTGAAGAGAGGAGCTCAAAGAACACAAGATTCAAGTGAGAAAAAGCAAGAAAACAAGGTAATTTCTTCTTCCATGGTTGCTACCCCTTGCTCCCCTTCTCCACCATTTCGCCCCACTTGAGAAGAGCTAAGAGGATTTGATTTTTAGGCAGAACCAAGGGTGATTTTTAGGAAAAATGGTGTGGAGATTAAGAATATGCAAAGAGAATTAACAAATAACCATGAAAGTTCAAGATGCAAAGTCTAGGGTTTCATATGTTCCTTACAAAATTTGACTTGATACCTTGATTCCTATGTCTAAATGAGAGTTTAAATGAGCTCCTAAGATCCCTAAAAGTCTCCCCATGTACTTCCTCCATCAAGAAAACAAAGCAAAGTCCAAGGAGATCATAAAGCTTTCTAGTCTCGGCCTAAAGCAGTTTATATACCTAGAGATAGTTTTAATTTGTTCCAAGCCCATTTTTGAATCATATATGATGAGTGAAGATGAGAAGAAGCCTTAGGAAAAATTTAGAAACCATAGAAAGTGAGTTGGTACTTTATGTTCCATAATATGACCTAAAGAAGCAACATTTAGTTAGACTCTTTATTTTAATTGTGTGATGACTCCAAGAGGCTTAAAAGAAGTCAAGAATCATATTTAAAAGAAAAGAATAGAGCCCAAAATTTAATTGATGGGTGTTGCTTCATTAGGTGCACTCTTGGAAACATAAAGGGGTTTATAGACCAAGCTAGAGTCTAAGTAAGTTGTATAGCCTTAAAATTAATTCCATGAACCTAATTGGCTTCCATAAATTATGTATAGGCCAAAAAGGAATGATCTCCACCTTCTTGGGTGTGTGAGGTCAAGGGAGAGGACTTAAGGCTTAAGGAAAAAGTGTACAAATGTTAGCAAGGTAGCTCTCTCCACTTTCTCTCATGCATAGATGTGTGCTTACATCATCTTGAATATGTGTATGTATGTTTTAAGCCATGAAAAGTATTCTAGAATGATTTTATATGCCATGGTACCATGATGATACATTATGTTTCCAAATGATGTTTATGATGCTTGCTTGGGTTTGCTTGAGTGTAGTGAGGCCAAGAACCCTTAGCCATGGTGAGGATGAGCCAAGAACCCTTAAGATTGGTTGAGATAAAGTAAAGAGTCTCTCAAAAGTGAGGTTGACTCCCAAAAGCATGATTGAGTCCAAGAACCTCTTAAAGAATGGGTGAGACAAGTCTAAAATCTATAAGTAAATAGGTGAGGCCAATCCACTTGCATGGCAAGCCTATGCATGCTATGTATGACTTTTTCAAATGCTAAGAATGCTTCTTGAATGATTGCACATGTCCATATGCCATGCATGCATTTGTGAGACTTGTTTTGCATGCTTTATGTATGATTGAATGGGAGATGAGTTATTGAGATTCTTTGAATCTCATCCCCTCCCCTCCATTGTTCTAACATGCTTGGTGGACCAAGAGAGTAAGGGAATGGAAGCAAACCATATGAGAAAATGAAAACTTGACATCAAAATGCATAGTTTTTGTTCTTTAAGGCCATATTGATGTCAAATGATGTAACCCATTGTTGTATATGGTCTATGACCTCTTGATCATGTATAATTATATTAATATGTGATGTATAAATGAGAGGATATGTTATGTGAATGCTAGAATGCAAAATGAGTATGTTGTGGGAGATTAGCTTCTTGAATGACGTTATGTAATTGTGTACAAATGGAAGTGGGATGGCCAAAATGAGATGCATGAGGTTTGGAACTCTTTGGGCAGCTCACACAAGTCATATTTATACTTTTAGACTTGCCCAAGGGGTGCCAAACCCCAAGAAAAGCCAATTGGATATTTTGGTATCTTGTATGGACCAATAATTGACTAATTTAGAATCCTATATCACTTTTTATCCAAATAAGCTCTTCTTGATCTAAGATTTGGCATGCAATTAGAACTTGTTGAGATCTTCTTGGGAAGTTAAAGAACATAATTTTTAGATGTCTGGAAAATATTTGATGAATTTTCAAAGTTGGCAAAAATTCTAATTTTTGTCTGATGCATAGTTCACTTGGTCTGAAAATGATTTCTGTCACACACGGCCCAAATGATGTCCAATTGTCACGAAATTTTATACAGAGAAACTAGATATTCCCATGACTTGTGCCAACTAGAAGCACTCCATTTGGATGTCTAGAGTGGGAGATATGAATTTTTAAATATTCTGTCCAACATCAGGAACTCCAACTGACCTCAGGTATTGTTTGATTGATTTTCGGTGCTGGAACTTGCCTAGGCTAGTCTAGAGTTATTTTTTCCCTCTAACTAACATTCACAGCTTTCTAGATTCGTATCATTTGTATAGATTGGATTTTTCTAGAATTAATTGGGCATTTTTGAAATTTATCATAAAATTCTATGATAGCACCAATGGACAGCTAGACCTCTAAACCTTTTCAAATGTCAAACTCCTTTTGTGATGGATGTTATGGTTTGGACATATTTGTAGCATGAAGTATACATGTGTAGCTTTATAGAATAGGTAAGAATGCATGATTTTGATTTTTCTAAAATTACTTATGATTTTTCAAATTTTGTGACAGAAATGTGGAAAATCTGGTTGAAAATATATGTATGTATTTCATGCTTCCCTTTGAGTTCCACGAGATGTAGGCCACTTTTAATGATGCAAATGAGTTGTATTTATATAATAAAAGATGAGAATGTGATATATGAGTCCATATGGCCTATGGGACTTTGAATGAAAAATTTATGCACAGCACAATGCTAAGAAATTCATTATTTTATATCATTTTTCCTTGCTCCTTCATGAAATGCATGATGTGAAGCATGAGAATGGCATGAGACAAGTTAGAAAATTATGGTGTTACACCTAGAACTAGAAGTAGTTTATATAAGGCTTGTGTAAGGTTAAAGATGGTTCCATTGATGTGTTTGTGTCTTGTTTGATGTGTCTAGGCCAAGCAAGTCAATCCTCTCCCAAGTGTGTGTATGAGGTTGAGAAGAAGGACTAGGTGTCACACCATATATAGCTAGCATTTAATTTCTATCATAAGTAGCTAAAAGATCAATTTTTACAAAAGAATTACCTTTAGCAGTAGAATTTGCCGTCGTTAAAAGTCAAAATAATTTATCTTTGGCTAAATGGACGATGTGGACTTATGAAACTCATTTTACATTTTTTCAATAAGAATATCATAATTTGAACCATAAATCTCAGGTCTAAGGCATACATCACAAAATCACATCACACTTGTAATTTTTCACATGCTTTATATTCTTATATAAATTTTGAAAATTCATAGCTAATTTTAGAAAAATCCAAATCATGTAAATTATGACCTTTTGGAAAGCTCATGATGTTCTTTGACTACCATAAAAATTTCAAGTCAAAACAATCATGTTTGGCCCATGAAATAGCAATGGAACAGTAACTGGGCCATTAGTTCAGACAATAGCAGACCTAGAACTTAAAAAACTTATTTCTCCCTCTACAGAGCTCTAAATTGGGTGCTCTTGGTATATATGGAAGGCTTAAGATGTCTACTATATGTCTATAAAAGTTTATAAGCATTGGACGTCATTTGGCCCCTAAATGACATCAACAACCAAACTTACTATATAAACAGTGATAAGACAATTTTTGCATAATTTTTCCAACTTTGAAATATCATAATAAATTCTTTAGAGTTCCAAAAATAGTGCTTTTTAGCTCTATAAAAAACTTTTGATGAGACCTACATGCTTGCCAAATTTTATGCAAAAATTCATCCATTTGGTTAAACTTTGATTTAGGATAAGAATATGATCAATTTTGGAATTCACATGACTTTAAATGGTACCAAATGGCTTTCTAACCATACCGTGACCATTTAAGCATGTCCAAAAGCTTAAACAGAACATACTCAAAATCACCACTTGTTCTTATACACATGCACACTAAGGCTTAAGAATGTCAAAAACTTACATACTCATACATTTGGCTCCAAATTTAGTTCATACATCATATTTGCATACTTTTATACATGTTTGAGGGTTTACAACTCATAATTTACTTATACATACAAACTTTGACATCAAAATATACAAAATCCTATTCTATTGTTACAAGTCTCATCACTTAAGCTCCTTTGCTTCCATTTTTTGCTCCATGAGTCTCACCTAGACATGATTAGACATGAAGTGGGGAAGAGTGAGATTCAAAGAATCCCAATAGCTTTTTTACCCTTTCAAGCATATATATATATATGGCACATTTTTATGTCAAAGAATGCAAGTATGCAATAAAAGCTCCTAGTAAGCATTCATAACCACATTTTCAAGTCACATAAACTCATCCAAATCAAGCATAGGCTCTAGAAAACTTTTGGTCTAACCTCACCCAATTCTTTGGGACTTTTAGATTTGCCTCACCCACTTTTAGGGACTTTTAACTTAACCTCATTCATTCTTGAGGCTTTGGGCTTTATCTCATCTATTCTTAAGGACTTTTGGCTTCTCCTCACCTACTCTAAGGAACTTTTGGCATAACCTCACCCATTAAGAGCCATATACATTCAAATTTTCATTTAAGAAGCACAATGATACTAAAGCATTAAACTCATAGCTATAAACATATCTCATGATTCAAACATACATACAAGTATCTAATGACAATCAAACAACCAAGCAATGCATACAATAGAGGATGGAGAGCTACCTTGAGTCAAGAATCACAAACTTTCTTCCTTGAGCTTTCTTTCCCCTTCTTGGCCTCACACACACACACACTAGAAGGAGCTTGATTTGCTTGCCCTAGATACATCAAATAAGTCACAAACACATCATTGGAACCATTTCTAACCTCACATAAACTCTACACAAACATATTCTAGCTTATGGTGTGGTTATGGTTCCATATAAGGGCATAATGAAGCAAATCCTATGATTCATGATCTTAGCTCCAATTTCTCACTCAATCTAAGTCTTATGACTCCATTTAAACTCATTAGAGTCACTACAAATTCAATTCAAGGAGCCAAACACTAAGTTACTTTTTTATGCCTAAAAAGGAACCTAAACTTCCATCTTTCAAACCATGGTTTCTAAATTTAAACCAATGGCTCCTTTGGTGTTTATTATTCATATCTAGACCATTTTTTCTTTGGAATCAAAGAAAATTCTCCTTAGATACTTGTTTTCTCTCTTGGGCGGGACATGTAGCAAGTAAAGAGCCCATGGAGTTTCATTCAATGTTCTAGGGGTTTTGGCAACCATGAAACTTCTTAGGCTTCTTATGAACTCATACATACTCTTATATAAGCTAGATTATTATTAGCAAGTATCAAAATTTCCTAGGTGTGTAATACCATAGGTTTCTAGCTTTGCCTTATGCTATTTCTAAGTCTCATGCCATGTATTTCTTAAGAACACAAGGAAATAGCATATAAAAAGTGAATATTTTTGTATTGTGTAGGGGATGAAATTTTCATTCGATGTCTCGTGGACCATGTGAGCTCATGTATCAAATTCTCATATTTAATTACATAGATATAACTCAATTCCATCATCAAAAGTGGCCTAGAACTCATGCAAGTGAAAGAAACACAAAATTCCATAGTGTAGCCTCAGCCAGAATTGCATATTTTCTATCACAAACTTTAAAAAATTATAACTAATTCTAGAAAAATTGAAATCATGCATTTTTTACTATTCTAGAAAGCTACAGATGTTTACTTTATGTAAAAATAATTCCAATTCATGGTACATCAAGCAGAAGACGTTTGACATTTGAAAAGTACTTAAGGTCTCAATTGCCTAGGCTACTATAATAGCTTACTGTCATAAACTTTGGAAATTCATAACTAATTCCATAAAAATCCAAATCATGAAAATTTGATCTAAGAAGTTACAGATGTTAAATCTAAGGGAAAAATATCTCTAGACCATGCCAAGACCATCTGGGAACTAAATTATAATGGAACAGTACTAGAAGTCTAGTAGCATTATTGGTATTAACAATAAACTTCAAAAATTCATGACTCTCTGCTCAGATCTCCAAATGAGGAGATCTTGGTGGCTACAGAAATCTTATGACCTTTAGTTTATGCTTGTAAAATTTCACAAGCATTGGACACCATTTGACTATCAGATGACACAGAACACAAAATTGACCATATGAACAGGACATGCACCAGAACAACAGAAAAATCCTAACTTTGAAAATTCATAATTAATTCTGTAGAGCTTTGATTTTTTTGCACTTTAGATTCCCAAAAATATCTCAATGAGGTCTACATGTTTGCCGAATTTCATGGGAAGATTCATCCATTTGGTCAGTTTGTATTATAAGGTTCCAGTTTAGTCATTTTTATGGTCTCAACTAGCATCGAAGTGTCTAAATTTGCTTCCTAAGCTTGTATGGCCACTTGAGCACATGGGATTGCACCAAAATGACATTTTAAATTTGTCTCAAAGGTGCACAAATCCAGAATTTGGAAACTCACACTCTCACCCCTTGCCATACACCAATTTCCATAATGCTAGTCTTACTATTCTATGTCCAATTTGCATTATAACATTCACATAACACAAATTCTCATTTGTGCATGATACATTAGCATAATTATATATGTTCATGGGGTCATAGGTCATATACAATAATAGATTACAACATTTTCCACTCATATGGCCATAAAGAAGCAAAATCCATGCACTTTGATGTCATACTCTCATCTCCTAAGTTGTTAGCTCCCATTACCTTGTTCTCTTGGTCCACCTAGCATGTTAGGACAATAGAAAGGAGGGAGTAAGATTCAAAGAATTCCAATAGCTTATCTCCCTTTCAATAACACATAAAGTATGCAAACCAAGTCTTACAAATGCATGCATGAATATATTGACATGTGCAATCATTCAAGAGACATCTTTAACATTTGAACTAGTCATACATAGCATACATAGGCTGGCCAAGTAAGTGGATTAGCCTCACCTATTCACTTATGGATTTTGGACTTATCTCACCCATTTCTTTAAGAGGTTTTTGACTCAACCTTACTCTTGGGAGACTCTTTACTTTGTCTCAACCAATTTCAAGGGTTCTTGGCTCATCTTCATCATAGCTAGAGGGTTCTTGGCTTCTCCACACTTAAGTAAACCCAAGTACACATATTAGACATCATTTGAAAGCATAATATAACATCATGGCACCATGGAATAAAAATTCATGCTAGAATACTTTTCATAACTTAAAACACACATACACACATTCAAAGACAATGTAAGCATACATTCATGCATGAGAGAAGGTGGAGAGAGCTATCTTGGTTGCAATCACATACTTTTCTTCTTGAATTTGCTCTCCCTTCCTGGGCCTCACACATACAAAGATGTGGGATTGGTTTCTCTTAGCCTAAACATAATTTATGGAAGCCAAGTAGTTTCATGGAGTTAATTCTAAGGTTGTACATCTTCCTTAAATACTAACTTAATCTATTAACCCCTTTATGGTTCCAAGAATGCACTTAATGAAGTAACACCCATCAAATGAGTTCTAGGCTCCATTCTTTCTTCTCATATATGATCTTTGACTCCTTTTAAGCCTTTTGGACTCATCACACAATTAAAATAAAGAGCCTAACTACATGTTATTTCTTTAGGTCATATTATGGAACCTAAGACACCAATTCATTCTCTAGGCCTCCTAAATTTTTTTCAAAGTTTCCCCTCACTTTCATTCATCATATATGACTCAAAAATAGGCATGAAAAATTTTAAAACTCTCACTAGGTGTCCCATCCCCTTTAGGCCAAGATTATGTATCATTTGGCCTCCATGGATGTTTGCTTTATTTTCTTGATGGAGGATGCATATGGGGAGACTTCTAGGGATCTTAGGAACACATTTAAACATTTGGGCTTAGGAATAATTACATCAAATCATATTTCTAAGGGAACCCATGAAATCCTAGGTTTTCCACCTTGAAAATCAATGGCCTTTTCTTGAATTTATTTCCATATTCTTACTCTGCTCCCTTAAATTCATAGAATCCACCCTTGTTTCTGCCCAAAATTCAAGCCCTCTTATAGCTACATATATAGGGTGAAATACGGAGAAGAAGGGGGAAGGAATAGCTACCATAGGATGGAGATTTTACCTTATTTCCATGGCTTTTCTTGTTTGTTTCTCACTTTGCTTGGCCTCCTCTCTTCAAATCCGAATTTTCCCCTCTTGATCTGACCACAAAATAGCACTAAAAACCTCAATAAAACTATGGAAAGAAAGAGGAGAAGGAGGAAAAGAAGTTTGATGAAGGAAAGTGCTTGAAAAACTAAGATTTTCATACCTTTCTTGCCTTGCTTTTCCCTTTCTTCTTTCCTCCTCCTATGCACCTCATCCTTAGGGTTTCTCCCTGGCTTAGGGTAGAAACAAGTATGGCTAAATGAAGTAAGGAGGTGGGGTGCCTCATATATATAGGGAGGTTTAAGAAAGACTTTTTAAAAATTTTCATTTTATCCTTCATCCTTGGCATTTTTGTTTCTAACTTGTTTTAGCTCCTTTTTGAGAACTATCTTTCCTATTATGAAATTTAGGTCCTCAATTTAGTAAAATGCCTTTGGAATTACTCAAATTGGAGCTAGAACCTTCTTGAATGAATCTATCAAAGTTTGGGTACACCGACATTGGAAAACGTCCATTGGAGTGGCTTTAGCTGTCCTGGGGCTTGTCATGGTTTTCAGGGCCTTTGAGAACCTACCTTGGAGAACTCAAAAATTTCATTTAAAAAGCCCTCCTATGAGAATTCTAAAATTTTCTCAAAATGACAAAAATGCTTTTACGTTTTGTTAACTTTTTGTCACAATTCATTTTTTCATTCTAGTTCTTTTTTTCTTTTCGTCTGAGCTTAGGATTCTCATTTTTAGGAGTCTAGAATGCTTTTTAAATTTTTTGGGATTTCAACTAAGTTATTTTAGGGGATTTGCTTTTGTCACTTGCTTTTGGATCCGGTGAATTTCGTATGTTGATGAAGAAATCGTACGTTACATTTCTTATGTTTTCTCTCATTTTTAGAGAACTAGATATTACACGGTGCAACTAAAACCTAAGCAATATAACTTAAATTCTAAAGATTTTTTTTATTTAGTTCCAATTGCATATTCTTATTCCTCATGTTCTAAAACCTTTGTTCCTACCTTGTTATGACCTAAATTCATCCTCTCATAAATAGGCCTAGGTCTGGCCAAAATTGTAACACCATATATTTCTAGCATGCTTCCAATCATTTCTAAGTCTCATATGATCAATTGAACAAAAGGGAACAGAAAATGACATTAAAATAATGCCTTATTTTGCGTTACGTCGCGTATAAAAATTTCATTCGGTGTCACACAGACCATATAAGCTCATACAATACGTTCTCATATTTAATTACATACATACAACTCGTTTACATAACCAAAGTTGGCCCACAACTCGTGGAATTCAAAGGGGACCATCAAACTCACACTATTATTTTCGGCCAGAATTTCAGTTTTTCTGTCACAACTTCGAAAATTCATAACTAAATCCAAAAAATTCAAAATCCTACAAAATTTACCATTCCAGAAAGCACTAGATGTTTATCCTATGATAAAAATATTTCAGCTCATGAATCATTAAGGGGAAATCATTTGACATCCAAAAAGCCACTGGGGTTACTACTGTCTGGGCCACTGGTTCAGTTTACTGATAGGAAGTTTCAAAATTCGTAACTAATTCTAGAAAAATTCAAATTGTTCATTCTTGGCTATTCTGGAAAGATACACATGTCTAATTTATGCCAAAAATATTTCTAGGCCATAACAGAAAGCATTTTGCATGCGAAAAGGGGTAAAGGTTCGGACAGCTACTAGTACTGATGCAAGTGTTTGCTATGAACTTCAAAAATGTACAATTAATTCCAAAAATATCCAATTTATGCAAATAATACCAATTTTGAAATCTATGAATGTTAAATTTATGGTAAAAATAGACTTAGATCAGAGAAAGCACGTTTAGCTGCCCAAATTTAATGGAACAGTGACTCAGGTCGTGCTAAGCTACTGCTACTGTCCCAGAAATTCAAAAATTCATATCTCTCAGCTCAGACCTCCAAATGAGGTGCTTCCAGTTGCTACAGGTCACTGTGAATTCCTAGTTTCTAATTATAAAAATTTTGTAGCCATTGGCCTACGTTTGACTCTAGGATCACACAATTTCACAACTGACCAAATGAACAGTACAAGTGCAAATCCGAAATTCTGATACCAACTTTGAAAAATCATAGAAAATTCCACAGATCCCCACATGACATGATCTTTGGCTTCCCAAAAAGCTCTAGGCAAGATATACTTGCATGAAAATTTTCAAGTCAAGAAGAGGTCATTTGGTTAGACTTTGCTATAGCTCAAGAATATGACAATTTTGGTCCCAACAAGAGGCAACTTTGGTTCCAATAAGCCATCCATGGTTTCACACACATTTGAGCAACTTAGAAAACATAAATAGAGCATACATAAGTCCCTCATAAGGTCTGAACTCTCATGCAACTCAAATTTACCATGCCACTTCCATAAACATACATACACAAGTGGGCTCCCAAGTGGTCCAAATACACAATTCTATGCATTAAACTCTATTCTTGATACATACACTAACTTTACATAGTTTTACACTTGTTTAAAGTGTCATGGCTCAAAAATAACATTTATATATCTACTTTGACATTCTATTCATCATAGTACATCAAAATAGAAAGATTTGCCAAGAAATGGAGATTTAAGCTCCTTGGCTTTCATTCTTTGTATCTTGAACTCCACCTAGATCATATGAGATGAGAGAAAGGAGGGGTGAGATTCATTGAATCTCAATAGCTCATACACCTATTCAAGCTCATTTTCAAGGCATATAACATGTCAAAGGTACAAGTATGCAATCAATCAATCCATGAAGCATTCATCTTTCACATTTTTGTGTCACAAACTCATGTCAAGCATAAGAATGAGCTCTAGGGACTTTTGGTTTGGCCTCACCCCATTTCTAGGATTTTTGGATTGCCTTACTCTTGGTTTTTAGGACTTTTGACTTAGCCTCACCCATCCAAGGGACTTTTGGCCTTGTCTCACCCATACCATCAAACTTTTGGCATCTCCTCACCCACATTAAGGGACTTTTGGCACTACCTCACCCTTATGAGCCATTTCCACCATTCAAAGACATTCAAGAAAGCATATTGGTACCAAAATAGCAACATAGCATCAAGTGGCATGTCTCAAACATATAAACATACACACAAGCATACAATGACACCATATGCAACAAGAAAATGCAAGAAAAGGTGGAGAGCTACCTTGGTGCAAGTTCAAGCTTTACTTTGCTTGTTTCTTCTCCTTTTCGGTTCCATAAGCACAAGGAGGTGGGGTTAGATTTTTTTGGCCTATTCATAATAAACAACACTAAATTATACTCTTGGAACAAATTATGACATCCAACTCACTCTTAAGACTACACTTTAGTCTATTTGTCACAATATGGTTCCATTAAGGACCTAATGAAGCAACTACCATAATTAACACTCTTGGTTCCATTCTCTTGCCATATTTAGACCTCTTGACCTCATTTAAGGTCCTTGAAGCCATCACACACTCACTTTCACAAACCTAGGTCCATGTTACTTCATAAGGTTACATTATGGAAGCCATTGCCTCATCTCCCAACCTAAGGCTTCTAAATTTTTTCCAAGGGTTTCTCCTATCTTGTTTTATCATATAGAGTCCAAAATCAAGCTTCGAATCATTTAAAATAGTCCCTACCTATCTCTAAGGGTCTTGACCTAGTTATACTTCCATTAAAGACCCATGGAGTTTGGGATTTTTTCTTAATGGATGGGGCACTTGGGAGGCTCCCTAGGGGTCTTAGAAACTGAAACAAACACTCATATATGATGGGGAAGTCTTGAATCAACCCAGATTTTAACTTATGTTCAAGCATCCTACACTTTTCCAACTTGAGTTTTACTAGTTTTTCATGCATTTCTTTAGTATAATCCATCTTCCCATAGCTTAGTTTGATGGATTCTTTTGGATTATAAAATAGAAACTCTTCCCTCTTCATAGTTCTATTTGAGACATCCTACCATGGAAGAGGAGAAGGAGAAAAAGAAGCAACAAAGGGAGAGAAACTACCTTGCAATCAAGCTTCCTTCAAGAGCCCTTCCTCTTCCCTCTTTCTCCTCCTTAAATTTCGAATTTCCCTCCTCTGATCTGGACCCAAATCAGCACCAAAAATTACATTAAAACTATGGAAAGATGAAGCAAGAAGGGGAGGATGAAGTTTCAAGAGGAAAGAGCATGAAAACCTTACACTTTCTCACCCTTTGGCTTTTCTTCCTCCAAAATTTCCTCCCTTTGTGTGCCTAAGACAGTAGCTCCATTTCTGAGATTTGAGCAGAAGAAAGTTGGTTTAGAGAGGGGGGAGCTGAACGTAACTTAAAAAGGGAGTTTGGAAGCTTCTTTTGTGCACTTTGTTTCCATTTTTGCCCTTCCATAATGGCATTTCTGGTTTGGCTTCGTTTTAGTTCCTTTTTGAGAATCGTCTTTTCCATCATAAAATTTATATTTCCAATTTAATAAAATGCCTTTGGAATCACTCAAATCAAAGTTAAAACCTTTCCAAACGAATCGATCAAAGTTTCGGTCAACCGACGTTGGAAAGAGTACACTGGAGGGGCTTTACCGGTCTTGGGGCTTCCCATAGTTTTTGGGGCCTCTGAGAACCCTGGGCAACTCAAAATTTTCATTTAAAAATCCCTCCTAGGTGTTTTTCTAAAATTATACTTATTTACAAAAATGCCACTGGCCTTTTGGCAAATTTTTTGAATCACTCCGACCTTGGTTTCTGGGCAACTCAAGGCTCAAATCCTCATTTTCTATTATTTAAAATTTTATTCAAATTTTATTTGGCCTTGAATCACTCATCTCAGGGGACTTACTTTTCAAACCTGCCCGTTCTGATGATTGTACAACGTCTCGGGCGTTACATTCCATCCCCCTTAAAATAAATTTCGTCCTCGAAATTTAAATACATACCTCAAGGAAATAGCTTTGGATACTTTCGTTTCATGTCATCTTCTAGTACCCAGGTTGCCTCTTCAGACGTCGGGCCTTTCCAGACCACCTTCACCAGAGGGATGCTCTTGTTTCTCAGTTGTTTTAACTTGGCATCCACAATCCTCTCTAGCCTCACTACATAGGAAAGATTTTTTTGCAATTGAATATGCTCATATTCTATGACGTGTGAGGGGTCTGGTAATTACTTCTTCAATTAGGAGATGTGAAAAACATTATGGATTTGGGCTAGGTTTGGAGGTAGGGTTATCCGGTAGGCCACGGGTTTGAATTTTTCAAGAATTTCAAATATACCAATATACCTAGGACTGAGCTTCTTTACCTTCATAGACCGACCTACCCCAGTCACTAGAGACACTCAGATGAATATGTGGTCTCCAATCTCAAACTCTAATGGCCTTCTTCTCCGATCGGCATAACTTTTTTACCTACTCTGAGCTATAAGGAGTTTCTTTTTGATCAATTCTATTTACTGAGTAGTCTAGTCTACTAACTCAGGTCCTAGCAAACTCCTCTCCCCTAACTCAACCCAACATAACGGAGATCTACACTTCCTTCCATAGAGAGCCTCATAAGGGGCCATCTGAATACTGGAATGATAACTATTATTGTATGCAAATTTAGCTAATGGCAGATATGCATCCCAGTTACCCTTCGTCTCTAACACACATGTCCTGAGCATGTCCTCTAAGGTCTGGATGGTCCTCTCAGTTTGACCATCTGTCTGGGGATGATAAGCAGTGCTAAACCGCAACCTGGTCCCTAAGGCATGTTGTAACGACCTCCAGAAGTTCGATGTGAACCTGGGGTCTCTATTTGATAAAATGCTACTGGGTACTATATGAAGTCGCACTATCTCACGTATATACAACTGGGCTAATCTATCTAATGAATAAGTAGCCCTAATCGCTAAAAAGTGTACGGACTTCGTCAGTCTATCTACAACAACCCAGATAGCATCGTGTCCAGAGGATGTCTTGGGTAATCCCATAACGAAATCTATAGCTATACTATCTCATTTTCACTCAGGGATATCTAGGGGTTGCAACAACCTAGCTGGTCTCTGGTGTTCTATCTTAACCCTCTAGCACACTAAACATCTCGCCATGTAATCTATGATGTCATTCTTCATTCCTGGCCATCAGAAGATTCTTTTTAGGTCCTGATACATCTTGGTGGCACCTGGTGGATAATATATTTACTCTTGTGTGCCTCGTCTAGAATTTTATCTCTCAATTCATTACTATTAGGCACACAGATTCTATCTCGGTATACTATCACACCATCCTCAGATAGCTCAAAATCTGAGGTCTTACGCTGGGAGATTTCGCTCCTAATCTGTTTCAAGAATTCATCCTCTCTCTGGAAATCTAAGATCTGGACTCTTAACTCATTCTCAATCCAAGTCTCACTAAAAAATAATCTACCCGATACCTGCTGGTAAGAGAGGTTCAAATTGCTAAATTGTTCTAGGAGCTCCTGCTCCCTGATCATCATATAGGCAGCGTGGATGGATTTCCTACTCAGGGCATCGGCCACTACATTGGCCTTCCCCGGATGGTATTTCAATACATAATCATAATCTTTCAGGAACTCCATCCATCTCCTTTGTCTCATATTGAGTTCCTTCTGATCGAACAGGTATTTAAGACTTTTGTGGTCACTATAGATCTCTATAGTCGCACCATACAAGTAGTGCCTCCAAATCTTAAGAGCAAACACTACTGCGGCTAACTCTAGGTCATGTGTGGGATAATTCTCCTCATGAGGCCTCAACTACCTAGAGGCATATGTCACTACCCTACCCTGCTGCATCAATACACATCCTAACCCTTTCCTTGAGGCATCACTATATACCACAAATGGTAAACTAGGGTCAGGAATGACTAGCACAGGGGCAGTGGTCAATCGAAATTTCAATTCCTGGAAACTCCTCTCACATCTCTCATCCCACATAAAGGGTGTATCCTTCCGAGTCAGCCTCGTAAGTGCCAAGACCATCTGGGAAAAGCCTTGAATGAATTGTTGGTAATATCCTGCCAAACCAAGGAAACTCCTAACCTCGGTGATAGTCCTAGGTCTATCCCACTGTAACACAGTCTCAACTTTATGGGGATCTACTGCAACCCCGTTTCGTGAGATCACATAACCTAAGAATTTTACCTCGGTTAGCCAAAACTCACATTTACTTAGTTTAGCATATAATTTCTTCTCTTTCAGAATCTCTAGGGAAAATCTTATATGCCTCTCATGCTCCTCAAAAGATCTAGAGTACACTAGTATATCATCAATAAAGACCACAACAAATTTATCTAGATACAGTCTGAAGACCCTATTCATGTAGTCCATGAATACCGCGGGTGCATTTGTTAGCCCAAATGGCATTACAAGGAACTCATAATGCCTATATCTAGTCCTGAAGGTTGTCTTTGGGACGTCTTCAGCTCTCACCCTCAATTGGTGATATCCAGATCTAAGGTCTATCTTGGAAAAGACAGATGCCTTAGCCAATTGATCTAATAAGTCATCTATCCTAGGGAGGGGATACTTATTCTTGATGGTAACCTTATTGAATTCTCTATAATCTATACACAATTTCAAGCTACCATCTTTCTTTTTCACAAATAACACTGGAGCTCCCTAGGGTGACACACTAGGGCGTATGAACCCTTTCTCTAATAGCTCCTCTATCTGCTTTTTCAATTCAGCAAGCTCGGTGGGAGCCACGTTGTATGGAGCCTTGGACACCGGTCCAGCCCCAGGCACTATCTCTATAGGGAACTCTATCTCTCTCTCAGGAGGTAGGCCATTAAAATCAAAATCTTTAGGGAAAACTTTCGGGAATTCCCTAATGATTGGGATCTCCTCTATCCCTTCTTCTACCTCGACCCTATAGAGAAAAAGACTAGAAACCCCTAACACCCCTGCTCTAAGTATCTCTCAGCTTGGGCAGTGGTCATGAAAGATAGCTCGGCTCCTATCCTAGGTATGATCCCACAAGAAGGTACAGATACAGTGTGATGTTCACAATCAAGGATAGCATTGTTGGCAGTCATCCAATTCATACCCACAATCAAATCAATGTCATGGAATGGCATACAAATCAAGTCGATGGTAGTATAACAATGATTAAACTGGACAGTGACATTCAAACAACCATGGGAAGTAATAACATGGCCTCTAGTAGGTGTGGTGACAGATAAATCAAATGGTAGAGTACTAACGGCCAGACCCAAATGTCTCACACAATCATAAGATATAAACAAGTGACTAGCACCCGAATCAAACATAGCAATCACAGGAAAATCGTTCACTATGAGCGTACCTCAAATAAGATTGGGAAACGCACTAGCCTCCTGCCTAAAAGGGCAAACACCCTGCCCTGGGTTTGTAGCCTGGGAGGAGGCAGTCTAAGCTGAGGCGCTGAATATGCCTGAGAGCAGTTTTTGGCAATATGCCTCGGCTTCCCACACTTGTAGCAGATCACTGTGGATTGTGGGGCGACGGACGACTGAGTCCTCGGGGGCCGTGGCCTCTTCCCTTTTTATGGTTTTCTACTCCATTACACCTTACTCTTCTTCTTATTGGTAGGTGCGGATCTAGCTCCCTCTTCGGGTCGCAGCCTCTTTAGTTCTGGAGCCCCTCTCTGACTAGATACTGTGGCAGTAGGCATAAAGTCCCTCAGATTATTCTCAATCACTCTGCTGATCTCCACAAGGGCATTGAAATTCCTGATCCTCTATGGAGTCACTCTGTCTCTGATCAAGGGCTTCAACCTGGTCTCAAACTGCTCACACCTCCAGGGCTTATCATCGTATCTCTTGAGGTAGGAAGAGTACCGAGATAGCTCAATAAATCGGGCCACATACTGATCAACTGTCATATCATCAGTCTACCTTAACCCCATGAACTGCATCTCCTTTTGCTTTCTCACTGAGCTGGGAAAATATTTTTCATAAAATTGCACTAGAAAGTTCTCCCAGTTGATTTGCAAATTCTTTGTCTCTATTAGAGACTTTGTGCTACGCCACCATCTATCTGCTTCTTTTTGGAACATGAAGGTGGCTAACTGGGCCTTCTGCTTAGAGGTGTAATCTATAACTGAGAATATCTTCTCAGTCTCCATCACCCAAGCCTCTGCCTTATCAGCATCTAACTCCCCGTCAAACACCGGTGGGTTGTTCTTTCGGAATTGATTCAATTGTTTTTGAATAGATGGTAGAGCCTGCGCTGGTTCTTGGGGAGGTGGGGGTGGAACATCGGAAGTGGAAGGTTGGGGTGCACTGGAGGTGGATGGCTGAGGTGGAGGCGGCGGAGGGGCCTCTCGCCTGGCTTCTTCTTGCCTAGCCAAGGCTCCCTGCAGCTGCATAATCATCTCATGCTGCTGCTGGATCATATAGTGTTGCTGGGCTATGACGTTCTCAAACTGTTCAACCTGCTCCTTTATAGCCTGCACTGGATCCTCAGACTCAACCTCGGGTTCTCGAGGTGGTCTGCCTCTGCCTCGGCCTCGCCGAGTCTCAACCATCTTTACTGAAAGAAAAACCACAGCCTTTAGCCCACAACATAATTTTAACACACATACATAGATATTCCACTCGAAAACAAGCCAAATATACCATCCAAGAATCAAATATCGAACAAAAGTGCCTGAACATTTGCTCTGATAGCATAAAATGTAACACCATATATTTCTAGCATGCTTCCGATCATTTCTAAGTCTCATATGATCAATTGAACAAAAGGGAACATAAAATGACATTAAAATAATGCCTTATTTCGCGTTACGTCGCGTATAAAAATTTCATTCGGTGTCACACAGACCATATGAACTCATACAACACGTTTTCATATTTAATTACATACATACAACTCATTTGCATAACCAAAGTTAGCCTACAACTCGTGGAATTCAAAGGGGACCATCAAACTCACACTATTATTTTCGGCCAGAATTTCAGTTTTTCTGTCACAACTTTGGAAATTCATAACTAAATCCACAAAATTTGAAATCCTACATAATTTACTATTCTAGAAAGCTCTGGATGTCTATCCCATGATAAAAATAGTTTCAGCTCATGAATCATTAAGGGGAAATCATTTGACATCCAAAAAGCCACTGGGGTTGCTACTGTCTGGGCCACTAGTTCAGTTTACTAATAGGAAGTTTCAAAATTCGTAACTAATTCTAGAAAAATTGAAATCATTCATTATTGGCCATTTTGGAAAGATACACATGTCTAATTTGTGCCACAAATATGTCCAAGCCATAAAACATAACACAGAAAGCGTTTGGCACGCGAAAATGGGTAAAGGTTCAGACAGCTACTGGTATTGATGCAAGTGTCTGCTATGAACTTCGAAAATGTACAATTAATTCCAAAAATATCCAATTTATGCAAATAATACCAATTTTGAAATCTATGAACATTAAATTTATGGTAAAAATAGACTCAGATCATAGAAAGTAGGTTTAGCTACCCAAATTCAATGGAACAGTGACTCAGGTCTTGCTGAGCTACTGCTACTGTCCCAGAAATTCAAAAATTCATGTCTCTCAGCTCAGTCCTCCAAATGAGGTGCTTCCAATTACTACAAGTCACTGCAAATGCCTAGTTCTAAATATAAAATTTAGTAGCCATTGGACTACGTTTGCCCCTTGGATGACACAATTTCACAACTGACCAAATGAACAGTACCAGTGCAAATCCGAAATTCTGATACCAACTTTGAAAAATCATAGAAAATTTCACAGACCCCCAAATAACCTGATCTTTGGCTTTACAAAAATATCTAGGCAAGATCTACTTGCATGAAAGTTTTCAAGTCAAGAAGAGGTCATTTGGTTAGACTTTGCTATAGCTCAAGACTATGACAATTTTGGTCCCAACAAGAGGCAACTTTGGTTCAAATGAGCCATCCATGGTTTCACACACATTTAAGCAACTTAGAAAGCATAAATAGAGCATAAATAAGTCCCTCATAAGGTCTGAACCCTTATGCAACTCAAATTCACCATGCCACTTCCATAAACATACATACACAAGTGGGCTCCCAAGTGGCTAAAATACACAATTCTATGCATTAAACTCTATTCTTGATACATACACTAACTTTACATAGTTTTATGCTTGTTCAAAGTGTCATGGCTCAAAAATAACATTTACATATCTACTTTGACATTCTAGTCATCATAGTACATCAAAATAGAAAGATTTGCCAAGAAATGGAGATTTAAGCTCCTTGGCTTTCATCCTTTGGATCTTGAACTCCACCTAGAGCATATGAGATGAGAGAAAGGAAGGGTGAGATTCATTGAATCTCAATAGCTCATACACCTATTCAAGCTCATTTTCAAGGCATATAACATATCAAAGGTACAAGTATGCAATCAATCAATCCATGAAGCATTCATCTTTCACATTTTTGTGTCACAAACTCATGTCAAGCATAAGAATGAGCTCTAGGGACTTTTGGTTTGGCCTCACCCCATTTCTAGGACTTTTGGATTGCCTCACTCTTGGTTTTTAGGACTTTTGACTTAGCCTCACCCATCTAAGGGACTTTTGGCCTTGTCTCACCCATACCATGAAACTTTTGGCATCTCCTCACCCACATTAAGGGACTTTTGGCACTACCTCACTCTGATGAGCCATTTCCACCATTCAAAGACATTCAAGAAAGTGTATTAGTACTAAAATAGCAACATAGCATCAAGTGGCATGTCTCAAACATATAAACATACACACAAGCATACAATGACACCATATGCAACAAGAAAAGGTAGAGAGCTACCTTGGTGCAAATTCAGGCTTTACTTTGTTTGTTTCTTCTCCTTTTCGGTTCCACAAACACAAGGGGGTGGGGTTGGATTTCTTTGGCCTATTCATAATAAACAACACTAAATTATACTCTTGAAACAAATTATGACATCCATTTATAACACTTAGAGTAGGTTTTAGTTCTATTTTTGTCTAGAGGAAAGCTAGTTTAGGTACAGGGGAGAAGTGGGGCATGATATATAAGAAGGTGAAGGACCATTTATAATAATTTAAAATTTTCAATTATGTCCCGAAACTTGGTTCTTTCCATTTGGGCTCATTTTAACTCTTTTTTAAGAACCATCTTTTCCATCATGATATTTAGGTCTTCTAATTCATGAAATACCTTTGGTTTCATCCAAATTAGATTTAAAACCTTACCAAACAATTTGATCATAGTTTTGGTCAATTGACACTCAAGAATGCATATTAGAGGGGTTTGGACCATTTTAGGGGTTCCTATGATTTTTAGGGTGTTTAAGAATCCCTAAAAACTTAATTTTTTCATTTAAAAATCTCTTCTTTAAGTTTTCAAAAAATTGCTCAAAATTACGAAAATACCACTACATTTTCAGCTTCTTCATTTAGCCATTTTTACTCTGATTCCAGGCCATCATTAGCTTTGTATTCTCATTTCTAAATGTCTAGTTCATTATTCTATCTTGTTTAGCCTCTAATCATTTAATTTAAGGGACTTCCTTTTATAATCTCCTTAGTTTTAGGACTTTTAGAACAACCAGGCATTACACTAGGAAACCGAGAAAGAACTTTGTGCATTCTTGAGAAAAGGTAGCTCTTCATCCATTCTTGTATGCTTATCTTGGTTGTTTGATTGTCATTGAATTTGTATGTGTATTTGAATCATGGAACATGCCTATTGCCATTGATTTGATGAATTGATATCATTATGCTTTTTGAAATGCATTTGAATTGTGAATGGTTCTTAATGGGTGAGGTTGTGCCAAAAGTCCTTTGAATCAGGTGAAGTAAAGCCAAAAATCTATAAGCAAGGGTGAAATAAGGGCAAAAGTCTCATGGAATGAGTGAGACTAATTCAAAAGTCTCTAATTGGGTGATGCTAGACCAAAAGTCCCTAGAGCTTGATTTGACTTACATGGATCCATTTGATTTCATAAATATGATTATGTTTGATGCTTGATTACTAATGATGCATGCTTGCTTTCTTTGACATGATAACATGCCATATAAGTATACTTGAAAGATGATTGAGCTATTGGGATTCATTGAATTTTACTCTCCCCCATATTATCTCTAACCATGTCTAGGGAAATCTTAAGAAGCCATGGATGGAAGCCAATAAGTATAAATGGAGTTACTTTGATAATGGTTTAGGAATTTGTGTAATTTAGTGCACAAGTATAGTTGTACAGGTTATTTTTGTAATGTAACCAACCACTCATGTGTAAAAGCATATGATTATGATATAAATACCAATGGTGGATGTATATATGCTCAATTGTGTAAGTTGACTATTTATGTGCTATGGAAAGTGTATGTATATTGCCAAGTGGATAGCTCATTTTGAGTTGTATGATGTTTGGGACCTTATGAGATGGTCATATGCCGTAATTTATGATTTGGATGTGCTCAAATGGTCACTTGCACTAAGAACATTCATTTTGGCCATTTGGTGTTAATTTGAGCCATAATCTACCCCTGAACTAAAACTAGACCAAGTGAATGAATTTTGGCAGGCTTTTAGATCTCATTTAGAGTTTTTCATAGAGCTAAAGAACACAATTTTTAAAACTCTGTAGAATTTCTTATGATTTTTCAAAATTGGTTGAATTATGTAGATTTGCCTATGCAATATTCATTTGGTCAGTTCTATTTTTTATGTATATAAGGGGCCAAATGAACTCCAATGCTCATAAAAGTTTATAGGCATATAGTTGACATTAAAAGCTTTCCATAGCCATTGCGATCACTCAATTTGGAGTTGTGTAGCTCAAGATATGAATGCTTAAAATTTTAGGTCTATATATGCACAAAATTCTAATAGTGGTACTATTCCATTAGATTTTCATGGCTTAAACGAATTTTTTTATCTTAAATTTTTATAGCAAATATTTCATGTCATAACCTTTCCATAAAGTCCTAATTTGCATGATTTGGAGTTCTCTAGATCAAGTTTTGAATTTTTAAATTTAATGGCTAAATTATATAACAATGTGAAACTATGGAAATATAAAAAATTGGAAACCATGACCTAGAACCTAAAATTCTTGCTTCTTTTTATGATGTTTTTAGTTGAGCAAGTATATTAAGAATGAATTTTGAGATTGGTAAGTTGAAGTGGTGCATTTAAGCTAAATTCAAGAAATTGCATCTTTAATGTTGGTTATTTCTGCTGCTAAAAGTGTTGAATTTAAAGAAATGGATGTTATAAGCATATTGATATGTAATTCATGGGATATTATATTATGTTATGAAAATTGACATTGTATGAACAACATGTGATGTACTTTAAGAGGATTTGTCTCATGATTGTGATAGGTATGAAAGTGACTAGCAATTTTTGAGATTTCAATAAAGGTTTGCTGTAAATTATGTCATCTTTCCCCTTTATATTATAGGTATGTTCTAATGCTATTTCCTTATCCATATAAGAATGGCAACTTTGGTTTATAATCAAGGGTTTGACCATACTTTACTATCAATAGGTACTTAGTATGTGCATGTTGTGTGTGTCTCTAAATTATAAATATTTCCTTTTAGGCAAGCCTTTTAGGCTAGAAGGGTAGACCAAGTACAACATTACCACTCTGATAAAATCATGAAAATTATTTAATTATATGCACATAATGGGCATGTTGAGTGTAACATTCAGTCCCTCCATAAACATGAGAAACACAATGTTCGGTTTCTCCGTAAACGTCAGAAATGGGCCAGATACAAAAGGAAGTCCCCTAAATAGAAGAATTGGGGCCAAATAAAATTATAATAAAATTTTAAATAATGAAAAATGAGGATTTGAGCATTGAGTTGCCTAGAAATTAGGGCCAGAGTGATTTGAAAAATTTGTCGAAAGGTCAGTAGCATTTTCATAAATATGGGTACTTTTTGAAAAACTCACAGAAGGGCTTTTTAAATGAAAGTTTTAAGTTCTCTAGGGTTCTCAGAGGCCCTAAAAACTATGGAAAGCCCTGGGACAGTTAAAGCCCCTCCGGTGGACGTTTTCCCACGTCAATGTACTCGAACTTTGACGGATTCGTTTGGGAAGGTCATAGCTCCAATTTGAGTGATTACAAAGGCATTTTACTAGATTGCAAATCTAAATTTCATAATGGAGAAGATGGTTCTCAAAAAGGAGCTAAAATGAATTAGAAATGAAAATGCCAAAAATGAAGGACAAAATGAGAATTTTTGGAATTCTTTTGCTTTTAATACTCTCTCTTTCTCACGCCCTCCCTTGCCCTCATTTTCCACTGTCTTTCTTCTACCCAGAATAGAGAAGAGAATTAGTTCTCTTAGGCGCACAAGAAGGAGCACTCTTGGAGGGAGAAAAAAGCCAAGAAAAGGTAGGAAATTCCATGAAAAATCTAGCTTTCTCCTTAGCAAGTCACTTTTCCTCCTTCTCCTCCTTATTTTTATGGGTTTAATGGTGCTTTTAAATCTATTTTGAAGGCAGAACAAAGGTGGAATTTTCGGATTTGGTGAGGGGAGGCTAGCCAAGTGAAGAACAAACTAAGAAAACCAAGAATCCAAGGTATTTTGCTACTTCCTAAGCTTAGGTCTCCTTGCTCCTCTTCTCTTCAATTCCCCCCATGTAAGACCAGCCATGGCCAAACCAAGAATGAATCACATGAATTAGGGTGTGGGAATTTAGAATATGCAAAGGAAACTAAGTAAAAGCCATTGGATTTCAAGTTAGCAAAGTGTAGGATTCTTGAAGAGTTTGTAAAAACTGATTTGATTCATGCATTCCCTAGCATATGTGAGTGCTTGTTTGAGTTCCTAAGACCCCTAGGAAGCCTTCCAAGTGGCTCTCCCATCAAGGAAAAATTGAAAACCCCTTGAACCCCAAATGCTTCCATAATGTCGGCCTAGGACAGATGGAGGGGTTAGAGAGTGTTTTAATTTATTCTAGCCTTAGTTTGGGACTTCACATGATGGTAGAAGGTGGGAGGAACCCTTTGGAAAAATTTAGAAGCCATAGATAGTGAGATGGAGGTATAGGTTCCATAATGTAGCATAATGAAACAACTCCTAGTTTGGCTCCTTAAAATAATTGTATGATGACTCCAAGGGGTCTAAATAGAGTCAAGAATCATAGATTAAAGGAGAGAAGGGAGCCAAGATCATGAATTTTTGTAGTAGCTTCATTAAGTGCCTTATGGAAGCATAATGGAGCCATAAACCAAAGTAGCATCATGTAAAGTGTGTATAATGCCAAGGCTTGTTCCCATGAGTAATTCATGTTTCTTTTGATGTATCTAGGCCAAGAGGAATGATCTCCACCTTCTTGGGTGTGTGAGGTCAAGAGAGAGGACTCAAGGCTTAAGGAAAAAGTGTGTAATTGCTTCCAGGGTAGGTCTCTCCACCTTCTCTCATGCATGGATGTGTGTTTAGCTTGTCTTAGAATGTGTGTATGTGTATTTTCAAGCCATGAAAAGTATGCTAGCATGAATTCATATGCCATGGTTTTATGATGACATATTATGTTTTATATGATGTTTATGATGTGTGCTTAGGTTTGCTTGAGTGTGGTGAGGCCAAGAACCCTTAGCTATGGTAAGGATGAGCCAAGAACTCTTAAGATTAGTTGAGACAAAGAAAAGAGTCTCCCAAAAGCAAGATGGACTCCCAAGAGCATGGTTGAGTCCAAGAATGCCTTAAAGAATGGGTGAGGGAAGTCCAATATCCATAAGAAATTAGGTGAGGCCAATCCACTTGCTTGGTAAGCCTTTGTATGCTATGTATGACTTTCTCAAATGATGAAAATGTCTCTTGAATGTTTACACATGTCAACATGGCCATACATGCATTTATGAGACTTGTTTGCATCTATTATGTATGATTGAATGGGAGATGAGCTATTGGGATTCTTTGAATCTCATTTCCTCCTCTTCAATATCTTAACATGCTAGGTGGAGCCAATGAACAAGGAAATGGAAGCCACCAAGTGAGAAGATGAAGCCGTGATCATAAAGCTTTTAATTTTGTTTATGTTATAACCAAAGGAGTGACATATGATGTAATATTTCGTTAGAATTGATGTACAATGAATGGAACATGTGTAAATATCCTAATAGATGATGTATGTATGAAATTTGTGGATAAATGGAATGTATTGCAATTTTTGGGTATTGGATGGCCATTTCAAGTATATGTCTCTTAGTACATAGCCTGGGGATGGGAAATGAAATTCTGTGTTTTGAGCCTCCACACCTTTGAGACAAGTTTAGAGAGTCTTTTTGGGCTATTCCCAAGTGCTCAAATGGCCACAAGAATCATAGGAGCCATTTTGCCCATCCTTGAACCATTAAGAGGCATGAAAATGGCCTAATTGCAACCCTAAGCCACTTTTTGCCCAAATGAGCTCTTTTTGATTTGAGATTTAGCATGTAATTAGAGTTTGTTGAGATATTTTTGGAAAGCTAAAGAACATAATTTTTGGAGGTCTAGAGAATATTTGATGAATTTTCAAATTTGGGATTTTCTATTGATTCTGGTATGTGCACTGTTTACACTGGCATATTTGTATTATGTATCATCTGATGGGAAAATGGGGTCCAATGCTTGTGAAATTTTACAGGCATAAATTAGAGGTCATAAGATTTCTGTGGCCACCAAGATCACCTCATTTGGAGGTCTGAGAAAAGAGTTATGCATTTTTGAAGTTGGCTGTTAGTAGCAGTGGCGCCCTAGGAGTCCAATCACTGTTCCATAGATTTCCAATAGCTAACGTATTTGTTTCATTTTGAAATTATTTTTAGTATAAATTTAACATTTTTATATTTCCACAATGACCGAATTTGTGGGATTTCTATTTTTATAGAATTAGTTATGAATTTTAGAAGTTTGCATTAGTAATCTGAAACAGCAAGCCAGGCAACAGCGACCTTAGTGACTTTTCGAATGTCAAACGTCTTCCCCTTAATGATTCATGAACTGAAATTATTTTTACCATGGGGTGGACATCCAGATATTTCTGAAATAGTAAAGCTTCTTGATTTTGATTTTTGTGGATTTAGTTATGAATTTCCGAAATTGTGACAGAAAAATTGAAATTTTGACTATGGCAAATCTGTGGGAATTAATGTGTTTCACCCACTTGTATGAGTTCCAAGCCACTTTCTTGAATGGTTTTGAGTTGTAATAGAGTAGTTAAATATGATAATATGATACATGAGTTCATATGATCCACGTGACATTGAATAAAATTTTTGTACGCTACGCAACGCAAAGAAATGCAATTTTTAATCCCCTTTTTTCTTGCCCTTTCATGGAATCTATGAATGTTAAGCATGGGAATGTTGTGAAATGAGCTAGAAAAATATAGTGTTACATTGAGGATTGGACTCTTTACTACTTAGTGATGGAGGCCAACCTTTTTTTTTCCTTCAAAAAGAAAAATTCTAATAGAAAATTTTAGTTGCATGTGATTGTGTTTGACTTTTCTACTCTTAGGAAGGTTTTTGGCTTGCCTGAATGAGTACTAGGAGAAATACTAGAGCATAGGGATTATGCTTAACTTTTTCCATAGGATGGGATAGTGAGTATGTAACTATGGTGCCTATTTATTTCTTTTTTATTTTAATAGCAGTACTAATTTAAAAGTGAAGTTTCTATGTTGTCTTTGTTGATAAATTATTTAGGGCTTTTTGGAATTTGTACTATTATGTGATACAAATTTTTAATTTTTTCTAGGCAATTGAAAATCTTTTCTTTTAATGCAAGAGATGAGATAGGCTTTGGAAAAACTATTGAACTTCTTGCTTGCATCTTTGGTCATTAAAGATTGGCATATGAAAGTGACATTCTTATTGATTCATAGTTGCAAGTTAATGGGGACATGTTTGTAATATCCTATATTTGTAAAGTAATATAGTCCCTAAAAGATGAAAAGAAATAGTTAAAAAGGTGTTCACAAAGAGAAAAGAGCTTGTCAGGACTAAAAGAGTTGACTCGGGCTTAACCAGGGGAAAATTAGGGATTTAGAAAACATAAAAATTGACTTGAGAAATGAATATCCCTCATCATAATATTATAAAAAAAGGCTAGTAGATCAATTAGATGAGGTTGATTTGGTTAAATCCTTGACGGTATGCAAATTAGGATCCTTGGTAGCAATCTTTTTGACTAGATTGTGTTTAAATCCCTGTAACCTCTAAGCAAATATTTTTAATAAAAAGGATAATCTAAAATTTCATATGGAGCTATCCATTTTTGAAAAAACTAAAAAATGAGTTCAAACGAAGGAAATAAAGTTTAGGAACAAATTTGTTATTTTAGAAATGTTATAAAACCCAAGAATCCTTTATATATAGCACATCCTTCACCTTTCCCTTCACTTAACCAACATTGTGCAACTTCTAAGACCTCTCATGGTGGCATGAAAAAAAGGAGAAGAGAGAAGGAAAAGAAAGCTAAAATAAGTAAAGATTTGTGCCAAATTTTGCTATGATATAGTTATGAACATTCTTCTGCTTCTTATGCTTTCTTTTATGGTAGGTTTGGTTTCCCAAAAGGGTGAATTTTGTGGTTATTCATTTAAGTGAAAGAGGTCATTTGAAGAAGCCAATTACACCAAAGGAATCTCCATCAAGAGAGCTTCAAGGCAAGGTATAGTTTTGCTACAAAAAATTTTTATTCCTTGCAATTCAAATGCTCTATAGGTTCAGCCAAGAGAGAAAGAGTGAGGGAAGAATATATATATATATATATATATATTTGATGAAAACTTAGTGTAATCAAGTGTTTAGAAGGGTGAAGAGTAAGAATATGCAAAGAAATCAAACTAGGAAGCAAAATAATGCTAGATAGCTACACCTAAGGTTGATGATAGGCCACGAATACTTCAAAACACTAGGAAGATAATTTGAACTTTATAATACCATAATTAAATTAGAAATGAATCATGGATATCTTAAAGGCCTTGAATTCCTTATGAAATAAACAAAATATCAAGATTATGCAGTATAAGGATGCTTTCGACTAGGAGGAAAAAGAGTACCTAGGGAAGTTTTTAATTTACTCTCATGATTTAAGAGGCTTAATGGAGTAATATAAAGACTAGCTTAACCTTTGGTTTAAGAAAAAGAATAAGATTTGATGGTGTTAAGATTATGGTTCTATAAAAACCTGAACTTTCCCTAAGTATATAATAAGTGATATGGCTAAGCTTTTGACTTTTTTTAGCCACAAAAAGTGAGTAATTTAAGATAGATGAATGATAGGATTGCTATATGTAACATTCGGTACCTCCATAAATGTGAGAAACGTAATGCTCGGTTTCTCCGTAAATGTACATAATTCACCGGATACAAAGGGAAGTCCCCCAAATAGAATGATTGGAGATCTAATAAAATTAGAATAATATTCTAGACTTCAAATAATGATGATCCAAGGTCAAAGGTGCCCTAAAACCGAAGTCAAAATAACCAGACAGAATTTAACAAAAATATAATGGAATGTAATGGCATTTTCATAATTTTGGACACTTTTTAGAAAAATCAAAGAAGGGATTTTTAAATGGGAAAAATGAGTTTCCTGAGGTTCTCAAAGGCCCTAAAAACCATAGGAATCTTTAGAATGGTTTAAACCCCTCCAGTTTACATTTTAGAGCGTCAGTTGATCCAAACTTTGAATAGTTCATTTGAGAAGGTTTTTAATTCAATTTAAATGAAACAAAGGCATTTTATGAATGAGAATACCTAAATTTTATGATGGAAAAGATGGTTTTAAAAAAGGAGTCAAAATGAGCCTAAATGGAGCAAATAGGCGCATAGGGGCAAAATGGTCATTTTTAAAAAATTGTAAAAGAGGCTTCTTAAGTAAGATTACACCTCATCACCTTCTCTAAGCTTCCATTTGCAGAAATTTGAGTAGCCATGGCATGATATTAATAGAAGAGAGAGAGAAGAAGTGTAAGCTTCTGTTTAGGTAAGTAAACGACCATGTTTCATTCTACACCAATTAGGAAAGTTATTCCTCTCTCTAATGGTGATTTTCTTTTGTTGAAAACTTGAAGATTTAGGTCTAACTCAAGCTAAAAAGGAACTCTTTTCAAGAAACCAATCAGTAAAAAATAATCTACGCAAAGAGAGCTCTATTTTAAGGTAAGACTTCATTTGAAACACTTGCAAAATCTTGTGTTTGCAAATCATTTAAGCTTCAGTCTAGAGAGAGAAAGTGAGTAGGAGAGTTTTTCTTCATTTTTTCTTGATGGAACCAAGGGTTATGGAGTGTGACGAACAAGTATATGCAAAGAAATCCAAGAAAGAACCATTAATTTGCAAGATGTCTAGCCTAGGGTTTCACTTGTACCTTGGTTTGTAGGAAGCTTTCTAGCCATGATTTAATGTGTCTAAGAGTTTGTGTGAGTCTCTAAGACATCAAGGAAGCCTCCCACATACTTTTCCCATCAAAGAAATCAAACAAACTCTATTGGTGCCAATTGGAAGCATAGCCTCAGCCTAAAGGGGTTCATGGACCTAGGGAGTATTTTAATTTATTCCAAGCTTGGTTTTGCATCATATATGATGAGAGAGTATAAGAGGAAGCCTTGCAAAAAATTTAGAAAGACTAGAAAGTGTAATGGAGATATAGGTTCCATATTATAGCATAATGAAGCAACACCTACCTAGGCTCCTTGAAATGATTGTGTGATAACTCCAAGAGGTCTAAATGAAGCCAAGAGTCATAAATTAAAGGAAAGAATGGAGCCAAGATTATATTTTCCCAAGGTTGCTTCATTAGGTGCCTTATGGAACCATAATTGAACCATTTGAGCCATCTAGCTTTTCAAGTGCATGTGTTGCTTTAGAAATTGTTCCAAGAGTGTAATTGGATTCCATGTAATGTGTTAAGGCCAAAGGAATTGAGTTCCACATTCTTGTGAGTGTGTGGCCAAGGGAGAGGAACCAAGTTCAAGGAGAAAAGTGTGTTGTTGTAATAAAGGTAGCTCTCTCTTCTTTCTCCCATCATGAGTGGATGTTTATCTTGTCTTTGAATGTGTGTGTGTATGTTTTGAGCCATAAAAATTATTCTAGCATGTATCTAAATGCCATGGTACCATGATGTTATATTATGCATTCAAATGATGCTTTGTGAATTTGCTTTAGTTTGCATAAGTGTGGTGAAGCTAAAAGTCTCTTAGCTAGGGTGAGGATGAGCCAAAAGTTCCAAATAATGGTTGAGACAAAGCTAAAAGTCTCCTAAGAGTATGGCTTTGTTAAAAGCCTTTAAAAAAATAGGTAAGGCAAGTCCAAAATCCCTCAAAGAGATTGGGTGAGGCTAAACCACTTGCTTGGCAAGCCTATGTATGTTTCATATAACTTCTTGAATGCTAGAAATATTCCATGAATGATTACATGTTCCATGATATCCATGCATGCATTTTTAGACTTGGATTGCATTCTTTATGTATGGTTAAAAGGGAGAAGAGCTGTTAGGATTCTTAAAATCTCATTCCTTCCTCCCCCATTGTCTAACATGACTAGGTGCTCCAAGTGAGCCAAGGAATGGAAGCCATTAAACATAAAGGAAGGAGATTGACAACAAAATGTGTGAAATTGTTCATTTTGTAGGCATATGAATGGCATATGATGTAATCCAATATTGTATATAATATATGAGCTTATGAACATATGTAATTATATGAATATTTGATGTATGAATAAGATTTGATGCCATATGGATGATATTGCATGATTTGGACATTGAATGGCAAGAACTAGCTTATGTATTCTTGTGTATACCTTAGGGTGAGAGAGTGAGTTTGTAAAATCTGGATTTGTGCACCTTTGAGACATATTTAGTAGACCATTTTGGTGCTTTCCCACATGCTCAAGTGGCCATGGATGTCTTAGAAGTTGTTTTGGACCATTTGAAACTTATTAAAGACACAAAAATGACCATTTTGTAACTGAATGTCAAGATTTGACCAAATGAATGAATTTACCCATGAAATTTGGCATACAACCATATTATTCGGAGCTTTGTGGAATGAATTATGATTTTTCAAAGTTGCCAAATTTCAATTGTTCTGGTATAGTTACTGTTCATATAGTCAGTTTCTTCTCTTTGTCATTTGAGGGCCAAATGGTGTCCAATACTCATGAAATTTATAAACATAAACTAGACATGATAAGATTTCTATGGCCACCAAGATCACCCTAATTGGATGTCTAAGTAGGGAGATATGAATTTTTGAAATTCTATAATAGTATCAGTAGTGATAGGCGACCTTGGTTACTATTCTATCTATTTCTAGGGGCTAGAAGTCCCTGTTTAGTCTAGAATTATTTTTACATAAATCAAACATCGATAGCTTTCTAGAATGGTATAGTATGCTTCATTTCAATTTTTATAAAATTAGTTATGATTTTTCAAAATTTATGTCAAAAAGCTAAAATACTAACCTGAGGCTGCACATGCTATTTTTATGTATATACTCCATGAACTCGAGTTCTTGGCCAGTTCTTGAGATGGTTCTGAGTTGTATTGGTGTATTTAAATATGAGAATGAGATGGATGAGTTCATATGATCCACGAGACACGGAATGAAAAATTTATCCACAACATAATGCAATTTAATTGAATATTTTAATAGCTTTTCTTTGGAAAACTTGTATGATTCAAGGAAGTGAGCCTAGAAATGATGTGAGATGAGCTTAATGAATATGGTGTTACACTATATAAAATGTGGCAAATGGAACGATTTATTTTGAAACATTTAAAGTAACTTCATTCATACTCTAAGTCCTAATATGTACTTGTATTGCTAAAGTGAGATTGAATATGTCTTGACTATTTTATTCCCTCATTGACATGCCTAGGCCAAGCAAGTGGGACCACACCAAAGTGTGTGTGTGAGGCTATGGGATCAAGAGAAAGAGAACAAGGGAATTGATTGAATTTATTTGCTAAGGTAGCTTTTCCTTCATTTTTATATATGTGGTTAGTTTGCTTGAGTCATTCGTTGCTTGTATGTATTGTTTGCAATTGTTTGGCTTGTTGTTGTTTGAGTAGACCATGCAATTGCATGATGTAACAACCTTAACTTGTAATTATGTTAATTAAGCATAATCACATGATTGATAATCAATACTTAAAGTGCAAACCCAATATTAGTTTACTAGAGGGTGAAAATGTGGAAAACTTTAAACCTTTTATTAACTAATAATCACTATTCATATTAAATAGAAGACTTAAGGCAGTATGGAATTTAAATCCTTATTTAGGACCTCCCAGTCATTTTGAATGGATTTAAAAGCTCAAAACTTCTATACATTCACTTAGGAGTCATTACATATCATTAACATAGTAAAGACTGTAACACCATAAATTTTTAATTCATTTCATTGCTATATCTATGCCTCACATAAGAGGCAAAATAATGGCATTAAAATAATGCATTATTTAGCATTGTATCACGTATTAAATTTTTGTTCGATGTCTCGTGGATCATGTGAGTTCATATATCATATTCTCATATTTAATTACATGGATACAACTCATTTCCATTACCAAAAATGGTCTACAACTCATAAAATATATAGTTGCATTTTTTGCCAGAATTTCCCTTTCTCTATCACAAATTTTAGAAAATCATAACTAATTCTAAAAAAATTGAAATCATGCATTCTTGGTCATTCTGAAAATCTGCACATGTCTGCTTTATGCTAAAAATATGTATAGACCATGAAACACTACACAGAATATGTTTGACATTTGAAACAGTGTAGAGGTCTGGCTATCTACTGGTACTATCACAAATTTTTGTAGCAAACTTCAAAAATGTCCAATTAATTCTAAAAAATTCAATCTATGAAAATGATACCAATATGGAAAGCTACAATGTTAGCTAGAGGAGAAAATAACTCCAGACTAGTTCAGGCATGCCCAGACCTCAAAACCCAATCAAACAATACTTGAGGCCAGTTGGAGCGCCTAATACTGGGCAGAATCTTTAAAAATTCATATCTCCCTCTCTAGACATCCAAATGAGGTGCTTCTAATTGACATAAGTCATTGCGAATATGATAAGCATGAATTCTACATGTTTTAATCCTTCTAACTTAAGCATTTAGTGACCAAATATGATTCTAGGGGTGTATTTAGATGGAATTTTATTTTAATAGCTATTCTTTGCACTTTATGAATTAATTGAAAAAATAATTGATTTTAAATACATAAATCATTTTAAATGAATTATGTGAATTTTTCTATCTTTTTGTGCAGATTATTTTTTTGGCAATTAGAGCTTGAATGGAGAAGCATCAAAGGAGATCTTAGGCTGAAGTTTAAATGAGAAAGAAATGAATGAGTGAGTCATGCAAATGAAGCCAAATGAAGCCACGTGAAGAAGAAGCTACGGGTTAAAGCACAAAGCAGAGGATGAAGCTCGAGTTGATGTGGGAAACTCGTGGCAAGGGAGAAGAGTTTCACGTGGACATCAAGAAGAAGAAGAGGCTGGAGCTAAATGAGAGAAAGAGAAGAAGTAGACTCGAAATGCAGAGCACGTGATGAGCTTGGTTGAGTGAAAAAGAAGCACGCAGCTATGGGTTCTGGGCTTTGAAAAGAAAAGATGAAGATGCTGCTGAACAGGGAGGGGATTTACATGATGAAGGCTTCAAACACCCATGCAAAGCTGACATGGAAAGGATGCATAAGCTGTAAAAACATGGAAGAACCACGCAAGGGCAGAACCAAAGGAACATGTAAGGAAAGAAGCTATGGCTGCATGACAAGTGAACACAAGGAAGCTTGAGCTTGGCTGAAGAAGCAAATACAAGAAATGAGCTAAACTCGAGTAGAGCAAAATAACGTGGTGCAAAACATATTTGCTACAGTTTTTACGTGGAAAACAGAGCATGAACAAAGGAAGCCACAAACAGAAGCTCGAAGAAGATGCACATTGAGCAGAGGAGACGAGGGAGAGTAAGAGCTTGGTTCTGACGTGGGTTCTGGTTCGAATGGAAAACAAAAGCCACGAGTTTCTGGTTTAAAGAAGAAGCTTGGAAGGAGCTTGTTTTTCACGTAAAAAGTAGCTGCATAAAGGGAGCTGGGCTGGAGTTCAGTTGAGCACGAAGAGAAGCTACGTGGAAAGGAGTAGCTCGAGAAAAGTGAGATGAATGCGAAAGAGAAGCAGCTGGATAGAGAGGAAGCTCCAGAACGTGAAGAACATGCATGAGCTGGAAAGAGCTATGAAAAAAAGGAGAAAGAAGGAGTTTAAATAACAAGCTGAACGAGAAGAAGGAAGACGCTGAATTGAAGAAGCTTAGCGTGATTTTGCATGAAGCAGAAAAACGAAGAAACTGGACATGGGAAGCTTGCATGAATATTGATATTATATTCAATATAAAATGAAGTGGGGCTCATAGTATATATATAAAATAAACAAACATGAATAAAAAGGGCAGGAGACGTGAAGAGGAGCATGTTTAAGATGTTAAGAAAGACGCATGAAAAGAAGAAGCTTGAGCACGTGATTTTTTAAGAGAAGGGAGCTTCATTTTAACACGTCTCCCTCGTTCACTTACGCCTCTCACAGTCCAAATCATTCATGCCTCAAACTCTCAGCCAATCCTTGCCTATATATATAGAGCCATTCACTTGTTCAAGAAGGCATGGTTTTGCAACAAAGAGAGCAGAAATCTGAACGTGAAGAACGCAGAAATTTGGACGTGGAGAACGAGATTCTTGGAGCATTCTTTCGTGATTGATCTATGGCTAATGCAAAGTCCATCAATTCTTCTTTAATTAATATCTCCATGGCAGCTTAATCCAACCATGGTGGCTAGCTGAAAATTTGAAGCTCCCAGATGAAGATTTGAGCTCTATTTTTTTCCTACAAAAATTGGATAATTATTCCTTACTATGTCTTTTAATTTCCAACATTAAATCTTTGATTAATTTAACTAGGTTTAGTTAATTGATTTAGGAATTTAGTTGCTGAAATTTTATTAATTTGTTTTATGAATTGAATTTGATTTTGGAATTTTGATTTTGATCATCATATGCATATAAAAAATTCCAGAATTAATGTGCAATTTACTTTTAAAATTCCTCTTGATTTTGATGTGATTGATACAATGGTTATTGGATTAATTAACTAGAATTTATGTGCAATTAATGGTTTGAGGAATTAATTAATCTAATTGGTCAATTAGTATCTTAAATAAATTGTGCATGTGATTCTATTAATCAATTAAATTTGGTTAAAGTGTGTTCTTGTTCTTAATTCAATCAATTAGTTATTCAAGGATTCTTGTGGTTGCAAATTCCTTGTGTAATTAATAAATTGGGTCTTGGATGGTTATTCAAGAATCTTTATAAGGAATACACTAAAAAGCAAGGAATTAATTCCAATTTTGGTAAACTAAATCAAGGGCAAGGATAATTGAATTCTAGGGAGTCCAATGAAAAGCTAGCTACCATATTCTCTTAATTGTTCATCTCATTCAGTTTTAAATTCTTTTGATTTTTGTCAAATAAATTTAGTTCAATTTAAATTCTAGTACTTCAACCCCAAATTTAGTTTCAGTAGCAATACTTAGAATAACCTTTCCATAAACAAATTAAGGCATAAACTCCAAGGGAGATGACCTAGGATTGCACCATTAACTATAAAAATTTATTCTGCTTCCTAGTTTTATTTGAGATTGAACGATACAATCGTCAGAATATCTAGTTTCTCTATATAAAATTGTGACAATTGGACATTATTTGTGCCCTGAGTGACAGAAATCATTTTCTGATCTGAGTAAACAGTACATCAGACCAAAACCAAAATTTTTGCTAACTTTGAAAATTTATCAAATATTCTCTAGATCTCTGAAAATTATGTTCTTTAGTTTCCCAAAAACCTCTTAACAAGCTCTAATCGCATTCCAAATATCAAATTAAGAAGAGCTCATTTGGACAAAAGTAGTATAGATTTCCAATATGGTCAATTTATGCTCCATATAGGATACCAAAATATCCAAATGGTTTCTCTTGATGTTTGGCACCTTTTGGGCAAGTCTAAAAGCATAATTAGGACTTGTATGAACTACCCAAATGGTTCCAAACCTCATGCATCTCATTTTGGGCATCCCACTTGTATTTATACACACTTCCATCAAGTCTTCCAAGAAGCTAAATTGCCATAACATACTCAATTTACATTCTAATGGTCACATAATATAATCTCTCACTTATACATCACATATTAACATAATTATACATGTTCAAGTGGTCAGAGGTGGAGTACATCAATTGCCATCCATAATGCCTTAAAGTAACAAAATTTTGGCATTTTGATGTCAAGCTCTCATCTATCATGTGGTTGGCTCCCATTTCCTTGATCTCTTGGTCCACCTAGTATGTTAGATCATTGGAGAAGAGGGAATGAGATTCAAAGAATCATAATAGCTCATCTCCCATTCAATCATACATAAAAGATGCAAAATAAGTCTTACAAATGCATGCATGGGTATGTTAACATGTGCAAACATTCAAGAAGCATTTTTTATATTTGAGCAAGTCATATATAGTATACAAAGGCTTGCTAAGTAAGTGGATTAGCCTCACCCATTCACTTGTAGATTTTGGACTTGCCTCACCTATTCTTTTAAGAGGTTCTTGGACTCAACCTTACTCTTGCGAGTCAACCTCACTTTTGGGAGACTCTTTACTTTGTCTCAACCAATCTTAAGGGTTCTTGGCTCATCCTCACCATAACTAAGGGTTCTTGGCCTCACCACACTCAAGCAAACCAAAACAAACATCATAAATATTATTTAGAAACATAATGCATCATTATAGTACCATGAGTAAGAGCTCATGCTAGAACATTTTTCATGACTTAAAATACACATCCACACATTCAAAGATAAGCAAACAATCATGCATGAGAGAAGGTGGAGAGAGCTACCTTGCTTGCATTTACACACTTTTTCCATAAATCTTGAATCCTCTCCCTTGACCTCACACACCCAAGAAGGTGAAGCTTATTCCTCTTAGCCTAGGCACATCATATGGAAGCTAATTATACTCTTGAAGCAAAGTTTAAGGCACACAATTTCTAGAAAGGCTAGGTGACTCATAAGGCTCTTTTATGGTTCCATAATGCACTTAATAAAGTAACCTTAAGAAAAAATCATCTTGGCTCCACTCTATCTATTCATTTATGATTCTTAACTCCATTTAAACCTCTTGGAGTCATCATACAATTAATTCTAGGAGCCTAGCTTGGTGTTTTTCCTTGTTTTTCCTTGGCCTTCTCTCTTCAAATCTGAATTTTCCTCTTAATTTCTCCCTTAAAATAGATTTATAAACTTCATTATAATCACAAGAAAGAAAGGGGAATGGAGAAGGAGAGGTTTGGAAAGGAGAAAGCATAGAAAACTACCAAAATTTCATACCTTTTAACTTGAATTTTTCTTCCTCTTCTTTTGCCTCTTGTGCACCACTCTCCCTAGGGTTTTTCTCTGGTTTGGGGAAAAACATAATAGGGTGAATAAAGGAGGAGATGGGGCGCCACTTATATATATATGAAGGAGGAAGAAAGACTTTTCAAAAATTCTTGTTTTACCCTTCATTTTTGGCATTTTTGTTTCCAATTCGTTTTAGCTCCTTTTTTAGAACCATCTTTTCCATTATGAAATTTAGGTTCCCAATTTAGTAAAATATCTTTGGAATCACTAGAATCGGAGCTAAAATCTTCTTGAACAAATCTGTCAAAGTTTAGGTGCACCGACGTTGGAAAACATCCACCGTAGGGGCTTTAGCTGTCCCGTGCCTTCCCATGGTTTTTAGGGCCTCTAAGAACCTTGGGGAACTCAAAAATTTCATTTAAAAAGCCCTCCTATAAGAATTCCAAAATTTGCTCAAAATTACAAAAATGCCATTATGTTTCGTAAGTTTTTCGTAAGAAATTATTTCTTTATTCTAGGTCCATTTTTCTTTCCATCTAAGCCTGGGATTCTCATTTTTAGGAGTCTAGAATGCTTCCTAATTCTTTTAGGACCTTAACTAAGTCATTTCGGGAACTTGTTTTGTATCTGATGAATTTCATTTATTTACGGAGGAACCGTACATTACATTTCTCACGTTTTCTCTCATTTTCAGAAAACCAAATGTTATAAAGACTAGGTTCTAGAAGCTAAAATAGAGGTTTTGGGACTTTAGTTGTGACTTAGGAGGATTTTTCCATGGCCAAAATTGCAATTATAACTCTTAAAAGTGTAAAGATGCACTCACGTTGTGATACAAAACTTTCTGCTACAACCTAATTCCATTTTGTAACTATGGAACTAAAATTCTAGACTTATACCATGACTCAGTTTGCTACTGGAACTAGAACTACAAAATTTTCTTGATCCTTGCTATAACTAGGATTCCCTAATCCATAATGAGGTGTCCCCTGGAACATCCTATTCATAAAATCCTGTGTCTCACCGCAATGAGCCTACTTGGCATTGTGATGAGATTGCTCACTAAAGCTTTGCTAGACATTCACGCAATTCTTGCTATAGCGAGATTGTTCTCAAGGGCACTGTCACCCAATTTTCATAATTCATGTCATGGGCAAGAAAGTTGTGCCATAGTGCATCTCGATTTGGTAACTCTCCAAGATGAATTTGGCTATAACTCAAGGTAGTTTGGCTGTGATTGGGACCTCTATTAATCCTAAACTCTCTAATATGCAAACCAAGGTATATGAACTACTTCAACCTCTAAATCAAGGCTATTTTAAGGCTAAATTACAAGACTTTTGGGACATGTAATCTTATAAAATCTTCAATTATTAGGTTTATATTGTAACATCTGATTCTCTGAAAATGAGAGAAAATGTGAGAAATGTAATGTACAATTTCTCCGTAAACGAATGAAATTTACTAAATATAAAAGCAAGTCCGTCGAAATGACTTAGTTAAGGTCCCAAAAAAATTTGAGAAGCATTCTAGACTCTGAAAAATGAGAATCCCAGGCTTAGATAGAAAGAAAAACAGAGCTAGAATAAAGAAATGAAATGTAACAAAAGAGTGACGAAATGTAAGAGCATTTTTGTCATTTTAAGCAAATTTTGAAATTCTCATAGGAGGGCTTTTTAAATGAAAGTTTTGAGTTCCCCAGCCTTCTCAGATGCCTTGAAAACCATGGGAAGGCCTGGGATAGCTAAAGCTCCTCTAGTGGACGTTTTCTAATGTCAGTTGACCCGAACTTTGATTGATTTGTTCGGGAAGATTTTAGTTCCGATTTGAGTGATTCCAAAGGCATTTTATTTAATTAGGAACCTAAATTTTATCATGGAAAAGATAACTCTTAAAAAGGAGTTAAAATGAGCCTAAACTGAGCAAACAGGTGCGTAGGGGCAAAATAATCATTTTGAAAAATTGTAAAAGAGGCTTCTTAAGTAAGATTACACTTCATCACCTTCTCCAAGCTTCCATTTGCAGAAAAATGGATAGCAATGGCGTGACATTAAGAGGGGAGAGAGAGAAAAAGTTTAAGCTTCCGTTTAGGTAAGTAAACGGCCCCGTTTCATCCCACGCCAATTATGAAAGTTGTTCCTCTCTCTAAGAGCTCTCTAATAGTGGTTTTCTTTTCTTGAAAACTTGAAGATTAAGGTATAACCCAAGCTAAAAAGGAACTCTTTTCAAGAAATCAATTAGTGAAAAATAATTTACGCGAAGAGAGCTTCATTTTAAGGTAAGACTTCACTTGAAACACTTATAAAATCTTATGTTTCCAAGCCATTTAAGCTTAGGTCTAGAGAGAGAAAGTGAGGAGGAGAGTTTTTCTTAATGTATTCTTAATGGAACCAAAGGTTATGGAGTATGAGGATTAAGAATATACAACTAGAATTGAAGAGGGAGCTTTAGAATGCAAGTTATGGAATTTAGGGATTTGGTTGTACCTAGGCTAAGATGAAGCTTCTTAGTACTAATTTAATTTGTCTAAGAGTATATATGAATTCCTAAGATACCAAGAGAGCCTCCCATATGCTTCTCCCATTAAGGAAATTAAAACAACTCTATTGGTGCCATATGGAAGCATAGTCTTAACCAAGGAGGGTTCATGCACCTAGGGAGTGTTTTAATTCTTTCCAAGCTTAGTTTTGCATCATTTATGAGTGGAGAGTATGAGAGAAAGCCTTGGAAAAATTTTAGAAATCATAGATAGTGAGATGGTATCATGGGTTTCATATTATGGTTTAAAGAAGCAACACCTAGCTAGGCTCCTAGAATTGATTGTATGATGACTTCAAGGGGTTTAAATGGATGGAGAGAATGGAGCCAAGATAATGTTTTCTAAAGGTTTCTTCATTAAGTGAATTATGGAACCATAAAAGAGCCTTATGAGTCACCTAGCTTTTCTAATGATTGTGTGGCCTTAGACTTTGCTTCAAGAGTGTAATTAGCTTCCATATGATGTGTCTAGGCCAAGATAAATAATCTCCACCTTCTTGGATGTGTGAGGTCAAGAAAAAGGATTCAAGACTCAAGGAAAAAGTGTGTAAATGCTAGTAAGGTAGCTCTTTCCACCTTCTCTCATGCATAGATGTGTGCTTACATTGTCTTGAATGTGTGTGTGTATGTTTTAAGCCATGAAAAGTATTCTAGTATGATTTTATATGTCATGGTACCATGATGATGCATTATGTTTCTAAATGATGTTTATAATGCTTGCTTTGGTTTTCTTGAATGTGGTGAAGCCAAGAACCCTCTAGCTATGGTGAAGATGAGCCAAGAACCCTTAGAATTGGTTGAGACAAAGTAAAGAGTCTTCCAAAAGTGAGGTTGACTCCCAAGAGTAAGGTTAAGTCCAAGAACCTTTTAAAGAAATGGGTAAGGCAAGTCTAAGATCCAGAAGTAAATAGGTGAGGCTAATCCATTTACTTGGCAAGCCTATGTATGCTATGTATGACTTTTTCAAATGCTAAGAATGCTTCTTGAATGATTGCATATGTCCATATGCCATGCATGCATTTGTGAGACTTGTTTTGTATGCTTTATGTATGATTGAATGGGAGATGAGCTATTAGGATTCTTTGAATCTCATCCCCTCCTCTCCAATGTTCTAACATGCTAAATGGACTAAGAGACTAAGGGAATGGCAGCCAACTACATGACAAATGAAAGCATACACTAAAGTGTTGGAATATTGTTCCTTAAGGCCATATTAAGGTCAAATGATGTAACCCATTGTTGTATATAGTCTATGACCTCTTGAACATGTATAATTATATTAATATGTGATGTATAAATGAGAGAATATGTTATGTAAATGCTAGAATGTGATTTGAGTATGTACTGGCAAATTGTGCATCTTGAAAGTTTGATGCAAGCATGTATAAATGCAAGTGAGATGGCCAAATTGAGATACATGAGATTTGGGACCACTTGGACAGTTTATATAAGTCACATTTATGCTTTCAAACCTGTCCAAGAGGTGCCAAATGCCAAGGAAGACCATTTGGGTACACTTGGTATCTAATATGGAGCAAAATTTACCATATTGGAAACCTACGCCACTTTTTATCCAAATGAGCTTTTCTTGATATGAGATTTGGCATACAATTAGAGCTTATTGACAGCTTTTTGGGAAGCTAAAGTATAGAGTTTTTGGAGGTCTATGGAATATTTGATGAATTTTCAAAGTTGGCAAAAATTTTGATTTTGGTCTGATGCACTGTTCACTTGGTCTGAAAATTATTTCTATCACACAAGGCTCAAATAAAGTCTAATTGCCATGACATTTTATATAGAGAAACTAAACATTCCTAGTGACTTGTATCAACTAGAAGCACACTATTTAGATGCCTAGAAAGGGAGATATGAATTTTCAAAGATTCTATCTAGTACTAGGCACTCCAACTGACCTCAGGTACTGTTTGATAGGTTTCAAGGTCTGGACGTGCCTGAACTAGTCTAGAGTTATTTTTTCCCTCTAGTTAACATCCATAGATTTTTCATATTGGTATCATTTGTATGAATTATATTTTTGCGGAATTAATTGAGCATTTTTGAAATTTGCTACAGAATTTTGTGACAGCACCAGTAGACAGCCTGACTTCTGGACCTTTTCGATAGTCAAACACCTTTTGTGTGGTGTTTCATGGTCTGGAAATATTTTTAGTATAAAGTAGACATGTGTAGCTTTCCAAAACAAAAATAATGCATCATTTTAATTTTTCTAATATTAGTTATGATTTTTCAAAATTTGTGACCGAAATGGCAAAATTCCAGCTGAGGCAATTATCATGAAATTCATGTGTTCTCTTGTCTTGCATGAGTTGTAGGCTACTTTTGGTGATGGAAATAAGTTGTATCTATGTAGTTAAATATGAGAATGTAATTTGTGAGTCCATATGGCCCACAAAACTCAAAAAAAAATTTATGCATAGCACAACACAAAAAAATTCATTATTTTATATGCCATTTTCTTTTGATTTTTATGAAGTGCATGGCATGAGGCATGGAAATTGCATGAGAAATGCTAAGAAATTATGGTGTTACATATATGATTCAAGAGTTCATAGACTAATTATCCTAGCCAAATCACATACCATATTAGCATATGCTTATTCATGATAGCAAAGGATGCAAATGTAAGCTCAAATGGCAACCTAAAATACTCAATACACCACCTAATGTTCTCCATCCATGTACTCAGAGGAAGACTCAATGGACTAATTGAACATATTCTTTTGTATAACTCTTTAGGAGGACCTTAAATGTAAAATATGGCTATGGCACTCCTTAATGCCACAAATAAGGGCCTATGATAGCAAATGGTATGATATGGCTTTTAATGACAACCTAAAATCCTCATTATACTACCTAAGGTCATCAATCCACTTTAAGCGAGTTTCAATTGACAAATTGAACTTGTCTACATCTCAACAGTTGGTACAATTCTTGGTTCAAAATATGACTATGGCACTTCCTAAAACCACCTAAAAATGACTCATGATAACAAAATTTTCCATAGCTGTAACACCATATATAGTTAGCATCCATTTTACCTCACAATTGGCTATAAGGATTCATTTTCATAAATTAAGCACCTTTGGCAACGGTATTTACTATCATTGAAAGTAAAAATAACTCATTAATTGCCAAATGGACCATGTGAGCTTACCAAATTTATTTTCCATACATAACATATTTTTTCAAGCAAAACTATCACAAATTGAAGCTCAGAGTTTTGGTCCAAGCCATAGAACTCAAAATGCACATCACACTTGCCGTTTCCATGAAACTCCATATTCTGATATGAACTTAGGAAAATCATAATTAATTCTAAAAAATCAAAATCATGCAAATTATACCATTCTAAATAGATATGGATGTCCTCTAACTACCATAAAAATTTCAGATCAAAACAACTAGGTTTGCCTAATAAAAACTAATGGAACAGTAACACTAATATGGGGGCGTCCTACAACTAACATCAAAGCTTAAAAATTTATATCTCTCTCAATATAGATCTAAATGAGATGATCTCAGCGGCTATGAAAAACTTAAGATGAGACCTAATTACTATAAAACTTTCAAGGGTATATGAGTTCATTTATTCCACTAAATCTATTGTAGATCGGAGGTTACTACAGTACTCAGGTAGCACCAGATCTCTAACTTCAAAAATTCATAACTCTCTCTATACAACTCCTTTTCATGAAAACTCAATGGCCTTAGAAAGTTTATAGTGTTAGCTATATGCTTGTAAAATTTCATGGGCATTAGACTTCATTTGGTCCCTAAATGACACTGAAATATAAACTGACAATATGAATAATAACTTTGACAATTCTACATAATGTGGAAAATTTTGAAAAATTATAATAAATTCTCTAGAGCTCCAGTACTCTTTGACTCTATAAAAATCTCTAGATGAGACCTATTTGCTTGCCAAATTCCATGTAAAACTCATCCATTCAGTTAGATTGTGGTTCAGCTCAAGAAAGTGGTCAATTTGAAATCCATTAAGGGATAAAAAGGCACCAAATGGTCTTCTACTCAATCCATAACCATTTGAGCATGTCTAAAAGCATAAACATAGCCTATGAGAGCATTCCAAGTGGTCCAAATCATCATGCCTCTCAAAACCACTGTCTTAGTTGCTAATATACATATATACATCAAGACACATGGATGGCAAAAACTCATATATGTATACATTCGGTTCCAAAATAGATTCATATATCATATTTACATACTCTTACGCATGCTCAATAATTTACATCCCATAAAAATCATTGAGTTACAAACTTTGACATGAAAATTCCTAAAATTTCTATTCCATTGTCAAAGTCCCTTGCTTCAAGATGTTTGACCTCCATTCCTTGGTCTACTTGGCTCACCTAGATCTAGTTAGACATATGTAGGGGAAGAGTGAGATTTCAAAAATCCTAATAGCTCTTTACCTTTTCAAACATACATATATGATGCATTTACATGTCAAAGAATGCATGCATGCCATAAAGACTTCTCATGAACATACATAAATCAATTTCCTTATCATGTGAACTCATACATGTCAAACATAGGCTCTAAAGGGTGTTAGTCTAGCCTCGCCCAATTTCTTTGGAACTTTTGGATTTGCCTCACCCACTTTCAAGGGACTTTTGACTTAGCCTCACTCTTCTTGAGACTTTTGCCTTTATCTCATCCATTCTTAGGAACTTTTGGCTCATCCTCACCCATTCTAAGGGACTTTTGGCATAACTATACCTATTCAAGCCACTTTGCATTCAAAAACACATTTCAAGAAGTATAATATCTCATAGTTCAAGCATATGCACTGTGACAACCCTATCTTCTACACATAGTAATTATGGTCAAATACACGATTAATAATTAATGATCAAGGTTTGGAGTTGTTACAATTCATTACATTAAGAAAATATAGGAAAATTTGAACCTTGATGTTAGGGTCATCACTAAACAACCACAAATGTGAGAATGCATAAAAGAGATCATACTATCATGAGGGGTTTATGATTCATCCATCCATCAATTTCAAAACACAAAAACCTCCTATAAGTATTCCTATATCATTTCCTAGCATTACCATTGAAGAAACTAGGGTTTCTAGGCTAAAGGTAGGAGTTTGGAGACTTGAGTCATGACCCCAACCTTTTGCACCACGGCCAAGTCACTCTCAGGAACCACTGGACAATTTATCACCGCGGCAAGTTAGACCATCGTTGCGGCAGGCCTACATGGGCGCCGCGATGAAAGTGTCTCTTGGAACTACTATTTTAAGTCCCATAATTCTCATCTCAGCAGAATACACTTACGCCACAGCAAGACACGCGCTACTGCACACTCCTTACTTAGTTTCCTCGACTGGCACCACGACGGTACATGTTGCACCGCGGCAAGGTTTCATTCTGCCACCTCCTGGGTGATTTTTTTCGTACTGAGCCATGGCGTTCCTTGCCACTGTTACTCCCTAGGCCAATTTTCTTTGCTTACGTTGTGGCGAGATGCCTTATGCCATGACGCCCCTCGCTTTTGTCACTCATTTGGCCACAATGTGGCCTTCTTAGCTGCAGTGTGACTCTCTTTTATAACTACATCTCCCAAATTTTATCCCATACACTTTAATTCTCATCTTAGGAATACCCTAGGACCATTTTCTCTCATTTTGTATGACTCTAATGGTATTTATCTACCCTAATCACCCAACTATTCTACCATTGCCAATTCAAAACTTAAATATAAATTTCCACTCTTCCAACTACCCTATATCAGCAAGTCCATAGAGTAATAACAACAAGAATTCATGCACTATTGACAATTAACGTTCGATATACATTTCGTTAGAGATTTTATACATCAATGGTTTATATCAATATTTAATGCATCACATGACTAGAATTCCTAAATGGTAAACTATATCATAACTTCAATAAAGTTCACATATCAAATACTATAAGTTCATACATCCAATACCAAGTTAAGATAAGGCCTAACTCTTCAATAAATACATCCTAAGTAATCAAAATATAAGAGCCTACACTTGGCAACATGATTACATGATAATGCTATACAAAAAGCAATACAAAATTTAACATCTATACTAAACAAATCAGCCTAAGTGTAGCCTTCTCCCCACATAGTTGGAGCTCATGGATTTTCATCCACTTACTTCCCCTTATCCTTACCCGAAGAGCCTTCACTTGAAAGCATAATCCCATGAAACGGGATGAGATGCGAATCTCAATAACCAAGGCAAATTTCATCATATATTTTAGTTTAATTAACATACATGCATGATTCCACATAAGCATCAAAAAAACATACCAGTCACATCAGTAAATGAAACAATTAGGCTATCTTGATTACTATCCCATACTAGTAATCATAATTCCACATGTTAAAGGCCATTAACACTGGGAGAGGCCCGTCCACGGCACCTACTCCCCTTTGAGCACAACCAGGGCTCAGTGCATCTGAGGTTTGATCATAACCCAGTACCCAATCGAAGTACATGCATAAGTGGCAGCCGCACCACAGCTCCACCATGGACTCACAAGGTCCAGTCACAATACAATAGATAGCCAACCAATTCATTCAGCATTTCAAATCATTCATGTACAACAAATATAAAAATTAAAATAGATATACGCATGGAATTAATATAGTCTCGGTTACCTCACTTGTAAACAAATTGTAAAAGCCACCAGCGGTATAAAATCCTCCCCCATACTACAAAGTCCCAAAATTCGGAATGGAGGTGTCCTCTACTAGAAACTTCAATATATCACCCTAAATCCTAAGCAAATTCATAAAAAATTAATACCCATACTATAATCCAATCATTGGGGTCTCAAACCAACAGAAATATATCAAGAAGATGAGTTTATACTTACCTAATGTCAACCTTAGCCTCAACCTACGAAATTTCACCATGGAAACATCAAATGGCAAGTTTCAAATTTTAGATGTGGGTGAAAGTGCTCTAATTAGAACATTAATCGGGTCAAATCAAAGAGAAAGATGAGAGGATTAAGTTATATCACTATTACCTTGGCTGAATCTTGCTCTAGAAGTAGAAAAATGTGGAAACATGCCAAGAACCTTAGCCTTTCCTTTGGACCTCCGAATTTTGTGTGTGTCTCTTGTGGTTTTGCAGAATGGGGGGAGGCTAGGTTAGTTTTTAGGGTTTAAGTTAGGTTTTCTATAGGTTATAGGCTGCTCCAAGATCCAACTCCAAATGGGCTTCAGATTTTTAGCTTTGTTGGGCTAGCTTTAAGGTGTTGGGCTGCAAAATTTCATTGGGCCGGACCTAGTTTTAAGAACACCATTGTTTTGGGTTTGCACAAAGTTTATTGGGCCATTTATAAGAGCTTATGGAAGTTAGGTCTTGGGCCTTTAATTCATTAAATCAGATTGGGTCTGCACCTAACTTATTGGGCCTCCATTAGCCTCTCATCATGATCTCTTACATTAATTTGGGCCTAGATGAAGTTTCTATCCCAATTAATTCTCAACTCATATTAACAATTTATCTCTCAAAATTTTCATTCACTTAACTTACCCGATTATTCCATATTAATCATTCTTAATTAACCCAGATCCATGATTAGCACCTTAATTAATTTTGGGGTGTTACATGCACAAGCATCCAATGATAAGCAAATATCTAGGAAATACATGCAAGAAAGGTTAGAGACCTACCTTGTGCCAAGAAACCTAATCTTTTTCCTTTGCTTTCATACTTCCCCTTAAGTTTTTTCCCTCTTATTCTCCGCCACATACACAGAATTAGAGAGGCCTTGATTCACTTGGCCTAGACATATCAAATAAGACACAATTTAATCATTAGAACCACTTCTAACCTTACATGAACTCTATACAAGCTTAATTTCTCTTATGACACCATTATGGTTCCATATAAGGCACAATGAAGCAACCCTTAGAATTCATGATCTTGGCTCCAATTTCTTATTCAATCTAGGACATATGACTTCATTATAACTCATTAGAGTCATCATCAATTCAATCCAAGGAGCCTAAACTCAAGTTGTGTCTTTATATCTTAAAATGGAGCTTATACTTCTATCTCATAAACTATGGCTTCTAAATTTAAACCATTAGTTCCTTTGATATTTATTAATTATATCTAAGCCATCCCTGTCCTTATAAGTGAAAAGAAATCTTCTTAGGTTTTTCATCTCCTTTTAGTAGAGACATATGCACCATTAGCCACCTATGAAGTTTCGATTATTTTCTTAGGAAAATGACACTTGTAAAGCTTCCTAGATGTCTTATGATCTCTTACATACTCTTACATAGGCTAAACTATCCTTAGAAAGCTTAAAAAAAGGGTAGGTGCACTAAGAACCCTAAGTCACATAACTTGTTTTCTAATTTTTTTCCCTTGAATCTAATTATATATTCTTATTCCTCATGCTTGATAACCTTTGTCTCTACCTTGTTTTAGGTTGAATTCCTTCCTTATTGATTGGCCCTAGGTTTGGCCGAACAAGAGTACAAGAAGAGCAAGCCAAGAGATGCAAGAACAGCCATGATTCTTACCTTGATTTAATGCTTTTCCAAGGAGTTTCCTTATGCCTTAGCCTTCTTCTTCAATTCCTCTCTTCCACTTGCTGGACCAGCCGTAGAATTGCCTCAAATAAATCAATAAAACCATGGGAGGAGAGAGAGGAAAAAGAGGAGAATAAGTCTAGTGAAGGAGAAAACATGAAAAAGTGAGGATTTCTTACACTTTTTGGCTTGAATCTTCTTCCTTTCTTCTTGTGCGACTCTTAGAACTACCTTATAATCTATTTAGACCAGATGGAAATTGGTTATGAGGAAAGGGTAGAGGCGGGATGTGATTTAAAGACTAAAAGGCTAATTTAAGACACTTTTAAAAATTTCCATTTTGTCCCTTCTCCTAGTTCTTCTCGTTTAGGCTTATTTCAACCCCTTTTCCATTTTGAAATTTAGGTCCTATAATTCATAAAATGCCTTTAGTTTCTTGGATTTAAAACCTTCCTAAATAAATCAGTCAAAGTTTCAGTCAATTAATGTTCTAAAAGGTAAATCGGAGCATTTTTAACTATTTTAGGGGTTTCTATAGTTTTTAGGACATTTGAGAACCCTGGAACACTCGTTTTTCCTATTTAAAGATTCCTCTTTTGAGTTTTCTAAAAGTTGGCCAAAATTAAAAGAATGCCACTAGATTTCATCTGAATCTATTTAGCTATTCTAACTTCGATTTTCAAGCTTCTTTTGCCTTGTATCCTAATTTTCACTTATTTTGAATTTTGTCCTAATTTTATTTAACTTCAAATCATTCAATTTAAGGGACCTCCTTTTATATTTTTCTTGGTTTAGGACTTTTAAGACATGCCGGGTATTACAATAGCAACGTAAGACGGGTGAACCAGTTCACCATCTATATAATCAAGACAATAAAAGCACATTTCAAACCTTAATTTAAACACTAATTCTACCACACTAGATATTCAAAGGTTGTATGATTTCAAGGGTACTTATTAATAATCATTCACATACAATCACAAGTACCAATTTCATGATGCAATATGGTAAAGTCAGTCTTTATACTTGGCAATACATGATGCAATGTGGTAATTATACAACATATTAAGCAATACTAGTATGCTTAATATACAAACCTATTAAAACAAGGTATTTAAGCTTGTATATTACTAAATCATCACGGGAGGTTACCATTAGCTTCTCCTTGCTACTAAGAGATCTGATCTCTAAAAATGTTAGCCCATAATCAGGGTGAAACATAAAATCTCAGTAACAAGGGGTAAATTCCATATATATGTACAAATTAATTAACATAATGCAATTTTATATAGAGAAATATACCGAAAGCATCAATATTGTTAACAAATAACCTAGTTAGACTGCCAGTGACTACTATCCCATATTAGCAATTACATACAATATGATAATGGCTAAAATAGAAGGAAATGCCTATCTATGGTGCTAACTCCATATTGAGCATCCTTACGGCTTAGTGCATTCATGAGTCTGATCACAACTTGATGTCTAATCAAAGCACAATGCATGGGTGGCAGTTGGACCATAGCTCCACTGAGGACATGCTCACAGTCCAAAACAACAATCACATAACCAACCAATCATTTAGTATAGAAAAACATATATATGCAGTAAATATAAAAACTAAAATAAACATATACATGGAATTAAAAATTCCCCGGTTACCTTAATAGAGCCAAATACTCTTCCTCTAGCTACCCACATGATTCAAAAGGCCCACTGATAGGTCATTTCGCGTAACCCTCAAAATAAAACTAGGTTGGACTAAATATGTAGCTAGTGGCATAACCTAGGTCATCTCCCTTGGAAATGAAGTTCAATATTTAATTGGATTTTCTAAGTGTTAAAAGACTCTAAAAATTTCTAAACTAAGGGGGGTTTTGATTTAATTAAACTAAGTAAAATGAAATTGAAATAAAGTTCTTAAATTCTACCTAATTGGATGAATTATGGTTGATAATGGGCTTCTGACTAGCTTTGGATTCGTCCCTTGGTATCCACTATCCTTATCCTAATTCAATTGTGATTACCACACAAGAATCAAGAGTTACCACACAAGAATCAAGAGATTAACAATCTAATGTTGAATTGAAACCTCAATTCCATATCAAATTATCAATTTTTGTCTTTAAGATCAATGAACACTCAATTTGATTGATTAACTAATTAATTAGCCTCTGAATCATCATCCAAAGATGCTTAATTAACTAACTAAACATTAAGGAATCCTTAAATCAAACATTCAAGCACTCAATCTCTCACATGTATTTCATCAAACACCTTGATTGCATACATGGATAATTGTAGGTATTTGAACAATTCAGCACTTGATTCAATCAATTAATCAACAAAAACAATCTCTTAATTAGTGTCTAACCAGTACTAATTATAAACAACACAAATCTCCAATCTAATACAATCTTAACCAAGAAAATACAAGACAGAGAAATGTGTAGAAAGATATGAGAATCTTAGCCAAAAATCCTTTTCTAATCAATGGATTCAAGCTTCTCCAAGAGCCTCCTCTTAGCTAGCCACAAGGGAGAGAATTAAAGCTTCATTTTATGATAGAGATGGAGGAAGATGGATGAAAATAGCATGGAGCGGAATAGGGAGATGGATGCTGGATGGAGTGTGGACGAAGGGCATGAATGTGGTGAATGAATGTGCGAAATGGAATAGACCATGGATTCTGGATGTTTATTTTTATTGAATGGATTGGATTCCTTCTGCCTTCTAGAGCTTTCCTGAATTAATTCCCCTTCCTCACGTGGTCATTTATTCATTTCATGTGCTCCTCCACAAATCAGCTCCTAGCCCGTTCTGATGTGGATAAATTGATGTGTGAGCTTCCTTCGTGAATGGATGATGATTCTTCAGTAGCCCACATTCTATCCGTGTGTATTTCCTTTCATCTCCTCAAGTGGCTTGCTTTCATGTGCTGCTTCAGCTCAAGCTCCACCACTGTTTACGTGGTCTTTTCTTTCATTTATCGACGTCACTTTCCTCCTCAGCTAAGTGCTGCTACTCACATGGACTTCTAAGTTCCCTTTTTACGTTTTCAGCTCCCTTTTACATGTTTTAATTCCCAGCTCCTAGCTCATGATTCTTCTTTACCATATTCTACCACTAGTTCCCACGCTTGCTTCCCTCTCTTCAAAAACCAATAGCTTCTGTTCACTCATTTTACTTCACTTCTCTTTGTTCTCAGCTCTCATTCCACGTAAATCTTGAGTTGCATGTTTCTTAAATCACATGAGAGTCTTCCTTCCCATTCCAACGTCTGAGTGTAAATGAGTGTGTGCCTCCAAAAGAACTAATGTGTGACGTTAAGAGAAGTCCAACCCGTATCTTTCTTCACTCATTGCTTCTCTAGTAACTCGTAGCCATCCACGTAAATATTCTGCATGTTACAACAGCTTTTCCTTCTTCATCTATCTCTCAAATAGAGGCTGCTTCCTTCACTCATTCTACATGTATGTGTTTAGCAACCCTTCTCATTGCTTCTCCCAGCTCATAGCACTTACACATCTTCTAACTCACCAGAACAGAGCATTGTGAATGGTCATAAGTGTGAATGCATTAGCTCGAGCAATTGTAGTGAGCTGAAACCTTTTCTCCAGCCCATGTTCTACTCTTGCCATGTCTTCATTTCTTGTAGCTTTGTGTGTTTTTATGTTTCCACCTTACATGTGAGACACTGATGCTGTGGCTTCCTTCTTGAGTCATACATGTGTATTAATGTTGAGTGAAGGGCTGCTTGAGCAGTGCAGGAAGACGTGGATGTCTATGGCATGCATTTGTGTATAAAGTGAATGAGTAAGCCACGCATTTTGAGCTACCTTCCATGCAAATTTCCCTAAGTAAAAAGAAATAAAAACAAAAATAAAAATCAAAGCCCAAAATAAAATAAAATAAAATGAAATGAAATCATCATCTAAGAAAATGAAATATAATAAAGTAAAATCATTAAAAATCTTAATTTATTCAACAAAATTCTAAGAGATGAAATTATTTTCTAAACTAAATAATATCCAATTTAAAGCTCAAAATATCATCAATTATTTATCAAAATGCCTAATTAGAAGGGGAAAAATATATAAAATATAGCCTTCATCACCCACCAAACCTAAAACAAACATAGATATCATCATCTAGCCATTATTAGCAAAAGAACCTAATATCCATTGCTCAATTTCATCTAGAATCCATTAGAGATTACTTACCCATGTTTCTGAGAGTTAATTGCACCAATTTATGAACAAAACTCCTGGAACTCACAATGAGTCATTCCTAACATCTCCATTTTTGCACATGTAATAGCTATGCACCAAGAATCAATTCAAATGATGGAAATTTAGCATATATACTTTGCAAAATGGAAGGACACACTTGCCCAATCCTTTAATGACTTTCAAATTTTGAATTTGAGTCATCTAGCCTAGAAACTATAGTGGTTCTCTCCAATTTCCTTGTATTTTTGCACAACAATAGAACTCAATATATAAATCAATCTATAAGGCCAATTTCTATCATGAAACACACTAAAATTAAGAGATAATGCTTACCCAACTGTCCCCTACCCTCATGCTTTGAAAATCATGCAAGAAGTAACTAAAGCACCTATTTTCAGATTTGGTGATGAGCTGAAAACACACTAAATCAGAAACTAATCAGAATAAAATTTAGATGTGTAATATCCTATGATTTGAAAATTCAAAATAGTTCTAAAAAGTAGAATAAATTATTTAAGTGGGATTATAGGCCTAAAGAAAAGTAATATGAATTAAGAGAAATTGAAATTTGAATTGTATGGTTGATGAGAGAGGAACTTGGAATAAAATAAATTGAGGCAAAGTAAAGCCAGAATGCTAAATAGAACATCTAGAAATAAGGTTGGAAAATCAAGGATGTCTCAAAATTGGAGCTAAAATGACTGAACGAAATAAATTAATATAACAGTGGCAAAATCATAATTTTAAGTAACTTTTAAGAAACTTAAAGGAGAAAGTTTTAAATGGTAAAGCTAATCTCATTAGGGTTTTCAGAGGCCCAGAAAACCATAGGGACCATCAGAATGGTTAAAACTCTTTTGGTATGCAATTTAGGTCACTGGTTGACCTAAACATTGACTGGATTAATTTAGATTATTCTAAATCCCATAAATTTGAAACAAAATATTTTTAATAAACAAGAGGACCTAAATTTTATGATGAAAAAGACAATTCTAAAAAAAGATTCAAAATGAGCTCAAACAGAGGAATGGAATTGGAGGGGCATAACAAGAATTTTTGTAATTATCATAAAACCTCCCTTTTCCTTTTATATATGTCCAATTGTGCCCCTAACCCCAAAACTAACCTAGAGAACCTTTGAACCAACTCTCAAAGTTGCTCAAAGAGAAGGGAGAAGGAAGGGAAAGAAAGGACAAGAAATGTATGGAAACTTGCGTAATTTGATGTTCTTTTAGTTAGAAACCTTGCTCTCTTCTTCTTGCTCTTTCTAATGGTAGTCTTGGCTTCTTGAAAAGATGAGTTTGATGGTGACCACTTAAGGGAAAGAAGGAGTTTGAAGTAACCAATTACACCACAAAAATCCTCATTAGACAAGGTTTCAAAAAAGGTATGGCGCCAAGTTAAAAACTTGTTTCTCCTTGGTGTTCTTGCTCTTCCTTAATTCAGCCTAGCCAAGGGCAGCCTAGAGGAGTTTGATTTTGGCTTAAACTTGGTAGGAAATGGGGTTTTGATGCATGGAGATTATGATAATGCAATTGAAAGCAAGTAAGAAGCTTAAGAATGCAAAACTTGTTACTTAGGATTTTGATTGCACCTTAGGAAGTATAAAGTCATATAATGGTATTTTAAACCATATAAGAGTATAATTGAATTAAGAAGAAGCTAAGGAAGCTTTATAGGTGTCAATTCCCTAAGAGAAATGAGCAAAATGCCATGGAACCCATTCTTAAACCATGTCTTGGCCAAGACCTATCTAGAGTACCTAGGAAGAGTTTTCTTGGATTTCAAAGTTATAAATGGTCTAGAAGCCTTATTAGTTTGAATTTAGAAGCCTTATTTTGAAAAGAAAAAATTTAGGATTTCATTATGCATAAAGAAGCAACTTATTGTTAGACACCTTGAATTGAGTTTATGATAGCTCTAATGAGTTTTAATGTAGTCATATAACTCATATTGTGTGAGATCTTGAAGCCAAGACATTAATTCATAAGAGTTGCTTCATTATGTTACTTAATTAAACCATATAGGGACATAAAGTTCTAATTAGTTCGTATAAGGTTTTTATTGGCTACAAGTATGGTTCCATTACTTTTATTTAGTATGTTTTGGCTAAGCAACTTTGAACCCTAAACCCTAAACCCTCAAGTGTAGGTGTGAGGCCGAAAGACCAAGCTAAGAACCAAAGGAAACTAAATTGAATTCTTGTATTAATCTAGTTCTTCATCTATTCTTGTATATATATATTGGTTACTTAATTGGTCTTAGGTTGCTTGTATGTCTTATTTGCTAATTATATATGTTATTGATTGTTTGATGATCATATATAAGTACATGACATTTGATTGAATTTGGAATTGATATGCCTCTTAGAATGGGTTAGGTGAGACCAAGAGTTCCCTAAATGTGGGTGAGACTAAGCCAAAAATCTCAAATGTAAGTGAGGTTAAATCAAAAGTCCTTAAAAGAAGGTGAAACTAAATCAAAAGTCCTTAATTGATGGGTGAGACTAGATCAAAAGCCCTAGAGCTTGTTCTTGCTTTTAGTGGAGCCATGTGATCTCTAATACATGAAAATGAATGATACTTGGTTATATGATATATATGCTTGCTTTCTTGACCTTAAATATACCATATGTTTGTGCTTGAATGATGAATAAGCTATTGAGATTTTTTGAATCTCATTCCTTCCCATACTTTCCCTAACCATGTCTAGGTGGTTTTAAGAAGGTAAAGGTGGTAAGCAAAAAGTCTAAGAAGAACTATTTTGACACTAGTTTTAAGTTTTAATGCATTTTATTAACAATATGATGATTTGTACATTTATTATGAGATGTAACCCTTCCCAGACACTCAAAAGCATGGGACTATAATGTATAAACCACTTTTAGATGTAAATATATAAGAAGGTGCAAATTGGGCATATTAATTATTGAATTTATATATGTATAATGGTAAGTAGGAGTGTGATTTTGGATTGCATGGCTTTTAGGGCATGTTGGATTAGTCATATATATTGTATTTGTCATTTAAAACTTGCTCAAATCGTGACATAGCATAATATGACTCAAATTGAATGATTTGGAACCAAATATAACATTTTTTGAGCCATAATATGCATATGAACCAAAGTTAGACCAAATAGATGAATTTTGGGTGACATTTACCAAGAATTTTAAGCACATTAAGAGCTTTTCACAAAGTTAAAGAACGCAATTTTTGGAACTCTATAAAATATTTTATAAATTTCCAAAGCTCAGTAGATTTTGTAGTTTAGTCCTTATACTATTCATTTGGTCTAGATCTGGTTTTTCGTGGATTTGAGAGGTCAAACAAGCTCAATTGCTTATGAAATTTTAGACATAAAATTGACATCTTAAGGTTTTTGTAGCCACTGAGTTTATGCCAATCAGAGTTGGATAACTTAAATTATAATTTTTCAAAATTTAATGCATATTATGTGCCAAAATTGTGAGATTATGTGTATCAAGCAAGTCTTTAAATATAAGCTTCTTTTTATGATATTCTAAGCCTAACAAACTTGTTTGGCATGAGTTTGAGAATTTATATGATGAAAATATTTATTTGTGCATAATTAGATTAATTGAGGCTTTAATAACAATAAATTCTATTGCCAAAATTATTAACATGAGAAATTGTTGTTATTAAAGGAATATGATATGAAATATTTGTACATTCCTTGATGGCATGACAGAAAGAGGATGAGAGTGTAATGTCCGATATTCGTAAAAATGACGAAAATAGATACATTTTCAAAGTAAGTCCTTTGAAATGACTTGGTTAGGGTCTATAAAATTTAGAATAATGATCTAGACATTAAGTAATAAATTTAGGAGGATAGAAGTACCCTAAAACAGAGGTTAAAATAACCAGACGAAAATTAACGAAATAGTTACATAACGTAATGGTATTTTCATAATTTTGGGTAAATTTTGGAATTCTCATAGGAGGGCTTTCTAAATGGAAAATTTGAGTTCTCTGGGGTCCTCAGAGGCCCTGAAAACTATGGGAAGCACTGGGACAATTAAAACCCATTCGATGTACATTTTCTAATATCAATTGACCTGAACTTTGACCCTTTTGTTCAGGAAGGTTTTAGCTCCAATTTGAGTGATTCCAAAGGTTTTTTATAAGATTAAGGACCTAAATTTTAGGATGGAAAAGACGGTTCTCAAAAAGGAGCTAAAACGAACTAGAAAAGAAAATGCCAAGATTGAGGACAAAATTGGAATTTTTGGAAGCAAGTCTTGAACCCTAGCTATATATATGAGCATGCCCCGCTCTTCCCTTCACTTAGCTCATTTTATTTCTGCCTAAACTAGAGAAAGAAACAAAGGAGTGAGGTGCACAAGGGAGAGGAGAAATGGAAGAGAAAAAGTAAGGAAAAGGTATGATTTTTCATGGATTTTCTTAGTTTCTCCTTAGCAAATTCCTTTTCCTCTATCTTCCCTTCTTTCCTATGGTTTTATTGAAGCTCTTGGGTCTGTTTTGAGGTCAGACCAAGGAGGGAATTTTTGAGTTTGGAGAGGAGAGGACAACTAAAGTGAAGAACAAGCAAGGGAAGCCAAGAATCTAATGTATTTTGCTACTTTAATGTTTGCTTCTTCTTGTTCTTCCTCTTAAGCATTTTGACCTATGTAAGACCAGCCCTAATAGGTTGAGTTTCTAGCTAAACCAAGAGTAGATATTAGGAAAATGAGAGAGAATAACAAGAATATGCAAAGGAAACAATCAAACAACCATTAGATTTTAAGATAGAAAAGTTATGATTTCAAGTGTTCCCTTAAAATTCTATTTTGATACAAGAATTTCTAGTTCAAAATAAGTGTTTGGATGAGCTCCTAAGATCCCTAGAAGGCTTCTCACATGCATCATGCATCTCCCACTAAGAAAACAAAACAAACTCACTTGTTGTTCTTATAGTACATAGCCACAGCCTAGGCTAAATGGAGCACTAAAGGGTAGTTTCAATTTATTCCAAGCTTGATTTTGAGTCATATATGATGGAAGAGGATGAGAGGAAGCCTTGGAAAAATTTTAGAAGCCATAGATAATGAGATGTATCATAGGTTCCATATTATGGCTTAAAGAAGCAACACCTAGTTAGGCTCTTTAAAATGAAGGTGTGATGGCTCCAAGAGACTTTAATGGAGTCAAGAACCTTAGATGGATGGAAAGAATGGAGCCAAGATCATGTTTTCCTAAGGTTGCTTCATTAGGTGCATTATGGAACCATAAATGAACCTTAAAAGCAAGCTGGCTTTTCTAATGAGTGTGTGGTTATAAATCGTTCCAAGAGTTTAATTAGTTTCTATATGATGTGTCTAGGCCAAAGAAACCAAGTCCCACCTTCTTTTTTGTATGTGGCCGTGGGAGAGGAAGCATTTTAAAAGGAAAAAGTGTATTGTAGTAATAAAGGTAGCTCTCTCTTCTTTCTCTCATGCATGAGTGGATGTTTATCTTGTCTTTGAATGTGTGTGTGTATGTTGCAAGCCATGAAAAATGTTTTAGCAAGTGTCTAAATGCCATGGTACCATGATGTTATGTTATGCATTCAAATGATGCTTTGTGAAATTACTTTGGTATGCTTGAGTGTGGTGAAGCCAAAAGTCCCTTAGTCATGGTGAGGATGAGCCAAGAACCCTAAAAAATGGTAGAGACAAAGCTAAAAGTCTCATAAGAGTAAAGCTTAGTTAAAAGGCCTTTAACTAAGGTGCATGAACCCAAAAATTAAAAACTCACTCTCTCACCCCATGCCATACACAAGATTACACAAGCTTTACATTACTATTCACTTCCCAAAATGCACATTACTAGTCATTCAGCACTAAAACTCATATAGACATCAAACATTTGGGTAGTTACATATGTTCAAATGATTATAAAATATTTTCATCATAGTATTACACCATATGCCATTGGTGTGGCTACAAAAGAGACAAAACTAGACACTTTGATATCAATCTCTTATCTCCCAACTTGGTGGCTTCCATTACCTTGTTTATTTGCTCCACCTAGCATGTTAAGACATTGGAAAGGAGGGAATGGGATTCAAAGAATCCCAATAGCTTATCTCTATTATAATCACACATAAAAAATGTAATACAAGTTTTGAAAATGTATGCATGAGCATAATGACATGTATGATCATTCAAGAAGCATCCTTGGCATTTAAACAAGTCATACAAAGCATACATAGGCTTGCCAAATAAGTAGATTAGCTTCACCCATTCATTTATGGATTTTGGACTTGCCTCACCCATTTTCTCTAAGATTTTTTGACTCAACTTCACTCTTAAGAGACTCTTTACTTTGTCTCAGCCAATTTTAAGGGTTCTTGGCTCATCCTCACCATGACTAGAAAGTTCTTGACTTCTCCACACTCAAGCAAACCAAGGTAAGCATATAAAACATCATTTGAATGCATAAAACATCATCATGGTACCATGGCATATGAAATCATGCTAAAACACTTTTCATAGCTTAAAACATACATACACACATTCAAAGACAAGTAAGCACACATTCATGCCTAAGGGAAAGTGGAGAAAACTACCTTTGTCACACTTGCACACTTTCTTTCTTGAACTTAGTTCCTCTCGCTCGGCCACACACTCACAAGAAGGTGGGATGTGTTTCCTTTGGCCTAGACATATAATATGGAAGCCAATTATACTCTTGAATTGAATTCTAAAGCTACACATTCACTAGAAAAGCTAAGTGGTTTATATAGCTCTTTTATGGTTCCATAATGCACTTAATAAAGCAACCTGAAGAGAACATCATCTTGGCTCCATTCTCTCCATCCATTTATGATTCTTGACTCCATTTAAACCTCTTGGAGTTATCACACAATCAAATCAAGGAGCCTAACTAGGTGTTGCTTCTTTAAGCCATAATATGGAACCTATGATACCATCTCACTATCCATGGCTTCTAATTTTTTTCCAAGGCTTTCTCTCATCCCCTTCCATCATATATGACTCAAAATAAGTTTGGAACAAATTAAAACTACCCCTTGGTTCACCAACCCCTCTAGGCCGTGGCTATGAAACAAGGAGACACCAAGTGAGTTTGCTTTGTTTTCTTGATGGAAGATGCATATAAGGAGCCTTCTAAGGATCTCAAGAGCTCATCTAAACACTCATTTAAGCTTAGCAATTATTATATCAAATCAGATTTTTGGTGGAGCACTTGGAACCCTAACTTTGCTATCTTGAAAATTAATGGCTTTTACTTGAATTTCTTTCCATATTATAAATTCCCACACCTTAATTCATATGTTTCATTCTTGGTTCTGCCCAAAGACACTCTCCCCTTGGCTAGCTATAGGGAGGACAAAATGCACACAAGAAGAACAAGAAAAGTGAAACATGGAAACTAAGAATTTCACCTTGATTTCAAGCTTTTCTTAGATGCTTTCTGATAAGTATGATTTTTATACATTTTAATCCTTTTAACTTAAACATTTTAGTATCCAAATATGGCTTTAAGGGTCTAATTAGATGAAATTTGATTTTAGTAGCCATTTTCTATATTTAAGGAATTAAGTTACAAATTATTGGATTTTAATGCATAAATTTATCTTAAATAATTTTGTGAAAATTCCTATTTGATTTTTCCCACTCTTTTGTGCAAGATTTTCAATGGACAATTAAAGCTTGAATGAACTTTCCATGGAACCCACACACTTACATGTAGTCTCATGATCATCAAACACATGCATGGCTCAAGAACGAAGGAAAGCAAGAAGGAATCTTCTTCATTCATTTGGGCTGGATATCACGAGCAGAGTGAAGGAGAAGGAGACTTGGATTCCAAGTGGAAACAAGCTTGGGTTTAGATTATACATCCACATATTCAAGATGCCACGGATCCCATGTCATTTAACCAAGCTATCCATTCATTGAAGAAGCAATGCAAGCTCATGAATATGGAAGAATGATGTCTAGAATGCATGGAACACTAGCTACTGGTTGGACAGAATGACAAGAAGAATCAACAAGAAGAAAGGGTCTAAGAAGGTTTGAAGAAGCTACACATACAAGCTGCACATGGAAAGAAGCTTGCATGGAGAAAACATAAGGGCTAGAACGTGCAAAGAAGCAAGGGGTTCTACATGAGAACAAAGCAAACAACACAGAGGAAGGATACCATGTGGTAAGTGAATGAAAAGCATGCAGCAACTTAAGTGGAGGAATCACGTGGAAGAGCTTGGGTTGATATGGATGCATGGGTTGAATGAGTTGTGTGAAGAGAAAGAGCTGCATGTGAGACAAGAAGCTACGGGTTGAAGGAGCTTTCGAAAAGAAGCTCAGCTGGAAGAGTTACTAGGTTGAACACGTGATTAATGAAGCTTGAATGAGCTGGAAAACATGCAACAGAAGCTTCGAGTTAGCTGAATCAAAACACGAAGAAGGAGGCTTCAGGGGACTGCAGAGCTGAGAGGTTGATTCATATATGTTTCTTCGTACTGGACTTCAGCAAGGACGCTAAGAAAAAGCTGGTATCCATTCTCTCGAACAAATCCTTGCAGCGAGAAAACTGGAAGAAGACGTGGGAAGCTTGCATGAATCTTAATATTATATTCAATATGGAATGAAGTGGGGCCCATCTTATATATATAGAAGAAAGAAGCATGAATGAGAAGGCTGGAGACGTGGGGCTGATGTTAAGAAAAACACGAAAAAAAAAGAGGCTTGGGCACGTGATTTTTTAATAGATGGAGGCTTCATTATATCACGTTTCCTTCATTCATTCACGCCTCTGATCCATTCGCACAGTCTAACTCATTCACGCCTCAAACTCTCAGCAAATTTTTGCCTATATATAGATGCAATCATCTCATTCACGAGACGACCAATCATCCAATCCATCCTTCACCCATTCCATTCTTCATTCCATCTTCCATCTCCATCATCCCATGAAGCTTTAGTTCATCTTGAGGCTAGCAAGGAGGAAGCCCTTAGAGAAGCTTGAATCCATGGAAGAATAATTCAGAATTTTGGCTAAGACTTTCCTTATTTTTCCTACTCTTTTTCTCTTTCATTTATTATCTTGGTTAAGTTGTATTTGATAGGGAATTTGTGTAATTATAATTAGTGGTTGGTTAGACATTGATTAGGAAACATTTTTGTTGATTAATTGATCTGATTAATTCTAATATTAACTGAATTCCCATGTATGCTTCGAAGGTGTTCGATAAAATACATGAGTGAGCTTAATTGTTTAATTTGAAGATTCCTTAATGTTTAGTTGGTTAATTAAAAATTTAGGATGATTCAAAGGCTAATCAAATTAGTTAATCAATCAATTTGAGTGTTCAAGATCTTAAAGACAAGAATTGACAATTTAATGCGGGATTGAGGTCTCAATTCAACATTGGATTATTAATCTCTTGAATCTTGAGTGGTTACCCAAGATAATTTGTTATGAACACATTTAGGAACTCTTAGACCAGAATTAATCATAATTGGAATAGGATAAGGATAGTAGATACCAAGGGACGAATCCAAAGCTAGTCACAAGACCATAATTCACCCAATTAGATAGCAATTAGGAATTTTAATACAATTTAGTTTTAAGATAGTTTAATTAAATCAAAACCCGCTTTAGTTTAGAAATTTTAGAGTCTTTTAACATTTAGAACACTCAATTAAACATTGAACGCCAATTCCAAGGGAGATGACCTAGGTTGTGCCATTCGCTACATATTTTATCAGCCTAGTATTATTTTGAGGGTTATGCGACAAGCCACTCACTTTCCCTTTTCTTTTAGCTCTTCTCCTCAAATCTGAATTTTTTCCCTTGGGTCTGACATCAAAACAACACCAAAAATCTTAATAAAACTATGGAAAGGAAAAGGGGAAGGAGGAGAAGAAGTTTAGTGAAGGAAAGTGCTTGAAAAACTAAGGTTTTCATACCTTTCTTGCCTTATTTTTCCTCTTCCTCTTGCCTCCCCTTATGGGACATTTTCCCTTGCTCTCACTTCTGTTCTTGGGCATAAATGAAGTTGGCTCTAAGAGGGAGAGAAGAAGGGTGTGAAATAAGAAGGGGTTTCTTGAAGTTTCTTTTTCAAAAATTCCTATTTTTCCCTTCATTATTAACATTTTCATTTCTAATTCGTTTTATCTCCTTTTTTAGAATCATCTTTTTCATTATAAAATTTAGATCCTTAATCTTATAAAATGCCTTTGGAATCACTCAAGTTGGAGCTAAAACCTTTTCAAACAAATCGATTAAAGTTCAGGCTCACCACCGTTAGAAAACATCTACCGGAGTCGCTTTAACTATCCCGAGACTTTTCATGGTTTTTAAGGCCTCTGAGAACCCTAGAGAACTTAAAATTTTTATTTAAAAGCCCTCCTATGAGAATTCTAAAATTTGCCCAAAATTACGAAAATACCATTACATTTCGTTGCCTTTTCATAAAAATTTGTCTAGCTATTCTAGCTCCAGTTTCAAGGCACCTCTGACCTTGAATCACTATTATTTGAGGTCTAGAATATTATTCTAATTTTATTGGATCTCAAATCACTCTATCTGGGGGAGTTCCTTTTATATCCAGTGGATTTTGTGCGTTTACAAAAAAGTCATATATTATGTCTCTTATGTTTTCTCTTGTTTTCAGAGAACTAGATATTACATTTCTCCCTCCTTAAATAAATTTCATCTTCAAAATCTAGGTTACACTTTCCTCTTACTCTTTTATATTCTGGCTAGCTGCTCCTTTCTTTCCCTTCTTAGCTCTATACACTTATCTCAACAATTTCACTCTTTTGAGTTTTTCTCGGCCAGGGAACTTTCATTACTAGCTCTCAATGAAGGCTCTATTATTATAGAGTATAGGTTAGTTCTTCTCATAAGGGAAAGAAGTTTTTGACTCTGGAGGCCTATCCTGGAAGAGCTTACTAATTATATCGAATTAGTCTCAACCCATTTGTAGGGGTTAATATTTTTTCTCAGTGGACTCATTTACATATCTTGGGAGGTAGTTTATTTAGTATCAAATCTCCAATGGCTTCTCATAAGGTCTCATCATTTTTTTTATCATTACAGCCATTGGAAATTTCTATCTGTTTACTTACTTGTTTAAATATACTGTCCACTGTTTATCTCTACGTTCTTTTTTACTAGCTCATCCCATAATCACAATTCATATTTCTTTCTATCATAGGCCTCATGTCTCAATTGCTTACTGGGATTATAACTCCTTTAGGGAGTTTCCACTTTTAATGATCTCAGTTTCTTAATTTACTAATGCATTTGTCTCTTTAGGCCGGGAATTTTCCTTACTCTTTTTGCTCACTTGAAAGTGGGCATTTTATAGTCTCTCATCTCAACACTGGTAAGCCTAACTTATATTCTTTATACTAGCATCGAAGAGCAACTACCACTGACTAATGCTGAATTATGGTGGGATGCTGACTATACTTACAGTCTTAATCACTGGAGACATACTATATCACTTACCTCATTTAAAATTGCACCTAACTCTTTTTTGAATACATAGTCTAGCATATAAGGATCTCATTATCCTTTGATCAGGGCTAATATCTATTGGGTGGTGATTCGTCTAGCTTTAGCCTTAGAAAGCTACTTTCTTGCTTTCTTTATCCCATATGCTATGCTCATCTAGCAAGGGTATAGTTAGTGGTCTAACTATCTAAGTATAGCCTCACTGTCTTTGATGGCAATAGTCTACCAGACTTAAGAGATCTCTAGTTTCTGAGACAAAAGTTAACTGAAACTGTACTGGTCTTTAAGACTAACTACTCTGTAAAAACTATCTTAAGCTGTCATCTCATCAGAGAACTATCATGCTATAACTGAGGGCTCTCTATAACTCTGTGGGATTTGCTACGACCCCAAGGTCTACTGCGACCTCTCATAGCTCTGCTAAGGTCTATTGTGACCTACTATACTATGCTAGGATCTACTACGATCCATCTCTGGGAGACGTCAAAGTCTAAGATTATTGTATCTGAAAATAAAAATATGTGCTCACTAAGTCTGGTAACTGTCGCTTATAATTTCTAAGGCTCAACTCAGATGTCTTTCATGCTCTTCATGCGAAATGGGTCCTATATCATCTAATTCTCTAAGATCCCATCATACTGATACTCAAAAGCATTTTAATTTTTATTCATCACTCCTCATGGGATCCTCAGGTTCCCACTTTAGCCCTTTTTACTTGGGCTTTCTTCCCTTACTCTATTAACTTACCTTACTTTATTTGTACTAGTTCTATCTTTCCTCTCATATCCTGCAATTTCTGACTATGCCCATATTCTGCTTTTGAGTGCCTTAGCACCTGGGCATTTCATACACTGGGTGTGCCTAACATCTCTAGCAAGAGAGAGGCTATACACTGGTCCCTTCTCATTTCGTTTAATTATATTATAAGGGACTCAAATCATACATGCTGAACTCCTGTTATTTGAACCTGAACGTTCTTTACTATTAGCATGTCCTTTTCTATATTATTATTCTTTACTAGGGATTCCTTTTCTACATGTTTTTCTTACTGTTCTAATATTCCTGGAATCCCTTCACCTCTCTTTTCTAACTCATTTCATGATTTAACTAACTAGAATACCCTTCGATTATTGGGACACTTTTATAATTGATGTCATCATTTGCTACACATTCAAGTCACATTACTGCTAGGTTGGCTAGATCCAATATCATGTAATCATTGTTGCAAGCAAACCATAATATCAAACACTAATACACAGGCACCTCATGACTGAGCTTAAAGCCATAGGACTCTTCCTCTACTTTATCCCAAGATCACTTTACATTACCTAACTATTTTTATTTCAGGCACTATCATGTAAAAAGAGTATCTATGCCAAGGACAACTGTGCTTTCTCAAGTACTCAAGCACATCAACTCGATATTTTTTCTCAATCTACTATATCCTCGGTTTGAACACCGTCATATATTTTCTCTCTTTTACATTTTACTATCCTTCTACTTAGGTAAAAGGATGTTCTACTACTAACTGTCCCTCTTACTAATTCGTGTTTCTTTATGCTCAAGAGCACTGGTATTCTTCCTAGGTTCCTCTACTTGTGCACTCTCTATAACATCAAGAGGGTCTACTTTCTCTTATACTCTTACTTTGTTCTTAACTAGACCGTCCCTCTATAAGAAAAATTATATTTAATGTAATCCTAGGAATTACATTTTGTGGCACTCTTGGCTTACACTCTTTCTTTGCATAATGCAAAAGCTCGCCTTCTTAGGTGGTCTCTAGTTCCTTCGAGCTTCCCTAAAGGTATTAAGGCATTAACTATTTGTCTTAACTCGTTTCTATGTTCAACTCAAAGCTAGACTTTCTTTCTATTTAATCTCTTTAACCTCATCCCCAGGAGCACAATGTACTAATTTTAGGGTTTTACAAACCTAATCCAGGACACATACTCTCAATGTCTGGATTCTACATTACTGAAGGCTTATGCTCCACTTGGTCTTCTAATTACTCACATGCCTTAACCCTATATTATTCTCATATTAGGCAGCTTGTCTAACTAACTATTGGACCCCTATCTATTTACTTTTTTATGCTCAGTCTGTTTGTCTAGTATTAATAAAGCGAGGGTGTTTCTTTTATAGCTAGTTTCTCAGCTTTTCCTCGCTTCCCTTATTACTATACTCTACAATCTAGGGGGTTTATCTAGGAGAATTTGCTAACCACTACTGAGTGCCCTCCCTGACTTAAGATGTCTTATCTTCCTTTTCTCGATCCAGGGCAAACTTTCACTAAGCTTTCAATCAAATTAATTTCTCTTCTTGCACTATGTTTCCTTCTACACATCTCACCTAGACAATGATACTGGTCACTTCTTTTAAACTTCAGCTTATACTCAGTCTGGGCTACTTATCTCATCAAACCTGTAGCTTACAATAAGCCCCATTATCTTATATAGGCCTACAAGAACTTAGTATTTTTCAAACTATTCTTATTCTCTTCTAAATCTCTATCATTGGGCTAATCATACTTATCTTTAGGTGTTACCTATAAGGTACACCTTTCTAGGGTGCTTATTATATTCCTCACTGCTAGTAGCCTTACCTTATGTAAATTTCAAGGCTACATTAACATCCCATTAATAGGGTCTAGGATCTTGTCAACAAGATCTCATATATTGCAGTGCAAAGTTTAAAACCCTATTAACAAAATTTTCCTAATAGTGTCTACAAGGTCTTAAACTCATCTTATTAGCCCATCATTTAGTGTTTCACAGGGTAGCATCCCAGGTTAAGGTCAACACCTTAGAGGTGGGTCTCAACAACCTTATTATTCCTGTGTCTAACACTCTCTAATGTTTTCTTTCTTTCTCAGTTTCAACTGCTAGGCCTACTAATCACGTGTTACTTATTGATCTTCTGTGACCATTTACCACTCTTTTCTTTGCTTCTACTAAGGTTTCCCGCTCTTTGTGTGTAACATCATAAATTCTAGCTTATCTCTATCACATTTGTATGCTCATATAGTGCATCACATGAGGAGAAATTAAAAAAGTCCAATTAAAGAAGGCATTTAATTACGCTGTGCTGTGCACAAAAATTTCATCTGTCACGTGGACCATTTGAGCTTATATACTAAATTCTCATATTTAATTACATGGCTTCAACTCATTTGCATCATAAAATGTGGCTTGCATCTCAAGAAAATCGAAATGAAGCACAAAACATGGACATTCATTTTCGGCCAACTTTTGCCTCTTTTCTGTATAAATTTTGGAAAATCATAACTAATTCTAGAAAAATCAAAATCATGTATTCTTGGCATTATGGAAAGCTACGGATGTCTAATTCATAGTAAAAATATTTCTAGACCATAACATCCATCACAGAGGATGTCTAACATCCAAAAATGTCCAGGGGTCAAATTGGCACTGATGTTGTCATAGATTTCTACAGAAAACTTTGAAAATGTCAATTAATTCCAAAAAAATCCAATCCATGTAAATGATACCAATTTAGAAAGTTGTGAAAGTTAACTAGAGAGAAAAATATCTCCATACCAGTTCATTGTGTCCAGACCTCGAAATTTCATAGAACAATAACTCAGGTCGGGCAAAACTCCTGATACTGGACAGAATGTTCAAAAATTCATATCTCCCTCTCTAGACTTCCAATTGAGATGCTTCTAGTTGGCACGAGTCACTGTGAATATCTAGTTTCTCTTATAAAATTTTTTGGCAATTGGATATCATTTGTGCCTTATGTGACAGATTTTATTTTTGGACCAAATGAATAGTGTAGCAGACCAAAATCAGAAAAATTGCCAACTTTAAAAATTCATCAAATATTCTATAGACCTCCAAAAATTATGGTCTTTAGCTTTTCAAAAATATCTCAATGAGACCTAATTGCATGCCAAATCTCATATCAAGAAGAGCTCATATGGCTAAAAAGTGATATAGGATTCTATTATGGTTAATTTTAGCTCTATATAGGATACCAAAATTGCCAAATGGCTTTCCTTTAGTTTTGGCACCTTTTGGGCAAGTCTAAAAGCACATTTAGGACTTGACTGAGCTGCCCAAATGGTCTTAAACTCTATGTCTCTCATTTTGGCCATACCACATGCAACTATACTCATACACATCAAGCCTTCAAGAAACATTCCCTTGCATTACATACCCAATTTACATTTTAGGGTTCACATATCATATCCATTCATTTATACATCACATATGATCATAATTATACATGTCCAAGAGGTCATGGACTATATACATCATTGGATTACAACATTTGACACAAATATGGCCTTAAAGTGACAAAATTCAAACACTTGGTTGTTAAATTCTTTTCTTCAAGGTGGTTGGCTTCTATTACCTTGTCCACTTAGTCCACCTAGCATGTGAGATCATTGGAGAGGAGGGGATGAGATTCAAAGAATCCCAATAGCTCATCTCTCATTCAATCATACATAATATATGCAAAGCAAGCCTTAAAAATGCATGCATGGATATCATGGAAGTCATGAACATTCAATAAGCAAGCTTGGCATGTAAATAAGTCATACAAAATATTCAAAAGCTTGCCAAGTGGATGGTTTGGCCTCACACTTTTTCTCATGGATTTTGGACTTGCCTCACCTATTCTTTAAGAGATTCTTAGACTCAACCATTCTCTTAGGAGCCCACTTTGCTTTTGGGAGACTCTTTGCTATGTCTCAACTAATCTTAAGGGTTCTTGGCTCATCCTCACCATGGATAAAAGTTCTTGGCCTCACCACACTTAAGCAAACTCAACAAACATCATAACATCATTTAGAAACATAATATGTCATCATGAAATCATGGCATATAAAATCATGCTAGCATACTTTTCATGGCTTGAAAATACACATACACACATTCTAAGACAAGCTAAACACACATCCATGCATAAGAGAAGGTGGAGAGAGCTACCTTGTATACAATCACACATGTTTTCCTTAGAATTCAAGCCTCCTCTTTCGGCCACACACACACAAAAGTGTAAGGAAGGTTTCTCTTGGCCTAAACACAATTTATGGAAGCCAATTAGGTTTATAAAACAAATTCTAAGACCACATGTGACAACCCTACCTTCTAATCATTGTAATTATGGTTAAGTATAGGATTAATAATTAATTATCAAGGTTTAGGTGGTTACAATTTATCATATTATGAAAATATGGGAAAAATTTGAACCTTGATGTTAGGGTCATCACCATACCACCTCTACAAAATAAAATGTGCATAAAAGAAATCTTACCACCATAAGAGGCTTATGATTCAACCATCCATCAGTTTTAATACTCAATAACCTCCCACAAATACTCCTATATTATCTCTTACCATTAGACCTTCGCCGCAGCCAACCTATGTGGCGCCGCGGCAGAAATGCTTCCTGGAACTACTGCTCTTAACTCCTAGGATTCTCACCTCGGCGCAATATATTCACGCCGCGGGGAGTTTTGCTTCTGCCCAACCTTTATTTAATTTCTTTAACTCGCGCTGCGGTAGGACATAATGCGCCACGGCGAGTTTTAGTTCTGTTACCCTCCTGGGCAATTTTTTTCACTTCGCGCCGTAGCGAGATTTATCAGGCTGCCACTGTCACTCCCTGGGCCAATTTTTTTCCTTATGCCGCAGCGGGATTGGTTATGCCGCGACGCCTTTCGGCTCTGTCTCTCCTTTAGCTGCGGCAAAGCCTTCTTAGCCGCGGCGGAACTCCCTCCTGTGACCATATTACCCAAATTTCTCCCTCTACACTCCAAATCTCATCTTAGAAACACTCTAGGTCCACCTACCCTTGTTTTATGTGATCCTAATGGTGTTTATCTACCCTATTTACCTATCAATCCATCCATTACCATTGCAAAACTAAAATGCTACTTCCTACTTGTTCTACTAGCTCATATAAGCAAATTCAAGAATATATGACAGTAAGATCACATGCATTAGCAGTAATTTACATCCCATGCAAATTCCATAGAGATTCCATTCAACAATAGCTTACATCCAAGGCATCATATGACTACGATTCCCATATGGTGATCCATATCACAATTTCAGCAAAACCACATATATATATAATGCTATAAGTTCATACATTAATATTCAACTATAATGAGACTTGAATCCTTAACGGTTACATTTCAATCAAACAAAATATAAACGCCTACACTTGGCAACATGATTACATGATGATGCTATGTAAACTAATAACAAAATTGCATCTACCCTATTCTACTCAGACCAAGTGTAGCTCCCCACACCCGGCCTCAGCTCATGGATGTTCATCCACTTGCTTACCCTTATCCTTACCCGAGAAACTTTCACCTGAAATATTAATCCCATAAAACGGGGTGAGATATAAATCTCAGTAACCAAGGCAATTCTATCATATATCCAATTTAATTAGCATATAAGCATGAATCAAAATCAACATCAAAATCATATCCATCATATCAGCAAATGAAACAATTGGGCTATCATGATTACTATCCCATACTAGCAATCATATTATCACATGTTAAAGGCCATTAACACCGGGAGAGGCCCGTCCACGGCACCTACTCCCTATTGAGCACAACCGGGACTCAGTGCATCTGGGTTTGATCATAACCCGGTGCTCGATCAAAGCACACGCACGGGTGGCAGCCGCACAACAGCTCCACCATGGACTCACAAGGTCCAATACAATATAACAGATAGCCAATCAATTCATTCAATATTTCAAATCATTCATTTACAGTAACATATGAAATTAAATCAAATATATACATGGAATTGATATAAACCCAGTTACCTCACTTGTAGACACTTGCAACAGTCACCAATGGTGCAGAAATCCTCCTATAACCATAGCATCATAGAATTACTACTCTAATTCATCATTAACAGTTACAATCAATACCCAAAGAATTTAAGATGCTAATGACTACCTAAGAATCACTTACTCAGCCACTATAAGTCCCAAATTCGGATTAAATTGTCCTCTACCAGAAAAACTCAATATTCCACCCAAAATCTTAAGCAAATTCGTACATAATTAATACCCATTTTATAAATCAGCTCTGGGGGTCTCAAATTAACAATTGAAGCATCATAATGGAAGGTTTAAACTCACCCAAGGTCAGCCTTAACCTCAACCTACGAATTTCACTAAGAAAATCCCCAAATTTCCACATTTCAGATTTTGGATAAAGTGAAAATGCTCCAAATGAAAAACTAATCGGACTAAATTAAAGAGGAAGATGAGGGGATTAAGTTGTATAACTATTACCTTGGCTGAATCTTGCTCTAAATGTGAGAAAATGCAGAATTATTGCCCCCAACCCTTGCCTCCTCTCCAAGCTCTGAATTTTCTCTTTGTGTTTGTGTTTTAGCAAGTGTGAGGGAGAGGCTGGTGTATTAGGGTTTTAGTTGGGTTTAAGTTAGGTCAAATGTGGGTCATGGGTTGCTCCAAGGTCCATCTTCATTTGGGCTTCAGATTTTTGCTTGTTGGGCCAATTTTTAGAGTGTTGGGCTGCAGAATTTTACTGGGCCAGTTTTATACATTGGGTTGCTGAAGTTTAATTAAGTTTGGGCCAAGTTTGAAGAGCTCAAGAATGTGGGTCTGCACAAGGGTTATTGGGCCTACTTAGAAGGGTCTATACAAGGTGGATTTTGGGCCTCCATCATACTAAATTGGGTTGGGTCTGCACCTAACCCATTGGGCCTCCATTAGCCTCTTATCATGATCTATTAATTTAAGCCTAGATAGTATTTCTATCTCAATTAAATCTCAACCCATATTAATTATTCCTAATTAATCTAATCCGTGATTAACACCTTAATTAATTATGGGGTGTTACACCACACAACTTGCTTAGATACTATGTTGTTCTATAAACCCCATTATGGTTCATAAATGCACCTAATGAAGCAACACCCCTCAAATAATTTCTAGGATCCATTCTTTCCTTTCAAATATGATTCTTGACTCCTTTTAAGCCTCTTAAAGTCATCATATCATTAAAACAAAGGGCTTAACAATATGTTGCTTCTTTAGGACATAATATGGAACCTAAAGCACCAAATCACTTTCTGAGTTATAAATTTTTTCCAAGGCCTCCCCTTATTTTCATTCATTAAATATGACTTAAGAATGGCCTTAGAAAAATTTAAAACTCTCCTTAGCTATAAGAACCCCCTTTGGCCGAGACATAGGGCTTTGTTGGCCTTGATGGAGATTTCTTTGTTTTCTTGAAGGAGGAAGCATGTGGGGAGCATCTTAGGGATCTTAGGAGCTCATTTAAACTCTTAATTAGGCCTAAGAATCATCATATAAAATCAGATTTGGGAAGGTGCACACAACCCTAGAATTTACATCTTGAAAACTAATGGTTATTTTGTTGTTTCCTTTGCATATTCTTGTTCTTCTCCCTCAAATACCTAAGATTCATTCTTAGTTGGGCTAAAATATCAGATTCTCCTATGGCTCCTAGGGTTAGGCAAAATGGAGAAGAAGGGTGGGTGAAGATATCAACCATAGGATGAAATTTTACCTAGTTTCCTTGCTTATTTTTGCTTGAATCTTGCTTTCTCCAAGCTCCTCTCTCCAAATCCGAAAGTCCCCTTGAGTTTCTCCCTTAAATCAGATTTATAAACTCCATTTTAATTAAAGGAAACAAAGGAAAAGGAAGGAGAGGAGGTGTGGATGAAGAAAAGCATGAAAAATAATCATGGAAACATACCTTAAGCTTGGATTTTCTTCTCTTCTTCTTCCTCCTTTGGTGCACCTCTCTCCTACGGTTTTTCTTCTGATTTGGGGCAGAATAATCTAAAGCTAAATGAGGGAGAGTGTGAGGCGCCACCTATTTATAAGTAGGAAGAAGTGACTTTTTTAAAAATTCCAATTTTGCCCTCCATTCTTTGTATTTTCGTTTCTCCTTCATTTTAGCTCCTTTTTCAGAACCTTCTTTTCCATTATAAAATTTAGGTTCTCAATTTAATAAAATGCCTTTGGAATCACTCAAATTGGAGATCAAACCTTCATGAATGAATCCATCAAAGTTTGGGCACACCGACATTGGAAAACGTCCACCGGAGGGGATTTAACTGTCTCAGGGCTTCCCATGGTTTTTAAGGCCTCTAAGAACTTCGGAGAGCTCAAAACTTTCATTTAAAAAGCCCTCCTATATGAATTCCAAAAATTGCTCAAAATTACAAAAATGCCATTACATTTCGTAGGATTTTTGTCAAAATTTGTTTCTTCATTCTAGCTCCATTTTTTCTTCAGTCTAAGGCTAGAATTCTCATTTTTAGGAGCCTAGAATGTTACTCAAATTTTTTAGAACCTTAACTACTTCATTTTAGGGTACTTGCTTTGAAAACGCGTCTGTTTCTGTCGTTTAACAAAAACTAGACATTACACTATGCGTCAATTGCCCCATAATAGCTCATTCCTCAAGTTGGCCTGAATATGACCAACAAGGCCATTCATGCTACAATACATTCCATTATAATTGAGAGTTTCTTTAGCCACTTAATCCGAGCCTCACTACCTCTGTATGCAGCCCATTATCAAAGCTAAAGGGTTATACCTCTTGCTTTACTTGTACACATATATAACTAACTACCATCTCTGGGCTGTCGAGGCTCTATGGAGTGTAGCTTTAATTCAAACTTCTGGCTTGAGGGAACAGCTTACTGGGCTCTTCACATCATCATAATATCTAGGTGTCGTGGCTAGGGGATAACTTTTTTTCTCATTTCCCCTATAAACTAGTCCTGTCTAGCTATAGTCTCATCTCATACTGCATTGTATTACTACTAGTCTCTACATTAAGCAAGACATCTCGGAATGGTCTGAGTATGACCACTAGGGAGAATTAGGCCTCACATACTCTCTTTGGCAAGTCTCTTTGTATCAACAAGATCTTTCTCATTATTCATACCTAGGGCTTGCTATTGATCCCGATGAGCTATCAAATTTCATAAAGCTCTAGTCGTCAGATCAATTAGCTCTGCTCAAATATTCTAGATGCCAACCTTTCTCGATATTCACTATATACTCCAAGACCATTCTACAACTTACTTATTATAAACATAGCCATAAACTACCTTCACACACCCAAGATATCTCATACAAGGCTTTCATAACCATACAAGCCCTTACATAGCCTCGCCACATTCTCAAGCCAAATCCAATCTTAGAAAACTTGGAACTTTGCCTTGGTACCAATAAATGTAAAACCATATTTACTAAGCTCATCTTACCTCATTTCTAAGTTCCCTTCCTTGGATCATACAAGTTTGCCAAGGAAAAAGCATTAAAAATATTCATTACATTGCATTACGTCACGAGTAAAATTTTCATTCGGTGTCTTGTGGGCCATATGGACTCATATATCTCATTCTCATATTTAAATATACAAATAAAACTCAAAACTATCTCAAGAAGTGGCCTAGAACTCGTGCAAATGGATGGTATACTTAAAATTATAGTGTGTAGCCTCGGGTACCCAGTCTAGATTATCTGCCTAAAATTTGAAAAATCATAACTAATTCTAGAAAAATTAAAATCATGAATACTTTACCATTCTAGAAATCTACTGATGTCTACTTTATGCTAAAAATAAATCTAACCCAAATAAAGGCTACTAGCCACCAGAAATTGATGAAATAGTACTAGAGGTCAACTATCATTACTAGTATTGTCCTCCAACTTCAAAAACTCATATCTCCCTACTCAAAGGTCCAATTGGGGTAATCTCAGTGGCCATGGAAATATTATCATGTCTAGCTTATGTTTGTAAGATATCATAGGCATTGGACATGATTTGACCCTTAAAATGATACAGCCTAAGTTTCTGACCATATAAATAGTGTTTGCATCAGTTTAGCAGAAAAATGACAATTTTGGAAAATGATAATTAATTTCACAGAGCTCCAAATAATCTAGTCTTTACCTTCCCAAAAGGCTCTAGATAATATCTATGTGTGTGCCAAATTTCATGGAAAAATTCGTTCATTTGGTTATATACTAATATTGAGTTGCAAAATGACTCATTTTGTATCATATAAGGGGTCCAAATGGTCCAATTTGAGTTCTAAGGCAACCATGACCACTTGAGCATGTGGAAATGCACCAAAATAACCTTCTAAACTTGTATCAAAGTTGTATAAACCTAGAAATTAAAAACTCACTCTCTCACCCATGCCATACACAAGATTACACATGCTTTACTTTACCATTCACTTCCCAAAATGCACATTACCAGTCATTCGGCACTAAAACTCATTCATACATCAAACATTTGGGTAGTTACATATGTTCAAATGATTATAAAACATTTCCATCATAGTATTACATCATATGCCATTGGTGTGGCTACAAAAGAGATAAAACTAGACACTTTGATGTCAATCTCTTATCTTCCAACTTGGTGGCTTCCATTACCTTGTTCATTTGCTCCACCTAGCATGTTAAGACATTGGAGAGGAGGGAATGGGATTCAAAGAATCCTAATAGCCCATCTCCCTTCCAATCACACATAAAGAATGCAATACAAGTCTTGAAAATGCATGTATGAGCATAATGACATGTATAATCATTCAAGAAGCATTCTTGGCATTTGATCAAGTCATACAAAGCATACATAGGCTTGCCAAGTAAGTGGATTAGTCTCATCCATTCTCTTATGGATTTTGGACCTACCTCACCCATTTTCTCTAAGTGGGTTTGACTCAACCTCACTCTTTAGAAACTCTTTACTTTGTCTCAACTAATTTTAAGGGTTCTTGGCTTATCCCCACCATGATTAGAGGGTTCTTGACTTTTCCACACTTAAGTAAACCAAGACAAGCATATAAAACATCATTTGAATGCATAAAACATCATCATGGTACCATGGCATATGAAATCATGCTAAAACACTTTTCATGGCTTAAAACACACATACACACATTCAAAGACAAGGTAAGCACATATTCATGCAGAAGACAAAGTGGAGAGAGCTACCTTTGTCACACTTGCACACTTTCTTTCTTGAACTTAGTTCCTCACCCATGTCTACACACTCACAAGAAGGTAGGATGTGTTTCCTTTGGCCTAGACACATAATATGTAAACCAATTATTCTCTTGAACTAAATTCTAAAGCTACACATTCACTAGAAAAGCTAGGTGGTTCATATGGCTCTTTTATGGTTCCATAATGCACTTAACCATAAGTCAACTATCATTACTAGTGCTATCCTCTAAATTAAAAAATTCATATCTCCCTACTCAGAGGTCCAATTGGAGTGATCTTGGTGGCCATGGAAAGCTTATTATGTCCAGTTTATACTTGTAAAATATCATGAGTATTGGACATCATTTGGCCATCAAAATGATATAGCCCAAGTTTCTGACCATATGAACAATGTCTGCATTAGTTTAGTAGAAAAATGCCAACTTTGAAATATCATAATTAATTCCATAGAGTACCAAATAATCTGGTCTTTAGCTTCCCAAAATGATCTGTATAAGATCTATGTGTGTGCCAAATTTCATGGCCAAATTCGTTCATTTTGTCAGATTTCATATTAGGTTGCAAAATCGCTCATTTTGTGTCATATAACGAGTCCAAATGGTCCAATTTGAGTTCTAAGGCAACCATGACCACTTGAGTATATGGGAATGCACCAAAATAACCTTCTAAAGTATGCATGATTTGGATTTATTAGAATTAGTTATGATTTCAGTGGCTAACGGTCTCTGTTTGGGCTGGACTTATTTTTAGCATAAAGTAGATATCTTTTGATTTCCAGAATGATAAAGTATGCTTGATTTGGATTTTTTAGAATTAGTTATGATTTTTCAAAGTTCAAGCATAGAATTTGGACTGGGTACCCGAGGCTGCACACTATATTTTTAAGTATACCATCCATTTGCATGAGTTCTAGGCCACTTCTTGAGATGGCTTTGAGTTGTATTTGTGTATTTAAATATGAAATGAGATGGATGAGTCCATATGGCCCAAAGAACACCAAATAAAAATTTTACCCGTAATGTAATGTAATATAATGAATAATTTTAATGCTTTTTCCTTGGCAAACTTGTATAATATAAGGAAGGGACCTTAGAAATGAGCTTAGTAAATATGCTGTTATAGTATCTATATGCCATGGTATCATGATGCCTTGTTATGCACTTAAATGACGCTTTATGAACTTGTTTTAGTTTTTTGAGTGTGGTGAAGCTAAAAGTCCCTTAGCTAGGGTGAGGATGAGGCAAAAGCCCCCAAGAATGGGTGAAACAAGCCAAAATTTTTCAAAGAGTGAGGCTTAGTCAAGAACCCTTTAAGAGAGTGGGCGAGGCAAGTCCAAAATCCCCCAAGAGAAGTGGGTGAGGCTAAACCATCTTCTTGTCAAACCTATGTATGTTTTATATGACTTTTTGAATGCTAAAAATGTTCCAAGAATGATTATGAAAGCCATGATGTCCATGCATGCATTTTTAGACTTGGATTTGTATTCTTTATGTATGGTTTAACGGGAGAAGAGCTATTGAGATTCCTAGAATCTCATCCCTTCCTTGTAACATCTGGTTCTCTGCAAACGTGAGAAACGTAACGTATGGTTTCTCTGTTAACAAACGAAACTCACCAGATATAAAAGGAAGTTTTCCAAGATGATGTAGTTAAGGTCCCAAAAAAATTGGGAAGAATTCTAGACTCCTAGAAATGAGAATTCCAGGTTCAGACGGAAAGAAAAATAGAGCTAGAATGAAGAAACAATTTCTTATGAAAAGCTTACGAAACATAATGGCATTTTCATAATTTTGAGCAAATTTTTGAATTCACAAAAGAGGGCTTTTTAAATGAAAGTTTTGAGTTTCCCAAGGTTCTCAGAGGCCCTAAAAACCATGAAAAGGCCCAGGATAGCTAAAGCCCTTTCGGTGGACATTTTTAACATCAGTGTGCTCGAATTTTGAAGAATTCATTTGGGAAAGTTTTAGCCCCGATTTGAGTGATTCTAAAGGCATTTTACTAAATTGGGAACCTAAATTTTATAATGAAAAAGATGGTTCTAAAAAAGGAACTAAAACGAAGGAGAAACAAAAATACCAAGAACGAAAGGCAAAATAGGAATTTTTGAAAAGTGTAACTTCCTCCCACCTATATATATGATGCACCCTTCTTCTCCCTTCATGTTGGATGGCCAAGTTCAGCCTAAAACCAGAGGAAAACCCTAGGGAGAGTGGGGCACAAGAGGAGGGCAAAGAGGAGGAGAAATCAAAGGCTTAAGGTATGGAAATTAATAGTTTTTCATGCTCTTTCTCTTCCAAACCTCTTCTCCTCCATTCTCCTTTGTTTCCTATGATTATAATGAAGTTTATAAATCTATTTTAAGGGATAAATTGAGGGAAAAATTCGGATTTGAAGAGAGGAACTCAAAGAACACAAGATTCAAGTGAGAAAAAGCAAGAAAATAAGGTAATTTCTCTTCCTATGGTTGTCATCTTTGGTTTCCTTCCCCACCATTTTGCCCCACTTGAGAAAACCTTAGGAGGAGATGATTTTTATGCAGAACCAAGCATGAATCTAAGGAAAAAGGGTGTGGAGATTAAGAATATGTAAAGGGAATTATCAAAAAATCATTAAATTTCAAGATGCAAATTCTAGGGTTTGAAGTGTTCCTTCTAAATTCTGATTTTGTGTGATGATTCCTAGGTCTAATTAAGAGTTTAAATGAGTTCCTAAGATCCCTAAGATGCTCCCCACATGCTTCCTCCTTCAAGAAAACAAAGAGAATTCCAAGGAAGCCAAGGAAGCCCTATGTCTCAGCCAAACAAGGTTGAGGTAGCTAGGGAGAGTTTTAAATTTTTTTAAGGCCATTCTTGAGTCATGTATAATGAATGAAAATGAGGACAGGCCCTGGAAAAAATTTAGAACTCATAGAAAGTGATTTGGTGCTTTAGGTTCCATATTATGACCTAAAGAAGCAACATATAGTTAGACTCTTTGTTTTAATTGTGTGATGACTCCAAGAGGCTTAAAAGGATTCAATAATCATATTTGAAAGGAAAGAATAAAGCCTAGAAATTATTTGAGAGGTGTTACTTCATTAGGTGCATTTATGGAGAAAGTTGTGTGGCCTTAGAAATTGGTTCATGAACCTAATTGGCTTCCATAAATTATGTCTAGGCCAAGAGAAACCTTCCCCACACTTTTGTGGGTGTGTGGCCGAAGCAAGGAAGGGAATTTCAAGAGAAAAAGTGTGTGATTATGTGCAAGGTAGCTCTCTCCACCTTCTCTCATGGATGGATGTATTCTTAGCTTGTCTTAGAATATGTGTATGTGTATTTTTAAGCCATGAAGAGTTTGATAGCATGATTTCATATGCCATTGTTTTAGGATGACATATTATGTCTCATACGATGTTTTGATGTGTGCTTGGGTTTGCTTAAGTGTAGTGAAGCCAAGAACCCTTAGTCATGGTGAGGATGAGCCAAGAACCCTTAAGATTGATTAAGACAAAGGAAAGAGTTTCTCAATAGCAAGATGGACTCCCAAGAGCATGGTTGAGTCCAAGAGTTCCTTAAAGAATGGGTGAGGCAAATCCAAAATCCACAAGAAAATGGGTCAGGCCAATCTACTTGCTTGGCAAACCTTTGTATGCTATAAGTGACTTTTTCAAATGTTAAGAATGCTTCTTGAATGATTTCACATGTCCATATGCCATGCATGCATTTATAAGACCTGTTTTGCATCCATTATGTGTGATTGAATAGGAGATGAGCTATTGGGATTCTTTGAATCTCATTCCCTCCTCTTCAATGATCTAACATGCTAGGTGGACCCAAAGAGCAAGGCAATGGGAGCCAACCATATGAGAGATGAAAGAATGACATTAAAATATGGAAATGTTGTCACTTTAAGGCCATAGGAGGAGCATATGTTGTAATCCATGGTTGTATATGTCTTATGAAATCATGAACATGTATAATTATGACGATATGTTATGTATAAATGGGAGAATGTATTATGAGACCATTAGAATGTGATTTAAGTATGTAATGACAATGTAGCCTCTTGAATGAGTTTATGTAATTGTGTATACTTGCAAGTGGCATAGCCAAAATGAGATGCATGAGGGTTGGGACCATTTGGGCAGCTCATACAAGTCTAAAATATGCTTTTAGACTTGCCCAAGAGGTGCCAAACCCTAAGGAAAATCATTTGGTCACTTTGGTAACCCATATGGAACCAAAATTGACTATAATGGAACTGTATGTCACTTTTTTCCTAAATAAACTCTTCTTGTTCTAAAATTTGGCATGAAATTAGGGTTCATTAGAGCTTTTTGGGAAGCTAAAGTATGGAATTTTCAAAGGTCCATAAAATATTTGATGAATTTCCAAAATTGGCAAATTTTTTAGTTTTGGTCTGATGTACTATTCACTTGGTCCGAAAATGAATTTTGTCACATAGGGCTCAAATGATGTCCAATTGTCACAAAATTTTATATTGAGAAACTATATGTTTCCAGTGACTTGTACCAACTAGAATCACCTCATTTGGATGTCTAGAGAGGGAGATATAAATTTTCTAAGTTTCTGTCCAATATCAGTAACAACACCCGACCTTAGTCATTGTTTGATTGGATTTCGAGCTCTAGGAATGCTCAAACTGGTCTAGAGACATTTTTTCCCTCTAGCTAACATCCACATATTTCCATATTGGTATCATTTTCATGGATTGGATTTTTGTAGAATTAAATGGACATTTTTGAAGTTCTCTACAGAATTCTGTGACAGCTCCAGTGGACAGCCAAACCTCTAGACTTTTTCAAATGTCAAACGTCCTCTGTGATAGATGTTATGATCTAAAAATATTTTTAGTATGAAGTATACATGTTACAATTTCCAGAATAGCCAAGAATGTATGATTTTGATTTTTATAGAATTAGTTATGATTTTTTAAATTTGTGGCAGAAAAGGGAGCAAATTTGGTTGAAATTCCATGTGTATATTTCATGCATTCCTTCGAGTTCCTTGAGATGTAGGCCACTTTGGATGATGTAATTGAGTTGTATCCATATAATTAAATATGAGAATGTAGTGTATGAACTCAAATGGTCCACGTGACACCGAATGAAATTTTTAAACACGACGCAACGTAAGGAAATGTATTATTTTGATTCCTTTTTCCTTACCCCTTCATGGAATTGATTATGTAAAGCATGTGAATATCATGAAATGAGTTAGAAATATATGGTGTTACATTTCTCCCTATTTGCCTAACATGTCTAGGTTGACCAAGTGAACTAAGAAATGAGAGCCACCAAGCTTGACGAAGAGAGATTGATAACAAAGTATGTGAAATTGTCTATTTTGCAGCCATATGAATGGCATATGATGTAATCCCATAATGAATATATTGTATAATCCTTTGAACATATGTAATTACATGAATACTTGATGTACAAATGAGATTTGATGCAATGTGAATGATATAGCAACATTTGGACATTGAATGGCAAGATGAGGCTTATGTGTTTTTATGTGTATCTTAGGGTGAGAGTGTGAGTTTATGAAATCTAGGTTTGTGTACCTTTTAGACATGTTTAAAAGACCATTTTGCTACTTTCCCACATGCTCAAGTGGCCATGAAAGCTTTGAGAGCAAATTTGACCACTTTGTGACCCTTTGAAAAGCATAAATGGACCAATTTACGACCCTATAGCACAATTTGAACAAATAAATGAATTTTTTCATGAAATCTTGCATGCATATAGATCATAGCTAGATATCTTTGGAAAGATAAAGAACATATTATTTAGAGCTCTGTGGGATTAATTATGAATTTTCAAATTTGTCAAATTTTAGCTATTCTGATATGGTTACTGTTCATATGGTCAGTTTCTTCTCCTATATCATTTGAGGGCCAAATGATGTCCAATGCTCATAAAATTTTACAATCATAAACTAGACATGATAAGATTTCTATGTCCACCAAGATCACCTTAATTAGATGTCTGAGTAGGGAGATATAAAATTTTGAAGTTCTATATGATAGTACTAGTAATGCTAGGCGAGCTTGGTTACTGTTCCATCAATTTCCAGTTGCTAGACGTTCCTGTTGTAGTCTAAACTTATTTTTATCATAAATTAGACATATGTAGCTTTCCATAATGGTATAGTGTGCTTGATTTTGAGTTTATTAGAATTAGTTATTATTTTCCAAAGTTCATGATAGAAAGTTGGCACACTAATCCGATGCTGCACATGTAAATTTTAAGTATATGGTTCATGAGCTCGAGTTTTTGGCCACTTCTTGAGATGGTTTTGAGTTTTATACATATATTTAAATATAAGAATGAGATGGATGAGTTCATATGGTCCATGGGACACAAAATAAAAATTTTATCCATGACATAACACAAAAATAATCTAATATTTTAATGCCATTTTCTTGGAAAGCTTATGTTACTCAAGGAAGTGTGACTAGAATTAAAATGAGGTGAGTTGTATGAATATTGTGTTACATGTGAAGGCTTCCTAGATGTCTTAAGAAATCATATATACCCTTAGACAACTTAAATTACTACTAGAAAATCTCATCTTGGCCTAAGTGTAATTAAATCCTTCGATTTGCTAACTTACAATCTAATGCTTCTTATTCAATTTCAATGGCATCTTCTTAATTCTCACAGTCCATAACCCTTGGTTTCATTAAGAATACATGAACAAAACTCTCCTCCTCACTTTCTCTCTTTAGGTTGAAATTTAAATGGCTTAGAAACATAAGATTTTGCAAGTATTTCAAGTAAAGTTTTACCTTAAAACGAAGCTCTCTTCATGTAAATTATTTTTTACTAATTGGTTTCTTGAAAAGAGTTCCTTTTTGGCTTAGGCTAGATCTAAATCTTCAAGTTTTCAAAAAAAGGAAACCACCATTAGAGAGCTCTTAGAGAAAGGAATAACTTTCTTAACTGATGCGGAATGAAATGGGGTTGTTTACTTACCTAAACGGGAGCTTAAACTTCTTCTCTATCCCTTGTCTTAATGTCATGCCATGGCTGCTCAAAATTCTGAAAATGGAAGCTTGAAGAAGGTGATTAGGTGTAATCTTACTTAAGAAGCATTTTTTACAATTTTTCAAAATAACCATTTTGCCCTTACGCACTTATTTGCTCCATCTAGGCTCATTTCAACTCATTTTTGAGAAATATTTTTTCCATCATAAAATTTAGGTCCTCTAATTCATAAAAGGCCTTTGGTTTCATCTAAATTGGATTAAAAACCTTTCCAAACAAACTAATCAAAATTCGGATCAACCGATGCTTTAAAACGTAAACTGAAGGGGTTTAAACCATTCTAAGGGTCCCTATGATTTTTAGGGCCTTTGAGAACCCAAGAAAACTAAGTTTTCCCATTTAAAAATTCTTTCTTTGAGTTTTCTAAAAAGTACCTAAAATTATGAAAATGTCACTACATCTTCATTAAATTTCATCTGGTTATTATAACTCTATTTTCATGGCACCTCTAGCCTTGGATCCTCATTATTTGAGGTTTAGATTATTGCTCTAATTTTATTAGACCTCAAATCATTCTATTTGGGGGACTTCCTTTTATATCTGGTGCGTTTTGTGTAACACCCCAAAATTAATTAAGGTGTTAATCATGTATTTAGGTTGATTAAGAATAATTAATATAGGATAATTGGACAAGTTATGTTCATGAAAATTTTAGAGAGATAAATTATTAATATGGGTGTGAGATTTAATTGGGTTAGAAACCTCATCTAAGCCTAAATTAAATTAAGTAGGCTATAGTTAGAGGCTAATGGAGGCCCAACAATTTTATGAGCAGACCCAACCTCTTATTGTGAGACTTGGCCCAAAAGAGAGCACCTAGTGATGGCCCAAGCTAATTTAGTGAGATAGAGGCCCAAGACCCAAGTCACATAAGCTTTTATAATTGGCCCTATAACCTTTATGCAGACCCAAACCAAAGGAGCTCTTAAAATTTAGCCTAACCCAACTACAATTTTGTAGCCCAACTCATGAAATTTGCCCCAACAAGTATAAAATATGAACCCATATAGACTTGGGCCTTTGGGTCAACCCATAACCCATTTAGGACCCAACTTAAATCCTAAAAATCATTCTAGCCACCCCTCATTCTGCGGAACCACAATAAACACAAACACATTTTCGGAGGTCCCTTGGAGGCTAGATCTTCTCCTACTTTCTTGGCCTCATTTCTCACTTTTAGGCTCAAAATTAAAAAATAACTTAATCCCCTTCTCTTTCTCTTCATTTTGACCTGATTGGTTTTTTATTTAGAGCATTTTCACCATACTCAAAATCTAAAATGTGGTTGTTTTGGATTTTCTTAGCGAAATTTCATAGGTTAAGGCTAGGGGTATTGTTAGGTAAGTATAAACTCTTCATTATGATGCTTTCTCTGCTAATTTGAGACCCCTATAACTGATTTATGATATAGGTATTGTTTTTATATGAATTTACTTAGAATTTGAAGTGTTGTTTTGAGATTTCTGGGGTAGGCTAAACCAAATCTAAATTTGGTTCTTGTGGTAATTAGGTAAGTGTTTCTGAGTTAGTCCTATATAGCTTAACTCCTTAAGTAATGGGTTTGCTGATATAAATTATGATTAGGGATAGTAATGGCTTGGTTTTGTATCCATAGGCTGAAGTAGCATTAAGTTGGCTCTTAGAGGATCAGTTACAAGTGAGGTAATTGGGGATTTTATAATTCCATGCATATATCTACTTTAATTTTATATTTGCTGCACATGAAAGATTTGAAATTCTAAATGAATTGATTGGCTATTTATTGTATTGTATTTGGACCTTGTGAATCCATGGTAGAGCTGTGGTGAGACTGCCACTGGTGCATGTGCTTCAACCTGGCATCGGGTTATGATTAAACCCTAGATGCACTGAGTCCTGATTGTGCTCATTGGGGAGCAAGTGCCATGGACGAGCCTCTCCCGGTGTTATTGGCCTTTACATGTGGAAATATGATTGCTAGTATGGGATAGTAATCATAGTAGCCTAATTGTTTCATTTGCTAATATGACTAATATGATTTTGATGCTCATTTTGATTCATGCATCTATGTTAATTAAATTGGAATATATAAATGGAATTTGCATTTGGTTACTGGGATTTACATCTCACCCTATTTCATAGGGTTATACTTTCAGGTGAAGGCTCTTTGGGTAAGGATAAAGGAAAGCAAGTGGATGAAAATCCATGAGCTCCAACCATATGTGGAGAAGGCTACACTTAGATTGATTTAAATAGAGTAGATGCTAAATTTTGTATTCTTTTTGTATAGCATCATCATGTAATCATGTTGCCAAGTGTAGGGCTTGTATTTTGATTACTTGAAATGTATCTATTAAGGAGATAGGCCTCATTTTAGCTTAGTATTGGATATATGAACTTATAACATCTGTTATGAACTTGTTGAACCTATGATATGGTTTACTACTTAGGAAATATAATTATGTGATACATTGGATGTAAACCTAAACTAGTGATGCAATGCATTCCTAATGGAATATATATTTGAATGATAATTGTTGGTAGCTTAAAAAATTCTTACCGCTATCAATCTATGAACTTACTGATATATGGTAGTTAGAGGAGTAGGAATTAACACTTAAGTGTTGGACTAATAACAATAGATAAGCTGGGTAAATTAGATAGAGTAAAGACATTAGAGCCCATAATTTAAGGTAGAGTGACCCTAGAGTGTCTCTAGGGGAAGAATTGGAGGGTATGAGACAAGATTTAGAAGTTGTAGGACCAGAAGGTGTTTCACAGCAGTTAAAATAGTCTTAGCCACGGCTAATAGAGGCAAAGTTGACCAGGGAGAGGTCTAGAGAGCAATTCGCGTGCAAAGAGAAGTGGAATTAGCCGCAGCAAAATGTGAGAGGCCAATCTGGAAGTCATCAAGACAGTAATTCATCGCGGCACGAAATGGAGTTAGCCACGGCTAAAATCGAGGGGCAAGATTGGTCATGTTTCAGAGAGGAATTAGCCGCGATGAAAAGGGAAATTGGCCATGACCAATATAGAGGGCGAGTGAATTATACTCCAAGAGGTCCTCTCGCTATAGCAAAGCTCAATAGCTGTGGCAAAATATGTGACGGTGTAAGGAGTGAACTCGAGAGCAATTAGCTATGATGCAAAAGTATTTGGCTGCAGCGAACATCTTGAAACTCTTATATTAACCTAGAAACCTTGGTTTTTCCTGTGGCAACATCAAAGGATGACTAAGAAGCATTTGTAAAGGGTTCTTGAGAGTTGAAAATGAATGAGAATAGATTTAAAGGCTTTTAATTGGAGATTTGTTTCACTTATGTACATGAATGCTTGTAAATACTTGGTTAATAATTCTAATAATATTAAGGTTCAAATTTCTTTACTTTTTCCTAAATCCATTAATTTAAATGGTGTTAGACCTTGATTTTTAACTATTAATCGCATGCTTAAGCTTAATTACCACAAGTAGAAGTTAAGGACGTCACATTTTGTATATTTACGAAGAAACTAGACATTATGTTTCTCACATTTACAGAGGAACCAAATGCTATAGGTAAAATCTAATATTCTATATTTTAAAAAGTAATATAGTCCTTAAAAAAAGGAAAGAATCAGTTAAAAAGGGGTTCATTAAAAGGAAAGAACCAGTTAAGAAAATTTGACCTAACCAATGGAAACATTAGGGATTTAGAAAACATAAGAATTGACTTGAGAAATGAATATTTTTTATCATAATATTATGAACTAGGGCTAGCAGATTAACTAGATGAGGTTGGTTTGGCTAAATCTCTGACATATGCAAATTCAGATCTTGGGTAGCAATAATTTTAATCAAAATTTCTAAACTATTTTAAGTCCTTGTAACCTTTAAGCAAATATTTTTAATAAAGAAGAGAGTTTAAATTTTAGTGTGAAGCTGTTGGTTTATGAAAATATTGAAAATGAGCTCAAATGGGAGAAATTAAAGTGTAAGGGCAAAATTGATATTTTTGAAAAAGTTATAAAAACCCTAGATTCTTTGAATAATGCCACACCGTTCATCTTCTTCCTCTCATAAACAATCTTGGCAGCTCTTAGGACTCTTCCATGGTGGCGTGAAAGGAAGGGGGAGAGAAAAGGAAAAGAAGGCTGAAATAGGTAATGATTTATGCCAAATTTTACTATGATGGATGTAATAACTAATAATTTAGAAACTGAACTGAACTTAATAAACTAATACGAGAATACCCTAAAGTAAGACAAATTAAGGCTAAATGAGATTATGATATTAATTAAAGTATCTTAAAATGTGGATTAGAGCCTAAGGTTAGCCTAGAACTAGAGCCAAAATGGCCAAATGGAAAGCTACAAAGGCCAGTGACATTTTTGTAATTTTGGGCAACTTCTAGACAACTCAAAGAAGGAATCTTTAAATAGGAGAATTGAGTTTTATGGGGTTCTCAAAGGCCTTAAAAATCATAGGAACCCCCAAAATTGTCAAAACCCCTCTGGTTTGTATTTTAGAGTGTTGATTGACCAAAACTTTGACCGAATTATTCGGTAAGGTTTTAAATCTAAGTTGGATGAAACCAAAGGCATTTTATGAATTAGAGAACTTGAATTTTACAATAGAAAAGACAATTCTTAAAAAGGAGTTAAATGATCATAAATGAAAAGAACCAAAATGAGGGACTAAATTGGAATTTTGAAAAATGTTGTATATGAAACCCTAGCATTTTAAATCATGTCCCACTTCTACCCATTCTCTTAACTAACATTCCTTTAGTCCAAAACAAATTCAAGAGCTATCCCAAGAGATGCACCAAGTGAGGGAGCAAAGGGAAGAAAAAGAAGCCTTGAAAGAGTAAGAATTCAACACTTTTTCATGCCTTCTCCTTCACTAAACTTCTTCTCCTCTTTCTCCTCTCTCTTCTCATGGTTTTGATAATTTATTTGGACATGTTCTATGACTGGTTTAGTAGAGGAGAGGGAGAGTTTGAACAAAAGCTTGGAAGCATGGAAAAGCTCTCTTGAAAAGCTTGCAAATAAGGTAAAAAAACCACAACCTAAGTGCTTCTTCTTGGCTTCCTCTTACCTTCATGTTTCTGCCAAAATACGAGGTATATGTAAGGGACTTTATTTTGATCCAAACTTGATAGGAGATGGGGTTTTGAAGCATGAGGAATCATAAGAAGCAATTAGGATTTAAAAAGTACCTATAAATAACAAGTTATGGCCACTAAGGTTTTAGTTGCACATAGGGATTTATGGAGCTTTCTAGTAATGATTTAGATTGTGTAAGACCATGTTTCAGTTCTTAAGAGATCTAGAAAGCTTCACAAGTGGCAAATTCCCTAGGAAAACTAACAAACCCCATGGGCTCCTTAGGTAGGTGTGTGTCTTGGCTAAAAGGGAGAACTAGTACCTAGGGAGAGTTTTCTTTGATTCCAAGAATTGAAATAGTCTAGATATGAATTATAGACACTAAAGGAACCATTAGTTTGAATTTAGAAACCATATTTTGAAAGTTAAAAATTTAGGTTCCTTTTAGGCATAAAGAAGTAATTTGATGTTTGGCTCATTGGATCAAGTTTGTGATGGCTTTAATGACTTTAAATGGAGTCATGTAACTTAGATTGAATGAGAAATTGGAGTCAAATCATGGATTATATGAGTTGCTTCATTATGCCCTTGTATGGAACCATATGCATACTATAAGCTAGAAGTAGCTTGTGTAATCTTTATGTAAGGCTAGAGATGGTTCCATTGATGTGTTTGTGTCCTTTTGATATATTTAGGCCAAGCAAAGCAATCCTCCTCCAAGTGTGTGTAAGGCTGAACCAAGGAGCTAGATAATCAAGGAAGAAATTGTGTTTCATGAACCAAGGTAGCTCTCCATCCTTTCTTGTATGCATTTTTTGGTTGTTTGATTGTCATTTAATGCTTGTATATATGTTTGAATCATGAGACATGCCTATAGCTATTGGTTTGATACTATGGTATCATTATGCTTATTAAATTGCTTTTGAAAGTGAGATTGTTCATTATGAGTGAGGTTGTGCCAAAAGTCCTTTGGAATGAGTGAAGTGAAGCCAAAAGTCCTTGATAATAGGTAAGACAAGGCCAAAAGTCTCAAGAATAAGTGAAGGTAAGTTATAAGTCCTTAGAAAGTGGGTGTGACTAATCCAAAAGTCCCAAATAATAGGGTGAGGCTAGACCAAAAGCCTTTAGAACTTGGTTTTCATCTTGACATGTCAATGTGGTATTGAACATATGATTTGTTTAGTCCTTAAGTGTTTGATACATACTTGTGTTCTTTGACATGATTATATGCCATATATGCTTACTTGAAAGGGTGAAAGAGCTATTGAGATTCTTTGAATCTTACTCTCCCCTATTTTCCATCTACTCTTATCTATATGAAGCCTAAGAAAGCAAAAATGAAGGGTAAGGAGTGTGATTGGCATTAATTTGACAATAGGATAATTTTGATGTAATTTGATGTCAATATATATATAAGTTATTTTTGAGATGTAAACCTTTGATCTTATGTAAAAGTATGTAAATGTGATGTATGAACCAAATTTGAAGCCAAATGAATGAGAATGTATGATTTTTACATTCTAGAGTCTTGCCACTCATATGTATTTGAACAAGTAGAATAGTGAATTTGAGCTCCATGATGATTTGGACCTATTGTGATGCTTCTATATGTTATGTTTAAGCTTTTGAATGTGCTCAAATGGTCATGATATGTTTAGAAGGCCATTTAGTACCATTTGATCCCAAATTTTGACCATAATTTTGCCCTGAACTAAAATCTAAACAAATGGTGAATTTTAGCATGAAATTTGGCAAGCATATAGATCTTATCTAGAGCTTTTCATAGAAACAAAGAACACTATTTTTGAAGTTCTAGAGAATTTATTATGATTTTTCAAAGTTCACCAAATTATGCAGAACTTGTCATAGTACTGTTTATTTGGTCAATTTGGTTTTTGGTACCTTTGAGGGTCAAACGAAGTCCAATGCTCATGAAAGTTTACAAGCATATAGTTGTCATCATAAACTTTCCATAGCTACCAAAATCACCTAATTTGGAGCTATGTAGAGTGAGATACGAATTGTTGAAGTTTTTGGTTTATTGCAGAACATGATCTAGACCCAGTTATTGTTCCATTGGAATTTCATCAGTTAAATGATATTGTTTTAATCAAAAATTTTTATAGTAGTTAGAGAATGTCCTAAGCTTTCCAGAAAGTCTTAATTTGCATAATTTGGAATTTTCTAGAATTAGTTATAAATTTTGAAATTTTGGATTAGAATATGGAACTGAGGAAAATGCAAGTCTGTTATGGAATTTGTGATGGATTGCCTAAACCCAAAATGCATGCTTCAAATTGTGATGTTTCTAGTTGAATAAATGTGTTAAGGATGAAAGATGAGGTTGATAAGCCCAAATGGTCCATTTGACCAAAAATAAATTAATTTGGCTTTTGATAATGGTTATTTTCGCTACTAAAAGTGTTAATTTCATAAAAATGGATGTTTTATGTCAATTGTGATGTATATTAAGTGGTGTCTTAATATGGTATTACAATGGAGTTATGAAAATTCTTTTACTCCTTATGCTCTCTCTTATGGTAGTTTTGGTTTCTTAAAAGGGTGAACTTAATGATGTTTCCTTGAGTAAAAAAACTCATTTGAAAAATTTAATTACATCAAAAGATCTCCATCAAAGACTCATCAAACAAGGTATAATTTAAGTTAGGAAAATTTGTATTTCTTATTTGAATCCTAAATTATGATAGTTTGGCCAAGAGAGAGATGGGGAACCATGTATTTATATGATGAAATCTTAGAGTAATTAAGGGTTTATAAGGTGAAAAGTAAGAGTATGCAAGGAGATTAAATTAAAAACCAAGAGAAATGCATGTGGCTTCCTTTAGGGTGTAGGTTTAGGCATGGGTGTTTCAAAACTCAAGGAGGGTTAGTCAATCTCTGTAATACCATAATTGAACTAGAAATCAATTATAAGCATCCTAAAGCCATCAAATTCCCTATGAAATAAATAAAATCTCAAGGTTGGGTAGCATGGAGGCATTCTTAACCAAACAAAGAAGATGATACCTAGGGGAGTTTTTAATTTAATCTCATTATTTAAGAGACCTAAATGAGTAATATAACGGCTAGATGAATCATTAGTTTAATAAAAAGAATGAATTTTGATGATGTTCCAAGTTTGATGCCATGAAATACCCTAACTTGCCCTAGAAATGGAACACATGATATAACTAAGCTTTTGGACTTGTTTAGCCATGAAAAGTAAGTATAAATAAATGATGGAATTGCTATATGAAATGTGGCAAAAGGAACAAGTTATTTTGGAAACACTTAAAGTAACCTAATTCACACATTAAGTCTTAATATGTACATGTATTACTAGAATAAGATTGAATATATCTTAATTGATTATTTTTTATCTTAATTGATGTACCTAGGCTAAGCAAGTGGGACTACACTAAAGTGTGTGTGTGTTAGGCCATGGGATCAAGAGAAGGAGAACAAAGGAATTGATTGAATTTACTTGATAAGGTAGCTTTTCCTTTATGGCTTGAGTCCTTCGTTGTTTGTGTGTATTGTTTGTAATTATTTAGCTTGTTGGTTGTTTAAGCAGACTATGCAATTGCATGTGACCTACTTGGATTTGTGAGAGGTGTGGCTTTATATTCGGTGAGGCTAGGGAAGTGAGAATGGATTTGCTCTACCTTAGGCCAAAAGTCCCTTAAAGGCATGGATTTGCTCTTGATTGAGCCAAAAAAACCTATAGAGCATGAATTTACTCCTTTATGTATGGATTGGCTATGATTAAATAACATCTATGCTTACTTCCATAAGCTTAAGTAAGTCATATATATGTTTGAATATTAGTTTAACTACTAGAATTTTTTGAATCTCATATTTCCTTATCTGCTCCAACTAGACTAGGTGAAATACAAAGCAAGGAAAAGGAAGAGCCAAAGAACTAGAAAGGTCTATAATATCAAAAGATATGGCCTAAGATATGATATTGTATATGTGGTTATGTAAAATTATATTTTTTATGTAATGTAATGGCAACATGTGCAAAAGTGTTGGACCATAAATGTATGACCATTAAATACATGTATGAGATATTGGAACATAGTTTAGGATGTGAAAATCCATATAGTTTATAGGCATATTCTTATGTGAAATAGTGATTTTTAGATATAAGGAAAGTTTCATGTAATGAACCATTGCTATATGATGCATGTATGGATAGAAATTTGTTCATGGCAAGAAATGGGATTTTAGACTTCATTTGGTACATTTTAGAACCAAAATTTTGACCATTTGAACCATAAAATGTCTCTTTGCCCTTGATTACCTTAATGGCTGAATATAGGGCTAAAAGTTGGTAAGCATATAAAGGATATTCAAAGCTTTCTATAAAGTTAAAATTTGTAATTTTAGGAGCCTTATAGAAAATTTGGTGAATTTCCAAAGTTGGCCCCTAAAAAGTTATCATGGTATGAGTACTATTCACAGTATGCAGATATGTTTTTCATGTTCTTTGATGGAGCAAATGGATTCAATTTGACTTAAAAATTTTATGTAGAAAGTTTATATCACAAGCTTTAAAATTACACTAGCTTACCTTAATTGGAATTGTATAACTCAAGTTATGAATTTTTGAAATTGATGCTCTATTATATGATTTTTTGGGAAAAAAGGGCAAATAATTCTTTTGTATAAAAGAGCTCTATGTACACACTATATTGGATGAAACTGAACACTTGATCATGAATTTAAGATAAATTTATGAGATGCAATGATGAGAATCCATTTTTGAACATTTATGGGTACGTTTGATATAAATAGGATTGAATTTTTTCTCTTAAAGGGTTTGTTATAATAAGAAATAGGCTAAAAAGCCAAGTTTCAAGCTTCGAAGAGGCAACAGTAATGGGTTTAACAGCACATTAGGTATAAATTAGAAAAAAAAAATTAATAAGATAATGAAAGAGTAAGATATTTTCCATCTCAATATGGCTAAATAAGGTTAACAAAGTCATTGTGGTGCATAAAATTGGTCAAAACCCTAATGGCATGCAAAATAAGGAAACTAGTAGAAAAATTGTAATTAGAGTGTTTTAAGCTATTCTGAGCCATTGTGGACCTAGAAAATGATTATATAAGTATAGAGGATCTTAAAATATCTTATGTCTTAAAGTTATCTAGAAATATTGAGTTTTTGGGCCAGGATCAAAGCAAAATGAATGTAGTAGAAAAGTTATAATTTTGACCAAAATAGTATAAAAATTTAGGGTTTTGTTTTAAATGAAAAACAAATGGAGATAAGGATAATTTTCATTATCCTAAGGTAAAATAGCATGCAGAGTTTAACTAGAGGGCCCCACTTTAGCCAAAATCCTTAAATTGTGCAAGAACAGTTAGACAGTGGTAGTACTATAATTTAAGTTATTTTAGACTATTTTAATCTATTGTGACCCCTAAAATTATATTTTTAATAAAAAAGAGATTTCAAAACTTCATATGGAATAGTTAGAATAAAAAATTATTAAAAAAATGAGCTACAATGGAGGAAAAGTATACATGAAAGGCAAAATTCTCATTTTTGAAATATCATAAAAGGTCCCCCTTTTCTTTAAAAATGACCAATAGCTCTTTTCCCACCTAGGAACCAACATAATGGGTTGGAAATTTTAAAGGAAGAACATGCACAAGAGAGGCCATGGAGGAAGGGATAAAAGCTGAAAAAAAGGGTATGTTTTAGCCACTTTCTCATCTCCTCCTAGTTAAAAAACTTTCTCCCTTTGTCTCAAGCTTTCTAATAGTGGTTTTAGCTTCTCAAAAGGATGAAAATTGAAGCTATTCATAGGGAGAAAGAAGCTGTAACAACCTTAACTCCTTTTAATAATGATTAAGCATAATTACACAGTTAATAATCATAAATCAAGGTCTAATGCTAGTACAAATAGCTATTTAGGGAAAATAGTAAGGAAATTTGAACCTTATTATTATTAGGGATTATTAATTTGAAAACCAAGCAATTTAAGCCAACAAGTAATTTAAATCATCAAATAAAACCTTTGATTCATTTTATCATTGATTCTATACTCATAAAACCCTCTTACAATTGTTCTTAAGTCATTACATACTATTAACCTTAAGAAAATTAGGTTTTGGAGGCTAAAAATAGGAGTTTAGTGCCTTAGTTTGTGACTTGGATGTGATGACCCTAACTTCTAACCATTGTAATTAAGGTAAAATACGTTATTAATAACCATAGATTAGAGTTACAAGACATTAAGACTAATTACATTTGAAAAATGTAGGAAAAATTTAAACCTTAATGTTATTAGAGTCATCAATCAAATAATTACAAGCATTCATGTACACAAGGGAAACCAACACTCATTTATAAGCCTTTGATTCTATTACCCATTAATTCCAACTCACAAGAATTTTCTACCAATTTTTCTAAGTCATCCCTTGAGGCTACCATATGAAAAACCAAGATTTCTAGGTTAGAATGAGAGTTTGGGACCATTAGCCGCAGCTAAATGTCCTTGTGCCACGACCAATTGCTCTTGGGTTCACTCTTTATCTTTACAGATTTCGGCACAGCTAGTTGGAGCTTCTCCACGGCTAACCTACATGGCGCTACGACGAGGAAGCCTCTTGGAACCTACCTCGCTCGCCTCTCGCTATTGGCCACGGCCAATTCCCCCTTTTGCCACAGCTAATTCCTTTTTGGAACGCCTGACAATTCTCACAAAAGTTCACCGTGGCCAATTCCCATTTAGCCGCGATGAATTACCCCCTGGACGACTCCCAGTTTTGCCTTTCACATTTCACTGGGGCTAATTCCACTTCTCGCTGCAGCGAATTGCTCTCTGGTACTTTCCCTGGGCAACTTCGCATTTATTGGCCGTGGCTAACATATTGTTAGCCGTAGTGAAATGCCTTCTGATCCTACAACTCTTAAAATCTTGTCTCATACTCTCCACTCTTCCTCTAATGACACCCTAGGGCCACTTTACTTTAATTATGGGGCTCTAATAGCTTTCATTAGCCTAATTTACCAGCTAATCTATCATTACTAGTTCAAGATTTAAGTGTCAATGTCTACTTCTCTAACTACCCTATATCTGCAAGTTCATAGATTAATAACAGTAGAATTTCATAAGCTTTTAGCAATTATCATTCAAATATACATTCCATTAAATATTTCATACATCAATAATTCAGGTCTATATCCAAGGCATCACACAATTACAATTCCTAAACGGTAAACCATATCATAAATTCAACAAGGTTCATACATCAGATGTCATAAGTTCATACATCCAATACCAAGCAATAATGAGACTTAACTCCTTAATAGATACATTCCAACTAATCAAAATATAAATGCCTACACTTAGCAATATGATTACATGATGATACTATATAAAAGATTAACAAAATTGCATCTACTCTACTCATATTAGCCCAAGTGTAGCTTCCTCCACACATGGCTAGAGCTTATGGATTTTCATCCACTTGCTTCCCCTTATCCTTACCCAAAGGGCCTTCACCTGAAAGTATAATCCCATGAAATAGGGTGAAATGCAAAGCTCAGTAACCAAGGCAAATTTCATTCATATATTCCAGTTTAATCAACATATATGCATGATTTCACATAAGCATCAGAAAATATACTAGTCATATCAGTAAATAAAACAATTAGGCTATCATGATTACTATCCCATACTAGCAATCATATTTTCACATGTTAAAGGCCAATAACACCTGGAGAGGCCCGTCCACGGCACCTACTCCCCAATGAACACAACCAAGGCTTAATGCATCTAGGGTCTGATCATAACCCGGTGCCCGATCGAAGCATATGCATGGGTGGCAGCTGCACCATAGCTCCACTATGGACTCACAAGGTCCAATCACACATAACAGATAGCTAACCAATTCATTTAGCATTAAATCATAATCATGCAGCAAATACAAAATTAAAATAAGATATATGCATGGAATTAGCATAAACCCCGATTACCTCACTCTATAGATAATTGAAAAGCCACCAGCAGTGCCAAAATCTCCTTATAACTATAACATCAAAAGATTATTACTCTAAATCATAATGTACAATAGCAACAAGTACCCAAGGAATTAAAATACTAATAGCTACTCAGAGGATACTTACCCAACCACCATAAATCCTTAAATTCGGATTGAATATGTCATCTACCAGAAACTTCAATATATCACCCTAATTCCTAAGCAAATTCGTACATAATTAATACCCATACTACAAATCAACTATAGGGGTCTTAAACCAGCAGAAAATACATTAGAATGGAGAGTTTACACTTACCCAATATCCCTCCTAGCCTCTACCTCCGAAAATCCTCTAAGAAAATACCAAACAACCACATTTCAGAATTTGGGTATGGTGAAAATGCTCCAAATGAAAAACTAATCAAGCCAAAATGAAGAGAAAGAGAAGGGGATTAAGTTATATAACAAGTACCTTGGCTGATTTTGAGCTTAGAAGTGAGAAATGGTAGATTTCTTGTCCCAAACCCTAGCCTCCCTTCAAACCTCCGAAAATGAGTTGTGTGTTTGTGTTTTAGCAAATTATGGAGGGGCTAAAGTGTTTAGGGTTTTAATTAGATCTAATGTGGGTCATGGGCTGACCTAAGGGTCCAATTGCAAGTGGATTTTGATTTAAACCTTGTTGGGCCATTTTTAATGTGTTGGGCTACATAAATTTAATTGGGCCAGACCAAGTTCGAAGAACTCAATTGAATGGGTACACACAAGGGTTATTAGGCCATCACTAGGTGCTCTCTTTTAGGCCAAGTCTCACCATAAAAGGTTGGGTCTACACCTAAAAGTATTGGGCCTCCATTAGTCCCTAACCTTGGCTTACTTAATTTAATTTGGGCCTAGATGGGGTTTCTAACTCAATTAAATCTCAAACTTATATTAATAATTTATCTTTCTAAAATTTTCGTTCATTTAACTTACCCAATTATCCCATATTAATTATTCTTAATTAACCTAAATCTATAATTAATACCTTAATTAATTTTTGGTATGTTACATTGGACATTCCTGTTGTGGCTAAGTTGGCAACTGGAACCTAAAAACTAAAATTTTGGACTTGTGCCATGACTTGGGTTGATCGCACCGCCACTCGAGTGGTTGCTAGAGTTCAAAACCAAAAATATACAATTTATGTCACAACCTACGCCTTCCACGCCATGGCAAGATTACTCTCTAGACCCTACTATTCAAAATTTCTCAGTCCACACAGCGACAAAATCTCCTTATACCTCAATGAAGTGAGCTACTAGGAAACTATTGTTGGTTTTCTTGATTCTCGTTGCAATAAGTCCTACTCATGCCATGGAAAGGTTGCTCTTTAGAAGCCTCCCTGGGCAAAATTCTTTCCTTGCTCCATGGTGAACCATAGTCCTGTAATGGTCCAAGCCATGACTTATGTAGTCTTGGCTATGACTCAAACCCCCTATGATCCTATGCTCTTACTTTCTCATTTCCTAACCATAAACCTATCATTTTAGGTGAATTCTAGAGCCTCCTTAACCATCATTCATGATTGCTCTAGGCCTCATAGCTCCCAAATGCCCTAATTATTAACCCACACTGATCATAGGCTTAAGGGGAATTCATGATAATTGATTACCCCTATACATACCAACATATGAATATATTATGAGGGCAAAGAAACACAAGTCCTAATAATATCATTCAAATATGTATTCTAACAGAGGTTCCATACAATGCTATCCAAGATCATCATTCACAGCAACACATGATTATACCCTTAAGTGACAAGTCATACTTCTTGTAACACCATCATTTCTAGCTCATACCCCTCATACCTTACATGCTCATATGAGATATAGGAAGAATAAAGTGAGATCTTCCTCTCTCAATGGATTCATACACTTGCTTAGAGTTGTGACATGGTTAAAAATTTATTTCAGTGTCACATGGACTGTGTGAGCTCATTCTATGCATCCTCATATTTAATTGCACCATTACAAATCATTTCAATCCCAAAAACATGCTTTTAGCCCATGGAAACCAAAAAGAGGTATAGAACATGCATGTTCATTTTCGGCCATGCTTGGCCTCATTTCTGGGCAAAGTTTGGAAAATCACAACTAAATATAGAAAAATAGAAAACATATAATCTCAGTCATTATGGAAAGCTTGAGATGTCTATTTCATTCTAAAAATATGTACAAGCCATAACATCCCACACACAAAAGGTTTGATAGGCAAAATCATCTGGAGGTCGGAGTGGATCCTGATACTGTCACAATTTACTGATATGAAATTCAAAAATGTCTAACTAATTCTACAAAAATCCAATGCATACAAATGATACTATTATGAAAATATTTGGATGTTAGCTAGAGAGAAAAAAAATCTCCAGATAGTTCATCAAGCCAGACTCTTAGAAATCGATGGAACAGTACCTCTGGTCAGGCAAGATGACTAATATTGGGCAGAAATTTCAAAAATGCATATCTTCCTCTCTAGACCTCCAAATGAGGTGCTTCCAGTTGCTACAAGTCACTATGACTGTCTAGTTTCTGCCTATAAATTTTGTAGCCATTGGACCATGTTTGTCCCTCGGATGACACAATTTCACAACTGACCAAATGAACAGTGCCAATGCAAATCCGAAATTCTAATACCAACTTTGAAAAATTATAGAAAATTCCACAGACTTCCAAATGACTTAATCTTTAGCTTTCCAAAAAGCTTTAGACAAGATCTAGTCACATGACAAATTTCAAGGCAAGTAGAGGTCATTTGGTTAGACTTGGACATCATGGGGCAAAGTGTCAATTTCTCTTGCTAAAGAGGGTTTCAAGGGTTCAAATTGGCTTCTCCTACTTCTAAGGCTCTATGAGCACGTGGGAAAGCATCAACGTAGGCTATTAAACATGGCTCAAATGTCTAACAACCCAGATTTGCAAAGCTCACTCTCTCACACCAACACATACACCATGTACATAATGCCAAGATCTTACTATTCATAACAAAACTTGCTACCTCATTCAAGATGGTTCTAATTCTCATACATATATGATAAATACATTCATTTACAAGTATTCATATGTGCTACATCATGTACATCATTAGAGTACATCTCTTAATTTAACTACAAAATGGCTCTTTCACATATCCCTTGCCGTTTTTCCTAGCTTCAAGCTTGATGGCTCCCATCTCTTGTCTCACTTGGTCCACCTAGCATGTTAGAATGGTGGAGAGGGGGAGTGAGATTCAAAGAATCTCAATAGCTCATCTCTTATTCAATCATACATAAAGCATGCAAACAAGTCTCACAAATGTATGCATGGGCATATTAGCATGTGAAATCATAAGAAAAGCATTTTCAACATTTGAGTAGGCCATACATAACATACAAAAGCTTGCCAAGCAAATGGATTAGCCTCACCCATTCACTTGTGGATTTTGGACTTGCCTCACCCATTCTTTAAGAGGTTCTTAGACTCAACCTTACTCTTGGGAGTCAACCTCACTTTTGGGAGACTCTTTACTTTGTCTCAACCAACTTTAGGATTCTTGGCTCACCCTCACCATGGCTAGAGGGTTGTTGGCTTTTCTATACTCAAGCAAAGCAAAGCAATCACATAAAACATCATTGAAATACATAAGACATCATCATGCTAGCATACTTTTCATGGTTTAAAAACATACATACACACATGCAAGACAATGTAAGCACACATCTATGCATGAGAGAAGGTGGAGAGAGCTACCTTATTGGCTAATCACAAGCTTTCCCTTTCAATTTGTCTCCTCCCTTGTTAATTTCACAATCACCACTAGATGGGAGTGCTTCTCTTGAGCTTAGACACACAAGAGTATGGAATTACTTTCTTATAGCTCAACACTTATTCACAAAACTAGAAGTTTCTCTATAGCAAACCCTACAAAGCATATAAGAAACTAGGGATTCTTTCTCTCTATAGAAGTTCACCGATTATCCTTCCTCTCTCAAGCTCTCAAAAAAGGAAAGCAAAAAGGAGGGAGTGAAGATACATGAGTTTGGGCCTTCTTCAAGAGGGGTTTTCCACTCTCCCTCTTCTGAACCAAGCTTAAAGCCTAACTATTTCATTAATCAAACCATAGGAAGAGAGGGCAAAGAGAGAAGAATAACATGCTAAGAAGAAAAACTATGCAAATCTTACCTCTTTCTTATTCTTCCTTCCTCCTCTAGGTTTCTCTCTCTCTCTTCCGCCCTTTTCTCTGCCTTAGAGGGAGCTTAAGTCAGTTAAAAGGAGAAAAGAGGGGTTGGGATGCTTTAAAATGTCAAATTCTCTTTTTTTACACTTTTTTGGACTTATCCTCGCTATAACGAAGAATAACCCTTGCTACGGTGAGCACGCATCAGTCCCAGACCCCTGTTTTCACTATGGCACATTCTATGGCGAGCAACGCCTTGGTTTTTGTATGGGATGCCTGCACTTGCTATAGCTAAAAGTATTTTCGCTATAGCGAGAAGGTACTCTCACTATAGCTAGACCATTTCTTGCTATAGTGAATAGGTACATTCGCTATAGTTAGGCTATAACTAGTAGACTTAAAAAATTTTTAGTCCTTTGAAAATTTTCAGCTTCTTTTTTTTTTTTTTGGTTGTTACACTTCTATATTAGCAAGGTTCCATATCAGATTATAAGTGAGTACATACATCTTGTTTCAACTATGGCAAGGTCTATTCTCCTATCCTTGATTACAAAATATCATATTACCTACACTTGACAATATGAGTACATAATGATGCTATACAAAATGAATCACAAAAATTAGTATCTACCCTAAGTCAAATTAACCCAAGTATAGAGTTTCCACACATGGTTTCAACTCATTGATGTTCATTTACTTGCTTTCCCTTTTTCTTACCTGAAGAACCTTCACCTGAAATTGTTAGCCCATAAAATAAGGTGAGATGTGAATCTCAATAACTAAGAGATAATTCCAAAACATGTACAATTCAATCAGCATAAGTGTTATTTAATCAAATAAACATTATAGTCATCCATCATATCAACAAATGATCTAGTTAAGCTACTAATGACTACCATCCCATACTAGTAATTGCATACATCATGTTAATGCCTAGTAACACTGAGAGAGGCCCATCAATGATGCCAACTCCCCAGTGAGCACTACTTGGTCTCAGTGCTTTCAAGAGTCTGATCATAACTTGGTGCTCGATCGAAGCGCAATGCACCAGTGGCAGTCGTACCACAGCTCCACCAAGGACTCGTACATGGTCCAAATACAACGATCAAGCAGCGAACCAATCATTTAGCAATTATCATATTAATAGAGTACATATATAAGGAATGAAATTAAACCTCGGTTACCTCACATAGCTGAGCCAAATTCTGTAACCAAAAGTATATCTCGACACTCTAAAGGTCCTAAATCAAATCAAAGCATATTCTTAGATGCTAATTACAACATAATCAGACACCATAGGATCCAATCATGATAAGCTACCTAGAAAACACTTACCTAGCCACTAAGAGACTCTAAATTCGGATTTAATCTTCCTCCACACTAGAAACTTCAAGATATCACCCTAAATTATGGATATTTTCGCACATAAACAAGGTTCATATAATAAGTAAGCTATTAGGGTCTTTAACTAGTAGTAAATGATCAAAATAGGGAAATAATGCTTACCTAATAACCCTTCTAACCTTAACCTCCGAAAATCAATTATGAAACCCCCAAAATTACCACTTCAAATTTAGGAAGAAGATAAAAATCCACTAAACTAGAATCTATTTGGCTTAAATTGTGAGGGAGAATGTGAGGAATAAGTTTCATATAGATTACCTTAGCTAAATCTTGCTCTAGAAGGAAGAAATTGTGGGAATGTGCTAAAGAAACCCTAGCCTCCTTTGGACCTGCAAATTTCCTCTTCAATTTTCTTGTGTTTTTGCATAATGAGACAAGGGCAAAAGAGTTTTTAGGGTTTTAAATGAGTTTTGGGCTAACCCAAAAGCCCATCTTCCAAGTAGGTTCAAAATTTGGTTTATTAGGTTGGGTTAAATAGGTCCATGTCTTACATGGGCCTATTTTTCTAAGTTTTAGGCTTCTAAAAACTAAGTTGGGTCAATGTTAAGTGAGTTCCCTTAGGCTGAGCTTCTTAAGATGAAGTTGGGCATCCATAAATCTTTATTATTGACATGTTTAAATTATTTATGGGCATAGATTAAATTTATAATCTAATTGAATTTTAAATTTACATTAATAATTTATTTCTCCATAAATTTCTATTTCTCATAGTTTGCCTGATTATCCTCATAATATTTCTTTAATTACCTATAATTACTCTTAACAATTTTTTAGGTGTTACGTTTTCCCTTCCTTTTAGGAAATTTTTCCTCAAAATTAAACATACCTTACTCAAATAGTTCTAGATAATTCTTCCTCATAGTCTCTTTTGTTTCCCAAGTAGCTTCATTCAGAGTAAGACCCTTCCATACCATCTTTACCAAGAGAATATTCTTATTATGCAACTGTTTGACCTTCTAATCTACTATCCTTTCTAGCTTAACCATATAAAACAAATTATCTTATAGATGCGCATTCTCATGCTCAATGATATGTGAAGGGTTTGGGTGATACTTTTTCAACTGGGATACATGGAGCACATCATGTAATTAGGCCAAATTTAAGGGTAAAGCTATTCTATGGACTACGGGTCCTATCTATTCAAGGATTTGAAAATGACCAAAGTAATGAAGACTGAGCTTTCTTGACTTGATGGACCATCCTATGCCTATCACCAAAGTAACCTTAAGGAACACATAGTCTCCCACCTTAAATTCTAAAAGTCTCCTTCTTTTATCAACATAGCATTTTTACTTACTCTGGGCAATTAACAACTTCTTTTTAATGGGTGGTTTAGTCCACTATGTTCGGGCCTAAGAGACTCCTCTCACCAAGTTCTACCCACTACAAGGGTGATATGCACTTTCTCCTATACAATGCTTCAAATGGTGCCATCTGAATACTGGAATGATAACTATTATTATAAGCAAACTTGACTAAAGGCAAGTACACATCGCAGTTTCCCTTCAACTTAAACACACTAGCCCTAAGTATATCCTCAAGGGTCTGAATAGTTCTCTCAATCTATCCATCTGACTAAGGGTGATAGGTAGTGCTAAAGCTAAGATTAGTGCCTAAAGCTTCTTGTAGAGACCGCCAAAACTTCAATGTGAATCTGGGGTCTCAATTTGACATAATGTTATTAAGGACATCATGTAACCTCACAATTTCTCAAACATAGAGTTGGCTCTAATAGGCAAAAAGTGGGCTAACTTTGTTAGCCTATCCATAATCACCCATATGGCATCGTGACCCAAGGATGTTATAGGAAAACCCATCACAAAATCCATGGATATACTATCCCATTTCCATTTTGAAAATTCTAAAGGGTGTAACAATCCCATGGGTTTTTGGTGTTCAATATTAACCCTTTGACAAACTAAACATCTAGTAATAAACTCTACTATGTCTAACTTTTTCTAGACTACCAAAAACTCTTCTTAAGGTCCTTATACATCTTAGTGGTGCCTAGATAAATGGTGTACCTAGTCTTGTGGGCTTCAAACAACACCACATTTCTTACCTCTTCATCCTTGGGTATACACACTCTACCTTGATACCTCACTAGACCATCATTTGATAGGTCAAAGTCCTTGACTTTTCTACTTTCTAATTGCTCTCTAATCCTTCCTAAATGTTCATCTAACTCTTGAGTTTCTTTAATTCTTTTCCTAAAGTTATTTTCTATCCTCAATTCTCACAAAAGTCGGCTACTAAGATGTACTAAAATGGACAGGTTCAAGTCTCTTAACTCTGTAATTAGTCTTTGCTCCCTAAACATCATCATTGCCATATGAATAGGTTTCTTACTCAAGGCATTGACGACAACATATGCTTTCCTTAAATGATACTTTAAGGAGAAATCATAATCCTTAAGGAACTTCATCCACCTCCTTTGCCTCATATTCAATTCCTTTTGATCAAACAAGTACTTTAAACTCTTATGATTACTATACATCCCAAATTGGACACCATAGAGATAGTGCCTCCAAATCTTATAGGCAAAAACCACAGTAGCCAACTCTAGGTCATGGGTAAGATAATTCTCCTCATGGGGTTTAAGCTGCCTAGAGGCATAGAATATCACCCTACCTTGTTACATCAAAACATAACCTAATCCCTTCTTAGATGCATCATTATAGGCCATAAAGGTCTCTTTGGGGTTAGGTATCACTAACATAGGTACGGTGGTAAACCTATCCTTAAGTTCCTAAAAGGCATTCTCACACTTGGTATCCCACTTAAATGGTAGGTCCTTTTTAGTTAACTTGGTCAAGGGTATATCTAATTATGAAAATCTCTTAATGAATCTCCTATAGTAGCCAACTAGACCTAGGAAACTATAGATCTCATTCACTATTTTGGGTCTCTCTTAATTTAGCACTACTTCCACCTTGTTAGGATTTATTACTACCCCTTGTTCTGATATCACATGACTTAGGAATTTAACATCCCATAACCAAAATTCACATTTGTTCAACTTAGCATACAACTGATGCTCCTTCAAGATTTGCAAAACTATTATAAGATGCTTTTCATGTTTTTCACTACTCTTAGAATAGATTAGGATGTCATTAATGATCACTACCACAAATTGGTCAAGGTATGGCTTAAAAATCCTATTCATGTAGTCCATGAAAATAGCAAGGGCTTTGGTTCACCCAAATGGCATGACTAAGAACTCATAATGGCTGTACTGAGATCTAAAAAATGGTTTTAGGTATGTCTTCCACTTTTACTCTAAGCTGATGGTACCTAGACTTGAGATCAATCTTTGGAAAGACTAATGCTCTAGCTAATTGATCAAGTAAGTTACCAATTCTAGGCAAAAGGTATTTATTTTTTATGGTCACTTAGTTTAGTTGCCTATAATCAATGTAGAGCCTAAGCTACCATCCTTTTTCTTGACAAACAACACTGGTGCTCCCCATGGAGACACACTTAGCCTAATAAACCTTTTTTTTAATAACCCTTCTATTTGACTCTTCAACTTAAAGTTTAGCTGGCGTTATTTTATATGGATCCTTAGAAATTAGTCCTATACTAGGGACTAAATCAATGGAAAACTTTAACTTTCTTTCTTTAGGAGTAGACTAACAATCTCTTCAGGGAAAACCTCAAGGAACTCCCTAATTATAAGAATATCTTCCAACCTATCATCAACCTCAACATGCAATGAAAAGAATAGTAGAAACCCTTGGCAACCACACCTAAGGTACCTCCCAACTGGGGTAGTAGACAGGACAAGATTTAGGTATATTAGCTGGTAAGGAAATAATCTTATGGTTACAATCAAGTATCACATTATTAGTTGACAACCAATCCATACCAATAATCACATCGAAGTCATGCAAAGGAATACAAATAAAGTCAAGAGTAGTATAATGGCTATCCAATTATACAACATAATTTAAGCACACATAAGATGTAATTATGGAATATCCAATAAGGGTAGACACAGACAATGGAAATGCAAATAGGCTAATTTTTAGACCTATATGCTTAACACAGTCATATAAGATGAATGAGTGGGTCATACCTAAGTCAAAAAATGCATCTTCAATGTGATTATAAACAAGAATAGTACATTAGATCATACTAGGGGATCCACTAGCCACAAGCTGATAAGATACTAGTAGAACTCTTTGTGGGTCCCATACTCCTTCTTTGAGGGACATTTCTTAGGGGTGGCCTCCTATCTTAGGAGCCACTACTAATATTAGTCCCCTTCTTACTTCTACCCCAAAAGGGCTCTATGTCTTTATCATGTTTTCCCTCGCCAGTCTTCTTTCTTCTAGCCTCACTCTCCATCAAGGCCTTTTTAGTCACCCTATATTTCTCCACGAATTCATTAAAGTTATAGATTTGTAAGGGTGTAATCTTGCCCTTCAATTCTAGTTTAAGGCCTCTCTCAAACTTATTAGCCTTCCATGGTTTATCATTAAATCATTTCTAGTGTGAGGAGAAATGGGATAGCTGAATTTGGCAGCATACTAATCCATATTCATCTCACCTTGCTTAAGGAAGTTAAACTCAGCTTCCTTATCAGCCTTCACTGATGGTGGGAAGTACTTACTCTCAAAGGTAGTTTGGAAACTTTCCCAAGTCAAGGGTATCCCCCTTAAAGTTAGCAACCTAGAGGTAACACCATGATTCTATGACTTGTCTCATACCATTTGTAAGTTCAATTCCATGAAGCACATGAGTTCTCAAGGAAAAAGACATTAAAATAATGAATAAACTCGCATTGCGTAGCAGATAAATTTATTGTTCAGTGTCTTGTGGACCATATGAACTCATTCAACTTATTTTCATATTTAATTACACTAATACAACTCAAAACCATCTAAGGAAGAGGCCTAAAACTCGTGCAAGTGGATGGAGTACATGAAATTCAAGAGTGCAGCCTCGGCCAGAATTTTCAGTTTACTATCATAAACTTTGGAAAATCATAACTAATTCTAGAAAAAATAGAAATCATGCATTCTTTACCATTCTAGAAAACTACAGATGTCTACATTATGGTAAAAATATGTCCAGGTCTCAACAAGGGTAGCTAGCTATTGGAAATTAATGGAATAGTGTTAGAGGTCAACTATCATCCTTGCTACTGACCTCCAATTTCAAAAACTCATATCTCCCAATTCCAAAGTCCAATTGGGATGATCTTAGTGGTCATGGAAGTCTTATCATGTATAATTTATGATTGCAACATTTCATGAGCATTAGACATCATTTGGACCACGAATGACATGGCCCAAGTTTCTAACCATATGAACAGTGTCTGCATCAATTTAACAGAAAAATTTCAACTTTGAAAAATCATAATTAATTCCATAGAGCTCCAAATATCTGGTATTTAGCTTCCCAAAAAGATTTGGATAAGATCTATATGTGTGCAAAATTTTATGAGAAAATTCGTTCATTTGGTTAGATCTTGACATTGGGTTACAAAATGGCTCATTTTGTATCACCAAGGGGTCCAAATGGTCCATTTTGAGTTCTAAGATAACCATGACCACTTGAGCACGTGGGAATGCACTAAAATGGCCTTCTAAACTTGTCTCAAAGGTGTATAAACTCATAATTTGAAAACTTACTCTCTTACCCCATGTCATACACAAGAATACACAAGTCTAGTCTTGCTCCTTAATGTCCAAATTGCACTATATCATACACATAACATTAAATCTCATTTATACATGATACATTTGCATAATTACATATGTTCATAAGGTCATAGGATATATACAATAATGGATTACAATATTTGCCACTCATATGGCCATAAAGAAGTAAAATCTATGTACTTTGGTGTCATACTCTCATCTTCTAAGTTGATGGCTTCCATTACCTTGCTCACTTAGTCCACTTAGCATGTTAAAACATTGGAGAGCAGGGAATGAGATTCAAAAAATTCTAATAGCTCATCTCCCTTTCAATCACACATAAAGGATACAAAACAAGTATTAAAAATGTATGCATGAGCATCATGAAGTTCATGATCATTCAAGAAGCATTCTTAGCACTTGAACAAGTCACATAAAGCATACATAGGCTTGCCAAGTAAGTGGATTAGCCTTATTCATTCTCTTGTGGATTTTGGACTTGTCTCACCCATTTTCTCTAAGAAGTTTTTGACTCAACCTCAGTCTTCGGAGACTCTTTATTTTGTCTTAACCAACTCTAAGGGTTCTTGGATCATTCTTACCATTGCTAAAGGTTCTTGGCTTCATTACACTCAAGCAAACCCAAGCACATATTAGGCATCATTTGAAGACATAATGCAATATCATGGTATCATAATACTTATGCACATACTAGAACACTTTCCATGACTTAAAACACGCATACCACATTCAAAGACAAGTTAAGCATACATTCATGCATGTGAGAAGGAGGAATGAGCTACCTTTGTTGCAATCACACACTTTTTCTCTTGGAAATGCTCTCCCTTCCTGAGCCTCACACACAAAGGTATGGAATTTGTTTCTCTTAGCCTAAACACAATATATGGAAGCCAATTAGGTTCATGGAATCATTTTTAAAGCCATATGTCTTCCTTAAACTCTAACTTGGTCTAATAGCCCTTTTATGGTTCCAAAATGCACCTAATGAAGCAACATCCATCATTTTAGTTCTAGGATCCATTTTTTCCTTTCATTTATGATTCTTGACTCCTTTAAAGCCTCTTGGAGTCATCACACAATCAAAACAAAGAGCCAAACTAGGTGTTGCTTCTTTAGGGCATATTATGAAACATATAAGGCCATCTCACTTTCTGTAGTTTTTAAATTTTTTCCAAGGCTTCCTCTCATCTTCACTCATCCTATATGACTCAAAAATGGGTTTGGAACAAATTAAAACTATCCCTAGGTACCTCAACCCTTCTAGGCCGAGCCTATGCACCTTCTTGGCCTCCATGGAGTTTACTTTGTTCTCTTAATGGAAGATGCATATGGGGAGCCTTCTAAGGATCTTAGAGGCTCATTTAAACATTTATTTAGGCCTATGAATCATGGTATCAAATCACATTTTACAAGGAACACTAGAAACCCTAGGTTTGCTATCTTGATTTTCCATGGTTTTTTTGTTAATTCTCTTTGCATATTCTTATTCTCCTCCCTTAAATTCATAAGATTCACCCTTGGTTCTGCTCAAAATCCAAGACCTCTTAAAGCTTTATGTGTGGGACGAACCAAAGAGAAGAAGAGAGTAAGAGATAGCTACCATGGAAGGAAGATTTACCTTGTTTTTCCTTGTTTTCTTATTTGATTCTTCCTTTCCTTGGCCTCCTCTCTTCAAATCCAAATTTTCCCCTCTGTTCTTCCCTCAAAATAGATCTAAAAACTTCAATAAAACCATAGGATGAGGAGGTGGGGCACCATATATATATAGGTGGGTTTAAGAAACACTTTTTGAAAATCTCAAATTTTCCCTTTCATCTTGGCATTTTTGTTTCTAATTTATTTTAGCTCCTTTTTGAGAACTATCTTGTCTATTATGAAATTTAGGTTCCTAATATAATAAAATGTCTTTGGAATCACTCAAATTGGAGTTAAAACTTCTCAAATGAATCCGTCAAAGTTTGGGTCCACCAACATTAGAAAACATCCACCGGAGGGGTTTTAACTATCCCGGGGTTTCCCATGGTTTTTAGGACCTTTAAGAACCCCAAAGAGTTCAAAAATTTTATTTAAAAAGCCCTCCTATGAGAATTCCAAAATTTGCTCAAATTTACAAAAATGCCATTATGTTTCATCAACCTTTCGTTTAATTTTGTTTCTTTATTCTAGCTTTATTTTTCTTTCTGTCTGAGCCTGGGATTCTCATTTTTAGGAGTCTAGAATGCTACTCAAATTTGTTGGGATCTTAACTAATTCATTTCGAGGGACTTGCTTTGAAAATGTACCCATTTATCCTCGTTTAACAAAAGCTGGACATTACATTAGAGGTACTCCACCATTAATGCTCTGCCTACCTTTAATCTTATAAATGGCTAATTTTGCCTTTTGCTTAGTGTTGCAGGTCATAACTTTAAAAATCTTTTCTAATTGCATCATCCATCTTTAAGCTTTCTTAGTGTCTAACTCCTCTATGAACAATGGAGGATTTGCCTTTCCAAACTTGGCCAACACAATAAAAAGATCACGATTTTCCCCTTGATGCTCTACATCAAGGTTTTGACTAACACTAACTTGATTTTCAACTGGCAATTCCTAATTTTGATTATTCATGGTCTTATATAGTTGTTGCAACACTTAAATAGTGGCTACATGGGCTTCAGCTTGCTCTTGAAGCCAATCAATCATTGCCCTCATAGTAGTCTCATGAGTCTCAGCTTGTTCCCTCATACGATTGGCCATTGCAGTCATAGCCACTTGCACTTCTCTCAACATTTTACTGGTTTCCTGACGTGTAGCCATGATACTCTACAATACCACAAGCATAACCAGAGGCATCCCCCATTAAGCTACAATCCAAAGGTAATCCAAACACAACTCCACCCATAACAAGTATATACAGATGTAAAAAGCACCACCAGACTGAAATGTTCCTATTCCTAGCATGCATGCATCATAATTGCCAAGTTTTCTATCCACAAAGTTCAAAAATCTAGGATATCTTCTTGAACCATTCCTCTAACACAAAATGTAACAACCCTAACTCCTTTTAATAGTGATTAAACTTAACTACATGGTTAATGATCATAAATCAAGATTTAATGTTAGTACAAATAATTATTTAGGGAAAATAGTGAGAACATTTAAACCTTATTATTATTGGGGATTGTTAATTTGAGAAGAAAGCAATTTAATCTTAGAAGTAATTTATGTCATCAAATAAAACCTTTAATTCATTTTATCACTGATTCTGTACTCATAAAACCCTCTTACAATTGTTCCCAAGTCATTACATACCATTAGCCTTAAGAAAATTAGGTTTTGGAGGCTAAAAATAAGAGTTTAGTGTCTTAGGCCATGACTTGGACATTTCCACTGTGGCTAAGTTGGCTACTAGGATCTAAAAACTAAGCGTTCGGACTTGCACTACGACTTGGGTTGACCGCACTGTGACCCGAGTGATTACTAGAGTTTAAAATAAAAAATATACGATCTGCGCCATAGCCTAGGCCTTTTACACTGTGGCAAGATTACTCTTTGGACCCTATTATTCAAAATTTCTTGATTCATGCTATGATGAGATCTCTTTTTGCCACAGTGAGGTGAGCTACTAGGACACCATTGTTGGTTTTCTCAATTCTTTTCATAGTAAGTCCTACATACATTGGTACAAAGTTACTCTCTAAAAGCCTCCTTGGGCAAAATTCTCTCCTTCCGGACCACAGTCCTATAATGGTCCTAGTCACTACTTATATAGTCTTAGCCATGACTTAAACCTCCTCTGATCCTATGCTCTTACTTTCTCACTTCCTAACCATAAATCCATCACTCCAGGTGAATTTTAGGGCTTCCCTAATCATCATTCATGATTTCTCTAGGCCTCATGGCTTCTAAATGCCCTAATTATTAACCCACACTAATCATAGGCTTAAAGGGAGTTCTTGATAATTGATTACCCCTATACATACTAGCATATGAATATACTATGAAGGTAAAGATACACAAGTCCTAACAACATCATTCAAATATGTATTCCAACAGACGTTACATACAATGCTATCCAAGAGCATCATTTAAGGCAACACATGATTATACTCTCAAGTGACAAGTCATACTTCTATATTAGCAAGGTTCCATATTAGATTATAAATGAGTATGTACATCTTGTTTCAACTACTGTAAGGTCTATTCTCCTATTAGTTACATCCTTGATTACAAAATATCAAATTACCTACACTTAGCAATATGGGTATATAATAATGCTATACAAAATAAATCATAAAAATTAGCATCACTCTAAGTCAAATTAACCCAAGTATAGAGTTTCCACACATGGCTTTAGCTCATGGATGTTTATCCACTTACTTTCTATAAAACTATAAATTCTAGCTCATTTCATGATGCTCTTTAACTTCACATCATTAAGATTCCATGAGAGAGGTAGAAAAGTCCATTAAAATAATGCATTTAATTGCGCTGCGTTATGTATAAAAATTTCATTCGGTGTCATGTGGGATCGTGTGAGCTCATATCATAAATCTAATATTTAATTACATCAATACAATTCCCTTGAATTATAAAATCATGCCCACAACTCATGCAAATCAAATAAGAGTTCAAAATAACCAAGTGCATTTTCGGCCAGAATTGGCCCCTTTTCTGACCAAACTTTGGAAAATCATAACTAAATCTAAAATAATTGAAAATATACATTCTTGGTCATTCTAGAAAGCTACAGATGTATACTTCATGCTAAAAATATTTCTAGACCATAATATCGATCACAGATGATGTTTGACATTCAAAATGGTCCAAAGGTCAAACTGCATTTTGGAACTGTCACAGAATTCTGCAGAAAATTTTGAAAATGTCTAATTAATTCCAAAAAAATCCAATCCATCCAAATGATACCAATCTAGAAAGTTGTGGATGTTGGCTAGAGGGGAAAAATATTTACAGATCAGCTTAAGCAATCCAAACCTTGAAATTCAATAGAATAATAACTCGGGTCGGGTAAGGGTCCTGATACTAGATAGAATATTCAAAAATTCATATCTCCCTCTCTAGACTCCAAATGAGGTGCTTATAGTTGGCACAAGTCATTATGAATTCTTAGTTTCTCTGTATAAAATTTCGTGGCAATTGGATATCATTTGGGCCTTGTGTGACAAAATTCATTTTCAAACCAAATGAATAGTGTAGCAAACCAAAATCAGAAAAATTGCCAACTTTGAAAAATTCTCAAATATTCTGTAGACCTCAAAAAATTATAATTTTTAGCCTCCCAAAAAGCTATTAATGAGACCTAATTTCATGCCTAATCTCAGATTAAGAATAACTCATTTGGCTAAAAAGTAACATAGGGTTCCATTATGGTTATTTTTAGCTCTATATGGGATACCAAAATTGCCAAATGGCTTTCCTTTGGTTTTGGCACCTTTTGGGCAAGTTTAAAAGCATATTTAGGACTTGTGTGAGCTACCCAAATGGTCCCAAACCCCATGCCTCTCATTTTGGCCTTTCCATGCACACATATGCACATTTCCATAAACTCATTCATAAAGCTATCTTTGCCATACATACTTAATTTACATTCCATTATTCACATAACACATTCTTTTATTCCTACATTACATAATAGCATAATTACATATGTCTCAAGGGTCATAGATCATTTACAACAATAATATACATCATCAAGCATCATTATGGTTCTAAAAAGGCAAAACTAGACATATTGATGTCAATCTTCTTTCTTCAAGATAGTTGGCTCCCATTGCCATGTCCATTTGGTCCACCTAGCATATTAGGTCATTAGAGAGGAGGGAATGAGATTCAAAGAATCCCAATAGCTCATCTCCAATTCAATCATACATAATATATGTAAAGCAAGCCTTAAAAATGCATGCATGAAAAAAATGGAAGTCATGAACATTTAAGAAGCAAGCTTGGCATGTGAACAAATCATATAAGACATTCAAGAGCTCACCAAGTGTTTGGATTGGCCTCACACTTCTCCTCATGGATTTTGGACTTGCCTCACCCATTCTTTAAGAGCTTTAGACTCAACCATACTCTTGGGAGCCCACTTTACTTTTGGGAGACTCTTTACTTTATCTCAACCAATCTCAAGGGTTCTTAGCTCATCCTCTCCATGGTCAAGAGTTCTTAGCCTCTCCACACTCAAGCAAACTCAACAAATATCATGCATTCATTTGAAAACATAACATGTCATCATAAATTCATGGCATATAAAATCATGGTAGCATATATTCATGGCTTGAAAATACACATACACACATTGTAAGATAAGCTAAACACATATCCATGCATAAGAGAAGGTGGAGAGAGCTACCTTGTATACAATCACACACTTTTTCCTTGGATTTCAAGCCTCCTCTTTCGGCCACACACCTACAAGCTTATGGAAATGGTTTCTCTTGGCCTAGATACAATTTATGGAAGCCAATTAGGTTCATGAAATAATCTCTAAGGCCATACAACTTTCTTAAATAATAGATTGCTCTATAACCCATTATAGTCCATAAATGCACCTAATGAAGCAACACCCCTCAAACAATTTCTAGGCTCTATTCTTTTCTTTCAAATATGATTCTTGACTCCTTTTAAGCCTCTTGGAGTTATCACACAATTAAAACAAAGGGCCTAATATCATGTTGCTTTTTTAGGTCATAATATGGAACCTAAAGCACTAAATCACTTTCTATGAGTTCTAAATTTTTTCCAAGGCCTCCCCTCATTTTCATTCATCAAATATGACTCAAGAATGGCCTTAGAAAAATTTTAAACTCCCCCTAGCTATGAGAACTCCCTTTGGGCGAGCTTATGCATGGTTTAGGGCTCCTTGGAGTATTTTTTGTTTTCTTGAAGGAGGAAGTATGTGGGGAGCATCTTAGAGATCTTAGAAACTCATTTAAACTCTTAATTAAACCTAGGAATCATCACATAAGGTCAGATTTTATAAGATGCACATAAAACCCTAGAATTTGCATCTTGAAATCTAATGGTTATTTTGTTGTTTTCTTTGCATATTCTTGCTCTTCTCCATCATGCTTGATTAGGCTTAAAAATCAGATCCTCCTAGAGTTCCTTGTGTGTGTCGAATTGGAGAAGAAGAGGAATCAAGAATAGCAACCATAGGATGAAATTTTACCTAGTTTCCTTGCTTATTTTGGCTTGAATCTTGCTTTCTCCAAGCTCCTCTCTTCAAATCCGAAATTTCCCTTGATTTTCTCTCTTGAATCAGATTTAGAAACTCCATTTTAATCAAAGAAAACAAAGGAGGAGGGAGGAAAGGAGGTGTGGATGAAGAAAAGCATGAAAAACAACCATAAAAACATACCTTTAGCTTGGAATTTCTTCTCCTTCTCTTCTTCTCTTGGTGCGCCCAAAACCCTAGCTCTCTCCTCTTAAATTATGCAAAATTTTCTGATTCCAAATGAAGGGGAAAGTGGGGCGCCACCTATATATAGGTGTAGGAAAGTGACTTTTCAAAAATTCTAATTTTGCCCTTCGTACTTTGCATTTTTGTTTCTTCTTTCTTTAGCTCCTTTTTGAGAACCATCTTTTCCATTATAAAATTTAGGTTCCCAATTAAATAAAATGCCTTTGGAATCACTCAAATCAGAGCTAAAACCTTCCCGAACGGATCCATCAAAGTTCGGGTACACTGATATTGGAAAACGTCCACCGGAGGGGATTTAACTGTCCCGGGGTTTCCCATGTTTTCAGGGCCTCTGAGAACCCTGGAGAACTCAAAACTTTGATTTAAAAATCCCTCCTGTGTGAATTCCAAAAATTACTCAAAATTACGAAAATGCCATTACGTTTCGTAAGATTTTAGTCAAAATTTGTTTCTCATTCTAGCTCTATTTTTTCTTCTATCTGAGGCTAGAATTCTCATTTTTAGGAGCCTAGAATATTGCTCAAATTTTTTGAGACTTTAACTAATTCATTTCAGGGGACTTTCTTTGAAAACGCGTCTGTTTTCATCGTTTAACAAAAATCGAACATTGCACTTTCCCTTTTCCTTACCCAAGGAACCTTCTCTTGAAATTGTCAGCCCATAAAACAGGGTGAGATGTAACCTCAGTAACTAAGAGATAATTCCAAACATATATACAATTCAATCAACATAAGTGCAATTTAATCAGATAAATATCATAGTCATCCATCATATCAGCAAATGATTTAGTTAAGCTACTAGTAACTACTATCCCATACTAGCAATTACATACATCATATTAATGGCTAGTAACACCAAGAGAGGCCCATCCTATAACATCCGATTCTTTGAAAACCAGAGAAAATGTGAAAAACATAACGTACGTTTTCTCCGTAAACGAAAAAAATTCATCGAATAAAAAAGGAAGTCCCCCGAAATGAGATAGTTAAGATCCCAAAAAATTTGGGAAGCATTCTAGACTCCTAAAAATGAGAATCCCAGGCTCAAACAGAAAGAAAAATAGAGTTAGAATGAAGAAACAATTTCTTACAAAAAGCTTACAAAATGTAATGACATTTTCGTAATTTTGAGCAAATTTTGGAATTCACATAGGAGGGCTTTTTAAATAAAATTTTTTAGTTTTCTAGAGTTTTCAGAGGCCTTAAAAACCATGGAAAGCCTTGGGACAGTTAAAACCCATATAGTGGATGTTTGCCAATGTCGGTGTACCCGAACTTTAACGGATTCATTCGGGAAGGTTTTAGATCCAATTTGAGTGATTCCAAAGGCATTTTACTAAATTAGGAAGCTAAATTTTATAATAGAAAAAGACAGTTCTCAAAAAGGAGTTAAAATAAAGGAGAAACGAAAATGCCAAGAATGAAGGGCAAAATGGAAATTTTTGAAAAGTGTAACCTCCTCCCACCTATATATATGATGCGTCCTTCTTCTCCCTTCATTGTCATGACCAAGTTCTACCCAAAACCAAAGGAAAACCCTAGGGAGAGTGGCGCACAAGAGGGAGGCAAAGAGGAGGAGAAATCAAAGGCTTAAGGTATGGAAATTTAGTAGTTTTTCATGCTCTTTCTCTTCCAAACCTCTTCTCCTTCATTTTCCTTTATTTCCTATGATTATAATGAAGTATATGGATCTGTTTTAAGGGAGAAATTAAGGGGAAAATTCGGATTTAAAGAGAGGATCTCAAAGAACACAAGATTCAAGTGATAAAAAGCAAGAAAACAAGGTAAATCTTGCATCCCATGGTAGCTACTCCTCCCCCCTTCTTCTCCATATTTTGCCCCATGTGTGTACATGTTAGAGGGCTAGAATTTTGAGGGGAACCAAGGGTGAATTCCATGAATTTAAGGGAGGAGAGTAAGAATATGCAAAGAAATTCAAGAAAAGGCCATGGAATTTCAAGGTACAAAACCTAGAGTTTCAAGTGCACCTTGTAAAATCCAATTTTATATGATGATTCCTAGGCCTAAATAAGAGTTTAAATGAACTTCCAAGACTCCTAAGAGGCTCCCTATATGCATCCTCCCTTGAGAAAACAAAGCAAACTCCAAGAAGCCCCATTTCTTCCATAGCCTCGACCTAAAGGGGTTTGTGTAGCTAGGGAGAGTTTTAAATTTTTTTAAACCCATTTTTGAGTCATATATGATGAATTAATATGAGGGGAAGCTCTGGGAGAAATTTAGAAACCATAGAAAGTGAGTTAGTGCTTTATGTTCCATATTATGACCTAAAAAAGCAACATGTAGTTAGGCTCTTAGTTTTAATTGTGTGATGACTCCAAGAGACTTAAAAGGAGTCAAGAATAGTATTTGAAAGGAAAGAATGGAGCCTAGAATTTATTTGAGGGGTGTTGCTTCATTAGGTGCAATTATAGAACCATAATGAGGTTTATAGATCAAGCTAGAGTTCAAGCAAGTGTATGGCCTTATAATTAATTCCATGAACCTAATTGGCTTCCATAAATTGTGTTCAGGCCAAGAGAAAACTTTCCCACACTTGTGTGTGTGTAGATGAAAAGGGGAGCTTAGATTCAAAGGAAAAAGTGTGTAATTATGTATAAGGTAGCTCTCTCTCCACCTTCTCTCATGCATGGATGTGTGCTTAGCTTGTCTTGAATGTATGTATGTATATTTTTAAGCCATGAAAAGTGTTCTAGCATGACTTTAATTCCATAGTGCCATGATGTTACAATATGCTCTTATATGATGTTTTTGATGTGTGCTTGGGTTTGCTTGAGTGTGGTGAGACCAAGAACCCTTAACCATGGTGAGGATGAGCCAAGAACCCTTGAGATTAGTTAAGATAAAGCAAAGAGTCTCCCAAAAGTAAGATGGGCTCCCAAGAGTATGGTTGAGTCTAAGAATCTCTTAAAGAATGGGTGAGGTAAGTCTAATATCTACAAGAAATTAGGTGAGGCCAATCCACTTGCTTGGCAAGCCTTTGTATGCTATGTATAACTTTCTCAAATGATGAAAATGTCTCTTGAATGTTTGTACATGTCAACATGACCATACATACATTTATGAGACTTGTTTGCATCCATTATGTATGACTAAATGGGAGATGAGCTATTGGGATTCTTTGAATCTCATCCCCCCCTCTCCAATGTTCTAACATGCTAGGTGGACCAAGATAGCAAGGAGATGGAAGCTAACCACTTGAGAGATGAGAGTATGACATTGAAATGTATGGAATTTTCTTCTTTAAGGCCATCAAGGTGGCAAATGTTGTCATCTATGGTTGTATATGAACTATGACCTCTTGAACATGTGTAATTATGTTAATAAGTGATGTATGAATGAGAGTTAAAGTTGTGTGTATGAATATGCACCTTTTGGTTATGTATTGGCAAGTTTTCATTATGGAAGTATATGTATAATTGCATGTCGCATAGCCAAAATGAGAAACATGGAGTTTGGGACCATTTGGGTAGCTCACATAAGTCCTAATTATGCTTTTAGACTTGCCCAAGAGGTGCCAAACCCTAAGGAAAGCCATTTGGACATTTTGGTATCCTATATGGAGCTAAAATTGACCATAATGGAATCCTATGTCACTTTTTGTCTAAATGAGCTCTTTTGGATCTGATATTTAACATGCAATTAGGGTTTATTGAGAGCTTTTTGAGAAGCTAAAGAACATAATTTTTGGAGGTCTACAAAATATTTGATGAATTTCCAAAGTTAGCATATTTTTTTATTTTAGTCATGTCACTGTTTATACTGGTCCATAAATGAAATATGTCATATAGGCCCAAATGATGTCCAATTACCACAAAATTTTATACAGAGAAACTATACCTTCACAATGACTTGTAATAACTAGAACAACCTCATTTGGATGTCTAGAGAGGGAGATATAAATTTTTAAAGATTCTGTCCAGTACAGGAACTCCAGCCGACCTCTGTTACTGTTTGATTCGATTTCGAGGTCTAGGCTTACCTGAATTGGTCTAGATTATTTTTTCCTCTAGCTAACATCCAAATATTTCCATATTGGTATCATTTAAATGGATTGTATTTTTTTGGAATTAATGAGATATTTTTGAATTTTACTGCAGAAATTTATGACAGCACCAGTAGGTAGTTTGACCTCTAGACCATTTCGAATGTCAAACATTCTTTGTGATGGATGTTATGGTCTAGACATATTTTTTTATAAAGTAGACATCTGTGGCTTTCCATAATGGCCAACAATGTATAATTTAAATTTTTGTAGAATTAGTTATGATTTTCCAAAGTTGGGTCAGAAAAGGGACAAAAGCTGGCCGAAAATACATGTGTTTATTTCATGCAATCCTTCGAGTTTCTTGAGATGTAGGACACTTTTGATGGTGTAAATGAGTTGTATCTATGTAATTAAATATGAAAATGTGTTGTATGAGCTCATATGGTCCACATGACACTGAATAGATTTTTTATACACAATACAACGCAAGAAAATGCATTATTTTAATTCCCCTTTCTTGCTCTTTCATGGAAATTATGAATGCGAGGCATGTGAATATTGTGAAATGAGCTAGAAATATATGGTATTACACATCCATAGTGCTAACTTCCTAATGAGCACAACCTGAGACTAGTGCATTCAACTCCGAGATGCTTGTTTCAACCTATAAAGGGATTTTTGAAGCTTGCAAACCTTCCCAGAATCCTCTGGATGTACAAAACCTTCAGGCTGTGTCATGTACACATCCTCAAGTAGCTTCCCATTAAGGAATGCTATTTTAATGTCCATTTGCCAGATCTCGTAATCATAGTATGCTACAATGGCAAGAAGGATCCTGATTGATTTAATCATGGCGACTGGCAAAAAGGTTTTATCATATTCTATACCATGGGTTTGTTTGAATCTTTTTGCAACTAATCATGCTTTGAAAATATGCACTTGGCCATCCATGTCAATTTTTCTTTTTAAAAACCTATTTGCACCCAATGGTTTTTATACCTTCAGGAAGGTCAATCAAGGTCCATACCTAATTATCATACATGGATTGCATCTCAGATTTCATGGCTTCTAGCCATGTCTCAGAGTCTAATCCCATTACAGCTTCTTGATAGGTAGTTGGCTCATCTTGATCAACGAGCAACACATCATGACTTTCAGTTAAAAGAAATCCATATCTTTGAGGCTGACATTGTGTCCTATCATACCTTTGTGGGCCTTGTGTTACTTGAGTAGGCTCAACAACTTGTTATGAGTCTTCTCATATTTCCATCTCTAGCTCAATGCGATTTTATGGCTCTCAAACTTCTTCGGAATGTATCTTATTCCTATTGGTTCTTTTAGAGATAAATTCTCTTTCTAGAAAGATACCATTTCGAGCAATAAATAGTTTATTCTCATTAGGATTGTAGAAGTAGTATCCTTTAGTTTCCTTAGGATGCCCTACAAAAAGGCATTTTATAGATTTGGGTGCTAACTTATCTGAGACTTGTTGTTTAACATATGCCTCGCATCCCCAAATCTTGAGAAAAGCTAAACTGGGCTTTTTCCCAATCCATATCTCACATGGAGTCTTTTCAATCGCCTTAGATAAGACACGATTTAGTGTGAACGTAGCTGTTTCTAATGCATATCCCCAAAAGGATGGTGGAAGATTTGTTTGACTCATCATGGATCAAACCATATCTAATAAGGTTTGATTTCTTCGTTCAAAAATACTGTTCCATTGTGGTGTTCTTGGTGGGGTCAATTGTGAGACAATTCCACAATTTCTAAGATGGTCAATAAATTCTTGGTTCAAATTTTCACCACCTCGATCATATCGAAGTGCTTTAATAGATTTGCCAAGCTAATTTTGTACCTCATTTTGGAGGGTTTTGAACATTTCAAAAGATTTAAATTTGTGTCTCATTAAATAGATATATCCATATCTACTATAGTCATCTATAAAAGTAATGAAGTACAAGTGACCACTTATGGCAGCGGTACTTAGTGGACCACATACATCAGTATGTATTAAGCCCAATAAGTCAGTAGCCCTCTCACTATGCCCAGTAAAAGGTACCTTAGTCATCTTTCTTAATAAACAAGATTCGCAAGTGTCAAAAAAGATTCAAAATCAAATAAGTTGAGTATTCCATCTTGATGGAGCTTTGAAATGCATTTCTCATTTATATGGCCTAGATGACAGTGCCATAGGTAGGTCAGATTCAAATCGTTTGACTTGATCCTCTTAGTAGTTATATTATAGATATTCTCATTATTGGGAATTTCAAGGTTCAAGGAATAATGACCACCATGCAAATCACCATCCGCATAAAAAATGTCATTAAAATAAATAGAATATTCATTATTCCCAATAACTGAAGTAAAACCTTCCTTATCTAAATAAGAAAGTGAAACAATGTTTTTACTCAAAGTAAGATCATAATAGCAATTGTTCAAAACTAACAAAAGCCTACTGGGCAAAACTAATTCATAAGTGCCTATGGCTGAAGCAGTAACTCTTGCTCTATTTCTAACTCGTAGGTCTATTTTGCCCTTTTTTAGCTTTCTACTCCTTTTAAGACCCTGCACATTTGTACAAATGTGAGTTCCACATGCAGTATCCAATACCCATGTAGAAGAAGTAGAAAGATTAATTTCTATAACATAAATACCTGAAGTAATAGCCCCGCTATTCTTCTTACTCTTTAGATCTTCTTGGTAGAGCTTGCAACTTCTTTTCTAATGACCGGGCTCATTGCAAAAGAAACAAAGTCCTTCCTTGGGAGGCTTTGCCTTCTTGGCTTCAAGTTGGGTTTAGGCTTGGTGTAACAGCCAGGAAAAAGAAAGAGAAAAGAAAAGGAAGGAGAAAGAAAAAGGAAAAGAAAAAGCTGAAATTTTCAAAGGGCTGAAAATTCTAAGTCTTCTCGCCACAGCCCGGATATAGTGAATTCCCCTGTTCGCCATAGCGAGAAATGGCCTAGCTATAGCGAGAATGCCTTCTCGCAATAGCGAAAATGCTCCTAGCTATAGCGAGTGCGGGCATTCCATACAAAAACCAGGGAGTTGCTCGCCGTAGCAACGCCATAGCGAAGGCAGAAGTCTGGAACAGACACGAGCTCGCTGTAGCAAGGGCGATGGCTCGCTATAGCGAGAGCAGTCCGGAAAAGCGAGAAAAAGAGAATTTAACTTTTTAAAAGCCTCCAAATCTCTTCTTTCTTCTTCTAACCGACTCAAGCCCACTTTAAGAGAGAGAAAAGGGCGGAGGAGAGAGAGAGAAGCTTAGGAGAAGAAGAAAGGACAAGAAAGGTAAGGATTTCCATGGCTTTTCTCTTAGCATGTTACTCTTCTCCCCTTACCCTCTCTTTTCGTGGTTTTGATAGTTAAAATAGTTAGGTCTTGAGCTTGGTTCAGAAGAGGGAGAGTGGGAAACCATTCTTAAGGGAGGTTAGAAGTTATGTAGTCTTCTCTTTCTTGCTTTCCCTTCTTAAGAGCTTGAGAGTTTGAGAAAAGAGAGAGGATAGTTAATGGATTCTAGTGAGAGAAAGAAACCTAGTTTGAGAAGCTTAGTAGGGTTGATTAGAAAGAGATCCCTAGCTAAGAATCAAGTGTTGAGGAATTAATTCCATGCTTCTTGTGTGGTTAGGCTCAAGAGAAGTCCCCCATCTAGAAGTGGTTGTGAAACCCACAAGGGAGGAGACAAGTTGAAAGAGGAAGTTGTCAATAGCTAATAAGGTAGCTCTCTCCACCTTCTTCCATGCATAATTGTGTGTTTACATTGTCTTACTTGTATGTATGTATGATATGAGTTATGAGAAGTGTGTTAGCATGATGATATGTTATGAATTGAAATGATGATTTATATGATTGTTTTGGTTTGCTTGAGGAATGGAAAAGCCAATAACCCTTTAGCCATGGTGAGGATGAGTCAAACCCTCAAGTTGGTTGAGACAAAGTAAAGGGTCTCCTAAAAGTGAGGTTGACTCCCAAAGAGTAAGGGTTGAGTCCAAGAACCTCTTAAGAATGGGTGAGGTAAGTCCAAAATCCACAAGTGAGTGGGTGAGGCTAATCCATGTACTTGGCAAGCTTCTAAATGTTATGTATGGCCTACTCACATGTTGAGAATGTTTTTCCTTTATGCATGGCCAATTCACATGTTGCAAATGTTTTCATTATGGTTTTATATACTAACATGCCATACATGCATGGTGAGACTTGTTTGCATGCTTTATATGTATGATTGAATGAGAGATGAGCTATTGAGATTCTTTGAATCTCACCCTCCCTCTCCACCATCCAAACATGCTAGGTGGACCAAGTGAGACTAGAGATGGGAACCACCAAGCATGAAGCTAGGGAGACTAATGAAGACTTGCAAAGAGCTTATTGTAAATATGTTGTATATGAGACAAGAGATGTAAATTAATAATGTATGTGCTGTAGCCTTCATGAATGTTTGCAAGTCAATGTATTTATGATGAATGTATGAGAATGAGATTCATTTTGAATGAAGAGGCAAGTCTTGATTGTGAAAAGCATAATGTTAGTATAGGCCACATGAGTGTATAAGTGGGCATGGGGAAGTGAGTTTCTCCAATCTAGGTGGTTAGACATTTGAGCCATGATTGATGGCCCCTATAGATGCTTTCTCATGTGTTCAAAGAGTCATAGAGGTAGAAAAACTAAGATTGGACCCCATGAGCCCCATTTTTAGCCAAGAAAGTGGCGTTTTGCAATTGATGTCAAGAGTTAACCAAATGACCTCCTTTTGCTTTGAAATTTAACATGTGATTAGATCTTGGCTAGATATTTTTGGGAAGCTAAAGATCCAGTCATTTGGAGGTCTATAGCATTTTCTATGATTTTTTTTAAAGTTGACATCAGAAATTCGGATTTCAGAAAACACTGTTCATTTGGTCAGTTTGGGAATTGTGTCATCCGAGGGGCAAACGTAATCCAATGGCTACGAAATTTTATACACAGAAACTAGATGGTCACAGTGACTTGTAAGAACTGGAAGCACCTCAATTGGAGGTCTAGAGAGGAAGATGTGCAATTTCAAAGTTCCTGCCCAGCATCAGTCACCCAACCAGACCTGAGGTACTGTTTTATCGGTTTCCGGGAGTTTGGCTTGGTGAACTGATCTGGAGATATTTTTTCTCTCTATCTAACATCCACATCTTTCCATAGAGATCTCTTTTGTGAGCATTGAATTTGTTTGGAATTAGTTAGGCATTTTCAAAATCCATATCAGTAAACTGTGACAGTAACAGAGCCCCCTCTGACCAATGGACGATTTCGGATGTGATATGTGAGATATTGAGACTTATACATATTTTTAACATAAATTAGACGCCTTAAGATTTCCAGAATGACTGAGATCATGTAGTTATGATTTTTCTGTAATTAGTTCTAAATTTTCAAACTTAGCCCAGAGATGAAGCCAAATCTGCCGAAAAACGAAATGGCATGTCCCATATCCCTTTTTGCTTTCCATGAGTTTAAAGCATATTGTTGGGATTGAAATAAGTATTAATAGTGCAAGTAAGCATGAGGATGCATAGAAAGAGCTCACCCGGTCCATGTGACATTAAAGTGGATATCTACCCATGTATAATGCCATAGAGAAAGAACATGAACCAAGAGCAATGATCTCCCTTTTATGCTTCCCATATGCATATGAGTACATAAGACATGATGGGTATGAGCTAGAAGTGAAGGTGTTACATTTGGGCTTGTTTTGGTCCTTGGACTTATTGTTCGAGCCCCTTCCCTTTCCCTTGCTTTTGTCTTTCTTTTTCATTCCCTTTCCTTTTTGAACCATTAAAACAGTGCTTGGCTTTTTTTGATATTTTGCTCAATAGTTTTTAAGCATCGAATGCAGTTCAGAAATTGATTTCTCTATGTTGTTCATATTATAGTTCATGACGAATTGGTCATAACTTTTTGGGAGTGAGTCTAAGATCAAATCTGTAGCTAACTCCTGGCTTATAGGAAATCCAAGCCTTTCAAGGTGATCAATGTAGCCTTTCATCTTTAAGACATGAGCACTAAACTGATGCACCTTCAGCCATTTTGTAGGAATGTAAGGCCTTGGTAGTTTCATACCTTTCTTGCCTTGCGTATTGTTAGAACATTTACTTGAGATACACAATCATCTCAAAAGCCTCTATGTGTTTCAAATCTCTCTGAAGTTCTGGGATCATGGTAGCTAGCATTAAGCATGCTACAACCACAAAGTCATTAAAATGCTTAGTGTGAGCATCCTTTTGGGCTCTTAGAGCATTGGCTGTAGGCTCCTCAGGAATGGGTTGACCTAGGACATATGACTTTTCTCTCCTACTTGAGAACAATTCTCAAGTTCCTAAACTAGTCAAGAAAGTAGGTCCCATTGAGTTTGTACTTCTTAAGGACAGATCGCAATGATAGTGTAGCAAAATTATTTGTTGACATTTTTCTACAACAAAATATGCAAAGTCAAGTCAATAATCTCCCACTAAAAATTATCCCTCAATTTAATTTAGTAGGCTAAGACCCACATTTTACTCAATTGTAAGTCCACTTTGGCAAGACACTTAAAATTAAGTGATTTAGGTAGGTAACTTGTTTACCAATTACCTTAGTTGTAACTCTTAGATCTTTATGAGATTCCATCATCATATGATCCGGCATATTTAATCTCATGTAATGCCTTGAGACCCAAAACTATTTTGATAGTCCCAATTAAGTCAAACCATTATGAACCTTATGAATATCACCATTATCCAAGCTGCCTCACTAAAATAACCTAAGTATATCCACTTTAATGGAATATACACTTAAGCGATTAAAGCTTTGATAGGTGTTCATAAATAGGTGGCATATTAACTTAAAATTTGATTTAAGGGATTTTATTGTTATTATTTCGTTGTGATTCAAATATTTAATCATCACATGATAATATACTACGATAGCATCTCATGCATACATATGATCTCATCATGAAGTATAAAATAAATGTGTCACAATATGGCCCTATCTAACCTATCTCCTCCCAAGCCAATGAGAGGATTCTTCTAAGATAAAAACTACAAAGAGAAACCTCAATTGAACATTTGAGAGGAGTGAGATGAGAAGAGAATGTACATCCAGAATAAATAGAGAGAGGCACAACACGCAAGCCATTTTTAAAAGGAAAAGTTATGTTTAAGGACTAAAAAATGAAGAAAATTATTCTTAAGGACCTTTACCACTAGGTTCAACGATTTATTGCTAAACTCAATGGTAATCATTCTAAAACAAGTGGTAACAGGTCCTTAAGAATAATTTTCTTTATCTTTGGGTCCTTTATTATAATTCTCCCTATTTAAAAATTGCAAACCATAAAACCTAGGGCCATATTATGCACCATACCCATCCAATTCAAACAAACACAATTTATATATAAAGATACAAACATCTTATCTCATAAGAAAGGTTGTAAGCATAATGATTTTAGTGTTAAATCAGATTAGGTTGCACTAGGATTAGATAGCACTGCGGTCCTACAGGCTGTATTGAATTTTTGACTCTTTTAAATGAGCCATTGCCTTGAGAAAAACCCCGAGGATCTATCAATCATATTGAAAAAAATTCATCCACCAAACACATTTCATATACACATATTTGAATCAATCTATATCACATAATCAAACAATGTGCATATAACATATTCAAAATTCTATCAGTTAAAACTACATATCACATACATACACGACAGATTCATCAAAACTCATGTATCACATACATTACAGATTTAAATATATCCGTTGAGCATGTATCATATATAACATATATCGTTAAACTTGTAAATCATAGAATCCATTAAACATGCATCACATATTCAAATAATCTTATCAATGCATCTAGTTTATTCATCATATGCAAATTGAATAGGAATATTAATTTGTTCATTCATGTGAGGAAAGCATGTTCGTAACATATATATACATATACGGATTAACTTGCTATATATGAAAACATGAACAGACTTGTTAAACAAATTAGTAAACAATTCGAATTGAACAATTTAGAGTCCGAATTAAACAGATTTAGAATCAAATTCCGAATCAAATTCAAACCTCTTTGTAATTCGCACACATATGTCGCACATAATATTGAATTGAAGGGTTCAAATATCACTTATATGAAATCAAATTTAAAATAGATTTGATCATCTATAGGTCTCAAACATATTCAAACCCGATTCTCATACAACATATATATGAATGCCAGATTCAAAACTAATCATGTGAGCCCTAAGTTCGTATACTTATATCATATTGCAACATATTGCATCACATATAGGTTATGCAAAATCACAATAAAGGCAAAATTCATGGAACTTCACATAAAATCTCAATTTAAACAATCATTGACATGGCTCTGATACCACTGTTAGGAATTGAAGGACACGCAGCAAAATATTAAAATTCCAAATCCCTTCCCATAGATCCATCAATGTTGTTTAAATTGAGTAGATCTAGAAATATTCACCTTTTTCTATCAGATCTTAGGAACTGATCTACATATCTACTCCCTCTACCGGTATCCACACCAATGGATGCTCAACTTGAATGGTGTGCTAGCGCCTTTTACCAATGTTCGTATTTGTTCTTGGTAAAGAAGACGCTCTCCTTTTCCTCTCTCTTTCTCTCTCTCTAGGTGTCCGTATAGTGTCTGTACGCTTTCTTTCTCTAGGGTTTTTGTTGTTCATTGTTCTAGGAAACCCAAGTCTCTTCCTTTTTTATTATGAAGATATCTATTTAGGGTTTTAGATATATTTGATTGATTTAAAATATATTATTTTAAATCAAATCAAATCAGATCTTTATTAAATATATTAGTTTAAATTTAAGTCTATCTAATAGATTAAATTTGACTAATTATTTAATTTAAATCTAGAACTAAATTCAAATTTAATTTATCTCATAAATTAACTTTAAATTATCATATTAATTTAAATTTAAATCTATCACATAGATTTGAATTTAAAACTAATTAATTTAAATTAATTAAAGGATATATATTTATTTATAAATATATATATCAAATATATATTTATTTATAAAATTCTTCCACCCTAGATTGAATGTAACATTCATTGAATCTAGACGCAATTTCAGATTCAATGAATTTGAACATTCTACCTCGAGTTGACTCATTCTTATGTGTAACCCTGTAGGCTAATATGATGTTGGCAGTGGACTAATGATACTATTTGACCCACAAGTCACAAGTAGCCTTTAGCAAGACATTGTGATTACCCAAATCATATAGGGATCGGTGATCCGATGCAACCTATCATATAACCCGATCACATCCCTTCTATCACACGATATCTAGATTAAGTATGAGGCATGGAAACATCATCCTCATCTTACTTGATCGTTGCTTTCTCGATCTACGTGCAGACTGACAGTACAAATGGAAACCCTTCCATTTGAGCACAGCCATGTATTTTTCAATCTCACTTATCGAGGGGCCTAAAGATATCTCTCTATTAATCAAAGGGACAAATCCTATCTTAACCACTCATCTTCTTCTACATGAATTCCACTATGCCCGATCATAGCCTTTATGATCACTTGATTAAAGATAATTTTTGACTATGCCAAAAATTAGTGTTTTTTCATATTGGAAACTATGGTGATCTCAAGTCTAAGGGCTTGGTGACACGATTATACATAAGATATGCTTATGACTTAATCTATGTAGCTATCTCATAATGTGTCAATCTAGTATCTTATTCCCTAACAAGCGCCTATGATTTTGATTCATATCTATATACATGATTAATACATAATCATCAATCAAAATCATATTAGTCATAGTTCATCATCATTCCCACAATGATGATCGACTAAGGATATTTAGGATAATCAACATGATTTATCCAAGGATATTATTATATAGAACATGCAAAAAATATAATAATGTAATAAAAGAAAACTATTATTTCTTAATAAAGTACAATATTTGCAATACAATGATTAGCATAGAGCACAATCTCCAACACTAGGCTCCTCAGGATTGGGTTGATCTAGGACATATGACTTTCTCTCCTGCTTGAGAACAATTCTCAAGTTCCTAAATCAGTCAAGAAAGTAGGTCCCATTGAGTTTGTACTTCTCAAGGACAGATCGCAATGATAGTGTAGCAGAATTATTTGTTGACATTTTTCTACAACAAAATATGCAAAGTCAAGTCAATAATCTCCCACTAAAAATTAACCCTCAATTTAATTTAGCAGGCTAAGACCTATATTTCACTCAATTGTAAGTCCACTTTGGCTTGACGCTTAAAATTAAGTTATTTAGGTAGGTAACTTGTTGACCAATTACATCATATGTAACTCTTAGATCTTTATGGTATTCCATTATCATATGATCAAGCATGTTTAATCCCATCTAATGCCTTGAAACCCAAAACAGTTTTGATAGTCCCAATTAAGTCAAACCATTATGAACCTTATAAGTATCACCATTACCGAAGCTGCCTCATTAAGATAACCTAAGTATATCCACTTTGATGGAACATACACTTAGGCGATCAAAACTTTGACAAGTGTTCATAAATGGGTGGCATATTAACTTAAGATTTGATTCCAGGGATTTTTATTGTCATTATTTCGTTGTGATTCAAATATTTAATCATCACATGATAATATACTACGATAGCATCTCATGCATACATATGATCTCATCATGAAGTATAAAATAAATGTGTCACAATATGGCCCTATCTAACCTATCTCCTCCCAAGCCAATGAGAGGATTCTTTTAAGATAAAAACTACAAAGAGAAACCTCAATTAAACATTTGAGGGGAGTTAGATGAGAAGAGAATCTACATCTAGAACAAATAGAGAGAGGCATGACACACAAGTCGTATTTAAAAAATTGCAAACCATAAAACCTAAGGCCATATTATGCACCACACCCATCCAATTCAAACAAACACAATTCATATATAAAGATACAAACATCTTATCTCATAAGAAAGGTTGTTAGCATAATGATTTTAGTGTTAAATCAGATTAGGCTATGCTAGGATTAGATAGCACGATGATCCTGCAGGCTGTATTGAATTTTTGACTCTTTTGAATAAGTCGCTACCTTGAGAAAAACCCTGAGGATCTATCAATCATATTGAAAAAATCCATCCGCCAACACATGTTACATACATACAGATTCGAATCAATCTATATCACATAATCAAACAATATGCCTATAACATATTTGAAATTCTCTCCGTCAAAACTGCATTCACATACATACACGACAAATTCATCAACACCCACGTATCACATACATTACAGATTTAAATATATCCGTTGAGCATGTATCATATGTAACATATATCGTTAAACTTGTAAATCACAGAATCCATCAAACATACATCACAGATTCAAATAATCTTATCAACACGTCTAGTTTATTCATCATATGCAAATTGAATACATATACAAATATTGATTTGTTTGTTCATGTGAGGAAAGCATGTTTGCAACATATATATACATATATGGATTAACATGTTATATACAAAAACATGAACATACTTGTTAAACAAATTCATAAACAATTCGAATTGAACAATTTAGAGTCTGAATTAAATAGATTTAGAATTAGATTCCAAATCAAATTCGAACCTCTTTGTAATTCACACACACATGTCGCACATAATATTGAATTGAAGGGTTCAAATATCGCTTATATGAAATCAAATTTAACATCGATTTGATCATCCATAGGTCTTAAACATATTCAAACTCAATTCACATACAACACACATATGAATGCCAGATTTAAAACTAATCATGTGAGCCCTAAATTCACATACTTATATCACATTACAATATATTGCATCACATATAGGTCATGTGAAATTACAACAAAGGTAAAATATATGGAACTTCACATAAAAACTCAATTTCAACAATCATTGATGTGACTCTGATACCACTATTGGGAATTCAAGGACACGCAGCAGAAAATTAAAATCCCAAATCCCTTCCCATAAATCCATCAATGTTGTTTAAATCGAGTAGATCTAAAAATATTTACCTTTTTGTCAAATCTTAGAAACTGATCGACACTCTACCAGTATCCACACAAACGATTGCTCAACTCGAACGGCGTGCTAGTACCTCTGATCAATATCCGTACACATTCTTGGTAGAGAAGACGCTCTCCTCTTTCTCTCTCTCTAGGCGACCATACATTGTCTGTATGCTTTCTCTCTCTAGGGTTTTTTTGTTCCATTATTCTAGAAAACCCAAGCCTCTTCCTTTTTTTATTATGAAGATATCTCATTAAGGTTTCAAATATGTTTGAGTAATTTAAAATAATATATTTTAAATCAAATCAAATCAAATCAAATTTGAATTAAATAGATTAGTTCAAATTTAAATCTATCTAATAGATTAAATTTAAATAATTATTTAATCTAAATTTAGAATTAAATTCAAATTTAATTTATCTCATAAATTAAATTTAAATTATCATATTAATTTAAATTTAAATCTATCACATAGATTTGAATTGAAAACTAATTGATTTAAATTAATTAAAGGATATATATATTTCCAAATAATATATATATCAACTATATATTTATTTATTTATAAAATTCTTCCACCTTAGATTGAACGTAACATTCATTGAATCTAGATGCAATTTCATATTTAAAGAATTTGGACATTATAGCTCAAGTTGGCTCGTTCTTATGTGCGACCCTGTAGGCCCATATAACCTTGGCAGTGGGTTAATAACGTTATTCGACCTACAAGTCACAAGCGGCCTCTAACAAGACATTGTGACTACCCAAATCATATAGAGATTGGTGATCCGATGCAACCTGTCATATAAACCTATCACATCCTTTTTGTCACATGATATCTAGATCAAGTATGAGGTATGGAAATGTCATCCTTATCTTACTTGATCGTCGCTTTCTCAATCTACGTGCAGACTAACAGTACAAATGGAAACACTTCCATTCGAGCACGCCCATGCATTTCTCAATCTAACTCATGGAGAGGCCCAAAGATATCTTTCTATTAATTAGAAGGACAAATCCTATCTTGACCACTCATCTTCCTCTACATGAATTCTACTATACCTGATCATAGCCTTTATGATCACTTGATTAAAGATGACTTTTGACCTTTTTCATGTTGGAAACTATGGTTATCTCAAGTTTAAAGGCTCGGTGATACAGTTATACATAAGATATGCTTATGACTTAATCTATGTAGCTATCTCATAATGGGTCAATCCAGCATCTTGCTTCCTAACAAGTGCCTATGATTTTGATTTGTATCTATATACATGATTAACACATAATCATCAATCAAAATCATACTAGGCTTAGTTCATCATTATTCCCACAATGATGATCGACTAGGGATATTTAGAATAATCAACATGATTTATCCAGGGATATTATTATATAGAACATGCAAAAAATATAATAATGTAATAAAAGAAAACTCTTTTTTCTTAATAAAGTACAATGTTTGTGTAACAACCCAGAAAAAGGAAATAGAAAAGAAATGAGAAAAGGAAAGGAAAAGAGAAGCTGGAAAATTTTCGAAGAACTGAGAATTTTCTAAGTTTTCTCGCCATAGCGAGAAATGGAATCGCCATAGCGAGAATGCCTCCTCGCCGTAGCGAATATGTTCCTAGCTATAGCGAGTGCGGCATTCCATATAGAGACCAGGGAGTTACTCGCCGTAGCGGCGCTATAGCGAAGGCAGAGGTCTGGAACAGACACGATCTCGCCATAGCGACGCCATAGCGAAGGTCTATAATAGACACGAGCTCGCTGTAGCGACGCCATAGCGAAGGCATAGGTCTGGAACAGACACGAGCTCGCCGTAGCGAGGGTAATGACTTGCTATAGCGAGAGCGGTCCTGAAAAGCGAGAAAAAGAGAATTTGACTTTTTAAAAGCTTCCAAATCTCTTCTTTCTTCTTCTAACCGACTCAAACTCGTCTTAGGAGAGAGAAAAGGGCGGAGGAGAGAGAGAGAAGCTGAAGAGAAGAGGAAAGCACAAGAAAGGTATGAATTCTCATGGTTTCCTCTTAGTATGTTGCCCTTCTCCCCTTTTCCCCTCTTTCCTACGGTTTAGATGATAGAAATGGTTAGGTCTTGAGTCTGGTTTAGAGGAGAGAGAGTGGGAAACCATTCTTGAGAGAGATTAGAAGTAGATAGTCTTCTCTTTCTTGCTTTTCCCCCATTTCTTAAGAGCTTAAGAGTTAAGAAAAGAGAGAGGATAGCTAATGGACCCTAGTGAGAGAAAAGACCTAGATTGAGAAGCTCAGTAGAGCTGATTAGAAGTGATCCCTAGCTTGAGAATCAAGTATTAAGGTATTAATTTCATGCTTTTGTATGGTTAGGCTCAAGAGAAGCTCTCCCATCTAGAAGTGGTAGTGAAATCCACAAGGGAGGAGTCAAGTGAAAGAGCAAGTAGTGAATAGCTAGCAAGGTAGTTCTCTCCACTTTCTCTCATGCATAATTGTGTGTTTACATTGTCTTGCTTGTGTGTATGAATGATATGAGCTATGAGAAGTGTGTTAGCATGATGATGTGTTATGATTGAAATGATAATTTAAATGATTGTTTTGGGTGTTGCTTGAGGAAATGGAAAAGCCAATAACCCTATAGCCAGGTGAGGATGAGCCGAAGCCCTAAGTTGGTTGAGACAAGAGTAAAAGGTCTCCCAAAAAGTGAGGTTGACTCCCAAAGAGTAAGGGTTGAGTCTAAGGACCTCTAAAGTATGGGAAGGCAAATCCAAAAGCCACAAGGGAATGGGTGAGGCTGATCTAAGTACTTAGCAAGCTCTTAAATGTTATACATGGCCAATTCATATGTTTTAAATGTTTTCATCATGGTTTTATATGCTAACATGCCATACATGCATAATGAGACTTGTTGCATGCAATATATGTATGTTTGAATGAGAGTTGAACTATTGAGATTCCATGAATCTCACCCTCCCTCTCCACCATCCAACCATGCCAGGTGGACCAAGTGAGATTAGAGATGGGAACAACCACCACCAAGCATGAAGCTAGGGATAGAAATGAAGAAGAGTGTAAAGGCTTTTTGTAATACATTGTACATGAGAGTTGTAAATGTAAAGCAATGATGTATATGATGTAATTCCTAATAGTTTTGTAAGACAATGTATGTATGAATGATGTATGTATGAGAATGAGGTTTATGATGAATGAAAAGGTATGTTTTGATGTGAAATTATCAAAAGTAGTATAGACGATATGGGTGCATAAGTGGGCATGGGGTAGCGAGTTTCTCCAATCTAAGTTATTAGACACTTGAGGCATGATTGATAGCTCCTATAGATGCTTTCTCATGTGCTCAAAGAGTCATGAAAGTAGAAGAACCAAGATTGGACCCTATGAACCCCACTTTTGGCCAAGAAAGGGCCTTCTTGTACATGATGTCATAGAGTAGCCATATGACCTCTCCTTGTTATGAGATTTGACATGTAGCTAGATTATGTTTAGAGCTTTCTGGGAAGCTAGATTTCATGTCATTTAGAGGTCTATAGCATTTTCTATGATTTTTCAAAGTTGACATCAGAAAATCGGATTTCAAAAAGCACTGTTCATTTGGTCAGTTTGAGAAACGTGTCATCCGAGGGGCAAACGTAGTCTAATGGCTACGAAATTTTATACACAGAAACTAGATGGTCACAGTGACTTGCAGGAACTAGAATCACCTCATTTAGAGGTCTATAGAGCAAGTTATGCAATTTCGAAGTTCCAGCCCAGAATCAGACACCCAACCAGATCCGAGGTACTATTTCATCGGTTTTCGGGAAATTAGCTTGGTGAACTGATCTGGAGATATTTTTATCCTCTAGCTAACATCCACATCTTTCCATAGAGATATAGTTTATGAGTATTGGATTTTTGTGGAATTAGTTAGACATTTTCAAATTCCATATTAGTAAATTGTGACAGCAAAGAAGCCCCTCTGACCAGTGAACGATTTTGATGTCAAACGCAGAGTATGTGAGATATTGAGACTTCTACTTATTTTTAGCATGAAGTAGACGTCTTGAGCGTTCTATACTGACCTGGATCATGCAGTGACGATTTTTCTGCATTTAGTTATGAATTTTCAAACTTAGCCCAGAAATGAAGCAAAATCTGCCAATAACGAAAATGCATGTCTCCAATCCCTTTTTGCTTCCCATGAGTTCAAAGCATATTGTGGGGATTGAAATAAGTCTCAATAGTGTAATTGAGCATGAGGAAGCATAGAGAGAGCTCAACCGGTCCATGTTACTTCTAAGTGGATCTCTACCCACACAGAGTGCCATAGAAAAAGAAGCATAAGGTTGAGTAAATTATCTCCCTTGTGAGTTCCGCATATGCATATGAGTAAGAGGGCATGTTGGGTATGAGTTAGAGGTTAAGGTGTTACATTTGGCACACCTACAGAGCCACTAGAGGTATTGTCGCCGTCCTTCCCGGTTCGTGGGCTTAGTTACCCTGCCTTCCCGGTTCGTAGGGGTTTTGTCCCCTTGGGATTTTATTCCCAAAAGGCGCCTCTGGTGGGGGAAGGCTTCGCCCCCACTTATAAGCCTTAGCCCTAGACCATTCCTGGCTGATGTGGGACTTCACAATCCACCCCCCTTTGGGGCCAACCCGTCCTCGGGTTGCACATAGACCAGGCCCGCTCTGATACCAACACCTACAGAGCCACCAGAGGTATTGTCCCCGTCCTTCCCGGTTCGTGGGCTTGGTTACCCTGCCTTCCCGGTTCGTAGGGGTTTTGTCCCCTTGGGATTTTATTCCCAAAAGGCGCCTCTGGTGGGAGAAGGCTTCGCCCCCACTTATAAGCCTTAGCCCCAGACCATTCCTGGCCGATGTGGGACTTCACAGTTTGCAATACAATGATTGGCGTATGGCAGAATCTCCAATAGTAAGCTCCTCAGGAATGGGTTGATCTAAGACATACATATGATATGAATTGATTATGATATGATTGATGAAATTTATGTACAAGCAATGTAGTCTCATAGTTCATGTGATGGAAAATTCTAGTTTGAGATGATTATGATATGAGTTGAATGTATTCAATGCATAATAGTCCAAATAGTATGAATGGTCATAAATTGTTGAAATTTTAGAATTGTGGGAGATGTTGTTATGTGGCCCTTGGATGGCCTAGATCTTCTAGTTACAAGGGGGAATTCTAGCAAAATTTTTCTAGAATTTGTATGTTTTAATTTTTAATTATTTGCCAATATTTGTGATAGTAAGTAAATGAATACTAAAAAGACTAGAAAAATTACGGCATGACAAAATATCTATTATTTTAAAAGATATAGCCTAGTATTTATTATTGTATATATGATCATGTAAACTTAAAATTTTCATATAATGTAATGACAACATTTGCAAAATTGTTAGACCACAAATATATGACCAGAGGATGTATGTATGAGACATTGGATATAGAAATCCAATGAGATATACACATATTTTGATATGGAATAATGATTTTTATATGCAAAGCAAATTTTCTGTGATGAACCATTGATAATTGATGCATGCATGAATTGAAATTTGCTCATGGCAAGAAATAGCATTAATGAACTTATTTGGTACATTTTGGAATTAAAATTTTGACCATTTGAGCCATAAAATATTTCTTCACCCTTGACTGCCTTACTGAACAAACTTGGGGCTAAAATTTGGTGAACATTTAAAGGCATTCAAAGCTTCTAGAGCTAAAAATTATAATTTTTGGAGCTCTGTAAAATATTTGGTAAATTTTCAAAGTTGGCCTTAAACAGTTGTCATGAAAATTACTATTCATATTATACCATATCTAATTTTTATAGTATTTGAAGGACCAAATAGATTCAATTTGACTTGAAATTTTTACAATAGAAAGTTCACATCATAAGCTTTAAATAGGACTAGTACCATAATAGCTTTTTTTTCATACCATAATATAATAGCTCATAATTTACACTTAAATATGCATATACATCCAATTTACTCATATTCAGCACTTTTTGCAGCGGAAATTTCCAACATTATAGGCCCAATTTCTTAAACCTTGCATAAATGCATCACTTTAGTATTCCAATCTCAAAATCCATCCATTCAAAAACATCACAAACAGAAGCAAGAATTTTGGGTTCTAGGTCATGGACAACAATTCATCACATTTCCATGATTTTGCATTGAAGCATATTGCTATCACTAATTTCAAAAATTCATATCTTGAACTAGAGAACTCCAAATCACACAAATGATGACTTTCTAGAAAGCTAATGATATAAAATACATGTTGTAAAAATTTCATACAGAAAAAAAATTTGTTTAGGCCATGGAAATCTAATGAAATAGTACCACTATCAGATTTTTATACATATATAGACCTGAAGTTTTGAAAATGCATATGGTGAGCTACACAGCTCCAAATTAAGTGATCTCAATGGCTATGGAAAGCTTATAATGCCAAATATATGCTTATAAAATTCCATGAGTATTGCAGTTCATTTGGCCCCTTAAATACACAGAAAATCAGAAATGACTAAATAGTGCACAAGCAAATCTACATAATTTAGCCAACTTTGAAAAATCATAATAAATTCCAAAGAGTCCAAAAATTATGTTCTTTGATGCTATGAAAACGTCTAAATAAGATCTAAATGCCTACCAAAATTCATTCATTTGTTTTGATGTTGGTTCAGGGGTAGATTATGGCTTAAAATGGCATCAAAGTGGCACCAAATGGTCCAAGATGAGATTATATAGTGCAAGTGACCATTTGAGCACATCCAACACATAAATTATAGCATATATAGCCATTTCGTCTAGTTCCAAACATTATGAAACTCAAAATCACTCCCTCACTTGGCTTTATTCACACACTTTCCATGCCACATACATACCAAAAATTCATATTTTTGCACATATGCTCTAAATATGATCCATACATCATAATCTCATATGTTTACATATGTAAGAAGGTTTACATTACATAAATAACATATACATCCATGCTTTGACATTAGATTACATATAATTCTAAATCACTTTCAAAGTAATATCATTCAAGCTTGATGGTCTCCATCCTTAGTCTCTTGAGATTTCCCTAAACATGGTTAGAGATAATACAGAGGAAAGTGAGATTTAATAGCTCAATCATCCTTCAAATACACTTATATGACATGTTATCTTGCTAAAGATAATAAGCATGCATTATTAGCAACCAAACATAAAATGTAAACATATTTATGAAATCAAATGGATCCAAGGAAGTCAAAATCAAGCTCTAGGGATAGTTTAGCCTCATCCATTTTTTTTGGGACTTTTAGATTAATTTCACCTATTTTAGGGACTTTTGACTTAGCCTCACTTATTTTATGAGACTTTTGGCCTTGTCTTACCCTTGTCTAGGGACTTTTGGTTTCACCACTTCTAATTCAAGGGACCTCTGGCACAACCTCACCCATCAAGAGTTAATTACATTCCAAATGCATTTTATGAAATATAATGATATCATATCATCAAACTAATAGCAATAGGCATGGTTTATGGTTCAAGAACACATACAAGCAATCAATAACAATTAAACAACCAAGATAAGTATACAAGAATTGATAAAGAACTACTTTTCTCTAGAATACACAAAGTTCTTCCTTGGTTTCTTAATCATTCTTCTTAGCCTCACACATACACTTACATGGGAGAGGCTTGATTTGGTTGTCCTAGACACATCAAACAAGACACAAACACATCAATGGAATTATCTCTAGTCTCACACAAGTTTTATATAAGCTACTTTTAGTTCTAGGTTTCCATATCGCTCTGTATTGTAGTATAATGAAGCAAATTATAGAATTCATCATCTTAGCTCCAATTTCTCACTTAATCTAAGTCACATAACTCTATTTAAACTCATTAGAGTCATCATAACTCAAATCAATGAGCCTAACACCAAGTTATTTTTTTATGCATAATGGAACCTTAAACTTTCAAAATATGATTCCTAAATTCAAACCAATGGTTTCTTTGGTGTTTATAAATCATATCTAGATCATTTCTATCCTTAGAATTAAGGAAAACTCTCCTTAGGCATTTGAAGTACACCTTGGTCAGGACACCCACATAATGAGCACCCATGGTGTTTTGTTAATTTTTCTTAGGAAAATGGCACTTATGAAACTTCCTAGGTCTCTTATAAACTCAATTATACTCTTACATAAGTTAAATTATCATTAGAAAGCTTCATAAATCTCTAGGTGCAATCAAAACCCTAATTTCCATAACTTGCAACCAAATGTTTCTTTTTAAGTTCTATTATGATTCTCTATACTTCAAAACCCCATTTTCTACCAAGTTTGGACCAAAATCAAACTCCCTACATGGCACCCTAGGTTTGGCCAAAACACACAAAAAAAGAAAAGCTAAGGAAAAGTAAGTTTAGCCATGGTTTCATACCTTTTCTTAAAGCTTGTCAAGTGAACTTTCTCAAGTTTCCAAGGTTTCTGCCACAATCTTTCTTCATTCTACTAAACTAGCCACAAAACACCTCCTTTCATAACTTTAAAACCATGAGAAGAGAGAGGAGGAAGAGGAGAAGAACTTTAATGAAGGGAGGAGCATGAAAAAGTAGCAAAATCTTAACATTTTTGCTTGATTTTCTCCTTCATTTTCTCCCTCCTTGGTGCACCCTTTCAAGATGGTTCTAGTTTTGTTCTAAGGAAGATTAGAGCCTATGGTAATGAGGAGAAGAGGTGGCATGCTAAAATAAGAAGGAAGGAGAATGTATTATAACAATTTCCAAAATTTCAACTATGTCCCTAAACTTTTGTTTCTTCGTTTGAACTCATTTCAAATCCTTTTTTAGAACCATATTTTCCATCATAAAATTTAGGTCTTCTAGTTCATAAAATTCCTTTTCTTTTTTAATTTAATTAGATTCAAAACAACCCTAAATAATTTGGTAAAAGTTTTAGTCAACCGATGGCTTAAAATGTATATCGGAGGGGTTTTAACCATTCTAAGAGTTTCTATAGTTTTTAGGGTCTCTAAGAACCTCGAAAAACTTAATTTTTCCATTTAAAGCTTCATCTTTTAAGTTTTTAAAGAGTTACCTGAAATTACAATTTTACCACTACATTATTTCTTGATTCATTCAGTCATTTTGGCTTCATTTTCGAGCTATCCTTAGGTTTTCATCTATATTCTTAGATATTTTAATTAACATTCTAATCTCAATTAGCCTTAGATTGCTTTGCTTTAGGTAGTCCTATTTGATTTTATCGAGTTTAGTTTAGTTTCTAGAAAACTAGTTATTATATTTTTGGAACCAAATTTAGAAATTTATCAAATATTCTATAGAGCTCCAAAAATTACAATCTTTAAGTCTATAGCAAGCTCTAAATGTTCACCAAATTCTAGTTCCAACTTTGGTCATTAGGATAGTCAAGGGCAAAGAGATATTTTATGGCTCAAATAGTCAAAATGCACTAAATGAGTTCTAATATGCCATCTCCTACCATGAACAAATTTCAATCTATACATACACCATATATCAATAGTTCATCATATGAAAGTTACCTTGCATCTAAAATTCACTATTCCATATGAAAGTGTGCATTTAAAACACATATATTTCCATGTGCTAAATCATGTTCCAATATTTCATGCATATATCTATTGGTCACAAAATCATAGTCTAGCATTTGTACATATATTACTATTACATTATATCAAAATATAAATTTACATATTCATATACATAACACTAAGTCTTAGGCTATATACTTATGAAATTTGACCTTTCTAGGTCCTTGCCTCTTCATTCTCCTTTCCATGACTTTCACCTAGCCATGCTTAGTGGAGATAAGAAAATATGAGATATAAAGAATCCCAGTGGCTAAATCAATATTCAAACATACATATAGTTCACTCAAGCACATTGAAGCAAGCATGTATTTATGTAATCATAGCCAATCTATAACATTAAAAAATTTATTAAAGCTAATAATGGAGAATTAAGTGATTAAATAGGAGAGAATAGAGAATTATTAAAGGAATTATGGGAAATAATAATTTTTAAGAAAATAGATTTATTTTGGGAATTTTGAGATAAATAATAATTCTTGTCATTGTTGAAAGTAAATGAATTTTTAATTATAGGTTTAGACTTAATTAAAAAGAATTTAGTAAGTGAAGAAGGGAAATTAAATGCTTGGGCACTATAATTATTTTGTTTATAATAGAAGACCTTTAGTAGAGGCCCAATTACATTCTTATGTAGACCTAACTTAAATAAACCCTTTAGCTTTGGCCCAATACTTAGGAAAGGGCCTAAATGGATCGTGGGCTATTGGGTCAACCCATTTCCAACTTAAAACCTAAGGTTTTTGTAGCCACACTAAAAATTTAGAAGTAAAACATTTGTGTTGCAAAAATAAGAGAGCATTTTCGCATCTTTAGGTGAAGGCTAGGGTTTTTCAGCTCCTTGCCACCATTTTGCACTTCTAAAGGGAGATTTAACTAAAGGGAGTTGTATAAAACTTAATCCTCTCTTCTTTCTCTACATCTTGGCTTGATTTTTTTCTCTACATCTTGGTTTGATTGGTTTGTCATTTGGAGAATTTTCATCTCCTTCTCAAATATGAAATTTGGTGTTTGAATGATTCTTTGCAAGATTTTCAGAGTTTAGAATTGGTGCAACCATAGGATGAGTGTTTGCCTTCATTTTGTACTGTAACCTTGCTCAAATTTCATGTTATAGGCTGACTTTGGCATATGGTTGATTGTATGTGCGAAAATCCAAGTTGTAGGATGGTCCATGGTGTGTTCTTGGTAATTAAGACTCAAATTAGTCCATTTAACCTCTCAGATGTATGGGTAAGTGTTTCCCCTTCTTTTTTGAGGTGTATGTGTTGAATTTCCATTATTTGGATTGACTTTTGGTGCATCATTTTTACATGTGCAAAAATGGAGATATTGGAGTGACCCATTGTGGGTTCTTAGTGTTTTGACCTTAATTAGTGTAATGGACTTTTTGGAAATTTGGATAAGTGAATTCTAATAAATTCTTGATGAAATAGATCAATGGATATGAAGCTATTTTGTTAATAATGGTTAAATGATGATAATCATACTTGTCATAGGCTTGGTAGGCCTTTTAGATCATGTGAATAGCTATAAGATGAGTAATTGGCTTCATTGAGGTAACCAGAGAATTTCTAACTACATGTACACCTTTATTTTAATCTTATATTTATTGCATATATATGTTTTTCCTTGCTAAATGATTGGATGGCTATGTGATTATTGTTTTAGATTGTGAGCATGTCCTTAGTGGAGCTGTGGTCTAGCTGCCACCTATGCATTATGCTTCAATTGGACATCGAGTTGTGATCAAACTCATGAATGCACCAAGCCATGAACTTGCCCAATAGGGATTTGGTGTCGAGGATAGGTCTTTCCCTTTGTTTTTGGCCATTAACATGTATGTGTTTACTAGTATAAGATAGTAGTCATTAATAGTTCAACTAGTTTATTTGATATGATATTGATGCTTTTGGTATATTTCTCTATATAAAATTGCATTATATGGATTAATTTGTACATATATATGGAATTTGCCTCTTGTTACTGAGATTTTACATCTCACCCTAGTTATGGGCTAATATTTTCAGAGACTGGATCTCATAGTAGCAAGCAAAAGTGTAACATCTGGTTTTCTAAAAACGAAAGAAAACATGAAAAACGTAACGTACAGTTTCTCTATCAACGAATGAAATTCACCGGATACAAAAGAAAGTCCCCCAAGCTGAAGTAGTTAAGGTCCTGAAAAATTTAGGAAGCATTCTAAAATGAGAATCCCAGGCTCATATGAAAGAAAAATAGAGCTAGAATGAGGAAACAATTTCTTACGAAAAGCTTATAAAACGTAATGGCATTTTCATAATTTTGAGCAAATTTTAGAATTCACATAGGAGAGCTTTTTAAATGAAAATTTTGAGTTCTCTGGAGTTCTCAAAGACCCTAAAAATCATGGAAAGCCTCGGGACAGTTAAATCACCTCTGGTGGACATTTTCCAATGTTGGTGTACCCAAACTTTGATGGATTCGTTCGAGAAGGTTTTAGCTCTGATTTGAGTGATTTCAAAAGAATTTTACTAAATTGGGAACCTACATTTCATAATGGAAAAGAAGATTTAAAAAAGGAGCTAAAATGAAGGAGAAACGAAAATGCCAAGAACGAAGGACAAAATGGGAATTTTTAAAAAGTGTAACTTCCTCCCACCTATATATATGATGCACCCTTCTTCTCCCTCCTTGTTGCACAACCAACTTCTACCCAAAACCAAAGGAAAACCTTAGGGAGAGTGGCACACAAGAGGAGGAAGAAAAGGAGGAGAAATTCAAGGTAGAAAGGAATGGATTTTCATGGTTTTTCATGCTTTCTTCGTTCTAAACCTTTTCTCCTCCATTATCCTTTGTTTCTTATGATTATAATGAAGTTTATAAATCTATTTTAAGGGAGAAATTGAGGAAAAAATTCGGATTTGAAGAGAGGAGCTCAAAGAACACAAGATTCAAGTGAGAAAAAGCAAGAAAACAAGGTAATTTCTCTTCCTATGGTTGTCATCTTTGGTTCCCTTCTCCACCATTTTGCCCCACTTGAGAAAACCCTAGGAGGACTTTATTTTTAGGCAGAACCAAGGGTGAATATAAGGAAAAAGGGTGTGGAGATTAAGAATATGCAAATAGAATTAACAAAAAATCATTAGATTTTAAGATGCAAGTTCTAGGGTTTCAATTGCACCTTGTAAAATCTGATTTGTATGGTGATTCTTAGGCCTAAATAAGAGTTTAAATGAGCTCCTAAGATCCCTAAGAGGCTCCCTATATACTTCTTCCCTTGAGAAAACAAAGCAAACTCTAAGGAGCTTCATTTTCTCCATAGCCTCGGCCAAGCAAGGATAGCATAGCTAGGGAGAGTTTTAAATTTTTCTAAACCCATTATTGAGTCATATATGATGAATGAAAATGAGGGGAGGCCTTGAAAAAAATTTAGAACCCATAAAAAGTGAGTTAGTGCTTTAGCTTCCATATTATGACCTAAATAAGCAACATGTAGTTAGGCTCTTAGTTTTGATTGTGTGATGACTCCAAGAAGCTTAAAAGGAGTCAAGAATCATATTTAAAAGAAAAGAATGGAGCCTAGATTTTATTTGAGGGGTGTTGCTTCATTAGGTGCAATTATAGAACCATAATGAGGTTTATAGACCAAACTAGAGTCTAAGCAAGTTGTGTGGCCTTAGAATTAATTTCATGAACCTAATTGGCTTCCATAAATTGTGTTTAGGCTAAGAGAAACCATCCCCACACTTGTGTGTGTGTGTGGCCAAAGCAAGGAGGGAGATTCAAGAAGAAAAGTGTGTGATTGTGTACAAGGTAGCTCTGTTCACCTTCTCTCATGTATGGATGTATGCTTAGCTTGTCTTAGAATGTGTGTATGTGTATTTTCAATGCATGAAAAGTATGATAGCATGATTTCATATGCCATGGTTTTATGATAACATATCATGTTTCATATGATGTTTTGATGTGTGCTTGGGTTTGCTTGAGTGTGGTGAGGATGAGCCAAGAACCCTGAAGATTAGTTAAGATAAAGCAAAGAGTCTCCCAAAAGCAAAGTGAGCTCCCAAGAGCATGGTTGAGTCCAAGAATGCATTAAAGAATGGGTGAGGCAAGTCCAATATCCACAAGAAATTGGGTGAGGCCAATCTACTTGCTTAGCAAGCCTATGTATGCTATGTATGACTTTCTCAAATGATGAAAATGTCTCTTGAATGTTTGCACATATCTATATGACCATACATGCATTTATGAGACTTGTTTACATCCATTATGTATGATTGAATGGGAGATGAGCTATTGGGATTCTTTGAATCTCATCCCCTCCTCTCCAATGTTCTAACATGTTAGGTGGACCAAGAGAGAAAGGTAGTGGAAGCCAATCACTTTGAGGATGAGAGGATGATAACAAAGTGCTTGAATTTTATTACTTTGAAACCATACAATTGGAAAATGATGGAATCCATGGATATATATCTATCATGATGTCATGAATACATGTAATTATGATAATATGTCATGTAGGAATGAGAGAATAGGTTATGTAACTATTAGAATGTGATTTGAACATGTTATGGCCTTGTAGCTTCTTGAATTAGTTTATGGAATTATGCATATGTGTGGATAAGATGGCCATAATGAGATGAATGAGGGTTGGGACTATTTGGGCAGCTCACACAAGTCTTAATCATGCTTTTAGACTTTCCTAAAAGGTGCCAAACCCTAGGGAAAGCCATTTGGTTACTTTGGTACCTCATATGAAGCCAAAATTGACCAAAATGGAACCCTATATCACTTTTTGTCCATGAGCTCTTCTCGATCTAATATTTGGTATACAATTAGATCTTGTTGAAAGCTTTTTGGCAATATAAAGAACATAATTTTTGAAGGTCTACAAAATATTTGGTGAATTTCCAAAATTGGCAAATTTTCTGATTTTGGTATGCTATATGATTCATTTAATTTGAAAATGAAATCTGTCACACAAGACTTAAATGATTTCCAATTGCCATGAAATTTTATACAAAGAAACTAGACATTTACAGTGACTCGTACCAACTTGAATCACCTCATTTGAAGGTCTAAAGAGGGAGATATGAATTTTTAAAGATTCTGTCCAATATCAAGAGCTTCATCTGACCGTAGTTACTGTTTCATTGAATTTTGAGGTTTGAGCTACCTGAACTGGTCTAGAGTTATTTTTTCCCTTTAGTTAACATCCACAGCTTTCCATATTGGTATCATTTACATGAATTGGATTTTTTTGGAATTAATCGGATATTTTCAAAATTTGCTACAGAAATCTATGACAACATCAATGGTAGTTTGACCTCAGGACATTTTCGGATGTCAAACATCCTCTATGATAAGTGTTATGGTCTGGGCATATTTTTAATATGAAGTAGACATCCATAGCTTTCTAGAATAACCAAGAATGCATGGGGGAGATATGAATTTTTAAAGATTCTGTCCAGTATCAAGAGCTTCATCTAACCGTAGTTACTGTTTCATTGAATTTTGAGGTCTGAGCTACCTGAACTGGTCTAAAGTTATTTTTTCCCTCTAGTTAACATCCACAGCTTTCCGTATTGGTATCATTTGCATGAATTGGATTTTTTTGGATTTAATCGGACATTTTCAAAATTTGCCACAGAAATCTATGACAACATCAGTGGCAGTTTGACCTCAGGACATTTTTGGATGTCAAACATCCTCTATGATAAGTGTTATGGTTTGGGCATATTTTTAATACGAAGCAGACATCCATAGCTTTCTAGAATAACCAAGAATGCATGATTTTGATTTTTCTAGAATTAGTTATGAATTTTCAAAGTTTGGTCAGAAAAAGGGCAAATTCTGGCCGAATTTTAATATGTATATTTTTAGCTTCCCTTCGTGATTTATGAGTTGTAGGCCACTTTTGATAATACAAATAAGTTGTATCCATGTAATTAAATATGAGAATGTATTATATAAGCTCACACAATCCACATGACACTAAATAAAATTTTTATACACGACGTTAAGCAAGAAAATGCATTATTTTAATTCTCTTTTCTTGCTCCTTCATGAAAATTATGAATGTAAAGCATGAGAATGTTATAGAACGAGCTAGAAAAATATGGTGTTACAAAAAGCTAATGGCAACCTACCATGATGATTTAGTAATGTATAGCTACAATGCCTTGTTTTAATGGGTTTGTATATTAGGCATACTAGAATTGCTTAATATGTCATATAATTACCACATTGCATTATGTATTGCCAAGTATAGGAATTGACTTTATAATTAAAGACATCATGAAATTGGTATTTGTGATTGTATGTGGATAATTATTAATGAGTACCCTAGAAATCATACAACCTCTGAATATCTAGTATTGTAGAATTAATGTTTAAGTTTTTAGCTTAGAAGGTTTGAAATGTGCTTTTATTGTCTTAATCATGTGGAAGGTGAATTGGCTCACCCCTCTTACATTGCTATGGCAGATTTTGCTGTCATGAGTCATTTTTAGGTGGTTTTGTGAAGTGGCACAGTCATATTTTGAACTAGGAATTGTACCAAGTGTTGAGAGATATATACAAGTTCAATTTGTCAATTAAAACTCGCTCAAAGTGGTTTGATGATCTTGGATAGTGTAATAAGGATTTTAGGTTATTATTAGAAGTTATATCATACCATTTGTTGTCATAAGCCCTTATATATAGCATTAAGGAGTGACACATTCTCATCCTTTGCTATCATGAATAAGTATATGTTCATGTGGTTTAAGATTTGGCTATAATAATTAGCTTATGAATTGTTGAATCAAATAGACCTAATAACTGAAGAATTTATGAGATTAGATGTCCTAAAAGTCTTGTAATTTATCCTTCTAATAGCCTTGAGTTAAAGGTTGAAGTAGTTCATATACCTTGGTTCATATATTGAAGAGTTTATGATTAGTAGGAATCTAAGTCATAGGCAAACTACCTTAGGTCATAGGCAATTCATCCTAGAGGGTTATAGAATTAAGATGCACCATGTTGCAACTCTCTTGGTCGTAGTGAGAATCATGAAAATAGGGTGAGAGTGCTCTCAAGAGCAATCTCTTTGCAATGAGAATCAAGTGAGTGTCTTAGCAAGGCTCCAGTGAGCAATGTTGCTACAATGCCAAGTAGGCTCACTACAGCGAGACACAAGATTTTGTGAATAGAATGTTCTATGGTGTAACACCATATTTATTTAGCCTATCTCATCTCATTTCTAGTCATTTCATGTCTTGTGGATCATATGAACTCATACATCTCATTCTCCTATTTAAATGCATACATACAACTTAAAACCATCTGAAAATGTGGCCAACAACTTGATCTCATAGCATATATCCACAAAATATTACATAGCTATCTCGGGTTCTATTACTCGCTTCTGAGTGCCAATTTTGAAAAATCATAACAGAATTTAGAAAAATTGAAATCATGAACATTATACCATTTCAGAAAGCTACAGATGTATAATTTATTTTAAAAATAACTCTAGACCAAAAAAAGAACGTCTATCTACTAGAAATCAATGGAACAATACATAAACTTAACTGACACTACTGATACTGACACAAAACTTCAAAAATTCATATCTCTCTGTTCAGACATCCAATTGGGGTGATTTTAGTGGCTATAGAAAACGTATCATGTCTTGTTTATGCTTGTAAAATTTTGTGACCATTGGACCCTATTTGGCCCTTGAATGATATAGGAGAACAAGCTTACCATATGAACAGTAACCACACTAGAACAATACAAATTTGGCAACTTTGAAAATTCATAATTAATTCCAAAGAGCTCCAAATAATTTGGTCTTTAACTTCCTAAAAATATTAGGATGAGATCTATATTCATGCCAAATTTCATAAGGAAATTTATTCATTTGGTCAGATTGTGCCATAGAGTTCCAAAATAGCTATTTTTGTGCTTCTTAAGGGTCATAAAGGGTCATCAATTTGCTTCCAAGGCCACTTGAGCACGTGGGAAAGTATTAAAATGATCTATTAAACATGTCTCAAAGGTCCATAAACTCATATTTCATAAACTCACTCTCCTGCTCCAAGGCATACACAAGAACATACAAGCTTTACCTTGCCATTCAATGTCAAAAAGTTGCTATATCATTCATATGGCATCAATTCTCATATATACATCAATTATCTATGTAATTGCATATGTTCAAATGATTATACGTCATATTCATCATAAGGTTACATCATATGCCATCAAAATGGTTACAAATAGAATAAATAGCACATTTCTTTGTCTATCTTTCTCCTTTAAGCTTAGTGGCTCCCATTCCTTTGTTCATTTAGTCCATCTAGACATGTTAGGCAATAGGGAGGAAGGAATGAGATTTTAGGAATCCTAATAGCTCTTCTCCCTTTAAACAATACATAAAGGATGCAAATTCAAGTCTAAAAATGCATGCATGGATATCATGGAATGTATAATCATAGATAGAATATTTCTTGCATTCAAGAAATAACATAAAACATACATAAGTTTGCCAAAAAAATGGTGTAGCCTCACCCATTCTTTTTAGGATTTTGGACTTGCCTCACCTATTTTCTTAAGGAACTTTTGATTAAGCCTCACTCTTTAAAGACTTTTGGCTTTGTCTCATCCATTCTTAGGGATTTTTGGCTCATTCTCACCCTAGCTAAAGGACTTTTGGCTTCACCACACTCAAACAACCTAAAACATATTCATAAAATATCATTCAAGTATATAACAAAGCATCATGGTACCATGGCATATAGATACATGCTAAAACATCTTTCATGGTTTTTTCTTTGTTTCCTTCGCATATTCTTATTCTTCACACTCTAATTCTTAAGATTCATCCTTGATTTGGTTCAAAATTCAAATCCTTTTAGCTGTCCATACATAAGGCGAAATACTCAAGAAAGATAATAAGGAAGAAGAAGCATGAAAGTAGCAAACTACCTTGTTTTCCTAGCCTTTCTTGGATGCTCTTTCTTTTGCTTGGATTCTCCTCTCCAAATTCAAAATTTCCCACTCTGGTCTGACCTCAAAATAGACCTAAACACATTAATAAATCTATAGAAAGAAGAAGGAGAAGGAGGAGAGCAAGTTTACTAAAGAAAAGACTTGGAAATTCCATGAAAATCATACCTTTCTTGCCTTGTTTTTCCTTTTCCTCTTCCCTTCTCTTGTGCACCTCTTTCCCTAGGTTTCACTTCTATTTTAGGGTAGAAATAAAGTCATCCAAATAAGAAGAAGAGTGGGGTGCACCATATATATAGGGAGGGTTTAGAAGTTGTTTCAAGAAAATTCTATTTATGTCCTGTAAACTTGGCATTTTTGTTTCTAGTTTGTTTTATCTCCTTTTCGAGAATTGTCTTTTTCATCATAAAATTTAGGTTCTCAACCTTATAAAATATTTTTGGAATCACTAAATTTATAGCTAAAACCTTCCCGAAAAAAAAGGTCAAAGTTTAGGTCAATTGACATTAGAAAACGTGCACTAAAAGGGTTTTAATTGTCTCAGGGCTTCCCATGGTTTTCAGGGACTTTAAAAACCCCATATTCAAATTCTTCATTTAAAAAGCCCTCTTGTGAGTATTCTAAAAATTGTCTAAAATTACAAAAATGCCATTATGTTACGTAACTATTTCATTAAATTTCGTCTGGTTATTTTAGCTTCTATTTCAGGGCACCTCTGGCCTCTTATTTTTATTACTTGATGTATAGATCATTATCCTAATTTTTCTGGGCCTTAACCAATTTATTTCAAAGGACTTGCTTTTAAAACGCATATATTTTTGTCATTTTTATGAAAATCAAACATTAAACAGGGGACACCTCACTATGGCATGGGGAATCCTGGGCATGGCGATGATCAAGAAAATTTTGTAGTTCTAGTTCCAGTAGCAAATTGAGTCAAGGCACGGGTGTTTCAAGTTGTAGGTGAGTCCACAATTTTAGTTCTAGAGTTATAAAATGGAATTAGGTCATGGTAGGAGGTTTTGGGTCATGACGTTAGTGCATCCTGATGCTTTTAAGAGTTACAGTAGCCATTTGGCCATGGCGAAGTCCTCCTAAGTCACAGCCAAAGTCCCCAAACCCCTATTTTAGCTTATAAAACCTAGTTTTCACTATGTTAATGATAGGTAATGACTCCTAAGAAAATGTACGGGAGTTTTGTACTTCTAGATCCATTTAAAATGAGTTAAATGTCCTAAATAAGGATTTAAATTTCATATGGACTTAAGTTTTTTGTTTTAATATGAATAATGGTTATTGATTAATAAAAGGTCCACATTTTCCCACATTTTCACCCTCTAGTAGACTAATATTGGTTTTAGACTTTAAATATTGGTTATCAATCCTATGATTATGCTTAATTAACATAATTAGGAGTTACGATTGTTAAATTTGATATCAAAGCAATGACTCAAGAAAGACATGCTAATTTAAATTTTATGGCTAGGAACTTGGTAATCATGATGCATATTTGGCCTAGTATTAGCTTAAAAGAGTAACTAATTATGTGAACATGATTTTTGTTGCTTTTTATCTTTAGAAAGAAAATATAGTGGGATAATGATATAAGGCTTGTAGTAAGTGTTAAAACTAATGTCTCCATAATTGTATTTGAAAGGTCACCCATCTTAACAAGTATGCCCCTAAGAATAATAGAATACAATAAGATTCTATCTTATATTATGATAGTAGCATTGCTTTTAGATTTGGGGATGCTAGTGTTGTAACATCCGATTTTTTGAAAATCCAAGAAAACGTAAGGAAACGCGAGAAACGTAACATATGATTTCTCCGTCAACGTACGAAATTCACCGGATATGAAAGAAAGTCCCTCAAATAGAATAAATTAAGGTCTAATAAAATTAGAATAATATTCTAGACCATAAATAATGATGAGTCAAGGCCAGAGGTGCCCTAAATTAGGGCTAAAATAGATGAAAAAAAAAAGAGATCAGAAAAAGGTTCCGAAGAGCCTCTAAAGTCAAGTATGAAAGAGCCAGGGACTAAAATGCAAAGAAAAGTTATATTTCAGGAAAAATGTATAAATTGCCCTAAAGTTCAGGGAACCCTAGTTTCACCCTCTATTCGTGGCTTTAAACACGAATATCAAAAAATCGGGAAAAAATCTCAGAAATCTGTGACCTACGGTTAAACTCAGTTTGATGAGACGGGTCCAATGATACCAAGTTGTCCGGGTGGCCGGGCGGGATCTGGTCTTGGATCTGGTTATCCCGATCAGTAGTCATGAGCAAAATGAAAAAAAGAAGTTGTAAGAACTATAGAAATAAAAATAGCTAAAGGGCTAAGAAACCCTGAAGGAGTTTCAGGGACAAAATTGCAGTAAATGAAAAGTTTATAGCATAATCATAATATAGAACGGTGAAAATTACACCTATAGACCCAGGTATCCAATTGACACCGAAATTTATGAGGATTGAGTTTAAGGGCCCCTAACCCATGTTTGAAGCTTAATATGGCCAGAAAGTAGAGGAAATAATGTTCATAAATTTTAAAAAGTCTAAAGGTATGTATTGTACCGTAAAACCTTAATTGGGCTCAGACACTGATTTTTAGACTGCTGTAAGGCCCAATAGTTGATTCTAAAGGCCTGATAAGAGAAGAGAAGATATGATTAGGGTTTTAGAGAAGATGAAAGCCAAATATAAATATAGAATGAAAGGAAAAGAAGAAAAAGATTTTAGTTATTTTAAAGAATTAACCATGATTAAGTTGGAAACTAACTATAGTTGAGTTAAAAGTTGACCATGGTTGAGTTAAGAAATTAACCATGGTTACTCTCCATAACTTAAGGGCTAAGGCCAGGCTTCCAAGTGTGTGGCCAAGAATTTTTGGAAGAAGATATTTAGTTATGAAATTAGAAAATCAAAGGAAAAAAAGGAATGGAAGGTTAAGATTTGATCTTAAAAAGGTTGATCCAAGGGTCCAAATTTAGTATGACCATTTAACTTCATTAAATTCATCTTCTTCACCTCTATTCCACCATTTTCATGCCACAAACAAGGAAGAAAGAAAGAAAAACGTGAAGAGAGAGAGAGGGGGAGAAAAAGTGGAAGATGAAGTGAAACCAAGCAAAACTACCACCATTCTTCACCAAATTTCTTCATCTTCTCCATCCTCCAACCTTTTCCTCCAAACGGCAGCTGCATATTCATCTTTTGTTCAAGGTGAAATGCTGCTCTAAGTGGGAAGAGAAAGGATTTTAGTGTGAGAAAAGCAAAGGAAGCAAGGTTTAAGCTTAAAGAGTAAGTTTTCTCCATCTTATACTTGTAAATCACATGCTTTACGCTAGTTTCGTTAAACCCTAGCTATGAGTTATTTTTGGACAGCATATGAATCATTAGAAATATATGTTTAATATGAAGGCCTTGAAATGAAGTTTATATGTTGAACATGAAGGCCATATGAGCTTAGTTATTGTTGTTATGTGTTGAGACTTTGGAAAACACAAAGACTGTAATTTTTGGAAAAATAGAAAGCATGGGGAGATGTTGTCCGAATTTTCCCAAAACTTTTATGGTGTTTTCTTAATGTCTTAAAGTCATGTATACCAAATTTCAAGTCCTAAAACATAAAGGAAAAGGCTATGGAATTTTTAGAACCAAAGAAATGTACTTTGAGCCTAAAACGGAGCTAGATTATGTGATGACCAAAACGTGATGTTGGGGCTGGAATTTGATGATTTCATCCATTCTAATGGATTCAAAAGGGTGTTTTTAGCTAGGAATACCTATGGGAAAGCCCCTAAAACTCATGGGATAAAATTCCTAAATTTTGGCCAAGAAAGGCATACTATTCGGCCATAGTGAATGGGAAGGGAAGGAGTTAGATTTTTCCAATTCCTATGGTCCCATTAAGTTTAAAAGGGGTTATCCTATTTTAGAAGCTAAGGTTTATATGTTGATTGTACTGAATTATCATTATGATTATAGGGTTTGATGTTGTTTTGGAAACTCCAAAAGCAAGTAAACCGAGTCCCAAGGATTGAAGAGCAAAGTTTGCTAAGGTAGTAGTTTTCCTCTCTCTTTCCTTAAGCTTGTATGTTTGTATAATGATGAGTGTTATGCTATATCAAGTTGTCATTTATGCTATAAGATGAGACATGTATGCTTAGATTGTACTTGGCCTTGTATGAAATTTCTTGTATTGCTATGCGATATGTGGCATCTTGACTGGCATTATGTTATGTACTTACATGCTTGCTTGTGAATGAGATTGGTTTACTACTACTGAGATTTCATAATTTCACCCAAAATATAACCTATGCTAGGTCCAAGTTCAAGCAAAGAAAGGGCAAAGAGTGTGGAGACATAAATCGAGGACCTTACTTTTATGCACCACATTTTGTTATATAATTAAATATTTTAGATTATTCCATGTATGAGTTATGTTATGACACTGTAAGGTACTCAAGTATGAAATGGAAAGTCATGAATATAATCAACCCTTGAGTACATAGAATATGACTAGCGTGCCAAAAATGTAAAAATGCATTCGCTATATAAAGGCAAAATAATAATAACAATATGTCAAGTGAAGGGTAAAATTGTCCAATTTTGTAGGGACACTTTAATATGAATTTATACGCATTCCGCTGAGGAAGTATTTTCCCCTTGTAAAGGGCTTAAAGAGCTTGAAGTAGAGCCCTGAACCAACCTCATAATATTTTTACATAACTAATTATGTATTTTCAACGTTAGTTAAGAAATTGGAAATGACCAAATGAATAGTGAAATTGTATGAGGAAATTTTTAAGAGGAAAAATTTTAATTAGTTTAGGTTTCCATTGACTCCTCACAGTTTTTATATGAGGTAATTGTAGTAGGATAAGTGTTATAAAATAAGATATGATAAGTGCCACTAAAAAGGATTAGAATTTTACCTTTCTCTTGTTTTCTTATTTAAATAGTCGACTAATTGTGGCTTATTGCCTATTGGATGTAATATCCGATTTTTCTAGAATTGGACCAAAATTGATAAAATTATAAAAGGAGACCCTCAAAATGAAATGAAATAAGATAAAGCTAGATTAATAAATAGAGCATTTAGAACTAAAGGTAAGGAACCAGAGGTGGCCAGAAATCGAAGCTGAAATAGCTAAACGGCTTAATAAGGAACATAGTGGCAAAAATCATAATTTCAAACAACTTCTTAAAAATTTAAAGAAAGAATTTTTAAATGATAAAATTGAGTTCATTAGGGTTCTTAGAGGCCCTAAAAACCATAGGAACCATCAAAATGATTAAAACCTTCTTGTGTGCGATTTCAAAAAAGGCTTGATCAAAACTTTAATTGAATGATTCGAGATGGTTCTGAATTCCATAAAATTGAAAGAAAATATTTTTTTTCATAACTAGTTCCTCTTTAGCATATTCATACACATATGAAGCATAAATATAATAATCATATACATTTACATGAAATTTAATACTAAAATTGGGTCATTTATGGGTCATTTTGAGATATAGGGGTCTAAACTTGACTCTTACTTAACTTATTTTATCATAAACAAGCTTACTTATACTCAAATTATGGTGCAAACTCATGAAATCCCTTAAATCCCCATGGAACCCAAAATGATAGCATAGGTGCCAAAATCTGCACTAACTTTGGAAATTCATAACTTGGGCTATACAATTCCAAATCATGTAAATTAGGTGTCTATGGAAAGCTTAGGATGTGAACTACATGTTGTAAACATTTCAGCCAAAATTGGGTTCATTTTCCTAGTCAAATATAATGGAAGAATATAGTAGGTAAAAAATGGGAGGCGTGTAACAGACCTAAAGTTTGAAATTGCATATCTTGAGCTATACAACTCTAAATTATGTGCTCTCAATGGCGAAAGAAATCTTGAGATGAAACCTAATGGCTATAAAAATTTCTTTGTAAATAAAAATATTTATTGATGTACACTGTTTATATGTTTAGATTACAAGTATGCATAAATAAGAATTTGATTTATTTTGAACAAATATGTGTGACATGATTTTCTTCTGGGAGCTACCTATATCAGGACCCTACAACTAACCTCAGTACTAGTTAGCCACAATGAACTGTGATTTGTACCCCATCTAATAGGGGTTTTGCTGGTTAGCTGCCATAAGGATTGCTCAGCATCTATGTTACTTACCTTTGTGAGTTGTGTGCTTTGTGCCTGATCCATTTGGTATCTATTAGATGCTTCCTATTGTATTTGATGAATGCTTTTATTAGAAGAATTCATCAATCACCACTTCTAAAGTTCCAATTGTGAATTGCTATTTTTAATAGAACTTTAATGTGAAAATATTCTTATACCTTATTGTTAGCGCTATTTACTCACTGAGCGTTTGACTCACTCCTAATTTCAATTTTTTTTTCTTTCAAATAGTAGAATTGGACCTGATCCTTTTTTAACAGCTTAAGATTGATCATCCCCTTTCATTTTTTGTGAACCCTATGTCTATTCGTGTAGGCTTATTTTGATGAGTTACTTGGAATTTATTTTATTTTGTAGTATATTTCTATGTAGCTTTATTGAACCATAGATAGGGTCCCCCATCCCTAGAAATTAATTTATACTAGTTTGGATTGGTAGTAGGGCTCTCTTTTGATGTATTTGTGCTAGTTGGCTGATTCATAGAAATATCAAAAGGTCTAAATAACAAGGGAGGCTCTGCCAAAATTTCTACCAAAGCCACATGCAATTAAATGTGTTTAATATAAGTATAATTCAAAATTGCTCTACTTGATTCTATCATTTGATATTAAATTATAGGAATATTCACTGAATGTTTAATAAAATTTTTGTTTTAGATAGGCTTACAAAAGAGAAACTATACATCTTTCATGCCAATTATCCTTCTAGTTTTAGGGTGTGATAGCTGTATAAAATTTGATCCTCTTTGTAACACCATATTTAACTAGGTTACCTCATCTTATCTGTATCACATTTCCTTAGTCTAACATTCATTCTCAAGGAAAATACAATAAAAATATTCAATTAAATTGTGTCAAGTTGTGGATAAATTTTTTGTTCCATGTCCCGTGAATCATATGAACTCATCGTTCTCATTCTTATATTTAAATAAACAAATATAACTCAAAATCATCTTAAGAAGTGGCCAAGAACTCGAGCTAATGGAGTATATACATAAAAATAGCATGTGTTGTAACATTCGATTCTCTGAAAATGAGAAAAAACATGAGAAACGTAACGTACGGTTTCTCCGTCAACGAATGAAACTCACCGGATATAAAAGGAAGTCTCCCAAGATGATGTAATTAAGGTCCCAAAAAATTTGGAAAGCATTCTAGAGTCCTAAAAATGAGAATCTCAAGCTCAGATGAAAAGAAAAACGGAGCTTGAATGAAGAAAAAAATTCTTACGAAAAACTTACGAAATGTAATGGCATTTTCATAATTTTGAGCAAATTTTGGAATTCACACAAGAGGGTTTTTTAAATGAAAGTTTTAAGTTCTTCAGGATTTTCAGAGGCCCTAAACACCGTGGAAAGCCTCGGGATAGTTAAATCACTTCCGGTGGACATTTTTCAATGTCGATGTACCCGAATTTTGATAGATTCATTCAGAAAGGTTTTAGCTCCAAATTGAGTGATTCCAAAGGTATTTTACTAAATTGAGAACCTAAATTTTATAATGAAAAAGATAGTTCTAAAAAAAGGAGCTAAAATGAAGGAGAAACAAAAATGCCAAGAACGAAGGGCAAAATGGAAATTTTTGAAAAGTGTAACTTACTCCTACCTATATATATATGATGCACCCTTCTTCTCCCTTCATTATGCATGACCATGTTCTGCCCAAAACCAGAGGAAAACCCTAGAGGATGAGGCGCACAAGAGGAGGAAGAAAAGAAAGAGAAATTCAAAGTAGAAAGGTATAGATTTTCATGGTTTTTCATGCTTTCTTTATTCCAAACCTCTTCTCCTCCATTCTCCTTTGTTTCCTATGATTAGAATGAAGTTTATAAATCTGTTTTAAGGGAGAAATTGAGGGGAAAATTCGGATTTGAAGAGAGGAGCTCAAAAAACACAAGATTCAAGTGAGAAAAAGCAAGAAAACAAGGTAATTTCTCTTCCTATGATTGTCATTTTTAGTTCCCTTCTACACCATTTCGCCCCACTTGAGAAAATCCTAGGAGGACTTGATTTTTAGGCAGAACCAAGGGTGAATCTAAGGAAAAAGGGTGTAGAGATTAAGAATATGTAAAGAGAATTAACAAAAAACTATTAGATTTCAAGATGGTTCTAGGGTTTCAATTGCACCTTATAAAATTTGATTTTGTATGATGATTCCTAGGCCTAAATAAGAGTTTAAATGAGCTCCCCAGATCCCTGAGAGGCTCCCCACATGCATCTTCCCTTGAGAAAACAAAGAAAGCTCCATGGAACCTAATATGCTTCATAGCCTCGGCCTAGATGGGTTCTCCTATCTAGGGAGAGTTTTAAATTTTTCTAAGCCCATTCTTGAGTCCTATATGATGAATGAAAATGAGGGGAGGCCTTGGGAAAAATTTAAAACCCATAAAAAGTGAGTTGGTTCTTTAGGTTCCATATTATGATCTAAAGAAGCAACATGTAGTTAAACTCTTTATTTTAATTGTGTGATGACTCCAAGAGGCTTAAAAGGAGTCAAGAATCACATTTGAAAGGAAAGAATGGAGCCTAGGATTTATTTGAGGGGTGTTGCTTCATTAAGTGTAATTATGGACCATATGAAGTTATAGGCCAACCTAGTGTGTAAGCAAATTATATGGTCTTAGAATTGAGTTCATAAACCTAATTGGCTTCCATAAATTATGTCTAGGCCAAGAGAAACTATCTCCATAAGTTTGTGTGTGTATGGTTAAAAGAGGAAGCCTTGATTCAAGAAGAAAAGTGTGTGATTGTGTACAAGGTAGCTCTCTCCACCTTCTCTTATGCATGGATGTGTGTTTAGCTTGTCTTAGAATATGTGTATATGTATTTTCAATCCATGGAAAAGTATGGTGGCATGATTTCCTATGCCATGGTTTTATGATGACATATTATGTTTATATGATGCTTTTGATGTGTGCTTGGGTTTCCTTGAGTGTGGTAAGGCCAAGAACCCTTAGCTATGGTGAGGATGAGCCAAGAACCCTTAAGATTGGTTGAGACAAAGCAAAGAGTCTCCTAAAAGCATGGTTGAGTCCAAGAATGCATTAAAGAATGGGTAAGGCAAGTCCAATATCCATAAGAAATTGGGTGAGGTTAATCCACTTGCTTGGCAAGTCTTTGTATGCTATGTATAACTTTTTCAAATGATGAAAATGTCTCTTGAATGTTTGCACATGTCAACATGACTATGCATGCATTTATGAGACTTATTTGTATCCATTATGTATGATTGAACGGGAGATGAGCTATTAGGATTCCTTGAATCTTATTCCTTCCTATCTAATGATCTCACATGCTAAGTGGACCAAGTGGACAAGGTAATGGAAGCCAACCACCTTGAGGATGAGAGGATGACAACATAATGCAAAGTTTTAGTTCTTTAAAGCCATATCCATGTCCAATTATATAACCTATGCTTCTATATGGTCTATAACCTCTTAAACATGTGTAATTATGATATTATGCTATGTATGAATGAGGGAATATGTTTTATAGTCATTAGAATGTGAAATGGGTATATGGTGGCAAATTAGCTTCATGGGTGGTTTGATGGAATTATGCATATGTGTGGATAAAATGGCCAAAATGAGATGCATGGAGTTTAGGACCATTTGAGCAGCTTACACAAGTCTTAATCATTCTTTTAGAATTGCCCAAAAGGTGCCAAACCATAGGGAAAGTCATTTGGTTACTTTGGTACCTCATATGGAGCCAAAATTGACCATAATGGAACCCTATATCACTTTTTGGCCAAATGAGTTATTCTTGATCTAAGATTTGACATGAAAATAGAGTTTGTTGAGAGATTTTTGGAAAGATAAAGAACATAATTTTTAGAGGTCTATAGAATATTTGATAAATTTTCAAAGTTGGCAATTTTTCTGATTTTGGTCTGCTGCACTATTCATTTGGTCCGAAAATGAAATCTATTACACTGGGCTCAAATGATGTCCAATTGCCATGAAATTTTATACAAAAAAACTAGATATTCATAATGACTTGTGCCAACTAAAAGCACCTCATTTGGAGGTCTAGAGAGGGAGATATGAATTTTTAAATATTCTATCCAGTATCAGGAGTTTTGTCCAACCTCAGGTACCGTTCCATTGAATTTCGAGGTCTAGGCTGCCTGATGGTTTGAAAATATTTTTCCCCTCTAGCTAATATCCATAGCTTTCCAGATTGGTATCATTTACATGGATTGGATTTTTTTGGAATTAACTGGACATTTTCAAAGTATTCTATAGAAATCTGTGACAGCATCAGAAGGCAGTTTGACCTCTAGACCTTTTTAGATGTCAAATGTCCTTTGTGGTAGATGTATGGTCTGGAAATATTTTTGATGTGAAGTAGACAGTAGTAGCTTTCCAGAATGGCCAAGAATATATGATTTTGATTTTTCTAAAATTAGTTATAAATTTTCAAAGTTTGCTCAGAAAAGGGATCAAATCTGGCCGAAATTTAATGTGCCTATTTTGAGTCTTTCTTTGAGTTCCATGAGTTGTGGGCCACATTTCATGATGCAAATGAGTTATATCCATGTAATTAAATATGAGAATGTATGGTATGAGCCCACACAGTCCACGTGACATCGAATGAAATTTTTACGTATGATGTAATGTGATAAAAATGTATTATTTTAATGGAATTTCTCACTTCCTTCATGGAGCATGTCACATGAATCTGTAAATGATGATAGATATGAGCTAGAAATTATGGTGTTACATGTGCAGCCTCGGGTTGGTATTTCAACTTTCTATCATGAACTTTGAAAAATCATAACTAATTCTAGAAAAATTAAAATCAAGCAAACTATACCATTCTGGAAAGATACAGATGTATACTTTATGCTATAAATAATTCTAGACTATAATAGGGACGTCTAGCTATTGGAAATTGATGGAATAGTAACCAAGGTTACCTATCACTACTAGTACTATCACTGAACTTCAAAAATTCATATCTCCTTGCTCAGACATCCAATTAGGGTGATCTCAGTGGCTATAGAAATCTTGTTATGTCTAATTTATGACTGTAAATTTTCATAAGTATTGAACACTATTTGGCCCTCAAATGACATAGCATAAGAAACTAACCATATGAATAGTGCTTATACTAAAATAGCATAAAAATGGCAACTTTGAAAAATCATAATTAATTCCATAAAGTTCCAAATAATCTTATCTTTAGCTTCCTAAAAAGATATAGATGTGATTTAAATGCATGCCAAATTTCATGGGTAAATTCATTCATTTGGTCAAATCTTGATATTGGGTTGCAAAATGCTCTTTTTTGTGTCTCCTAAGGATCTCAAATGGTCCAAATTCACTTCTAAGACATCCATGGCCACTTGAGCATGTGGGAAAGCACCAAAATGGTCTACTAAACATGTCTCAAAGGTGCACAAACCTAGATTTTACAAATTGTTTTCTTGATGGAAGATGCATATAAAGAGCCTTATAGGAATCTCAAGTGCTCATCCAAGCACTCATTTAAGCCTAGGCATTATTATATCAAATCAGATTTTTGGTGGAGCACTTGGAACCCTAACTTTGCTATCTTGAAAATCAATGACTTTTACTTGAATTTCTTTTCATATTCTAAATTCCTACACCTTAATTCATATGATTCATTCTTGGTTCTGCCTAAAAACACTCCCCTTTGTTGGCTACAGTGAGGACAAAATGCACACAAGAAGAACAAGAAAAGTGAAGCATGGAAACTAAGAATTTCACCTTGATTTCAATCTTTTCTTGGATGTTTTCCCTTTTCTTTTAGCTCTTCTCCTCAAATCCAAATTTTTCCCCTTAGGTCTGACCTCAAAACAACACCAAAAATCTCAATAAAACCATGGAAAGGAAGAGGGGAAGGAGAAGAAGAAGTTTAGTGAAGGAAAGTACTTGAAAAACTAAGATTTTCATACCTTTTTTGCCTTGTTTTTCCTCTTCCTCTTGCCTCCTCTTGTGTGCCATTTTCCTTTGCTCTCACTTTTGTTCTTGGGCAGAAATAAAGTTGTCTCTAAGACAGAGAGAAGAAGGGTGTGAAATAAGAAAGGGTTTCTTGAAGCTTCTTTTTCAAAAATTCTAATTTTGCCCCTCATTTCTGGCATTTTCGTTTCTAATCTGTTTTAGCTCCTTTTTGAGAACTGTCTTTTCCATTATAAAATTTGGGTCCTTAATCTTATAAAATGTCTTTGGAATCACTCAAGTTGAAGTTAAAACCTTTTTGAACGAATCAATTAAAGTTCGAGCTCATCGCCATTAGAAAACATTTACTAGAGTGGCTTTAACTGTCTCGGGGATTTTCATGGTTTTCAGGACCTCTGAGAACCCTAGAGAACTCAAAACTTTCATTTAAAAGCCTTCTTATGAGAATTCTAAATTTTTTCCAAAATTATGAAAATGCCATTACATTTTGTTACCTTTTCGTAAAAATTTGTCTAACTATTCTTGCTCCAGTTTCAAGATATCTCTGACCTTGAATCATCATTATTTGAGGTCTGAAATATTATTCTAATTTTATTAGACCTCAAATCAATCTATCTGGGGGACTTCCTTTTGTATCCAGTGGATTTCGTGCATTTACGGAGAAACCATGTGTTATGTTTCTCGCGTTTTCTCTCATTTTCAGAGAACCACCTTATAGATACATGCTAAAACATCTTTCATGGCTCAAAACATACATACACACATTCAAAGACAAGATAAACATTCACTTATGCATGAAGGAAAGAAGAGAGAGCTACCTTGGTTACAATTGCATAGTTTTTCTTTCGAGAATGCTTCCTCTCCCTTGGCTACACACTCACAAGGATGTGAGACTTGGTTCCTTTGGCATAGACACATAATATGGAAGCCAATTACACCCTTGGAATAATTTCTAAGGCTATATATTTATTTCAAAAGTTAGGTGGTTCTTATGGCTCATTTATGGTTCCAAAATGCACCTAATGAAGCAACCTTAGGAAAATATGATCTTAGATCCATTCTTTGCATCCATCTATGATTCTTGACTCCTTTTAAGCCTCTTAGAGTCATCACACAATTAATTTAAAGAGCCTAGCTAGGTGTTGCTTCTTTAAATCACAATATGGAACTTATAACTACATCTCATTATCCATGACTTCTAAAAGTATTCCAAGGCATCATCTCATCCTCACTCATCATATATGACACAAAAACCAAGCTTGGAATAAATTAAAACTATGCCTTGGTGCTTTATCCTCCCTAGGCTGAGGCTATGCTGCATGAAAACACCAAAGGAGTTTGTTTATTTTCTTAATGGGAGATGCATGTGAAAAGCTTTCTAGGGATCTTAGGAGCTCATCCAAACATCCATTTTGGCCTAGGAACTCTTGAATCAAAACAAAATTTTAGTGGAACACTTAAAGCCCTAACTTTACTATCTTAAAATCTAATGGTTGTTTTATTATTTGCTTTGCATATTCTTGTTCTTTTCCCTCATTTTCCTAATATTCACTCTTGGTTTGGTCAAAAATTCAACCCTTTATCGCTAGTTATATATAGGTCAAAATTCATAAGAGAAGGAACAAGAAGAATCAAACTTAAAGCATAGCAAATTACCTTGGTTTCTTGGCTTCCTTTGCTTGTTCTTCTTGTTGCTTGGCTTTTTCTCCTCAAACTCAAAATTTCCCTTTTAGCTCTAACCTCAAAATAGACCCTAAAAGCTTCAATAAACCCATGGGAAAGAAGAAGAGAAGAAGAAGAGAAGTTTGCTAAGGAGAAACTAAGAAAACCATGAAAATCCATATCTTTCTCTTGCTTTGCTTCTCCCTTTCTCACCTCCCTTGTGCACCCACTCTCTTGGTCTTTTCTTTAGTTTAGGGCAGAAATGAAATGAACCAAATAAGGAGAAGAGTGGGGCGTTGGGTATATATAGCTAGGTTTCAAGAATTATTTCCAAAAATTCCATTTATGTCCCTTCAACTTGGCATTTTTGTTTTTAGTTTGTTTTAGCTTCTTTTTGAGAATTGTCTTTTCCATCATAAAATTTAGGTTCTTAATCTTATAAAATTCCTTTAGAATCACTAAAATTGAAGCTAAAACCTTCCCGAATGAAAGGGTCAAAGTTTGGGTCAATCGACATTAGAAAATATACATCGGATGGGTTTTAACTGTCCCGGGGCTACCCATGGTTTTCAAGGCCTCTAAGAACCCTAAGAAACTTAATTTCTTTTATTTAAAAAGCCCTCCTATGAGTATTCCAAAATTTGCTCAAAATTACAAAAATGTCATTACGTTTCATAATAATTTTGTTAATTTTTGTCTGGTTATTTTAGCTTCTGTTTCAGGACCTCTCTGGCGTCTTAATTTCATTACTTAATGTTTAGATCATTATTCTAATTTTTTTGGATCTTGACCAATTCATTTCAAAGGACTTACTTTAAAAATGTATCTGTTTTCGTCATTTTTATGAAAACTAAACATTACATTTCTCCTCCCTTAAATAAATTTTGTCCTGAAAATTTATATAACATACCTCATGAGAAGAGCTCTGGATACTTTTTTCTCATCTCTTCTTCTAGCTCCTAGGTGGCTTCCTCAGGAGATAACCCCTTCCAAACCACTTCTACCAGTGGTATCGTCTTATTCCATAACTACTTAAGTCTGACATCCATGATCCAATCTAGTGATATGTGAGGGGTATAACACCATGATTCTATGACTCATCTTATACCATTTGTAGGTTCAATCCCATGAAGCACATGAATTCCTCAAGAAAATTCATGGAAGAATACAATTAAATTGCATTGCGTGATAAGTAAATTTTTCATTCAGTGTTCTGTGGGCCCTATGGACTCATCTATTTCATTCTCACATTTAAATACACAAATACAACTCATAATAAACTCAAAAAATGGCCTAGAACTCATGCAAATGGATGGTATACTCAAAAACATAGTGTGCAGCCTCAGGTAGGATTTCCAAATTCTATGCTTGAATTTTGAAAAATCATAACTAATTTTAAAAAATTCAAAATCAAGCCCACTATATCATTCTAGAAAGCTACAGATGTATACGTTATGGTAAAAATAAATTCAAACCACAATAGAGGCTGATAGCCACAAGAAAGTAATGGAATAGTACCAGAGGTCGACTGTCATGACTGGTACTATCCTTCAAATTCAAAAATTCATATCTCTCTACTTAGAGGTCCAATTGGGGTGATCTTGGCAGCCATGGAAAACTTATCATGTCTAGTTTATTCTTGTAAAATTATACTATCATTGGACATCATTTGTCCCATAAATGATACAACCTAATCTTCTAACCATATGAACAGTGTCTGCATCAGTTCAACAGAAAAATACCAACTTTGGAAATTCATAATTAATTCCATAGAATGCCAAATAATCTGGTCTTTAACTTCCTAAAAATATCTAGATAAGATCTATTTATGTACCAAATTTCATGGGTGAATTCGTTCATTTGGTTAGATTTTGATATTAGGTTGTGAAATGGTTATTTTTAAGTCTTATAAAGGGAAATGGTTATTTTTAAGTCTTACAAAGGGTCCAAATGGTCCATTTTGAGTTCTAAGGCAACTATGATCACTTAAGCATGTGGGAATGCACCAAAATCACATTCTAAACTTGTCTTAAAGGTGCACAAACCCAGATTTCTCAAACTCACTCATCCACCCTATGATATACACAAAAGTGCATATGTCTAGTCTTGCCATTCCATGCCCAAATCTTGTTATATCATGCATATGGCATTAATTCTCATTCATAAATCACATATATAGGTATTTACACATGTTTAAATGATTATATAACAATTCCATCATAGGATTACATCATATGCCATTGGTATAACTACAAAAGAGATAAAACTAAGCACTTTGATGTCAATCTCTCATATCCCAACTTGATGGATCCCATTACCTTGCTGATTTGGTCCACCTAGCATGTTAAGACATTGGAGAGGAGGGAATGAGATTGAAAGAATCCTAATAGCTCATCTCCCTTTTAATCACACATAAAGAATGCAATACAAGTCTTAAAAATGCATGCATGGGCATCATGAAGTGCATGATCATTCAATAAGCATTCTTGGTATTTGAACAAGTCACACAAGGTATACATAGGCTTGCCAAGGAAGTGGATTAGCCTCATCCATTTTCTTGTGGAATTTGGACTTACCTCACCCATTTTCTCTAAAAGGTTTTTGACTCAACCTCACTCTTGGGAGACTTTTTACTTTGTCTCAACCAACTTTAAGGGTTCTTGGCTCATCCTCACCATGGCTAAGGGTTCTTGGCTTCACCACACTCAAGCAAATCCAAGCACACATACTAGGCATCATTTGAAGACATAATGCAACATCATGATATCATAATACATATGCATATGCTATAACACTTTTCATGGCTTAAAATACTTATACACACATTCAAAGATAAGTTAAGCATACATTCATGCATGAGAGAAGGAGGAGTGAGCTACATTTGCCATACAAGCACACTTTTTTCTCTTGGAATTATGCTCCCTCTCTTAGCCACACACTCACAATGATGTGAGGCTTGTTTCTCTTGGCCTAGACACATCATATGGAAGCCAATTACACTCTTGAATCAAATTTTAAAGCCATACATTCATTAGAAAAGCTAGGTAACACATATGGCTCTTTTATGGTTCTATAATGTACTTAATGAAGCAACCTTAAGAAAATATCATCTTGGCTCAATTCTCTCCATTCATCTTAGCTCCATTCTCTCCATCACACAATCAAATCAAGGAGCCTAGTTAGGTGTTGCTTCTTTAAGCCATAATATGGAACCTATGGTACCATCTCACTATCTATGGCTTCTAAAATTTTTTCAAGGCTTCCTCTCACCCTCTTCTATCATATATGACTTAAAAATAAGTTTAGAACAAATTAAAACTACCCCATGGTACTCTTTCTAGCCTAGGCCGAAACCATGCTCTATATGAGTGCCAAGTGGGATTGCTTCATTTTTTTGATGGAAGATGCATATGAGGAGCCTTCTAAGGATCTCAAGAGCTCTTCCAAATACTTATTTAGGCCTAGGAAAAATTGCATCAAATCAGATTTTTAGTGGAGCACTTGAAACCCTAACTTTGCTATCTTGAAAACTAATAGTTCTTTGTTAATTTTCATTGCAAATTCTCATTCTCCACACCCAATTTCCTAGGATTCACCCTTGGTTCTACCCAAATCCATGCCTTCTTGGACCTCCATATGTTGGACGAACAAAGGAAGAAGGGGGAGAAGAAGTAGCTACCATGGGATGGAGATTTTACTTTGTTTTTCCTTGATTTCTTACTTGTTTTTTCCTTTCCTTGGCCTCCTCTCTTCAAATCCGAATTTTCCCCTTTATTTTTCCCTTAAAACATATCTAAAAACTGCAATAAAACTATAGGAAAGAAAGGAAAATGGAGAAGAAAAAGTTTGCTAAAGAAAAAGCATGAAAAAAAATTAAGAAAATCCATACCTCTTCCTTATTTTTCTCCTTCCTTTCTCCTCCTTCTTATGCACCTCACCCTTAAGGTTCTTTCTCTAATTTAGGGCAAAAACAATTGTGGCTAAATGATGGAGGAGATGGGGCAACTCATATATATATGTAAGTTTAAGAAGCACTTTTCAAAAATTTTAATTTTTCCCCTTCGTCTTGGCATTTTATTTCCAGTTTGTTTTAGCTCCTTTTGAGAATTGTCTTTTCCATTATGAAATTTAGGTCCTCAATTTAATAAAATTCCTTTTGAATCACTCAAATTGAAGCTAAAACCTTCCTGAATGAATCTATCAAAGTTTGGGTCTGTAACACCATATATTTCTAGCATGCTCTGATCATTTCTAAGTCTCACATGATCAATTGAACAAAAGGGAATGAAAAATGACATTAATATAATACTTTATTTCGTGTTACGTCGTGTATAAAAATTCCATTCAGTGTCCCACAGACCATATAAGCTCATACAACACGTTCTCATATTTAATTACATACATATAACTCATTTACATAACCAAAGTTGGCCCACAACTCGTGGAATTCAAAGGGGATCATCAAACTCACACTATTATTTCCAAGGAGCTTAAATCTCCATCTCTTGACAAATCTTTCTATTTTGATGTAATATGATGACTAGAATGTAAAAGTAGATATGTAAATGTTATTTTTGGGCCATGACACTTTGAACAAGTGTAAAACTATGTAAAGTTAGTGTATGTATCAAGAATAGAGTTTAATGAATAGAATTATGTATTTTGACCACTTGGGAGCCCACTTGTGTATGTATGTTTATGAAAGTGGCATGATGAATTTGAGTTGCATGAGGGTTCAGACCTTATGAGGGACTTATTTATGCTCTATTTATGCTTTCTAAGTTGCTCAAATGTGTGTGGAACCAAGGATGGCTCATTTGAACCAAAGTAGCCTCTTGTTGGGACCAAAATTGCCATAAGCTTGAGCTATAGCAAAGTCTGACCAAATGACCTCTTCTTGACTTAAAATTTTGCATGTAAGTAGATCTTGCCTAGAGATTTTTGGGAAGCCAAAGAGTAGGTCATTTGGAGGTCTATGGAATTTTCTATGAATTTTCAAAGTTGGTATCAGAATTTCAGATTTGCACTAGTACTGTTCATTTGGTCAGTTGTGAAATTGTGTCATCCGAGGGACAAACGTGGTCCAATAGCTACAAAATTTTATAGTTAGAAACTAGGCATTCACAGTGAATTGTAACAACTAGAAGCACCTCATTTGGAAGTCTGAGCTAAGAGATATGAATTTTTGAATTTCTGAGACAGTAGTAGTAGCTCAGCACAACCCGAGTCACTGTTCCATTGAATTTGGGTAGCTAAGCATACTTTTTCTGGTCTGAGTCTATTTTTACCATAAATTTAACATTTATAGATTTCCAAATTAGTATTATTTTCATGGATTGGATTTTTGTGGAATTAATTGGACATTTTCGAAGTTCATAGCAGACACTTGCATCAGTACCAGTAGCTGTTTGAACCTTTACCCCTTTTCGCACATCAAACGCTTTCTTTGTTATGTTTCATGGCATGGAAATATTTTTGGCATAAATTAGACATGTGTATATTTTCAGAATGGCCAATAATGAATGATTTCAATTTTTCTAGAATTAGTTATGAATTTTGAAACTTCTTATTAGTAAATTGAACCAGTGGCCCAGACAGCAGCAACCCCAGTGGCTTTTCGGATGTCAAATGTCTTACCCTCAATGATTCATAAGCTGAAATATTTTTATCATAGGGTAGACATCCAAAGCTTTCTGGAATGGTAAATTTTGTTGGATTTAGTTATAAATTTCTGAAGTTGTGATAGAAAAACTGAAATTTTGGCTGAAAATAATAGTGTGAGTTTGATGATCCCCTTTGAATTCCACGAGTTATGGGCCAACTTTGGTTATGCAAATGAGTTATATGTATGTAATTAAATATGAGAATGTGTTGTATGAGCTCATATGGTCCGTGGGACACCGAATGGAATTTTTATACACGACGTAACACGAAATAAGGCATTATTTTAATGTCATTTTCCGTTCCTTTTTGTTCAATTGATCGTGTGAGACTTAGAAATGATCGGAAGTATGCTAGAAATATATGGTGTTACAGGGTCAATCGATGTTGGAAAACATCCACTAGAGGAGTATTTAACTGTCCTTAGGCTTCCTATGGTTTTCAAGGCCTGTAAGAACTCTGGAGAACTCAAAACTTTCATTTAAAAAGCTCTCTTGTGAGAATTCCAAAATTTGCTTAAAATTACAAAAATGTCATTACGTTTGTCAACCTTTCGTTCAAATTCGTTTCTTCATTCTCGCTCCGTTTTCTTTCCATCTGAGCTTGGGATTTTCATTTTTAGGAGTCTAGAATGCTACATAAATTTTTTGGGACCTCAAATCACTCTATCTGGGGGGCTCCTCTTTGTATCTGGTGAATTTAGTATGTTTACGGAGAAACCGTACATTCTGTTTCTCACATTTTCTCTCGTTTTCAAAGAACCAGATATTACAAGGGGTTGGGCTAGTACTTTTTAAGTTGGGATACATGGAATACATTGTAAACTTGGCTCAAATTTAGGGGAAGACCAAGTTTATAGGCTACAGGTCCTACTTTATAAAGAATCTGAAACAAACCTATGTATTTTGGACTAAGCTTTTTACTCTTAATGGATCGACCTATTCTTGTGACTGGAGACACTCTAATAAAGATATGGTGTCCAACCTCAAATTCTAACGGCCTTTTTTGTCTATCTACATAACTTTTTTGTCTACTCTGTGCTATTAGGAGTTTCTTTCTTATGGTCTCAATTTGGCTACAAGTTTGGTCCACTAACTCTAGGCCTATCAAGCTTCTTTCTCCTAACTCAACCCAACATATTGGAGACTTACACTTCCTCCCATACAATCCTCGTATGGTGCCATCTAAATACTTACATAATAGCTATTATTATAAGCAAACTTTGCTAAAGGCAAGTATGTATCCCAGTTTTCTTTTATCTCTAATACACATACCCTCAACATGTCCTTTAAAGTTTGGATGGTTCTCTCCGTCTATCCATCTGTCTGGGGTGATAGGTTGTGCTAAACCTTAATCTACTACCTAGGGCATCCTGTAATAATCTCTAAAAGTTTAAAGTGAACTTGGGATCTCTATCTGACACTATGCTCCTAAGCACACCATATAATCTCACTATCTCTTGGATGTATAGCTGGGCTAATTTATCTAGGGTATATGTAGTATCTGGTTCTTTGAAAATAAAAGAAAACGCGAGAAACATAACATATAGTTTCTCCATAAACGTATGAAATTCACCAGATATAAAAGGAAGTCCCCCTAGATAGAGTTATTTGAGGTCCAATAAAATTAGAATAATATTCTAGACCTCAAACAATGATGAGTTTGAAACGGAGGCTAAAATGGCTAGATGAAATTTAATGAAACAGTTACGAAACATAATGGCATTTTCGTAATTTTGAGCAAATTTTAGATTTTTCACAAGAGGACTTTTTAAATGAAAATTTTGAGTTCTTTGAGATTTTTAGAGGCCCTGAAACCATGGGAAGCCCTAGGACAATTGAAACCCCTCCGATGAATATTTTCTAACGTTAGTTGACCTGAACTTTGATGAGTTCGTTTGAGAAGGTTTTAGCTCCGATTTGAGTTATTCTAAAAGCATTTTATAAAATTGAGAACCTAAATTTTATGATAGAAAAGATGATTTCAAAAAGGAGCTAAAATGAAGCCAAAAAGAAAATGCCAAAATGGAATGGCAAAATTGGAAATTTTGGAAAATGGAACCTTCTTGAACCCTCTTTATTATTCATGCTTCTTCTCCCCATCTCTAGACTGACTCATTTTTGCCCTTAAACCAAAGAAATAAGGCAGCTCTTAGGCGCACCAAAGAAGGAGATTTTGAAGGGAGAAAAAGCAAGAAAAAGGTAGGAAATTTCATGAAAATTTAAGCTTTCTCTTTAGCCAAATGATTCTCCTTCTTCTCTTCTTTATTTTCATGGGTTTAATGATGTGTTTCGGTCTATATGGAGGGCAAAGTAAAGGTGGAAAATTTAGATTTGAGGAGAGGAGGCCAAGCAAAGTGAGAAATAAGCAAGAAAACTAAGGTATTTTGCCATTTTCCAACTTAGTCTTCCTTGCTCTTCTTCTCTCCATTTCACCCCATGTCAGACCAGCCAAGAGAGTTTGTGTTTCTAGCTAAACCAAGAATGAATCTAAGAAAAATAAGGGAGGAGAACAAGAATATGCAAAGGAAATAATCAAATAGCCATTAGATTTCAAGATTAAAAAGTTAGGGTTTCAAGTGCTCCACCAAAAATTTGATTTGATATAATAATTCCTATGCTTAAATGAGTGTTTGGATGAACTCTTGAGATCCTCAGAAGGCTCCTCATATGCATCTTCCATCAAGAAAACAAAGCAAATCCATTTGGTGCTTCCTTAAAGCCCAGCCTCTGCCTAAGCTAGATATAACACCTAGAGATAGTTTTAATTTGTTCCAAACTTATTTTTGAGTCGTATTGATAGAAGAGGACGAGAGGAAGCCTTGAAAAAGTTTTAGAAGCCATGGATAGAGAGATGGTACCATAGGTTCCATATTATGGCTTAAAGAAGCAACACCTAGTTAGGCTCCTTGTTTTAATTGTGTGATAGCTCCAAGAGATTTAAATGGAGCCAAGAATCATAAATGGATGGAAAGAATGGAGCCAAGATGATGTTTTCTTAAGGTTTCTTCATTAAGTGCATTATGGAACCATAAAAGAGCCATACGAACTACCTAGCTTTTCTAGTGAATGTATGACTTTAGAATTTGCTTCAAGAGTATAATTGGCTTCCATATGATGTGTCTAGGCCAAGAGAAATAATCTCCACCTTCTTGTGTGCGTGGGGCCAAGGAAGAGCAACCAAATTCAAGAGAAAACATTTGTATTTGTAACAAAGGTACCTCTCTCTCCTTTCTCTCATGCATAGATGAATGTTATCTTGTCTTTGAATGTGTGTATGTATGTGTTAAGCCATGAAAATGTGTTCTAGCATGATTTTATATGCCATAGTACCATGATATTGTTTTATACATTCAAATGATGTCTTGTTACTTTGCTTTGGTTTGCTTGAGTATGGTGAAGCCAAGAAACCTCTAGCCATGGTGAAGATGAGCCAAGAACCTTTAAGAATGGTTGAGACAAAGTTAAGAGTTTCCTAAGAGTAAGGCCTAGTTCAAAGCCTTAAAGAAAAAGGGTGAGGCAAGTCCAAGATCCTTGAAAAGAATGGGTAAGGCCAAACCACTTGCTTGGCAAGCCTATGTATGTTTAATGTGACTCTTTGAATGCTAAGAATGTTTCTTGAATGATCACATACTCTATGATAGTCATGCATGCATTTCTAAACTTAGTTTTTCATTCTTTATGTGTGATTGAAAAGGAGAAGAGCTAATAGAATTCCTAGAATCTCATCCCTTTCTCCCATATGTCTAACATATCTAGGTGGACCAAGTGAGCCAAGAAATAGAAGCCACCAAGCCTAAAGAATGAAGATTAACAACAAAGTGTGAAAAATTGCTATTATATAGCCATATGAGTGGCATGTGATGTAATCCTTTATTGTATATGTTGTATAACTCCATGAACATATGTAAATATATAAATGTATGATGTATGAATAGAATTTAATGCCATATGTATGATATAGCACATTTTGGGTATGGAATGGCAAGACTTGACATATGCATTCTTGTGTATAACTTGGGGTGGATGAGCGAGTTTGAAAAATATGGGTTTGTGCACCTTTGAGACAAGTTTAGTAGACCATTTTAGTGCTTTTTCATGTGCTCAAGTGGCCATGGTTGTCTTAGAAGCAATTTTGGACCATTTGAGACCTTTACATGACACAAAATGAGCAATTTTGCAACCCAATGTCAAGATATGACCAAATGAATGAATTTGCCCATGAAATTTGGTATGCATATAGATATCATCCAAATATTTTTGGAAAACTAAAGACTATATTATTTGGAACTTTGTGGAATTAATTATGAGTTTTCAAAATTGGCATTTTTCTACTAAACTAATGCAGACACTATTCATTTGGTCAGTAACTTAGGCTATGTCATTCAAGGTCCAAATGGTATCCAATGCTTATGCAATTTTACAAGCATAAACTAGACATAATAATATTTCCATGGGCACTAAGATCACTCCAATTGGACATTTGATCAAGGAGATATAAATTTTTGAAGTTGAAGGATAGTACAAGTAGCTATAGACGACCTCTGGAACTGTTCCATCAATTTTCAGTGGCTAGCAGCCTCTGTTTGTTCTAGATTTATTTTTAACATAAATTATACATTTGTAGCTTTCTATAACAGTAAAGTATATATATTTTGATTTTTCTAAAATTAGTTATGATTTTTCAAAATTTATGTCAGAATTTTGGAATTCTACCCGAGGCTGCATCATTGAATTTTATGTGAATACTTCATTTGCTCGAGTTCTAGGCCACTTCTTGAGCTTATTATGAGTTGTATTTTTGTATTTAAATATGAAAATGAAAGGGAGGAGTCCATATGGCCCACAGAGTATCAAATGAAAATTTTATCCGTGACATAACGTGATTTAATAGAATATTTTAATAGCTTTTCTTGAGAACTTTGTAAAATTCAAGGAAATGGATTTAGATATGATATGAGATGAGTCATAGGATTATGGTGTTACATTTATTAGTATCAGAGTAAAGTTCTAGGCTTTCTAAGATTGTATATGGCTTGAGAATGTGGCTATAAGGCTATGTAAAGGTTTATAGAGTTATAAAAAGCCTTGTATAAGGTATCTTGGGTGTGTAGAGGTGGCTTATATTTTTATTTATGTTAAGTGAGTTGTGAATGGTAATGAGCAGATGGTAAGATGTAGGTGAGATTGGCCTCTAGTTCTAGAACAGAGTTAGGTGATCTAATGGCTAGAGCTCTATAATCTATAGTAGCTCGCCGAGATCAATGGCAAGCTCTGTGTATTAGGCAGTAAGAGAGGATTGTGTAGCTGCTAGAAAGGCTTGCCTAGAGAGGTTATGAGAGGCCTAATCTCCCTGAGTGCCACACTTAAACTGTTCTGGGATGTCTTGCCCAATGCAAGGGCAAGCAATGAGGTAGCACAGTATGAGGTAAAGCTGCTACTGCACAAAGTAAGTGTTAAGAGAGTTATTTCCCCCCAGCCATAACACCCATATATTATGATAATGTGAAGAGCCCAGCAAGCTATTCCCTCAAGCCAAAAGTTTGAATTAAAGCTACACTCCATAGACCCTCGACAGTCCAAAAGTGATAGTTAATTATGTATGAATAAAGCAAGAGGTAGAATCCTCTAGCTTGGACAATGGGCTACATACAAAGGTAGTAAGGCTCAAATTAAGTGGCTAAAGAAACTGTTAGTTATAGTGGAGTGTATTGTAGTATGAATGGTCTTGTTAGTCAGATTCAAGACAACCTAAGGAATGAGCTACTATGGGGTCAGTCGACGCATAAAGAGCGGGGACCCCTAATATAAGTAAAAAAAAAGAGCAGTAAATGGTCACAGAAGATCAGTACGTAACATGTGATTAGTGAGCCTAGTAGTTGAAACTGAGAAGAGAACTCAATGTTAGAGCATGTTAGAGACAGGAACAATAAGGTTGTTGAGACTCACCTCTAAGGCATTGACTCCAACCTAGGATACTACCCTATGAAACACTGAATGACGGGCTAATATGATGAGTTTAAGACCTATGATACTACCCAGTGAAACAAAATGAGCCATTTTGCAACCCAATGTCAAGATCTGACCAAATGAATGAATTTGCCCATAAAATTTGGCATACATATAGATCTCATCCAGAGCTTTTTGGAAATCCAAAGACTTGATTATCTGGAGAATTAATTATGATTTTTCAAAATTGGCATTTTTCTGCTGAACTGATGTAGACACTGTTCATATGGTCAATAACTTGGGTTATGTCATTCGAGGGCTAAATGGTGTCCAATACTCATAAAAATTTTATAAGTATAAAATAGACATAATAAAATTTTCATGGCCACCAAGATCACCCTAATTGGACATTTGATCAGGGAGATGTGAATTTTTGAAGTTAAAGGATAATACCAATAGTGATAGACAACCTCTAATACTGTTCCATCAATTTTCAGTGGTTAGTAGCCTTTGTTGTGGTATGGAGTATTTTTAGCCAAAGTTAAACATTTTTAAATTTCAAGAATGGTAAAGTATGCATTATTTTAATTTTTTTAGAATTATTTATGATTTTTCAAAATTTATGTCAAAATTCTGGAATTCTACCCTAGGTTGCATCATTGAATTTTATGTGAATACTTCATTTGCTTAAGTTCTAGGCCACTTCTTGAGCTTGTTATGAGTTGTATTTGTATATTTAAATATGAGAATGAAAGGAATGAGTCCATATGGCCAACAAAGCACTGAATGAAAATTTTATCTGTGATGTAATGCGATTTAATAGAATATTTTAATAGCTTTTCTTGAAAACTTTGTAAAATTCAAGGAAATGGATTTAGATATAATATGAGATGAGTCATAAGATTATAGTGTTACAATATAAGTGGCTTTCATTGCTAAGAAGTGCACTGACTTTGTTAATCTATCCATTATTACCCATATGGCATTATGCCCCAATGATGTCCTAGGTAAATCTATGACAAAATCTATAACTATGCTATCTCATTTTCACTCAGGATATCTAAGGGTTGAAGTAACCCAACTAGCTTTTGGTGTTCTATTTTGACTCTCTGACATACTAGACATTAGGAGACATATTCTACTATGTATGCTTTCATCCCAGGCTACCAAAACATCTTTTTCAAATCATGATACATTTTATTGCTACCTGAATGAATAGTGTATTTACTCTTGTGTTCCTCATCTAGTATTCTCTCTTTAATCTTCACATTTCTAGGCACATACAGCCTATCCCTATATCTCACAATATTATCCTCAGACGGATTAAACTCCTGAGTGCTACCCTAGGCTATCTGGACTCTAATCTTGCTTATGTGGTCATCTGTTTGCTGGGCCTCTCTTATCTGACTTCTTAGGTTATTCTCTATCTATGTTTCACTTAGTAATAGTTTCCCTAAATGTACTTCACATGAGATATTCATATCCCTAAACCTCTCAATCAACTCTTGCTCTTTGATCATCATATAAGCCATATGTATGGATTTTCTACTTAGGGCATCAGCTATCACATTAGCCTTACCAGGATGGCATTTTAGAGTAAAATCATAATCTTTCAAAAATTCTAACTATCTTCTCTGTCTCATGTTTAATTCTTTCTATTCAAATAAGTATTTAAGGCTCTTGTGGTTGCTGTAAATATCTATAGTTGCCCCATATAAGTAGTGTCTCTATATTTTTAGAGCAAACACCACTGCAGCCAGTTCTAAGTCATTTGTAGGGTAATTCTCTTCATGAGGCTTTAACTATCTAGAGGCATAAGCTATCACTTGGCCTATCTACATAAGTACACATCCTAACCCTTTCTTAGAGGCATCACTATAGACTATAAAAGTCTTTCTGGGGTTAGGTAGTACTAAAACTAGGGCCATAGTTAGCTTATGTTTCAACTTCTGAAAACACTTCTCACATTTCTCAACTTACACAAATGACACATTCTTTTTAGTGAGCCTAGTCAGTGGCATCGCTATCTGAGAAAAGCCCTGAATGAACCTCCTATAATAACCTGTTAAACCTAGGAAGATCTTTATCTCTGTCACTATACAAAATCTCTTCTACTGTAATACTGCCTCCACCTTATGGTGATCTACTGTGACCCCTACCTGGGAGATCGCATGACTTTGGAATTGAACTTCAGTGAACCAGAACTCACATTTACTAAGTTTAGCATATAACTATTTCTCTCTCAAAGTCTCTAGGACTAATATCAGGTGCTACTCATGTTCTTCCCTACTCTTTGAATAGATAAGGATATCATCTATAAAGATAACTACAAATCTATCTAGGTATGGCCTGAACACTCTGTTCATGTAAGTCATGAATACTACAGGTGCATTCGTTAACTTGAAAGGGCATGACTAAAAACTCATAATGCCAATATCTAGTTCTAAATGTTGTCTTAGGAATATCCTCAGCTTTAATCCTAAGCTAATGATATTCTGACCTGAGGTATATCTTAGAGAAAATTGATGCTCCTACTAACAGATCTAGGAGGTCATCTATGTGGGGGAGTGTAACACTCCAAAATTAATTAAGGTGTTAATAATATATTTAGACTAACTAAGAATAATTAATATGGAATAATTAGGTAAGCTATATGAACAAAAATTTATAGAGAAATAAAGTTGTTAATATAGGTTTAAGATTTCAATTAGGTTAAAGCTTAATTTGGGCCTAAAATTAATTTTAGTAAGCCATGGATAAATATTTATGGAGGCCCAATGATTGTAGGTGCAAGCCCAACTCCTTATCATGAGACTTGGGCTAAGAGAGATTACCTAGCAATGGCCCAATCTAATTTAGTAAAATAGGGGTCCAAGACCCAATTTATATGAGCTGGCCCAACGCACATTATGCAGACCCAAATTAGATTAACTCTTGGAACTTGGCCTGACCCTATTAAATCGATGCAGCCTAACTTATGAAATAAGGCCCAACAAGCATAAAAATATGAACCCACAAGGAATTGGGCCATTGGGCCAGCACATTCCACTTTTAGCTTTAAATTTTCAGCAGCCCATTCATTAAACCATGGCCCAACCACTAGAAATAAGCCCAATTGGACCTTAGGCTGATGGGTCAGCCCATTTCTCATTTAAAACCCTAAAGGTTCAGCAGCCACACCCATTTGGAAGAGTAAAACACTTGGTTCTGCAGAAGGGAAAACCTATTTTCGCACTTTGAGGAGAGGCTAGGGTTTCCATCACTATTTTGGCTCTATTTCTCCCACTTAGAGCAAGATTCAGCTAAGGTAACCTTCATATAACTTAATCCTCTCTTCTTCCTCTTTGATTTGGCCCGATTGGTCTTTTATTTGGAGCATTTTTGTCTTCCACCCAAAATTGAAACTTGTTGCGTGGTGATTATGTGGTGGATTTTCAGAGGTTGAGGCTGTGGGTGTTATTAAGTAAGTATTTTCTTCCCATTTTGATGCATTTTATATTAGCTTGAGACCCCTATAGTTGACTTATGATATAGGCTTTGGGTAATTGGAGTGAACTATGGTGGTTTTTGATGTGGGAAAGTTAGAACCCGAAATCAAAATCCATTGGTAGTTAGGTGAGTAACCTTTAGGTAGTCATTAACAGTTCAACTCTTTGGGTATTAATTTATTGTTAGAAATGATGATAATTATGCTTGTTATAGGCTTAATGTGCATTTGGATTGTTATGGTAGCTAAAGGAAGAGTAATTGGCTTCATTAAGGTAACTGGGGTTATTTTCTTGATTCCATGTATATGCTTATGTTAATCTGATATTTGTTACACATACTTGATTTTGAAATGCTAAATGATTGGTTGACTACATAAATTGTTATTGTAATTGGACCTTGTGAGTCTATACTGGAGCTGTGGTGCGACTGCCACCCGTGCATATGCTTCAATCGAGCACCGGGTTATGATCAGACCCCATATGCACTAAGCCCTAATTATGCTCATTATGGAGTAGGTGTCGTGGACAGACCTCTCCCAGTGTTATTGGCCATTAACATGTTATGTATGATTGCTGATATGGGATAGTAGTCATTGGTAGTTCAACTAGTTCATTTGCAAATTGAATTGATGATTCTGATATTGATGACATGAAATTGCATTGGATTAATTAACTTGTACATGTATATGGAAATTGCCTTTTGTTACTGAGATTGTATATCTCACCCCATTGTGGGCTAACATTTTCAGGGACCAGACCTCTTAGTGGCAAGGAGAAAATTAATGAGAGATTAGTAAATGGTTTGGTAGCACATAGGTTTGGAAGCCTTGTCAAATTGTATTGTAACTAGATTAATAGTTTTGTATCATTATTGCATTGCATCATGAATTGCCAAGTATAGGGACTGCATATGTAATTTAATTATCATGGAATTGAACATTATGGTTATAATTGGCTAACAATGGATAAGTGACTTGACCTTCTATGAACATTAAGCATTGGCCCCATGCACCATGTGGCCCAAATGCATTTGCTGTCACTAAATTATGGTTTTTGCTAATGTGTGATAGCTTGATGAGTAGAAACTAATACTTTAAATCTTAAGGTGGATGAGGATAGATTAACTAGGTAAATCAACTAGATAAACACCATTAGAGTTTCACAAATTAGGAGAGAGTGGTCCTAGAGTATCCTGAGGAAGAGAATTGGAAAGTATGGGGCGAAACTTGGGAGATGCTATTGCATCAAGGGTTGTGTCACGGCTAAGAAGGCCCCGCCGTGGCTAAATGAGCGACAGAGGTGAGGGGCACCGCAACATGAGTCATCTCGGCGTAGCGTAAGCGAAGAAAATTGGCCTGGAGAGTAACAGTGGCGAGGAACGCTGCGGCTTGAGAAATTTCGCCGTGACTCAGCGCGAAGAAAATCACCCAAGAGGGTGGCAAAAAGGAACCTCTCCACAGCGCAACAAGTCCTATCATGGTGCAAGTCGAGGAAACTAGGTAAGGAGTATACAGTAGCAAGCCTCACCATGGCGTAAATGTATTCCGCCAAGGCGAGAATCATGGAACTTTGAACAGTAGCTCCAGGAGGCATTTTTACTGTGGCGCCATATAGGTTGGCCGTGGTGATGGTCCAACTCGCTGTGACGCATGAATTGCCTAATGATTTTCGAAAGTAGCTTAGCTACGGCGGGAGGATTTCAAGTCACGGCGCAGGTCTCCAAACTCCTACCTTTAGCCTAGAAACCCTAGTTTCTTCAATGGTAATGCTAGGAAATAATATAGAAATACTTATGGGAGATTTTTGTATGTTGAAACTGATGGATGGATAAATTACAAACCCCTCATGATGGTATAATTTCTTTTATGTATTCTCACGTTTGTGGTTGTTTTGTGATGACCCTAACATCATGGTTCAAATTTCCCTATATTTTCTTAATGTAATAAATTGTAACGACTTCAAACCTTGATCATTAACTATTAATCTTGTAGTTAACCATAATTACCATGTTTAGAAGATAGGGTTGTCACAGGAAGAGGGTACTTATTCTTAATAGTTATCTTATTGAGTTCCCTGTAATCTATGCACAATTTAAGGCTCTCGTCTTTCTTCTTTACCAATAAGGCTAGGGCTCCCCACGGTGAGACACTAGGTCTAATGAAACCCTTCTCTAAAAGTTTTTCTATTTGTTTCTTAAGTTCAGCTAGCTTGGTGGATGCCATTCTATACAGGGTCTTAGACACTAGACCCGCCCCAGGTATAATGTCTATAGGAAACTCAATTTCTCTTTCTGAGGGTAGTTCGCTAATTTCTTTAGGAAATACCTTTGGAAACTCTCTCACGATTGGAATTTTCTCTATACCCTCTTCTACCTCAGTCTAAACTGAAAAGAAAACTAGGTATCCCTGACAACCATGCTCTAAAGACCTCTCAGCCTAGAAGGTAGTCATAATAGTTAACTCAGTCCTTATACTAGGCATTGTCCCACATTTAGGTAAAGTAATACATTTATAGGAACAATCAAGTGTGACATTATTTACAGATATCCAGTTCATAACGATAATCAAATTAATGTCAATAAGGGGCATATATATCAAATCAAGGGCAGTATAACAATGATTAAATTAGACCACACAATTCAAATAGGCATAGGAAGTAATGGCTCTATTTCTTATAGGGGTAGACACATACAAGTCATATGGCAAGGTATGTATACTTAGACTCAACCTCCTAACATAGTCATATGATATGAAAGAGTGACTAACACCCAAATCAAATAAAGTAATCACAGAAAAATCATTAATCGTAATAGTACCTTGGATCAGACTCGGGGACCAGCTAGCCTCTTGCTGTGTCAGGGCAAAGACTTTACCTTGGGTCTAAGGTCTAGGTACAGGAGCCATCTCCCTCAGCTGGGGAGCCTAAGTGCAGTCCCTCGTGATGTGCCCTAGCCTACCACATCTGTAACATACATGTTGCCCCGCATAACATGGTCTATTCCCGTGATTTCTACTACATTGAGGACACATTGTGGGCGCAGAACTGCCTCTGCTAGACTAAGTCCTTCTTCTCTTGCCTCTTTTGTTCTATTGGCTTCTACCACCTCTCCTGCTCATCATTGTGGCTTGCGTCTCATCTCTAGGTGTCTTAGGCTCAGGGAGGGGAGGTTTGGCATTAGAGGTAGGCTGCATAGTTCTGAGATTTGCTTCTGTAACTCTATAAATCTCAACCAGGGTATTAAAGTTCTTAATTCTCTGTGGAACCACCATGTCTCTAATTTTTAGCAATAGACCTTTCTATAATTTATCTGCTCTCTAATGCTCGTCATCATGTATTTGTAAGTATAAGGTGTAATGTCTGATTTTTTGTAAAACACGGAAATGAGTCCGTTTTCAAAGCAAGTCCCCTAAGATGAGTGATTCAAGGCCAAATAAAATTGGGAGAAAATTTTAAATAATAGAAAATGAGGATTTGAGCCTTGAGTTGCCCAGAAACCGGGTCGGAGTGATTCGAACAAATTGCCGAAAGGCCAGTGGCAATTTCGTAAATAAGTGTAATTTTGGAAAAGCACCTAGGAGGGCTTTTTAAATGGAAATTTTGAGTTGCCTAGGGTTCTCAGAGGCCCCAGAAACCATGGGAAGCCCCAGGACCGGTAAAGCCCCTCCGGTGTACTCTTTCCGACGTCAGTTGACCCAAACTTTGACCGATTCGATCGGAAAGGTTTTAGCTCCGATTTGAGTGATTCCAAAGGCATTTTATTAAATTGGGAACCTATTTGTTATGATGGAAAAGACGGTTCTCAAAAAGGAGCCAAAACGAAGGAGAAACAAAAATGCAAAGTATGAAAGGGCAAAAATGGAATTTAAGTGTTAAAGGAAGCTTCCAAACTCTTTTTATAAGTCGCGTTCTTCCTCTCCTTCATTAAACCAACTTGCTTCTGCCCATTTCTAAAGAGAAACTCCAGCTTCTTAGGCGCATAAGAGAAGGAGGATTTTGGAGGAAGAAATTCAAGAAAAAGGTAAGAAACTTTAAGAAATTCCATATCCTTCCTTCTTGAAACTTGCTCCCCTCCTCTCAAGCTTTCCTTCTATGGTTTTAATGGAGATTTTGGTGTTGTTTTGGCGGCAGAACAGAGAGGGAAATTTCGAAAATTGAGGGAGCAAGCTAACCAAGTGGAAGAGCAAGCAAAGAAAAGCAAGAAAACAAGGTAAAACTTCTATTCTTTGGTAGTTTCTTCCTCCCCCTTCCTCTTGCACGAATTTGGCCACCATGAGCCCAAGTCTTAGGGGCTGTTTTTTGTCCAATTCATGGAGGGATTAGATGTTTTAAGTGGCAAAGATTAAGAATGAACCAATAGAATCAATAAAGGGGCATTAGGAAACAAGATGGAACCATTAGGGATCCAAATGCTCCTTTGCAAATCTGATTTAACATGAATGTTCTTAGGCTTAAATTAATGCTTAAATGTGCTCCTAAGATCCCTAAGAGGTCCCCCATATGCCTCTTCCTCCATGAAAACAAATAAAACCCCTTTGAAAGTCATGAACCTAGAAGTTGGAAAAGTGTAGAGCACTTAAGAGGATTGTAAAAACTGATTTAATCCATAAGTTCCCTTGGCTATTTAAGTGTTCCCTTGACCTCCTACAACTCTTAACAACCTCCCTAAATGGTTCCTCCATCAAGGAAAAATCAAGAAGTCATTAAATCCCATTTATGCTCTAAGTTTCGGCCAAGTAGGGATGGCATAGTTAGGGAGAGTTTTAAATTTTTTCAAGCCCATTTTTTAGTCATATATGATGCATGAATGTGAGAGGAAGCTTTGGGAAAAATTTAGGAAGCTTAGAGAATGAGTTAGTGCTTTAGGTTCCATATTGTCACCTAAAGAAGCAACATGATGTTAGGCCCTTTGTGTTTAATGATGTGATGACTCCAAGAGGCTTAAAAGGAGTCAAGAATCATATTTGAAAGGAAAGGATGAGGCCTAGAGGTCATTTGAGGGGTGTTGCTTCATTAGGTGCTTGTATGGACCATAATGAGGTTTATAGGATAACCTAGTGTCTAAGCAAGTGGTGTAACCTTAGAAATTATTTCATAAACCTAATTAGCTTCCTTAAATCATGTCTAGGCCAAGAGGAACCTTCCCCACATTTTTGTGGGTGTGTATCCGAAAAGAGGAGCTTAAATTCAAAGGGAAAAGTGTGTGAAGTTGTACAAGGTAGCTCTCTCCACCTTCTCTCATGCATGGATGTGTGTTTAGCTTGTTTTATGATGTGTGTATGTGTATTTTTAGCTATGAAAAGTATGCTAGCATGCTCTTATATACCATGACTCTTGATGCCACATTATGCTTTCAAATGAACATATGATGTGTGATTGAGCTTGCTTGAGTGTGGAGAGGCCAAGAACTCTTCCCCATGGTGAGGATGAGCTAAAAACCCTTGAGCTTGGTTGAGACAAAGTAAAGAGTCTCCCAAAAGCAAAGTGGACTCCCAAAGAGTGTGGTTGAGTCTGAATATTTCAAAGAATGGGTGAGGCAAGTCCAAATATCATGGAGAGAAGTGTGAGGCCAATCCAAATACTTGGTGAGCTCTTAAATGCCTTGTATGATGTGTTTCTATGCCAAGCTTGATTTTAAATGTTCATGACTTCCATTTTTTCCACACATGCATTCATAGAACTTGCTTGCACATATTATGTGTGATGGAATGGGAGATGAGCTATTGAGATTCTTGAATCTCACTCCCTCCTAATATGCTAGGTGGGCCAAGTGCACATGGCATTGGGAGCCAATCACATTGAAGGAAGAAGATGGCCACCCTTATGCTTGATTTTTGTGTTTTTGACTCATAATGAGACTTCATGATGTATATTATGATTGTAAATAGTTTATGACCCTTTGGACAAATGTAAAAATAGTATTACGTGATAGATAAATGAATGAGTATGGTGTATGTATTCTAGATCATAAAGTGAGTGTTTATGCCAATGTATGCAATTGAGAAAAGCTTGGTGTAATGTGTATGAGTGAGGGTGAGGAGGCCAAAATGAGATGCAAATGGTTTGTGACCGTTTGGGCAGCTCCCACAAGTCTTAAATATGCTTTTAAACTTGCCCAAAAGGTGCCAAGACCAAAGAAAATCCATTTGGCAATTTTGGTACCCAATATGGAGCCAAAATTGACCATAATGGAACCCTATGCCATTTTTTGGCCAAATGAGTTAGTCTTGCCCTGAAACTTGGCATGAAATTGGGTCTCATTAAGAGATTTTTGGGAAGCTAAAGATCATAAGTTTCGGAGACCTAGAGAATATTTGATGAATTTTCAAAGTTGGGATTTTTCATGGATTATGGTATGGGTAGTATTCATACTGGCAGTTTGGAATTCTGTGTCACCCGATAGCCAAATGGTGTTCAATACTTATGAAATTTTATATGCATAAACTATAGGTTATAAACTTTCTGTGGTCACCAATATCACGTCATTTGGAGGTCTGAGCAGTGAGTTATACATGTTTGAAGTTAACTGTCAGTATCATTAGCGCCCCATGAGTTCGGTTACTGTTCCACAGGGTCCAGCTGACTAAATGTATCTGTTTCATTCTGGAATTATTTTTACTATCAATTTAACAATTGTAGATTTCTAGAATGACTGAATGTGTGTGATTTATATTTTTATAGAATTAGTTATGAATTTCAGAATTTTGTATCAATAAACTGACAACAACCTAGGCAGCCAGTGACTCTGTAGCTTTTTGGATGTCAAACGTCCTATGTGATGAATTTTATGACCTGGGCATATTTTTAGTGTAAAGTAGACATTCCAAGCTTTCCATAATGACCAAGATTTCATGTTTTATATTTTTTTGGATTTAGTTATGATTTTCCAAATTTTGCCCAGAAAAGAGGCCAATTCTGGCCGAAAATGAACTTCCATTTTCCATGCCCCATTTCGGTTTCCATGAGTTGTAGGCATGTTTTTGGGATGGAAATGAGTTGTAATGATGTAATTAAATATGAAGAAGTATAGTATGAGCCCACACGGTCCACGTGACATGAATTAAAATTTTTAGATATGACGCAAAGCGAAATTAATCCCATTCTCCTTGCTTTTTTCTATGGAAAGCCTATATGAAGCATGATAGAATGCTTAAGAATGACATCAAATGAGTTAGAAGTTATGGTGTTACATTTATTGGTATCAGAGCATCGATTCAGGCATATTGCTTTGAGTTGTGGCTTGAAATTATGTGATTGCCCTTGTATATGAGATGTTTATGGATGATTTGAGTGTAGTGTGGTGGTGTGTGTTCCCCTTTTATAGTAACTATGTTATGATATTTCAGAAATATGGTGAACACACGAAGTGGTCGAGGCAAGCCCCCCAAAATAGCTAGACCAGAGTCTAGAGAGGCTCGTGCTGAGGATAGAGCCGAGCCCAGTGATCCAGTGGCTGGAGCCCTGCAAGCTATAATGGCTCGCCTGGATCAACAACAAGTTGTGATTATGCAACTTCAAGAACGGCTTGTTGAAAGAGACAATTAGGGGCCTACTCCTCCTCCGCCACCGCCACCACAGCCCTCAGACCATCCCGAGCATTCAGGGGTGATTCATTCAGATGCACAGCCACACATGCAGGTTGTTGCCCCGATTCCACCAGTTCAGACGCCTCTTACACAGCAGCAACCCTCGACCAGAAAGGTGATTACACAGTTCAGGAAATTCGAGCCTCCCACCTTTGATGATGAGATGAATGCAGATAAAGCTAAGGCCTGGATTATGGAACTAGAGCAAATCTTCGAGGTGATGGAATGCATGTCTAAGCAAAAAGCCAAGATGACTGCGTTCCAGTTACAGAAAGAAGCAATCTACTTGTGAAAGGGCACTGAGTCTATTTTGAGAGCGAGGAATGCCCCAATCACCTGGGAGGCATTCCTCGAGGCATTCCATGAGAAATATTTCCCCGATTCCATTAGAGATGAAAAAGAATCAAAATTCATTCTGTTTAAGCAGACTCCGGGGATGTCCGTGGACCAGTATGTGGCAAAGTTTGTTGAGCTCTCCAGATATTCCTCCTATCTGCAGAGACATGATGATGAGAGGTGGAGGGCAGACAGATTAGAGAAGGGCTTGCTCCCTGAGATCAGAGATAGGGTAGTGCCACAGAGAATCAGGCACTTTAATACCCTAGTAGAGGTATGCAGAGTAACAGAAACAAACCTTAGGATGATGCAACCTACCTTCAGCGTCAGATCACCCCTTCCCCTCCCTGCACCCAGAAGACCTAGAGAGGGTTCCCAGACTGTAATTACTAGCCATAGAGGTGGTAAGAGTCAATGGAGTAGAAGAGGCAAGAGGAGAAGAGTTCTGCCTAGCAGAGTCAGCACTGCTCCTACAGCTTGTCCGCAGTGTGGTAGAAATCATGGGAACAGACCGTGCTACGCAGGGCAGAATGTCTGTTATAGATGTGGTAGGCCAGGGCACATGGCCAGGGACTGCACCCATCCTCCACAGCAGTTGACCCAGCAGAGGGAGATGGCTCCTGCACCCAGACCTCAGACCCAGGGTAGAGTTTTCACCCTGACACAGCAGGAGGCTAGCCAGTCCCCGAGTCTGATCCAAGGTACTATTAAGATAAATAATTTTTCTGTAACTGCATTATTTGATTCGGGGTCTAGCCATTCTTTTATATCATATGACTGTACTAAGAGGTTGGGTCTGAGTATTTGTACATTACCATATGACTTTCATGTATCCACTCCCACTGGAAACAGAGCCATAACCTCCCATGCCTGCTTAAATTGTGTAGTCCAGTTCAATCATTATTATACCACACTTGATTTGATTTGTATGCCCCTTATTGATATTGATTTGATCATTGGTATGAACTGGATCTCTGTGAACAATGCCACACTAGACTGTAACCACAGATGTATTACTGTGCCAGAATGTGGAATTGTGCCTAGTACTAGGACTGAGCTAGCTGTTATGACTACCTCCCAAGCTGAGAGATCCTTAGAGCATGGTTGCCAGGGGTTCCTAGTTTTCTTTTCAGTTCAGGTTGAGGTAGAAGAGGGAATAGAGGAAATTCCAGTAGTGAGAGAGTTCCCTGAGGTATTCCTAAAGGAGATTAGTGGCCTACCCCCAGAGAGAGAATTAGAATTTCCTATAGATATTGTACCTGGGGCAGGTCCAATGTCTAAGGCCTCGTACAGAATGGCTCCCATTGAGCTAGCTGAGTTAAAGAGACAAATAAAAGAGCTTTTAGCAAAGGGTTTCATTAGACCCAGTGTCTCACCATGGGGAGCTCCAGTCTTATTCGTAAAGAAGAAAGACGGGAGCCTTAGGCTATGTATAGATTATAGGGAACTCAATAAGATAACCATTAAGAATAAATACCCTCTTCCTCGAATAGATGACCTCCTAGACTAGTTAGTAGGAGCCTCAGTATTCTCCAAGATAGATCTCAGGTCAGGGTATCATCAACTTAGGATTAGGGCTGAAGATATTCCTAAGAAAACTTTCAGGACTAGATATGGGCATTATGAATTCTTAGTGATGCCCTTCGGATTAACGAATGCACCTGTAGTATTTATGGACTACATGAACAGAGTCTTTAGGCCATACTTAAATAGGTTTGTAGTAGTCTTCATAGATGACATTCTCATCTATTCAAAGAGTAGAGAAGAACATGACCAGCACCTGAGATTAGCCCTAGAAACCTTGAGGGAAAATCAGTTATACGCTAAACTTAGTAAATGTGATTTTTGGCTCACTGAGGTCCGGTTCCTAGGCCATGTGATCTCCCAGACAGGGGTCGCAGTAGATCCCCATAAAGTAGAGGCAGTTTTACAGTGGGAGAGACCTAGGACAGTGATAGAGATCAGGAGCTTCCTAGGTTTAGCAGGATACTACAGGAGGTTTATTCAAGGCTTTTCTCAGATAACTATACCGTTGACTAGGCTCACTAGGAAAAATGTACCTTTTGTGTGGGATGAGAAGTGTGAAAAGAGCTTCCAAGAGCTGAAGCATAGGTTAACCACGCCCCAGTTTTAGTACTTCCTGACCCTAGAAAGACTTTTATAGTCTATAGTGATGCCTCAAAGAAAGGGTTAGGATGTGTTCTTATGCAGGGAGGCAGAGTGGTAGCATATGCTTCTAGGAAGTTAAAACCATATGAAGAAAATTACCCCACACATGATTTAGAGCTAGCAGCGGTAGTGTTCACACTTAAGATATGGAGACACTACCTGTATGGAGCAACCGTAGAAATTTTTAGTAACCATAAGAGCCTTAAGTATTTGTTTGAGCAAAAAGAGTTAAATATGAGGCAAAGACGATGGTTAGAGTTCCTAAAAGATTATGATTTCACTTTAAAATACCGCCCAGGAAAAGCAAATGTGGTTGCAGATGCATTGAGTAGGAAATCTATACATATGGCTTATATGATGATTAGAGAGTAGGAATTGAATGAGAGATTCAGGGATATGAATCTCTCATGTGTAGTGCATTCGAGGAAACTATTGATGAGTGAAACCCAGATAGAAAATGACCTGAGGAGTCAGATTAGGGATGCCCAGCTAGAGGATGAACAAGTGAGAAAAATTAAAGCCCAAATATCCCAGGGTAGCACTCCAGACTATAATTTGTCTAAGGATGGGTTAGTGAGATACAGGGATAGGCTTTATGTACCTAGGAATTCTAAGATTAAAAAGGGTATAATAGATGAGGCACACAAAAGTAAGTACACAATTCATCCAGGTAGTACCAAGATGTATCAAGATTTGAAAAAGATTTTAGGTAGCCTGGGATGAAATCTGATATAGCAGAGTACGTCTCTTGGTGTCTAGTGTGCCAAAAAGTTAAGATAGGACACCAGAGACCAGCTGAGTTACTTCAGCCCCTAGATATCCCTGAGTGGAAATGGGATAGCATAACCATGGATTTTGTCATGGGTTTACCCAGGACATCCTCGGGGCATGATGCCATATGGGTGATAGTGGATAGATTAATGAAGTCAGCCCATTTTCTATCAATGAAAGCCACTTACACCCTAGACAAGTTAACTCAGCTGTATATTAAAGAGATAGTGAGACTACATGGTGTACCTAGGAGCATAGTATCAAATAGAGATCCCAGATTCACTTTGAATTTCTGGAGATCATTATAGGATGCCCTAGGGACTAGGTTAAGATTCAGTACAGCCTATCATCCTCAGACAGATGGTCAGACTGAGAGGACCATCCAAACCCTAGAAGACATGCTGAGGGCTTGTGTTTTAGAATTGAAAGGAAATTGGGATACATACTTGCCTCTAGTGGAGTTTGCCTATAATAATAGCTATCGTTCAAGTATCCAGATGGCACCGTATGAGGCACTGTATGGGAGGAAGTGTAGGTCCCTAATTTGTTGGATTGAGCTAGGAGCAAGAAGCCTCATAGGCCCAGAATTAGTGGACCAAACCTCCAGACAAATAGAGACTATCAGGAAGAAACTCTTAATAGCCCAGAGTAGACAAAAGAGTTATGCAGACAAACGTAGACGGCCGTTAGAGTTTGAAGTTGGAGACCATGTCTTTGTGAAGGTGTCTCCGGTCACAGGGATAGGTAGGTCCATTAAGAGTAAAAAGCTCAGTCCAAAGTACATAGGTCCTTTCCAGATTCTTGATAAAGTAGGACCTGTGGCATACAGACTAGCCCTTCTTCCGAACCTAAACTAAGTTCACAATGTATTCCACGTTTCCCAACTTAAAAAGTACCAGCCCGACCCCTCACATGTCATAGAATATGAGAATATGCAGTTACAGGATGATTTACCATACATAATATCACCAGGTTGAATCGTGGATGTTAGACTTAAGCAATTACGAAATAAGACGATACTGCTGGTGAAAGTGGTTTGGAAGGGGTTATCTCCTGAGGAAGCCACCTGGGAATTAGAGGATAATATGAGGAGGAAATATCCAAAACTCTTCCCCTAAGGTATGTCTTTTAAATTTCAAGGACGAAATTTTATTTAAGGGGGGTAGAAATGTAACGTCTGATTTTTTGTAAAACACGAAAATAAGTCCGTTTTCAAAGCAAGTCCCCTGAGATGAGTGATTCAAGGCCAAATAAAATTGGGAGAAAATTTTAAATAATAGAAAATGAGGATTTGAGCCTTGAGTTGCCCAGAAACCGGGGTCGGAGTGATTCGAACAAATTGCCGAAAGGCCAGTGGTAATTTCGTAAATAAGTGTAATTTTGGAAAAGCACCTAGGAGGGCTTTTTAAATGGAAATTTTGAGTTGCCCAGGGTTCTCAGAGGCCCCAGAGACCATGGGAAGCCCCGGGACCGGTAAAGCCCCTCCGGTGTACTCTTTCCGACGTCAGTTGACCCAAACTTTGACCGATTTGTTCGGAAAGGTTTTAGCTCCGATTTGAGTGATTCCAAAGGCATTTTATTAAATTGGGAACCTATTTGTTATGATGGAAAAGACGGTTCTCAAAAAGGAGCTAAAACGAAGGAGAAACGAAAATGCAAAGTATGAAAGGGCAAAAATGGAATTTAAGTGTTAAAGGAAGCTTCCAAACTCTTTTTATAAGTCACGTTCTTCCTCTTCTTCAATAAACTGACTTGCTTCTACCCATTTTCAGAGAGAAACTCCAGCTTCTTAGGCGCACAAAAGAAGGAGGATTTTGGAGGAAGAAATTCAAGAAAAAGGTAAGAAACTTTAAGAAATTCCATATCCTTCCTTCTTGAAACTTGCTCCCCTCCTCTCAAGCTTTCTTTCTATGGTTTTAATGGAGAGTTTGGTGCTGTTTTGGGGGCAGAACAGAGAGGGAAATTTCGAAAATTGAGGGAGCAAGCCAACCAAGTGGAAGAGCAAGCAAAGAAAAGCAAGAAAATAAGGTAAAACTTCCATTCTTTGGTAGTTTCTTCCTCCCCCTACCTCTTGCACGAATTTGGCCACCATGAGTCCAAGTCTTAGGGGCTGTTTTCTGTCCAATTCATGGAGGGATTAGATGTTTTAGGTGACAAAGATTAAGAATGAACCAATAGAATCAATAAAGGGGCATTAGGAAACAAGATGGAACCATTAGGGATCCAAATGCTCCTTTGTAAATCTGATTTAACATGATGTTATTAGGCTTAAATTAATGCTTAAATGTGCTCCTAAGATCCCTAAGAGGTCCCCCATATGCCTCTTCCTCCATGAAAATAAACAAAGCCCCTTTGAAAGTCATGAACCTAGAAGTTGAAAAAGTGTAGAGCACTTAAGGGGATTGTAAAAACTGATTTAATCCATAAGTTCCCTTGGCTATTTAAGTGTTCCCTTGACCTCCTACAACTCTTAACAACCTCCCTAAATGGTTCCTCCATCAAGGAAAAATCAAGAAGTCATTAAATCCCATTTACGCTCTAGGTTTCGGCCAAGTAGGGATGGCATAATTAGAGAGAGTTTAAAATTTTTCCAAGCCCATTTTTGAGTCATATATGATACATGAATGTGAGAGGAAGCTTTGAGAATGAGTTAGTGCTTTAGGTTCCATATTGTCACCTAAAGAAGCAACATAATGTTAGGCCCTTTGTGTTTAATGATGTGATGACTCCAAGAGGCTTAAAAGGAGTCAAGAATCATATTTGAAAGGAAATGATGAGGCCTAGAGGTCATTTGAGGGGTGTTGCTTCATTAGGTGCCTGTATGGACCATAATGAGGTTTATAGGATAACCTAGTGTCTAAGCAAGTGGTGTAACCTTAGAAATTATTTCATAAACCTAATTAGCTTCCTTAAATCATGTCTAGGCCAAGAGGAACCTTTACCACACTTTTGTGGGTGTGTAGCCGAAAAGAGGAGCTTAAATTCAAAGGAAAAAGTGTGTGAAGTTGTACAAGGTAGCTCTCTCCACCTTCTCTCATGCATGGATGTGTGTTTAGCTTGTTTTATGATGTGTGTATGTGTATTTTTAGCTATGAAAAGTATGCTAGCATGCTCTTATATACCATGACTCTTGATGCCATATTATGCTTTCAAATGAACATATGATGTGTGATTAAGCTTGCTTGAGTATGGAGAGGCCAAGAACTCTTCCCCATGGTGAGGATGAGCCAAAAACCCTTGAGCTTGGTTGAGACAAAGTAAAGAGTCTCCCAAAAGCAAAGTGGACTCCCAAAGAGTGTGTTGAGTCTAAAGATTTCAAAGAATGGTTGAGGCAAGTCCAAATACCATGGAGAGAAGTGTGAGGCCAATCCAAATACTTGGTGAGCTCTTGAATGCCTTGTATGATGTGTTTCTATGCCAAGCTTGATTTTAAATGTTCATGACTTCCACTTTTTCCACACATGTATTCATAGAACTTGCTTCCACATATTATGTATGATGGAATGGGAGATGAACTATTGAGATTCTTGAATCTCACTCCCTCCTAATATGCTAGGTGGACCAAGTGGACATGGCAATAGGAGCCAATCACATTGAAGGAAGAAGATGGCCACCCTTATGCTTGATTTTTGTGTTTTTGACTCATAATGAGACTTCATGATGTATATTATGATTGTAAATAGTCTATGACCCCTTGGACAAATGTAAAAATAGTATTACGTGATAGATAAATGAATGAGTATGGTGTATGTATTCTAGATCATAAAGTGAGTGTTTATGCCAATGTATGCAATTGAGAAAAGCTTGGTGTAATGTGTATGAGTGAGGGTGAGGAGGCCAAAATGAGATGCAAATGATTTGTGACCATTTGGGCTGCTCCCACAAGTCTTAAATATGCTTTTAAACTTGCCCAAAAGGTGCCAAGACCAAGGAAAATCCATTTGGCAATTTTGGTACCCAATATGGAGCCAAAATTGACCATAATGGAACCCTATGCCATTTTTTGGCCAAATGAGTTAGTCTTGCCCTAAAACTTGGCATGCAATTGGGTCTCATTAAGATATTTTTGGGAAGCTAAAGATCATAAGTTTCGGAGACCTAGAGAATATTTGATGAATTTTCAAAGTTGGGATTTTTCATGGATTATGGTATGGGTAGTATTCATACTGGCAGTTTGGAATTCTATGTCACCCGATAGCCAAATGGTGTTCAATACTTATGAAATTTTATATGCATAAACTATAGGTTATAAGCTTTTTGTGGTCACCAATATCACGTCATTTGGAGGTCTGAGCAGTGAGTTATACATGTTTGAAGTTAACTGTCAGTATCATTAGCGCCCCATGAGTTCGGTTACTGTTCCACAGGGTCCAGCTGACTAAATGTATCTGTTTCATTCTGGAATTATTTTTACTATCAATTTAACAATTGTAGATTTCTAGAATGACTGAATGTGTGTGATTTATATTTTTATAGAATTAGTTATGAATTTCAGAATTTTGTATCAATAAACTGACAACAACCCAGGCAGCCAGTGACTCTGTAGCTTTTTGGATGTCAAACGTCCTATGTGATGAATTTTATGACCTGGGCATATTTTTAGTGTAAAGTAGACATTCCAAGCTTTCCATAATGACCAAGATTTCATGTTTTGTATTTTTTTGGATTTAGTTATGATTTTCCAAATTTGCCTAGAAAAGAGGCCAATTCTGGCCGAAAATGAACTTCCATTTTCCATGCCCCATTTCGGTTTCCATGAGTTGTAGGCATGTTTTTGGGATGGAAATGAGTTTTAATGATGTAATTAAATATAAGGAAGTATAGTATGAGCTCACACGGTCCACGTGACATGAATTAAAATTTTTAGATATGACGCAAAGCGAAATTAATCCTATTCTCCTTGCTTTTTTCTATGGAAAGCTTATATGAAGCATGATAGAATGCTTAAGAATGGCATCAAATGAGCTAGAAGTTATGGTGTTATATAAGGAATACCTGGAGAGCTCAACAAATTTGGCCACATATTGGTCCATGAACATTCCCTTAGCTTACCCTAGGAGTATGAACTCTAACTCCTTCTGATCTCTGATAGAGCTGGGGAAATATCTCTCATAAAAGGCCTAGAGGAACATCTCCTAAGTAATCAGAAAGCTCCTCGATCTTAGTATAAGCTCAGTGCTCCTCTACTAATAATCTGCTTCTTTTTCTAACTAGAATATGGCCATCACGTCCTTCTACTTAGAGGTACACTCCATCTCCCGAAATATCTTTTCAAGCTATATAATCTAGGCCTCAGCTTTCTCTATGTTCAATTCACCATCGAAGGTGGGAGGCCTAAATTTCCTAAACTGTGTGATAGTCTATTTGATAAAGGGCTACTCTAGGGCTGGAGGTGTCTAAGCTGGTGGAGTCTAAGTGGTCTGCTATATCTGTATGTGTGGTTGTGGATCCAAATGAGTCATCCTTGAATGTTTAGGACGATATGAGTGCTATGGTGGTAGTGGAGGAGGAGGTGTAGGGCCTTCATTGTCTCTCTGTGCAAGTCATTCCTATAACTGTATAATCACGGCATGTTGCTGATCCAAGCGAGTCATAATAGCCTGGAAGGCTCTAGCCATTGGATCACTAAGCTTGGCTCTATCCTCTGCACGAGCGTCTCTAGAAGGCTTACCTCACCTAGTGTTTATCATTGTTCTGAAACATCATTAACAAACTTTAGCATCAAATAAAAACACACTCACCACCATCACACTCAATTCATCCGAAATAAACTCATATATAAAGGCAACCTCATATTCACAAGCCACAACCCATATCAAAGTGCCTAAACCTTTGCTCTGATACCAATAAAGTGTAACACCATATTCATACAATTCACCCCATTTCAATTCTAGTCAAACTTCCTTGAATAACACAAGCTTTCCAAGAAAATGACATTAAAATATTAGATTTTTTTTATATTACGTCATGGATAAAATTTTCATTTTGTGTCCCGTGGATCATATGTACTCATCCATCTCATTATCATATTTAAATACATGCATACAACTCAAAACTATCTCAAGAAGTGGCCAAAAACTTGAGCTCATGAACCATATACATAAAATTTACATGTTCAACCTTGGGTTAGTGTGCCAACTTTCTATTATGAAATTTGGAAAATCATAACTAATTCTAAAAAAATAAAAATCAAGCACAACATACTATTCTGCAAAGATACAGATGTCTACTTTATACTTAAAAAAAATTTAGACCACAACAGGAACGTCTAACTACAGGCCATTGATGGAACAATAACCAAGCTCGCCTGGTTTTACTAATACTATCACAGAACTTCAAAAATTCATATCTCCCTACTCAAACATCCAATTAGGGTGATCTTGGTGGCCATAGAATGCTTATCATATCTAATTTATGAATGTAAAATTTCATGAGCATTGAACACCATTGGCCTCTCAAATGACATAGGAGAAGAAACCAATCATATGAATAGTAACCATATTAGAACAGCTAAAATTTGGGTACTTTGAAAATTCATATTAATTCCACAGAATTTCAAATAATATGATCCTTATCTTTCCAAAAAGCTCTAGATATGATCTATATGTATGCCAAATTCCATAAGGAAATTTGTTCATTTGGTCAGAATGTGCTATGGGGTTGCAAAATGCTCCATTTATGCTTCTCAAAGGGTCACAAAGTGGTCAATTTTGCACCCAAAACTTTCATGGCCACTTGAGCACGTGGGAAAACACCAAAATGGTCTTCTAAACATGTCTTAAAGGTACACAAACCCAAATTTCATAAACTCATACTCTCACTCGAAGATACACACAAGAACACATAAGCCTCATCTTGCCATTTAATGTCCAAATATTGCTATATCATTCACATGGCATCAAATCTTATTTGTTCATCAAGTATTCATGTAATTACATATGTTCAAATGATTATAAAACATATTCATCATGGGATTACATCATATGTCATTCATATGGCTACAAAATGGACAATTTCACATTATTTGTTGTCAATCTCTCTTCATCAAGCTTGGTGGCTCCCATTTCTTAGTTCACTTAGTCCACCTAGACATGTTAGGCAAATGGGGAGGAAGGGATGAGATTCTAGGAATCCCAATAGCTCTTCTTCCTTTCAACCGTACATAAAAAATGCAAATCCAAGTCTAAAGATGCATGCATGGACATCATGACTTTCATAATCATTCATGGAACATTTTTAGCATTCAAGAAGTCATACAAAACATACATAGGTTTGACAAGAAGATGGTTTAGCCTCACCCACTTCTCTTGGGGGATTTTGGACTTACCTTACCCATTCTCTTAAAAGGTTCTTGACTAAGCCTCACTCTTTGGAAACTTTTAGTCTCACCCATTCTTGGGGGCTTTTGGCTCATCCTCACCCTAGCTAAGGGACTTTTGGCTTCACCATACTTAAGCAAACCAAAACATGTTCATAAAGCATCATTTAAGTGCATAACAAGGCATTATGGTACCATGGCATATAGATACATGCTAAACATTTTTCATGGCCCAAAACATACATACATACATTCAAAGACAAGATAAACATTCACTTATGCATGAAGGAAAGAAGAGAGAGCTACCTTTGCTACAATTGCACACTTTTCCTTTCGAGAATGCTTCCTCTCCCTCGGCCACACACTCACAAGGATGTGAGACTTAGTTCCTTTGGCCTAGACACATTAAATGGGATCTAGTTATACTCTTGGGACAATTTCTAAAGCTACACATGCACTTGAAAAGCTAGATTGCTTTTAAGGTTCAATTATGGTTCCATAATGCACCCAATGAAATGTTAGGGTTTAAGAATGTCTAAATGGAGCAATATGGTTCTATGCATGTTTCAACACGGTTGTAATGGCTCTAATGAGTTCCATTGGATCATATAAATTATGCATGATGATATTTTGAGGCTAGAAGATAAATCATGAAAGTTACCCTTTGAGGCTTAAGTTGACATAATTAATTCTAAGGTTGTCAAGAACAAAAATACCGAATGACTAGTGCCAATGACCAAATGAATAGTGAAACATTAGGGTTTAAGAATCCTTAAATGGAGCTATATGGTTCTATGCATGTCTAAGCATACTTGTAATGGCTTTAATGAGTTCTATTGGATCATATAAATTATGTATAATGATATTTTAAGGCCTAGAAGTAGAATCATGAAAGTTACCCTTTAAGGCTTAAGTTGACAATCAATTCTAAGGTTGTTAAGAACAAAAATACCAAATAAATAGTGTCAATGACCATATGAATAGTAAATATAGAATTTATGATTTAAATTATGAATTCTAGTGGCTTAAGTTTTCCTAGGATTCATGTTTAGTGAAATCCCTAACATAAAGACTAGGTGAAGTATAACTTGAGAAGAGTTGAATCCTAAAAGAATTTCATAAGTTCTAAGCCACCAAATGAGGTAAAAATAAACATAATATATGATGTAAAAAGCCACCTAGAAAGTTTATTTAAAGGGAATGTGAGAATGAGGATCCCAAATACACTTTAAGTGGTCTAAATCATAATTCAAGAGTCTTAAAAGTAAGATTAAGCAAGTATAAGAATTGATTGATAATATGTATGTCAATCTTGTAGGTGTGAGACTGAGGAGGGATCAAGAAGAGTTTGGCATTGGTTTTTGTTATTTCAAGGTAGCATACTCTCCCTTACCTTTGATGTATGATGATTGTTTGAGCTTGATTGCATTGTTATGTATTGATTGCTTTGATAACATGTTTTATGATGATTGTACTAGTTTTTAAGTTATGTACTGTATGTTAAGTTTATGGTTTATGGCTAAAACTAAGGGGCACAAGATTGAATGCAGTAGTTCATCCATAGTCCCAGAGGAAAAGCCTAAGCCAAGCTAGATGTCGTGGCCATGATGAGAAATTATAGTATGTTTACCAGTCTTCATGTTTATCTATATGATCTTGCATGCTTGTAATTTTATGTAACTTCACATACATGTACTTGGTAGTTTGAGTAAAGCTATTTCAATTCTCCCAAATCCTAAACTTCTTTCTATTTTTCCTATTAACCAATCCCAAGTGAAAGTGCAAGTACCAAAAAAATGGAAAGAATGAGCGAGTCCTTAGTAATGTCTAAAAGTAGAAAAATTGTGCTTATACACATTTTTATGTTATGTTGTATATTATTAAGATGAATTTTAATTTTTAATCATTAGTAATGTATATGTGAAACTAGTGTTTCAATATCAGGGTAGTAACCAAGTTTAAGTTTGTTTACTAGAAGTTACATATGATGAAGCATGTGTACTCAATTTAGTTTTAGTTGATATTTGTGATACTTGTATTTTTCCATATTTGTGAGTTCTTAGCTAAATTGTGACCATTTAAATGGTCTAAAAGGCTAAGTTTATAAGGAGGAAACTCTGCTAAATTTTTCCCAAATTTTAAGGAAAAATTCTCAGCCATTAATTGGTAAGGTAATTGGTAATAAAGGGTTACCAATAATAAGCTAATTAAATTAGAAGGAAACAAAATCAAAAAAAGATTAATGAATGTCACCAAAAATTTCTTTAAATTTGTATCTAGTTGTACTAATAAAGTGGACTCATTTATAAACCATAATAGCCTAGGAAAAGAGTTAGTCAATTAAGGCATTACAGATCCTGACTTTACGAAGGTCCCAATTTAAGGAAGAATCTTAGTAGCAAACTCCACACTTAATGCATATATAAATCACTTAAGCATAAAGACAAAAATATGCATAAAACATACGTTATAACATACTAGAGTCAACATAAAACATGCTCAATCAATAGCCATGACTTCTAAAACACTATATTGGTCTATACTCTACTTAAGTAATAGCTACTATGTTCAGTCCCTCTCTAGGTGTCATAACTTGTGTTTATATAGCTGATTCATACCATATCCATCCTAAGGTAATAAAATTACAACCATTATAAAACTTTTGGTAGTAATTTTCAACTTATTTCTATGTCAAATGAACCTTTAAGGATCCAAATTTGATTTTCTTGTTATTTTAGTCTATAACCTCCATAGACACATTTGTTTCAACCCACATCATCATTATCTAAGACTTAAATGCATAAAGGAGTCATATATCTCATCTAAGACCTAAATACAACATCAATATATATATACATCACAAGCTTCTTATTGGATTCTTCCGTGGTTCTAGTTCTTCTTTAATTCTTTTCCATGCTTATAGTTCCTATCATGGTTAGTGGGGAATAAAGGAAGTGAAATTCCTGGGAGAATCTCAATCTATATCAATGCACATAATGAATGCAAATGAGAAAATGCATGGATTCAAATCCTCTCTTATGCAGCTATCTCCCATGCCTCTCCTGTGCAAAATCTTAGCAATTGAATTCATCTCATAGCCCATAAATGAGCATACATGTGTTTTGTAGAGCTGACAAGTGTTATAAGCTACACTGTTGATTAATTAAAAGGAAAATGAAAATTGGGAGTAGCTAGGTGCATCACTATGGGAGATCGAGATGGGACGACCTACGACGCAGCTAAATGCAAATGAATTTAGAGCATTTGAGCTTAGCCATAGGAGATTAAGATGGGCTGCAAGGTTAAATAGAGCAATAGCAACAGCAAATTTAGGCTTTCAAGCCATAGGAGATGGAGAATAAGATCAAGCTCAAAGCATTCGAAGCATTCGAGTCAAATGGTGATTTCAAGTGTTGTATCCTCACACAAATCATTTTGGTTAATTTTATCAGTGTTGCACTTCAGTTTTATCATTCTCCAAAACAAATTTGCTTAAGTTTAGTGGAAGATTGACATTGATTTGCTTTTTGCTATTATAGGATCCTCTAAAAATGTTCATAAAGTTTGCTATTATAGTTTCTGGTTTTGAAATTGTTTTCCCCAATTAAATAAATATGGTATTAAAGTTTGCTATTACAAGATTTGGCCTAAAAATAAAAAGATTTGCTATTATAGTTTCTAGTTTTGACATTTGTATAGCTGTTTAGTCTTTCTTTTAAGGAATAATTAGTTTCTCTTTGTTTTCAAGTTTCGATTAAAAGAACTAGTGAACATGGAGAATTATGATGATTAGTTATGAGCATTTTCTTATTTTCAAGTTTTGCTTAAAAGAACAATTTTTCATGTTTTACATGAACATTGTTTTTAGTTTTGGAGAATTACTTATCTGTCCTAATTAGTTTCTCTTTGTTTTCAACTTTTACATGAATATTGTTTTCAATGATGAAAGGCAAACATATTCTTGGACAATAAAATTTGCAAACTACATTAGCATCAACTCTTTAATGGATTACAAGTACTTATCTGAGATCTCTTTTGAATAAACTATGACAAATAAGGTTAAGTGATTATCCAAGTCAATTTTGCTATTTTTATACTTTAGACATATTAATATTTGTGATTTAGATAACTAGGTACAACTTCATGAGGGTCAATGGTGCAATGATTTTCAAGTCAGATAAGAGTGCTACTAGGCTTGTTATTTACTTTTGTATATTTGATACAGTGTTACCAAATAACATAAACAAGAATGCTACTAAAATCAAGAAACTAAAGATGAAGATGGATCCCAATGAAGCCAACTTTAGAATATCTTTAAAGGTGTATATAAAAGAACTATAATAGAAGTATTCAAAGTGTATAGCAAAAGTGTATATTAATTGAGTTATAAATAGCGCAATAGTAATAGTGTTTTACTATTTACAATATATCAAGATAAAGAGCCAAAAGTTTGAAAAGAAATGTACACCTTCATTCAGAACGAGAAATATACCTTTTTATTACAAGGTATATATTGATTACATTTTTGTGATCAAGTGCTTTCATTTCTATTATGAAATTTTATGTATAACATCATTACAACTCAACAATCAATAAAGCATGCTTCTTGAAAATTCAGTTTCATTCCTACTCTAAAAGCTATTCAATTTGTTGGTTTGAACCTTGAAATTAGAAGCTAGAAACTTCCTTTTAAAACTTCAAACTTTAGTTGCACTTAAACTTAAAACTTGAAGCTCAAAACTTTAATGACTATTCAAACTTGAAATAAAAACTTTAGTAGTTATTACAACTCAAAACTTGTTAGCTTCATGGGTGCATCTTCACATAGCGTGCCATAACTTAGTTTTAGAGAAGAAAATTGTCTTTGTTGAAGTCCAATTTCAATTTTGATAACACCATATCAGGCCAAAGAAATAAATAGCACAATAGCACCAGTAGCAACATAACATTGTAGAAACTATAAGACAAATAAAACCAGTAGCAAGACAAATAAACCTAGCTGCATTAGTAAAGAATAAACATGAATAGTGTCAAATCATAAATCCTAAGTTCCTTATCCTAATTCATTGAATCATAAATCCAGCATATATCCCTGTAGCCACTCCCAAAGCTTTTAGAAAATCAATAGTCAAGAAGCACAATAAAATGCAATAACAAGACCCAATCAATCAATTGATAGAATAAATAGAAGAAATCATTGAAGAGGCTAACCTAATTGTTGTAAACTGAGCAAGGAAAAAGAGGAAAATCCTTCATAGGAAGGAGAGCTAGCTTATAAAGCACATAATTGGCTATTGTTAATGTGATGCGGATCACAGAGCTAACTAAGACTAGGTTGATTTCTAAGGAAGAGTTCAAGCATAAGCTTGAGGTTCAAATTTTTAAAATGCTTCGCTTGTGGTGGACATTATTGTTTCTATTGTGATTGACTTTATGCATGCCTACTAATGCAATGGTACCTTTGAATTAAAAGCCATTGGACTGAAGGTTGGAGTTTTATTTTATTGACACTGTGAAGTTCAATAAACTTAAAATATGAGGGGAAGGAATGAAATAGCAACGTGGAAGAAAATGATACGGTAGAAAAACGTGTAGAGAAGTGGATGGATTTGCTTTTATATGGTGGTTTGGACTTAAGGCTCTATGTTATGGGAAACATAAGTGTCTTCATTTATGGGCTGTGAGATGAAATTGATGGCTGATATTTCACAAAAGAAAGGCTCTTGAGACAACTTCATAGGAGAGGATTTGAATTTGAAAATGCATGCATAGAAACTATGTGTCTCAAGTAACTTAAATATGAGAATTAACATAAAACTTTAACTTTTATCTAGTCATGACATAAAAACATACTAGTTCAATTTAACTAAGCTTAACTCTGGGTTAAGGAAGAGCTATTGCATTCAATTTTTCACCATAGGGAGCTAGGAGCCAAACATAACATCGTACTTGCATAAAACTCATGATAGAAGCTAATTCAAAACATAACTCATATCAAACAGCCAAACATACAAGCATCTCTACTCATTCATACATTTGAATGCATACAAATATAGGGAGAGATAGCTACCTTATAGAGCTAGGAACTTTAAGGCACCACTAACCACTTGATTCTTCTCTTCTTCACTTTGCGCTTCCTCGATCCACACACACACAAGGAGGGAATTGCTTTAGCTTGGCCTAAATACACCAAATTTAAATATAAGCAACTCATTAAAACCTATTTTAACTCACTTCATTGTTGCTTTGGTTTATGGTAGCTTAACATGCATATTTAAGCCAGTTTACACCCCTTAAATGTTAACTCTAATAAATCAATTTCTAAGCTTCAACATCTTACTTGAAATAAGCCATACAACTTTAATGAAACTCATTAAAACCATCACATGAAAGCTAAAATAAGCCAAATCCCGAGTTGCTCCATTTGGCCCTTTATGAGCCATCAAATTTTCATCTTCCAAAATAAGGCTCTTAAATTCATTCCAATGGTTACATTAGTGTCTGTTGCTCATATTTAGGTCTCTAAAAACCATAGAATTCATAAAAATAGTCTCTAGCTATTTATTCTTCCATTAGGCCAAGACTACACACACATCATCACACTTGGGAATTTTACCTCTTCCATGGAGAATTTGATGAATATGAAATATCCTTGGCTCTTTTCTAGTTCAAGTTTAGTCTTATATGATTCAAAACATCTTCCTAGGGTTTTATATCTTCCATGGTGCAATTGAAACCCTAGGTGGCCTAATTTGGTTTCTATGGAATTTTAAGTGTTTCCTTTTGCATAATCTTACTCTACTCCCTTCAAAACCCTTATTTCTATCAAGTTTTCATCAAACTCAAAACTCCCTCTCTATTTTCTCTCTCTAGGCCAAACATGAAAGGGGATGGAACTTAAAGGAAAAGCAAATTTTCTAACTCATATAATATCTTGTTTGAAAGCTTGTTAAATGGAAATCCTTATGCCACAATTTGTTATTCCAAATTCCCTCTTTTCCTTAAGTGGTTAGCCATTAAAATCCTTCTTTCAAAAAACCAAAACCATTGATAGAAAGACCTTAAAGAGGAGAAGAAGTTTGGTAACTAGTATAAGGTGAAAAAGTGCATAATTTCTTACCTTTTTGGCTTCCTTTTCCTTCTCTCTCTTCCCCTTTTTTCTCGCCATATCCATGCTAGTTTAGAGCTCAATATGTTTGTTATAGAAAGTTAAAGAAGGTAGCATGACCATATAAAGGTAGAGAAAAATTTTTGTAACAACTTTGAAAATACCAATTACATCCCTTCACTTAATTTCCTCCATTTGAGCTCATTTTGTATCTTTTTTGAAAACCATCAGTTTCATATAAAAATTGGGGTTCTCTAGTTTATTAAAAGTATTTACTTTGAAATTTCTAAGATTTAAAACAATCTAGAAAAGCTTGATCAAAGTTATAGTCAACTAAAGTCCTAAACTATACACCGTCAAGGATTTAGCCATTTTGATAGTCCCTATGGTTTTTAGGACCTTTGAAAACCCTAGTAAACTTAATTTTGGCATTTAAAACTCTTTTTCTTAAATTTCTTAAATTTTGATCAAAATTAAGATTTTGCCACTGGTAGATCAATTTATTTCATTTAGCCATTTGAGTTCTGTTTCTGCTCTATTTGCTCTTTCCTTTCATCATATTTGAACTTCTAGTCTTTCTTTTGATATCTAAGGATTTAGAAAATGTTGGGTATGACATTTCTCTCCATAAATAAATTTTGTTCTCAAAATTTAAGGATATAGTCATTATCCTGCATTCTTTATACTTTTTTCTAGTTAGTTTTTCTTTTCTATTTATCCATCTTTACTTATGCCTCTCAAGGACTAGTCCTTTCTTGATTTGTTTCACCAAAGTTTCTGTAACACCACATTCATTTAGCACTTAATTTGTGGTAATAATGGCTAAAAGTAACAATTCTCATTAATTTCACACTTTTAATAACGTAAACAACTATTATCAAAAGCCAAAATAATTAAATTTTGGTTAAATTAGCTACATGGGCTTACTAATATCATCTTCCATCCATAACACTTATTGGACTAGAAACATCACAATTGGAAGCATGAAATTCGGGTTGGACCAAGCAACATAATATCAAGAAGCACACTTGCATTTTTTCTTGGTTCTATATTCTATCATAAATTTTGAAAATTTATAATTAATTTTAGAAAAATCTAAATCATGAAAGTTATACCTTTATGGAAATTTCATGATGTCCCCTAACTACCATAAAAATTTCAAATCAAAACAATATCATTTGACTTATGAAATCTAATAAAACAGTGATTTGGGTCTGGAGGACATTCTGCAGCAAACTAGAAACTTCAAAAATTCATATCTCCCTTTACAGAGCTCCATATGGAGTGCTCTTAGTGGTTAAAGAAATATTATGATGTCTACTCTATGCTTGTAAAATTTCAGGAGCATTGGACTCCATTTGGCTCCTAAATGACACCAAAAAGTAAAATGAACATATGAACAGTAACTGTGATAGTTTCTGCATAATTTGACTGACTTTGAAAAATCATAATAAATTTTTTAGAGCTCCAAAAATAGTTCTGTTTTGCTTTTTGAAAAGCTCTAGATGAAGTCTATACTCTTGCCAAATTTCACGCACAAATTCTTCCATTTGATCATTTTGTGGGTCAAGCCAAGAATATGGCAAAGTTTAGAACTATAATGGGATCGAAGTGCACCAAATGGCCTTCTAACCATACCATGACCATTTAAGCATGCCCAAAAGTATAAACACACATCATATACCTACTTGAATATGTACAATTCATGTTAAGGCTCAAAAAATACCAAAATCATACATTCTCATACATATGGCTCCAAATTTGAAGCATACACCATATTTACATACTTTTACAAGTGTTCAAAAGTTTGCAACTCATAAATAACTTATACATACATACTTTGACATCAATATACATAAAAACTATCTTATTGCCAAAGTAATACAATTTATGCTCCTTAGCTCCCATTCCTTGTTCCTTGGGCTTCACCTAGATATGGTTAGATGGAAAGTAATGGAGAGTGAGATTCAAAGAATCTCAATAGCTCTTTCACCCTGTCAAGTAAGCATATAAGGCATATATTCATGTTAAAGAATACAAGTATACACCAAAAAATTCTAAGAATCATTCAAATTATATTTTCTATGTCACATAAACATATCAAAGTTAAGAACAAGCTCTAAGGACTTTTGGTCTAACCTCACCCTATTATTTGAGACTTTTGGATTAGTCTCCCCCACTTTCTAAGGACTTTTGACTTAGCTTTACTCATTCTTAAGACTTTTGGCCTTGCCTTACCCATTCTTAGGGACTTTTAGCTTCACCTCACCCATTCCAAGGGACTTTTGGCACAACCTCACCCATAAAGAGCAATTTCACAATCAAAATGTAATTCAAGAAGCATATTAGTACTAAAGCAACAAACCAATAGCAAATGGCATGTCTCATAATTCAAATATACATACAAGCATTCAATGGCAATCATACAACCAAGGAATGCACACAAGAAAGGATGGAGAGCTACCTTGGTTCAAGAAGCACAATTTTCTCTTTAATTCCTTATCTTTTTGGCTCAACCCCATGCCCACACCTAGGAGGAATTTGGTTTGCTTGGCCTAGACAATCAAATAAGACACAACACATCAATGAAACCATCTCTAGCCTCATATAATCTCTACACAAGCTACATCTAGCTTGTGCCATAGTTATAGTTCCATACAAGGATATAATGAAACAACCTATATAATTCAAGATCTTGGCTCTAATTTCTCACTCATTTTAAGTCATATGACTCCATTCAATCTCATTAGAATCATTTCCAACTCAATTCAAGAAGTCTAATACCAAGTTGCTTCTTTATGCATTATGGAACTTAAAACTTTTAACTTTCAAATTATGGTTTCTAAATTTAAACCAATGGTTCCTTTAGTATGTATAATTCATATTTAGACTATTTCTAACCTTGGAATCAAAGAAAACTCTCCCTAGATGCACACTCCCTCCTTAGGGCAAGACACACACACGTACACTTTGAGCCCATGGAGTTTTCTTGGTTTTCCTAGCAAATTTTCCATTTGTGAAGCTTCATAAATGTCTTATGAACTCATACATACCCTTAGACAATCTAAATTACCTTTAGAAAGCTTCATAATTCCAAAGGTACAATGAAAACCTTAAATGCCATAACTTGTTATCTATTGATTCCTTTTGAATTCTAATTATTCCATTTAATTTCTCATGCTTCAAAGGCCCACTTCCTATAAAGTTTAAATCAAAATAAGGTCCCTAGTATATGATCCATAACCTAGCCAAACATGGAGAGAGGGAGGAGAGCCAAGAAAAAGCACTTAGTTCATGGTTTCCTTACCTTATTTACAAGCTTTTCAAGAGAGCTTTTATATGCCTCCACTCTCTCCTTCAATTTATCTCTTCCACCTACTAAACTAGCCATGAAACATCACCAAATTAGTCATCAAAACCATGGGAGAATAAAGGAGAAAGAGTAGAAGAGATTTAGTGAAGGAGAAGGCATGAAAAAGTGATGATTTCTTACCCTTTTAATGCTTCTTTCTCTTCCCTTTGCTCCCCTACTTGTGCACCTCTTTGGAATTGGTTTTGTTTCTATTTTAGAGTGAAAGTGAGTCAGTTTAGAGAGTGGGCAGAAAAAGGACATGGTTTAAGAAGCTTAAGGATCCATTCACAATATTTTCTAAAATTACAATTTAGTCCCTCATCTTGGTTCCTTCCATTTGGGTTCATTTCAATTTCTTTTTTAGAACCATCCTTTCTATCATAAAATTTAGGTCCTCTAATTCATAAAATGTCTTTAGTTTCATCCAAATTGGGTTTAAAATCTTACCGAATGATTCAGTCAAAGTTTTAGTCAACTGACACTCTAAAATACAAACCAGAGGGGTGTTGACCATTCTATAGGTTTCTATGATTTTTAAGGCCTCTAAGAACTTTGAAAAACTCAATTTTTCTATTTGAAAATGTCTTCTTTGAGTTTTCTAAAAATTACCCAAAATTACGAAAATGCCACTGGCCTTTGTAACTTTCTGTTTAGTCGTTTTGGCTTTTGTTTTAGGCTATCCTTATACTCTAATCTATACTTTAAGATGTTCTAATTGACATTATAGTCTCATTTAGACTTAATTTTCCTTGCTTTAAGGTGTTCCTGTTTCAGTTTATCAGGTTCGGTTCAATTTCTAGATTACTAGTTATTATAGTTTCTCTTACTAATAATTTCTAATCTTATTGTAAGTTATTTTCTTTCTCTGGTGTCATCACTATAGAATATATAATTGGCTCACTCCTTACTTCTTTATTACTTGTCATGTAAGGGACTATTTCTAGTCTTCTGACTTTTTATCCTCATAATTAAGAGATCTTACCATTCTAGATCTAATTGGTCCAAGACCAATTCATATGAGGCTAAGCTTTTCTATTTAATGGAGTTATTTATATCTATGATTAGAGATATCTTATTAGTATAGAATCTCCAATGCCTTATTCTAATGGCTCTCTATACTATCTCTTATCATTCTCTACTTGTTCTAAGCCATTAGAGATTTCTTTCTATCTAACTTAATTTACTTAAATGATTAGCCCACTGTTTACTCTTATATACTCTTTCACTAGCTCATCCGACAAGGGATTTGTATGCTTTCTCATCTTAAACCTCATATACTAATTAACTACTAAGATCATGGCTCTGATGAACTGATACTCTCAAGTATGCTAGTTCCTTTATTGACTAGTGTACTTGCCTTCATTGGACCTTCTAAGTTTGAAGCTTCCTTTTACTCTCTTTGTCTATTTAAAAGCATTTACTATTTTAATTTTCAACTTCATTGCTAACTACTATAATTCTTAACTCTTCTGTGCTAGTATTGAAGAGCGATTACTGCTAACTAATACTATATTTATGTGGGATATTATTCATTCATAGCTTTAGCTGTTAGAGGCATAACATACCACTTACCCTTTTATAAAGAACTGCACCTGATGTAATATCCAAGTCTTTGAAAATATGAGAAAACGTGAGAAATGTAACGTACGGTATCTCTATAAATGCACAAAATTTACTGGATACAAAAGAAAGTCTCCCAGATAGAGTGATTTGAGGTCCAATAAAATTAGAGTAATATTTTAGACCTCAAATAATGATGAGTTAAGGCCAGAGATGCCCTAAAACTAAAGCCAGAATAGCCAGACAAGTTTTAACGAAAATGCAATGAAACGTAATAGCATTTTCATAATTTAAAGCAATTTTTGGAATATTCATAAGTGGACTTTTTAAATGAAAAATTTGAGTTTTCTAAGGTTCTTAGAGGCTCTGAAAACTATGAAAAAATTTGAAACAGTTAATATAATACTATATTATATTCTAACATTAAACTTCTTCTCACAAGTGAGATTATACAACTCATTCAAGGAATCTCAAGAAAGATATTAAAATAATGAATTTAATTGCGTTGCGTAATAGATAAAATTTTCATTTCACGTCTCTAGGACCCCATGAACTCATCAACAATATTCTCTAATTATTTTTCATACATACAAGTCATAACATTCTTAAAAATTGGCAACAACCACAGATCAAAGGTCAAAAATCTAAAAATTTATTCATTTCCCACAGCTATACAGTGATAGATTTTAGGGGCAATTTTGAAAAATCATAACTAAATATAAAAAAAATAAAAATCACACAAACCATAGCTTCCTAGAAAGCTTTAGATGTTAACTTCACACCAAAAATAATTCTAGGACTTTAGACCATGTTTGACAATGAAATAGCCACAAAGGTCTAGTTGTCCCTAGTACTAATATAGTTTACTATCGTAAATTTAAAAAATATCCAATTAATTCCAAAATACTCCAATCGATACCAATATGGAAAGCTACAGATGTTAGCTAGAGGGTAAAAATAACTTCAGACTAGTCCAGGCACATCTAAGGCTTGAAAACTAATCAAACAGTGACATAGGTCTAACTGGATGCCTGATATTGGACAACAACTTCAAAAATTAATATCTCCCTCTCTAGACATCCAAATAAGGTGCTTCTAACTAGTACAAGTCATTTGGAAGGTCTAGTTTCTCCATATAAAATTTCATGGCAATTGGACATAATTTTCCTTATGAATGATAGAGTTTCATTTTGGACCAAAATGAATAGTGCACTGAACCAAAACTAGAATTTTTGCCAACTTCAAAAATTCATCAAATATTCTATAGGCCTCCAAATAATACTCACTTTAACTTTCCAAAAAGGTCTCAACAAGTTCTAGATGCGTGCCAAATTTTAGACCAAGAAGAGCTCATCTAGACAAAAAGTGACATAGCTCACTAATTTGGTAAATTTTGCCTCTTATAAGGTATCACTTTGGTCCAAATAGCTTTCCTTTGAGTTTGGCATCTCTTGGGCAAGTTTAAAAGCATGAATATGACTTGTAGGAACTGCCCAAGTGGTCCCAAACACCATGCATCTCACTTTGACTATCTCACGCCCAAGAATACATACATTCAAGTGTGCATCCAAGTGTTCAATTTTCATATTTCCATTGTCTTGGCACCATACAAGGTTCATACATCATTCATACATAATATTATATTTGTTCATGATTTTACATTACAAAAATAACATGTACAATATCACTCTCACATTGATACATAAAGAAAACTACAAAAGGTTTAAAGTATAACCCCTCAAGGCTCTTGGCTTGCTTTCTTTGCTTCTTGTGAGCCACCTAGATAATTCAAGATGGAAGGGGAAAGGGGAGTGAGATTCCATGAATCTCAATAGCTCACACACCCATTCATACACACATTCAAGACATATACACATCAAAGCATATGTATGGAAGGTTTAGCAACCATAAAGTATGCAAAGTCACAATTTCCATGCCACTTATTCACATTTAAGCCAAGACCATGCTCTAGGGACTTTTAGTTTTGCCTCACCCCATTTCTAGGACTTTTGGATTTGCCTCACTCTTGGACTAGGGACTTTTGACTTGACCTCACCCTTCCAAGAGACTTTTGGCCTTGTCTCACCCATGCCATGAGACTTTTGACATTTCCTCACCTTCATTAAGGGACTTTTAGCATCATCTCACCCTTATGAGCCATTTCCACAACCATAGTCATTCAAGAAGACACATTGGTATCAATGTAAAGTGAAAGTATCAAGTGGCATATCATCAAGTCACAAGAACGCACACAAGCATACAATAACATACATATGTACACAAAAATGCAAGGAGAATGAGGTGGAAGCTACCTTGGATTTATGCAAACTTTTCTTGATCTTTTCCTTCCCTTTTTTCAGCCTCACAAGTGCACCTAGGTGGGTGGGTGTTCCCTTGGCCTTAGATTTAAGCTTGTTTTAAAGGCCTCTTCCTCTTGGTTTGCTTCTCTCTAAGATTTTTGAACTGTCCCTCTAATTTTTTTTCCTTGATTTTTCTCCTCCTTTTCTTCCCCTTCTTGTGTGCCTAAGAGAACAGATCATATTCTATATTTTGGGTAGAAAATTTCATGCTTAAGAAGGTGGGAAAAGAAAAGACTAGTGTGTGGGAGCTTTTAAAAACATATTTTTTTTTTAATTTCAATTTTGTCCTTTTGTAATGGCAATTTTGTTTAGCTCCTTTTTTAGAACCGTCTTTTTAATTAGAAAATTTAGGTTCCCAATTTAATAAAATGCCTTTGGAATCACTCAATTTGGAGCTAAAACCTTACCGAAAGAATCAATCAAAGTTCAAGCTCATCGACGTTAGAAAATGTACACTAAAAGGGCTTTTATAATATTTAGTCCCTCAAAAATGAGAGAAAACGTCAGAAAATGAGAGAAATGTAACGTATGATTTCTCCGTCGACGTACGAAATTCACCAAATACAAAAGAAAGTCCCCAAATATAGTGAATTGAGATCTAATAAAATTAAAATAATATTCTAGACCACAAATAATGATGAGTCAAGGCCAGAGGTGCCCTAAAATTAAGGCCAAAGTAGGTGAAAAAAAAAGGTCCTGTAAAGTCTCCAAGGTTAAGTATAAAAGAGCTAAGGACTAAAATGCAAAGAAAAGTTATGCGTCGAAAAAAATGTATAGATTGCCCAAAAGTTCAGGGAACCCTAGTTTCATCCTCTATTCATGGCTTTAGGCACGAATATCAAATAATCGAGTAGGAATCTCAAAAAATCCGTGACCCACGGTTAAACTTCATTTGATGAGACGGGTTCGATGAGGCTATGTTGTTCGAATGGCCGGGCAGGATCCGGTTAGCCCGATTAGTAGCCATGAACAAAATAGAAAGAGAAAGTTGTAACAATCATGGAAATAAAAATAGCTAAAGGGTTAAGAAACCCTGAAGGAGTTTCAGGGACTAAATTGCAATAAATGAAAATTTTAGAGCACAATCATAATACAGAACGGTGAAAATTACACCTAAAGACCTGGATGTCCGATTGACACCAAAATTTATGAGGATTGAGGCTTAGGGCCTCTGATCCATGTTTAAGGCTCAATATGGCCAAAAGGTAGAGGAAATAATATTTATAAATTTTAGAAAGTCTAAAGGTATTGTATCATAAAACCTTAATCGTGCCTGGACACTGATTTTTAGACTGTTGTAAGGCCCAATAAGAGGAACGAAGATATAATTAGAGCTTTAGTGAAGATGAAACCCAAATATAAATATAAAAAAAAAGAAGGAAAAAATTTTAGTTAGTTTAAAGAATTAACCATGGTTGAGTTAGAAATTGACCATAGTTGAGTTAAAAGAAATTAACCATAATTACTAACAATCAAATCACCATAACTTAAGGGTTAAGAATAAGCATCCAAGTGTGTGGCCAAGGAATTTTAAGAAGAAGATATTTAGTCATGAAATTAGAAAATCAAAAGAAAAAAAAATGGAAGGCTAAGATTTGATCTTGAAAAGGTTGATCCAAGGGTCCAAATTTGGTATGACCATCTAGCTTCATTTAAGTTCATCACCTTCACCTCCATTCCACCATTTTCACGCCACACACAAGGGAGAGGGAGATAAAAACATGAAGAGAGAGAAAGAGAGGAAGGAAAAGTGGAAGAAGAAGTGAAATCAAGCAAAACTACCATCATTCTTCACCAAATTTCTTCATCTTCTTTATCCTCCAATCATTTTCTCCAAAGGGCAGCTACATCTTCATCCTTTCTTCAAGGTGGCATGTTGCTCTAAGTGGGAAAAGAAGGGATTTTAGTGTGAGAAAAGTAAAGGAAGCAAGGATTAAGCTTAAAGAGTAAGTTTTCTCCACATTACACTTGAAAATCATATGGTTTGAGTTAGTTTTGTTAAACCCTAGCTATGAGTTACTTTTGGACAGCATATAGATGATTAGAAATGAAGTTTATATGTTGAATATGAAGGCCTAGGAATGGAGTTTATATATTGACTATGGAGACCATAGAGCTTATCCATTGTTGTTATGTGCTAAAACTTTGAAAAACACAAAGATTGTAATTTATAGTGTTGACTTTGAAAAGTTCATTAAGTAACCTTGCTTCTTATATAGCATCCCATTCTTCTCCTTCATTTAGATCGACCCTTTTTTTGCCAAAGACAAGGGGGAGACCAGCAAGAGAGAGCACACCATGGGAGGAGAAGAAGAAGGAGAAAAACAAGGAAAAAAGTATGGAAATTGATAGAATTTCATGGCTCTTGCTTTAGCACTTGATTCCTCTCCTTCCTACCTTTCTTTCCATGGTTCTATTGAAGTGTTTGGTTTTTTTTTAAGCCACATACAGAGGAGGGAGAGTTAAATTTGGAAAAGAGGAATCCACCACATAGAAGAGCACTTCAGAAAAGTTAAGAATCAAGGTATGTTTGTTGTCTTCTATGCTTCTTCTTCCTTGCACCTCCTTGTTTGAATTTCGCCCCATTTAGAGTCCAGCCAAGGTTGACAAAATTCTTACCTAACCAAGGAAGAATTATATGTTTTAGAGTGTTAGAAGTAAGTAGGTGTAAAGAGATTAGAAGAAAACCTAGTAAAATTCGAGATAACAAAGTTAGGGATTCATGGGGACATTGGAAATTTGATTTGATTCAAGAATTTCCTAGCTTATGTAAGTGTTTGTATGGGTTCTTAAGACCCCTAAGAAGCTTTCCAAGTGGTTGCTCCTTCAAGAAAAAATTTGAAACTCCATGGACTCCATTATGTGTTCTAGTTTCGGCCAAGACAAGAACTATAGGATAGGGAGTGTTTTAATTGGTTCCAAGCTTAGATTTGTATCATATATGATGGGAGAGTATGAGAGGAAGCCTTGGAAAGAATTTAGAAAGCCTAGAAACTACGATGAAAGTATAGGTTCCATATTATGACTTAAAGAAGCAATACCTAGTTAGGCTCCTTGAAATGAAGGTGTGATGGCTCCAAGAGACTTCAATGGAGTCAAGAACCTTAGATGGATAGAAAGAATGGAACCAAGATCATGTTTTCCTAAGGTTGCTTCATTAGGTGCATTATGGAACCATAAATGAGCTATAAAAACAATTTAGTTTTTGAAATGAATGTATAGCTTTAGAATTTGTTCCAATAGTGTAATTGGCTTCCATATTATGTGTCAAGGACAAGGGAAACAAGTTCCACCCTCTTGTGAGTGTGTAGCCAAGGGAGAAGAACCAAGTTCAAGGAGAAAAGTGTGTTAGTACTCTAGCCTCACACAAACTCTATACAAGCTTACTTTATCTTATGACATCATTATGGTTCCATATAAGTGCATAATGAAGCAACCCTTAGAATTCATGATCTTGGCTCTAATTTTTCATTCAATCTATGTCTCTTGACTCCATTTAGATTCCTTAGAGTCATCACAATTTCAATTCAAGGAGCCTCAACTCAGGTTGCTTCTTTATGTCTTAAAAAGGAACCTAAACCTCCATCTCACAAACCATGGTTTCTAAATTCAAACTAATGCTTCCTTTGGTGTTTATTAATCATATCTAGATCATTTCTATCCTTGAAATAAAAGAAAAATCTCCCTAGGTGCCTTTTCTCTTCTTGGTTGAGACATGTTGTAGCTTAGGGACCCATGGAATTTGCTTGATTTTTCTTAGGAAAATGGCATCTATGAAGCTTTTTAGACCTCTTAAGAACTCATACATACTCTTACATAAGCTAGACTATCCTCAGAAAGTCTCAAGAATGGCTAGGTGTAACAAAATCCCTAGATTTTACAACTTGAATTCTAAAGCTTCTCTTTTAAATCTAATTGCATATTCTTGTTTCTTATACTCTAAAACCCTTGTTTCTTCCTTGGTTTGGTCAAAAATCATCCCCTTTTAAATGGTTTAGGGTTGGCTAAAAATCCACCCAAGAAGAACAACCTAGAAGAAGTAAAGAAAGCTATGGAAATTACCTTAGTTTTAAGCCTTTTCAAGAGCACTTTCACTTGCTTCTACTCTCTCCTTGAAAGTCTCTCTTCCTTTTACTAAACCAGCCATGAATTAACCTCAAATCCATCATCAAAACATAGGAAAAGAGAGGAGAAAGAGGAGAACAAGGTTGGTGAAGGAAGAAGCATGAAAACCATGGATTTTCTTACCTTTTCTACTTGTTTTCTCTTCCATTTTTCTTCCTTTCTTGTGTGCCACTTAGAGATGAGGGGATTCCATTTTGAGGCAAAGCGAAGTCAGTTATAAGGAGAAGAAAAGGTGGGATGTGTTTTATAAGAAGAAGGATAAATTATAAGACTTTTTCAAATTTTCCATTTTGTCCCTCTTCTTGGTTCTTTCCATTTGGGCTCATTTCAACTCCTTGTTTAGAATTATTTTTTCTATTATAAAATTTAGGTTCTCTAATTTATAAAATGCTTTTGGTTTCACCCAAATTGGATTTAAAACCTTCTTGAATAAATCTGTCAAAGTTTCGGTTAACTAACACTCTAAAATATAAACTGAAAGGGTTTTAACCATTCTAGGTACCGTGTTTTATGAGAAGAAAGGCCAAGTTATAAGACTTTTTCAAAATTCTCATTTTGTCCCTTTTCTTGGTTCTTTCCATTTTGGCTCATATTGACTCCTTTTTTAGAATAATCTTTTCTATTATAAAATTTAAGTCATTTATGTAATATTTGGTTCTTTGAAAATGAGAAAAAATGTGAGAAACATAACATACAGTTTCTCCGTAAATGCATGATATTCACTAGATATAAAAGGAAGTCCCCCAAATAGAGTGATTTGAGGTCCAATAAAATTAGAATAATATTCTAGACCTTAAATAATGATGAGTCAAGGCCAGAGGTACCTAAAACAATGGTTAAAATGGCCAGACGAAATTTAAGAAAATAGTTACGAAATGTAATAATATTTTCGTAATTTCGAGCAATTTTTAGAATTCTCACAGGAGGACTTTTTAAATGGCAAATTTGAGTTTTTTAGAGTTCTCAAAAGTCTTGAAAATCATGGAAAGCCCCGAGACAGTTAAAATTGTAACACCATAATTTCTAACTTTGCCTCATGCTATTTCTAAGTCTCATGCCATGCATTACACAAGGAAGCAAGAAAAATGGCATTAAAATATTCAATTTCTTTGTGTTGCATAGCAGATGAATTTTTCGTTCAGTATCCCATGGACCATATGGAGTCATCCATCTCATTCTTATATTTAATTACACTAATAGAACTCAAAACCATCTAAGGAAGTGGCCTAGAACTCGTGCAAGTGAAGGGATTACATAGAATTCAAGAGTGCAGCCTCAGCCAGAAATTTTAGTTTACTATCATGAACTTTGAAAAATCATAACTAATTTTAGAAAAATTAAAATCATGCATTCTTTACTATTCTAGAAAGATACAGATGTTTGCTTTATGGTAAAAATATGTCTAGACCTCAACAGGGGTTACTAGCAACCAAAAATCAATGGAATAGTACCAGAGGTTGACTGTCATCCCTAGTACTGACCTCCAACTTCAAAAATTCATATCTCCCTGCTTAGAGGTCTAATTTGAGTGATCTTAGTGCCTATGGAAAGCTTATCATATCTGGTTTATGGTTGTAAATTTCATGAGCATTGGAAATCATTTGCCCTATAAATGACATGGCCCAAGTTTTTGACTATATGAACAGTACCTGTGTCAGTTCATCATAAAAATACCAACTTCAGAAATTCATAGTTAATTCTATAGATCTCCAAATAATCTATTCTTTAGCTTTCCAAAAATATCTAGATAATATCTATAATTATGCCAAATTTCATGGGTAAATTCATTCATTTGGTCAAATCTTGACATTGGGTTGCAAAATGGCTCATTTTGTGTCACCAAAGGGGTCCAAATGGTCCATTTTGAGTTCTAAGGCAACCATGACCACTTGAGTCCTTGGGAATGCACCAAAATGACCTTCTAAACTTGTCTCAAAGGTGCATAGACCCAGAATTTGAAAACTCACTCCCTCACCCCATGCCATACGCAAGAACATACAAGGCTAGTCTTGCCATTCCATACCCAAAATGCACTATAGCATTCATATAACATTAAATCTCATTTGTACATGATACATTTGCATAATTACACATGTTCATAAGGTTATAGTACATATACAATAATAGATTACAACATTTGCCACTCATATGGCCATAAAGAAGCAAAATCAATGCACTTTGTTGTCAAACTCTCATTTTTCAACTTGTTGGCTTCCATTGCCTTATTCACTTAGTCCACCTAGCATGTTAAGGCATTGGAGAGGAAGGGATGGGATTCAAAGAATCTCAATAGCTCATTTCCCTTTCAATCACACATAAAGTATGCAAAACAAGTCTTGAAAATGCATGCATGAGCATCATAAGGTGCATGATCATTCAAGAAATATTCTTCGCATTTGAACAAGTCACACATGGCATATATAGGCTTTCCAAGTAAGTGGATTAGCCTCACCCCTTCACTTATGGATTTTAGACTTGCCTCACCCATTTTCTCTAGGAGGTTTTGGCTCAACCTCACTCTTAGGAGACACTTTGCTTTGTCTCAACCATTTTTAAGGGTTTTTAGCTCATCCTCACCATGGCTAAGAGTTATTGGCTCCTTCACACTCAAACAAACCAAAGCAAACATGTTAAACATTATTTGAAAACATAATGCCTCATCATGGTACCATAGAATAAAAGCTCATGCTAGAATACTTTTCGTAACTTAAAACATACATACACACATTCAAAGACAAGTCAATCATACATTAATGCATGAGAAAAAGTGGAGAGAGCTACCTTTGGTGCAACCACATACTTTTCCTCTTGAAACAATGATCCCTTCTGTGGCCTCACACACACAAGGGTGTGGGATTAGTTTCTCTTGGCCTAAACACAATATATGGAAGCCAATTAAGTTCTTAAAGTCATTTCTAAGGCCATACATCTACTTGGAACTCTAGTTTTGTTCTATGGTTCATTTATGGTTCCTAAACATACCTAATGAAGCAACACCCATCAAATAATCTCTAGGCTTCATTCTTTCCTTTCATATATGATTCTTGACTCCTTTTAAGCCTTTTGGAGTCATCACACAATTAAAATAAAGAGCCTAATTACATGTTACTTCCTTAGGTCATATTATGGAATCTATGACACTAATTCATTCTCTAGGCCCTCTAAATTTTTCCCAAGCTTTCCCCTTACTTCACTCATCATATATGACTCAAAAATGGGTTTGGAAAATTTTAAAACTATCCCTAGGTACCCTAATCCTTCTAGGCCAAAACTATGCTTGATTTTGGCACCTATGGACTTTGCTTTGTTTTCTTGATGGAAGATGCATATGGGGAGACTTCTAAGGATCTTAGAAACTCATTTAAATATTCATTTAGGCCTAGGAATCATGGTATCAAATCAGATTTTTCAAGGAACACTAGAAACCCTAGGTTTGCTATCTTGAATTTCCATGGTTCTTTTGTTATTTTCTTGGCATATTATTATTTTCTACACTCCATTTCCTAAGATTCACCCTTGGTTCTGCCCAAAATCCAAGCCCTCTTATAGCTTCATGAGTGGGATGAACCAAGGAGAAGAAGGAAGCAAGAGGTGGCTACCATAGAAGGAAGATTTACCTTGTTTTTCCTTGTTTTCTTGTTTTATTCTTCTTTTCCTTGGCCTCCTCTCTTCAAATCCTAATCTTCCCCTTTGTTCTTCCCTCAAAAAAGATCCATAAACTTTAATAAGTAAAGAAAGAGAAATAGAGGAAAAGAGGTTTGCTAAAGAGAAAGCATAAAAAAAATAAGAAATCCATACCTTTCTACCTTGCATTTCTCCTTCCTTTATCCTCTCCTTAGTGTGCCTCACTCTCAGGGTTTTTCCTCTAGTTTAGGGCAAAAACATATGTAGCTAAATGAATGAGGAGGTGGGCCGTGACACTTATATATAGGGAGGTTAAGAAAGACTTTTTAAAAATTCTAATTTTACCCTTTTATCTTGGCATTTTTATTTTCAGTTCGCTTTAGCTCCTTTTTTAGAACTATTTTTTTCATTATAAAATTTAGGTTCCCAATTTAATAAAACGCCTTTAGAATCACTCAAATCGAAGCTAAAACCTTCCTGAACGAATTCATCAAAGTTTAGGTACACCGACATTAGAAAATGTCCACCAGAGGGGTTTTAACTGTCCCGATGCTTCCCATAATTTTTAGGACCTCTGAGAACCTTGAAGAATTCAAAATTTTCATTTAAAAAGCCTTCCTATATTAATTTCAAAATTTACTCAAAATTATGAAAATATCATTACGTTTTATAAGTCTTTCGTTCAATTTTATTTTTTCACTCTAGCTCTATTTTTCTTTTTATCTGAGCTTAGGATTTTCATTTTTAGGAGTTTAGAATACTACATAAATTTTTCAAGACCTTAACTAATTCATTTTGGAGGACTTGCTTTGAAAATGCACCTGTTTTCGTCGTTTAACAAAAATCGAGCATTATAAAAACCCCTCCAGTGCACGTTTTTCAATGTCAATTGACCCAAAATTTGATGGATTCATTTGAGAAGGTTTTAGATGCGATTTGAGTGATACCAAAAGCATTCTATTAAATTGAGGACCTAAATTTCATGATGAAAAAGATGGTTCTAAAAAAGGAGCTAAAACAAATTAGAAACAAAAATGCCAAAAACGAGAGGTAAAATTGAAATTTTGAGAAAAAGGAAGCTTCTTGAAGACTTTATATTTCTCATGCCACTTCTGCTCCTTATTCCATGATTTGTTTTTGTGCAAAAATAGAAGAGGAAGACAGCACTCTTAGGCGCACCAAGGAGGAGAGAAAGGGAGGAGAAAAATCAAGAAAAAGGTAAGAATTTGTTAGAATTTCCTAGCCTTCTCTTTAGGAAAATTCTTCTCCTCCTTCTCCCCTTTCTTCCTATGGCTTCTTGAAGTTTTTGGTGCTATTTTGAGGGTAGAATAGAGAGAAAAATTTTGTGTTTGAGGAGAGCAAGTCAGGCTAAGTCAAGAATAAACAAAGGAAGCCAAGGAAATAAGGTAAAATCTCACTTTTATGGTAGCTTCTTCCTCCCCCTCTCTCTTGTAGGTTTGTCCACCTTAGGGCATTCCAAGAAGGCTTGGATTTTGGGCAAAACCAAGGGCGAATCCTAGGAAATTGGGTGTGGAGAATGAGAATATGCAAGGAAAATTAACGAAGAACCATTAGTTTTCAAGATAACATCATTAGAGATTCAGGTGCTCAATGAAAAATTTGATTTGATTTCTAGGCTTAAATGAGTGTTTGGATGAACTCTTGAGATCCCTAGAAGGCTCTTCATATGCATCTTCTATTAAGAAAACAAAGCAAATATTTAGTGCTTCCTTGAAGCCTAGCCTCTGCCTAAGCTAGATGGAGCACCTAGGGATAGTTTTAATTTGTTCCAAGCTTATTTTTAAGTCATATATGATGGAAGAGGATGAGAGGAAGCCTTGGAAAAATTTTAGAAACCATGGATAGTGAGATGGTACCATAGGTTCCATATTATGGCTTAAAGAAACAATACCTAGTTAGGCTCCTTGTTTTAATTGTGTGATGGCTCTAAGAGGTTTAAATGGAGTCAAGAATCATAAATGGATTGAGAGAATGGAGCCAAGATGATGTTTTCTTAAGGTTGCTTCATTAAGTGCATTATGGAGCCATAAAAGAGCCATATGAACAACCTAGCTTTTTCAATGAATGTATGGCTTTAGAAATTGATTCAAGAGTGTAATTGGATTCCATATGATGTCTCTAGGCCAAGAGAAAGAAGCTCCACCTTATTGCATGTGTGTGGCCGAGGAAGAAAAGTCCAATTCAAGAGGAAAAGTTTGCATTTGTAATAAAGGTGGCTCTCTCTTCTTTCTCTCATGCATGAGTGGATGTCATCTTGTCTTTATATGTGTGTATATATGTTTTAAGCTATGAAAAAGTATTTTAGCATGTATTCATATGCCATGGTACCATAATGTTGTTTTATGCATTCAAATGACACTTTGTATACTTGCTTTGGTTTGCTTGAGTGTGGTGAAGCCAAGAACCCTTTAACCATGGTGAGGATGGGCCAAGAACCCTTAAGAATCATTAAGACAAAGCTAAGAATCTCCCAAGAGAAGGCCTTGTTCAAAGTCTTAAAGAAAAAGGGTGAGGCAAGTCCAAGATCCTTCAAGAGAATGGATGAGGCCAAATCACTTGCTTGGCAAGCCTATGTATGTTTAGTATAACTCTTTGAATGCTAAGAATGCTTCTTGAATGATTACATACCCCATGATAGTCATGCATGCATTTTTAGACATGTATATGCATTCTTTATGTGTGATTGAAAGGGAGAAGAGCTATTGGGATTCTTAGAATCTCATCTCTTCCTCCCCCACATGTCTAACATGTCTAGGTGGACCAAGTGAGCCAAGAAATGAAAGTCACAAAGCTTAAAGAATGAAGATTGACAACAAAGTGTAGAAAATTACTATTATGTAGCCATATGAGTGGCATGTGATGTAATCCTTTATTTTATATGTTGTATGACTCCATGAACATAATATGTAAATGTATGATGTATGAATGGAATTTAATGCCATATGTATGATATAGCACATTTTAGATATGGAATGGCAAGACTTGACATATACATTCTTGTGTGTAACTTAGGGTGGATGAGTGAGTTTGAGAAATCTAGCTTTGTGCACCTTTGATACAAGTTTAGTAGATCATTTTGGTGCTTTCCTATGTGCTCAAGTGGGCATGGTTGTCTTAGAAGTAATTTTGGATCATTTGAGACCCTCACATAATATAAAATGAGCCATTTTACAACCCAATATCAAAATCTAACCAAATGATTGAATTTGCCAATGAAATTTTGCATAGATATAGATCTCATCTAGAGCTTTTTGGAAAACTAAAGATCCGATTATTTGGAGCTCTGTGAAATTAATTATGATTTTTTAAAATTGGCATTTTTCTGCTGAACTAATGTAGACACTGTTTATATGGTTAGTAACTTGAGTTGTGTCATTAGAGGGCCAAATAATGTCCAATGCTCATGAAATTTTACAGTCATAAACTAGACATAACAATCTTTTCATGGCCACCACGATCGTCCCAATTGTACATCCAAGCAGAGAGATATGAATTTCTTAAGGTTGCTTCATTAAGTGCATTCTTGAAACCATAAAAGGGTTTACAAGCCAGTACTGTTCTGTTGGGGTCTGGAATTATTTTTAGCATAAATTAAACATCTGCATCTTTCCAAAATGGTAAAGTATGTATGATTTTGATTTTTATAGAATTAGGTATTATTTTTTCAAAATTTATGTCAGCATTTTGGAATTCTACTCGAGGCTGCATCATTGAATTTTATATGAATACTTCACTTGCTCAGGTTCTAGGCCACTTCTTAAAATGGTTTTGAGTTGTATTTGTGTATTTAAATATTATTATAAGATGGATGAGTCCATATGGCCCATGGAACACTGAATGAAAATTTTATCCGTGACGTAACGTAATTTAATGAGATATTCTTCATAGTTCTTCTTGGAAATATTATGTAATCCAAGGAGATAAGTCTAGCAATGATGTGAGATGAGCTTAGTAAATATGGTGTCACAATTTAATTCACAAAATGCCTTTAGTTTCATCCAAATTAAATTAAAAACTTTTTCGAACAAATCGATTAAAGTTTCAATCAATCGACACACTAAAATGTAAACCAGAGGAGTTTTAACCATTCTAGGGTTCCTATAGTTTTTAAGGCCTCTAAGAACCCCGAGAAACTCAATTTTCCCATTTAAAGATCTCTCCTTTGAGTTTTCTAAAAGTTTCCCAAAATTACCAAAAATGCCACTCCATTTTTGTCTAATTTTATTTGGCTATTTTGACCCCTATTTTAAGGCACCTCTAGCCTTGTATCCCCATTTTTAGATGTCTAAATTATCGCTCAAATTTTATTTGGCTTCTAATCATTCAATTTATGGGACTTTCTTTTATAATCCACTTAATTTTATGACTTTTAAAATGATAGGTGTTACAAAGGGTTGCTAAGGATTTTTAGTCTTCTTTTCTTTACAAGTTAAGGTCAAAGAAAGAACAAAGAGTATATAAGTTGTTAGTAATTTTCTTGAGGCATTCCCTATTGAGATTAGTGGCTTTCCTCCTAATAGGGACATAGAGTTTTTCCATCGATTTAGTGCTTGATACTAGGCTAAATATCTAAAGCACCCTAAAGGATGACTCCAACTAAGTTAACTGAACTGAAAAAGGAAATAGAAGAACTATTGGAGAAGGGTTTCATTAGACCCAATGTGTCCTTGTGGGATGCACCAATCTTATTTGTCAAGAAAAAAGATAGAAGTAAGAGATTATGTATAGATTATAAGGAGTTGAAGAAAGTCACTATAAAGAATAAATATCTACTACCTAGGATAGATGATATTTTAGATCAGTTAGTAAGAGCCCCAATTTTCTCTAAGGTAGATCTAAGATTAGGATATCATTAGTTGAGGGTTAAGGCTAAGGCCATAGCTAAAATAGCCTTTAGGACTAGATATAGATACTATGAGTTTTTAGTTATGTCGTTTGGTCTAACCAATGCCCCAGTTATTTTTATAGATTATATGAATAGAATTTTTAGACCCTATCTAGATAAGTTTATGGTGGTCTTCATAGATGATATTCTTATCTATTCTAAGAGCTTAAGGGAGAATGAGGGACACCTTAAAATCGTTCTTCAAATTTTAAAGGAAAGGCAATTGTTTGTTAAACTCAGTAAATGTGTGTTTTGGTTAGAAGAAGTCAAGTTTCTAGGACATGTGATTTCTTAAAAAAAAGGTGATAGTAGATTCCAATAAGATAGAAGATGTAGTAAATTGGGAAATGCCTAAAACAGTTATCGAGGTTAAGAGTTTCTTAGCACTAGCTAGGTACTATAAGAGATTTATTAAGGGATTTTCCTAGTTAGTCACACCTTTGACTAAACTGACTAGGACAGATCAACCATTTATTTGGAATGATAAATGTGAGGAAATGTTTCAAGAATTAAAGACTAGGTTAACTTCCATTCCTATTCTAGTGATACCTGATCCATATGAGCCCTTTGCGGTTTATAGTGATACATCCAGAAAAGGCTTAGGATGTGTTTTGAAGTAACAAGGTAGGGTAGTAGCTTATGATTCTAGACAATTAAGACCACATGAGGAAAACTACCCCTCCTATGACCTAGAATTAGCAGCCATAATGTTTGCCCTTAAGATTTAAAGACACTACTTATATGGTGCACAATTTGAGGTTTATAATAATCATAAGAGCTTGAAATATCTTTTTAATTAAAAGGAATTGAATATGACACAAAGGAGATGGTTAAATTTTCTTAAGGATTATGACTTTATCGTTAAGTATCATCCAAGCAAAGCAAACATAGTCATAGACACCTTAGTAAAGATTCTATGTATATAGTATTGATGATACTTAGGGAGTAAAACTTGATAGAGGATTTCAAAGATTTTAATCTTTTTGTCTTCTTACATTTTGGTAGTCTCTTAGTAAGTGAGTTGAGGATTTAGAGTGATCTACGAATCAAATTAAAGATGTTCAAACTTTTAACAAGTTTTGGGTAAGGTTAAGGAACAAATATCCCAAGAAAAGTCTAAGGAGTTTAATGAATCTGAGGATGGTCTGACCTGGTATAATAATAGATTATGTGTACCTGAGAAGAGTGACCTAAAAGATACCATAATAGTAGAAGCTCACAAGAGTAATTATGCATTGCATCTAGGAACCATGAAGATGTAACAAGATTTTAAAAAGAGTTTTTGGTGGCCTAGTTTGAAATCAGACATTACTAAATATGTGTCCAAGTGTTTAGTTTGTCAAAGAGTTAAGGTAGAGCATCAAAAGTCTACAAGAATATTACAACCCTTAGATATTCCTAAATGGAAATGAGATAACATTTCCATGGACTTCATTATGGGTTTACCTAGAACCTCCTCAGGACATGATTCCATTTTAGTAATAGTGGATGGGCTGACAAAGTCTACTCATTTTTTAGCATTCAAGTTTACTTATGCCACAGATAGACTACCCTAACTTTAGATTAATGAGATTGTAAAGCTTCATGGAGTGCCTAGTAGTACTATCTCAAATAGAGACCCTAAATTTCATTTAAATTTTAGGTGTCCCTCCATAAAGCTCTTGGTACCAAATTAAGATTTAGAACTACTTATTATCTTCAATTAGATGGACAAACAGAGAAGACTATTCAGACCCTTGAGGATATGTTTAGAGCCTGTGTTTCAAAATTTAAAGAGAACTAGGACATATATCTACCCTTAGCTAAATTCTTTTACAATAATAGTTACGATTCCAATATTCAGATGGTTTCAATTTGAATCCCTCTATGGGAAAAGTTATAGATCTCCTTTGCGTTAGGTTGAGTTAGGAGAAAGGAGATTATTAGGGCCAAATATTATGGATCAGACCTCAAGGCACATAGAACTTATTAAGAAGAGACTGCTAGGTATGCAGACAAAAGAAGGTGACCCCTAGAGTTTAAAATAGGTAACCATGTATTCGTTAGAGTAACTCCAGCCACAAGTGTGGGTTAGTCCTTGAAAACTCAAAAACTTAATCCCCATCATATGGGTCCTTTCCAAACTCTTAACTGGATAGGACCAGTTGCCTATAGGCTTGCCTTTCATCCAAATCTCTCCCAAATACATAATTTATTTCATGTTTCTTAATTAAAGAAATTCCATCCAAACCATTTGCATGTCATAGAACATGAATATGTGCATTTGTAAGACAATTTCTCTTATGTTGTAGAGCCAATAAGAATTATAGATACTCGAATCAAACAATTATGAAATAAGAGCATCTTGCTAGTTAAAGTGATCTAGAAAGGGCTATCCTGAAATGAAGCTACTTGGGAGACAGAGGAGGAGATAAGAAAGCTACATCTGGTAATATTTTTCCCAAGTATGTGAATTTTCTAAACAAAATTTTCTAAAATGGAGGAAATGTTATATACACTAAGATGAGAGTACTAAAGGATTGTATCAAGAGTAATCACCTAAATAAATAAGGAAAAATTAAAAGTTTCAAGCAAATCCTAAGGGATTGATCATGATTAATTAGGAGTAAATTGACTAATCTAAGGTTAATGGAATTGTGTGGTGTAATGTCTAGTTTTTGTAAAAATGATAGTAATAGACACATTTTAAAAGTAAGTCCTCTGAAATGAATTAGTTAAGATCCAAAAAGATAGAATAATAATTTAAACATTAAGTGATGAAAATAAGAGGTCATAGGTGCCCTTAAATAGAAGCTAAAATAACCAGACAAAAATTAATGAAATAGCTACGTAATGTAATGGCATTTTTGTAATTTCAGACAAATTTTGGAATACTCATAGGAGGGATTTTTAAATGGAAAATTTGAGTTTTTTGAGGTTCTCAGAGACCTTGAAAATCATGGGAAGTCCCAAGACAGTTAAAACCCATTTGGTATATGTTTTCTAACGTCAATTGACCTAAATTTTGACCTTTTTGTTTGAGAAGGTTTTAGCTCCAAATTGAGTGATTCCAAAAATATTTTATAAGATTGAGAACCTAAATTTTATGACGGAAAAGATGATTCTCAAAAAGAAGCTAAAACAAACTAAAAACAAAAATGCCAAGTTTATGGGACCTAAATGGAATTTCTTTAGAACAATCCTATTTTCCCACCTATATATAGGACACGCCCCACGCTCCTCCTCATTTGGCTGGTTTTATTTTTGCCTTAAAATAGAAGAAAGACCTTGAGGGTGAGGAGCACAAGGGAGGAGGAAAAAGAAAAAGAAAATGCAAGTGAAAGGTATGGATTTTCTTAGTTTCTCTTTAGCAAATTCCTTCTCCTCCTTCTTCTCTTCTTTCCTATGGATTTATTGAAGCTCTTGGGCCTATTTTAAGGTCAAACCAAGAGGGAACATTTTGAAATTCAAGAGGAGAATCCAAGCAAAGAAAGAAGCATCCAAGAAAGCCTAGGAAAATAAGGTATTTTGCTACTTTCATGCTTGCTCTTTCTTGTTCCTCTTCTTGTGCTTTTCGTCCCATATATGGATAGCCAAGAGGAGTTGAATTTCTAACCAAACCAAGAGTGAATCTTAGGAATTTGAATGAGGAGAATAAGAATATGCAAAGGAAACAAAGAAAGAACCATGAAATTCCAAGATATAAAATTTAGGGTGTTACTTGCACCTTGACTTGTAAGATGAGTTCTGGCCCTAAATTAAGGTGTTTAAGAGTCCATATGAGTTTCTAAGACACCAAGAGAGCCTCCCACATGTTTCCCCCATCAAAGAAATCAAAACAACTCCTTTGGTGTTCCTATAAAGCATAGCCTTAGCCTAGGCTGGATGAAGCACCAAGGGATAGTTTTAATTTCTTCCAAGCTTGGTTTTGTATCATATATGATGGGAAAGGATGAGAGGAAACCTTAGAAAAATTTTAGGAAGCCTAGGAAGTGAGATGGTATCATAGGTTCCATATTATGACTTAAAGAAGTAATATGTAGTTAAGCTCCCTAAATTAATTGTGTGATGACTCCAAGAGGCTTAAATGGAGTCAAGAACCATAGATGGAAGGAAAGAATAAAGCCAAGACCATGGATTATGGGTGTTGCTTCATTAGGTGCATTATGGAACCATAAAAGAGCCATAGGAATAATCTAGCTTTTAAAGTAAATGTGTAGCTTTAGAAATTGTTCCAATAGTGTAACTAGCTTTCATATGATGTGCCTGGGCCAAAGGAATCAAGTCTCACATCCTTATGAGTGTGTGGCCGAGGGAGAGGAAGCATTTTCAAAAGGAAAAGTGTGCATTTGTAACCAAAGTATCTCTCTCTTCTTTCTCTCATGCATGAGTGGGTGTTCATCTTGTCTTTGAATGTATGTGTGTATGTTTTAAGCTATGAAAGATGTTTCTAGCATGTATCTATATGCCATGGTACTATGATGCTTTATTATGCACTTGAATGATGTTTTATGAACCTTTTTTTGTTTGCTTGAGTGTGGTGAAGCCAAAAGTCCCTTAGATAGGGTGAGGATGAGCTAAGAGCTAAAAGTCCCCAAGAATGGGTGAGACAAAGCCAAAAGTCTCTAAAGAGTGAAGCTTAGTCAAAAGTCCCTTAAGAAAATGGGTGAGGAAAGTCTAAAATCTCCAAAGAGAATGGGTGAGGCTAAACCACTTGCTTGGCAAGCCTATGTATGTTTTATATGACTTCTTGAGTGCCAGAAATGTTCTATGTATGATTATGCACTCTATGATATCCATGCATGCATTTTAGACTTAAATTTGCATCCTTTATGTATGGCTGAAAGGGAGAAGAGCTATTGGGATTCTTAAAATCTCATTCTTTCCTCCCCATTGTCTAACATGTCTAGGTGGACCAAATGAGCCAAGGAATGGGAGCCACCAAGCATAAAGGAAGGAGATTGATATAGAATTGTGTAAATTGTCCATTTTGTAGCCATATGAATGGTATAAGATGTAATCCAATGTTGTATATGATGTATGAGCTCATGAATACTTGTAAATGTATAGATATATTGTATATGTATGAGAACTAGAGTTATATGAATGATATTACATGATTTTGACATTGAATGGCAAGATGAGGCTTGTATGTTCTTATGTATATCTTGGGGTGGAAGAGTAAGTTTGTAAAATCTGGGTTTGTGCACCTTTAAGACATGTTTAATAGATCATTCTGGTGCTTTCCCATGTGCTCAAGTGGCCATGAATGTCTTAGAAGCTAATTTGAACCATTTGAAACCCTTAGAAAGCATAAAATTGACCATTTTGGAACCCAATGTCAAGATCTAACCAAATAAATGAATTTTCTCATGAAATTTGGCATGCATATAGATCTTATCCAGAAATTTTTTAGAAGATAAAGGCTAGATTATTTGGAGCTCTGTGGAATTAATTATGAATTTTTAAAATTGTCAAATTTCAATTGTTATGGTATAGTTACTATTCATATGGTTAGTTTCTTCTCCTGTGCCATTCAAGGCTCAAATGGTGTCCAATGCTCATAAAATTTTACAGTCATAAACTAGACATGATAAGCTCTATTGCCACTAAGATCACCCCAAGTGGATGTCTAAGCAGAGAGATATGAATTTTTGAAGTTCTATGATAGTACCAGTAGTACCAGATGAGTTTGTGTACTGTTCCACCAATTTCTAGTTACTAGACATTCCTGTTTTGGTTTGGACTTATTTTTAGCATAAAGTAGATATTTGTAGCTTTCTAGAATAGTATAATGTGCTTGATTTCTATTTTTCTAGAATTAGTTATAATTTTCCAAAGGTCATAGTAGAAACCTAGCACACCAATCCAAGGCTGCACATGTGATTTTTATGTATATGGTTCATGAGCTCGAGTTTTTTGTCACATTTTGAAATGGTTTTGGATTGTATGTGTGTAATTACATAGGAGAATTTGATGGATGAGTTCATATGGACCATGAGATACGAAATAAAAATTTTATCTACGATGTAATGCAAAAATAATTGAATATTTTAATACCATTTTCTTGGAAACTTGTCTTATTCAAGGAAATATGCTTAGAAATGAGATGAGATAAGGTAAATGAATATGGTGTTACATGTGGGCTAAATAAAAAAATGGAAATAGAGAAAACATACTAAATCCTATGTAAACAACTTGTAGCCATGCTTGTTAGGGAGAAGTGACATTTAGCAAAAGTTTAAGGTTCATAGGATTGTCATATAAGGCAAGCATACCAATTGCTTCCCTTATTGACCATTAAATTAGCAACTCCCATGCAATTCCTAAGAGTGTGTGGTAGCATGAGATAAATGGCATAGAGTGATATTATAGTCATGACACCCATTAAGCCTTATTCATAAGAATTTTCTAATGTATAAAAGGAATTAATTAGGAATTAGTTTGGTCAGTGGCTTATTTCTTAGCAAAAAGGAAATAATCAATCTTAAGTTGACCATTCCACTATCCATGTATATATGTATGCAGTTGCAGTTAAGTGGCATTGACATTTCTTAACTGTGCAAAGCCATGAAGCACCATTTAAATGAAATGTTTTGATGTATCTTAGAGCACATGACACATAATATGGATGATGGTTTGGAACTTAGCAAAAAGGGGAATAAACAAATTTAAAATCAATAGCACTTGACCATCCCACCACTTATTAATATATAAATGTGTGTGTCAGTTATGTAGCATTAAAATCTTTTAGTCATGCAAACTAGGAAGCTTCATTTAAATAATCTATTCTGATGTATAATGGAGAAAGTGACTCCTTAACCTAACCAGTGGTACTTAAGGAAGTAAGGAGAAATGATTAAAAACATTAAACCATATTGATTTCATTGATGTAATCCATAGACAGTAAAGCAACACCTGGACAACCACTAAAATTGCCTCACTTGGTTCCCTTTCCTTCTTAATTAACTAATACCACTTTTGCAAGAAAGAAAGAGGTTTCCATCGCTGCTATAGCATCTTGAGAGATCTAGGAAAGAAGTGGCTACATCAAGTAAAAATAGAGGCTTTTAGTTTAAAATAAAGGTTTTTAGTTAAACTTGTAGAAGGCAAAAATGACTTAGACTATGGGAGCTTCCTTTTCCACTAATTAATTTCTTGGTTACTATTATTTTGGTTTTGGTTTAGTTAAGGAATGGGAGAAGGAAGCATGTCATGAAGTGAGGAGAAAAAGGAACTCAATCTTAAAGGCCATCAAATGAATTAATGAAGGGAGAAGCCAAATAAGATAAGGAATTCAAAATTTTTCTATCTAGATATAACTACCAAGGATGTATATATGGGATTATGTATTGAGCCAATAAATTGTAGGCCTATTAAATTGTGATTGTAATGAAAAAGAGAAGGTGTAAGACATGTAGGGGTTGAATTGACAACTAATTGTATTATGTATGTTTCAATGGTAGGTTATAAGCTCACTTTGTTGCCACAGTGGAAAGGAACATTTCTTGGTAACCTTAATTGCTATCTAAAATGATGTTTAGGAGCTGGACTTTAGAACCATGAATTTATTGTTGTGAATGCTAATGAGGTGAAACCAGTAAAGAAAGGAAAAATGAAGATTTGAATAAGTTTTGAATTGAGAACTCTAATTTTCAATTGACATGAAGCAAATCATAACTTATGGCACCTAGATTTAGTAATTTTATCTTGTTTTAGAGTTTAGGCTATGGCTTATCCTTAGTTAGGGTGTTATCTGATTGTAATTATAGGAAAGGAGTTTTGGAAATGAGAATTAGGGGTTAAATTACCTAAATTGCTACAATAATATAAGCCATGGTAAGACTCTCCTAAACTTTTGAATTTAATTGTTAACAAAATGAGAATTATATGAGGTTGTAACTAATTTATATCTATCTATATGTAATTCTAATTGAATTAGATTGTGAGTCCTTGACTTGCTAAGAATAAGAGCTTGATAGAACTTTGAAGTTAGCTAAACAGGTAGTTAACAGTATATTTATTATATATATATATATATATATTTATGCACTGAACCAAATGTGTGAATGTGACTATGTTATGCTAAATACTTGGTTGCATTTATACCTATTTCTTGACTAAGGCAGATGCCCTAGGTACTAGTCCCTCTATTGTTATCCAATAACCTAAGTATGATAGCCTAACGGATGAATGAAAACTGCTATCTAGTAACTAGAAGGTTTCTCTCTTGAAATTATGCATTGAATGTGGTCTAAAATCTGTCTTAGTGCCATAATTCTTTGAATGTGATATTAACTACTAAGATTATTATCTCATGACATGATTAATTCCTCTTTCTAGGTACTAGTTTTGAAGCTAGCAAGGCCAAATTTGTAGAAAATAATTAAATGAAACGTATAAGTTATGTATTGTTTGTGAACTTATCCTTCATAACTTGTTTGGAAATGTAAATACTAATGTACTAACTTGATGTGGGGATTGTGAAGTAAACTATATATGTGTATGGGTACTACGTCACAATGATACAAAGGTGAGTTTTCAACTGGTTGTACTATTGCATCTACCAAGAATATGATTTTGCAAACAAAATCAATCTATATATCTGTTTAAGTATGAAGTTGATAGTTAAGGATGTTCTAGGTCTACAATCCTGTTGACGAGGTATTCTAGCAGTCTATAAACCATGTAGTCCATTATGACTGGTCTTTGATTACACTTTATGTAATATCTAGTTCTCTAAAAATGAGAGAAAATGCGAAAAACGTAACATATGGTTTCTCCGTAAATGAACGAAATTCACCGAATACAAAAGCAAGTCCCCCGAAATGGCTTAGTTAAGTTCTTAAAAAATTTGGGAAGCATTCTAGACTCCTGAAAATGAGAATCTCAAGCCCAAACAAAAAGAAAAACAAAGTTAGAACGAAAAAAATGAAATGTAACGAAAGTTGACGAAACATAAAAGTATTTTTGTCATTTTGAGCAAATTTTGGAACTCTCATAGGAGGGCTTTTTAAATGAAAGTTTTAAATTCTCCAAGGTTCCCAAAGGCCCTGAAAACCATGGGAGGCCCCAGAATAGCTAAAGCCCCTCTGATGGATGTTTTTCAACGTCAGTTGACCTAAACTTTGACCAGTATATTCAGGAAGGTTTTTAATTCAATTTGGATGAAACCAAAGGCATTTTATGATTTAGAGGATCTAAATTTTATGATGAAAAAAATGGTTCTAAAAAAAGAGTTAAAATGAACCTAAATTGAGTAAACAAGTGCGTAGAGGCAAAATGGTCATTTTGAAAAATTGTAAAAGAGGCTTATTAAGTAAGATTACACCTCATCATCACCTTCTCCAAACTTTCATTTGCAAAAAATGGGCAGCAATGGCATGACATTAAGAGGGGAGAGAGAGAAGAAGTTTAAGCTTCTGTTTATGCAAGTAAACAGCCCCGTTTCATCCCGTGCCAGTTATGAAAGTCGTTCCTCTCTCTAAGAGCTCTCTAATAGTGGTTTTCTTTTCTTGAAAACTTGAAGATTTGGGTCTAACCCAAGCCAAAAAGGAACTCTTTTCAAGAAATCAATCGGTGGAAAATAATCTACACGAAGAGAGCTTTGTTTTAAGGTAAGACTTCACTTGAAACACTTGCAAAATCTTGTGTTTTCAAGCCATTTGAGCTTTGGTCTAGAGAGAGAAAGTGAAGAGGAGAGTTTTTCTTTATGTGTTCTTGATGGACCAAAGGTTATGGAGTGTGAGGATTGAGAATATATAACTAGAATTGAAAAAGGAGCTTTAAAATGCAAGTTATGGAATTTAGGGTTTTGATTGTACCTTGAACTCTACCATGAACTCTATCCATATTTTATGATGTTTAAGTGTTCATATGAGTTCCTAAGACACAAGAGAGCTTCCTACATGATTCTCCCATCAAAAGGAGCAAAGAAACTCTAAAGATGCCGAGAAGAGATATGCTTCAACCTAAAGTAGAATTGGCACCTAGGGGTAGTTTTAATTTGTTCTAAGCTTATTTTTGAGTCATGTATGATGGGAGAGTATGAGAGGAAGCCTTGAAAAATTTTTAGAAACAATAGAAAGTGAGATGGCCTTGTATGTTCCATATTATGGCTTAAAGAAGCAACACCTAGCTAAGCTCCTTGATTTAATTGTGTGATAACTCCAAGGGGTTTAAATGGAGTCAAGAATCATAAATGAATAGATAGAATGGAACCAAGATAATGTTTTCTTAAGGTTGCTTCATTAAGTGCATTCTTGAAACCATAAAGGGGTTTACAAACCAAGTTAGTGTTTAAGGAAGGTGTGGCTTAGAATTAATTCCATAAACCTAATTGGCTTCCATAAATTGTGCTTAGGCCAAGAGAAATCATTCCCACACCTTTAGTGTGTGAGGCCGAGGAAGGGAGAGCAAATTCAAGGAGAAAAATGTGTGGTTGTATCCAAGGTAGCTCACTCCTCCTTCTCTCATGCATGAATGTATGCTTGGCTTGTCTTTGAATACGTGTATGTGTGTTTTAAGCCATGAAAAGTATTCTAGCATGATTTTATATGCCATGGTACCATGATGATGCATTATGTTTCTAAATAATGTTATGATGCTTGCTTGGGTTTGCTTGAGTGTAGTGAGGCCAAGAACCTTTAGTCATTGTGAGGATAAGCCAAGAACCCTTAGAATTGGTTGAGACAAAGTAAAGAGTCTCTTAAAAGTGAGGTTGACTCCCAAAAGTAAGGTTGAGTCCAAAAATCTCTTAAAGAATGGGTGAGGTAAGTCCAAAATCTATAAGTGAATGGGTGAGGCTAATCCACATACTTGGCAAGCCTATGTATGCTATGTATGACTTTTTTAAATACCAAGAATGCTTCTTGAATGATTGCACATGTCAATATGCTTATGCATGCATTTGTAAGACTTATTTTGCATCTTTCATGTGTGATTGAAAAGGGAGATGAGCTATTGGAATTCTTTGAATCTCATTTCTTCCTCTTCAATGTTCTAACATACTAGGTGGACTAAGAGAATAAGGAAATAGGATCCAACCACTTGAGAGATGAAAGTTTGACATTAAAGTGCATGGATTTAGTTACTTTAAGGCCTTATGAATAGAAAATGATGTAATCTATTGTTGTATATGTCTTGTGACCTTATGAGCATGTATAATTATGTTAATGTATCATGTACAAATGAGAAAATTATATTATGTGAATGTTAGAATGTAAATTGAGCATGTAATGGCAAGCTTGGTGCTTTGATGGCTTTGTGTAATTGTGTATAAATGGAAGTGGAATGGCCAAATTGAGATGCATAAGGTTTGGGACTATTTGAGTAGTTCATATAAGTCATATTCATACTTTTAAACTTGCCCAAGAGGTGTCAAATATCAAAGGAAGTCATTTGGACACTTTGGTATCTTATATGGAGCAAGAATTGACCGTATTGGAAACCTATACCACTTTTTATGCAAATTAACTCTTCTTGATCTAACATTTGGCATGCATTTAAAGCTTGTTGAGAGCTTTTTGGAAAGCTATAGTGCAAAATTTTCAGAGGTCTATTGAATATTTGATGAATTTTCAAAATTGGAAAAAATTCTAAAATTGGTTCAAGGTACTATTCACTCAGGTCCAAAAATAAATTCTGTCTCTTAGGGGGAAAATGATGTCCAATTGCCAAGAAATTTGACAGGGAGAAACTTGACATTCCCATGACCTATGTCAACTAGAAACACCCCATTTGGATGTCTAAAGAGGGAGATATGAATCTTTAAAGTTTCTGCCTAGTATCAAGCATTCAAATGGACCTCAGGTATTATTTGATTGGTTCTCGAGGTCGAAATGTACCTAGACTGGTCTGAAGTTATTTTTTCCATCTAGCTAACATCTGTATCTTTCCATATTGGTATCATTTACATCGATTGAATTTTTTTAAAATTAATTGGACAGTTTTTAAGCTTGTAGCATAAAGTTGTATCAGTACCAATAGCCAATCAGACCTCTACACATTTTCAAATGTCAAACATCTTCTTTGTAATGTTTAATGACCTTGAAATATCTATAGCATAAAGTAGATATGTGTATATTTCTAGAATGGTAAAGAATGCATGATTTCAATTTTTCTAGAATTAATTATGATTTTACAAAGTTTGTGACAGAAAAGGGAGAATTCTGGCCAAAAATACAACTATGAATTTTGAGCCTCCCTTTGCCTTGCACGAGTTCTAGACCACTTTTGACCATAGAAATGAGTTGTACCTATGTAATTAAATATGAGAATGTGATGTATGAGCTCACATGGTCCACGGGACACCGAATGAAAAATTTATACGTGACTCAACACTAAGAAATTCATTATTTTAATGCCATTTTTCTTACTCCTCCATGAATTACATGATATGAGACATGGGAGTAACATAAAATAAGCTAGAAAAGTATGGTGTTATGCTTTAATACTTGATCTAAGATGTCATATACAAGATTCAGACCTTGTCAACAAGATCTTCAAGCAAGCTCAAGGTTCCATAGTGTTTAATTGTAGAACTAAATATAAAAGTAGAAAGTTCAATTTAGATAATAGTAATAATGATTATAATATTAATTAATTAATGCATGAGGAAGGAACTCCATTACGTTATTCTATGGTTGAGCAAAAATTCTTAGGTATAGCTATAAAAAGATTAGCTATTGTTTAATTTTCTTTTTAGACTAGTGTTTTTACTATACATAGTATCTTTAATTTTCTTTGTTATCTATTACATTTGTGATTGATAGATTCCATTCAAGTGTACAGATGATAATTATCTACTTGGATGGGTAATAATGTTGTTTTCTTTTGAATGTTAGTATGAAATGGAGGGTTAAAGTCCCTCATTCAGAGGAATGATTCTACAAGACAGTCACAAGGGTTAAAGTCCCTCACAAGTTAAAGTCCCAAAAAGAAGGTGACCTTGAATGGCTAATATGATGCTGATCCATGCTAGGGGATGCCTTAGTTTGCAATTATGATCCCTCAATTTGCATAAAGAAACACTCCCTTTCTCAATATCCCTTCAACCAAAACCATCACCAAATTTAAAACCAAATCATCAAGATAAAGAGCACAAGGTAGGGAAGAGTTTTTGCGAAGCTTATCAAAAGAAATTTCCACCTTTTCCCTTCCATGCAAAGGCTTCTCTCCATGACTCCAAGGCTGAAATTTTAAACAAGTGGAATTTCTTTTTTTGCTATACAAAACTCAGTTTAATGAGTATAAGAAAGTGAGAGATCACTAAATGGAGATTACTTAAGTTAGTGATGGTTAAAGGCAGGTTTAGCTACACTATAAATTCAATAATATGGTTAATGACATTTTAGGTGCCAATTTCTTACTTGATTCATCTCTTTTTAAGGTATATAAATATAATTACTAATTTATGTCCAAATTCAATTATCTCTCTCCAAATATTTAATTAACTCTCCTCAAATTTTAATTAACTCTCTCTCCTTAATTTTTAATTAACTCCATTTACTAAGATGTTATAAATTTGAATTCTTAAAATTCTCTCAAAACACTACTCATGCCTTATGTATATGGTGTAATGTTTGGTTTTTGTTAAACGACAGAAATGGACGCGTTTTCAAAGCAAGTCCCCTGAAATGAATTAGTTAAGGTCCTAAAAAATTTGATTAACATTCTAGACTCCTAAAAATGAGAATTCAAGCCTCAGATGGAAGGAAAAATGGAGCTAGAATGAAGAAACAAATTTTGACGGAAATCTTACGAAACGTAATGGCATTTTCGTAATTTTGAGTAAATTTTGGAATTCACACAGAAGGGCTTTTTAAATGAAATTTTTGAGTTCTCTGGGATTCTTAGAGGCCCAGAAACCATAGGAAGTCCCAAGACAGTTAAATCCCCTCCAGTGGACGTTTTCCAACGTCAGTGTACCTGAACTTTGACGGATTCGTTCAGGAAGGTTTCAGCTCCGATTTGAGTGATTCCAAAGGCATTTTACTGAATTGGGAACCTAAATTTTATAATAAAAAGATAGTTCTCAAAAAGGAGCTAAAATGAAGGAGAAACAAAAATGCAAAGAACAAAAGGCAAAATAGAAATTTTTGAAAAATGCTTCCTCCTTCCCCTATATATAGGTGGCGACTCACTCTCCCCTTCATTTAGCTTCAGATTGTTCTGCCCAAAATTAGAAGAAAAGCCCTAGGAGAGTGGCACACCAAGGGAAGAAGAAGAGGAGAAGAAATTCAAGCTTTAAGGTATGGTTTCTTTGTAGTTTTTCATGCTTTCTTCCATCCAAACTTCCTCTTCTTCATTCTCCTTTGTTTACTTTGATTAAAATGAAGTTTACAAATCTGATTTAAGGGAGAAACTTAGGGAAATTTCGGATTTGTATAGAGAAGCTTGGAGAAAGCAAGATTCAAGCAAAAGAAAGTAAGAAAACAAGGTAATTTCTCTTCTTATGGTTGCTATCTTGGTTCCCCCTCCTTCTCCATTTCGCCTAACCTAAGGAACCCTAGGAGGAGTTGATTTTTAGGTAGAACCAAGGATGAATCTAAGGAAAAAGGGTGTGAAGATTAAGAATATACAAAGGGAATTAACAAACAACTATTAGATTTCAAGATGCAAATTCTAGGGTTTCAAGTGCACCTTGTAAAATCTGATTTTGTATGATGATTCCTAGGCCTAAATAAGAGTTTAAATGAGCTCCCAAGATCTCTAGGAGGCTCCCCACATGCATCCTCCCTTGAGAAAACAAAGCAAACTCTAAGACCCCATTTCCTCCATAGTCTCGGCTTAAAGGGGTATGTGTAGCTAGGGAGAGTTTTAAATTTTTCTAAACTCATTCTTGAGTCATATATGATGAATGAAAATGAGAAGAGGCCTTGGAAAAAATTTAGAACTCATAGAAAGTGAATTGGTGCTTTATGTTCAATATTATGACCTAAAGAAGCAATATGTAGTTAGGCTCTTGGTTTTGATGGTGTAATGACTCCAAGAGGCTTAAAAGGAGTCAAAAATCATATTTGAAAGGAAAGAATGGAGCTTAGAATTTATTTGAGGAGTGTTACTTCATTAGGTGCAATTATAGAACCATAATGAGGTTATAAGCCAAGCTAGTGTCTAAGCAAATTTCATAACCTTAGAATTGAGTCTATGAACCTAATTGGCTTCCATAAATTATGTCTAGGCCAAGAGAAATCTTCCCCACACTTTTGTGTATGTATGGCCAAAGCAAGGAAGGGAGATTCAAGGAAAAAAGTGTGTAATTGCATCCAAGGTAGCTCTCACCACCTTCTCTCATGCATGGATGTATGCTAACTTGTCTTTGAATGTGTGTATGTATTTTTTAAGCCATGAAAAGTATTCTAGCATGACTTTGATTCCATGGTGCCATGATAATACAACATGCTTACATATGATGTTTATGATGTATGCTTGGGTTTTCTTGAGTGTGGTGAGGCCAAGAACCTTTAGCCATGGTGTGGATAAGCCAAGAACCCTAAAGATTGGTTGAGACAAAGCAAAGAGTCTCCTAAAAGTAAGATGGACTCCCAAGAGCATGGTTGAATCCAAAGATCTCTTAAAGAATGGGTGAGTCAAATCCAAAATCCATAAGAAATTGGGTAAGGCCAAATCACTTGCTTGGCAAGCCTTTATATGCTATGTATGACTTTCTCAAATGATGAAAATGTCACTTGAATGTTTGCACATGTCAACATGACCATACATATATTTATAGACTTGTTTGCATCCATTATATATGATTGAATGGGAGATAAGTTATTGGGATTCTTTGAATCTCATTCCCTCCTCTCTAATGTTTTAACATGTTAGGTGGACTAAGTGAACATGGTAACGGAAGCCAACTACCTTGAAGAGAAGAGCTTGACACCAATATGCATAATTTTTGCCCTTTGAAGCCATAATAATGTCTAATGATGTAAATTATTGTTGTGAATGGTCCATGGACTTTGGAACATATGTAATTATGATATATGTTATGTTTTAATGGGAGAATGTATTATGTGACCACTAGAATGCAAATTGAGTATGTATGGACAATGTAGCTTCTTGAATGAGTTCATGGAATTATGCATATGTGTGGATGAGATGGCCAAAATGAGATGCATGGAGTTTGGGACTATTTGGGCAGCTCACACAAGTTCTAAATAAGCTTTTAGACTTGCCCAAAAGGTGTCAAACCCTAAGGAAATCCATTTGGACATTTTGGTATCCTATATAGAGCTAAAATTGACCATAATGGAACCCTAAGTCACTTTTTGTCCAAATGAGATCTTCTTGATCTGAGATTTGGAATACAATTAAAGCTTGTTAAGAGCTTTTTGAGAAGTTAAATAACATAATTTTTAGAGGTCTACAGAATATTTGAGAAATTTTCAAAGGTGACAAATTTTCTGATTTTGGTCATATCACTATTCACTCAAGTCAAAAAATGAAATCTATACAAGGCTCAAATGATGTCCAATTGCCATGAAATTTTATACATAGAAACTAGACATTCCCAGTGACTTGTTCCAACTACAAGCACCTCATTGGGATGTTTAGAGAGGGAGATATGAATTTTCAAATTTTTCTAGTATCAGGATCTCCACCCAATCTCAGTTAATGTTTGAATGGATTTCGAGGTGTGGGTGTGGTTGAACTGATCTGGAGTTATTTTTTTCCTCTAGCTAACATCTACATCTTTCCATATTGGTATCATTTTCATGGATTGGATTTTTTTAGAATTAATTGGACATTTTTGAAGTTTGCTGCAGAATTCTGTAATAGCACCAGTGGATAGCCCGACCTCTGGACCTTTTCGAATGTCAAACATCCTCTGTGATGGATGCTATGGTCTGGACCTATTTTTAGTATAAATTATACATTCGTAGCTTTCTAGAATGGCCAAGAATGCATGATTTTAATTTTTCTAAAATTAGTTATGATTTTCCAAAGTTTGGATAGAAAAGGGGCAAATTCTGGCTGAAATTTAATATGTATATATTTATACTTCCCTTCAAGTTCCTTGAGATGTAGGCCACTTTTGATGATGCAAATGAGTTTTATTCATGTAATTAAATATAAAAATGTGATGTATGAGCTCACATGATCCACGTGACATCGAATGAAATTTTTAAATACGATGCAACATAAAGAAATATATTATTTTTAATTCCCTTTTCTTAGTCTTCCATGGAATTGATGATGTAAAGCATGTGAATATCATGAAATGAGTTAGAAATACATGGTGTTACATATGGCAACAAAAATAAACCCTAAAATCTAACGAACTAAAATTAAAGAAAAGCCTAAACTAATATGGATTCTTAGCCCAAGTAGGATTGGTAATTCATTTGCAATAAAAATCCCAATTCTTACTAAAAATAACATTAAAACATAAAACAAAATGCATGAGCTTAAATAAAAATAATGTTCAACCCATTCAAAACTATAACACGTTGATTCTAGTCCAAGCCCATACAAGGATGCATTCTAGCCTTGATTTAAACCCTAATCACATACTTCAATCATGTTTACGAGATTTTGATTCTCATTAAAGGCCAATCCCATGTTGATTGCATCATTAGAAGCTTGTTTAGCCAATACCTTTTTTAGTAATCTACTTAAAGTTTCTTTCATTCTTTTACCTCTTACCTATGTAATTGGACCTTTATGAATATGCAATGGATCCCTTGATGTCTACATGCCTCCTTATAGACTGCCATTATTCCCCCTCTCCTTAAAATAATTCTTCTTCAAATTTGCTTCTCCTACATTGAAGAAGAAAACATCATAAACATTAAAAGTAGCACTTACATTACACTCACTAGGAAGATCCATTTCCTAGGCAATAGCATTGATCCTTTCAGTCATTTGAAATGGTCCATCTCTCCTTGGATGTAACTTAGAAATCCTTTCTTGCATTAAAATAGCTCTAATACCAATACCTGAAGCATCACACTCAATTTTAAAAGCTTTAATAAAATTAAGCAATCTAATGGTGTAGAACTTAGTATTTTCTTGATCAAATTAAAGGTTCTATCTTACTTCTCACCCTACTTAAATCTCACACTTTTCATAACAATTTCATTCAATGGTGCACCTAAAGTGCCAAAATCTTTCACAAATCTCCTATAAAAGTTAGCCACACTACAAAAACTAAGCACTTCACTAATGTTCTTTGGTGTTAGCCATTCTTTAATTACGTTAACCTTTTCTTTATCAACCTCAATTCCTCTAGCACTAACAACATAACTAAGAAATACAATCTAATCCATATAAAAGGAACACTTCCTGAGGTTAGCATACAATTTCTCTTTCCTTAAAACCTCTAACACAAGTCTCAAATGTCCCATATGTTCATCTAAGCTCTCACTATAAATCAAAATATTATCAAAATAAATAACTATAAACTTGCCAATAAAAGCATGCAAAACATAGTTCATAAGTCTTATGAAAGTATTAGGTACATTGGTTAACCATCCAAACAAACCATATTTTGTTTTAAAAGTTTGGGATTTTAGCTTTAGGTGGTAAGAGAACTCTTCCTTAGTAGTTCATGTGAATTTGGCACTTTTCTTATGTTGAAAGTGGAACTTAAGTTTGATTATTGTGTACTCTTGTGTTGACTGGATATTAAAGTGGAGAAAGGATTTTGTAAAGACCTTATAAAGATCTTGTAGAGTTTGACCAAAACCTTAGAGAAACCCTAGTGAGAGGATAAGCTACTACATAAAGCAAGTTGAGATATCTAAGGTAAGTAAGTTGAATTGAGATTTAGATATTATTATTACAAAATATGTGATAACAAGAATTGATGACTTTCTATTTATCCAAGATTATTATACCCTTGTTAGATATACTAAGCCTTGCCTTAGCTATGATTATGTCAAGTTGTTTGCCAAATAGATGTTTATCTTTCATTATGTATTTTCTCTAAACTAGAATTGTATGCATGTTTTATGATTAATTTGTGATATTTATCTGATTGTTTGTAAGGATTAGTTCCAAGTGAGATGAGTATTCCTTTACACAATTTATCAAATTCAAGTTCTAAGCCCACACTTTATCATACTTATGTTCTAAGCCTACAATTTATCATATTCGAGTTTTAAGCCCATAGTTTATCATATTCGGGTTTTAAGTCCATAGTTTATCAAATTTGTGTTCTAAGCCCACAATTTATTAGATTCAGGTTCTAAGCCCACAATTTGTCATATTTGGTTTTAAACCCATAATTCATCAGATTTTGGGTTTTAAACTCATAGATTCCCAATTTTAAGATTCCCAAGGTAAATGGTCATAAGAGATATATGAGATACATGAAATATAGAAATGTATGAAATACACGAGATACAGAGGTATATGAAATGGATCTTATGCTTAAGTTTTCTTATATGCAATCAAATATGTGTTTTCCTTTTTATTAATGTATGCTTGTATGCCATTCTAGTTTTGAGTTCATGTTGAGTATAAATATGTTTTGAAAGCCAAAATAACTATTGGGATTTCAATCTCAACCTTTTATGGGAACAAGTACCTTATTTTTCAAGAAAGAGTTATACAAAGAAGAAGTAGAAGCAAGCTAAGAAGTAGCCTTGTAGTTGGTACTGTGTAGGTGAACACACTTTATGAGTATTATGTAAATATGTTTTGTAAAGGTTGTACACATGCTCCATATACTATATAAATGGCCATGAGTCCTATTTTGAGTTTGTATGTATATGTAAAAGAATCCCAAGCCAATCCATGTCACAAGCTTTTGATGTATATAGAGATATGCTCTAGTTTTTACTTGTATTTCAGTATATTGGTATTATATGATGTTATGAGTTGATGAATAATATCTAGTAGTTTTATTGTTATGGAATAATGTGAGATTATTATGGTTTAGTTATGTTGATGAGGTTTTGACAATAAATTAAGAAGTCACAGATATTTTGGTCAAAACCTTATTAACAAGGTTAAGACCTTATCAACAGGGTTTGTATTGTGTCAAAAACCAAGGTTTGAAATCTAGCCTAGGATCTTGTAAATTATTTGTAAATCTTGTTAGCAAGATTTTAGACCATGTAGACTAATGTAAGTCTAATTTTAGTTAAATGTTAGTATTGTGATCTAGGACCATACCAACAAGATCCTGAACTTGTCAACAAAATTTTTAGGTAGGTTAATAAAATGTTCTAAGTTAAGTTCTAGCTAATTATAGGTATGATATAATGGTTGATATCTCCTATATAAGTTACCTAGTCTTTAGGACCATAATCTGGAGGCCTATTAATTAAGGTTGATCAAATAAAAGCATATAAGTCAAGTTGTTTTTTAAAAAAAAAAAATTGTCTTTGGTTTTAGCTGAATATTTGAGAATGTTATTTACAATTCCACTGAACTTTATTAGAGTTAAACTTTTATCTCTTAGTTTAGCTCTTCTAGAGAGAGAAGTTTGACATTAAAGATATCTAATCTACTCATTCTATGCTTTATTTTTCTAAAACCAATTAGAATTTTAATTGGTGGGTGTTGGAATTTCAAGGTTGGAAAGTTCTGTGATTTGAGTTGTTTGGAGGTTATTTGAATATTTGGAGGTATAATTTCTACTTTACGCTTTAGTTTTTATGGATTTAATAAATGATTAAATGGTAAATTTATATTTGTTAAATTTATAGTGGACTTAAGGTTTTAATAAAATTCCTAAGAGACTTGAAAGTGTTCGAGGAGGCAAACTAAAGTATAATTATTATTCTATAATTTTTGTTTCATATAATCGATGGATCATTTAAGTAATTAGATGTATTTTTTATGGTTTTTCATGGTTGAATGAAATTAAAGTATGGTGCAAGCATTATAAAGTGGCGTGTTAGTGGAGAATTAATTGGGAAGAGTTGTTTAGTAGGTAAATAGAAGTGTTACATTAAATTAACTAGTGAATTACATAATATTGGGTTTTTAATATATTAATTTATTTATTTATTTTATTTTACCAATGTAACTTGATAGCTTAAGATCAATTGGAGGTTGTTAGAGCTTGTGTTGGCTTCTTTGCAAGGTAGCTAACGTCGATAAACATAATTCTAGATGCTTTCTCAAATTTTATGAAATGTTGTTTATACTTCAAGAACTTGATGGAATTACTTTTATGGAATTAATTTGATGAAGTTGATTTGATGGAAATGAGAATTTATGTTCATGAAATGTGATTTATGGAATTTACATAAATGAAATGATGTTGTACTTTTAAAGTGAAATTATTTTAATTGCTATGTGATTTTTTTATACTTATACTCATAACAATACCTTTAGGTGAATGGCCAAGGATCTGCATGCATGATGATAAGTGGCCAATAGTGTCTTGGCATCTAGGATGCCCTATGTTTTACTCATTATCAATGTGGGACGAGATTAGTAGTGTAATACCTTAACCTCTTTACCCTTACACAATGGTCCTGTTGGCTATCTCAATCCATGGCATGCATAATGAAGCACAATTATAAGGAAATACACACACACACACACACACACACACACATATATATATATATTAAGCACGAACAATTGCGTTATGTAAGGCTTTATTAATTCATTTTATGCTTTATGGACCATGTGAACTCATCCATATCATTTCTTACTCATAACGTATCCATTCAAGTCATAAACATCATCATTTAACTCATGCATCATGTAACACCCCAAAAATTAATTAAGGTGTTAATTATGGATTAGGTTAATCAGGAATAATTAATAGGAAATAATTGGGTAAGTTAAGTAAATGAAAATTTTAGAAAGATAAATTATTAACATGGGTTTGAGATTTAATTGGGAGAAAAATTTTATCTAGGGCCAAATTAATGTAGGAGATCATGATAAGAGGCTAATAGGGGCCCAATAAGCTAGGTGCAGGCCCAATATAATTCAATGTAATAGAGGCCCAAGATCCACCTTGTATAGGCTCTTATAATTGGCCCAATAACCCTTATGCAGACCCAAAACCTTTGAGCTCTTAAAACTTATTCTGGCCCAATGGAATTTCAGCAACCCAATCCATAAGAACTGGCCCAACAAAGCAAAAACCTGAAGCCCATTAGGAGCTGGACTTTAGAGCAACCCATGACCTATATTTGACCCAACTTAAACCCAACTAAAACCCTAAATGCTTTAGCCACTATTCCATTTTTCTGAAACACAAACACATCTCAAAATTCGGAGGTCCAAAGGAGGCTATAGGGTTCTTGGCATAAATCCACAATTTCTCACCTCTAAGTTCAAAATCAGCTAAGGTAATAGTTATATAACTTAATTATCTCATCTTTCTCTTCATTTTGGACTTGATTAGTTTTTCATTTGGAGTATTTTCACCATACCCAAAATCTGAAATGTGGGTGATTGGGATTTTCTTCATAAAATTCGTAGGTTGAGGCTAGGGTTGTCATTAGATAGGTATGAACTCTTCTTTTTGAGGTAATTCCGCTGATTTGAGACCCTAATGACTTGATTATAATATAGGTATTAATTTTGTACGAATTTGCTTAGGATTTTGGATGAAATATTGAGGTTTCTGGTAGAGGACACTTCAATCAGAATTTGAGACTTGTAGTGGCTGGGTAAGTGATCCCTAGATAGTTATTAGCATTTTAAATTCTTTGGATACTTGTTGCAATTGTTAATGATGAATTAGAGTAGTAATTCTCTGATGCTATGATTATAGGGAGATTTTGTACCATTAGTGGTTGTTGCAATTGTCTACAAGTGAGGTAACCAGATTTATATTAATTCTATGCATATATCTGTTTTAATTTCATATTTTGCTGTACATGAATGATTTGAAATGTTGAATGAATTGGTTGGCTATCAGTATATTGTGATTGGACCTTGTGAGTCCATGGTGGAGCTGTGGTGCGGCTGCCACCCTTGCATGTGTTTCGATCAGGCATCGGGTTATGATCAAACCCCAGATGCACTGAGCCCTGGTTGTGCTCAATGGGGAGTAGGTGCCGTGGACAGGCCTGTCCTGGTGTTAATGGCCTTTAACATGTGGAAATATGATTGTTAGTATAGGATAGTAATCATGATAGCCTAATTGTTTCATTTATTGATATGACTGGCATTTTTCTGATGCTTATGTGAAACTATACATGTATGCTAATTAAACTGGAATATATGATGGAATTGCCTTAGTTACTGAGATTCGTATCTCATCCCGTTTTATGGGATTAAACATTTTAGGTGAAAGTTTTTCGGGTAAGGATAAGGACAAGCAAGTGGATGAACATCCATGAGCTGAGGCCTGGTGTGGGGAGCTACACTTGGTCTGAGTAGAATAGAGTAGATGCTAATTTTTGTTAACCTTTGTATAGCATCATCATGTATCTATATTGCTAAGTGTAGAAGATTGTATTTTGATAACATGGAATGTAACTAATGAGAAATAGGCTTTACATTAGCTGTTGATGGATGTATGGACCTTGACACTCATTTTGGCTAGTAAACCTATGATATATTGACTATTTGAGTAATGAAATCCTATGATATATTAGATTGTTGATTTGAATCAATGATGTATGGAACCTTAACAGAATATATGCTTGAATGTTAATTGTTGGAAGCTTATGTAATTTCTGCTAATATCAATCTGTAAAATTGCTGACATATGGTAGTTGGAGGAGTAGGAACTCATACTTAAGTTTTGAATTAGTGATGATAGAATAGCTGGGTAAATAAGGTGCATAAACACCATTAGAGTTTTATAATTTAAGGTAGAGTGACCCTAGGGGGTTATTGGAGAGAGAGTGGAGAGTATGAGACAAGGTTTTAAGAGTAGTAGGATTACAAGGCATTTGGCCACGGCCAAAATGTTGTTAGCCACGACCAATAGTGGCAAAGTTTCCCAAGGAGAGTACCAGAGAGCAATTCACCGCGATGAATGTGGAATTGGCCATGGCAAAATATGAAAGACTAAACTGGGAGTCGTCCAGAGGGTAATTCGCCACGGTGAACTTTTGTGAAAATGAGCCAGGCATTTCAAAGAGGAATTGGCCACGGCGAAGTGAGGTATTGGCTGCAGCCAATAGCGAGAGGCGAGCGAGGGAGGTTCCAGGAGGCTTCTTCGCCACGACGCTATGTAGGTTGGCTACGGCAAAGGTCTAACTTGCCGCAACGATACGATGCGAGGGGGGAAGACGAGGGGAATTGGCCATGGCTAAGGGGAAATTGGCCACGACGAATGTCCTAAAACCCTTATATTGACTAGGAAATCTTAATTTTTCATATGGTAATCTCAAGGGATAATTTAGAAACATTAATAGAAGATAAATGTGAATTGAAAATGATAGGTAATAGAATCAAGGCTCATAAATGAATGTTTGTTTCCCCCTGAGGTACATAAGTGGTTGTAATCATGTGGTTGATTACTCTAATAATATTAAGGTTCAAATTTTCCCATATTTCCATAATGTAATTAGTCTTAATTCCACGTAACCCTGATTTATGGTTATTAACCACGTGTTTAACCTTAATTATAAGGATTAGAAGTTAGGGTCGTCACACATCACGGATTTGAAGCCATACATTCCAAAAACTAGAATTTGGTCTCGGGTTGGCAAGTCAAATTTCTGATATAAACTTAAAAATTCATAACTAATTTTAGAAAAATTAAATCAAGTAAACCATACCATTTTAGAAAGCTCTAGATGTTTATTAATGACTAAAAATAATTCCAAACCAATCCAATGCCCTTTAACTTGTAGACATTGATGGAATAGTAACTCAAGTCAAGCCATATTACTAGTACTATCGTGTAATCTCAAAAATTCATTTCTCTCTCTACAGACTCTAAATAAGGTGATCTCAATGGTTATGGAAAGCTTATGATGTCTAGTTTATGCCTGAAAAATTTTATAAGCATTAGACTTCATTTGGCATATGTGTGACATAGAAATATAAATTGACCATATGAATAGTGCACATACCATTTTTACACAATTTGGCCAACTTTGAAAAATCATAATAAATTCTCTAGAGCTCCAAATTGAGTGCTATTTTTCTTTGTTAAAAGCTCTAGATGAGACCTACTTGTTTGCCAAATTTTATAGAAAAACTCATTCATTTAGTCAAATTTTGATTTAGCATGCCAAATGATTAAATTTGAAATCCAAGTGGGTATTTCAAGGCACCAAATGCTCTTTTTCACTTTCTACAACCACATGAGCAAGTCTAAAAGGACAAATACAACATATAAAAGTATGCTAGATGATCCAAATCATCATGGAGCTCATTCTTACCTTGCCACTTGTATATATACACATTGAACATAAAGGCAAAGAAGTGGCAAAAACTCACATTCTCATTCATTTGACTTCAACATTGATACATTTACCATATATACATACATTTGGATATGTTCAATGGTTTACATCATATATAAAACTCATGATTACAATTCTTGATATCAAAATGCAAATAAAAAGACCATCTCTCTACCTCTTTGTCAAAGTCTTGCTTCTCAAGGTTGTTGGCCTCCATTCCTTGGTCCATTTGACTCACCTAGACATGGTTAGGCATATATGGGAGAAGAGTGAGATTCAAAAAATATCAATAACTCTTAATCCTTTCAAACATATATAATGGATGCATATATATGTCAAAGAATGCATGCATGACATTCAAGCTATTAATAAGCATACATAAAACATTTTCCTTGTCACATAATTCATACATAGCAAACATAAGCTCTCAAAGGCATTGGTCTAGTTTTACCCAACTTTCTTAGGACTTTTGGATTTGTCTCACCCGCTTTTAAAAGAATTTTGACTTAGGTTCACTCTTTTTGAGACTTTTAGCTTTGTCTCACCCATTTTTATAGACTTTTGGCTCATCCTCACCCTTATTAAGGGACTTTTGGCACAACTAAACCCATTCAAGTTATAATGCAATCATAACCACATTTCAAGAAGCATAATGGCACCACAATATGTAAACATTGGCTAGAAATATTTCTCATGGCTCAAACGTGCATACAAGCACTTAAAGACAAGTAAACATCCAAGCAATGCATGAGAGAAAGGTTAGAGAGCTACCTTGAAGCAAGATTTACACACTTTTTCCTTGGTTATTCCTCCCCCTTTTCGGCCACATACTTGCAACTAGGTGTAGCTTGATTCCTTTGGCCTAAACACATCAAATGGGACACAATTACATCATTGAAGAAAGCTCTAGCATCACACACACTCTATGGAAGCTTACTTCCTCATATGGCTACATAATGGTTCCATACAAGACCTAATGAAGCAACTACTAGAATTCATGCTCTTAGCTCCATTTTCTCCTTCTATCTAGATCTCTTAACTCCATTTAGACCTCTTGGAGTCATCACAAATTTATTCCCAAGAGCCTAGATACAAGTTACTTCTTTAAGTCTCATTATGGAGCCTACACCTTCATCTCACAAACCAAGGCTTCTAAATTTTTTCAAGGCTTCCTTTGATGTTCTTCTATCATATTTAGTCCCTTTCTAGCCTTAGAAAAATTTAAAACACTTCTTAGGTGCTTAGGAGAGCTTAGGCCGAAACAAGCACAAGGTTTAAACCCATAAAGCTAGCTTTGTTTTCTTGAGAGGAATGGCCCATGTAAGGCTTTTTAGTGCTTCAAGAACCCATATACACTCTTAGACAATTAAAAATACCACTAGAAAGCTTCATACATACCATGGTGCAACAAAATCCCTAGGTTTTAGAAACTTACTTTTTAATGCTTATTTTTGGAATCTATTTGCATATATTTGTTTCTCACACTCAAAAACCTAGGTTTCATGCTTGGTTTAGGTTAAAATTTACTCCTTCTTGGTTGTTCTATATGGGGCCAAAAATCATCCATAGAGGAACAAGAAGAAGGAAGCAAGTAAAGCCATGATACATACCTTGATTCTTACCCTTTTCAAGAGCTCTTTCCTTTGCTATAGCCTTCTCCTTGAATTTCTAACTTTCTCCCTCTGAACAAGACTAAAAACAATTCCAAATCACACACCAAAACCATAAAAAGAAAGAGGAGAAAGAGAAGAACAAGTTTGCTAAAGGAATGAGCATGAAATTCCAAGGATCTTCTTACCTTTTCCTAGGTTTTTCTTCCTCTTCTTCCTCCCTTCTTACATGCCTTTCTTAGCTAGTCTCCATTATTTTCTTGGACAGAACCTAGGTCAATTAAGTGATGGAGGAGAGTGGGATGCTATATAAAGGGCCAAGCATTTTAAAATTATTCCTTTAAAATTCCATTTATGTCTCATTCCTTAGCTATCCCCTTTTAAACCCAAATGAATTCCTTTTTAAAACCGTCTTTTCTATCATAAACTTTATGTTCTCTAACTTATAAAATGTCTTTAGAATTACTCAAATTAGATTTAAAACCTTCTCGAACAAAAGAGTCAAAGTTTAGGTTAACCGACATTCTAAAATATAAACTTGAGGGGTTTGAACTGTAACACCCTAAAATTGATTAAGGTGTTAATCATAGATTTGGATTAATTAAGAATAATTAATATGGAATAATTGAGTAAATTAAGTGAATAGAAATTTTAGAGAGATAAATTATTAATATAAGTTTGAGATTTAATTGAGTTATAAACCCCATATAAGCCCAAATTAAATTAAGTAGGCCAAGATTAGGGACTAATGGAGGCCCAATAATTTTAGGTGCAAGCCCACCCTTTTAATGTGAGACTTGGCCTAAGAAAGAGCACCTAATGAGGGCCTAATCTGGTTTAGTAAGATACGGGCCCAAGACCTAATTTACATAAGCTCTTGTAATTGGCCCAATACCCCTTATGCAAACCTCAATTAAGTGGGCTCTTGAAAACTTAATCTAACCCAACTAAAAGTTTGAATTGTTGAAGTTGGTACAACAAATTACATCTTTAGCCCAACAATTAGTGGGAGCCCAATAAGTCCTTAGGCTGATGGGTTAACCCATAACCCATTTAGAACCTAACTGGAAACCCTAAAAACCATTTTAGCCACCCTCATTCTACAGAAACACAAGAAACAAAAGGGAAATTCAGAGGTCCAAAGGGGAGGCTAGGGTTCTTAACATATTTCCACCATTTCCTACTTCTAGAACAAGATTCAGTAAGGTAACAGTTATATAACTTAATCCCCTTCTCTTTCTCTTCATTTTGGCTCGATTAGCTTTTCATTTAGAGCATTTTCACTGTACCTAAAATCTGAAATGTGGTTGTTTAGGATTTTCTTGGTGAAATTTCGTAGATTAAGGTTGAGGGTGTTATTAGGTAAGTATAAACTCTTCATTTTGATGCATTTTCTACTGGTTTAAGGCCCCAATAGTAGACTTATAGTATGGGCCTTAATTTTGTTCGAATTTTCCTATGGTATGGAGTGATATTTTGATGTTTCTGGTCTAGGAAAGGTAAAACCCGAAATTAGAGGTTCTTGGTAATTGGGCTAAAGTAGCATTCAATTGGCTCTTAGAGGATTAGCTACAAGTGAGGTAACCAGGGTTTATGCTAATTCTATGCATATGTTCTGTTTTAATTTTGTATTTTGCTGCATGATTATGATTTTGATGCTAAATGAATTAGTTGGCTATCTGTTATGTGTGATTGGACCTTGTGAGTCCATGGTAGACCTGTGGTACAGCTACCCCCTGTGCATGTGCTTCGATTAGGCAGTGGGTTGTGATCAGACCCCAGATGCACTAAGCCCTGGTTATACTCATTGGGGAGTGGGTGCTGCGAACGGGCCTCTCCCAGTGTTATTGGCCTTTAACATGTGAAATTATGATTGCTAGTATGGGATAGTAATCATGGATAGCTTAATTGTTTCATTTATTGATATTGTTAGTGCATTTTCTTATGCCTATATAAAATCATGCATATATGTGAATTAAACTGGAATATATGAATGGAATTTGCCTTGGTTATTGAGATTTCCATCTCACCCCATTTCATAGGATCATACTTTCAGGTGAAGGCCCTTCAGGTAAGGATAAGGGGAAGCAAGTGGATGAAAATCTATGAGCTCTAGCCATGTGTGGAGGAGGCTACACTTAGGCTAGAATAGATGCAATTTTGTTATTCGTTTATATAGCATCATCATGTAATCATGTTGCCAAGTGTAGGCATTTATATTTTGATTAGTTGAAATGTATCTATTAAGGAGTTGAGTCTCATTATAGCTTGGTATTAGATGTATAAACTTATGGCATCTGATGTATAAACTTTGTTGAATTCATGATATGGTCTACTATTGGAAATGTCATCATGGGATATATTAGATTGTTGATTTGAATCAATGATGTATGGAATCTCTAATGGAATATGTATTGAATGATAATAGTTGATAGTTCATGAACTCTTACTATTATTACTCCATGGGCTTGCTGATATAAGGTAGTTGGAGGAGTAGAAATTAACATTTAAGTCTTGAACTAGTAATGATAGATAAGCTAGGTAAATTAGGCTAATGAAAGCTATTGGAACCCCACAAATTAAGGTAGAATGGCCCTAGGGTATCATTAGAGGGAGAGTGGAGAGTATGAGATAAGACTTTAGAAGTTGTAAGATCAGAAGGCATTTTGCCACGGCCAAAATATTATTAGTCATGGCCAATAGAGGTGAAGTTGCCCAGGGAGAGTACCAAAGAGCAATTCACCACGGCAAGAAGTGGAATTAGCTACGGTGAAATGTGAGAGGCCAAACTAGAAGTCGTCTATAGGGTAATTATCTGCGGCTAAATGGTAATTGGCTGTGGCAAACTTTCATGAGAATTTGTCAGACATTCCAGAGAGGAATTAGCCGCGGCAAAAAAGGGGAATTAGCCGCGGCCAATAGCGAGAGGCGAGCAAAGTAGGCTCTAGGAGGTTTCCTGGCCACGGCGAAGCTCCAACTCACCGTGGCCTGTAAAGATATAAGGGTGGACCCGAAAGCAATTGGTCACGACACAAGGACATTTGGCTGTAGCTAACGGACCTAAACTCTCATTCTAACTTAGAAACATTGGTAGAAGATTCTTGTAAGTTAAAATTAATGGGTAATAGAATCAAAGGTTATAAATGAGTGTTTGTTTCCCTTGTGCACATGAATGCTTGTAATTATTTAGTGGATGACTCTAATAACATTAAGGTTCAAATTCCCCAGCATTTTTTGAATGTAATTAGTCTTAATGTCTTGTAACCCTGATTTATGGTTATTAATCATGTATTTAACCTTAATTACAATTATTAGAAGTTAGGGTCGTCACATGAACCATTCTAGGGATTCCTATAGTTTTTAAAGCCTCTAAGAACCCTAGGATACTCAATTTTTTCATTTAAAGATCCCTCCTTTGAGTTTTCTAAAAAGTGTCCAAAATTACAAAAATGCCACTACATTTTGTCAGATTTTCTTTAGCCACTCCGATTCTAATTTTGGGACCTGAGATCCTCATTTTTTATTATTTTAATTTTATTTGGCCTCAACTCATTCATTTTAGAGGACTCTCTTTTATATCTTGCTCGTTTCCGTCATTTTTACGAAAATCGTGTTACAAGTAGGGTATTTGGTCCCCACAAACAAATACCATAGCTTTACCATCTCTTGTCTAGGATAGTTTAGGTTGGGAGTTAGGGACTCTCTGGTTATTACATCTTTGCCTCTTTTAGTATGGGACAAACATAGGTTAAGAGTTTGGTCATCTATAGCTTTGTTATGGAGCATATGATTTTCTAAAATTCATTTTTTTATATAAAATGAATTTTTGAAGATAAAATGTTTTGTTACCCTAAAGTGATTTTATAAAAGCAATTATAAAAGCTTAATGGTTCACATAGCAAAAGTAATGTGAAATGCTTGAGTTTATGGAACTAAAGTGATTATGAAAAGTTTTATGTTTATGGCTGGAATGTCACTTTATAACTCCATTAGCTACTTAGATTTTTATCTTATGTATAACTTTTTTAATTGACATTTCCAGGTAGGCTGATGGATACTAGTAAAAGAAAGTGCCACAATGAGTATCTGAGTTGATTATATTATAGTAGAAATGATATGTTAGTGAGACTATGTGGTTTCAAGTTGTAATAAGAGACTTATATTATGCAAAAATTTATTTAGAATATTTTTAGTTATTACACAGCAAAATTATTTTATTTAGATTAAGTATATGGATTGCTTTTGTATACTTCATATGGGATTTAATGAGTAAATTGCTATGAAGTAATTGTGAGTTAAGTATTCAATATTAATGATCTAATTAGGTACTTGATCTTATGAAATATTAGTTATTTTATTAGAATATTTATTAGAGTATTTAATATTTACTATTATCTATTAGATTCCACAGGTGAATATTGTTAATTAATCATTTAAGATATTATTTAAATATGGACATAAAGCTAAATGTTACAATGAGGGTTCTTTTGGGTTGCAATTTTCTTCCTCTCATGACAAGTCAATTCTCATTCTATACATTGCTTTAGGAGAGACTTGGAATCCTCCTCTTTTTCACCCACCCAAAGCATATTACCAAAAATTTCAATGTATTTTTCCCCATTTTTGAGCCAAGATAATGGCTGTGTTGTTTGGGCTACACAATCATGATCTTGGATGACATCCAAATCAATATAAGTGTTCATGCTGTACACTTTGTTTGGATATAAACATTTATAGTGACCAGATTGCCATTCAAAATTATGGATGTGTATTTCATAAAACCCTCTCTCATTCTAGCTCAAAACTTAGGAAGAGTCAAAATGTGTAGGAACTTATTTTGCATGGACAAAGGGGAGGAGGGCTCCTAGTCTTACTACAAGTCACCTATAGGATAAGAATTGACTATCCTCTTCACGATGGGAAGAAAATCATAATTCGAAAAGAACCCTCATTTTTGCTTCCTACACTCCATCCTAAAGAAGTATATGATGGCAAGTATATGTTGTTCAAATATTCTAAGTGTGTGTTTTGATGCATACTGCCATAAATATGGAGTCTTTAACATGGTTATATTTTGTTTTTTAGCTTGATTTGGTGCCAAAATACTAGTTACTAGTTCTATACACAATAATGATTATGGGTCTACTTGCAAATTACATATGTGTGGCATGTCTAAGAGATCAATCCCAATTAATATCTTAATACCTTGTTATTGATACATTGAAGTTATTGCACCTCTGCCTAGTCCTCTGACAATTTGTGAAAATCAAATTAAGTTTTTTTTTTGCTTCATTTTTTCTTACCCTTAAGCCATCATTAATCAAGGATGCACTATTTTTATATGACTCTAAAATTTTAACATATTGACTTTAGGAATGTAAATAGTTTCAAGTGTCAATTTGCCTTTCTTTGATATACTTTATCTATTTACTAATTGCTCATCTTTTTTAACATTTCATGAATCACAAAAAAGGAAGAGGTTGATTCTTTATATGTTGAAATTGATACAAATGTGGTTGCTTTTTACATTTTGTATCGATTTCAACATCTAAATACTCAACCTATTCTTCTTCAATAGTCTTGTGATCTATATTAAATTCAATATTTTGCTTTTGTAGTGCCACTTAAACTCAATTGTTTTTATAGGTCAAACCAGCTAATGTCAGTAGGATGTTGAGATGTATTGAACATTTAATATGTAGTTTAAAAAAATGCCATTCACATGATATTTTTATTAGAAGGAAAACTCCTATTATGTTGGATATATTTTAGTGTATACAACCTTTGTTATTTATCTATTTTACATTTGATTTGCTATTTCTATTTAAACTTTTACTAATATAAATCAATGTACACCATTCATTTCCAAAATTTCAAAAAAAAAATGTACTTTTAGCAGTGACTTTTATCATCACTAAAAGGTGTAATAAGGTACCTTTAGTTGCCACTAAATATGGATAACTAGTAGTAACGAAAATCTAGTTGCCACTAAATCTTCACCTTTGGTTATCACTAAATGTTCATAATTAGTTGCAACAATTAGGAAGTTGCCGCTAAAAGTGTCTCTTTGGTGGCGACATGTATCACCACTAAATACAAAATTTTCTTTTTTGGTGACAAATATGTTGTTACCCCTAAAGCTGCCTTTTTAGTGGTGAACATTGTTACCACTATATGTTTAAATTTAATGGCAACCTTAGTTGTCACTAATTAGAGTACCTTTTGCAAGGACAATGTTTGCCAATAAATATCTATATTTAATAGCAATAGCTCTTTTACCATTATTAAATCCAATTATAAGTGGCAACATTATCAACAATAAAGGCTCCCTTTAGCAATGACCATACTATGAAATTGAATTAGGGGTGATTTAGTGGCAACTTATGTCACCACTAAATATGGATATTTAGTGGCCATAAATATGGTATTGCCACTAAAGGTGCCTCTTTACAGTGATCTTAGTTGCCCTTTTGTCACCTCTAAATCTAACTTATAGTAATGACATGGTCACAACTAAAAATTTCCCTTTAATGACAACCCTTCTGACAAATTAAATTAATGGGGATTTAGTAATAACAAGAGTTACCACTATATATCTATAGTAGTGATTTCAGTTGCCACCCATCACCTTTTTTAATGACAACTTTTTGGGCATCACTAAAGACATTCAATATCAAAGATTCTAACTACAACTTAGCAACAACCAAATGTCATCACTAAATGTATTTAATGGCAATTTTTGGACTTTTAATGGTGACTTTGTCACCATTAAAAGTGTGTTTTTCTTTTAGTGTATTAGGCATTCTAAATGTTTAATAATTTGTGGCAAATATGAATTAATATAAGAATATATATGTTTAGGACTATTCTTCCTAATTTACATGTTAATTCACTATTTTTTATGTGTATAGTAACTATCCAATTCCTAAACTAATCTGATGGATGTCTTAGAATAGATTAAAGGTTTGTAGTTTGCCATATCCAGTAAAATCACAATATTAAAGGAATTAGCCAACCTTAATCCATCCAATAGAAAGAAAGAGTAGCATATATTTAGGAAGCAATTAATGCATTAGTCTTATTTTGAGTTTAGTGGTCTTAGGCTTAGAGGCTTGAGTTTTTTAGCATGTAGCTTAAGATGCATTTAGATAGATTAATCATTTCAATATTCGGTTTCCTAGTGACTAAGTTTGCTTAGGACATTAGATTGCTAACATAACTAATCAAATTAGGCATTAAGATAGAATAACATTGTTCATTCTAATATTCACTTATCCTTGCTCTTTGAACAAATCTTATCCTCATGAAATGGATACTCAAATTCACAAGTCCACTTTACTACTTAAGCAATTAGTATACTTGCTAACTTAGGATTAACTCCCTATCCTAGAAGTATACATCAGGGTAATTCCCATTCTTAGGATTCCAAAGTCAAGCCCCTCATTGTTTGCATGAGTCTTGTTTCAATCCATTTGAGTCTTTTGCATTGGGTCTTGCTCCATTCTAATTTCATTCTTGCATTCATAGTAATTATTAGTTTGATTAATTAAACAATTTCTTCCTAAAGTAACGAAAGGTAACAAAGTCCATTGATCAATTTGGAAAATTAACCATCTGAAATCTTAGGATAAATTAGGCAACTGTAAATATGGGCTATATATTTGTAATATTACTGTAATTATTATTTATTTGGTTTTAACCCCCTTTGCACTTAACTCAAAATTTTTATTGAATTTTTTTTTGGTAAAATACTCAAGAATTCATTATATTATTTAGTGACTGATGTGTTTGCTTGCTATACAAAAGCCGAAACAGGAGTGGAGAGTAATTTACCCAATAAAAAACCAGTATTTTAATTCTGATTTGATTCAGGGTCATTTGGTTTACCCTAAATCCTGTAATATTGCTGAAAATTAGGAAATTGCAAATTAAGGTGTAGTGGGTCGTATCCTATCCGAAAGTTGGAACTTCTTGCGGCTTCTGATCGTTGCCACTGCGGTGGGATGGCGTGACATGATATGGGACCCACAATCTCTTTCATTGCGACTAGTAGTCTCAAACCCTGTGCCTAAGGAATCTCGGTTTATGTATCTTATCGCATTTCATTATATCACAATTATATTATCTCGCATAATTGTCAAAATTGATAATATTGCACATTATTTCTTTCGGAATCCCGAAAAGCTACTTTCTCTATCTTACTCTCTTTTAAGCATTTATTGCGCTGCCCAACCTCTTTTGTTTTTTTCGACAAATATATCAATCTATCTTGCATTTTGAATATGAACTTAAGAATGTTTTTCCTTCGAATTTCCGCTTAGTCAAAGGTGTATTTCTCAACTTGGAGTTTTGTGACCTTACTTGATATGAGAATCACTAGTCTAGCTATCCTCTTTACCAGGAGTTTCTGACGGTATAGGTAGGCAAATGCTATTCAATCTTTTGGTGAAATAGATGCACAGGCCTCTGTAGTCCAATCACGAGTTAGTTTGTGACGAAGTCTGCTTCATGATAAGAAAAAGAGTTTAAAGGGTCGTTCCCCGACAACATTGAAAACATTCATTATCTGGTTTTAGCTGGATATGAAATTTCTATATGTTCTGTAATTGTCGCTGGCCTTTCAATTAAATGAAAATTTCATTTAATTAAAAATTTACATGGTATTATACTTATACAAAAACATTATAGGTAGCCATATATAACATCACATATCTATAAATATCAACTATATGTGTTTTGTTATAACATGCATTATATAGCTAATCTCATACCATACCTTCGTATGGCAACAGGATTCACAGTCGTTAACAAAATTTTGACAGCAATTTTAGTGTGTTCCATACACTAACTAGAACTGTAAGGGTCAAAATTTTAATTCTTTTTTTTTTTACTTGTGGTTTCTATAAACAAGTTTGTTTTGATCTATAGGACCAAAATATGAAATCCATTTGTATATGGAAGCTATATAGCCTATTTTGACATAATAAGGATTTGAACTTTAAAAATTTATAACTATAGTTATATATTTTCAATTTATGCAAATTAGGTATTTATGAAAATATTATGATTTGAACTTTATGTTGTAAAAATTTTAAATTAAAACAAATCCATTTGGCACCTGAAAAGACACAAAATCCAAGGCTACTATAGTATGAACAGTCTTACATAATTACATAATTCTGCACCAATTTAAAAACTTCACCAAATATTCTATAAAACTCCAAAAATTACCATTTTTTGCTTGTTATAAATTTTCTAAGTGCTCTAAGTGTCTACCAAATTTTAGCACCAAACTACATCATTGGGCTGTCAAAGGTAGAGATACAATTTATGGCTCATTTGAACCAAAATTTGGCTCCCAAGTAGTCCATTTGGACTCTAAATTGCAATCTTTTGTTTTGAACAAATTTTAATTTATCTATGCATCATTTTTATAGGAACCATTGCATGAAATAAGGCTAGCTACAAAAAATAACTACCTCACTTGTTTACTTACACATGGAACCTTTAGTGGCTATTATGGCATAATAGGTCCCATGTTCTTATAAGCACCTTTGGTTGGCCTACATTCATGTTCACAACATTGTACACAAGATGTCATTTCATATAATCATAAGGTGTATCATTTTGCCATCTCTTAAGTTTCCATGGCAAACATCAACTATCATATGCAAATAAATTCTCAAAATAAGGTCTAGATACAAGCTTGGCATCAACATCATACATATACATATTCTTATGCTTGATCAAGGCTTTACATTGCATAATCTCATCATATATGCATGGTTCATCACTAATTATAACATGAACCACTACTCTTCCATCATATATACATCAAGTGCATAATCATATCAAAATGCTTCTATTACATCATTCCTAGGCTTTAATGCTTCTCAAGTTTTGTCTTTGATGGATGTACCTATAACGATTATGGAGAAATAATGGGAGTAAGAATCTTGGAAGAATCTTAGTAACAAATCTCAATCCGTATCGGTACATACAATGAATGCAAATGAAAAAATGCATGCATAGAAGTATGTGCCTCAAGTAACCTCAACATAAAAATTGGCATGAAACTTTAACTCGTATCTAACCATGGCATAAAAATATACTATAGCTAGGCTTAACTAAACTTAACTTTGGGCTAAGAAAGAGTTACTATGCTCAATTCCCCACTATAGGAGCTAAGAGCCAAAACATAATATCATATATGCATAAAACTCATAATAAAAGCCTATTCAAGTCATAACTTATAAAATCATCAAATAATCAAGCATGCAAGCATCTCAACTCATTCAGACATTCAAATACATGCAAGATAAGGAGAGATAGCGACCTTATGAAGACTAGGACCCTTGATGCCACTAACTCCCTTGTTCTCCCATATCCTTGCTCCTTCTCAGGTACATACACATAATTGGATAGAATTGAATTAGTTGACCTACATACATCAATTTACAATGCAAGACAACTTATCAAGACTTATTTTAACTCACATTACTAGTTCTTAAATCTCTTACAACTTGAAATGCAACCTTGAATCATTTTAGGCCCCGGTAGCACTTTCATAACTCTCTTTCTATGCTTCAAAATCTCACTTGATATAAACTATATGACTCGAATGGAACTCATTAAGGCTATCACATGCAAGATAAAATAAGCCAAATCCCAAGCTGCCTTATTAGGCCTTTTATGAACCTAAAATTTCACTTTTCAACATAAGGCTCCTAAATTTATTCCAATGGTTCTATTAGTGTTCATGACTCATATTTAGACCTCTTAAAAGCATTGAACTCGTGAAACCAATCTCTAGGTACTCCATTCCTCTCTAGGTCGAAAATATGCACCACTTATGGCCTTATGGGACTTCTGTCTTTCTCTTAGGGAATTTGATACCTATGTAGTCGATAAGCATGATTTTTATACACTTTAATCCTCTTAACTTAGGCATTTTGATGATGGAATATGGTCTTAAGGGTTTAATTAGATACAATTTGTTCTCATCAGCCACTTATGCACTTTGTGAATTAATTGGCAAAATTAATGAGTTTTAATGCATGAAATTCTTTTAAATAATTTTGTGGATAATTCTATTGAATATTTTCCATTCTTTTGTGCAGAATTTTTGATGGGTAAATAGCTTGAATGATAATTTGGGTTAAAGAAGAGAAAGGAATGATTAAAGAAGCATGCTTAAGTAGCCTTTCACTCAACATCAACACACATGCATGAAGGAAGAAGCCACGGGTCTTAAGGATTTGTTGATTCAAGAAGAAAGTTCACGAAGCAAGAAGAAGGTTTGAGAGGAGAAGGAAGGCCTGGCATGATAGCTTGATCAGAGGAAGATATATGCTGCGTCTAGATTGGAGAAAAAGCCATGTTCTGGTCCTTGAGTGGGTAAAAGGAAGAACATGCAGAAGCTAGAGGAGATTAACTAGAAAAATATGAAGTAGCTTGGGAGCTTGTAAAGATAAGGAAGAGACATGGCTGGAACAAAGAAGAAAAAAAACACGAAGAGCTGCATGATTCGAAAGAAATAACGTGGAAGAAATCTCGTGGCAAGGAAAGCAAACATGGAAGGAAGAAGCTCATACGTAAACACAGGGTCGAGGAAGTGAAGAAGTGGAGTATAGTGAGATAAAGAGCTGACGGGGAGAGCGTCAGACTGGATAGAAGCTTTGGGCTGGAGCTTTAGAGCAAAACGTGGAAGAAGCTTCGAGCTCGGGTTTGAAGGAACAAAGAAGAGTTGGGTAGAACGTGCATGGAGAGAAGAAATCCTGGAGGTTGCTTCCTCATCATCTCTCTCGGATAAAACACACAGGAGGCACTGAAAAGAGACACAGAGGAGCTGCTGCATTCTTCTTGATCTGGACTTCATGCTGAAGAAGAAGAAACCAGACCTGGAAACGCAGTGAGTGCAGAGAGACGCTGAATTGTCCGAAAAAAAAAATAGAAAAGCTGCTAGAGGTGACTGGCTGCTGGATTCATTCTATTCGGACACACACAGATGAGTCAAAGGAGCTGAACAACGAAGCAAGCCAAAAGCATTATGAAGCTACAGTTGCACGATGCATGAGCTGAAAACAGAGTATTGGGAGGCTTCAGGAAAGATGCAGAAGAAGAAAACGTGCTGGAACATGCTGAAGCTGGGAGCCAACATGAAGAAAACAACGTCAGAAAAGAGCTTGGGCAAATGAAGAATAAGCATGCATGATGGAAGTCACGTGAGAAAGCTATGAATGGAGCAGCATACGTGAACTGATAAAATTAAACACATGAGCAGAATAATAAAAACGCTAAAGCATGAAACAGAGCTGAAGGGCACGTGATTCATTATTTTTAAAAAGAGGAGCTGCGATTTCTGAAAAGCAGGAGGAGACATAGAACAGAATAGGGTTAAAGGAAGAGGCTGCCTAGGACGTGCAGAACATGAGACTCCTGGGAGCATTCTTTCGTCGATCCATCCATGGCTGCTGCTAAATTCATCAATTCTCCTCCAATTAAAATTTCCATGGTAGTCTGAATTATCCATGGTGGCTGGCTGAAGTTTGGAAACTCCCAGATGCAGATTTGAGCCCCATATTTTCTCACCAAATTGAATAAATACTCCTTGCTATATCATTTAATTCCAGCATTAAATCTTTTATTAATTTGACTAGGTCTAGTTGATTGATTTAGAAACTTAATTGCTGAAAATTATTGGATTGGTTTGTTTAATGAATTGAATATAATTTGATTTTGGAATTTTAATTGTGATCATCACATGTTTGTAAAAATTCCAGAATTAGTGCTGTGCAAATCACTTTTAAATTCCTCTTGATCTTTGGTTAATTGATGCAATGGTTGTTGGATTAATTAGCTGGAATTTTTGTGTAATTAATTGTTTGAGGAATTAATTAATCTAATTGGTTAATTAGTATCTTAAGTGAATTGTACAGTAGATTCTATTAATAAATTAAAATTGGTTAAAGTGTGTTCTTACTCTTAATTCAATTAATTAGTTATTCAAGGTTTCTTGTGGTTGCAAATTCCTTGAATAATTAATGAATTGAACCTTGGATGGTTATTCAAGAATTTTTATAGGGAATACACTAAAGAGCAAAGAATTAAACCCAAATTTGGTAAACTAAAAAGGGCAAGGATAATTGAATTCTAGGGAGTCCAATGCAAGGCTAGCTACCATATTTTCTTAATTGTTCACCTCATTTAGCTTTAAGTTTTTTTTATTTTTGTCAATTAAATTTAGTTCAATTAAATTCTAGTACTTCAAATCCCCAAAACAAGTTTCAATTAGCAATACTTAGAATACCCCTTTCATAAATAAATTGAGGCATAAACTCCAAGGGAGATGACCTAGGTTGCACCATTAACCACAAAATTTATTTTGCTTCCTAGTTTTATTTGAGATTGCGCGACACCATCATCAAGAGTATCCTTAGCTCTTTTCTAATTCAAGTTAGGCCTTAAGTGCCTTAAAATGTCTTCCTAGAGTTTTATATATTCCATGGTGCAATTGGAACCCTAGGTGCCCTAACTTGATTTTTATAGCTTTTCATGGAATTTCACTTACATAATCTTACTATACGCCCTTCAAAACTTTTGTTACTCTCAAGTTTTCATCAAGCTAAAGTCTCTTTCTCACACTCTCTCTCTAGACTAAAATGATAAAGCACTTAGAGCTAAAAGAAAAGCAATTGTTCTCTCTTCTTGTAGTTTCTTGTAGTACAATTGGCTTTCCAAATTCTCTTTTTTGCCTCATAAGGTCAGCCATAAACTTTATCCGTTTAAGAAGTTCTAAGCTTGAAGAGTAATGAAAGTTTGCTAGCTACCATACCATGAAATTATGCTAGTTTTTTTTACCTATTTTTGCTTCTTCCTTCTCTCCCCTCCCACTTTTTGACACCATTTCTAGTCTGTTTGGAGCTGGTTCAAGCTAGTGGAGATGAAGAAGAAAGGTTTGTCGTGTTCTAATAAAAAGGGGGAAGATATTTTATAACAATTTTGAAAATATCGATTATATTATGAAACTTTGGCTACTCTTTTTAGACTCATCATGTATCCTTTTGAATACTGTTAATAAAAATTAGGCCCTCTACTTTATTAAAAATATTTGCTTTGAATTTTTTGGGATTTAAAACAATTTCAAAAGATCTGGTCAAAGTTTCGGTCAACTGAAGTCCTAAATCATACACCATCGAGGATTTAGCAATTTTGACAGTCTCTATAGTTTTCAAGACCTCTGAAAAATTCAATGAGTTTAATTTTAGCATTTAAAATTCCTTTCCTTGAGTTTCTAAGATTTTGTCCAAAATTATGACTTTGCCAACAGTATGTCAATTTTCTTTGTTTAGACACTTTGGCTCCATTTTTGCTCTTTTTGCTCTTTTCTTTCATTTTATCTAAACTTCTAGTCCCTCATTATCCTGGTTATCAACCTCTCTGTTGATGTCTAGAGATTTAGGAATCACGGGGTATGACACGTTTTCTCTTCTATGTAAAACATATCCACCTAAACTTGCATGTCTTCAACCCAAAAAAAAAATTGTTAAACATTTCACTAAATTAATTTCTTTGCTTAAGTGATCACAAGTATATATATTATTTAAACTAAAATACATGAAGTCCCCTTTAACTATAGGGCCTTTTTCAATTTATCCTATATACACTAAAATATTGACCATTAACCCTCTAAACTTATCTAGTTTTGTGCCATTTAGCCATTCCATCAATTTTTCTATTCAAGTAGCTGATGGTGACAATCCTCTTAGCTCTATGTAGTATCATGTGGCATTAACTTAGCAACTAGATAAAAGCTCATTATCTCTTTTCTTCTCCCTCATATCCCCTCTCTTTTCTTTAGTGATTTCCTTGCAAAAATCAAATTAAACATGGCCAGGCCAAAACCATAAATCAAATTTTGGGAATTAAAACCTAAGATCAGTCAAATGGAAGCGAAAGAGAGGGGAATGGGAATTTGAACAAGAAATAAAAATTTATAAAGAGAGAGAGAGAAAGAGGAAGAAGATATGAGAAAATGAGCTTTTATCCCATCATTAAACCAATGGTGCCACATGAATAGCCACTTAACAAAAAAAAACTTATCAAATAGCCAAATGGCATAAAACTGTAAGTTCACAGGTCGATAGTTGTCAAAACTTTTAGTACTAGAGTAAAATGCAAATGGCCCTAAGTTAAAGAGGATCCATTCATCTTAACCAATTAATAACATATTATTCATTATATACTCATTATCATGAAGTATATATAATCCAAACCTAATGTTTACCCTAATTAAACTCATTTGTTATTTTTGTTTCTCCTATTTTAATTGCAAATGGTTAGGTGAGTTCAGATTAGCTTGATTGGAAGGAAAGCATAACATTTTTTTTAACAACATGAGTTCAATTGCTTTAGGGAGCAATATGGGAGTAAGAAAATTTTAACTGCATTAAGCCAATGGGAGAGATAACACAAGATGTGTGTAAGTTGAATAGCTTGCATTAATTAACTGAGGTTCATACATTTATACAACTACAATGAGTTAGTTATTGTAACTAACTAAAAAAAGAAAAACTAATATAAATAAAGTTAGTTAACTAACTTAAGAAAATTCAAATAGTTTCTTAAGTGACCTTTATTACCTCCTTACAAGATGGAGCCTGTATGTCATGCATGCCAAGCCTAAATAATAATGATGAAAAAGAAGTGGGTGCAAGAGGTTTAATATAGATGTCTGCTTGTTGTTTGATAAAAGAAGAGATAAGAGATGGATAACTCTAGCTTGGGTCTTCTCCTAAACTAGATGACAATTAATCTTGATGTGTTTAGTGTGTTCATGAAAGGTGAGATTTGCTGCAATTTGAAGAGCTGATTGATTATCACAATAAATGAGAACAAGTTTGGAATGAGAGATATAAAGATCATGGAAAACATAGAGTAAGCACTATATCTCATATGTAGCTATGCCTAATGCACAACACTCAACTTTAAATGTTGATCTAGATATAGTGGTTTGTTTCTTTGACTTCTAGGAGATTAAGGCTTGGTCTAAGAAGATACAAAGGCATGTGATGAAGTGTCTAAAGTCAATGCAACCTACCTAATCAGAATCACTAAAGCCTTTAAGTTGAAGGTCAGAGGTAGATGGAAAAAGAAGTTCTTTGCAAGGGAAGTCTTTGATGTATTACAGAACTTGATGTGCAACTAGTAAATGGGCATCTATAGGAGCAAATAAAAATTGATGAAGCTGTTGAGTAGCATATGAAATGTCTAGCTTGGTAGTGGTGAGATAGAGAAGCCTTCCAACTAATCTTCAAAATGCGAAGACATCTGGTAATGGATTACCAACATCCTTGGATAGTTTAGTGGTTCTATCTATAGGTGTCTTGGTAGGCTTTGAAGATAAAAAGCCCATGTCAGATAGAAATTCTAAGGCAAACTTTTGTTGGCATAAGAAAATGCCTTTTTTAGATGATGCAACTTCAAGGCCAAGGAAGAATTTAAGGTTGCCTAAATCTTTGATCTTGAAGGACTGATTAAGAAGAGATTTGATTCTCAAAATTTCAACTAGATCATTGTCTATTAAAATTACATCATTTACATGAATCAGAAGAGTTATAAAGGAAAAGTCAGATTTACAAACAAAAAATGAGTAACTTAAGTTGGATTGAACATAACCAAAGGAAATTCAGGCAGTGGATAGCTTGGAGAACCTTTGTCTACTAGCATGTTTCAAAACATATAAGGATTTTGCCAACTTGCACACAAGATTAAGATTGCAACTAGAAAAAACTTGAGGCAATACCATGTAAATTTTATCATCTAAATCACCATGTAAGAAAGCACTATTCACATCTAGTTGGTGTAAAAACCATTCTTTAGCAATAGCTAAGGCAAGAACCAACCTCAAAATAGTCATTTTGGCAACAGGTGAAAAGGTATTAAAGTAATTAACGCCTTCGATTTGAGTGTAGCCTTTGGCTACTAATCATGCTTTGTATCGCTCAATATTACCATTAACTTTGTGGTTAATTTTATATACCCATTTATATCCTATAGGTTGTTTACCCAAGGGAAGAGTGGTTAAGGTTCACATATTGTTTTGCTCCAAAGCTTTGATTTTAGCTTTTATAGCCTATTTCCAAGCATCATGCTTGATGGCTTGGTTAAAGCTTTTGGATTCAATTTGTGTAAAAGTAGATAGAACAAAATGTTTATGAAAGGAAGATAAAGCATCATATGAAATAACAGAAGAGAAAGGATAAAGTGTACCTTGTCAAATGGAAGATGATGGAGCTAAAGTTTGAAGGGAATAATGACATTCTTGTAGATAACTAGGTGTTCTTCTGGGTCTATTAAAGTGGTGTATAGGTGGTTGATGTGTTTGTTCAGGAAGTTCAAGCTAAGAAATAGGTTAATGAGCAAGGGATAGGGAAAGATCTAGTTCTAGAAAATCTAAGGGTGGATAAGATTGAGGAAGAGGAATAAAAGGAGGGAGGATATTCTTGACTAGAAAGGAGTGACATTGAAATATTGTCTCATGAAAAATGACATTCCCAGAAATGAAAATATCTCTAATATGAAAAAACCCTTTAGTTCTAAACCTCTAATCAAGAAATGTGCATTTTCTGGCTTAAGACTCAAACTTGAAGCTATCATTAGAAGAAGTGGAGGCCTAACAAGGATAGAAAAAAACTTTAAGATTTGTAGGATCAAGTAAGTGATTAAAAAGTAGTTCAAAGGAGATTTATTTTAAAAGGGATGGTAATCTATTTATAATGTGAACAACTTGAAGAATTACATAACTCTTGTATAACTTGGGCAAATTGGCTTGAAATAACAAGCCTCTAACTACATTGAGTATATGCTAATGTTTTCATTCAACTATGCTATTATGTTCAAGTGTTTCCATGCAAGAAGTTTGATGAAGAATGCCTTATCATGAGAAATAAGAAGTCACAGAAAACTTAACTTCATTGTCTAATCTTATGGTCTCCTAACTTCATTGTCTAATCTTATGGTCTCCACCTTTTGTGTCAAACTGGGTTTTAATAAACAGAATGAAATCTTGTAGATGTTGTCAGGTTTTGTATTTTTTTTTCATTAAAAACATCTAGGTATGTCTAGTGCAATCATCAACAATGGTGAGGAAAATTCTATAGTCATGAATAGAAGTAATAGGAAATGGACCCATATATCAATATATAAAATTGAAAAGCTTTATTATTGATAGTGGTACTAACAAGAAAAGGCACCTTCTTTTGTTTTGCAAAATGACAAGTATCATAAGGGGTACTAAGAGATGCTCATGAAATGAAGGGAAATTGTTTGTACATAACATGTAAAATGGAATTTGATTGGTGTCTAGATCTAAAATGCCACAAATCAAAATGTTGATTGCACAGTTGCCTTATTTGTAATGTAGCAATAAGAGGTGTATTTAAGGTAATAGTTTTTGCATTGTTGAGAATATAAAGCCTTTCCTTTACTTCAAATATGTGGTCAATTTAGTGACTAAAATGAGGTTGAAGGTGAATTCAAGAATATGGAAAATATCAACAAGGTAAAAGGATGATGAAAAATGTATTGTTCTAGAGTAATGAGCAATAATATGAGTTCCATTAGGAAGTTTTACCTTGATTAGTACAATTCTCTTATAAGATGAAAAATATAAGAGTGAAAAGGAAATGTGATCAGTGGTTCCAATCAATGATCCATGAATTATCCTTAGGTGAAACAAAAAGGATAGTGCCAATACTTGAAGTTTAAGTACAAACCAATATATTAGAAGAAACATGGTTAATGCAGTGTGCTGTTAACTGGAAATCTATTTGTAATAGTGTAAGGAGTTTATGATATTGTTCTTGGCTAAATTTGAGTTATGGTGTTAGGAGGATGCCTTGGGAGTTGGACTTTATCTTGTCTTGAAATGTAGGAGCTTAAGTCATGACATTGTGCACTAAAGAGATTTGACTTCTAAATTTGAAACTAGTGGAAAACCATGTTTCTTGTAACATGTATCCACTATGTGGCAATTTTTTCCATAATAGGTACAAAACTTTGTGTTCCCCATTCTGTCCATTCAAAGCCTTGCTTGAATTATTCATCTAGAATTGTTTGACAGTAGTTTTGTTAAGAAGAGCTTTTGAATCAATGCCATAGTTTAATTCACTTTCTTGTTATAACACGAGGGAAAAAAACACTATTAATGGGTGGTAAAGGCTCCATGAGCATGATTTGCAACTTTATAGATGAAAATTGATCATTGAAACCTTTAAGAAACCTAACAAAATAGTCTTGTTCTTCATATATCTTTGCATTTCCATTAGCGCCACATGCACATGTTAGATTAGAAGAGCAAGATCAAATTAATGTCAAGTGGATGATCTCATCCTAAAGAATTTTTAATTTGTTAAAGTATTCACTAACTAGTAAATCACCTTGTTTAAAGGCATAGATTTCTTCTTGCAGTTTTGCTACTCTAAATATGTCACCTTAGGAGAATCTTTCCTTCATATCATTCCATATCTCACAAAATTTATCAATCCATAACATGCTTTATGCAATTCTTAAGGAGTGCTAATGATTGGACCATTTTGTTACACCTTTCTTAAGGAAGATACATAGGATCTAAGATTGGTGGAGCAAGGATGGATTCATCAATTAACTTCAACTTATTCTTTGAAAGAAGGGCCATTCTCATGGCTTGAGCCCACGAATGGTAACTTGGACCACTCAATTCTAGTGAAACGAGAACTAAGGCTGGATTCTCATTAGTGTGAAGGTAATAAGGATTTGAAAGATTTTGCAATGGATCATTGGTAGGAGATGCCAGTGTTGCAAATATAGTGGTCTAACTTCTAGCATCAATGTAGTCATTGGAAGTGGCCGTGACAACAATTTAATCTTCACAAAAGAAGGTTTCAAGAATCAATGAAAATAGGAATAGGAGAAGAAATTTCAAGAATTAAAAGAACCGAAGAATGGGAAGAGACAAGGGATTGAAGAGAAAGGGTAGAAGGATGAAGTATGAAAGAGATTTTGTATATGTTTTGATACCATAACACGAGATGTGTGTAAACTGAATAACTTGCATTAGTTAACTAAAGTGCATACATTCATATGAGTGCAATGAATTAGTTATTGTAACTCACTAACAGAAGAAAACTAATATGAATATAAGTTAGTTAACTAACTTAAGAAAATTCAACTAATTTCTTAAGTAATCTCTATTAAGAGCAATGATCTCAGAACCAGACCGGACCAGCCAATTCAACTGGTTCGACCTGGAACCGATCCCTAGTTTGGTTCGGTTAAGTTAGAAAACCGGCCAATAAAGAAACCAGTCAAGAATCGGTGAAAACCGGACTGAAAAAATCAGTTTGAACCGGTTTGAACCAATTTTTTTTTTTAATTTTTTCTTATATAATAGAATAATCCATCTTAAATAAATTTGACAAATTAAAAATAGAAGGTAATAAAAAAAATGAGGGAGTTGAAATATGAAATCTTTTTTTAAAAAAAGAAATAGAATATAAGAGAAATAAAATGTACATAATTAATTATTTTTTATACTTGCTTTCTATTATGTTCAATTTTCTAATGACATTTCTTTCAAATATCAAGGTACTTAACTAAAATTATTATTTATTATTTTATTTTTTAATAATAAGTAGAATCTTAATATAATTTAGAAATTCTAAAAATTTAATATTAAATATTCTTAACTTTTAATCATAGATAATTTTTATTTTAAATTAAACATTAATGTTTGTAATATCTTAAGAAATATTGAATTAGTAATCAAATATTTTAAATTTACTAATATTTATTTGTTATATTAAAATTTTAATACATAAATTTTTTTAAAATAATATATTTAATTATAACCGATTCGACTACGGTTCGACCAATGAACCGTGAACCAGTACCTCCACTGGTTCAATAACCGGTCCGATTTTAAAAACATTGATTAAGAGAGAACACCCTTAATATCACCAAGATCCAGAAGAAGTTCGAAGATATTTTGACCATAATAACCAAAAAAAATTAACACAATGACAACCTTAATTACTAATAAGCCAAATCCTACAACCTTAATTGCTAGTGATTTTGGTCTAACAAACTATATATTAGTATAGATAAAACGAAGGAAAAATTACATTTAGGAGCCAAAACTTTTCAAAATTTAGAATAAAGGATATTAAAAATTGAAATTATTCCTAAAAACAAAATTACTACTAAGTTTTAAGAGACTTACTAGTAGATTTAAAAAATGTATAACTAAATTTTAAGAAAGTTAAAATTTAAGTAATTTTGATAGTAACTTTCTTAAATCTAATAGTAAATGATAATAATTTGAATCTTTAAAAATAATTTCAATTTTTAATGTCTTTTATTATAAATTTTATAAAATTTGAGTCCTTAAATATAATTTCTATTATAATATGATAACAAATTAAGTACTACTAAAGAGGTCAGTTATTGATACAAGAGGTCCACTTCTTTTTATTTTTTTTAATATTTAAAACATAATTATATTTTTTAAAGGAAAAAAAGAAGAATTTACATACACTTTTGTCTAGCCACTATATATATTAATATGCTTTTGGGGGTTGTTTGGTGTCTTTCGCTCTCATAATTAATACAAAAAAATAAATAAATATATATATATATATATATGGCAATGTAAGGGAGTAAAAAGTTAAAACAACTGAAGACTACTTTTTGTTATTTTTAAGATATAAAAAATCAACGGCAATTTAATTTTTAATTTAAAAATTAATTTAAAATTTGTGTGTGTGTGTGTGTGTGTGTATAACGAATATTATATAAAACGAATATCAATTGTCATTTGTTGGTTCCCACCACATTGTGGGACTGAGAAAAGGATATGCAAGACCTCATACCGTTAGTGCTGCAATGAGGAAAGCAGTTTGATGTTTGAACTCTAAAAAATCTTAAGAAAAGATCAAAAGAGGACATTGATCGATGTATCTTGAAAGCATGTGCACCCAAGACGTATGACAAGCACCACCCCTAAATTATTAAGAGTGTTTCCGATATTTCAGAGGAAACGTATAGTGGTACTGAGATGGACAAACCAAGTTAGGGTGATCATAAAATGTAAAGAATTTCTTTCTTTTCTTTTTCCCCCAGTGAGTAAAGAACTAAATTATTATTACATTTTGTTTGTACTAATTAACTTTCAAGGAGAGATGACTACCTTTGTCAATCTTTAAGAAAGCAATCTCCTTGGAGTTTAATGGTTCATAGTCTTTTAACCTAGTTTTCAGAATTGAAGAATGATGTACTCTGTTGAAGACTTTGATGGCTCTTTTATTTTGCATTAAGATAAAAAATTACAGCTGAACTAAAATCCTTAATTACCCTAACATATTCAACGATAGAAGAATTAACTCTAATGATAAGTTGACTACTAGTGGCAAATTTTCATATTGTGTTATTGTTATATAAAATACCCACCATTCAGTATTGCAAAAGTTTAAGGTGTTAGAAATCGGTTAAGTGATGGATGCATGGCTAATGGTTGGTTTTATAAATATTATTAATATACTATTTTATATCAAAGTCCTTTGAAGAACGAGACCACAATACTGTTTTATTTGTATAAAATTTTGTTATTACTTGCGTGAATTTGAGAGAGATGACTAAAAAAATTTTTAATTATTCAACTTTCAATTTAATCCTTATATTTTTAAAATTTTGAAATTTATAAAAAAAATTATTGGATCCGTCACTAAACCTATCTATCAAGTGGGGTTAAATTTAATAAGTGTGGCAACCATGTGTCATTTTGATACTTTGAATATGCATTATTCATACTAAAAAAGAGTAAAGGTAAATGATTGAGTAAAATTCAATTATGTGTATGTTATGGTGCCATCTAGATCCAATGGTTGGGGCGTATTTACATAAACCATGCATATTTAAAGTACTAAAATGATACATATTGGCCATGTTAGCAAAATATATAATGACATACTTATGAAAGTTGAACAATAGGGATCAAATAAAAAAATTTAAAATTTGTAAAAACCTAATTACAAATTTTTAAACTAGGGAAAACTACAACTATTATAAAATTGATACATTAACTTGGAAACACAACAAAACATCTCCTAAACCTTAGAACGCAACAAAACATCATCCTGAAATTCAAAATTTAACAGAACACCTCTGGAACTTTGAATCCTAGTTAAAATTTTTAACACCAAGCGGCCACGTGATTTTGAAAGTGATAGCAATTCTTGACTTTTTTTTTTTTTGTTTGTGATAGCAATTCTTGACTCAAGCTCAATGCTGGAGCCGCCAAAAGTTCATATTTAGTTCTAAAATGTTTCTTTTTAATTTCAAAAATTCAAAGGATTTAATGTTTTATTTTAATTAGTCCAAAGTTCAAAGGGGAGGTTTGTTACATTTTAAAATTCGTGTACTAATTTTGCATTTAGGCTTTAGTTGGGGGTAAATTATAGTTTTCTCATTAAGGGACCAAATAACTTCAAGGACTAACAAACTAATTTTAATGAAAAAAAAATTAAAAAAATGAAGAAATATGTTATTGGGCAATGTAAAATTTGAGATTTTTTGAACGATGGAAGGTTGAATTAGTGTTTAGGATAAACTAATAAAGAAAGAAGCACAAGCATAATAATAAGGGATAGATTCAAACAAAATAATAAAAAATAGGGATTAGGGTTTAAACAAACGTAGAAATAAAAAAGTGATAGGGTAAGGGTTAGGTAAATTAATAAACAAAGAAGAAAAAATCGTAGCAACATGGAACGCAAACATTGAACAATAAGAAAAATAATATTAAAAATGTTGCAACCGTGTTGATGTGGCAGCCATGAAAAGTGAACGGGAAAGAATTTGGTATATATGTGAAGATATCGTATGAAATTTGTTAAATATTTGGTATATGAAAGCAAAAAAGCCGAGAAAAGTATGATGTATCTTATTTTCCTAAATATTTTGTTTCATTATCTAGTGTAATTAACACAATCCAGGTTCTCTACATATCTCTAAAGTACAAGGATTGCACTTCTTTTGTAGAGTACTATTCAGATTAAATTTAGATTATTTAGATATTTTTTTAAATTTTGATATTTCTTATTTTTTTTAAAAAAATATAAAATATAAAATATAAATAAGTTTTTAACTACAAACTTAAAAAAGAATAAAATTAAAAAAATCAAATATTAAAAACTTAAAATCTAAATTATCTAAATAAAATTTGAATGGTTTAGCACTTGGACGGTGTAAATGAGAAATGTAGAGAAAGGGAATCCGTAATTAACTACGGTATTGAATTTTTGTGGGAAAAGCTGGACACTCAAAGATTAAAAGGATATGCTACATGTGCACAATTTTGGACGAGTACATATGTTACACATACCTAGGAGGAGGGAACATGAATATATATGAGGCAAGTACATCGAGAATTGCAAGGACCAAAAAAAGGGTGCTATAGTGTACATTTTAGACATGCAAAAATAGTGAATATTACTGTCGATTGAGATGCATGTGAGTGCGATGGCGACATTGGAAGGACACGTGAACTGCATCACCTTGTGGACCCTGTTTGTGTGACTTCCTTTTGGATGGAACTTAAAAGTTGAGACATGGTGTGTGGGGGAGACTAGAGAGCGGCAAGAGGAGGACCCTCCTTTAGAAACATGAAATTCCTTTTCAAAAAGGAAAAAATTGGTTTCAATTTAGATTTAAATTCCGGTCTTAGTTTGTAGACAACTCAAGTTCCACTCAATGGCTGTGGAGTTGGGTTGGGTAAGTCAAAAAAATTTGAGACGTATCAGGTTGGATTGTTTGGCCAAGCTGGGGTAAGCACAAATTGATTAATATGGGCAATATAATTTTAAGTATTTTTTTAAATTATAAAAAATTCTATAAAATTGTCACTTGGGGCTAACCCAAGTGATAAAGGTTAAGTGGAAGTATGAGTAATGTTAAGGGTTCAATCTTTTTAATGTAATATCAAATATATATATATATATATATATAATTTTTATTTTTTTCAATAGTCATTTTATAATGTTTACCAAAAAATTTCAAAAAGAAAAAAGAAAAGCCTAATCAATCTAACCCATTTCAATACTAAACTAAATTAAGTGGAGTTAGGTCTAAACACTCAACTTAAAAAGGATAACCTAATATAAAACTAAAATAAATATTAGACTAAACCAAAACTCAAACACAACCCATGCATACCTCTAATTACAAGTCAGGATTAGGATTTTTTTGCAGCACGACGCAAAGTGAAATAGGGGAGAAAAAAGAACAAGTTGTGTACCCTACCTATATAGTGCCCACACCCTTTTTTCATTTCTCTCTAATTGCATGAAGTGTAGTATTACAAAAGATCCAAATTTGCTACAGTGATGATTGGGTTGATGTGCCCCCACAAATTTTTAAAATTTTTATGTATATTATATCCCCACATTCTTTAAAATTTTAAATTTATTATACTCGCACAATTATATATAGGTCTCACATGATTATATCACCCTTACGGACCTTAGAGTTTTAACTCCACCCCTAGTACCACTAATTTAAAGCTGATTAATAACAACAAGGAATATTGAGAGAATCGTAACGCATCTATTGATACTATCACTGATTATTAAATTAAAATAGTTGAAAATTAAATATTTTATTTAAACACATAATGATACTATCAATTGAGCAAGATACTCGTTGCCTCAACATAAGTAATATTTATATGAGAAAGAGAAGGGGTACGAACTAGCCTTTTGCTACCACCAAATTAAGTAAAAGATTCTCTCTCTCTCTCTCTCTCTCTCTCTCTCTCTCTCTCTCTCTCTCTCTCATATCATTTTCGATGGTGATTTTCTTATATATTGTCCATTGTACCTGAATAATTTAGAAAGAAAAATCATTTCCTTAACCACTAAGTCTACTTATTATGGTTATACATAAAAGAATATCAACATCTTTACTTTTATGCGGATGTTAATAATTATTAGTATGGGATTTGATCAAGAAATTATCTCTTTTTATTTGAAAGACATTATATATATATATATATATGTTTTTTCTTAGTTTTAAAAAAAAACTTACCATTTCAATTTTTAAAATTACTCTTCTAGGAAGAAATTAAATATTTTTATATTTATTATATTTTTGAAAGAGAACAATCTTTTTTTTAATTTTTGTCTATTTTAAATTGTGAAATGATGTTAATCTCCACAAAAAATGAGAATGAAAAACACGTTTGCGAGCATGCGCTGATTATGATCTATCAGTAGCATCAAGCACATGCACCGAATATTGTACTTCGAATATATTATAGTCGCAAGAATGACATAACAACCTAACAACTTTTGGCCGCCTTCCTCCTTGTTTCGCAAGTTGTCCTTTTGCAAACCTAAAAAGATCCGGTAATATTATATGGGATATAATTGAAAGAGAAAAATTTAACAGTTCTAATATTTAAAGCCTCTTATAAAATGTTATTTGGTCCCACAATTTTCAATATATCTCTTTTTAACTACACTCTGTGAATTTACTTCTTAAATATAAGAAATTCGGATTGTAAGCCTATTCTTTTTTATTTAAAAATAATAACAAAAGAAAGTTTCATATTATAGGCAATTTGGCTTTGTTTAGGCTAATAAGTGTAAGCTTCCATTTCTACATATCTCTCTGATATTTTATCTGCAAATTAGCTGATGTGACAAGTGGATGATACCAAAAAAGGTTAATTGGACATCATTGGACATGAATTTTTTGTTAAAGCTGATCAACTTATAGCTTTATTTGCAATTTTCCCATTTACATCCAAAACAGCTCCACTAATTACTCCCTTCTAATTATGGTACATTGATGCTTTGCTTAATTGCACTAGCATGGAAACTTCCTACTTCATTCACACCTTTACAAATGCAGTATCATGGTAGGTAGAACAACAAAACAAGTATAATTAGTTCTAAGGTGTACTTACTTTTTTTCTTTTTTTGGTTGTATAGAAGGCTCATGTCATGAGTATGACTTAAGAAACTAGGATAAGAATAGTGATGAAACCGTAAAGGTGAGTATACAATATATTTTAGTTATAGATAAAATAATATTTTATTATATATTCTATGTTTAATTGTCAAAGATATTAATTTATTTTACAATTAATAGCTCTTTATAGGATAGATTTGATTTTTGTGTAATTCATGAATATAATTACAGTAACAAATTTAATAAAATAAGCAAAATATTATTTTATATTTGATAATATTTAATATTTATTACATTGTAATTAGAGTTTATAGTATTTTCATATTTATAATATCATCACTCGTTCATTGTTTGGTAAAAAAAGGTTAAGAAATTGTAAATGAATCTTTTCTTTGTTTGGTGTGCATTAAAAAAAAAGGAAAAGGAATGAAATGGTTGGAAAATATTAGAAATATGTGAGATCCATCTTTTAGCAATTTGTCCATTGTTAGCTGGAAAGGGAGAAAAAGAAAGGTAAAAAATTTGTTTAACCTTTTCATCCCATTTCCATAGTAAATATATTTAATTAAGGGGACAATAATAAATTAATTTAATATATTATTTACAGATATTTTCTTTTTTCTTTCCTTAATGAAATCAGACGAAAGAAGTGAAATTTCTCTTTTTTCTGTTATATGATTCTAAATGAAATGAGTGATAGTTAATCCAATTTTCCTCTCTCTTTTTTCTTTCTTTTATCTTTCTACTTTTTTTTTCCTTTTCTGTGTTTTTTTTTTTTGTTGGATACCAAACAATAGATTAGATAAGAAACCCATGCATATGAAGCCCACCATGAATCCAGCTCATTGGCAAAATTAATAGATAATTTCTTATACCCAAACTTTAAATTTTTTATTTTTTAGTTATCCAAAGGTAGCAGGAAAGTATCTATACATTAAATGTTGAAGAAAGCCCAATCCAGCAGTAAAACCCAACTAACAAAATGATTGTCATAACACTTTTATGATAAGTCTTGGGCCTCCATTAACACAAGTCGTATTACTTGGCATCATGGGTTGCCACATGTACAAAAAGATAGTTTCATAATCAAAAGTCAAGCCCTGTTTGGTTTATTACAAATTGAATATATTTTTTAATATAACTTATGTAATGTTTATTTATTAAATTTTTTATTTTATTTATTAAATAGTTAAATTATCTTTTAAAAACAATATCTAAAAGTCATTTTTCATCTTACTTATTTATATTTTATATTTTCTTCTCTTTTATATATTTAATCAAAATACTTTTGATAATTCATCCAATGTATTCCTTTTATATTCAAAAACATGCTTTTTTTTCATATTCTAGAGCAGGATTTTGTTTTAATTAGAATGAGTTGATATTTCAGTGTTCAAAATCAAATAGTATATCTTGTCTTTTTTTTGGGGGGGGGGGGGGGAGGGGGGAGGAAGATAAATCTTTTGTCTTTTCTAGTCTATGAGCTTATTATTTCAGCCTTCTAAAATATATTTTTTAATAAAGTCATCATGTCAAGCCAACTAGTAGAAAATTAATTAAAAACAGTTATGTTGCATAACAAAAAAAAAAAGTTGTTAAATAGTTATCTGTGTATGAAAAGTGAAAAAAATAAAAGCCCTAAAAGCTTAAAACACTGTTTCCAATGAAATTAAAATGTCTCCATACTTCTGATTTTTAATGGTTCAATCACATAAACTTTTGGATAGTTACGTAATTATCGTTATAAACTTTTTATTGATGGACTTAATGTGAAAATTTTATCGAAGATAAAATCTATTTTTAGAGGGCTGACATAAAGTTAAAATTTTGTTGACTAAATTTTTCCCCAAAAAAAGAAAGTTATATTTCGAAAATAAAAATATACACCCTTTCAATTTAGCAATGTCTTCACCTGATCAAAAAATCTTTGAAGTTTCATACTCATTAATTACAAAAATTTTTTTAAAACATTAAATTAATAGCCACATTGTCTTTTGAAACCTATAAAGTAATGTATCAAAGCATATTTTGCATTTTAATCAATCCATGGTGAATCAAACTCTTCAAACATCAATCTTCCCCTCCTCTGACTGATGACAGACAGCTAACCAACTATTTCTTGTAGCTAGCCAATAATCAGAAGCAAATTTTATGACTTCATCTATAAAAAGTGAGAAAGAAGCACCCGGAAACGAAGTATAAAACCAAAGTATCCAGTCAAATTAGTGTAGTACAAGAACATCAGAGTTTCATTGTCTTAGAAATTAAGGGCATGTTTATGAGGAGAACAATAGAGAAAACGACAAAGAACAAATGTTTCATTGAAGGTTTCTCCACTTTGAGAATTATTAATAAGGGAAAACAATGAAGGAATATTTCATTGAAAGGAAAGAAATGTTTAACTGAAATTTTTTCCTTATGAGTTATTAATAAGGAAGAGATAAGGACGAATTCAACTAAACTATCAAAACCATCCCCCTTATAAGTTCTTTTTATTTAAGAGAAAATTTTTTCAAACAAATTAGGAAAAATTCTTATTTAAATCTAACTTTCCCTTCTCCTTACTTCTCTCTCTCTTTCCATTTTCTATGGATGCCTTTCCTTCACTTCTTCAACCCCTTAACATACCCACACCCTGTTTGGTACATTTAAAACGGTGGGAAAGGAGACTTAAAAAGGAGAAGAAAAATTAAAACATTATTTAGTAAATTTGAAAAGAGAGAGGGAATGATTTATCAAGGCACCATGCACCATCAAATTATTGATGGAAAGTCATGGTCAATTCCCAAAAGGCTAGATATATGACTATGAAAAGTGAGAAAATGTTGTTTGGCATGTTAAAGATGGAAAAATAGGTAGATTCTAAAGTTATTGTTTATATTTATTGTTCATTACATCTAAATTTTGAAGGAAAATTATGTTGAAAATAGAAAGAGGAAAATAAATCTATTTTATCCCAAATGACAATAATATTTTATGCTCAAAGATTTTAAGTTTTAAAATCATTCAAAAACATACTTAAGGACAAAATTTTTTTTATACCTAGGTTATTTAGGATAATATTAAAATTTAAAGTCCATAAAATTCTTAACTATAATTTTTTTATTTTATGTTGGCTAACGAAAATTAATTTGTTAATATATATTTTGTTTGCTTTAGGGGTTTTTTGTAATATTTTTATTCTACCAAATATCAAAATAAAAAAATATTCCTCTTCTTATTTATATAATATCATATGTGACTTTAACTCACAAAACTTCATTCCTTTTCTCATTTCTTTTCCCCTATCCTTTCCTTTTTAAAAAAAATTTTTCACTCTACTAAACATAACCTCAAATGCATGGCAATGGCAAATGGTTAATTACTTAATTATATATATATATATATACATGTCACACCCGAAAATGTGACCGCGTAACGCCAAATCAAAATCTAATTTAAAATAAAGTAGAAGAAAAGTAGAGTCACCACCAAATTTTTATTTTTGAAAAGGTAAAATTTTGGAAAAAAACCTTTTAATTTGGAATATCGAAAAAAAAGTGGTCTGCAAACCAGAAAATGGATTTGGGAGTCGGTTGTGAGTGGAGAAGGTGTTAGACACCCCACAACACCCGTTACTAAGAACGATTACCCTAAGTTAGTTGTGCAGAATTACTATGGCCTTTAATCTATTCTAATTCTCCTTAGCAAATCACACGCAACATAAGACGCAAAGAAATTAAGTGAAATAAGATTAAGAGTGAAAGAAATTAAAGGAATGAAATTTAGAATAAACGAGAAGAAATTTAAGAAATAAAATCAAAAGAAAATGGTTATTTACAAGAGCAGACTTGACTTAGGATAAAAGCCTAGAGCCTACGTACCCTCTGAAGGGGATCAAAATCCACGTAATTCAACTCAGTGGAAAATTGTTTTTGCTGGTGTTTGTTTAATTTTGTTCTTCATTTTGTTTTTATTATTTGGTTGCTTTTTTGTTTGGTGTTTTATCGATTTTTTTTTTTTAGGAAAAGAAAGAGAGTAAAAATCATTCAAACTTTTTTGCTAATAAAAACGAATTTGAGATTAATTGATGTATTTTATTTGCAAAAAGGATACGATTTATTTTACTCTCTCTTCCCCTTTTCTTTTTCTTTTTGCCATTTTTGTCTTTGTTTTTTTTTTTCTTTTATTTTTTGTTCTGGTTTTGTTTTGTTGTTTTTTTTAATTCTTGAATTTTTTGTTTTTTTTTTGAAAGGAGAAAGAAAAATAAAGATTGTTTTCACATATCAGCAAATAAAATGGGGTTAGAATTAGTGGAGTGTTTTAATTTGCTAAAAATGAAGTTAATTTTGTTTCTTCTCTCATCTTTTGTTTTTCCCTCTTTTTTTTTTAGTTTTTTAGTTTTTTTTTTAGTATTTTTTTGGTTCCTGCTTCCCCCCCCCCCCCTTTTTTTTTAGATTATTATTTTATATTATCATTTTTCGTTGTTTTAATTTTCCTTTGATTTGAACCTTTCATTATTTATATAGAAAGACTCCTTCTTTTGCTGTTTTCTTTTTGTTTTTGCTTTTCTTTTTTTTGTTTTTTTCATTTTTGTCTGTTTTTATTTTTATGTTTTTTTTTTTTGTAAAAGAAACAAGAATCACTTTTACCTTTTAGCAAACGAAATTAGGACTGATGGATATATTAAAACCAATTTTTTTCATTTTCAATCCTTTAGACGCTTCCTTTTTGGGCCCCTTTTTGAACAAGGGAAATTGAAACTTTGAGAAATTTGGTTACTTCATATTACTTTAAGAATTTTAAACCATTTTTTTTTGTTTATCCTTTTCTTGTAATTCTTCTTTTTTAGTTCTCATTTTATCTTGTCTCATTTTTTTGAGAGCACTACTTTTAAAAAAAAAAAACTAATTTGGCAAGGGCCATTGAAATCATTGAAATCACAGATTTAATAAGACGCGAGCTTGAGATCCGAAAAGTGCCAAAGAGGCTCATTGCCACACATGACCTTGGATATGTTTTCCTATACTCGAGGGGACAAGAAAAATCCCACACGATCGTTAATAGTAAAGGATGAATTGTGTAAAAAAACATAGGGCAAAGGATCCAATGATACAGTCCCAAGCCCCTTTTTTTTATATATTTTCTTTTGATTTAGGCAAGCCTTTAGGAAATATGAAAAACTATATTTTAATTTTGAAAACTTTATGTTATTTATTGGGCAAGACTCTTTTGTTTTTTTTTTTTTGTGTTTTTGTTCTTATTGTAAAAGGTTTAAACTTAACTTCTAAATAGATTAGTTTTTTTTTTACTTTGTTGATTACCTAATTCGAGGACTTGGAATGGTATTTGACCATTCTCTCATTTTTTGCAAACCAAACAAACGGTATTTAATTCCTTTTTGTCAAAGCCTAATTTGATTTTCTTTTTTTCTTTTTTTTCTTGAAATCCTTTTGAAAACAAAATTTCACGCAGGCCATTGAAACCCAACGCATATTAAAATATAAACCCAATACTCAGTGGATACCAAGGAGGCTTCACTGCCCCACATGATCCTTGGGTGATTCTTATGTGCTAGTACAATTCTAAAAGATGAAATAAATAAATAAAAAATAAATAAAAACTAAAATAAGAAATGACAACATAGCAACGTAGACACTCAAATATTTGTGTTGTGTGTGTTTGTGTGCCAATTAAACATCGTATTCGGTATGGAGAGGAAGATATAAGATAAGATTATAATTAAGAAAATAAAAATAAAAATATAGAAACATGTGAATTGAAATACAAAACCAGCTAGCCTTCTCGAGTGGGCCTTCATCTCTCATCTTCCTTATGCTTCCCCTAAGTCTTTTGATACCTTGAATCTGCTGTTGGGCGATCCTTTCCTTCCCTGGAGCACCTTGCCTCGACCTATGGAGTATCTTGCCTTGCCACCACCTCATTTCCACACAGCTCCCCATTTTCTTCCCTTCACCAATTCATCAGCCTCATACATACCAAAAACAAAAGGAACAGAAATTACTGTGCTGATGAATTGCAACACAAGTGAGTGGACAACAAGTATTTTCATGACTTCCGAACCAATTTTATACTAAAAATCATGCTAAAAAAAAACGCGTACAAATATCATTGGGGCCACCAAGAACACTTGACAGAATTCAAGCTAGGAATCGAGCTGAAATCACACTAAAAATCACCACTGGAGCAGGCATACTCTAAGCAGGTTTGATTCCAATATTTTGACCCAAACTTAAACTAAATCATGCTAATTTCAACAGGCGTAACAGGCATATTCTGAATAGGATCTAATTGCAAAACTTAGATTTTAAAACCCGAGTTAATTCATGCTAATAGCATCAGAACTCATTCATCTACGGTGCACTTAGGTGCCAAACAACATGATTAAGAAGCCTGTAGCAACAAGGTGCAAAACTCTACACGAGACACAGAACCAGAACCAACAATATACATTCACATCAACTTTTTTTTCGAAAGGAAAATCAGGCTAAATTAACAATATGCGCTCATTCATCTACGGTGCACTTAGGTGCCAAACAACATGATTAGGAAGCCTGCTGCAACACGGTGTAGAACTCTACATCAAACACAGAACCAGAACCAACAATATACATTTGCATAAGCTTTTTTTTTTTTGAAAAGAGAATCAGGCTAAATTAATAAATCACAAACCATGCCCATCCTAAATTCGGGACTGAGACTGGAGAACTTTGCAGTTTGATCATTCCATTCACGAGCATATTATGATTTTTCGAGTAAAGTCAGAACCAAAAAGGTGGAATTCAAAACATAGTAACCAAGACACCCATCAGCAGAAAAAGATTGGATTCTAGAATTAATGCGGCAGAATCAAAAACCAGCAAGCAGAACAGACCCAATATGCAATTTCCAACAAGTAGAAGACTAGGATATGAGTAGAACTCAATGAAATGCTTCTACATACCTCTAAGTGAGTTCTAGCTTTCGTTCCTCCTTTTCGGATCATCTCCCAATCGCTCGCTTTTCGTATTTCGGTCTCGAGGTCTCTCCTTTCAGTCTCAAACTCACTCTCGTTTTCTCACTTCTTCTCCCTTCGGGCTCTCTCCCGCTTTCTCCCTCTCTGTTTTCTTGCCTCATTCTCAAATCGGAAGTTCTCTTTTTCTGTTTTCTCAATCGATTTTTTCCGAGCTCCTCCAATTTTTTCGATCCTCGAAGCCAATCAGCCCCCTATCTCCATCTCTTCTCTCTGCCTCTCCTTTCGAATCCTTCGATTCTCTCGCTCTCTTCCATTTTTTTTCGGAACCCAGACGCGCTTCTTCCTCGATTTTTCCTTTCGGATCCTCTCCTCCAATTCGAATCCTTAAATCCCCAAAATCTCTCCCTCGCCTTTTTCCTCCTCTATTTTCCTCGGATCCCCTGCTCCCTCTTCGAATCAGACCATCTTCTTTTTCTTTCCTCTCTCCATCTCAGTCTTCTGATGCGTCCCCTTTCAGCCCTTTCTCATTTCCTCTGCCCCGTGACATCTCTCTGTGTTTTCCTTTTTCTTGTTTTTTCTCTGTCTCCCCTGCCTCTCTGCTTCTTCTGGCCCGAGGCAGACGCGTGGGTCAAAATGAAGTCTAGGTCAAAACGCAGGGTTACCTGCGTTTTGGCCCTTGCATATTTTTTTTTGATTTTTTTTTGGGGTTAATGGGCCGAATGTAAAAAAAGTTAGGGTGTAGATTTTTAAATTTTTCGGACTAGCTTGACCCACTTTCCTTTTTGAACATTTTTAGAAAAAGGCATCTGTTGTTTCTTCTTTTTTTTCTTTTGCTTGAAGCTAATGGATCAGATTTAAAAGAGTTGGGTTGCAATTTCTTTTTTTTTGAATTTAGGCCAAGATTTAATAAAAATGAGCTTGTGTAGAAAAAAGGACTTAGACCCCTTTTTTTAAAATCTTTTCTCTTAATTCTTTAAATTTATCTATATATATATTTATTTAATTTTCTTTTTCTCTTCTCTCTTTTGTTTTGATTTTTCCCATTGGGTTTTTTTTTCATTTTTTCATTTTTGTTTCCTAGAGCTTTTGATTTAGATTTTTCTTTATTTTTTCATTTTCTCCTAATTTTCTATTTACTTTCTTTTCTTTTTTTTTTGTATTTTTGTTAATCTTATTGTTATTACTTGTGTAGCTAGTCTGGACAAAATACAATGTTCACAATACACATAAGTATTTTTCTTAAAAAAAGTTATTACTATTCATAAAAATATATTTTTATAAAAGTGAAAGAAAAATTAATTTTTTAATATATATTGATACCAAAAGTATTTTAATAATTTGTTCACTTTTTATTTCATTCATGTTCTATTTCCACTCTACTAAACATCCAAATGAAAAAATATTCTCAATCCTTTCTACATCATACCAAACATAATTTTAAGTAACAGAATTTCATTTTATTCTTATTTCCATTCTCTTAAAAATATTTCTACTCTATCAAATGTAACCTTAAAAGTGCTCTGTTCAAGGGAGAGGAAGAAACGAATGAAACATTGATATACTGGTATTAATTTTAGCCTTCATTCGGAGTATATACACAAAAGAGTTTAATTAAAACTCCCATTTGCCTTTTGGACACGAATCTCTTGTCAAGAGGAAGGAAAAACATGACTATATCGATAAAAATCACCAAACAAAAGCTCACCAGTCCATGACTTTTCCAGCAAAATTACCAAGTAATCTCAATTCATTCCCAAGTCAACAAGATCATAGAGTTTGCAAGTCCTGATTCCTCTAAGGTCGTATTACTTTCATAGTCCAGAACTTTAGATGCTCCTGGAATTGATTGTGTCAATCGAAATTGCTTTGTCTCATCTTCCCCCAGCTGAGCAGAGCAGAACGACCACAGCAGCTGCAAGAGAAAGAGCCATTCATGAAATCCTTACCGAACGAGAAATATACGACCAACATAAAAGATAAATTTGTTTGCACCCAACAGGCAAGTCTTCTACATCCCTAGAGAGGCTCCACAAATATAAATTAAATATTTACGTTAAATCCAATGCAATGCAACCCACGTGCACAGCATCCGCTTAAACAACAGAAAATAACCAAGCACAGCAAATTAGTATATTTGGTCGTGTCTTACAAGTATAACTATATGTCTTGGTAGTCCAGCAGTTATTAAAGCAAATGCAGATATCTCTCTGACAGTAATATATGTCATGCAGAATGGTGTACATAATAAAACATTCAATGATATTTTCACATCCACAATAGTCATTTTTAAAGCAGTCTCGCATGATCCAAAACAAAACAGATGAGATATCCAGAAGCTGAGAAGGAAAGGAAATGTACAGCACAACAGTCGTATAAAATCGGCATTGGACCAACCGTGACAAAAATATAGCAGCACAGTCTAATGAAATCCTACAGGTATAAAAGAGCACAAAGTTTACCTGAATTGGATCAGTGCGCAAAAAGTTACGCTGAAGCCGGCGTCCATTGGGAAGCCGGACACCAACTCTGCATATAAGGTTCCTATCACCCTTGGGTTCTTCAGGCAGGGGAGGGTATGTGGGCCTTCGAGGCAAGCCAGTTTCTTGCTCCCTGTCAGCAGAATCTGCATCCTTATCTGTGCCAGCTATTGCACTTGATTCTTTCATGCTTTCCATTGAAGCTGCCAACGCTCTTAATACTTCCTCATCTTCTTCATTACTTTCATCTGAATCAACCAGGACTGAAATGTCAGATAAGATATCACGATGATGACAACAACTATACCAATGATTATTATGATCGACTTAGCATTGAAGAAGAAAAACAGGAAAACACCCTCACACACGGCAGAAAAGAGACAGCATGAACAGAAATGGGTAAGGTATATCTAATTGAAAGACGTTGCAGATGTCAGTTATACTTGTTAATATGTAAAAGGAAGCCAATAGGTAAATGGAGAGGAGAAAAAAAAAAGGCTAACAATAGGAGGTAATTCTGAGATTAAGCAAATAAATACAGATAGAAAATTACAACAGACCTTTAATTTTAGGTGGGCTAGAACTTTCTCTTGGACGTTTGTGAGACATGGTAGTGTGATGATCCTTAGGGCCTGCATCCAGGAATGGCAGTAGACCCTAAAGTAAAGCAACTGATTTGTCAAATCAGAAAAGAAGCAAATGAAATGTAGAGTTCAAAGTTAAATTAAACAGTACAGATATTCTCTCATGATTTTCCCATGTACCTTCCCATCACACGGTAACATGTATTACATACCTCCAACAAGCTTTCAGGTTGAACCATTCCAGACCAGAAGCGCATCTTTTGGCCAGTGATGGGATCAATAATAAGCACTACAGGAATCGAGTCCAGTCTGTAATAAGTGCAAACTTTTCTTCCTTCAGTTGTATCATCATAAACCTATATTCACAGAAAGAATGAGCTGACAATGAAGAACTGCATATGATACCAAGTTAAATATACCGACTATAATTCCACATACATTATGCACGAAATATCAGGCAAACATCACAATATGTTTAAACCTAAAAACGTAAGAAATATTTCTAAACTCCCATCTAGCCTAACTGAGTAGATGTGTTACTCAAAGCAATATGTTTAAATCAGAGTATTCCGCAAAATGGGCTGGATCAGCTGGTTTGACAAGTAGTATGTGCACTCCAGTTTGGTCCTCTTCTAAATTTTCCAATAACCATCTGAACTGGTGACATGGCACAGCTGTTCTTACATTGGGCAATTGAAGTGCTGAGCCAGTTAAAAAGTTATCTCCACCTTGTCTCTTACTAAATCATGTGGTAAAAACACCAAATATTTTCTCCTAAGTAATTACTAATTTTAAATTAGTGTAAGCAGGAGTCAAATAATAATAATAATAAGCATTTAATAAATAACTAATAAATGACAATTTAATAAAAATTATGCATATCATCTAAACTCAATAAAAAATATTATAAAATCATAAAACACAATAATTATACATAAATATATACTTAAAAGTTCCAGTTCAACCTCAGTTTTGGTTTTCAAAACACTAGTTAAAATGAACCTGGGATGCATAAAACTGAATCATAAACAGCTTTATATATAAATCTTATGACTATGAAGGTGGTGATCTGACAATCCAAACCCCTCAAAAGGAAAACAAAATTCAAGCACTGATCTGAAAATCCTGAATGTGATCTAGACATGTTTTTAATAATTAGTGTGAAAATATTAGTTCTCTAGCACATCTCTCGTCCCCTTTCCTAGGACTGATTCATTGATTCTGTAAAATTTTTGCTTGCAGACCACAGTGCATGCAGTGCTATATGTTTTCCTTCAGCGACTTATTAATTATCCACTTGTTAGTATGCTGGTTATCTTTAGTAGGCAGTATTTTAATAACTGGTCATGCAGGCAGAAATATATTTAGAAGGCTGGCACATGCTTAAAGATCAAAAAAATGTTGTATTAGTTTGGGTTAGATTTAATATTAGAGTGAATTCTATATCTCATAGCTCCACTAAATTGTAGTTATTTAGAATTATCAATTTTAGAATGAGGTTAATTAGTGTACATTAGTTAATAACTTGATATCATATTTTCAATCTTAAAGGTATTTTAGTATAGCTGCTAGGTCATTAAAATCGGCATTTAGTCATGTGATGTCTATGTATGGGTTCCAGTTTAGTGGGTTTTCCTTAATTTGTTTCACTAGTTTGAGCTTTTGTTAATGTTTATTACTGGCTCATTATTTAATTTGGGCCTTAAGTTCTGAATCAAAGTTATCAATTGCAACACATATGGTAAATTGGAAGGTCTATCTCCAAGTCGTACAGTAAGATACAGTAACAACATGATAAATATTTGTTAAAAAATATTTGCTAAATAATAATAATAATAATAATAATAATAATATAAAAGATGCTATACCTATAGAATGAACAAAATAATCAAGACAATAAATTTAACACAAATCAAACATAACTAATATCACATACTGCCTCCCGAATGTAACGCTGTTCAGTATAACATGGAATCTTCCAATGCTGGTTAGGTGGAGAAACTACGTCATCCATTATCTCACTACCCACATTATAGATATCTCTTTATAACACCAAGGCTGTTATTGGGCCAAATTTATTAGTAATAGTATGAGTCTGTCCATGATTCTAAAATTTAGTAATTGAAAAGGGAAGATTCAGAGCTTTATATAGTCATGTCACGCTGGTCACATTGGATCCAACTGCTGAACATGCATCAGAGTTGCATTTGAATCACAGAATCATTTGATTCATCGAGAAGAGATCTATATCAGTGTTGCCTAATTCGTGATATGTTATGATACATAATACAGGTACGGGGTACAGAATTTTATACAATTTGCTATATGGGAGGGGTATACTTGGTATGTTATTTCCGTTCGCATGTTTTGATATATATGTATATATACACACACACAGAGATACATACATACATACATACATAAACACAATCCTGTGTAATATTATATGCAAAGAATAATTTATATTTCTAATATTATAATTCTTTGTAATCTTAGAATCCAGCCACCATTATACGTAGGTAAAAATTTTAATTCTTCCCTTTTTTTTTGGGGGGTAATAATTACTCTTTCCTATTTAATCTTACATCCTTGGTTTAAAAAAAATGACTCACCAACTCTTTTATACGTCAGATTTTTCTCTTCCTTAAATAATTTCTTTTAACATTTTTATCATATAATGACACTAAATTATTTCTTTAAAAAAAAAACTCCAAAGCGGAGGACAAAATAAAGTAGTAGAAGTGGACAAAAAGTTATGATTAATTTTGATCATATTTTTGCCATATCAGAATCCCTTTTACCTTTAACACTCTCCTCTAGAATCTTCCTCTTCAACACCTATCCCCAATTTTCAACTTACATGCTTATCAACGTCATTATCTCCTCTGATTATCTCCTCTTTGAACCCTCAAATCCAACTCCTATGTTCCACTACCCAATGGCTCATCTTCCTTCATTCATACCTCACAGCTCACATGATCCCTATATTTTAAAACCAAAATCCTCTACTCATCTCTTCTCTTTAACTTGTGCTGAAGGCTGAATGACTTGGGTTCTAGGACTGCAAAGGCAAAGAGGCGAGTTGCAGAATGCAAAGTACATAACTGCCATTTGTCTGTTCCAAGTATGTCATCCATATATACACCATAGTCTGACTGAACATTGCTCTGTTCACTGTGCCATTCAAGTACGCAAACATATTGCATTTTGGAATGGGCTTGGGATTCGCAGGGGCAAGGGACAAATTGGGCAACACTGATCTATATGCACTAATAGCAAGAGGTTGACACAAAAATGGATATGGTTTCCCTACTTATTTTCAAGAAAAAATTTTCCCTGAAAAAAATTTTTCAAAAAAAAATTTTCTTTTCTAGCAAAACAAACACTAAGAAAATTTTTTCATGTAACAAAACTTTTATAAATGCAGCAATATTTTCCAACAAAACAAATGGAAGCCTAAAGGAAAATAGAAAATGTCTTACATACCATTAAGTTTCTAGAAAAAGTAATATATAAAAATCCTGACTAGAAATGTGTGGGTTCAGAAAATTTCGATTTAATGGTGAGGGGTATGTGAGAGAGAATAGATTAAACCATCATATGCTGTAAATTGTCCCAAAGGACGTACTAATTTATGGTTATCTCCAACTCCACCTTAATGAATGCCTACATAAAGTATAAAACTGACCCATTTCTTTCTTCCTTTTTCTTCTTTTCAATTTCACCAAGTGACCAGTCTAAAAGACCACATATATAATTATAGCAGAGCATAATATGGCTTAGCATAGGAAGCCCTATGCATCACATGAATAAATTGATCCCTCTGATGAGTTAATTAAAAGAATTTCGACATCATTTTTTAAGGTACTGAAGAGCTATAAAGTGGGGGAGAGCAAATAAAAGCTACTGTGTAAAATATGACTTGAAGGAAAAATGGGAAAAGATCACACACCACAGCATTGAAGTAAACAGAGCGACAAACTGACCTGCCAGAATATAAAATTTGTGCTAATGGTCTGAGAAACAGCTTCATTGGCCCAGGTATCCCGATTAAGCTTCACAGAGTAACATTGTCACAAACCAATGATAATATGCATTTTATATATGTTTGGATGTGTGTTGTGTTACATACATATAAATATACATTAGAGAGAGCACCAATAATATAATACCATATGTGAGCTGAATTCTTTGGTAGATTGTATGTTCACCAAAAGCCATTTGTCCAGCGCGGAGGCAGCACTTTTTGCCTGCACTTAGAAGCCACACTAATTAAAACAGCTCTGACAACTAAGTGACCACTTAAAGAATCAAGAAATATTCAATAGTGCGTCCAAAAGTTATAATCACATCCCCTTGTAATTGGGATTAGTTTCAGACATGATCCACATGCAAACTAGCCAATATTAAGGAACCAATGAGACCAATGCTGGCTTAAGGCCTTAAACCAGATGAGATGATGTGGTAACTTTATAAGAGGCCACACTACCAACCACTCTCAAAATGAGAGGGGAACCAACAGTTTTTGAAGTTACATCTCAAACAGCTGACAAGGTCTCCAACATTAGACCAGCATGCCTTCATCAATCACATATTGATTAGATGTTGGATGTCAAAAGGAAACATTAGGCAAGTTGCCATGGGTAATCTGAACTGTACCTTATTATATGTCTCCCAGGGAGTAGTATAAATAGGAGTGTAGATCTAATAAAAACTCATCAGAAGTACTCATGGGACATGTTCGAGAAACCTATCAATTATTCAAGGATATGTCCTACAAATAAAGGGGAACTCCAATAGGATTAGGAGTTTATCATAAGCTAGGAGCTTTGGAATTCACCATTACCTAGAAGTCTTATCATTATCTTTAGGAGCTTATTTTGAAATTAATCTCAATTTTCAAAATATTATACATAAAAGAAAGTAAAGGGCTGCCATCGTGTGCAAGAGAAAGCATAGCCATCCCAGTATTTTGCTTTAACCCTATGAGCATAGTTAAGTTGAGCAATAGAACATTTTGGGTTTAACTTCAGTTCAATTTTATTTCTTCTGAGAGTGAGGAAATAAAATTCTCTGACGTTTAAATGTGATAACAGAAACAACATCCAAGAACAATTGACTGTTGGGAAGCTATTGGCTATCACAGAATGGGTCTCCAATCTCCAATATAGACATTATTTTTCAATTTTTGGTTCCTTCCTCCACTGCTTGGGCATTCGCCAATTAGACATCAGGGAGTAAGTCATTTAGCATAGAAGGTTGATTGGTCGGTCAGTCCTGGTTAGTGAGTAGGTCTTGAGTGGATTAAAAGAAAGTTTAGAGCCTAGCTGTTACTCTAGGAAAAGTCTAGGACACCTATAGGCCCAACAAAATGATTTAGTGGGTATCATGTGTTACACGTATTCTCTAAATCCCTCCTTTGGCTGTCCCTGTCAAGATTTAACAGGAGGTTGCATGTGTTAAGCATATAACTAGGAAGTGAGTCATTCCTTTATATAATAATGAGCTCTGCACTTCAATATTGCAATGTGCAACACAATGTACCACACACCATGGCTTCGCAGACCTTTGTGGAACAGCCATTACCAACTATGCTTCTAAAGAACATCCTAGGATCATCAAATTTTTATTCTAACAGAAAACATATTTTATATCGCAGCATCCACACAAAACAAACAAAGAAACACATTTACCTTATCAAATGGACCATTGAACATCAAATGAAAAGGAGGGCGATAAAGAGAAGCAAGATTGTCCCGAGAACTCTCTGCTGTAGAGACAGCACCTTGCTCAGACTCCCAAACCCCAGGACGTCTCATTTCCTCTTCAAAATTACGGAATGCAATTAAAGAGCTCCCTTCTTGAGAAGGGGGTCCTATCCTTGATGCCCTATATAAACGTTACAAAAAACAACTCGGTGAATAATTTGACAGACAAGAATCAACATTGCACATTAAGACAAAAGATAGGCAAAGACAACTTAACAAATACAAATATTAAAAACAATGATCAGAAACTACTACAACACAGCGAAAAGAAAAAAGACTGAAACCTCATTTTGGTCCTTCACAAATGGGGTATTTCTGAATTTAATCCCTCATGAAATTGCTTTCTCAACTTGATCCCTCACAAATTAGACATTTCTCGATTTCATTCCTTATAAAATTGCCTCATCAATTTAGTTCCTCATAGATGGGTAGTTTTCAATTTGATTCTCACAAATAAAACCATTATCAATAATGTCCTTCTATTAATCTACTACAAGTAAAATTAACAGATGTGATAACATATAACAATCACTTAGACACCGTTATATAATATGTAGATTAATAGAAGATTGATAATTAGTTTCATTAATAATAAATTGATAAAATGACGTTATTGATAACAATTTTATTTGTAAGGAACGAAATTGAAAGTACTTATCTGTGAGAAACTGAATCGAGAAAACTATTTTAGGAAGAGCCAAATTGAAGAATACCCTATCTGTGAGGGACCAAAACAGGGTTTTAATGAATAAATAAACCCAACTGACTGTGCCACAAAAACAGAACCAATTGAGTTAGTTTTCTTACAATAAATCATCAAACAGGTCGAATAAAATGAACCAAAGGAGCATAAATAAGGACACAAGATTAAGAAAAAACAACTATAAACCAAAACGAAATATAGAAAGTGACAACTGAAAAATATCAAGCATATATAGAGGCAGCATACAGATGCATAGTGAGATGCAATATGCAGGACAGAGGTAAATAACCTTGTCGTGCCAAAATGATAGATAAGTTAAGGTCCAAGAGATGCTTCTTAACTAGCCATTGCCAAAAAGTACACAACTACACATCACTTAAACAGAGTCCAATCCTTCCAGTCATAATAGCACTGGATATCTAGATTCAACCACAACAGTTCCATTGCGGTCTCCCTTTACATGCTCGTCGTTTCATAGACACACAAATGAAGGGAGAGAGAGTACTCATTGGATTTACAACAAAAGAGTATAGTATAATAGCAAAAGATGGAGGTTCCTTATCCAAAGTTCTTACTTTTCATAATATTTACTTATACATATATCAATATATATAATTTGACCCTGGCATGCCAAAGGTACAGAAAGAAAATAACAATATCGTAGATGAAATCACCATAAGCAAAATCGCCCTTGTTATATGCAGATCACTGAAATTTAATATCTTCCCTATGTGTGAGCCAAAATAAATTTCCACTTCTAGAGTTATGTAAAAACAAGCTTTATAAAGCAAAATCTATGACAAAATGTTTTCCTGCATAAGTAAAAGGAAAAAATTAAATTGAAACGAAAGGCTAACCATTGAGGTTGGACCGAAGTGGTACCAAAGTTAAGATCAAATGAAGTACATCAAAGATGCAATTCAAAGAATAATAAAAGCACTAAATAGACAGCTCAATCGAAATAAATGGCTTAGATTTCCCAGGAAAGCAAAGGACAAAATAAAATGAAACATACCCATACAGCACCGCATCATCATAAAGAGTTTCCCTCTTAACAGGTAATGGAGGGCGTACTTCATCTCCGTCATTGTGGCCACTACTTTCATTTGCAGTATCCTTTCTCAGTTCACTGAATTAATTTATAGAAGGGAACAGTGTTAAGAACAATCAACAAATGATACTGATTTAAACAAAAAATGTCAGTCGATGCCTATAATACCTTGAAGGTTGATCAGTCCAGGAATCAACTTTTTCAGCAGGAGGGTTATGTGATGATGATAGCAGTGCCCCTGCCCCACCTTCATTACCAACCAAAAACAGTTGAATAGCTTCCTCAAGTTTCCAACTTGTAGCCTGTTCAGACATCATTCTTTAGAATTCTACCTGATAGTAATTAATCCTTCAACAATATATACGATAAAAGCTTGATAATTTATCTTTATCTGTTTCAATTATTACTTTATTTTCCTAATTTCTCAATGTCTTACAGGTTAATATTCTATGGAACGCCTCTATCTCCGACAAATCTTGAATTCAAAGCAGCAGTCGTCTAAAAAATTCATCCAGAATAAACTTCTTTTTTCTGCCTTCCTCCAAAAATAAAATATCTATTTCGACTACCAATCAGGAACGCGCTTTTCAGCCGCAAAAGAACTAGGTGTTGAGTCTCTTTGTTTCTTCACTAACACTCCCCTCTACGACGGAGAATACAATATTCCAGCAAAATCAAGGAAACACATTAACTTTCAGGACGCATAAATGCTAAAATTAAAATTCCAAGCATAGCCATTCTTTTCCAGGTCAAAGAAAACAAAATATATATATAATTTTTTTTTTATGGTCAATAGATGCAGAAGAATCGGAAATATCAATGTTTATAAATTGTTAGAGCAAATTAGATGAGATATATAAAAGAAAAGGTTCGCAATAGGAGAACCTGCAAGAACTGTCTGGCCGTCTCTGCGGTTTGCCCCTCGGCAATCTCTAGGAACGACGAGACCATAATCTGTTGGTCATTTGCGGACAACATTCCCTCCATTGTCTCTCTCCAAATCGAAGCCCTGAGAGCTTCGATGTTGAAATAGCACAGCGATTTCCACTAGGGTTTCGCAAGAGTGCGACCCGCTAATCGTCTGTTTACTGTGCTAGAATCTGCTAAACTTGTTGAGAAACTGGAAAGAAAAATATAAATCACCAAACTTTTTTCTATCTAAAGAATAAGAATGAGAAGTCAGACTAAAACGATTTAAACTGATTCATCAAATAATAATAATAATATCTATCTTTTAAAATTGGTGTGACCAAAACAGTATAACTTAGCGGCTTAAAACCCGTAATTATTTACTTTTATAATCGCCAGTGGATATTGTGGATTGACATGTATTAATGCATGCTGGTGATTTTTTTTATTTTAATTTTAGTATAAATTTTGTTATTTTTAATCCCCTATCAAAATGTTAGTTGTAATTTTAAAAGATGTACTGCAGTTTCATGTAGTCAAGTAGACTACATGCACTTTTAATTTTAAAATTAAGTTAAATATGAGAATTTTTAAGGATTGATTATGCTTTATATGATAATTTCTTTGTTAGACGAAATGACATTAACGCAGCTCCAAAATCCAAAGCAATATAGGAAGGGAATTATGTTTATAATTTATAATTTAAATTTAAGTTAAAGCGAAAGATTTTTTAGGACTATGTTCCATATGCGATTTTATTATTTTAGACCAAAAGATGTAAAACAACTCCAAAGCCCTAAGTTAAGAGTGTGTTTAAATTGTGGAGAATAGATTGAAATGAAAGAAAAGTGAGGTTTTAATTTTTAGCATTTTTTTGTTTATATTTTGTAGGTAGAGAAATTTTGAAATTTTTAAAATAAATTTAATTCAAAAATCATCAGGGAAAGAAATCTCATACATGATAAAATTCTTATCTGATAAAGTGCACTCAATCCCTAGGAGAAGTAACTACATTCTCACTCTGTATTTTGCTTTATTTTTTTGCTAGGGTTTAAAAGCTACCCTAGTCTCTTATTTACATCTCTTAAGGAAAAATCTAATAAGATATTGATAACTATATGGTGACCCTTATGGATAATATTTTTTAAAATTAATAGAATATGATAGCTCATATTGAATTTTAAAAATTCAAGATTTAAATTAACTATTAGATAATAATTAGTTATTTTAATGTTTTAAGATAATAATTAATTATTTTAATAATTTAATTAATTATCTTAATTAGATTAACAAGTTGGTCAAGTCATATATTGGGTCATGCCATCGTGAACACTAAAAAATCTAACATTTTTTCCTCAAAATATGTTTAGATTGAAAATAAATTGATGAGAATAAAAACAAATGCTAGATTTGAATTTAAATTAAAAAATGCCAAAATTAAAATTCCACTTCGCTTACAAAGACACTACCCGGAACTCTAAAAGAGAGATGAAAAATATAAGTACACCATTTTGACTTAATTTGTAAACACCCCCTCAATTTTAAAATTTGAAATTGCACCCCTAAACCATTTTTTTAGGGACTAATTTAGCCTCCCAAAAACGTTCATCCTTTAGCATCAGGCCCGAGAAATTTCATCCTAGATCAAGGCTTTTTTTTATTTAATATCTTAACCATCTTTATCTACATTTAGACCAATGGAAGCAAGTAATATGGTAAGAAAAAGAGCGTAATGAAATCTCTATTGAAAGAAAATTGATAAAAGATTGTAAATATTGAAGAGTGAAAGTTTATATTGTTCCAACACATAAAAACAAGAATAAATACCAAAAAAAAAAAAAGAATTTCAGTGTTATCAAAATACCACCAATTGATTAATTTTGTGAGGCAGGTACAACTTTGCCCAGAATGAAAGAGTTGTCTTGTTTTTCTGTGTTCATTTTTGTTTTTAAGTATATTCAGTGGCCAAAAGAAAATGTATACTTCCCATTGGTAAATTGCTAAGTTACTAGGTGCAGTATGTCCAAGATAAGAATTGGAATTCTTTGTTTTTCAGTCTAAGCAGTACCAAGATTTTTTGGTGTTTAGCTCAGACTAAGATTTTTTGGTGCTTAGTGCTGAGTACCAATCTAGACTTTTTAGATTTTTTTTTATTTCAGCCAACTATTTTTTATATTTTTATTTAAAATATAAAACAAAGCAAAAAAAAAATGGATGGAATTTAAAAAATAAACAATGAATAAAGGAAACTCTCCACATCTGGAGGGTCCCAAGGTCCACTATCTTCAAGATACAACGGCCTAACTGCTCGGTTTTTTTTTTTTTCTCTAAAGGACTTTCACCAACCCACATACTTTTTACCCACTGACACAATAGTATATATTACACATTTTAACAATCTATCATTTTGTCGTGCCATAAACGTTGGAGATAAAGGCATCACAGAGACTTAAATGTTGGTTTGTTAATGGGTTTAATCGCAATTTAGGCCTCTCGAAAACTCTTGGCCGTCGGTCGTAAAACAAATTCAAATGCTTTTTTTTTCACACGCTTTTTCATAACTTTGTTGGTAGTTGAAATAATCACATTTTTATAATAATATTCCAACAGTTTCGGGGACTACTAATTTTTTTTTTTCAAACTTGAAAATATTTACAAATGACTTATAGTTAAAAGAGTCCACAAGCATTCTTCGTAAAGAAAAATTATGATGGCTTTGAGTTTAATTCCATGTCTTACCCTTATTTCATACAATTTTTTCAGAGAGATTGTGTCATATTTTTTGTTTGTTCATATACAAAAAGGTCCTTAGCCATCAACAGAAGATTGGGGAATATATTGGGGAAATTTTATTTTATCCTTTGGAACAAAATTATAATTTTAGTACAATAATATGAAAATATAACACAACAACCCTTGAACTAAGGCTTACAACTTTAGTATAAATCAACTTTAAATACAATAAAACACTTCCTGAGAAAAATCATAGGTTCACAAGAGAAGATGCCAAAAGAATGGAAGAGAGAGCTTTTCTGAAATTTAATTCTCTATGTTTTCTCTTTCAATGATGTTCTCAAATTGTATCTCTGTATCCCTTTTTTGTGTGTTCTAAAAAAGAGATTACACTATCATTCAATCTCATAAAATCAAGTCAGTTGTCTTATCCCACTAAGATAATGTAATTGACTTATATTTTGAATTTCTAAATAATTCAAAATAAATTGTTAGATAACAATAACTATTAAATTAATTAATCACAAAATAATTAATTATTCCTTTTGCATTTTCTTATTAAATCTAGGTTAACCCATCACGAGTGGTCTAATAATCAAGCATATTCTACATGCACTTGATGAGATGAAAACATACAACTTTCTACTCTTCTTGAAATTTCATATTAGGTGCTCTATCCTGACCATTTGGATATAGTATTCATGAGCTCTCTTATATTAGGAATCTTATTACAGAACTAGTGTAAGAGATTATTACCCTTAAATATATGTCAAGCACTTATATTTGTGCCTTGGATGCTCTAGATTCACCAATATACATTCTATTCTTGGCAAATCTAATCCCTCTAAGTTTTAGTATTACTAATATTGCCTTTCTCATATGTATAGTATTTGCACTTGTGATGTATTCAAAATAACTTCATAACAAACATATGTTACATACTAGCATAGTTATATATATCTTAGGTGATCTTCTTTTCATCCACATATCACTCAGATCAAAATTAACTGCATTTTTTGGGTTAATCCTTTATGTTAAAATTATTGCAACCACAAGATGTTTGTTAAAGTAGTAAACATTAAGTCATCTCCTTATGATATTGTAAAAATCATAATGACATCTATGAAAGGATTTATTCATTTATAAGACTTACACAATAATGAAGCAGGAATTTATTCACTTACTTCCCAATTGTAGTCCTTAAGCAGATGTAGTATGAATTCTATGCTACAATATTTCTTTTTACCTTGTAAGAGTGTATGTTGATTTTATTTATTTGTTAATATCATAAAATTTTAGTCTAGACACACACAATATATAACTTGAATATTATCATTCTACTTGTTGCAAGTATTATAGAAGGTATGGTTCTATAATTTGATCTATATAATTATACTTTTGTTGGATTTCATCTCAACCTACTCCTTTTCTTTCGTCAAAGTGACATATTTTTATTTTGTTTCTTTCTTTGTTATATCAGTGCTTCCATTGCCTAGCATAATGAATATAAATGTCTAATCTTTGCTTACTTCTCATGCCAAAAGCAATTGCTCGTATGAGAAAGCCAACCTTATCAACTTGTATGATATATCATCGTATTGTGTATACATTATCTATGATAATGGCACTATATGATGAAATGAAAAATATTTAATTTATTCAATAATTAGTTTTTATATAGAATGTGTTACTTTATATTCTATGCATACCAATAGATTTTACATGCTCTATATACATATTTATAGGTATAGGCTTAGTAAGGGGATTTGTTAACATCTTGTGCATAGAAATATACTTTATAGTAACACTTTTTTCTGTTATTGCTTCTCTAACAAAATTATACTTTGTGTCCATGTGTTGTGTTTTGCTATGACACTTAGGATCCTTGGTATAAGCTATAACTACTTGACTTCCACAATTCATTCATATTAGACTTAGTGTCTAACCAATAATCCTTAGATGTTCTATGAAATTTTTTAATCATATAGCCTCTTGTACTACTGCAGAATATGTTATAAACTCTGTTTCCATGATCGATAATGTGATGCATGTTTGCTCTTTGTTCTTTATGATATCGCTCTATTATTCAGCAAGAATGTGTATCCAGATGTCGATTTTTGCTCATCAAGGCCTTCGCCCCAATCTACATCAGAGCATTCTACCAAACACTTATCACTTTCTTCATAACATAATGTATAGTCAGTAGTACCCTTCAAGTATCTTGAAATAGCTCTCAAATGCTTTTAACCTGAATTTGAATGATAATAGCTCACAAGGCCAACTGCAAAGCAAATATCTAATCTTGTATTCATCATTGCCTACATTAAGTTGCCAATAATACTAGAGTAAGGAACTCTTTCCATAACTTTCTTTCCAAATTCTATCTAAGGACACATCTCACATCTTATATTCTCGCCTCTTATTATAGGTGTATCCATGAATTTGTAGTTTTTTATATTGAATTGCTTAAGAATTTTCTTAACATAATTCTCTTACAAAAGAGAAATTAACTTCCCTAAGCAATTTATTTGGATTTTCACTCTAAGAATATATTTTTCTTCACTTATATCATTTATCTCAAAATTTAAAGATAGTCATTCTTTAACAATTAAAATCAATTCTATACTATTCTTAGCTAATAGTACACCATCCACATAAGGGAGCAGTATTATAACATTACCTTTAAGCCACTTAAAATAAAATAATGGTTCTTATTAATCATTTGAAAATCATATGAGGCCATTACTTGATGAAATCTCAAATACTGTTATCTAGATGATTATTTCAATCCATAAATGAACCTTTAAAGTTTACAAATATTTTTTTTTCTATTCCTTTTTCAATGAAACTTAAAGGTTGTTTCATATAAATTTCTTCATCTAGCTCTCTGTTTAAGAATGCACATTCATTTGTCATAGTTTCAAATCTAAGCTTATAACTATAACTAGAATTAATCTAATCAAACTAAATGGACACAATAAGTGAAAAGGTATCTTCATAATCTATACCTTCCTATTATGTATACATCTTAGCAATTAAGTGAGTCTTAAATCTTTCATTAGATCCATTTTATTTCCTTTTAATTTTAAGAACCTACTTATTCCCAATTGCCCTTTAGCTAAATGGTAAATCAACTAGGTGTCAAACTTTGTTTGTTCTTATAGAATTCATTTCTTTTGCCATTGCTCTTTTCCATAAGGCATGATAAAGTCTCCTGAACTATATTTAGCTCTCCATCATCTTGCAAAATAACTATGAGCGCTATCCCTTTGATCTCAAAATGTCATTTAGGCATACTTTTGTGATTACTCTTACATAATAGGATAGATGATGCAACATTTTCACTTTGCTTTAAATTCTCATTTAGTTGCCTAAAATTCCCATTTAGATTAGTAGTATAAGATATAATTGTTTATTTCTCACTTTCTTGATCAGGTGTCTTGTAAAGAAAGGTGCTTCTCTCATTTCACCTTCACTAGAAAACTCATTTTCTAAAAATATGGTGTCTCTAGACTCAACTCAGTTACACTTTCATCTTTATTTTCACCAATGAAGATATACTCTTTTGATTGCTTTGAGTATCTAAGAAAAATATATTTCTTACCTTCTAGGCCTAACTTCCCATACTTATAGGAAGTATCATGGATATAAGTAGTTGATCCTCATAATCTTAAAATGCTTAAATATGGTATACATTTTATCCATAATTCATAAGGTGTGGAAGTAATTGGCTTAGAGGGCACTAAGTTAAGTATGAAGGCAGTAGTTAACAATGCATCACCCTAATATGAAATGGGCGAATTTGCTTGCACCATCATTAACCTAACCATTTCAAGTAAAGTCCTACTTCTTTTTTCAATAACTCCATCTTATTGTGGAGTATAAAGAATCATTAATTGTCTTATTATGCCTTTTTTCACAAAATTCTTTAAATTGTTCAAATAGGTATTTGCATCCTTGGTCAATTTTTAAGGTTTTAATTTTCTTATCTAATTGATTCTCAACCATATTCATATAACACCTCAAGCATCAAGTGCTTCTAACTTATGAGAGATCAAATAAACTTGGTCGTATCATGAATAATCATCATTGAAGGTAATAAAATAACTTGCTCTGTGTCTCACCCTCACACTTATTGGACCACGTACATCAGAATGGATTAATTATAATGGATATTCTATCCTAGTTCCTTTCTTAAATAGTTTTTTAATTACTTTACTCAATAGGTGTCATACCTTATTATATAGCATTTTTCCTACTACAAATACTTTATATAGAACTTAGAGGAATCAATGGAAACCTGAACTGATTAAATTTTCTTTTTAAAAACTTCCTCATACAATTTCACTATTCATTTGGTCATTTTTAGAATTTTGTCCAACCTTGAAAATACATAATTAATTTTAAAAAAAATCGTATGAAGTTGGTTCAGGGCTTTACTTCAAGCTCTCTAAGTCCTTTACAAGGGAAAAATGCTTACTTAGTGGAGTACATATAAATTCATATAAAGTTGCCCCTAAAACAAACTAGATAGTTCTACCCTTCATTTGTCATATTATTATGACTTTGCCTTTATATAAGCACAGGTATCATTGCATTTTAGGCACGCTAGTCATATTCTTTTTACTTCCGGGTTAGGTATATATATGGCTTTCTGTTATATACCCTATTATCATACAGTATTATAACACAACTCATACATACCATAATCCAAAGATATTTAATTACATGACAAAATGAAACAAAAGAAGAATAGGCACCAATAGTTTCAAGAAATAAAATCCATTAATCACCATTGAGGCTTTGTAACTTATGTAACCCCTATTTGCTAATCATGGTCAGTTGGTAACCTCTGTAACTCCCTCAGAGACTTTAATTCCTTGTCTACCCCATGGCTAGTATAAATAGGTTGCTTCCTATGTTTTTTTGGCATCACGAAAATAAAAATCATTTTGTTCTACTTAGTTGAGTAGTTCTCTTCGGTCTTTGAACCATTTTGGTATCAGAGCGAGGTTCTAGGTTCAGTTTGAGAGTATAGAGACAAGAGGTGAGGAAGGAGAGTCAGAAATTAGCCTAAACAAGTGAGTTTTCCAGATGTGCCGCTACTGCCACCATCGAAAACACCATTTTTGGTCATTTTTTGGCCAAACGGACATCGCCATCATGTTCAGAAGGTCTAAAAACCTTGGATTGGAGTTTCTTGTCGTTAGAAACCACCCCACGCGCCACTACTAGAGAATCCTCCAGTCAGCAACAGATCAACCATCCAGCGACTGACACGTGTCACACCTACTACATCACGTTGACCAGTCAACCAGAGTTCCTAAAATTATAGTTTGACCCCTAAAATTTTCTTTATTTACATTTCAGCCCCTAAACTTTTCATAATTTCATTTTGACTATGAAATTTTCTAAAATTACGCTTTGATCCTTAAAATTTTCAAATTTTCACTTTTGCCCCCATATTTTCCCAAATTATCTTTCCATCCCTAAATTTTCTAAAATTACTAATCTACCCCTATGCTTTGATAATTGCATTTTTTGCCCTTAAACACTAACACTGTAGTTAGTTAAAACGCCACCATGATGTCGACTAGTTCATGAAGTTGAGATGGAAGACTTGAGACATCGAATTAAAGTTATACAAGGAATTATAGACCTCTAACGGGCTCAGTTAGAGGATTGACAAGGAAACAGAGATGATTTTGATGATAGTTCTTCATCCGTTAGAAATCACCGTTTGCGACGACAAACATTTCGCAACAGCGATATTAAGGTGGAAATACCTGACTTTAAAGGGAAACTCCAGCCATATGAGTTTGTTGATTAGCCACAAATTGTGGAATGAGTGTTCGAGTACAATGAAGTGTCGGACGATCAGAAAGTTAAGATTGTCACCATGAAGCTGAAGAAACATGCTTCCATTTGGTGGGAGAATATCAAGAAAAGACGTGAAAGGGAAGGTAAAAGTAAGATTAAAACGTGGGACAAGATGCGACGAGAGCTCTCACGTAAGTTTCTTATTGAAAATTATTATCAAGATAACTTTATTCAGTTACATAATCTTTAACAAAAGGCTTTGTCTGTGGAAGAATATACCAGGGAATTTGAAAAGCTAATGATGAAGTATGATATCCAAGAAAAAGAGGAGCAAACTATAGCTTGATACCTTGGAGGATTGAATGCCAACATTGCCCACCCAGTTCAGCTTCAACAATATTAGACCTTAGATAACATCATCCGGCTAGCTATCCGAATCGAGAAGTAGTTGTCGAAGAAGTCATCATATCAGTCAATTTCATCTACTAAGATTCCTTTTAGTGGTTGTAAGCTACAAGATCAACCTAGCTCTTCAAGCAAACCTCTACCAAGAGCTGTTAAGGGCTCTGGTTCCAAAGCAATTAAATGCTTTAAATGCCAAGGAATGGGTCACATCGCTTCGGAGTGCCCCAATCGAAAGGTCGTCACCAATATCAAAGGAGATGCTTATGACACATCTGAGGACGCAAAAGATGAAGAGCCAGTATTTGATAACCAAGAACCAGTGTATGACAAGGAATTTATTTCTGCAGATCAAGGAGAGTCAGTGGTGGTTAGACAAAGCTTGCACACAACTTAAGCCAAGGAGGAACCTTAGCTACGTCACAACATTTTCCATACACGTTAGATAGCTTAAGGGAAAGTTTGTGATGTCATTATTGACAACGGAAGCTATGAGAACGTAGTGTCCAATTACATGGTAGAAAAGATGAAGTTGCCAACCCAAAATCACCCCCATCCTTACAAGCTACAGTGGCTTAACAAAGGAAGTAAGGTAAAGGTTTCTAAGCATTGTCTTGTTAGTTTTTCCATTGGCAATAAATTCTAGGATGAAGTTTGGTGCGAAGTTGTTCCTATGGATGCCTGTCACCTTCTTTTGGGGAGACTTTAGCAATATGATCGTCATGCTCTCTATGATGGTTATGCAAATACCTACTCCTTCATGAAAGACAAAGTGAAGATAAAGCTAGCACCTTTGCCACTCGACGAATACAGCCAAAACACAAAGGAAGCCAAGTCATTGGCGTCCTTAGTTACCAAAGAGGAATTCAAAGTGACAAAGTCAAAAGCTCAAGTGTTGAGTTTGATTCTGGTACTTAAGTCGAACGCTGAGGCTACTACTCCAACAGAAGTTCAACAACTGTTAGCTGAGTTCTTAGATGTGATACCAGATGACATTCCACCGGGATCACCACCTATGCAAGACATCTAACACGCCATTGATTTTGTTCTAGGAGCGGTCATTCCTAATAAGCTTGCCTACAGAATGAGTCCCCAAGAACATGCAAAGGTCCATCGACAAGTTGAAGAATTACTAAAGAAAGGGTTAGTTCGTGAAAGCATCAGTCCTTGTGCCGTACTTGTGTTGTTAGTACCCAAGAAATACGATAGTTGGAGAATGTGCATCGACTACCGAGCAGTTAACAAAATCACTGTCAAGTACCAGTTTTCGATACCTAGGCTTGATGACATGCTAGATCAGTTGCATGGTGCTACTGTTTTCTCCAAAATTGATCTTCGTAGTGGATACCATTAGATCCAAATTCATCCAAAAGATGAATGGAAGACTGCCTTCAAAACTAGGGATGGTTTATATGAGTGGATAGTGATGCCTTTTGGGCTAACGAATGCTCCTAGCACATTTATGTGCCTGATGAATCAGGTACTCCATCCTTTCATCAACAAATTTGTTATTGTTTACTTTAACAATATTCTTATTTACAGTAAGACTAAAAAGGAGCACTTTGAGCACTTATGGCAAGTTTTGCAAGCTTTGCGAGAACAGAAACTTTATGCTAATTTAAAGAAGTACACTTTCTTGACCGAGGAAGTTGTTTTCTTAGGCTATATTATCACTGCAGAAGGCGTTTGAGTCGACCCCCGGCAAAGTTGAGGCCATTAACAGTTGGCCAACCCTGAGATCTATCCAAGAAGTCTGAAGTTTTCAAGGATTTGCTTCTTTTTATAAAAAGTTCATCCGAAATTTTAGCTCCATTGCTGCATCGCTCACAGACTGCATTAAGGATTTTAATGGATAGAGCAAGCCCAGAAAAGTTTTGGAGAATTGAAGAAGCATCTAATAGAAGCACTTGTACTAGCCTTTTCTAATTTTGACCAGGTGTTCGAGGTCAGCTGTGATGCCTCTAACACTAGAATTGGTGCTATTTTAAGCTAAAAGGGACATCCAATTGCCTTTTTTAATAAAAAACTCAATGATGCTAAGTTGAAATACTCTACCTATGACAAGGAGTTCCATGCTATTGCTCGAGCTTTACAACATTGGAGTCATTATCTGCTAAGCAAGAAGTTCATTCTCTATTCTGATTATGAAGCCCTCAAGCATTTAAATTCTCAATAGAAGATCAATCGTAGACATACTGCTTAGAGTGAGACCTTGCAATCTTATCCATTCATGCTCATGCACAAGGCTAGAGTCTTGAATTCAGTAGTTGATGCTCTTAGCTGTCGGCATGCTTTGCTATCTACAATTCAAGCCAAAGTTGTTGGCTTTGAGCTAGTCAAAGAACTATACCAGGATGATCTTGATTTTAGAGGAGCATGGGAAGCAACTAAAGACCAACCTTTTCCCCAGTATTACAAGCATGAAGGGTTTTTGTTCAGAGGTAAAACCCTATGTATTCTTCAATGTTCATTAAGGGAAGCAATAATTTGGGAAGCTCATAATGGTGGATTAGCAGGACACTTTGGTCGTGACAAAACTGTGGCCTTAGTAAACGAGAATTTCTATTGGCCAAGGCTTGAACGAGATGTTAATAGGTATATACAGAGGTGTAGGACCTATCATTTGGCTAAGTCCAAAAGCCAAAACACGAAATTATACATGCCCCTTCCTGTTCTAGAAGCTCCTTGGGAAGATGTGAGCATGGATTTTGTCCTTGGTTTACCACGAATGTGGAGACAAAAAGATTCTATAATGGTAGTTGTGGACCGTTTCTCTAAAATGGCTCATTTCATTCCCTACCAGAAAACAAATGATGATATGCAAATTGCTGATCTATACTTTAAGGAGATTGTTTGTCTCTATGGCATTCCAAAGACTATCACATCTGATCGTGATGTTAAGTTTCTTAGCCACTTCTGGAGAACTCTATGGAAAAAAATAGGAACTAGGCTTCAATTTAGAAGTGTTAGCCATCCTCAAACAGATGGACAAACTGAAGCCATAAACAAGGTTCTTGGCAATCTTCTTCAAAGCTTTGTGGGGAAGAATTTGAGGCAGTGGGATCTTATTGTTGCTCAAGTTGAATTTTCTTATAATAATTCAATCAATCAAGCCACTGGAAAGTGTCTATTTGAAGTTATTTATGGCATTCGTCCTCTCAGTCCCTTAGACTTGGTTCCTTCACCTAATAAGTAGAATTATAGCGCAGATGCAGACCAAAGGCCTAAAGAAATACAGAAGCTGCATAAATAGGTTCGTGAAAGAATTCAGAAGCAGAATTTGAAACTCAAGTCTCAACAGGACAAGCATCAGAAGCAGCAGATTTTTAATATGGGAGATTTGGTTTAGATTCATCTGAGGAAAGAACGTTTTCCTAAACAACTTAATGCCAAGTTATCCCTTAGAGCTGATGGTTTATTCAAAATTGTGTAGAAGATCAACAACAATGCTTACAAAGTGGAATTGTCTAGAGCTTATGGTGTTTCGACTACTTTCAATGTTACTGACCTGTCCCTTTACTTCGATGATGACGCTGATTTTGACTCGAGGGCGAGTCTCGTCCAACACAGGGCAGATGAAAAGGAAGACGAATAGGCACCAACAATTTCAAGAAATAAAACCCATTAATCACCATTGATGCTTTGTAACTTATGTAACCCCTGTTTGCTAATCATGGTCAGTTGGTAACCTCTGTAACCCCCTCAGAGACTTTAATTCCTTGTCTACCCTATAGCTAGTATAAATAGGTTACTTCCTACATTATTTTGGCATCACAGAAATAAGAATCACTTTGTTATACTCAGTTGAGTGTTTCTTTTCGGTCTTTGAACTACAAAATGTGATGCATAAAAGTAAGGTCCTCAATTTATGCCTCCACACCTTTTGCCCTTTCTTTGCTTGAACTCGAACCTAGTATGGGTTATATTTGGGGTAAGATTATGAAATCTTAGTAGTAGTAAACCAGTTTCATTCACAAGCAAGCATGTCAGTATATAACATAATGCCAATCAAGGTGTCGCATACCACATAGTAATACAAAGAATTTTATACAAGGCTAAGTACAATCTAAGTATACATGTCTCATCTTATAGCATAAATGACAACTTGATATAGCATAACACTCATCATTATACAAATATACAAGCTTAAAGAAAGAGAAAGAAAAACTACTACCTTAGCAAACTTTGCTCCTCAAGCCTTAGAAATCGGTTTACTTGCTTTTGGAGTTCCCAAGCAAATATCAAACCCTATAATCATAATGATAATTTATTACAATCAACACATAAAACTTAACTTCTAAAGTAGTATGACCCTTTTAAACTCATTGGAATTGGAAAAATTCAACTCCTTCCCTTCCAATCCACTATGGCCAAAGAGTGTGTATTTCATGGCCAAAATTTAAAAATTTTATTCCATGAGTTTTGAGGGCTTTGCCATAGGTATTCATAGCTAAAAACATCCTTTTGTATCCATTGGAATGGATAAAATTATCAAATTTCAGCCTCAACAATACGTTTTGGTCATAACATAACCTAGCTCCATTTTAGGCCCAAAAGTTAATTTCTTTGGTTCTAAAAATTCCATAGCCTCTTCCTTTATGTTTTAGGACTTGAATTTGGTATATATGACTTTAGGACATTAAGAAAACACCATACAAACTTTGAGAAAATTCGGACAACATCTCCCTAACATTTTGCATTTTCCCAAAAATTACAATCTTTGTATTTTTCAAAGTTCCAGCACATAACAAAAATGGATAAGCTCATTTGGCCTCTATAGTCAATATATAAACTCCATTCCTAGGCCTTAATATTCAACATATAAACTCCATTTCTAATCATCCATATGCTGTTCAAAAGTGGCCCATAGGTAGGGTTTAACAAAACTAACTTAAACCATGTGATTTTCAAGTGCAAGGTGGAGAAAACTTACTCTTTAAGCTTAATCCTTGCTTCCTTTGCTTTTCTCACACTAAAATTCCTTCTTTTCCCACTTAGAGCAACATGCCACCTTGAAGAAAGGATGAAGATACAGCTGCCCTTTGGAGAAAATGATTGGAGGATGAAGAAGATGAAGAAATTTGGTGAAGAATGGTGGTAGTTTTGCTTAATTTCACTTCTTCTTCCACTTTTCCTCCCTCTTTCTTTTTCTTCACATTTTTCTCTCCCTCTCCCTTATTTGTGGCGTGAAAATGGTGGAATGGAGGTGAAGGAGATGAACTTAAATGAAATTAAATGGTCATACCAAATTTGGATCTTGGATCAACCTTTTCAAGATCAAATCTTAGCCATCAATTTCTTTTTTCTTTTGATTTTCTAATTTAATGACTAAATATCTTCTTCCCAAAATTCCTTGGCCACATACTTGGATGCTTATTCTTAGCCCTTAAGTTATGGTAATTTAATGGTTGGCAACCATAGTTAATTTTTTTAACTCAACCATGGTTAATTTCTAACTTAACCATGGTTAATTTCTTACCTAACCATGGTTAATTCTTTAAACTAACTAAAATCCTTTCTTTCTTTCCTTTTTATTTTATATTTATATTTAGGTTTTATCTTTTCTAAAGCCCTAATTGTATCTTTTTTCCTCTTATTGGGCCTTTAGAATTGGCTATTAGACCTTACAGTAGTTTAAAAATCGGTGTCTGGACCCGATTAAAGTGTTACAGTACAATATATACCTTTAGACTTTCTAAAATTTATAAATATTATTTACTCTACTTTCTGGTCATACTGAGCCTCAAACATGGATCAGGGGCCCTCAAACTCGATCCTTATAAATTTTGGTGTCAATCGGACATCCGGGTCTTTAGGTGTAATTTTCACCGTTCTATATTATGATTGTGTTCTAAAATTTTTATTTATTGCAATTTAGTCTCTGAAACTCCTTCAAGGTTTTTTAGCCCTTTAACTATTTCTATTTCCATGGTTGTTACAACTTCCTCTTTCTATTTCGCTCATGGCCACTGATTGGGCTAATCGGATCCCGTCCGACCATTTGGACAACATGGCGTCATCGGACTCATCTCATTAAATGGAGTTTAACCGTAGGTCACGGATTTCTGAGATTCCTGCCCAATTTTTTTATATTTGCACCTAAAGCCATGAATAGAGGGTGAAATTAGGGTTCCTTGAACTTTCGGGTAATCTATACATTTTTCCCGGCACATAACTTTTCTTTGCATTTTAGTCCCTAACTTCTTCATACTTAACCTTGGAGACTCTTTGGGACTTTTTTTTTATCTTTTTTTTTTCATCTATTTTGGCCCCAAATTTAAGGCACCTCTGGCCTTGACTCATCATTATTTGTGGTCTAGAATATTATTCTAATTTTATTAGACCTCAATTTACTCTATTTAGCGAACTCCCTTTTTGTATCCAGTGAATTTTGTACGTTGACGAAGAAACCGTATGTTACATTTCTCGTGTTTTCTTACGTTTTTTTTGCATTTTTGAGGGACTGGATATTACAATAGGCAATGCTTACATAGGGACATTTTTCAGATAGAAATTAATCCTAGTAATCATTTTTTTTAGCCTATCCATTCATTCTTAGCCTATATGGCATATCCTAACATATTAAACGTTCATATATGTTGAAAGATATGTGGATGTGTGTGCATGTGATATGTTAGGATATTGTTAACCATTATATTTGCCACTGTATTTGGTTAATTTTTAGGATTAGGATATTTTTTGTTTTATATCCTATTTTGTTAAGATCTAATTGGCTATGATGAGGCCTTTTTTCTCTATTTATGTACTATCATTCAAAAGAATAAATTATTGAAAAATAGCGATTCAGAACTCTAATTTTGACATGGTATCATAGCCATCTAATGTCCTGAATGTCAAAGTCCATAAAAGGGTAAAACACGATGAGCTTTGAGCGATCACCTTCTATGGACACACACCTTATAATCATCTTCAGAGAGTGCTAATTGGCTTAACCTCAAGAGTCTAGCTGCCATTCAGCATCTTTGCCACATACTATTAAGCCCTACTACCTTCTATCACACATGTTAATGCATGAGGGCTTATCATGCACCATCATTCACTGTTATTTGTCTAAAGATGACCAACTCAACTTCCTCTAATGATTTGAGAAGATAGTCATTGGAAGTTCATACCCCTTAAGTGCAAACCTTATCCAAAAGAACATTAACAAAAACATGAAAGCATATTAATATGTCTTGCCCCATAAAGCTAGGAATGGTTTATCAATTCATGCAAATAAAGACAATGGGATGATAAGCACCTATTTCAGGTCACATTTGAAAATTTTGTTTATATAGGATTTATTGCCCAATTAGGTAATTATTTTAGTACTTTTAGTTTGTATACCCAGAGAAGTAGTACATAGGTAGTTGACTTTGGGGCTACTGATCATATGACGGATAATATTTCTTACCTTGATGAATTTACTCCTTGTAAAGAAGAATTAATTGTCAAAATAATCTATGGTTCTCTTTCAAAAGTTGCTAAATTTAGTACAATATGATTAATAGACTCTTTTATACTTAAAATTGTTCTCTTGGTTCCTAAATTGGCTTGTAATTTACTATCCATAAATGAAATAGCTAGAGACCTTGATTGCACTACTCATTTCTTCTTTGGTAGATGTAAATTTTAGGACTTAGAGTTAGGAATGACAATTGGCAGTGCTGAAGAGTGTGTGAGTCTTTACCTTATTCAAGGAGCTAATAAGTCCTAGAAGGTTGCTCACTCTGTTAAGACCAATCTGTGTGACCCTATTTTACTCTATTGTAGGTTAGGTCATCCCAACCCTAATTATTTAAACAAGTTATACCCATATTTGTTTACTAATCGTACTTCTCATTTTAAGTGCAAAGTTTGCCAATTGTCCAAACATGTGAAGGCATCTTATCTTGCCCATAATCACTCTCCATCCAAGCCCTTTACTATTATTCATAGTGATGTAAAAGGACCTTCAAAAATTAAAACTATTATAGGGGCTAGGTATTTTATGACATTTATTGATAACCATACTAGACTCACTTGGACATACCTTATGAGAGAAAAATATAAAGGACCTCAAATCTTTAAAACCTTCCACTCCCTTATCCATATCCAATTTAAAACCAATATTCAAGCATTCCAAAGTTAGTAGGTTTCTTATGACAACATAAAATATAACAAAATGTTGTTGAGAAAAAGCTTTACTCACTGCCACTTACCTTATAAATAGGTTGTCTTTTAAAACCTTAAAGTTCAACACTCCTTACAATTAACTTCTCAAGTCCTACCTTAACATGCATACAATTTCAACCTTACCTCCTAAAATCTTTAGTTGCACCTCCTTTATCCACATTTGTCATGGAAGTAAACTTGATCCTACATTCATCAAGTGTGCATTCCTAGGCTACTCTCCCACAAAAAAAAAAGAAGGTATCAGTGTTACTCACCTCTTCATAGTAAATTTTAAATTACTATGGATTGTAACATTTTTTGAGATATAACCTTACTTCCATAAAACTCCTATTCAAGGGGAGATTCATGATGAATGGGATTTTTTACACACCTCTATTACTCCACCTAAGACCTTTGATGTTATTCATACCCTAGCTACACCTATTATTGACCTAAACACTTAGCCTAAACCTATTGTTACCATACCTGAAGTTGAGCCTTCAAATCTATCCAACTTATCCATACCTGAAGTTGAGCCCTTAAGCCTATCAAGCCTATCCAAAGACAAGGCAAATAAAGAGCGTGAAAGTCCAAAAGAGAGGGAACTTCGGGTTTACTCAAGAAGAAAGAAAGATAATGAGGTAAGGTAGAACCTAACACACTTTAGGGGAAGCACCAAACATTTACTTCAAGTCCAAGTACTGATGATGCTAAGCTAAATATTCTAATTGCCTTGAGGAAAGGAATTAGATCTTGCACTTTTCATCCCATTGACAAATTCATTTGTCATAATAAACTCTTACCAAAATTTAAGGCCTTTGTGACTGGTGTCTTTGCAAAAAAGATACATCAAAACACTAAAGAGGTTCTACATATACCTAAATGGAAGCAAGCTATTCATGAAGAAATGTCATCCTTGAAAAAGAATAGGACCTAGAAAATCCATGATTTCCCTAAAGGAAAAAGGCAAGTTGGTTGCAAATAGGCCTTTACCATTAAATACAACTCAAATAGAAGTATTAATTGTCATAAAGCCAAATTGGTAGCGAAAATGTTTACTCAAGCCAATAGAATAGGTTACTAAGAACCATTTGCACTTATTGCCAAATTCAACCTAATCAAATTACTATTATCCTCAATATTAAATTTGGATTGGTAACTTCACCAATTGGACATGAAGAATGCTTTCTTGAAAGGGGATCTCGAAGAGGAAGTTTACATGGAAATTCATCTTGGCTTTAGCTCCTATGGCAACTAGAATAAAGTGTGCAAGTTGAACAAGTCCTTGTATGGTCTTAAGCAGTCATGAAAGTTGTAAAAAACTATGACTATGCAAAAAGATAAGTAGATAATGCACTCTTTCTGAAGTTTTCTCCTAAAGGGAAAATTGTTGTACTTATAGTATGATGATATCATTGTTATAAAAGACTTTGAACATGAAATCAAGAGGAAAGGAAGCTTTTACTCAAGAACTTGAAATAAAGAATCTTGGAGAATTGAGGTATTTTTTAGGAACAAAAATGATAAGATCAAGAAGGAGAATTACAATCCCTCAATGAAAATGTACTTAAGATCTCCTTGAAGAAATCAAAATGCTTGGATGCAAACAAGTAGACAATCCTATGGAATCCACTTACAAGTTAAGGCTTAAATAAGAAGGTAACCCTATTGACGTTGGGAGGTATCAAAAGTTAGTGAGAAAGGTTAGTTATCTCTCTTACACTAGATCAGATATCAATTTTCCTATAAGTGTAGTGAGTCAATTTATGAACAAGCCAGCAAAGCATATGGAGGCAATTTATAAAATTTTGAGATACTTCAAGATCATCCTTGGTAAAGGAATATACTTCCAGAAAAATAAGAATAGAGGAATGGAGGTTTTCATTGATGCAAATTGGATAGGTTTTATTACAAATAGAAGATTAACTTCAAGATACTACACCTTCATTAAGGAAAATCTAATCACATGTAGAAGCTAGAAACAAGAAATAATGTAGAAACAAAATTCAAGACCCTTGCTCATAAGATATGCAAAGTTTTATGCCTTAAAAGATTAATGGATGAATTAATAATTCCTATGACTAGACTTATAAAGATATTGTGTGATAATATGGCAATGATCAACATTGCTAGTAATCCAATGCACTATGATAGAACCAAGATGTTGAGATTGATTAGCATTTCATTAAAAAGAAACGTGAAACTAGGATTTTTTAGTTGACTTACACTTTAATCGAAAATCAAGTGGCAAATCTCTTAACTAAGGCCCTCTTTTAAGTCAAATTAAAAGGACTGGTCAGTAAGCTGAGCATGTTGGATATCAACTTCTCAACTTAATGGGGAGTATTAAAAGATATATGGATGTGTGTATGCATGATATGTTAGGTTATTGTTAACCATTGTATCTACCACTATATTTGGTTGATTTTCCTTCCTTTATTTTTGGCTTGATAGAATTATAATATTTTCTATTTTATCTCTTATTTTGTTGGGATCTAGTTGGCTATAATAAGGCCCTTTTTCCCCTATTTTATGTATTATCATTCAAAGGAATAAATTAGCAAGAAACAAAGATTTAAAACTCTTATTTCTATAATATCCAACATAGAATTTGAAGCAGAGATATAATAAAGCAATCATTTTTATGTGCATTAAAAACATTGTCATGAATTGTATTTAATATATTAAAACCATCTAAAAGAAAAACTAGAACAAAAATAACTTTACATATTGAATTATGAATTCTCATAAATTGAAATTATAAGCCAATCAACTACATAAGAATAATAATATAGTGTTGTAAAATTACTCCTTGATTTCATAAGTAAGGTGACTGTGATGATCGATTTTCCAATTGAAACAAGTGTAATTGACCCATGTTTTGGGTATGAGTGTACTTTGACTATTGATTTAGGCAATCAAGGAAGTAGCTTGGACTAGACACTAAAGTTCAAGAAATGGAATCATCTTACATGAACAAGAAGTTATGTAACACCTTAAAAATTAATTAAGGTGTTAATCATGGATTAGATTAATTAGAAATAATTAATAAGGGATAATTGGGCAAGTTAAGTGAATGGAGATTTTAAAGAGATAAATTATTAATATGGGTTTGAGATTTAATTGGGATAGAAACTTCATCTAGGCCTAAATTAAATTAAGTAGGCCAAGGTTAAGACTAATGAAGGCCCGATAATTGTAGGTGTAGACCAACCTTTTTATTGTGAGGCTTGGCCCAAGAGGTAGCATCTAGTGATGGCCCAATTCAATTTGATGAATCAGAGACCCAAGACCCAACTTGCATAAGCCCATGTAATTGGCCCAATAACCTTTGAGCAGACCCAAATCAAATGAGTCTTCCAAACTTGGTTTGGTCTAATTGAATTTCAGCAACCCAATACATAAGAGCTGGCCCAACAAAGCAAAAATCTGAAGCCCATTAGGAGTTGGACCTTAGAGCAACCCATGACCCATATTTGCCCCAACTTAAACCCTAAATACTTCAGCCTCTTCCCCATTTGCAGAAACACAAAAACACATCTCAAAATTCAGAGGTCCAAAGGAGGCTCTAGGGTTCTTGGCATATTTTCACATTTTCCCACTTTTAAGCTCAAAATCAGCTAAGGTAATAGTTATATAACTTAATCCCCTTCTTTTTCTCTTTAATTTGGCCTAATTAGTTTTTCATTTGGAGTATTTTTACTATACCCAAAATTTGAAATGTGGTTGTTTGGGATTTTCATGGTGAAATTCGTAGATTGAGGCTAGAGCTGTCATTAGATAGGCATGAACTCTTCTTTTTGAGGTAATTCTGTTGATTTGAGACCCTAATGACTTGATTATAATATGGGTATTAATTTTGTACGAATTTACTTAGGATTTTGGATGAAATATTGAGGTTTCTAGTAGAGGACACTTCAATCCAAATTTGGGACTTGTAGTGGTTGGGTAAGTGATCCCTAGGTAGTCATTAGCATTTTAAATTCTTTAGGTACTTGTTGCAACTATTAATGATGAATTAGAGTAGTAATTCTCTCATGCTATGATTATAGGGAGATTTTGTACCATTGGTGGCTGTTGTAATTGTTTACAAGTGAGGTAACCAGGTTTATATTAATTATATGCATATATCTGTTTTAATTTCATATTTCGCTGTACATGAATGATTTGAAATGCTGAATGAATTGGTTGGCTATCATTATATTGTGATTGGACCTTGTGAGTCCATGGTGGAGCTATGGTACTGCTACCACCCGTGCATGTGTTTTGATCAGGCATTAGGTTATGATCAAACCCCAAATGCACTAAGCCCTGGTTGTGCTCAATGGGGAGTACGTGCCGTGGACAGGCCTCTCTCGGTGTTAATGGCCTTTAACATGTGGAAATATAATTACTAGTATGGGATAGTAATCATGATAGCTTAATTATTTCATTTACGGATATGACTGGTATTTTTCTGATGCTTATATGAAATTATGCATGTATGCTAATTAAACTGAAATATATGATGGAATTGCCTTGGTTACTGAGATTCGTATCTCACCCCGTTTTATAGGATTAACCATTTCAGGTGAGGGCTCTTCAGGTAAGGATAAGGGCAAGCAAGTGGATGAATATCCATGAGTTGAGGCCTGGTATGAGGAGCTACACTCGGTTTGAGTAGAATAGAGTAGATACTAATTTTTGTTAACATTTGTATAGCATCATCATGTATCTGTATGGCCAAGTGTAGAAGTTGTATTTTGTTAACATAGAATGTAACCATTGAGAAATAGGCTTCATATTAGCTGTTGATGGATGTATGAACTTTAACACTTATTTTGGGCTTATGAATCTATGATATAATTGACTATTTGAGTAATGTAATCCTATGATATTGATTGTAGACTTGAACTATTGATGCATGAAATACCCAATGTAAGTATGATTGCATGAAGATTGTGAGAAATTTGTAAATCTGTTGATATAAGACCAATGAATGAGTAGGAGAATCTATCTTTAACTGTGGGATGGGTAATGATATAATGGCTAGGGAATTCAGTAGATAAATGCTATTAGAACCTCATAACAAGTGGGAGAGTGGCCCTAGAGAGTCCCTAGATAGAGAGTAGAGAGTATGAGGCAATGTCTTAAGAGTAATAGGATTAGAAGGCATTTGGCCGCGGCCAAAATATTGTTAGCCGCGGCCAATAGTGGTGAAGTTGCCTAGGGAGAGTACCAGAGAGCAATTAGCCACGACGAATGTGGAATTGGCCACGGCGAAATATGAGAGGCTAAACTGGGAGTCGTCCAGAGGGAAATTCGCCGCGGCGAAGTGGGGAATTAGCCGCGGTAAACTTTTGTGAAAATGAGCCAGGCATTCTAGAGAGGAATTGACTATGGCAAAAATAGGTATTGGCTGCAGCCAATATCGAGAGGCGAGAGAAGTAGGTTCCAAGAGGCTTTCTTGCCGTGGCGCTATGTAGGTTGGCCGAGTGAAATTAGTAACGATGCGAGGGGTGAAGCCGAGAGGAATTGGCCGCTGCGAATGTCCTAAACCCTTATAGTGACTAGAAAATCTTGGTTTTCATATGGTAATCTCAAGGGATGACTTAGAAACATTAATAGAAAGTTCTTGTGCATTGGAAATGATAGGTAATAGAACCAAGGCTTATAAATGAGCGTTTGTTTTCCCCTAATGTACGTAAGTGTTTGTAGTTATATGGTTGATGACTCTAATATAATTAAAGTTCAAATTTCCCCATATTTCCATAATGTAATTAGTCTTAATGACATGTAACCCTGGATTATGGTTATTAATCACGTATTTCACCTTAATTACAATGATTAGAAATTAGGGTCATCGCAAGTTAGATATCAATTCAAAGAAAGGAATATACAAAGAGCTTTTAGGAAATTGAGCCAAAGCAAAGCATTGAAGAGGGATTTTTTTTTAAATCCTTTTTGCTTCCTCTTATTGATTTCTTTAACTTCTATTCGCTTTTATTCATTTTATTAATTACATTTTCCTTTATAATTTTTAATTTTTCAATTCTCATATATATTTTTACTTTTTAGTATTAGCATGATTTTTTTTAAATTTTTTTTCATGCTACTTACGAAATAGTTTTTCATATTAAATAAATGTTGCTAAATTTTTATTGATTGAATTTTTATGCTAAGAATCATTGCTCTAATTTTGCTAGTCCCTCGTTTTAGGAGCATTGATTTCTTACATTCTTTCATCAATGGAAATTGTTTTTCAATGATTAATATGTTCTAATCCATATTAGAAAATGCCTACCTTACTAATTCTTGCATTACTTTAGATCTCTCCTTTAGAGTAATGTTATGCAGTTGAGTTTAGCATGATCTAGTATGAATCACATATTACATTCTAATTGCAACATCAACATTTTCTAAGAACATTTACTTGGTGATTCTTCATCAAAATGCTATAAAAGTTACTTCTAACTAGTGTAAAATTTTGTCATACTCTTATATATATATATATATATATATTCAAATCACACTTAAGGCTTCAGTTTCCTTATCTCAGATAACATGTAAACATGCACAAGGAGCTTCAATGCACAAAATAAAGGAGAAAAGTGATCTAAACTTTTGCACTATAATGAGCATTTCTAACTCTTGACTCTTTATTTTTCTTAGTTTTTGGGTGATGGTTTGTTTTTAGTATGTTTTCATTTTAAGTTTAGAGGGATAGCTCTACTTTGTTAGATTAGATAACTTTTTATTTTGAAAAATATAAAAATCCCAAAAATAAAAAAATAAAAAAATTTAAAAATAGAAAGTCTTAAGATAGTGTATTGATGCACTATCCACGTGTCTATGTTATACTAAGGCACCACTAAATGTTGATATATGGTATACAAATGCACCATATTTGTTTAAAGTGATGTACTGAAGTGTCACTTGATTTTGAAAGACTATGCTTAGTTTAAGGTGGTCCTATACCAAAAACTTAGTTTAAGGTGGTCCTATACCAAAAAATTTATGTAGACATAGTCTAATTTTCGCTAAAAGACCTTGTGATTTATTACACTTCAAGTGTTATTGTGCTTAACCCAAAATCATAGTCTAGCATTTGAACTCTAAAAGAAATACTATTTTTGTTGCTCTTCTCAAGCAACAAAGTTAGTTTATGTTTAGTTTTTGTTTTTAGAGGTTAGTTAGTTTTATTTTTATTTTTATTTTTTCAAGTAAGAAATGGTCGTAAAACAATTACTAGCAAGAAATGGAAGTAAAACAATTACTGCTCTTGAGTTGTTCATACCCTCAATACTTAAAGTATTGTAGAGGGGAATTTGATTCGTTTTTTTAAATATTTTGAAGACTAGTTTTGTCTAAGTTGGTTTTTAACCATTTTGTTTTTAGTATACAAAGTACATGCATGACTTTTATTTTGCGATTTTTGCCACAAATATTTTAGAGGGCAATCTTTTTACCCTTTGTTTGGTTTTTATTTGAAACATTGGTAACAATATTTAATTTTAAGTTTGGGAGGCAAGGGTTTGGTTTTTAATTGTTTGAATTTTGCAAAGATTTAAATTTTTTTTATGGATTTTGTTGAAAATTTTTGTGATTTGAATGAAATTTTTTCAAAAATCCCTCTTACTTTTGTTTTTCATGAATAATTTCTTAGTTGATTAGTCAATTTTCTCTTGTTCATATTGGATTAATATGATAATATGAATTGCTCATTGATATATGTTTGTTAGAAAATCATATGAGATTGTCACTTGTTATTAGTTGGATTTTAATAAATATAATATTCTTGTTCATTGAATAATTTTAATGCACAAAATCTTAGGTCTATTAGAATATTATAATTCTAGTATCTCTCTTAGAAATAATTTTAATGCACAAGTGACATTAATGCACAAATAATTTAGGTGTTTTTTTGGTTCTAAAGTATGGTGATTGATCTTTTTATTTTTAGAATAGACTTTAAAACTTGTTTTGATTCTTTCTTTAGGCAAAATCTTAGGTCTAGTATCTCTCTTAGAAATGATATTGGCATTATTTCTTATTTCAACCATATATGAGCCTTTTTTTTGGGTTATATAATCACTAGTATCCCTTTAAGCCTTTCTTGGATAAATAGTGCTTTCTATTGCACATTTTGATAAATTTCTTTTCTATATATCTATAATGGTTTACTTAGCCCAAAAAATAAATTTGTAACCTTTTTCAAGGAGTATCATAAGTATTTTTTTTTTTACTTTGAAAAGGTATATTTTGAAGGTAGATAAGGTGGGCATAAGTGTGTATGTGACAACCCTAATTTCTAATCATTATAATTAAAGTTAAATACATGATTAATAACCATGAATTAGGGTTACAAGACATTACAACTAATTATATTCAAAAAATATAGGGGAATTTGAATCTTAATATTATTAGAGTCATTCATCAAATAATTACAAGCATTCATATACACAAAGGAAACAAATACTCATTTATAAGCCTTTGATTTTATTACCCATTAATTCTAACCCACAAGAATCTTCTACCAATGTTTTTAAGTCATCCCTTAAGGTTACCATGGGAAAAACTAAGGTTTCTAGGTTAGAATAAGAGTTTGGGTTTGTTAGCCGCGGCTAAATGCCCTTGCGCCGTGGCCAATTACTCTCGGGTTCACCTTTATATCTTTACAAATTAATAGCCACGACGAGTTGGAGCTTCGCCTCAGCTAACCTATATGGCACCACGACAGGGAAACCTCCTGGAACTTACCTCGTTGGCCTCTCACTATTGGCCGTGGCCAATTTCCATTTAGCCACAGCGAATTACCCTTTGGACGACTTCCAATTTAGCCTCTCACATTTCACCGCAGCTAATTCCATTTCTTATCGTGGCGAATTGCTCTCTGGTACTCTCCCTAGGCAACTTTGCATTTATTGGCCATGACTAATAATATTTTGGCTGTGGCGAAATGCCTTATGATCTTACAACTCCTAAAATATGGTCTCATACTCTCTACTCTCCCTCTAATGACACCCTAGGGCTACTCTACCTTAATTTGTGGGGTTCTAATAGCTTTCACTAACCTAATTTACCCTGCTTATCTATCATTACTAGTTCAAGATTTAAATGTTAACTTCTTCTCCTCCAACTACCCTATATCAGTAAATCTATAGAGTAATAACAGTAAGAGTTCATGAACTATCAACCATTATCATTTAATACATATTCTATTAGAGATTCCATACATCACTGATTCAAATCAACAATCTAATATATCCCATGATGACATTTCCAATAGTAGACCATATCATGAATTCAACAAAGTTCATACATCAGATACTATAAGTTCATACATCCAATACCAAGTTATAATGAGACTTAACTCCTTAATAGATACATTCCAACTAATTAAAATATAAATGCCTACACTTGACAACATGATTACATGACGATGCTATATAAATGAATAACAAAATTACATCTATTCTACTCGGATCAACCCAAGTGTAGCCTCCTCCACACATGGCTGGAGCTCATGGATTTTCATCCACTTACTTCCCTTTATCCTTACCCGAAGGGCCTTCACCTAAAAGTATGATCCCATGAAATGAGGTGAGATGCAAATCTCAATAACCAAAGCAAATTCCATTCATATATTCCAGTTTAATCAACATATATGCATGATTTCATATAAGCATCAGAAAATATATCAGTTATATCAGTAAATGAACAATTAGGCTATCTATGATTACTATCCCATACTAGCAATCACAATTCCACATGTTAAAGGCCAATAACATCGGAAGAGGCCTATCCACGACACCTACTCCCCATTGAGCACAACCAAGGCTCTGTACATCTGGCGCCTGATCATAACCTGGTGCTCGATCAAAGCATATGCATGGGTGGCAGCCACACCACAGCTCTACCATGGACTCACAAGGTCCAATCACATATAACAAATAGCCAACCAATTCATTTAGCATCAAAATCATAATCATGCAGTAAATACAAAATTAAAATAGAACATATGCATGAAATTAGAATAAACTTCGGTTACCTTACTTGTAGCCAATCCTCTAAAAGCCAATTGAATGCTACTTCAACCTATGAACACAAAATCAAGCCATTATTATCCCTAATTACAATTTATATCAGCAAACCCATTACTCAAGGAGTTAAGCTATATAGAACTATTTAGAAACACTTACTTAATCACTAAGAGCCTCTAATTTCAGGTTTTGCCTTCCCTAGACCAAACATATCAAAGTATCACTCCATACCATAGGAAAATTCACATAAAATTAAGACCTATACTATAAGTCTACTATAGGAGACTTAAACTAGTAGAAAATGCATCAAAATGAAAATTTTATACTTACCTAATAACACCCTCAGCCCCAACCTATGAAATTTTACCAAGAAAATCCCAAACAACCACATTTTAGATTTTGGGTATAGTGAAAATGCTCCAAATGAAAAACTAAATAGGCCAAAATGAAGAGAAAGAGAAGGGGATCAAGTTATATAACAAGTACCTTGGCTGATTTTGAGTTTAGAAGTGAGAAATGATGGATTTCTTGCCTAGAACCCTGGCCTCCCTCTCAAGGTGCGAAAATCCTCTTGTGTTTGTGTTTCAGCAAAGTGTGGAGGGGCTGATGTGTTTAGGGTTTTAGTTGGGTTTATGTTGGGTCTAATTGGGTCATGGGCTAACCCAAAGGTCCAATACCAAGTGGGTTTCAGATTTAAGTCTTGTTGGGCCAGCTTTAATGTATTAGGCTGCAGAAATTTAATTGGGTTAAACCAAGTTTAAAGAACTCAATTGATTTGGGTCTGCACAAGGGTTATTGGGCCATTTATAAGAGCTTATGTAAGTTGGGTCTTGAGTTTCTAATTCATTAAATCAGATTGGGCCCTCTTCAAGTGCTCTCTCTTGGGACAAATCTCACATAAAAAGGTTGGGTTTGCACCTAAAATGATTAGGCCTCTATTAGTTCATAACCTTGGCTTACTTAATTTAATTTGAGCCTAGATGGGGTTTCTAACTCAATTAAATCTCAAATTCATATTAATTGTTTACCTCTCTAAAATTTTTATTCACTTAATTTGCCCAATTATACCATATTAATCATTCTTAATTAACCCAAATCCTTGATTAACACTTTAATTAATTTTGGGATGTTACAGTGTATGTTGAAGATCTTACTCATGAATGTGGGTATAAGTGATAGTTGAGGGGTGAGAAAGAGCTTTGTTATTTTCTTGAAATGTAATTTATATATGTTTTGGAAATACCAAAAGCTATCCATTGTCCTCAAGTTTCCTAAAAGGAAGAGGATATGATAGAAAAAAAAAAGAAAGGAAGAAAAAGAAAAGAAAAGTGCAAAGTACTTAACTCCAATTGTGTCCACCAAATAAAAGATATAAGTTTAAGGGAATTAGAAAAGAAAGAGATTGTTTTGCATAGAAAATAAAGTGTTTATGCATCTCTTGTTTTGGGGAGGTAAAGAGAAAAGAAAGAAAGGAAAAAAATGAGTAAAAGAGAGAGATCATTCATTTTTTGTTCTTAATATACTCTTTTGACCTTGTACATCAATTCCTATACCATTTGTTTGTGATTACCTATATAGCCCCATTACAAGCTTGAAAGACCATTTGATCTAAGAGTTGTATTGGACATACATCAATGGAGAGAGAAATGAGAAGTGAGCATATGAAGCTTTTGAAAAATATGACTTAATGGACTAGTTAGTATGTTCTATTTTAAGGTTGATATTTAAGCTATTACATAGTGACCACCCACACATTCATAAGCAAGGAATTCATTTGTTGATTCTTTGACTATTGACTTGTGTTCATTCTCTATTTTTTCCTATTTTACATGTAAATGGAAACAATCTTCTTGAGTTATAGATCTAATATTTCAATAAGAAAGTGTGAATACTTGATTCAGTAATTTATGTTTTTGTTAAGTTTTACTTGAGAAGAAGTAAAATCTAAGTTTGGGAGAATTGATAAGTCATGTTTTAACCCATTTTTTTAAAGTATTTTTCCTATGAGTTATTAATATTTTTCATTGGTTTTGGGCTAATTTTATCCAAAAATGCTCATCTTTTAATTTATTTGTGGAAATATAAGATTATAGCTTAATTGGGTGTTTTCTCCCAAATTTTGGGACTAAATTGCTAGATTTTGTGTAATTGGGTTTTATTTGAATTTTCTCTAGTTTTGTAACCAAATTATGAATTATAACTAGATTTTGATTTATATGTTTTAATCTTGTTTACATCAATGTTTATCTTATGTTTTGTTTTACTTTTGTTTTATAAGACTTAATTGATAAGAATAAAGAAATTAAGTTTAAAAGAGCAAAAAAAAGCAAAGTCAAGGAGCAAACATTTTAGACATCAGGCCCCATTGGTCATGATGAGTTCATAGAAAAGCAATCGTATAGCTTTCTAGACATTACAATGAGTTCTAAAGCCATCATGATGAAGTGAATCACTTTTTTGATATGCTATCTCCTTTGTCACAACAGACTACTAACTTGTCATGATGAACGATAATAGACCTTAACTTTATTTTAAATAAAATCCTTTAAGCATGATTTTAAAAACTTTAATTTCATTTTCACATTTCTAGGACCTTTTAGAAAGAGAGAGAAGGGCATTTTTTCAAAAGAAAAGAAGTAGAAGACCTTGATTTGTTGAAGCATTTCAAGGTTAGTATGAAAAAATTCTTGATTTGTATTGATTATCTTATGGACCTTCCTACTATTCTTCTTCTTCTTCTTCTTCTATTCATTTTCATTTGTATTTTGTACTTCCTTTTGATTAATTTTAAATTTATTCTTGCATAAATATCATAATTCTCTTATTTTATTTAAGATCTATTGTATTAATGATGGTTTAAAAGAGTTATTGGTTGATTTGAAGCTTAATTGCAATTTAATCACTGAATTATTTAGATCTAAATTCCTAGGCACTATCTATGTTGTTAAAATGATCCTTTAATTGGATTTATTAAATTGATTGTAATTTTATACGTTGATAATTCCTTTAAACTGAATAAGCTAGGTGAATTTATCAATTACATATAAATTGTAGCTATTGTTAACTGGTAAGTTAGGTGTTTGACGAAAAGGCTAAAAGGTATATTTATGGCAATGCATTAGAGATAGGCTAATCCATAAATGTAGCCTAAGGAAGTTGTAGGGGATACACTTAGGATAAGGCTAACTCAATGATTCAACATAGTACACATAGAACATCACCCTAACTAAAATAAGTTGTGGCCTAGATTGTTAGAGAGATGCATTTGGGAGAAACTAACCTTTAGTTGTCTAAGGTCCAATCACATATTCATCTAGAAGTTAGTGAGGCATATAGATCTATGAGTGTGTGAGTCCAATCAAGTTCCTAGGTAGGTTAGTGTATCTGAGAAGAGCACTGGCACTACTAAGGTCACCAACTAAACATAGTTGACATAGTAGGGAGTCAAGTACCTTAGTAAACAAGTATTAGTCTAACTTTGGGTCTTTGTTTTGTTTGTCTGACTCTTTCTCTTAGGATGGTCTTTACCTAGGTTATAGTTGAATCAACCTTTCTCTATTTTCAAAGTTTAGTGATCAAATTAAACAAGCCATTAGGATCACTAACATCCATCTTAGGATAGACCTTCTTTGTAAGTGCTACTTATTGTGCAAAGAAATACTTTCTTTATGGGATTCAACCTCAAATGCTTGAGCATACTACTTAGGTCGATTAGTGTACTTGCTAGGATAATTATGAGAGAATTGTGCAAGTAGGCTATTCATAGCTTAGAGACTTATGACAACTCTTGGATAATGGATAAGCCAACACTTGACACTCAATCCACTCCATTGCATAACTACATCCACCATTCTCATGATGTGCACATGGTTCACAATCCACTCTTAACAATTGCATTGTTACAACTCCACTATGTCACTATTAGGAGATGACATATGGAGCTAACATGGCTTTTTTTTTTGTTGAATAGATGACAAGTTGGAAAAAAAAGACCAAAGTATCTAAAAAGTAATTTGTTGTCATGACATTTTAGCCTTTCATGTTTTCCTAGTTTGTGTTAGTTATCCTTAATCCCTTTGTATAAAGAATTCACAATTTACCCCCTCTAGTTTGTTGTCATTTTTCCTTTTTACCTAAATCTTTTTACCCAAACCTTAGCCACCAAATCAATTTCAAATAGAGCTCTTCTTCCCCTTGTCTATAGTCATTCATGGTCTCTAAGCTTTAGTTACTTAAACCCTAGTATCAATCAATGACAACAACCTATTCTTCTTTCCCATGTCCATTCAATGATAGTACTATAGCCCAAAACCATAGGCCATATTTCAATTTACATCTTGATACATCATCATCCTTAGACCTAAATCAAGGTGAAATCATGTAAGTAAACACATTAAGATATTTAACCAAATTTGAACAAAATTCAAATCCCAATTAGGCTAAAAAAGTAAGATAAGCCAAATTTATCTAAGGTAATGTAGGTGAGTTTGAACAGAATTTAACTTCAAATTGAGCTTAAAATTTAGTCTAAACCATGCCAAACCCAATAGAGCAACACCAAGAACATTTTCATCCAATGTTTTTAACACAAAATTGGGTCTAAAAGTAGTTAGTATCTTAACAAAACTATCCTTAAATAGACATATATATTCAATTCATGTCAAATGAAATTCATGCCATCAACATGGAAAAATTCATGTTGGGTGGTTTATGCCCACAACCAACTCAAAAAGACCTATGCATTTATAGTCATAATAACCTTAAAGATAAAAAGGGAAAAATAAAAACAAAGAACTCTTAAGTTTTATAGGGAAAACCAAGAAAGCAAAAAAATCATTTACTTATCTCTTCATTTCTAATTACAAGTTTTAATATAAACACTCTAGGCATGGCAAAATATTTTGACCATATTTTTACCCTTATGAATAGGAAATAATTACTTTAGTAGTCCAAAATAAGGAAATTGAATGGAATTACACTTAATGAAGCTGTGAATAATGAATGTGCAAATATCTTGCATTATTTAACAAATCCACAATTATACCAAAAACATGACCATGAATTTTCAGTTATTGGTTGCAAGCTCATTTTTGGCCCATTATCAACTCCAAATTTAGGTTCTATCAAGCACAAAGGAGACACTCTTGTGACATTAGGTCCTTTCATCCCTATTTTGCTTGAGTAGGCTTAAAACAAATATAACAAGATTACCCTAAATGTGAATGAGTTAAGGTGGAATATTATCTAAGATTAACCTAAATGAGCCTTCTTTTTTAGAAGCAATGAACTTGCACAAATGAAGAAAGAAGAAAGTTGACAAATAAGAATGATTGTTTATGATGGAGATAGCTTAAAGGCTTTGATAAAGTACTTATCAATGAGAATTGTCAAGTTAAGGAACAAATGTTGCATATTGAATTTGTATGAAGTATTTGGTGTCAACAGCTTAAAGCATTGAGATTACTAAAGTAGTGTTGCCATTGATGATTATCTAGCTAAAAATCATAGGATGTAAATAATTAGGTTAATCAATTAGTTGAAAAAGTAGCAAGGGCTTTTGGATCACTACTTTATGCATGAAAATAGGGTACTAATCCATTTTATTTAAAAAGCAACAAACAACCATGTAACTTTTGTTGTAGAAGACGACACTATAGTTACACAAGTGGCAATTCATCAATGATGAGAAAAGACAAACATGGTCTCCCAATCTCCTTCATCCTTGCCATCATAAATGCATAGGAACTTGTTGATTCATGCCACTCATCTTCATTGGTGTCAAGCAAAATAAAGGAATAGTGCTCAATGCTCCACTTTTAGGTTAGGTTTCAAATTTTGTAAGAGTATTTTTGGAAAAGAAATAGAGGAAAAAAAAAAGCTATTTGACCATGACTTGAAAATAAGGGTATTAAAAAAAACTTCAAAACAATAGTGAATGAAGAGAGAAAAGATATATAGTTGTGCTAGTCATTAACCTTATCCATGTTTGATCTTTATCTGAGTTAGTTACCAACTGCTTTTTCATTTTTGGTCCACATATCTTAAATTACCCATGGATTAAGGAACAGAATATCCACATTATGCTTCAAAGTAACATTTTTAATGGAAAACATTGCATAACTAGCCTATAAATAAGAAAGGTATCCATGTTAAAAAATACACTTCATACACAACTTATACACCAGATACAGTGTTGTTGAGAGCTTAAAAGTGCATCCTTATGTAATGAAGCTTGTTTTGGGACTCAATGGCTAAATGTTAGTACCCTCTTTAGTTTCAATCATTTCCAAGCTATTTTAATGTTGTAAATGTATTCAATATCCTAAATTATACCAAAAGTCAAAGTTTATAATCCACAAGGAAAGAAACTAGACCCAAGGACTATAAGTGGATATTTTGTTGCATATGCTAAAAGGTCCAAAGGATATAGGTTTTATTATCCATCTCATAGCACTAGGATTGAAGAATTAAGAAATGCAAAACTTATTGAAAGTGACTTAATAAGTGTTAGCAATCAAGCTCAAAACTCAATTTCTAACAAGGATCATCCTATTATTCAAGCTTCCACTTTAAGTGAAAGATTGATTGTCATTCATACCTCTCAAGTGCAAACCATTATTGAACAACTAGTTTTTGAAATTTTGCAAATTGCTGAAAATAATCTAGTAAATCCCATTGTTGAACAATTGCCAAAAGTTATTGAGCAACCAATTACACAACATGCTCCTCAAGAGAATGTTGATACAACATTAATAAGATCAACTAAGATAAAATGATTAATAGTTCTTAGTGACTATATTATATACCTACAAGAAATTAACTTATAACATAGGAGTTGAAAATTACTAAAAACTTTTTCACAAGCCACGACTTGTGAAGAATTCAAACTATGGTATAATGTCATGAAGAAAGAGATGGATTCTATAGCATTTAATAGAGTTTGGGATCTTGTTGAGTTCCTTAATAGTTGAAAGGCCATTAGGTGTAAATGGGTTTTTAAAACAAGGAAGGACTCGTTAAACAACTTTGAGAGATACAAAACCATAAATTGTTGTCAAGGGATTCACTAGGAAGAAAATTGACTACATAGAAACGTTTTCTCTTATGCCTTAGAAAGATTCCCTTTGGATTATAATACCCTTAGTTGTCTATTTTGACCTAGAACTATATTCAATGAATGTGAGAACAACACTCCTTAATGGAGAACTAGAGAAAAAGGTTTATATGAAATTACCAGGAGGATTCTTTCCCAGTAGAGGTGAGTCTTGGTCTACAAACTTAAGAAATCCATATATGGATTGCAAAAAGCCTCCCGTTAATGGTATTTAAAATTCTATAATGTCATCTCCTTATTTGAATTTGTGAAGCATGTAATGGATTAATGCATATGGTAGAAGGTTAGTGGGAATAATATTTGTTTCCTTGTTCTGTGTAACACCATACATAGTTGACATCCATTTTACATCACAATTGGCTATAAGGGCTTATTTTCGTAAATTAAGCACCTTTGACAATGGTATTTACCGTCATTAAATGCCAAAATAACTCATTAATTGCTAGGTGGATTGTGTGAGCTTATCAAACTTATTTTCCATTCATAACACATTTGGTCAAGCAAAACTATCACAATTTGAAGCTCACAATTCAGGCCCAAGCCATAGAGCTTGAAATGCACATCACACTTACCATTTTCATGAAACTCCATATTCTGATCTGAATTTTGAAAAATTATAATTAATTTTAGAAAAATCAAAATCATGCAAATTACACCATTCTAGAAAGCTAAGGATGTCCTCTAACTATCATAAAAATTTCAGATCAAAACAACTAGGTTTGCCCTACAAAAACTTATAGAATAGTAACACTGGTCTGGGGGTGTCTTGCAATTGACATCAAACTTCAAAAAATTAAATATCTCCCTTAATACAGATCCAAATGAGGTGCTATTTGTGGCTATGAAAAGTTTAATATGAGACCTAATGATTATAAAACTTTCAAATGGCATATGAGTTCATTTGACCCATGAAATCTGACTTCAAATTTTCATAACTCTCTCTATACAACTCCTTTTCATGCAAACTCAGTGGCTTTTGAAATCTTATAATGTCAGGTATATGCTTTTAAAATTTTATGGGCATTAAACTTTATTTGGACCCTGAATGACACAAAAATATAAACTGACCATATGAACAATAATCTTGACAATTCTATATAATTTGACAAATTTTGAAAAATCATAATAAATTCTTTAGAGCTCCAAATTAAGTACTTTTTAGCTTTGTGAAAAGCTCTAAATGAGACCTATTTGCTTACCAAATTTCATGCAAAAACTCATCCATTTGATTAGACTTTGGTTTAACTCAAGAAAATGGTCAATTTGAAATCCACAAAGGGATAACAAGGCACCAAATGGCTTTCTACTCAGTCCACAACCATTTGAACATATCCAAAAATATAAATATAGCCTATGAGAGTATTCCAAATGGTCCAAATCACTATGCATCTCAAAATTACCACCCTAGTTGCTAACATACACATGTACATCATAGGCCTATGATGTCAAATTCTCACATAAGCAGAAATTTAACTTCAAATCCCATTCATACATGATCATTACATACATTTACACATGCTTATACATTTACATCTCATATACATCATAGAATTACAAACTTTGACATCAAATTACATTAAAAGCTATTCTATTGTCAAAGTATTGCTAACCATGTTCCTTGGCTCCCATTTTTGCTTCCTTGACCTTCACCTAAACATGGTTAAACATAGGAGGGGGAAGAGTGAGATTCAAAGAATTCTAATAGCTCTTTTGTCACATTTCGAACTTCCTGTAACTGATAGCATAACCCATATCAGTCCACTCAATTAAATAGTATGGAAAGAAGGGATTTTAATTATTTTAATTACACCCATTTGACACCATCACCACACAAGAGCATAAGCATTCACTTGGTCACTTGGCATTATGTTTAGTTATAGGGATTAGGCGTCATACACAATTTGTGTATTAGATGGAAGTGATGTAAAAATACATATATATATATATATATATACTAATTGACCATGGCTTGCTTCTTCTTTAGATGTGGGAATTCACCAATGCCACCTCGTGCTTCCATGTGTAAGGTGTGTGAGCATATGTGGTAGATGATGTTTGATTGCATTAAGGAAATATATTCAGCCATGGTGGAGCTAGAAAGGAAGGGTGCATGAAATGAATGGCTTAAGTAATCTAAGATGAGGACACCTCATGCTTGCACCACCTACTTTCATATATATGTATATAAAATTGTGATTTGCTGGTGCCGTCTGTGCTGTGATAGTGGGAGCTAATATTGCTTTAATATATATAGATTAAATGAGAGTAAGACACATCTGCTGCCACCTAGCACATGCACCGATTCATGGAATGATGATTTACCTTCATGCCACCTAATTACATTGTGAATTGCTGGTGCCGTATTTGGTGTGATAGTGGGAGTTAAATATTGCTTTAATATATATAGATTACATCAGAGTAAGATACATAGCTGCTGCCACCTAGCCACTTGCACTGATTCATGAAATTGTAATCTGCCTTCATGCCACCTAATAGCGGTGGAAAGCAGGAGCTGTCCATTGCATTAATTACCCTTCACTTTAACTCATTTTAGGCGGAGGAAAATAGGGGAAGGAAGGAAGAAATTTCGGACAGCCATAGGAGAGGAGAGAAGAGAAGGAAAAACCGAAGTACAAGGACTCCAAAAAAAAAGAGGTAAGCTCCAAGTTGCTCCCTTGTTCTGGACTGGGATGTTTTGGCCTTGTAGAATTAGTTAGAAAAGGATTTTGAAGCCAAAATTTTTATAACAGGTTGTCCATCCCTCATACTTGAAATCTGGAAAATTATAGAGTTTTTGGAACAAGGTAAATTAAAGAAAACAACCCACTAATTCAATTTAGCTTCTGTACGGAACAGCCTGGGGCTGATTTCATAAAGAATTTTGTTAAATGGGTAAACAAAGGAATTAGTACATGAAAATTGGTGGGGAGGTAGCTAAGACGTATCACGTCAGGTTTACAAAGTCTTAGAATTTTCTGGGCTCATTTGGTAGGATAACAAAGCCAGAAACAGCGAGGGCAGTGTACAGCGAGCTCAACTGAGGTAGTGACCAAAACAGTAGGAGTTTAGGGGCTATCCCTGGGAGTTCTTGAAAACTGTTTCTGTGGCTTATAATTAACATAATGAGGGGTCACTCTGCCAATTTTTACGATTTTTGGAGGTCATTTAGTGGAGGAAAGAAATTTCACAAAAACAGGTCCGAAAATATAGTTAAATTGAGACTGTGGGAGTTTTCAGTCTTTTGCTGTTGTAGTGTGACTTTACATGGGAAATTGAGAATCCAGCTTGAAAATAAGGGCTAAGGACTTAGCTTTATAGAACTGGACCACACATGAATAACTTAGATAGTAACTAATGAATGAGAAGGGAAGGAAAGCAAAGATGTGATTGTTTATAATTGGGAATTCCAATAGTTAACTAGCAAAAGGGATTTAGGAATTTCGTATGGGGGGATTAGTAATTTAATTGCAATGTAAATATTAACCATGACTCATTCTTAATTAGTATAATGCATGATTGAAATTTAGGAAGGCCATTGGGACAACCAGGGCTAAGGAATAACGTGACAAAACGACAGTGACGAAACAGGTAGTTAACACTGTACTCACTTTGTTATTTATGTTAATGCACTGGATGAAATTCCGAAGTCCCTATGCTGTGTTTGGTTGCATGTATATTTACTAAGATGACTCTTTATGAGTACTATATTGCTGTTATTGGCCAATAACCGAAGCAAGGTAGCCTAACGAATGAAAATATGCTGCTACGTAGCCTAACGAATAAAAAAATGCTGCTACGTAGCCTAATGAATGAATGAAAATATGCTGCTACGTAGCCTAACGATTGAGAATACGCTGCTATGGTAGCCTAACGAATGAGAATGTGCTGCTGCCTAGCCTAACGAATGAGAACATGCTGCTACCTAGATATTACATGCTCCGACACCGAAGTATGCATCGAATGTATCCTGGATAGTAATCCGTGCTATATTTATATATGTGTTTCTTGAGTACATTGTTAGCTACTGAGATTTTATCTCACTAAAAATTTACTATTTTACAGGTGTTAGCTATGCTACGAATGGAGCCAGACAAATAGAGAATGAACAAACTGACCAATAGATTACATACTGACTGTAATTAGTTTATGAATCCTTTGAACAAGGGTTGAATGTAAAGTTTAACTCCAGGGAGGATGTAACATTGTAGTATTAATCTTTCTTTGATTTGTATAAATATTATACATGAGATATTGATAAGCATGATATTTTATACATTTTATTCTCCTTAATTTAGACATTTTAAGTTCCAAATATGATTTTGGGAGTCTAATTAAATGGAATTTGGTTTTAGTAGCCATTTTCTACATTTTAGGAATTAATTTACAAATTATTGGATTTTAATGCATAAATTTATCTTAAATAATTTTGTGAAAATTCCTATTTGATTTTTCCCACTTTTTTGTGTAGAATTTCAATGGACAATTAAAGCTTGAATGGTAAATTGATATGGAGAATGCAAAAATGAAGCCACGAGGTTATGAAGCTGCATGGAGGAACATGTGAGAAGCTACGTGATTCATGAAGAGAAACAAAGCCATGCATGTAGGAGCAGCAAGAAGAAAGTTCACGAAGCAAGAAGAAGAAGGATTGAGAGTGAGAAGAGAGGAAGGTTTTATGAGTTAAATGGGACTCGTGCAGTAGCCATAGCGTAGAGGCAGAACTTGAGGGTTGGAATGAGCTAAATAAGAGAAGCAACGTGATTTATGAGCTCGAGCTTGGGTGCTTGGCTGGAAGAAGAAGCTTGCATGAGTTGCAGTTTCAACGTGAACTTATACACACACAGCATCTAACGTGGAAACACGAGGCATGTAGCTCGAGTCCAGGAAAAAGTTATATGCAGAAAAAGCACATGAGAAGCTTGAATTTCTCATGGTTGGAACAAAAGTGTGGAGGCTACGAATGAATGAAGCATGTGGGCAAAATGGAAATAAATGAAGCTACAATCTAACACGTATAGTGAGCTGCATGAAGAAAACAAATACTCAGCAGAACGCATGATTGAGCTTCCCATGTGAATAGTGTATAGAGTTTAAGCTAAAGAGAAGCAGAGCTGGAGAAAAGTAACAAGCAAAACAGAGCATGCAAACATAAGAAGAGAAGCTTCGAGCTAGCTGAGAACAAAGCAAACAAACGAAGCAAGCAAGCTCGAGCTACTGGTTAAAAAGCGTTGAAAATAAGCTTGAACCACGTGAAGAAGCTTAGCAGTACGTGGGCTGGAGTTCATGCGAAAAACACGAGCTGAATGGTGCACGAAGAGGCAGAAAAGCCACGTCTTCATGATGCTCTGTTTTGGTGAGTAGAAAGTTTCACGTGGGAGTGATTCAAAAAGCTAACGTGAAAGAGCTGAGAAGAAGAAGGTTTGAAGAAGCAGCACACTTGAGCTTGAAAAGAAGAACATTTGGATGAGAGTTTCACGTGGAAACAAATGAAGAGCAGCTGCCAGAACGAGTGAACAGTAGCTAACGTGAGAAACGTAGCAGCCACAAGCTCATGTGGAGAACAAGCTTGGTTTTGACGTAGCAACGTGGAAGAAGCTTTGAGCTTGGCTGAAGAAGGAACAAGAAGAGCTGCATGATTCAAAGAAAGCAACGTGAGAAGTAAGGAGCAGATTTGAAGCATGAGCTGAGAACCAACATGAGAAAAACGACGTAGAGCTTGGGTTGGAATTTATGTGGAATATAATAAAATAAAATGAAGTGGAACCCACCTTATATACACATAAAGAAGCCAAGTTTCAGAGAAGGAATAGCTCATGAGCAAAGCAAATAAGAGGCACGTGAATTTTAATGAGGAGATGGAGATTTCATTCTGCACGCTTCCTTCATTCATTGGACCCCTTCATTCATACCCTTATCCATTTGCAGAATCCAACCATCTCATGCCTCTATAATTTCATAAACCCCTCTCCTATTTATTCATACTCCACCCATCATTCAAGAGAGGCTGCATATTCCATTCATCATCCATATATTCATCCATACACCACTCCATCTCACGCCCCCTTAAACCATTCATTCAGCCCCATTCATCCATTCATCTACATTCCATCATTCAACCATTCTTCCATTCCACCACCACGCCTTCTCCTCCACTCCATTCCATCATCCACCATCCCATGAAATTCTAATCCATCTTGAGGCTAGCTAGGAGGAACCCTTGGAGAAGCTTGAATCCATGGATGAACTCAGAGTTTTTGGCTAAGACTTCTCTATTTTCCTATACTTTTTCTCTTTCATATATTATCTTGGTTAAGTTGTATTTGATAGGGAATTTATGTAATTGTAATTAGTGGCTGGTTAGACACTAATTAGGGAACCTTTTTGTTGATTAATTGATTGCATTAGACATTGATTAATTTCAATATTATCTAATTTCCCATGTGTGCTTCGGAGGTGTTCGATAAAATACATGAGTGAGATTATGTGCTTGAATGTTTAAATTGAGGATTCCTTAATGTTTAGTTGGTTAATTAAACATTTTAAGATGATGATTTAGAGGCTAATTAATCAGTTAATCAATCAAATTGGGTGTTCATTGATCTTAAAGGCAAGATTTAACAATTTAATGTGGGATTGAGGTCTCAATTCAACGTTAGATCATTAATTTCTTGATTCTTGCGTGGTAATTCAAGATAAATTGTTATGAACACAATTAGGAACTCTTAGGCCAAAATTAATCACAATTAGATTAGGATAAGGATAGTGGATACCAAGGGACGAATCCAAAACTAGTCACAAGCCTATTTTCAACTATAATTCATATAATTAGATAGCAATTAGGAATTTTAATTCAATTTTATTTTAAATAGTTTAAGTAAATCAAAACCCCCTAATTTAGGAATTTTTAAAGTCTTTTAACATTTGGAAAACTCAATTAGGCATTGAACTCCAATTCCAAGGGAGATGACCTAGGTTGTGCCATTAGCTACATATTTTACCAACCTAGTTTTATTTTGAGGGTTGCACGACGAGCCACTTAGATATCTATCGTAAGTTAACTGTGATGTTTATTAGGGCTACCAAACTTCCGGCACAAGTAAACTCCTATGTTTGCATTACATGAAATTGATTATGATAACCATGGGATTGGTTTTAGCACATTAGTATCATCAACTTATGGTTTTCTTGTAAAAATGATGAAGGTTGTCTAGGTACGACAATTATCTTTTTAGGTCTAGGATCTTGTTGACAGAATTTTGAACTCCACACTCAGGAAATTAAAGACTTTGTCGACAGGATCTTGGATTTCGCCTTGTAAAATGTAAGACCTTGTCAACAGGGTCTTCTGTTAGTAGTACAAGATCCTTTCATATGGTAAGTTATAGTGTATGTAAAGTGTAGGTGTGACATCTTTACCCTTTCAAACATACATATATGATTCATTTACATGCCAAAGAATGCATGCATGCTATAAAGACTTCTCATGAACATACATAAATGAATTTCCTTGTCATGTGAACTCATACATGTCAAACATAGACTCTAAAGGTTATTGGTCTAACCTCACCCAATTTCTTTGGGACTTTTGGATTTGCCTCACCTACTTTCAAGGAGCTTTTGACTTAGTCTCACTCTTCTTGAGACTTTTGGCTTTGTCTCATCCATTTTTAGGGACTTTTAGCTCATCCTCACTCATGTTAAGAGACTTTTGGCATAACCATATCCATTTAAGCCACTTTACATTCAAAAACACTATTTACGAAGCATAATGATACCATATTATGTAATCAATATCTAGAAACATATCTCATAGTTCAAACATATACATAAGCATCCAATGACAAACAAACATCTAAGAAATATATGCAAGAAAGGTTAAAGAGTTACCTTGTGCCAAGAAACCCAAGCTTTTTCCTTTGCTTTCATACTTCCCCTTGAATTTTTTCCTTCTTCTTCTCAGCCACATACACACAATTATGGAAGTCAAGATTTACTTAGCCTAGACATATCAAACAAGACACAATTCGATCATTGGAACCACTTCTAACCTTACATGAACTCTATACAAGCTCACTTTTTCTTTTGACACTATTATGGTTCCATATAAGGCACAATAAAGCAACCCTTAAAATTCATGATCTTCAACCCAATTTCTCATTCAATCTAAGATATATAACTCTATTAGAACTAATTAAAGTCATCACCAATTCAATTCAAAGAGCCTAAACTCAAGTTGCTTCTTTTTATCTTAAAATGGAGTCTACATTTCTATTTCATAAACCACGGCTTCTAAATTTAAACCAGTAGTTCCTTTAATGTTTATTAATCATATATTGGCTATCTTTATCCTATGAAGTGAAGAGAAATCTCCCTAGGTACTTCATCTCTCTTTGGCCGAGACATATGCACCATTAGCCATCCATGGAGTTTGTTTGATTTCTTTAAGGAATTGGCACTTGTGAAGCTTTCTAGATGTCTTATGATCTTATACATACTCTTACATAGGCTAGATTATCATTAGAAAGTTTTAAAATTGGCTAGGTACACTAAAAACCCTAAGTCACATAACTTGATTTCTAAAACTTCTCTTTTAAATCTAATTGTATATTCTTAGTCCTTATGCTTGAAAACCCTTGTCTCTACCTTATTTTAGCTTGAATTCATTCCCTATTGAATGGGCCTTATGCTGGATGAAATTGTGCGTGGAGGAAGCAACCAAGAAAAATAAGAAAGTCATGGAAGTTTACCTTGATTTCAAAGCTTTTTCAAGGAGTTTTCACTTGGTTCTAGCTTCTCCTTAAAATTCTAACTTCCTCCTATTGAACCAACCCCAAATCAATCCCAAATTAGTCATGAAAACCATGGGAGAAAAGAGGAGAAAGAGGAGAAGAAGATTAGTGAAAGAGAAAGCATGAAAAACCACAAAATTCTTAAACTTTTTGCTAGGTTTCTCTCCTCCTTCTTCCCTCTATCTTGTGTGCCACTCTCATCTACCCTTGGTTCTATTTTAGATGTGAGAAGGTTAGTTATGAGGGTTGGCCAAATGTGGGACATTTTTTAAAAAGGCAAAAGTCTATTTATGTAATTTGTAAAAATTGTAATTTAGTCCCTTTTCTTATTTCTTTTCAGTTGGACTCATTTCAACTCTTTTTTGAGAACCATCTTTTCCATCATGAAATTTGGATTCTCTAATTCATAAAATGATTTTGGTTTCACTCAAATTGGATTTAAAACCTTCACTCAAATTTGGTCAACTAATCACTAAAAATATAAATAAGAGGGGTTTTAACTATTCTAGAGGTTCTTATGGTTTTTAGGGCCTCTGAAACCCAAGGAAACTCATTTTTCTCATTTAAAAATCCCTCATTTGAGTTTTTTAAAAGTTTTCCAAAATTACAAAAATGCCACTAGCCTTTCATCTATTTGTAAGGCCTTTCTAGCTCTGATTTTCGGGCATCTTTAGCTTTGTATCCTCATTTTAATTATCTAGATTATTGTTCTAATTTTATTTGGTCTTTAATCATTCAATTTAGGAGACTTCCTTTTATAATCTCCTCGGTTTGAGGCTTTTAAGACATATGGGTATTACTTTCTATATATGGATGACATTTTAGTAGCCACCAATGACAATAAGTTGCTATATAAGGTAAAACAATTTCTTTAAGAACTTTGATATGATGGAGATTAGTGAGACATCTTATATCATTGGCATTAAGGTCCATAAAGATAAAACTCAATACATTTTAGGTCTATTTCAAGAAATGTATATCAATAAGATTTTAGACAAGTTTTGGATGAAGGATTGTTTGCCAAATATAGCACTTATATGAAGGACAACAAGGTTGATTTGAACCAATGCCTAAACAACAAGCTAGAAAAAGAACAAATATGAAACATCTTATATGCTTTTGCAATAAAAAGCCCATGCTTAAGTTTGTACAAGACTTGACATTGCACTTATTGTTAGAAAGTTAGAAAGATATCAAAGTAACCTAGGTATAGACCAGTAGAAAGTTGCAAAGAAAGTAATAAAGTACCTTAAGGGGAGTAAAAATTAAATGCTTATGTACAAGTGGACTAATACATTAGAGGTAGTTGGATACTCATATTCAGACACCACTAGGTGAGTTGATTTTACAAAAATCAACATCATATTTTTATACTTGTTGGTAGAGCCATTTCTTGGAAAAGTGCAAAATAGATAGTGATTGCTTCTTCTATCATGGAGACTAAGTTTTTTTATTGTTTTGAGGCTGCCTTACATGGTATATGATTTAAGAGTTTTATATTTGGACACAAGATTAAGGATGTATTGTGATAATATAACTTCAACTTTTGTAGCTAAAAACAAAAGTGGAACTTAAAGTAAATACATCGACATCAAGTATTTAGCAACATATTAAGGAGAATTAAGTTATCATCACATGTTAGCACCGAATTGATGATTACAAATCCTTTAACAAAAGCCATGGCACCAATGAGTTTTTATGGATCATGTAGCAAGAATAAGACTTGGTTCCCTATTATGACTTTAACATATAAATTTTTCATCATTTGCAATACAACTTTTATTCATTATTTGCATTACTTTTTCATCTTGGTGTACAAATTTGTTTATGAGAATAACAACTATTATTAGAGCTAGAATGACTATAAGGTTTATTCATTAAGTTATAGTAGGCTTAAGATTCATTAAGTTTATGGAATAAGTGGGAGAATGTTACCATTGAATCTTCGGTGCCATCATATGTAAGATATATGGAATAAGTGGGAGAATGTTAGTTGTTAACCTTATTCATGTATAAGATATACGGAGTAAGTGGGAGAATGTAGTATACTATGATTATAGTCATGAAGTTGACACCTCAAACAATGGTAATCATTGTCATTTATCTCATGATATGTATTTAATTAGAGGCTTATCATCTAAAACAACATTGTATAATGGATACATGCTTAGTAGGTGTAACATCTAGTTCTCTAAAAATGAGAGAAAAAGCAAGAAACATAATGTACGATTTTTCCATAAATGAACGAAATTCATTAGATACAAAAGGAAGTCCCCTTAAATGAATTATTTAAGGTCTCAAAAAATTTGAAAAGCATTCTAGACTCCTAAAAATGAGAATTTCAGGCTCAGATTAAAGGAAAAACAGAGCTAGAATGAAGAAACGAAATGTAATGAAAGATTGATGAAATGTAAGGGCATTTTTGTCATTTTGAGAAAATTTTGGAATTGTCACAAGAGGTCTTTTTAAATAAAAATTTTGAGTTCTCTAGGGTTCTCAAAGGCCCTAAAAACCATGGGAAGCCCCGGGACAATTAAAACCCCTCCGGTGTACTTTTTCCAATATCGGTTGACCCAAACTTTGACTGATTTGTTCAAGAAGGTTTTAGCTCCAATTTGAGTGATTCTAAAGGTATTTTATTTAATTACAAACCTAAATTTTATGATGGAAAAGACGGTTCTCAAAAAGGAGTTAAAATAAGCCTAAACGAAGCAAACAGGCGTGTAGGGGCAAAATGGTCATTTTGAAAAATTGTAAAAGAGGCTTCTTAAGTAAGATTACACCTCATCACCTTCTCCAAGCTTCTATTTGCAGAAAAATGGACAGCAATGGCGTGACATTAAGAGGGGAGAGAGAGAAGAAGTTTAAGCTTCCATTTAGGTAAGTAAATGGCCCCGTTTCATCCAGCGCCAGTTAGGAAAGTTATTTCTCTCTCTAAGAGCTCTCTAATGGTGGTTTTCTTTTCTTGAAAACTTGAAGATTCAGGTCTAACCCAAGTCAAAAAGGAACTCTTTTTAAGAAATCAATCGATAGAAAATAATCTACATGAAGAGAGCTCTGTTTTAAGGTAAGACTTTATTTGAAACACTTGCAAAATCTTATATTTCTAAGTCATTTAAGCTTAGGTCTAGAGAGAGAAAGTGAGGAGGAGAGTTTTTCTTTATGTGTTGTTGATGGAACTAAAGGTTATGGAGTGTGAGGATTAAGAATATACAACTAGAATTAAAAAGGGAGCTTTAAAATGCAAGTTATGGAATTTAGAGATTTGGTTGCACTTAGGCTAAGATGAAGCTTCCTAGTAGTAATTTAAGTTTTCTAAGAGTATATATGAGTTCATAAGACACCAAGAGAGCCTCCCACATGCTTCTCCCATCAAAAAAATTAAAACAACCACATTGGTGCCATATAGAAGCATAGCTTCAGCCAAGGAGAGTTCATGCACCTAGAGAGTGTTTTAATTCCTTCCAAGCTTAATTTTTGTATCATGTGTGATGGGAGAGTATAAGAGGAAGCCTTGAAAAAGTTTTAGAAACCATAGATAGTGAGATGACCTTATATGTTCCATAATATGACCTAAAGAAGAAACATATAGTTAGGCTTTTTGTTTTAATTGTGTGTTGACTCCAAAAGGCTTAAAAGGAGTCAAGAATCATATTTGAAAGGAAAGAATATAACCTAAAATTTATTTGACGGGTGTTGCTTTATTAGGTGTATTTTTGGAACCACAAAGGGGTTTATAGGTTAAGCTAGAGTTTAAGCAAGTTGTGTGGCCTTAGAATTAATTTCATAAACCTAATTAGCTTTCATAAATTGTATTTAGGCCAAGAGAAATCATTCTCACACCATTGTTGTGTGTGAGGCCAAGAAAGGGAAAGGGAATTCAAGAGAAAAAATGTATGCTTGTTTCCAAGGTAGCTCTCTCCACCTTCTCTCATGCATAGAAGTGTGCCTACATTGTCCTGAATGTGTGTTTTGAGCCATGAAAAGTATTTTAGCATGATTTTATATGTCATGGTACCATGATGATGCATTATGTTTCTAAATGATATCTATGATGCTTACTTTGGTTTGCTTAAGTGTGGTAAAGCCAAGAACCCTCTAGCCATGGTGAGGATGAGCCAAGAACCCTTAAGATTGGTTGAAACAAAGTAAAGAGTTTTCCAAAAGTGAGTTAACTCCCAAGAGCAAGGTTGAGTCCAAGAACCTCTTAAAGAATGGTTGAGACAAGTCCAAAATTCACAAGTAAATGAGTGAGGCCAATCCACTTGCTTGGCAAGCCTATGTATGCTATGTATGACTTTTTCAAATGCCAAGAATGCTTCTTGAATGATTGCAAATGTCCATATGCCCATGCATGCATTTGTGAGACTTGTTTTATATTTTTTACGTATGATTGAATAGGAGATGAGCTATTGGGATTCTTTGAATCTCATTACCTCCTCTCCAATTATCTAAATGCTAGGTAGACTAAGAGATCAAGGGACTGGAAGCCAACCATATGGGAAATGAGAGCTTGACATCAAAGTGCATAGTTTTTTGTCCTTTAAGGCCATATTGATGTCTAATGATATAATCCATTGTTGTATATGGTCTATGACCTTTGAAACATATGTAATTATGCTAAGATATGATGTAGAAATGAGAGGATATGTTATGTGAATGATAGAATGTAATTTGAGTATGTAATGGCAAATTGTGCTTCTTGAAAGTTTGATGCAAGTATGTACAAATGCAAGTGAGATGACCAAATTGAGATGCATAAGGTTTGGGACCATTTGGGCAGTTCATATAAGTCATAATTATGCTTTTAGACTTATCCAAGAGGTACCAAACATTAAGAGAGAACATTTGGACACTTTAGTATCCTATATGGAGCCAACATTAATCATAATAGAACCCTATGTCACTTTTTATCTAAATGAGCTCTTCTTGATCTGAGATTTGGCAAGTAATTAGAGCTTGTTGAGATATTTTTAGGAAGCTTAAGAGCATAATTTTTGGAGGTCTAGAGAATATTTGATAAATTTTCAAAGTTGGCAAAAATTCTATTTTTAGTCTGATGTACTGTTCACATGGTCCGAAAATGATTTCTGTCACACAGGGCTCAAATGATATCCAATTGCCATGAAATTTTATATAGAGAAACTAGACATTCCTAGTGACTTGTTCCAACTAGAAGAACCTCATTTGGAGGTCTAGAGAGGGAGATATGAATTTTTAAATATTCTGCCTAGTATCTGGTGCCCTAACTGACCTCAGGTAATGTTTGATTGGATTTAGAGGTCTAGACATACCTAAACTAGTCTGGAGTTATTTTTTCCCTCTATCCAACATTTGTAGCTTTCCATATTGGTATAATTTTCATAGATTTTATTTTTTTAGAATTAATTAGATATTTTTAAAGTTTACTATAGAAACTTGTGACAGTACCAGTAGATAGCCAGACCTCTGGACCTTTTAGAATGTCAAACGCCTTGTGTTGTGTTTCATGGTCTAGAAATATTTTTACCATAACGTAGATATGTGTAGCTTTCCAAAATGGCCAAAATGCATAATTTCAAATTTTCTAGAATTAGTTATGATTTTCTAAAGTCTATGACAAAAGTGAAGAAATTCTGGTCGAAAATGCATATGTGTTTTATGCTTCCTTTTGGGTTTCCACGAGTTGTGGGCCAATTTTGATGATGGAAATGAGTTGTATCCATGTAATTAAATATGAGAATGTGATACATGAGTCCATATTGCCCACGGGACTTCGAAGAAAAATTTTATATGCGACGCAACCCTAAGAAATACATTATTTTAAGGGAGAATTATAATAAAAGACCCAAAAATGAAGAAAATTATTCTTAAGAACCTATTACTATTTGTTTTAAGATGATTACCATCGAGTTTAGCAACAAACAATTGAACCTAGTGGTGACAGGTCCTTAAAAATTTATTTTTTACTTTTTAGTTCTTAAACATAATTTTCCCTTATTTTAATGCCATTATTTGGCCTCTTATGTGAGTTGTATGATGTGAGGCATAGATATAGCATGAAATGAGATAGAAATTTATGGTGTTATAGTAGGTCCAAATATAGAGTGATCATATATACTTTTAAGTTCAAACAAATCAACTTAAATAAAATGATTTTAGCCTATAAGTCCTTAACATTCTCACAGGGGGAGTATGAAGAAAACATGCTAACCAAAAATTGTAAAATGCAAAAACTAAGTCCCTTGATAATAGCATGTGTATGTACCCTGGTCCACTTAAAAATTCATAATTAAAGATTATGTTTTTTACTGGTTAGGATGTCATAGGATGATTGGGTGTAACACCATATTTATAAAACTTATCTCATATAAATTCTAGGCTTCCTTCCATAAACAACAAAAGAGGAAAAAGAAAAAGCATTAAAAATAATCAATTTAATTGTATTACGTCACTGATAAAATTTTATTTTCATGTCTCGTGGGCCATATGGACTCATCCTTCTCATTCTCATATTTAATTATACAAATAAAACTCATAACCATCCTAAGAAGTGGTTTAGAACTCGTGCAAGGGGAAGGAATACATGAAATGCAATGGTGCAACCTCGGCCAAAAATTCTAGCATATTGACATGAATATTGAAAAATTATAACTAATTCTAGAAAAATCAAAATCATATATACTTTACCATTATGGAAACATACAGATTTCTACTTTATGCTAAAAATAAACCCATGCCACAAAAGAGGCTACTAGTTATCGGAAATTGATGGAACATTACCAGAGGTCCACTGTGATTACTAATATTATCCTCCAACTTTACAAATTCATATCTCCCTACTCAGATGTCCAATTGGGGTGATCTTAGTGGCTATGGAAATCTTGTGATATCTAATTTATGTTTGTAAAATTTCATGAGCACTGGACACCATTTGGCCTTTGAATAACATAGCTCAAATTTCTAACTATATGAATAGTGTTTACATCAGTTCAGCAGAAAAATGCCAACTTTAAAAGATCATAATTAATCCCACAGAGCTCTAAATAATCTGATTTTTAGCTTTTAAAAAATATTTGGATGAGATATATATGCGTGCAAAATTTCATGGCCAAATTCGTTCATTTGGTCAGATTTTGACATTGAGTTGCAAAATGGCTCATTTTGTATCATATAAAGGTCTCAAATGGTCCATTTTAGCTTCTAAGGCAACCATGGCCACTTGAGCACATGGGAAAGCACCAGATTGGTCTACTAAACTTGTCTCAAAGTGTATAAACCCAAATTTCTTAAACTCATTCATCCACCCCATGATATACACAAGAATGCATATATCAAGTCTTGCCATTCCATACCCAATTCATGCTATATCATGCATGTGGCATTAAATTCCATTCATACATCATACATTTACATATTAACATATGTTCATAGATTTATACAATATATACAATAAATGATTACATCACATGCCACTCATATGGCTACATAATAGCGATTTTCCACACTTTGTTGTCAATCTTTATTCTCTAGGCTTGGTGGCTTCTATTCCTTGGCTCACTTGGTTTACTAAGACTTGTTAGACATGTGGAGAGGAAGGAATGAGATTTTAGGAATCCCAATAGCTCTTCTCCCTTTCAATCACACATAAAGAATGCAAATCCATTGTCTAAAGTGCATGCATGAACATTTGAAATCATATGATCATTCAAGAAGCATCTTTAGCATTCAAGAAGTCATACAAATCATACATGGGCTTGCCAAGCAAGTGGTTTAGCTTCACCCATTCTCTTTATGGATTTTGGACTTGCCTCACCCAATTTCTTAAAGGCCTTGAACTTAACCTTACTCTTGGGAGACTTTAGACTTTGTCTCAACTATTCTCAAGGGTCCTTGGCTCATCCTTTGAAAACATAATGTGACATCATGGTACCATGGTACATAGGCATATGCTAGAACACTTTTTATGGCTTGAAACACACATACATATATTCAAAAACAAGGCAAGCATACATTCACACATGAAAGAAGGAGGAGAGAGCTACCTTTATTGCTATTACAAACTTTTCCTCTTGACTTTGGTTGTTCTTCCTCGGCCCCACACACACAAGAAGATGGAGATTATTTCTCTTGGCCTAGACACATCATATGGAAGCCAATTATACTCTTGAATCAAATTCTAAAGCCATACATTCATTAGAAAAGCTAGGTAGTTCATATCGCCCTTTTATGGTTCCATAATGCACTTAATGAAGCAACCTTAAGAAAATATCATCTTAGCTCTATTCTCTCCATCCATTTATGATTCTTGACTCTATTTAAACCTCTTGGAGTCATCACACAATCAAATTAAGAAGCCTAGCTAGGTATTGCTTCTTTAAGCCATAATATGAAACCTATGATACCATCTCACTATCCATGGATTCTAAAATTTTTTCAAGGCCTCCTCTCATCCTCTTCCATCATATATGACTCAAAAATAAGCTTGGAACAAATTAAAACTATCCTTAGGTGCTCTATCTAGCTTAGGCCGAGGCTAGGCTTCAAGGAACCACCAAATGAATTTGCTTTTTTTTTTTATGGAAGATACATATGAGGAGCCTTCTAGGGATCTCAAGAGCTCATCCAAACACTCATTTAAGCCTAAAAATTATTGTATCAAATCAGATTTTTGGTGGAGCACTTAAAACTCTAACTTTTCTATCTTAAAAATCAATGGCTTTTACTTGGTTTTCTTTACATATTCTTAATTCCCGTACCTTAATTCACATGATTCATTCTTGGTTTTGCCCAAAAACACTCTCCCTTTGGCTGGCTATATGGAGGACGAAATGCACACAAGAAGAGCAAGAAAAGTGAAGCATAGAAACTAAGAATTTCACCTTGAATTCAAGCTTTTCTTGAATGCTTTCCCTTTTCTTCTAGCTCTCCTCCTTAAATTCAAATTTTTCCCTTCTGGTCTGACCTTAAAACAGCAGCAAAAACCTCAATAAAACCATGGAAAGGAAGAGGGAAAGGAGGAGAATAAGTTTAGTGAAGGAAAGTGCTTAAAAAACCAAGATCTTCATGCCTTTCTTGCCTTGTTTTCCTCTTCTTCTTGCCTCCTCTTGTGCGCCATTTTCCTTTGCTCTCACTTCTGTTATTGGGCAGAAAAATGTCAGCTCTAAGAGGAAGAGAAGAAGGGCGTGTAAATAGAAAGGGGTTTCTTGAAGCTTCTTTTTCAAAAATTCTAATTTTTCTTTTCGTTCTTGGTATTTTCGTTTCTAATTCATTTTAGCTCCTTTTTGAGAACCATCTTTTCCATCATAAAATTTAGATCCTCAATCTTATAAAATGCCTTTGAAATCACTTAATTTAGAGCTAAAACCTTCCCGAACAAATCGGTCAAAGTTCGAGCTCACCGTCGTTGGAAAACGTCTATTGGAGGCGTTTTAACTGTCTTGAGGCTTCCTATGGTTTTTTGGGCCTCTGAGAACCCTAGAGAACTCAAAACTTTCATTTAAAAATCCCTCCTATGAGTACTCTAAAAATTGCCCAAAATTATGAAAATGCCATTAAGTTTCGTTGCATTTTCATTAAAATCTGTCTGGCTATTCTGACTTTGGTTTCAAGGCACCTCTGACCTTGAATCACCATTATTTGAGGCATAAAATATTATTCTAATTTTATTGGACCTCAAATTACTCTATTTGGGGGACTTCCTTTTGTATTCGATGAATTTCATAAGTTACGTTTATGAAAAAATCATACGTTATGTTTCTCTCATTTTCAAAGAATCGAATGTTACATTAGGTGCCCATTATGTGTTTGGTGTGTGGATGTCTTTTCTAATGCATAAATGATAACATTTTTAGCTCTTATGATTTGAAATACATAATAGCTAATGAAGGATTGCTATATGATTAATATTACTTATGGTATTTAGACTAGTTCTAAATTTCTCCCCAAAAAAAATTGTTGGATAAGATTTGTCAAATGGATCACAAAGAGAAGCTAAGTAAAGGGATCTTCTAGTGCTTAACAAACCTTACTAATTTATACTCCCTTTCATTGAAAGACTTATATAAACTATCATTATTTTTGTCTTGAAAGGGGTTCATATTCTTAATTTGGTCCATGGCTTTTTTGAGTCTAAATCTTCTTATTCACTTTATTTTGATACTTTCACCTGCCTTACATGATGAATTCAATAAATAAAAGGTACATGGAAAGTCTAAATAATGTAATAAAAAAATTTTAAGGGCACAACTATTCAAAATATCAAGCAATAAACCAAATTGAGAAAACAAGTATACTAGGCATTAAATTACAGCAAAATTATATGACCAACCATGCCAATTACTACAAATAGCCACTCTTACAAATTATAACAATATGACATGACAAACCATAAAATAGGTTAGTTGGATTTGTACTTGTTACCTTGATGGAAATTGGAATCTCGAAAGAGTTAGATTAGATACACATCCATCTAACATTTGACATATTCAACAAGTTCATCTGTGATTGGTATCCTTTTAAGGCTTTTCCTTATTTTCTTTTTCTACTGAAATTAGGCTATTTTCTACTAAATTTCTAAGTTAATTTCAAGTTCCCACTTTCTTCCTTTTAGCTATGCCAAAACCAAAAAGATATAAGGATTTTGATAAAGCCATGAAATCTATGACAGCACCTAATTCTGCAAGAACCTGGTGCATACTATAACATCAACGCTCATGGCTAGTGTGTTGCAAGCACCAGAACCAAGTCGTGTTGCATCACTATCATTGTTACTTGCTCTTACTTTGGGACCAGCATTGGAACTTACTCTTGTTAGTTCATCACTAGTAAATGTTTCATCAAACTCATCCATCTCATCTGGATGCCAATATAACATATGTGTTAGGTAAGTTAGATTTATTTACGTGTGTTCTTATATATAAATTTCATGATCATATATATATATTTTAGATTAATATGTAAAGAATAAAAATAGAAAAAGAATTACTTTCATTATGTATGCAATGTTCAAAATTACTAATGTTTATTATTATAGACTCTTCATATTATCTCAACTCATTAGTGCTGTTTATTATGCTGTGAAGGAAAAATTCCATTTTGAAGGTAGTATTAGGAAGCATTGCATTTTAGGGAGCCTTTCAAAACACTAGAGAGATAATCAATCCCTCTTGTTTGTACAATATTATAAAGTTGAACAAACTAGAGAGGACAATGTTTTGAATCATCTTGGATGGATGCCACAAGATATGGTAAATTCAAATTTATTTTATACTTTTAAATATTGCTTATCACACTAACGCTTTGTTCATTTGAATTACATAAAATGACTAAAATAAATATTGCAAATTGAAAAAAAGCTTGAAACTCCACACATTTGAGGATTGAAAAGCTTTGCAAGGATAAAAAATAAGATGGTAAGAATACATCTTTATTTCATTAATAATGAGATGTTCTAAAAGTAACATTGTTTATTTAACAAATATTAGGAAACCAAGAGTGGAGGACCTATGAGTCGAGGAGCCATGTATATTGAGACACATAAGAAGAAGGATGGATCTTATGTGAATGACGAAGCTACGATTATATGTGTGAGTTTGAAGCATTTACAATATGTTTATTCCATTTTTTTATCAAATAAACTATTTATTCATTTTGTCTATCCAAAAAATGTTTCTAGACTTAAGGAGCAACTAACATCATTTCAAATAATTAGATAACAAGATTACTAAGCACAAGTGTTAGGTCTAGAACATAAAGGTAAAGCTCTTGGCTTAGGATTTGGCCCCACCTCCTCTCAACTCTTTGGATTAATACTAGAGTAGGGATAATTGACTCCTAATGCTGGTGGTGCTTGGTTTAAAGAAATGATATCCTAGTTAGGCTTGGTTGCATAATGAAAATGAGAGAAGATAAGATTAAAAAAAAATCTTATGTAATGTATGTTTAGAGGCATTTTGGGAGATGTACAACCACCACCAAAGGTTACCAGTATAATAAATGCTTTAGTATGCTACGTATAATTTTTATGAGTGGTCAATTTGTATTATCATATTTAATTTGATATTTAATACTTCTTTTTTTAGGGAGATTTATCTAAATTAAAATAAATCAGAAGAAAAACTTCTAGCAGCAAGTTATGGTAGTTTAGGAATTGCCACCAAAATAGGTAGAAAAAAAAATTCCTAATTATTTAGCAATGATTTTGAAAAAAGTTTGCAAATGATATTGTCTTCATTTCACAACTATTATAAAATCACCACAAAACTCAATTTTCAACATCTAGATCAACAATCACCAATGATTTTGAGACTGCCATTAAATATTTCTTGGTGGTTGTATTAGTTGTTAAGGAAAAACCAGCACAAAATGTTTCTCGACACCTATTGTTATAGCGGTTTTCAAACTACCACAAGGAGGTTGTAAAAGAATTGTCACCAAATGCAATTTTGTTTTGGTAGTGTTAGTACTCATTAGTTTCAATCATTTTTGGGGTTATTTTGGTGTTATACATGTATTCAACATGCTAGATTATGCTAACAAGTTGACCATGACTTAAAAAGAAGGGCATCTTTAAAAAACAATCAATGTTTTTATAGTGCAACATGTATGGAAATTGTATTAAGTTATAAAACTATGAATAAGTTTGGAAAAATTATGTATTTGGTTGCTATAAGTTGCTATAATTTTTAATTTTTTTAAAGCACTCCTTGCATTTTGTTCTCATTTTCAATTTGATCCATAATGGTTAAATTGGTCATAAGACAATTACTTCAATGCTGCCTTGGATAACGAAGTATACACATGGCATTAGAGGAAGACTGGGTTGGATAAGCATCACACTCTTAAATTAAAGATGTGATTGGCATCGGGTGCAAGGTAAATATCACATTTGTAGATCTAAAGAAAAATTAGTGAAATTATGGAAATTTAGGATTTAATTTAGAAAAATAAGAAATTTTAAAAATTTAGGATCCCAAAATTAGTTGAGTGAAATTATGAAAATTTGGGATTTAATTTGGAAAAATAAGAAATTATCATGAAAATTAAGAAAAAATATGGAAAATAAATTTTTTTAAAGAAAGTAATTATTTAGGCAGTTTTTAGGCAAATGATAACTATTTGAAACTTTTAGCAAAAAAATAAATTTAATTATAAAATTTAAATTTATTTAGGTAAAATTAATTAGAGAAGTTTTGAAAAAATTAATGTAAAACCCATTAATTTGTTTGTGTAATACCCGTATGTCTTAAAAGCCTTAAACTGAGGAAATTATAAAAGAAAGTCCCCTAGATTGAATGATTAGAGGCCAAATAAAATTAAAACAATAATGCAGATAATTAAAATGAGGATACAAGAGTAAAGATGCTCGAAAATCATAGCCAAAAAGGCCAAATAAAAATAAACGAAAGGCTAGTGACATTTTTGTAATTTTGGATAACTTTTAGAAAACTCAAAAGATGGATATTTAAATGAGAAAAATGAGTTTTTCAGAATTCTCATAGGCCTTAAAAACCATAGGAACCCCTAAAATAGTTTAAACCCCTCTAGTTTATGTTTTTGGTCATTGGTTGACAAAACTTTGACCGATTCATTCAGAAATATTTTAAATCTAATTTGGGTAAAACTAAAGACATTTTATGAATTAGAGAATCTAAATTTTATGATAGAAAAGACAGTTCTAAAAAAAGAGTTGAAATGAGCCCAATTGAAAAGAAGAAGAGGGAATAAATTGTAATTTTTAAAAGTTACATAAATGGACTTTTTTCCTTCTTAAAAAATGTCCCACATCTGACCAGCCCTCATTACTGACCTTCTCACATCTAAAACATAGCCAAGGGCAGATAAGAGTGGCACACAAGATGGAGGGAAGAAGGAGAAGAGAAACCTAGCAAAAAATGTAAGAATTTCATAGTTTTTAATGCTTTCTCCTTCATTAATCTTCTTCTTCTCTTTCTCCTCTTTTCTCCTATGGTTTTCATGACTAATTTGAAATTGATTTAAGGTTGGTTCAGTAGGAGGATGTTAGAATTTGAAGGAGAAACTAGAACTAAGTGAAAGCTCCTTGAAAAAGCTTTGAAATCAAGGTAAACTTCCATGACTTTCTTGCTTTTCTTGGTTGCTTCCTCCATGCACAATTTTGTCCAGCATAATGCCTATTCAATAATGAATTCAAACCAAAATAAGGTAGCAACAAGGGATTTTCAAGCATTAGGATTAAGAATATACAATTACATTTAAAATAGAAGCTTTAGAAATCAAGTTATGTGAATTAGGATTTTTTTGTGCACCTAGCCAATTTTGAAGCTTTCTAATGATGATCTAGCATATGTAAGAGTATTTATGAGATCATAAGATATATAGAAAGCTTCACAAGTACCAATTCCCTAAAGAAAATCAAACAAACTCCATGAATGCTCACCATGTAGCATGTCTCAGCCAAAGCAAGGTTTAGGGACCTAGGGAGAGTTTTAATTAATTCTAAGGATGGGAATTGCCTAGATATGATTAGTAAACATCAAATGAAGTATTAGTTTGAATTTAGAAATTATGGTTTGTGAGATGGAAGTTTAGGCCCCTTTATGAACATAAAGAAGCAACTTAGTATTTGACTCCTTGAATTGAATTTATGGTGACTCTAATAAGTCTAAATGGAGTCAAGGGGCTTAGATTGAATGAGAAATTGGAGCCAAGATTATGAATTCTAGGGGTTGCTTCCTTATGCCCTTTTATGGAACCATATTGGTGGCATTAAACAAAGTAAGCTTGTATAGAGTTTGTGTAAAGCTAGAACTTGCTCCAATGATATAATTATAGCTCATTTGATGTGTCTCAACCAAGAAAATCAAGCCCCACCTTATTGCATGTATGTGGCCGAAAAGCGGAAGGAGTAACCAAGGGTAAAAGTTTGTGTTCTTACTTCAAGATAGCTTTCTAAAATTTCTTACATGCATTTCTTATATGTGTGCTTGTTATTAGATGCTTGTGTGTATGTTTGAACTATGAGATATATTTATAGCTATTGATTACATAATATGGTACCATTATACTTCTTGAAATATTTTTTTAAATACAAAGTGGCTTGAATAGGTATGGTTATGCCAAAAGTCCTTTAGCATGGGTGAGAATGAGCCAAAAGTTCCTAAGAATAGGTGAGATAAAGCCAAAAATCTTAAAAAGAGTGTGGCTAAGTCAAAAGCCCTTTGAAAGTGGGTGAGACAAATCCAAAAGTCTTAAAAAAATTAGGTGAGACTAGACCAATACCCTTAAGAGCCTATGTTTAACATATATGAGTTCATGTGATGAGGAAATTAATTTATGTATGTTCATTAGTCACTTAAATGGCATGCATGTATTCTTTAATATATAAATGCATCCTTTAGGTATGTTTGAAAAGGTAAAGAGCTATGAGGATTTTTTGAATCTCACTCTTTCCTCCATATATGTTTAGCCATGTCTAGGTAAGCCAAGAGAACCAAGGAATAGAAGCCAAACATCTTGAAACATGAGACTTTGACAATGGAATAGAAATTTTAGGCATTTTGACGTCAAAGTTTGTAACTCAATGATGTTTATGAGATGTAAATTATTAAGCATATGTAAGAATATGTAAATATGATGTATGAATCCATTTTGGAACTAAATGTATGTATATGTGAATTTTTGCCATCCATGTGCCTTGATGTAAATGTGTATATTAGTAACTAGGATGGTGGTTTTGAGATGCATGAGGATTTGGACCATTTGGGATGCTCTCATAGGCTATGTTTATACTTTTGGACATGCTCAGATGATTGTGGATTGAATACAAGACCATTTGGTGCCTTTTATCCCTTTATGGACTTTAAATTGACCATTGAATTAAACCAAAGTCTGATCAAATGGATGCGTTTTTGCATAAAATTTGGCGAGCAAATAGGTATCATCTAGAGATTTTTATAGAGTTAACGAGTACTCAATTTAGAGCTCTAGAGAATTTATTATGATTTTTCAAAATTTGTCAAATTGTACAAATTTGGCAAGGTTGCTGTTCACATAGTTATTTTACATTTCTATGTCATTTAAGAGTCAAATGAAATCTAATACTTATGACATTTTGTAGACAGATAGATGACATTATAATCTTTCTAGGGCCACTAAGGTTACATGAAAAGGAGTAGTATATAGAGAGTTATGAATTTTTGAAGTCAGAGGTCTTGTGCTACTTGAGTACTGTAGTAGCCTTTAATATGCAATAGATTTTGTAAGTCAAATGAATTTATATGCCCTTGAAATGTTTACATCAATTAGATCTCATCTCAAGCTTTCCATAGCCACTAAGAGCACCTCATTTGGATCAGTATTGAGGGAGATATGAATTTTTGGAATGTGATATTAGTTGTAGGACACCCCCAGACCAGTGTTACTATTCCATTAATTTTTATAGGGTAAACCTAGTTGTTTTGGTCTAAAATTTTTATGACAATTAGAGGACATCTGTAGCTTTCCTAAATGGTATAAGTTGTATGATTTCAATTTTTTAGAATTAGTTATGATTTTCCAAAGTTTCATACTAGAATATGAAATGTAAGGTAAAATGCAAAATGAGATGCCATTTCGTGTTGTAAGGCTTGGACCCGAGTTTTGAGCTTCAAATTAAGATGTTTCTGATTGAACACATGCATTATAGATGGAAAATGAATATGGTAAGCTTATATGGTCCATTTGGCAAGTAATGAATTTGTTAAGCTTTTAATGTCGCAAAATACCGCCACTAGAAGTGTGTTTGTCATGCAAATGAATGCTATATGTTAATTTTGCTACAAATTGAGTCATATATAGTTATAGTATTACAGTTTGACTCTACTAAAAATAATTTTTAAGAACCCAAATTGAGTTATAAGCTAAGACCCAACCTTTTTAGACTTAGTAGACTATGACCCGTTATCTAAATAAGAATCCAATTAGACAAAAATGCCCCTAGGTCAACCATAACCCACTGAAGTTGTAAAAGGTACTAAATGCTTTTACTTTTTGCATGCTTAAAACATTGGACAACATTTTAAAAAGGAGAAAAACACAGAAGTGAAGGTAGGCTAGGGTTTTTCCATCTTTAGAGCTTGATCTACTAATTTAAAGGGAGATTTGGCTAAGGTAAGTGTCATAAAAGTTACTTTTCTCATCTTTCTCTTCATTTTGGTTTGATTGATTTTCTATTTAGTGGATTGTTGTCTAAACCCTAAGTTTGAAAGTTAGTGTTTTTGGTGTTTTTTTGCATGGATTTTGAAGCTAAAGGCTAGTGGGAGTATTGAGTAAGTATTCCCCTTCATTTTATAATGTGTATGTGTTGAAGTTTAATCATTTAAGCTATTTTAAGTATATGGCTGTCACATGAGTGAAAATTCAAGAAAAAATAATGACTCATTATGTTAGTTAGGTCAAGTGAGCTCAAATTGGTGCTTTGAAACTTATGAGAGCTTAGGTATACATTGGGTAAGTGTTTCCCTTCATTTTGTAGTGTTGAAGTATTGAAATTTCACTATATAAACTAATTTTCGATATAGGTCGTGCATATGTGCAAAAATTCAAGTATGTGAGGTGACCCATTAGTTGTTCTTGGTTGTTAGAGCATAAATCAGTATTTTTATCTCTTTGGAAGATTGGGTGAATATTTCTACTTGATTCTTGGTGTAAAATTATGTTTTTATGCTTGTTCTAGACCTGTTGGGCCTCTTGGGATGCATTGGTAACTAAAAGAAGAGTAATTTGGCTTCATTTCAAGTAATATAGGGTTAATTCCATAAATATGTATAGTTTTAATCATATGTCTACTTGTACATATTGTTTTGATGTGTAATGATTAGTTTGACTACTTATTGTATAACCTAGAAAGTGATCATGCCCTTGAATGTGGAGTTATGATCATACTTCCACTTGTGCATTATGTTGTGATTGTGCACCAAGCCATAATCATGCTCTTGTAAATGCAAAGTCGTGATCATCCTCAATAGGGAGCTTATGTCATAATTATGGCCTCTATTAGTTGTTAGCCAATAACTTGTTATTTATAATTACTTGTATAAGATAGTAATCACTTGTAGTTAAACTTGTTCATTTAAAATGACGTAAGCATTGTTCTTGTTATACTTCTTCGTGTAAAGATTTTATGTTGATTTATCTATATATATATATATATATGGAATTTTCCTTTTGTTATTAAAATTTTATATCTCACTCCAGTTGTGAGCTAATATTTTTAAAGATCGGGCTTTTTAGTAGCAAAAAGAAACTAGTGGAAGCCTACCATAAGGATTTAGTGGTGTATAGACTTAAATACTTTGTGTAATTAGGTTTATATAGTTAAAATAATAGTTCTTATATAATTGATTATTATGTTATAGAATTGCACATTGCATCATATATTGCCAAATATAGGGACTAATTATGTAATTTGAGTTATTGTGAAATTGGCACTTGTGATTTAATTCTTAATGAGCAACTTGGAATTATGTAACCAATAATCACCTAGCATTATGAAATTATGTGAACTATTAATGTTAGTGATTAGTAGTCCACTTAAGGATTCTAAGTAAGATTTTAGGTATAATGTAACCACTTCGAGCATTTCGAGTGTTCTTGGTAATTTCTTGTATTGGCAAGTGCATTTTAGTTGTTTAGAAAGGTTAAGTGTGATTTGGAGCCATTTAGACTCCATTTGCAAAATTTGGATATGTAAACCCAAGTAATAGACTTACTTAGAAACTAGCCCTTATGAAGTTTAAGGTGGTTACTTTTTGTTCAATCAATTTTAATGAAAGTTTGGATGTTTAGACAAGCTTAAACATGTATTTTTAACTTGCTCAATGTGTTTAGAAGAATTTAGGAGGCATATTTTGGATTTTGATTTGTAACTTGGAAGTTTTAAAAGTAGCATTTTGATTGTTGTTGTCAATAGGATTATTCTGCTATCATGTGATGATCTTGCTAAGATATGAAGCATATAGCTGATGTGAGTACTTGGATGGGTGCTAGTTGGTGTTTGGTAAATGGTTAGGGATGTTAAGCATTGTATTTCTTTGGTCTTAGGCTTGTTAGATTGGTTTTGGTTCAATTTTGTAAAGGATCCATTATAAGTTGCTGTCATAAGTTGCCTATAGTGCAACTTGAGGTGTAGCATGTTAAATTGTAAGAAATGTTATGTATGTTAAGTCCCTTAGGGCTGGACAAGTGTCTTTGGATGGTAGAGACTTGTTGAAAATGGTTTAAAATCATTTGGTAGAGAATTGTAGTATTTAGGTATGCTACTTGTGGCCAATTCCCTCTCAATTTGTTATAAGGGGGTTTGGTTGCTATCATGGTTAAATGGTAGAGAGAAAAATGATTATAATTTGGTTTTGATTAGTCTTTAATTCCTTAAGTTAATTAAGGTAATGGGGTGAAGATTATAGGAAGAAAATCCTTCATAAAGTCTTGCTTGTTATCCTTGAAAGACCCTAGTATCAAGTATGGAGTCATGGCAACATTAGTAGTTCATCCTATTTTGGTTTGCAAGGACAAAAAGTATTTAAGTCACAACTTGCCTTTTTTAGGTCATGGCCAAAAATATGCTAGAAGTGAAATCCTTATGGCAGAGGCAAATTGCACCATAGCAAGAATCATCTAGGTCTAACACAAATCAAAATTTTGGTGTGAAAAGTGACTAAACATGATTCAAGTCACAGTATAGTTATTCCAAGTCACGGAGGGTTTCAAAGATGAATTATGTCACAACTTAACTATTTTAAGTCGCAACTTGGTTCAAGAATCTCTTATGCAATTTCTTGGAGCTTATTTTTGCTTGTGCTATTAATGAATATGGGTTAGAGACTTACACTTATTTAGGATTCCTAAAGAGTATTAAAAGCAGTAATTAAGCCAAAAAGAGAGGATGAAATTAAATAAATATAAGGTTTCTTACTTTGTTAAAGTAAAACACCTTTAGCTATTTAGTGAAAATTTATTCAAGAAGAATCTAGCTCTTTAGAATAACTCTAAACCAAATTCCAAATTATGTTTACTTAAAAGCTACATTTAATAAGTATGGATGGAGTATACTTATCCTTATACAACCTTTGGAGTTAGCTCTAAGTGAGTTAAAAATTAAGGTAACTTGCTATTGATTAATGGATCGTGAACTTGTAAATTAAAATTTTTAAATTTCCTTGTATTTTTAGCTAATTAAGAAGGTCGATTTTCATGTCTCCACGCTAATTACTTATAATTAGATAACTAAATATTTGGTTTAATTTATTAATATTTGATATGTTACACACCTTACATTCTAGAGACACAAAATTAGCAAAACATTTTTATCTAACTAATGCCATTTCAACTTCACAATCATCAATACATAATTGTGTTTTCCTTTTTATAGAAATTTCAACAAACTCTCCTCTTAAAATAGGACCTCCCTAAATCTCTACAAATATTCCATCACAACACTACATCAAAATATATTCAGTTACAATCCATAAATTACAATAGGCCAATGCAAATCAATGTAAGGCTCCCTAAAAGAGAAGCAAGCCATTCTTATGATTTTGAGGTAGGTCTTAGGTCCACACCACTATCTAAAATATGCCAAAATATAAAGGGTGAGTTTTGACACTTGGTGAGAAAATAATACTAACTACGAAGAGAAGGGACACTTGAGTTTTTCTTGAATAGAAATTTTGATGATAAATGAGTAAGAGAACATGTAGTGTAAATAACATAGTCAATATAGTATCATTTCACATAATAAAGTGGGAAAATATCTTAAGAAAACCAAACATAATACAAATGCAAGCACACAATGTAACACCATAATGACTTAACTTCAACTAATCTCCCTCTAGGCTTGATTCTATATGATTTCCAAAGAACAACTATAAACTGTGGCATTTTCATGCTATAAAACGGGGTTCAAATGCTCATAATTTGCCCTATGGGTCCCGTGAACCCATCAATCACATACTCCACTCAAAATCCATTTATACAACTCATACATAGCATCAAACAACCCATAAACCACGGATATAAAGCCAAAAAACAAGAAAATGTAATTTCTCAAATGGGCCCAAAAGTCAGATTTTTGGCTTTAACTTTGAAAAATCATAACTATTTCTAGAAAAATGAAAATCAAGCAAACCATTGCTCTTTGGAAATATCTAAGTGTTAGCTTTATACTAAAAATATTTCCAACTAAATCTCAGCATTTGGACTATGCTTGACATCGAAAAAGAGACAGAGATCTGGTTGTCCCTGGTACTGATGTAGCTTGCTATCATGAACTTCGAAAATCCATAACTAATTCCACAAAAATCTAATCTAGGTAAAATATACCAATTTAGAAAGCTAAAGATGTTAACTAGAGGGAAAAAATAAGTTTAGATCATTTCAGTAACCCTTGGACCTCAAAAAATGATGAAACAGTAATGAAGGTCGGATGGCTTTCCTAATACTAACACAGAACTTCAGAAAGTTCTTTCTCTCTCTACAGACCTCCAATTGAGGTGTTTCTAGTTGGTATAGGTCACTGTGGATATCTATCTTATGTCCATAAAATTTCATGATAAACGAACACCGTTTGATCCATGAATGACATAGATTCATTTTTTAATCTAGTTGCACAGTACAATAATCAAAACCAGAAAATTCTCCAATTTCAACAATTTACCAAATATTCCCTAGACCTCCAAATATTACCCACTTTATCTTCCCAAGAATCTCTCAATAGGCTCTAGAGTCATGCCAAATTTCATATCAAAAAGAGCTCATTTAGTCATATCTTGACAGAGCTCACAAATTTGGCAGTTTTGGTACCCAAAATGGTTCAAAGTGGGTCCAAATGGCCTCCCACATGTTCTAACACCTCTTGGGCAAGTTTTAAAGTATAAACATAAGATACATGAAATGCTCAAATGGTCTAAATTATCATATAGTTCAAACTCACTATGGTACGGGCCAAAATGCACTATTACATATAATCCACAAAAGAGTCAAATTCTACATTTCCATTGCTTTGGCTCTCTACATAATTCATACATAATTTATACATATTTCTACACTTGCTTAAGCATTTACATCTCAAAAGAATATGTATACATAAGTGCTTTAGCTTTCCTATACATCAAACTATATGTGAGTGTGCAAAAGTGACAAAACAAAGGCCTTCTATGCCTTATGGCCTTCACTCTTAGGCTCTTGAGCTCCACCTGGACCATATGAGATGGGAGAGGGAAGGGGGTGAGATTCATGGAATCTCAATAGCTCATACACTCATTCAAAGAAGCAATCAAGGCATATAAACAAGTCAAAGCATGCAAACCATTCACAATTACATAACAAATGGTTTTCATGCCATGATTTCATATCAGTGCCAAGAATAAGCTCTAAGGACTTTTGGTCTAGCCTTACCCGAGTTTTTGGGACTTTTGGATTGGTCTCACCCTTGGTTTAGGGACTTTTGGCTCCACCTTACCCATCTCAAAGGACTTTTGGCACTACCTCACCCGAGCAATTTTCACAATTCATATCATAAACATATTGGTACCAATGCATGGCATGGCTCACAATACAAGCATATACACAAGCATACAATGACTATTACACATCCAAGAATGCAACAAGAAAGAGTGGAGAGCTACCTTACTAGCCAACACAAGCTTTCCCTTTCAATTTCTCTTCTTCCTTCTTAGTCTCACAAGCATAATTAGATGGAGGTGCTTCTCTTGAGCCTAGACACACAAAGAGCATGGAATTACTCTCTCATAACTCAACAATTATTCACAGAGCTAAGGGGCTTTTCATCAAGGCAAACCCCACTACATATGTAAGAAACTAGGGATTCTCTCTCTAGAACTCCACTAACTCTCCTTCCTCTCTTAAGCTCTCAAGAAAGGAAAACAATGAAGAAGAAGTGAAGATACATGAGTTTTAGCTTTCTTCAAGAGTGATTTTCCACTTTCTCTCTTTTGAACCAAGCCCAAAACCTAACTAATTCAACAACCAAAACCATAGAAAGAGAGAGCAAAGAGAGAAGAACAAAACTCTAAGAAGAAAAGTTATGGAGATCTCAAGTTATGCTTACCTTTTTCTTGTTCTCCTTCCTTCTCTAGGTCTCTCTCTCTCTCCACAGCTATTTTCTCTCTTTTAGTCAAAGCTTAGGTTGGTTAAAGGAGAAAGAATGGATCTGGACATTTTAAGAAGTCAAATTCTCTTTTTTCACATTTTTCTGGACTAACCCTCGTTATAGCGAAGCTTAACCCTCACTACGGCAAGCACATATCAGTCCCAGACCCTTGTTTTCGTTACAGCATGTGCTACAGCGAGTAGCTCCCTAGTTTTTGTATAGGATGCTCGCACTCGCTATAGCTAAAAGTATTTTCACTATAGTGAAAAAGCACTTTTATTATAACTAGGCTCTTTCTCGCTATAGCGAATAGGTACATTCGCTATAGTTAGGCCGTTTCTCACTATAGCTAGCAGACTTAGAAAATTTCAGGACTTCGAAAATTTTCAGCTTCCTTTTTTTTCTTTTCTTTTCTTTTTTCTGGTTGTAACACACAACTTGTAAGGATAAGTAATTAGATTGGAGTGATACACTTAATATAATGTTTATGAGAGAGAGTTATTATGAAGCTATTATAGACAGCTATGAGCTATTAAGCCAAAGCAATTACAAGTTATAAATGGTGATATTATATATAACTTAATTGTTAAGAGCTTTAAGTGTTAATTTGTAGGTTGATAAGCAAGTCAAACTTTAGGTTAGGCTAGGATCAAATTATGATTTATCAATGGTAGTCATAGGCATCACTAGGGCTCTAACCTGGCTAGCCCAGTGCTACTGACTAAATTGGGCTAGGCCCAAGCTAGGCTACCTAGCCAGGCTGGCCTAACATGTACATAATATTAAAAAAAATTATAGACCTAAACGAAAAGAAATTTTATTTTAACAGTCATTTTGTAAATTTAGCAAAAAAATTTTAAACAAATTTTATAAATTATAAATGGTCAAGGAGCTCAAGGCTTCTCTTAAATATAATTGTCACATTCAAATAAGAGAAGAGAAGATGACAAAATGTATTTTTGGAGTTAAAGGCAAAAAATTCAAAATTGAGAAAGTAAACATGCACTTTTGTAGAAAATAAGTGAGCTAGTTAACTTTGGCAATTTAAATCATGTCAGTTTTGAAAAAAAAATATCAAAAATTAAAAAAAAATTACTCCAATTAGATCATCAGATTTCACGTTATAGCATTTTGAAATTTCATTCTCTTTGCCTATGTTTTCTTTCTATTTCCTCCTACAAACCCACATTTTATCATTTTCATTACATAGATATCATAAAAATAAATTAAAACAAATAGTTATATGCCTAAAATGGTTAAGTAGTTACAAAGATATAAACATTTAAAACTTTAAAGTCCTTAAAAAAATAAAAATACAAAAATACAAAAACTCAATTAAACCTAGCTACCTAGCCTAATTTAAGACTAGGCAAAGCCTAGCTACGAGCCTTTTTTTTTTAAACCAAGTTTAAATTAGGCCAAATTAAATTCCAACTCAACCCCTAGGTACATTTGCACTAAAAATCATAATCATATGAAAGTAATAGTTATTACCCTATCCAAGATGCACTAAATGTTGCTATCCTATATTCTCAAGATGCACTAAAAGCTGTAGGATACAAATTCATAAAACAAGAAAAATTCATACTTACTTGTTTTCAATCATTCATGGAGGTTGGCTCTCTTATGTATGACAATCAAAATATGCACACATGATTAGTGACTACATTTACCTATTTGAATATGAATATAAAGATAAAAATGGGTCTAAATTTAAATTTTGAGATTTTTAAAAGTCTTGGTCCAAGTCTAAAAAGGGTGACACCTTTCTTGCCCTTCACCTGTGTGTGTGTGTGAGAGAGAGAGAGAGAGAGATAGAGAGAGAGATGTGTAAAATTTATTGTATTAGTCACTTTATCTAAATGATGTACATAATCTTTATTCTAATTTTCTTTCTTTCTTTTGTTTGATTTCTCACGTCTAGATCTTTGTGACGTTAGTCCTGGGACATGGGAATGTGAAGAAGGTTAACATTTTATAGTGTATGAATTTGATTGCGATATTGATGCCAACACAAATTCTTGTAACTATCTGTATCTGTATTATTCTAACACTACAATAGGTAACTAATTTATATGTTTAGCATGCTTTAAAGAATGACTACACAAGTTTCACTATATAACTTGGAATTTGACAAACAAATTAAATATGGATTTGCTAGTTGTAATCTTTATATATTAGTGTTGTTATATTTGAGACATATAAAAATAATATTGGAAGGAAGAGAAGGTAGATGATTTATTATGGGTTATGTGAGTGTGTTCAAAAGATGCATGCGGATCCTCTACAGTAATGAGGATTACAACATATGAAACAGTAAGACAAATCCTAGCCCTTCCTCCAATCGCATCGTCCTAGCTCTACCATGTTCCACTAGTATTTTTTTTTATTTTCTGAACTTAGCAAAATAGTGCGTTTGAATTTAATTTGCCTAGACCCTTTCAAACACGTGTCCTAGACTCCAACAACCTATTGCAACACATTGTTTATTGAAGAATTGCTAGTGCTTTAATCTCACAAAAGCTGGAGGTGAGATTGGCGCTAAGTGAAATGAATTTCCATTCCTAAGCTGAGAGCATAGTATGCAAGTGATTATTGGAGCTGTGGCAAAGAGAATGGTAAAAGCTTCTTTTTTTTTAATGAGTTTTACTTCATTCAAAAAAGAATGGCAAAATCAATTTTTTTCTTCTATGTTTTATATGAGTTTTATTTTATATTTGTTGGTGTATCTGCATAAGCTCTTCCATTTGTGTCTTCTTGCTATTATTTATGTTTCTATATTTCAATCAAATAAACTTCTTCTTTTTTGTACATCAAAAGGAACATTATTATTATTATTTTCAATCAAGTGAAGGTCTTTTTCCTACAACAAAAATGAATCTCCTTTTTTCTTTTATTTTCTTAATCAACTTAACTTCTGCACTTTATTGTTACTATTGCATATTAAAAAATATGTAATAATATTAAGTGAAAAATATACATTTATTGAAAATACTAGTTTATCCAACCCTACAAAAGAAGAAAGTTCTATTCTAAATTTGTTTTTACTGATTTGGATATGTATTTAAGCTAATGAATGTCTTTTTTATGTTATGTTAAATTCATACTTCAATATAAGGAAACTTCTCCCAATCTGTGCAACTGTGGTTAGAAGAGGGAAGTTCTAACAAAGTAGTGGATCATTCTATGTATGCATGAACCATATTTCATTTAATGAAGTTATGCATTAAGTTTATATTGTTTTAAAGAAAATTTCATTTATGAATTTTAGGGAAGTTGGTGCCTCAAATAGTTTGGGAGTTGCAGGGAAGCCTAAGATTGGAATGGAGTTTGGTGACGCTGAGGCAGCCTAGAAATTTTGGATTGATTATGGTGGCAAAGTTGGTTTTGGAGTTAAAAAACAATATCTTAACAAGAGGAAGAAAGATGGTGTCATAATTTCATGCAAATTTGTTTGCTATAAAGAAGGCCATCAACGAGAAAACAAACGAGATTTTTTTACCACTAATCCTCAGCTAGAAACCAGAAGTGGTTGTCCTGCAAGGTTGGCACTCACATAGAAGAATGGAAAATCGTAAGTGAGTGAGTTTGTAGAGGAGTATAACCATATCCTTTATTTTCCCAAAATAACACATATGTTAGTGTCCTAGAGAAATATATCTAAGGTTCAAACATACCAGATTGAATTAGCAGATGATTCTGGACTTCTTCAAAAAGCCTTATTTCAATTGATGAGTACACAAGCAGATGGTAGAGCCAATCTTAGTTATACCATATTAGATGTCAAAAATTATCTTTGGTCCAAGAGACAATGGAGTATAGTATATAAGGAAGCCAATGGTCTTTTATAGTATTTCCAATAGTAGTTGGTGGAGAACCCATCATTTTATCACGCATACCAGATGGATGCAAAGGAACAAATAACAAATGCATTTTGAGCGGATACACAAATGTTGCTTGATTATGGTTATTTTGGTAATGTGATCTCTCTTGACACAATCTATTGTACTAACAAGTCACATAGACTGTTAGCTATCTTTATAGGATTTAACCATTATAGAGCAGTGGTGGTGATTTTCAATGTTGTATTGCTATATGATAAGACAGTAGATTCATTTAAGTGGTTATTTGATACTTTTTTGGAAGCACATGGACAAAAGAAGCACCAAACTATCTTTACTGACCAAGATTAGGTAATACCAAAGCTTTTAAGGAGGTATGGCCTCAAACTTATCATGGATTGTGCACATGGCATGTAATGCAAAATGACATGAAGCACTTAGAAAATTTGATGAAAGATGGCTCTCATTTTTTGACTAACTTCAAGAAGTGCATGTTTGAGTACAATGAAGAAGCAAAATTTGAGGCAACATGGACCAAGTTAGTTGCAAATTATGATGTTGGAGGAAACACATAGGTGAGATTAATGTATGGCATAAAGCAAAAGTGGGCAGCTTGTTATATGAAGAGAGCTTTCATCATAAGTATATGAAGCACCCAACTTAGTTTAAACTCAAACATTAAAAGTTGCATGAATCTAAACTTAGACATAATTCAATTCTTCAATCATTTTGAGTGGGTTGTGGACAATAAGAGATATAATGAGTTGAGATGTGAATTCAAGTTTGGGCAAAAAGTACCAAGGTTGAAATGTCAATATTCACCTCTGTTATGACAACTTGCACCACTTTAGACGTCTGCAATATTTAAGCTTTTCCAAAAAGAGTTTGACCTATACTCAACAGCCCTTATAAAGCATAAAGATAAACACAACCATTGTATGAATACACAATTTACATGATTGACCATGAAGGAGAATGGAGGGTTTTGTTTAATCCTTATGACAAATTCATTGCTTGTAGTTGCAGGAAGTTTGAGATGCTTGGGATTTTATATTGACATGCTTTGAGGGTGTTTGATGTTATGGATGTCATAGTTGTTCTTGATAAGTACATTTTATAAAAGTGGACCAAATAGGCTAAAAGTGGTAGTATTCATGATAATAGAGGACAAGAGGTTAAGGGGGATGCAAGGCTTACTAGCACGAAATGTTATAGGCAACCTTACCCCAAACTCATAAGGTTAGCCATTGAAGCCTCTGATTTTGAAGAAGACATTTTGATTGTAAGCAAAACGATAGATGAATTATGCAATAAGTTAATGGAGAACTATTTAAGGTAAGATAAACTAGGCAATGATACTACAATGCCTAGTAGTGAATGCACTACACAACTAAAAAGGTTTAAGAAGAGGCTTGGTATAAAGTAAAAGAGACACTTCATAGGTTGGCAAGACCTTCAACATAAGAGAAAAAGAAAAACTCCCACTAGAAAAAAGTTGCAAACACAAGAAGCTATAGTATTTATATTTATTTTTTATTTCATTATGTACTTAATTCACATCCATTGTCACCCATTTGAATGCTTATATATAGGTCAATGCATCCTCAAGTCAAACGCAATCGGCTAACTCCATTGTAGCACCTAACATATACTCGGAAGCATTTAAGAGTCAACATTGTTGATGGTAAATTCATTCATGATACTAACATTCCAAAAGATATTTCTTTGTTATTATTTGCATTATATGATTTGTTTTTTTTAATATAAAAGCTACTTGAACATCCTCCACAATTGCATGGTGCACCAGTGCTATTTGGTGTTCCATTACATTGAAGTTCATAAGTTTTTTGTATATAAACTATATTAGTTTTTGTATACGAAGTATATTGGCTTTTGTATATAAAGTCCATAGGTTTTTGTATATTGGCTTGTAAATGCTGCACACAATCAAATTTGTTGATGAAAGCCATGTAGTCAACTTTGCCAAAATCTCTTATTTATTTCAATCAAATATTGATTGTACAAGTGATGTGGAGAGTACAAATATGCTGTCACAATATAGTGAAAATCATGTTTAATTTCACTAAAATACTAAAGTACAAAGATTTATGTTACAGTGATTCATAGTTTATCTTATACAACTTTGCCTTGACCCTTCATTGTTGTCCACTTTTGTTACTTTTTTTTTCTTGACCCCTTTCCAATTAAATGAGTATAACGTTGGTTCTTCATAATAAGCCAAATTGCATGATTTAGGAGTATGTCTCTTGTTTCAAAGCTAGCATAGCATATGCCCTGCACATTTAACAATAATAAATCTTGTGCTTAAGCTATCATGGCATATATATCCAAGCTAGCCAAAATAAAATGTTAGACATATGACAACTAACCTAGAACATGCATCTAGTAAAGCTAGAAAATTCAAAATGAAAATGCTAACATATTATAGCAACACAACTATTATGATGAATTATAGAGACAATAACTACAGGACTTAAGTAATCTAATTAGTTAAATTAAGATAACTCACCCTCTTAATTACAAAAGCAATCTAATTCAGGGTATTTATTGGTTTCATAAATGCAAATTTTTATCCATGACCAGACCTAGAATGGAGAAAAGGTTTGATGTGAAAAATGTGTTAATCTTTAGGTTAGTTAAAGGACAAGACAGATTTTCATCAACCAAGGAGTTTCACATATTAACCTTAGGAAGAGGAGACCTAGAGGGCTTGATTGGTTACTTGCTGAGAGAATAAAGTTCACACATTTATGAACCAACAATTAATCAATTTACTAGAATGGGTAATATCATGTATTACTCAATCAATTCATCTTAGTTCCAAACCAAGTATTATGCATATTATCTCAATTGTAGGGGAATTATCTCAATATCATACATTGCACTAACAAGTTGGTTCTCAATATTATGCTTGATAATGAATTATCTCAATATCATACATTGCACTAACAATGACAAACTTTGCACACAATATAATCCCAAAAAGAACTATAACCTCAATAGGTATCATCCTTGAAATATGAATAAAAATTTTCATATGTATGGAAGTTCACCAGACCAAACAAAGCAGACTCTTATCTAGCAAACCCCCTCTAGAATCATGCATATGAAAGAGGCATAAAGTGAGATACTTTGCACAGTTCAATGTATCTAGAACACAACAACTTCAAGAAATCACAAAATCTTGCATTGCACTAACAAGTTGGACCCAATTATCCATCTAATTACACTTGATAATGCTTATTTCTACTAGTAAATTAAACTACCTCTTTGGATTTCAATAAGTTTACCAAATTAGTACGGTGCTTTTTTTTTCCAAGTCTTGATCAAATTCAGCAATTATGGAGGTGAGTATAGTAATTGATCAAGAAAATTATCAACATTGATTGAAAAATCCAACTTACCCACCTTTATTAGACTTTTCAAGTTCAAGCTACTGCAATTAAGCGTAGATAACAATTTGGGCTATCACAATTCAAGAACAAATACTATGTTTCCTTGACTTATGAGAGCTAGAGCAATGGCGATAAAGGACAATGGGATCTAGTGAAAATGGAAGAGGCCAAGAACTAAATGAAAATAGTGATAAAGAGCTTCAAGGATCTGGAGAAAAATGGCGACAGTGAGCTTTAGGGCTGCTACAATCAAGAACAATTACTGGGCTTCCCTGCACTTATGAGATTAACAACAACAACGATTAAGGATGATGGGATCTGGCGAAAATGGAAGAGGCCAAGATCTAGATGAAAATGGCAATAACAAGCTTCAGGGATTGAGAAAAATAGCAATAATGAGCCTTACGGTAATGCTTTCCAAATGATCTGCTTGATTGCTGAATTCAGAAATAAATGGTGCATTGCAATGGGTTGCTAGAGTCCAAGACATACATTCAAAAGGGTTTGGGCAAATTAAATTCAAACACACCATTTTGATAAGTTCAAAAATTAAAAAAAAATACTAGTGCAATGTGGCAGAGCTAGGACGGTGCGATTTGAGGAATTGCTAGGATTTGTTTTACTATTTCGCATGCTATAATCCTCATTATATTAGAGGATCTGCGCGCTCAAAAGACAAAGAAGCCCAAGATAAAAATACTCCTCAGAATAATAGTGACCTCAGTAAAAAGCCTTAAATTAAAAAAAAAAAAAGGAAGACCCAATATATCACAAAACATAAGCCTTTAAAAAACCTATTTATTAACCCAAACAACAAATAAGCTCAAACTACAAGTTTGACTAAAACTAATATAGGGCCCCAAGATTTTAAAGATCAAAATAAAATTAGCTCAAGATAAGAATTTGGGCCAAATCTAAAATACTAAAAGCCCAATAAAATCTGAGTCCTAATTAAAAACTAAACCCAAATTAAAACTTTAAAGTTTGAAAATTTCTGAAATTAAAAACTTGAGACTCGAATGACAACTTGATTCAGAAAGGAAAAATTCAAATAAAAATAACCAATTAAATTAAACAAATAAAGGAACCCACTAGAGTTCAACTAGCAAATTAAAAGGAAAACATTGAAAAAAAAGGCAAAACCAAAATTGCAAATGAAGAAGCAAAAATGAAAATAAATATAAACAAATCTTTTTATACATATATTTTTAATTTATAATTTGTTTATTGTCTCAAAAATTACCCAAACCAAATACGGTGTTTAAATTATTTTGTTGTGAAGAAATTTTTAATAAATTAATTAATATTTGTATAACTTATCAATCATATTTTTCAATTTTATTTACAAGGTAGATTTAGACAAAAGCATAGGGGACTAAAGCATAACAAATTGGACCATTTAGTCTCCATGAGCTACTATTACAAAATATGGTGCCTCATTGAACATCCAAAAATAGTTTAACTTAAATAATAATTGTTATTGGCTAAATTGTAAATTTAAACAAGTTATAGAAGTTAAGACCTAGGGTTTAAAGAAAGCTTATATCTCTAGTTTTCATGATCACAAAGCCTACGTATATTTGGAAATAATTAAAGGCATAATCCTAAGAGCAGAATCAAAGTGCAAAGATAATTTATGATATTCAGCTCATTTTACCTCACCTAAATGATTTGCTCATGCTTGATATGAGGATCATAATCAAGGAATTAAAGATGGTTCATCTATGATGGATCAAAGTCAAGTCCTTATATCCCAGAAGCATTCAAGAAGAGAGGAAATTTTGGAAGCCAACATTCTAGGACTTGAAAGAGGAGATCTCTTGCAATATGTGAATGCAAGCGTTAATAAATTCAACATAAAAATATAATTTGGCTTTAATATGTTAAGATTTCTTTTAAAGAGTATCTCTAATTCAGGGAAAGTCATTTCCTAAACTCAAGGGAAATGAATATCCACAGTTACTGATTTGATAAGCAACAACTTGAAATGAATTGCAAGCAAAAATCAAGAGCTTATAAATCAAGAGAATGATCTTTTTTATTTTCTTTTTTGACATTGATATGGTTAATTTTAAAGAAAGATAAACATAAATTATATAAAATTCACTATTTAGGTAGATTCTTTACATATTCAAATGTAATTTACTACTCAAATAGACAATAACAGATCCTCTTTTATATATGATACCATTCTCTTGAGTGAGAAAGATAAAAGATATCCTTAATCTATCTTTCTCCATTACAATGGTGTTATGTTCACACATTAATAGAAGAGGATCCATACATTTTGTATTTATTCATTTTTGAAACTAACATAGTTAATTTTATATTAATTTTAAAGAGAAAATGAGAATATCCAAATTAATGAATCAATTTTTTATAGATCCCATGCATTTAGAAGACTAAATACAGGGATTCAAATCCCAATCAATCAAGTGGTTAAAACTTGAAGGAAGCTTGCAATAACTATTCCAGTGGCTGGAAGAATTTGAAGGAACCAAAATATAGTTGCTAGAAGGAACAAATCTCCTAAAAGGAAAAAAAAAAAAAGGAACTTAATTATGGACATATGTATCAAGGGAGCCAAATTGAAGATGCTTCTAGTCAAGAAAGCTACAGTAAGATAGATTAGCTTGTAAAATTAGGGTAAATTTGGGATCAAAAATAGGTACTGTGATGGGTTGAAACTCTCAAACAATACAAAGAAAAGAAATAAAACGTCAAGGGCTTTCAAGAAGAATGATGTTGTTACATTTTCTAGAATATTATGTTGTTTAGTTATGACATGATAATAATTAAATATTATTACATATAAAATAATATTTTATGGATTTTAATAAATTTATTATTATAATCATATACTATTTAATTTCACAAAACTTAAATTATTTTTTAAGAGCTATTAATTATTATATAAGTTAATATTTTAAATAATTGTCTGATAAAATATTATTATATATTCAATAATTAATTGTATCATAATTAAAAAAAACATAATGTTCTTAAAAACATATAATCATCACTCTCAAAAAGATTTTTGCCCAAGACAATTTAAAAAAGCAAAAAAGGAGGTGAGCTATGTTTTTTTTTCTTTTTTGGGATTTTGTTTCACCTAACTTTTCATTTCTTCTGTTGTGGGAACCACTAGTCACTTGCATCTCAATATTGTTCTGACATGCATAATATGAACTTAACCTAACGCACTATTTAGATGGGTGTCACACTCGAAAATGCGACCGCGTGGCATCTTTAACAGATAAATTTGATTTTCAAATGAAATCGAAAAACGAAATCAAAATTGAAATATGAGGAAGGTAGGGTTCAGGAGTCGCCACCAAAATTTTAATTTTTTAAAAGGTAAAATTTTGGAAAAGCTTTTTTATTTGGAAAATGGTCTACGAACTAGAAAAATGGATCCGGAAGTCGATTGTGAGTGGGGAAGGTGTCAGGCACCCCACTACACCCATTCTTAAGAATGGTTACCCTAAGTTAATTGTGCGAAAATAAAATGGCCTTAATTCTATTCTAACTCTTCATAACAAGTCACATGCAACATGAGAAATAATCAAATTAAAGAAAATAAAAATTGGGAAAGCAAGGAAATCAAAGAAATAAGATTAAAAGTAAAATAAAAGAAACGAAAATAAAAATATTTATTTACAAAGGCGGACTTGACCTAGGATGAAAGCCTAGGGCCTACGTACCCTTCAAGAGGGATCAAAATCCACGTAATTCGATTGGAGACTGTATTTGGTTGATGCTTTGTTTTGTTTTTTTTTTAATTATATTTTTTTGTTTATTTTTGTTTTTGTTTTGTTTTTGTTTTGTTTATTTTTGTTTATTTTTGTTTTTTTCTTGTTTTTATTTTGTTTATTTTTGTTTTTGTTTATTTTTGTTTTTTGTTTATTTTTGTTTTTGTTTTGTTTTGTTTTTGTTTTGTTTTTTTTTTGGTTTTGTTTTTGTTTTTTTTTTTTTTTTGTTTTATTTTTTTTTTGTTTTGTTTGTTTTTTTTTAAGGCAAGGAAAATAAAGATTACTTTTCTTTCAACAAATAAAGCAAGCTTGAAATTGGTTGATGTGCTTTGATTCATTAAATTTTAATTTAATTTTAATCTTTTTTTATTTCTTTTATCATTCCTTCTCTCTTTTTTTGTGTTTAATTCTTGTTAAAAAATTTTGGTCAAATTTCCCTTTTTTTTTAAAATTTATTTCAAGATGATGTTTAAAAAAACTTTGCCCTCCCTCTCTTGCTTTATTGTTTTATTTTTTGTTTTTTGTTTGATGGTTAAAATTTTTTTTTGGTTATTGTTCCTTCTTCTTTTTTTGTTTTAGCTCTAATTTTTTTATTGGTTATTATTCCTTTTGTTTTGTTTTTTGTTTTGTTTTAGCTCTATTTTTTTTATTGGTTATTGTTCCTTTTGTTTTGTTTTGTTTCTTTTTATTTTTTGTTTTTTATTTTTTTGTTTTTTTTGTTTTTTTTTTGTTTTTGTTTTTGCTTTGCTTTGGTTTTGTTTTCGATTTTGATTCTTTTTTCTTTTTTGGGATTGGGATCAAATTTTATTTCCAGTATTGAGTTTTGCTTAGAAACGTTGGAGGCTTTTCTTTTGTTTTTTTTTTTGTTTTTTTTTCTTTTTTTTTGTTTTCATTTTTAGTATTATGTTATTATTATTATTATTATTATTTTGGTTTTGTGTTTTTCTTTTTGTTTGTTTCTTAGCTAAACCCTTTTCTTTTTACTCACTTATTTATCTATTATTATTATTTTGGCCTTTTTTGTTTTTTTTTAGAATTGACTCTAAAAGAAAGGTGTACTTTGGTTTGGTTTTTTTTCATTTTTTTGCAAAATATTTTTTTTTAAAAAGGATAAATATTTAGGACTCAAAATGATTTTTACAAAAAAGGTTTAATCCCCTTTGATTTTTGATCTTTTTTTTTGAAAATTTTCTTAAAGGATTCTATTAAATGAGGCCATTGAAACCCAAAAATACAAAAAGTAAATTCAAGACCAAAAAGCACCAAGGAGGCATGGTTGCCACACATGGCTTTTGGTTCCTACTTGCCTGAGGGGATATGAAATCTCACACGGCTGCACTAATAAAAATAAAGATAAAATAAACAAAAGTAAAAAAATAAAAATAAAAATAAAAAACATAAAAAATAAAATAATAAATAATAAATAATAAAAATAATAAAGAAGAATACACGAACAATTGATGCTTTGTGAGGTGAGTGCTCAGTGTTCAGTATTCAGTATCCTTATTAGGCAGATTTACAAAATACATGTAAAAGAAAAACAATGGGTACACGAATTACATCTTGATCCCCAACCCATCATCCCTTTTCCGAAAGGACCAATATGGTCATTCCTAGGGCAGCAGTGCAACCAGATTCCTCCATTTTGCTCCATCAACGCGCTCGCGTTACCAAAATGAGCAACGCACTCCATAAAAATGCAATAAAAACAAACGGGAAAGAAAACATTTAAAGGAGTAGAAAAATTTTAGAATTCCATTGTATCAGTAATCACTAATGATCAAAATGATATGAATATCCAACATCAATCCATACAAAGACTCCAAACCTCATAACATTAACACAACATATCCTAATTGCATAAAAAAGAAGCAAGACAGAATCGAGGCAATTACTGCATCACTTTTCTGATTACTACATTGAAATCCTACAGACAAAGACTCAATCTACCTGGGCCTCACTCAAGCAATTTATCAAACATGTACTAGGCATTCCTGAGGACTGTATAGAGCGCTATATTTTACGGTAAACCCCCCAGCCAGGATTAAGCACTCATAATCATAACAGTAAGTATCGGACCCCATTGGAATCACGCTAACAACCTGACAGACGAATAAACCTTTCTGACTGATAAGGCTTTCAAGAACCGACATGAATCAACAGTAGTAGTTAAGCATCGATTAATTCTCAAGAACCAGTATGAATAAAAAACAACACTTAATCATCAATTAAAATTCCAGAGTTCAGTCCAGGAACCATGATTTTTGGCAAAGAAGGAAATAGACAGCACAAGACAAACCAAATAAAACAACGCACCTTTTGACGCTCGCTTACTTAGACTAATGATTGGGACCGTTGATTAATTCTGGGCTGCTAGGGACTGTTCTTCTTCTCACAGGGTTCAGCGATCAGCGAGCCTCGTCCAGGATTCTCCTTCCACAGTACTGGATACCCAAAGAAGTCCCCTCTAGAATATTGCTCTGAGAATCCCCTTCCAACCCTAAAATTTATCGGCACCTTCCCTTTTTTTTAATGCCTCGATGAGTTTCCCTCAGTCTTTCTCCCACTCAAAATCGATTCTCCCAAAAGAATCCTTTCTTTCCCGATCTTCTATGCCTCCTTTCTAATACAAAATTACTCATCCAAAAACCTCAAGAAACTCTCCCTCCTCTTTGTGGTTTTTGGACTCTTCTCCAGCCCCCCAATAAGGAAAAACCCCCCAAGAATCCTCGCTGCACTCGCTCAGCCTCCCTAATACTGAATCTCTCCAAAACCGAAAAAAGAAAAACCTCCCCCTCTCTCAAATTCCCCTCGGATTTATAAGCGTTACCCTTTCCCCCGCGTGGTCCCTCCTTTCTCCGTACCTCTCTGCTCCACTCATCTGGTGCACGTTGCTTCGTTCCCTTTTGCCTGGCCTGCTTTCAGCCGTTGAGGGTTGTACGAGTAATGGGTAAGAACGTTTGGTGTTGGCAGACGTGAAAGTGAGAACGCCAGAGAGGGGGGGACCACGTTGCTAGGGTTTCTAGATCAAAGGAGCGGGTAGGTTTTTGCTGAAGTGGGTTTCCGGATCAAAGGAGCGGGTTGATGGGTTATTGGGCTTGGGAGAGTCTGAAAAGCCACTGGGCCGAAGGAATGGGTTCTGCTTTCTTTTTGGACTTTATTCTTCAGCCTAGTATTATTTTTTGTAGTCTTTTGAAGAAATCCTTTTCTTTTTTTTTTGGTTTAATTATTTATTTTTCTTTTGTCTTGGTTTAATTATTATTTAATTTTGTCATTTTTGGTTTATTATTTTTAATTTTTTTTGTAATCTTTCGAAGAAATCTTTCTCTCTTTTTTTGTCTTTTTGTTTTTTTTTCTTTTGATTTTTTTTTCATTTGTTTGGGTTTTTTTTTGTTGCTCCCTCTTTGATCTTTTTTCCTTTTTTTAAATTTTGAATTAATTAGCTTTTAATTTAATTTTTTTTTTGACTTTATCTTTGAGTTCTTCCTCCTTTAATAATTTTTAAACTTATTAAGCTAAAAAGACCTATTGATTTTTTGTTATTTTTTTGTTATTTTTTGTTTTTTAATTATATTTTTTTGAGTATGTCCGGACAAAATATGGTGTTCACAATGAGGGAGGAGAAAAGTGTAGAGGGAGAAAAGCAGATAGAAAATGGAGGGAGGTGAAAGTGCGGAAAAAAATATTTCCCTTCCTGTGTTTGGATACGACAAGAGAAAATATAAAAAAGAGAAATTTATTAATTCTTTTTAGACAATTTTGCCCTGATTGTCGAACTAGTAACTTGGTTGGACCAAATAATGCCAAAACTTCTTGACTACCTATTGATAAAAAAAATGTTATGTTATATATATAAATTAATTCTTTTAGATTTGTATATATACACATATACAATATGCTTTAAATATGTTTATTAGTTTTGAAGCAATTAATTGAAGGATAAAATTTATATGAAATTAATGTTAAACTGAGATTAAAAAATAATAAACATAACTAATTCCTCTATTGGATTAAAAAAAATATGTTTTAATAGTTTGTATTCGTTTCACATCAATTAACTGAATAAGTAATTCTATATTAATTTCACATTCACTCACGTTTAACAAATTATTATATATAACTAATTATTTTAGTTAAGTTGCCTTTACAAATAATTAAAGTCCAAAACAATTTTCAAATATATAATTATATTTCTATATGTATGTATTACTTAGTTAAATAATAAATATTTGAGATAATAATTTTTAAATTACATGTGAATATTATATATATATACATCAATAATTATCTTTCTGCTAAACAATAGGTAAAAGATTGATATATTAGTGCAAGCAAACAAAATTAAGAAGCTTCACGTGAAGAGCATTGTGTGATTCACATGGAGGCATGAAACACTTCGTCCTTATCCCATGGAATGACTTAACATGCAGTGATTTATAGGTGATAAAAGGTTTATCATGTGCCTCAGGATACATAGGGGTGGATGAGGGGAGGACTTAGGTCATGCAGTAGTTGCAGTAGAGGTGTTGTGGTATGATAGCTCAAGTGAAGTTGAATACAAAATAATATGAAACATTTGAGCTAAATATCCTTATTTAATTCTCCATTAAGCTGATGCATCATATATGAGTGTTATTTTTTTATGAGGCTCACTTTTATTACTACAAACATAGGAGGTAATGTAATACCTTATATTTCTAGCTCATTTCATCATATTACTATACTTCACATCATGAATTCCATAGTGGAGCAAGAAAAAGGGGACTAAAATAATATATTTATTCGCGTTGTGTCGTGTATAAAAATTTTATTTAATGTCACATAAATTGTGTGAGCTCATACCACACATTTTCATATTTAATTACATGAATACAACTCATTTGTATCATAAAATATGATCCACAACTCATGGAACTCAAAGGAAAGCTTAGAATATTCATACATATTTTCAGCCAGAATTTGGCTCGTTTCTTTCACAACTTTGAAAAATCATAACTAATTTTAGAAAAAATAAAAACCATGCATTCTTAGCCATTCTAGAAAGCTACAGATATCTACTCCATACTAAAAATATTTCCAGATCATAACATCTATCACAGAGGACATTTGACATTCGAAATGATCCAGAGGTCAAACTGCCCACTGGTGTTGTCACAGATGTCTGCAACAAATTTTAAAAATGTCCAATTAATTCCAAAAATATCCAATCCATGCAAATGATACCAATATGGAAAGCTGTAAATGTTAGATAGAGGGAAAAAATAACTCCAAACCACCTCAGGCATGCCCAAACCTCGAAATCTAATCAAATAGTAACTGAGGTTCGGTGAAGCTCCTGATACTGAATAGATTCTTTACAAATTCATATCTCCCTCTCTAGACCTCCAAATGAGGTGCTTCTAGTTGTCAAAATTCATGGAAATTCCTAGTTTCTATGTATAAAATTTCATGACAATTGGACATCATTTGAGCCCGGTTTGACAGATTTCATTTTCAGACCTGAGTGAATAATGACATGACCAAAACCAGAAAATTTGTCAACTTTGAAAACTCATCAAATATTCTATAGACCTTTGAAAATTATGTTCTTTAGCTTTCCAAAAATATCTCAACAAGCTCTAATTGCATACTAAATCTCAGATCAAGAAGAGCTCATTTGGGCAAAAAGTGACATAGGATTCCATTATGGTCAATTTTGGCTCTATATGGGATACCAAAACGTCCAAATGGTTTTCCTTGGGGTTTGGCACCTCTTGGGTAAGTCTAAAAGCATAATTAGGACTTTTGTAGGCTACCCAAATGATCCCAAACTCTATGCCTCTTTTTTTGGCTATACCACATGCAATTATACATACACACATGAAGCTTTCAAGAAGCATATCTTGGCATTACATATCCAAATTACATTCTAGGGTTCACATATCATATCCATTCATTTATACATCACATATTATCATAATTATACATGTCCAAGAGGTCATAGACCATATACATTAATGGATTACATCATTTGACATAAATATGGTCTTAAAGTAGCAAAAATCAAACACTTTGTTGTCAAACTCTTCTCTTCAAGGTGGTTGGCTTCCATTACCTTGTCCACTTGGTCCACCTAGCATATGAGATCATTGAAGAGGAGGGAATGAGATTCAAAGAATCCCAATAACTCATCTCCCATTCAATCATACATAATGGATGCAAAGCAAGTCTTGAAAAATGCATGCATGGATATAATTGATGTCATGAACATTCAAGAAGCAAGCTTGGCATGTAAATAAGTTATACAAGACATCCAAGAGCTTGTCAAGTGGATGGATTAGCCTCACCCTTTTCCTCATGGGTTTTGGACTTGCCTCACCCATTCTTTAAGGAAATTCTTAGACTCAACCATGCTCTTGGGAGCCCACTTTACTTTTGGGAGACTTTTTGCTTTGTCTCAACCAATCTTAAGGGTTCTTAACTCATCCTTACCATGGTTAAGAGTTCTTGGCTTCTCCACACTCAAGCAAACTCAAACAACCACCATAATATCATTTAGAAACATATGTCATCATAAAAGAATGGCATATAAAATCATGCTAGCATACTTTTCATAGCTTAAAAATACACATACACACATTTTAAGACAAGCTAAACACATATCCATGCATGAGAAAAGATGGAAAGAGTTACCTTGCACACAATCACATACTTTTCCCTTTGAATTCAAGCTCCTCTTTTCAGGCACACACACACAAAACTGTAGGGAAGGTTTCTCTTGGCCTAAACACAATTTATGAAAGCTAATTAGGTTCATGAAACAAATTCTAAGGCCACACAACTTGCTTAGACACTAGGTTATGTTATAGACCCCATTATGGTTCCATAATTACACCTAATGAAGCAACACCCCTTAAATAAATTCTAGACTCTATTCTTTCCTTTCAAATATGATTCTTGACTCCTTTTAAGCCTCTTGGAGTCATCACACAATTAAAACAAAGAGTCTAACTACATGTTGCTTCTTTAGGTCATAATATGGAACCTAAAGCACCAACTCACTTTCTATGATTCTAGATTTTTTCCAAGGCCTCCCCTCATTTTTATTCATCATATATGACTCAAGAATGGGTTTAGAAAAATTTCAAACTCTCCCTAACTATCCCAACCTCCTTAGGCCTAGACCATGAGGCTTGTTGGTCTCCATGGATTTTGCTTGATTTTCTTGAAGGAGGAAGCATGTGGGGAGAATCTTAGAGATCTTGGAAACTCATTTAAACTCTTATTTAGGCCTAGGAATCATCATACAAAATCAGATTTTACAAGGTGCACTTGAAACCCTAGAAATTGCATCTTGAAATCTAATGGTTTTTTGTTAATTCCCTTTGTATATTCTTAATCTTCACACCCTTTTTCCTTAGATTCATCCTTGGTTCTGCCTAAAAATCAACTCCTCCTATGATTCCTAGGGTTAGGAAAAATGGAGAAGGAGGGAGGATCAAGATAGCAACCATAAGAAGAGAAATTACCTAGTTTCCTTACTTATTCTTGTTTGAATCTAGCTTTCTCCAAGCTCCTCTCTTCAAATCCAAAAATTCCCTTGAGTTTCTTTCTTAAATAAGATTTAAAAACTTCATTTTAATCAAAGAAAACAAAGGAGAAGGAAGGAGAGGAGGTGTGGATGGAAGAAAGCATGAAAAACTACCATGGAAGCATACCTTGAAGCTTAGACTTCTCCTTCTTCTTCTTCCTCTCTTGTGCACCCAAAACCCTAGCTCTATCCTATGAAATTAGGTAGAAAATTCTGAGTCCAAATGAAGGAGAAAGTGGGGTGCTACCTATATATAGGGAGAGGAGGAAGCATTTTTCAAAAATTCTCATTTTGTCCTTTATTCTTTGCATTTTCGTTTCTCCTTCGTTTTAGCTCCTTTTTTAGAACCGTCTTTTCCATTATAAAATTTAGTTCCCAATTTAGTAAAATACCTTTGGAATCACTCAAATTGGAGCTAAAATCTTCTCGAATGAATCCATCAAAGTTTGGGTGTACCGACGTTGAAAAAGGTCCACTGGAGGGGATTTAACTATCCCGGGGCTTCCCATGGTTTTTCCGACCCTTGAGAATCCTGGAGAACTCAAAACTTTCATTTAAAAAGCCCTCATGTGTAAATCCTAAATTTTGCTCAAAATTATGAAAATGCTATTATGTTTCATAGGTTTTTTGTCAAAATTTGTTTCTTCATTCTAGCTCTATTTTTCCTTCCTTCTAAGGCTAGGATTCTCATTTTTAGGAGTCTAAAATGTTACTTAAATTTTTTAGGACCTTAACTAATTCATTTCAGGGGACTTGCTTTGAAAATGTGTCTATTTCCGTTGTTTAACAAAAACTAGATAGTACAGTAATATATTTGTATAATTATTTGATGAGAAGAATGTATATTAGGCATGCTTCTTTTATCTTCTTCTAATATTATTTTCTATGTAGATGGATAGAAGAACTTATGGAGCAGTTTTGTATTCCTAAATTCGAGAATGAGTTGATATAGAAAAACTTATTATCGAAGAAATAAGATATGGATTTTCATTTAAATATTTAAATATAATTAGTTTAATTACATGCATTGCTCATATTTGGACCCGATGGAAATGATGTCATTGAGTATATAGTATTAGTGATAAAATATAATTACTTGGGGCCTTATAATTCATGGAAAGAAGTACCTAAATCAGTTCAACAATTATGGTTTGAAGAATTCTAGGTAAATTTCAATTTCATAAGCAATACCAAATTTGTTATACCTACTGTATTCAAACACATGGATTTATAAATATTTTTTGGTGTAATAGATATAAATATTATGTTTGGTTAATAGGGGATCATCTTCAAATTTACAAAAACTATAAAGATCAAGCAAGAAATTACTTAAAAGATTTGATCTGTTATGTTCGAGATGAAGGAAAGCATCTTACTTGGATTAATGAGCACATCTTGAATGATTTATGCATTAGTTGGAACAAGGTAGAATTTAAATAGAAAAGCAAACGTGCCAAGAAGAATAGAGCTTCAAACTCCATCCATGGCCCATCTTTCCACCCCGGTGGAAATATTCCATTTATAGATCATACTGTAACTTTAACTAAAGAATTAGATAGGCCTATGACTCCAGTAGAGCTCCACGCTCAAACTCATCAAAAACAAATATCTAGTGTTTGGGTTGACAAAAATCTAAAAATACTTTTATGAGTATCATATTTTTCATTTCTTGTATTAAATGTTTTTACATGTATATCACAACTATATAACATCCATTATTCTTTTTGTTTAAGAATGAGTATGTAAGACTTAAAACTAGCATTGCAAATGCAACTAATGCATAGAATTTTTCATTGGCAAATGAAGTTGCTCTGTGAATAGTAGCTGCTGTAGGAAAAAAAAGTGGAGACTCCATATATATGGCTTAGGAATTGTTGCACATGAAGTAGAAGAAGATTCAATTTTTGTCTATAACTATGGTAAAAAAATAACTTATTATCATATCTAAGTGTGACAGAGGCCATATATCCACAAGGTCACCTACATCCCAATATTGATCAAAAGTTAAAGGATTTTCATATGCAAATGCAGACCAATGAGACTTCAATAGTTGAGATGCGACATCAACCTTTTAAATATCATCAGAAGAATAAAGCTTCAAGTTCGAAAAAGCCAATAAGAAAAATTAGTAGACAAGTTGACAAAAATAAATGTAACTTTTTTGGATAAATCTATGTAAAAGATGTGAACTTATTTGGTACAAGTTTATGTAATTATATTGTAATTCGGATAATATAAAATAGACTATTTATTTTAATTTTTTTACCATATCCATTTCTCTTCTAACGAGATAGTATATTCCCTATGACCTATGCATGTTTCATCATTGTAAGATAGCCATAACATTATGCATGTTCATCCTAGTAACATAGTCATTGCATATTAGATAATAAGTTTTATAACAACTTAGGGAATCTTTTCTCACCTTATGTCTTTGTACTTTTACCTAGACAATAATATCTAGGAATATTTTTAATTTGTATCTTTATTGTTGTCCTTACGTATGTTGGACTCACATGTCACCCCCCTCCATGTATAATCACACACACACACACATATATGTATGTATAAGTGTGTATATATATTTCTGTATAGTTAAACTTAGCCTTCTATACCTCTTTGTTCCTTATAATGTTCTTCTCAATTGCAGCACATTCTCCAAATCCTAATTATTCATCTTAACATTCACAAAGTTGATAAGATAAGAAGGAAAGGTTATCATTTTATATTTACGACCATACATGTGAAATATGATTATTCTATTATCTATGCTCACTTACTTGCAATCTTATTTCATACAATTTATATTTATCATTAAAATGGGTTATATTTCATTCTAGGATGTCTTCTAGAAGAGGGAGAAAGACACAAAGGAATCTTTCTCAACCAGAATCATCTATTGCTAAAAAAGATACATAGCCAATCCCACCTAACATTCAACAAGAATCACTTGATATGTATGGTGAGCAATCTAATGACCAAAATGAATCCCTTCCAACACTGATTAAGCCTAATAATATTATCTTTATGTTTAAAATGAATAATAATTTTTTCTTCAATCCTTATTTCTGTAGGTTTACACCAAGTAGTAAAGTTATTTGTGCTTCTATTGTTACAATTTTTAAAAATAAATATAATGGACTATGGAATTGTTGGAGTGAAGTTCCACCAAAATATCAACAGTTGTGGTTTCATGAATTTCAGGTTTAACTTTTTACTCTTTTTGTTGAGATTCAAATACCAATTAATCATCTATTGTTTGGTTTGGTGTTATGTTACGCATTGAAAGAAACACTATTAGTAAAACCTGGGGCATCATCATGAGATTTGGTAGAACTAGAAAAATCGGGTAAAAACTCATTTAAAGGATAACACGTCTGTGACAAACGAAAAAGACCAAAATGGATTAAACAACCAATTGGGGAAGATCTCTATGAGCATTGGAATACTGGCGAATTTCATTCCAACAATGAGCAAAAAAAGAAGAATCATGTTGGTGCTTCTTTGCACACAAGAGGCTCCATAACAATGGAAGAACATGCTAAAAGATTGGTATGGCATTGTTACATTTATTTCATAATTTTCATATATTATTCTATCTAATCCTTCCTTATTTTGTTATATAAGCCTGTGAACTAGGAAGAGATCTTTCATTTTCAAAAATTTATTTAAAAACACACCAACGTCAATCTACTAACTCTTGGGTAGATGAAAGATCAAAAGTTGTTTAGGTACATGCATGATATATATCTGTATATATTTATTTTATATTAATCACTTAAATTCATATTGGTAGGATGAATGTTTGAGTCAAAAGGACAGTACAGAAAGTTCAAGTTATAATGTATCCAATTTGAATTTTTTTATTAAAGTTGCTAGTGGTAAAAAGAATGGCGCAATTTATAGACTTGGTAATATATCTTGTAAAATTTTAGGAGACTTTAAGATGGGATACACCTACAATTAGAAAGTATCGTCACGTCAACTGCCACCATACTTGCATTCAAACTATATTCAAAATATGATACGAACTGAATTTATCAATATTTCAATATAATTGTATCAAACTCAATTTCAAGAACAACAAAGATAGATTAAAAAGCTGTGATCACAACTTCAAGAGTTAACTCATAGCAATTATGTACAGTCAGAGGGTAGACGCAACTCATCTTAATAAAAATCGGGTGTGTCTCCTGAAGGAGATAACAATGATGAAGGGGATGATACTGAGGAGGAGTAAGATGAGTCATTTTTTCAAAGTTTGTTATAGTAAACAAATATAGATATATTAGGTTAATATTTCCTAATATTGTATTATATATATATATAATGTTGTATTATATATACATATATATATAATTGTAGTGTATATAGTTCATCCCCTAAAACTATATTTATTTGCGTATGCGACTATATATATATATCTAGGAATATATATTTTGTAATTATACATAAGCTACTAGATATAAATTTATATAGAATATCATCTACCTACATCTACATTACCCTAACATGAAATATTTTATGGATTACGTTAAACATTGATATTAACCGTTCATATGGTTATTATTTGAACATAAATATAGTATTGGCACCAATGTTTGCGCATTGAAGGTTCCTTCATGTAACTATTGTATGCACATCATGTGCAGAAAAATACAGGTAAACATGTTATAATGTACGAAATAGAAATGGAACAAAAATCTTAACAGAATGTATAACATTTTAGGGAAGAAAAGAGAAAGAAAACCATGTTAAAATTTTTTAGAAAAGCAAAGGAAAGAAAATGATAGATTTAATTTATGAGGAAAAGTTAAATAATGTAAATTCTTAGAAATAAAAAAGAAAGGAAAAAAAAAAGAATGTATAACTGTGTAGGAAAGAAAACAAAAAAAAACACGTAAAGAGGAAATCGCAAAGCTCCATCTACTATTGTGTACTAGTCCCACTACATCGCAGTTGGATGTGTAGTCCGACCATAAATTGGTCACACCTTATTCGATTGCACTACAATTGGTCGGACTGAGTCTAACTGCAGCACAGTCAGAACTCGATGGTTCTAACTCTATTCCATCTATTTTTTTTCTTATTTTTTCTTAGGACTTATAATTTGTTTTGTTTTTTCTAAAAATTATAGAAGTTATATAAAGTTAATTCTCTCAAATTATAACGTTCCAACTATATATATATATATATTAAGACTATATATTTTATTTTTTTTCCTAAAAATTATACAAGTTAAAATTCTCTTAAAATTTGTATATGATATTCTGACCAACTTTTATCCATCCTCAGTTGGTGTCAAACCCAGCAGCAAACATATAGCATAAAAATTTGGAAAAATTACAATGAAGGACCTATATCATCAAATATTTACAATGAAGGACCTTAAAAATTAAAATTACCAATAAGGACCATCATTATCATCAAACTTTAAGGAATTTTACTACCAATTTTAGGGGATTTACTACTGGGTATAGGATTACTGAACTTTCCTATACCCAGTTGTAAATCTCCTAAAACTGGTAGTAAAATCCCTTAAAGCCTAATGATAATGATGGTCCTTGAAAATAATTTTGATTTTTAAGGTCCTTCATTGTAAATATTTGATGATATAGGTCCTTCATTGTAATTTTTCCTAAAAATTTTAAACATTTATATTGTAGAAGATTAAATTTTCAATACTAGATGTCATTTTAGAGTCATCTAATTAACAAAAAAGTAGCTACTGCCTATCATAAACTTACACAAAAATGAACAACTAATTATGCCACTACTACTGAAATTCGTGTCCAACACTACTATAATCGCACTACAAATATCATCACAAAAAAATTATGGTCACTTAACAACATCAAAGAAGCATTCTACTACCATCATCTGCTTTAAGAAATTCTAGCATCACTCATCATCTTTATTAATGTTTGCAATCACATATGACATGGAACTCCAAAAATAGTTTGCTTACTTTTTTTTTCATTGCATAAAAAAAACATTTTAACTTGTAATCTTCAATTACTCCAATTTGCTCAAGTTTTGCCCATACTTCCTCTTTGCTATAATGTCAAGGCCTACTTTTTTCAAGTATTGCAAGGCCTTTTCGGTAATCTCATATTGTTTCTCAGCAATAACAACTTGACTTTCAGATAATGATATAGATTTATCATGCAGAGAATTACCATCTCTCATGACTTCAATTAATTCTTTAATTCCTAGTGTAATTTTCTCATATCTTTCTTCAATACTATCAATCATCGCTTTCTTGCACTTTTGTCTTTTAGAAGATGTAGTTCCAGTTGATTGATTTGAGTTGCCATATGTTGGACTAAACGAATCCATATTAGTTGCTGGGTTTGTAGCCTCGTACCCCTAATTAAAATCACATTCACTCGTTATTTCATTCATTGTTGCTTCTTCAAAAGATTCATTTAAATCAATGCACTCCTTTTGCCACCATTTTAGTTTATCCTTAGCACTCTCAACATATTTTCCTATTGCTCTATCTGCACTAACAAATTCATATAACTTATCATAATGTAATATAGGTGCAGTCATCTACTTCCTTGCTTGGGGTTTTATTTGTAAACACAAAATAAAATGTGCAAATTTCTATGTTAAACCAGTGTAAATGAAAGAATATTCCAAACAAATTTGTCAATAGATTAATTAACAAACACATCAAATTAATTAACATAAACTTGTGTAATTAACAAGATTGAATTACCTCAATCAAGTCATTCCAAATTTGACTTTCAACTTCAAACATTTTTGTAATAAGACTCCACAAAAATCTACTTAATCCATTGAATAAATCATAAAGCTCTTCAAATTATGTGTAACACCATAATTTATTAGCCTCAGTTATCCTTCACTTAAGCTTGATTCCATGTAATTCCAAAGAAAAAGAGTAAAATTGTGGCATTTTATTGTGTTACGTCAGAATTTAAATGTTCATACTTCACCCCGTGGACCTTTGTAGACCCATCCATATCATCCTTTACTCATATTCCATCCATACAACTCATACATATCATAAAACAATCCATAAACTATAAATTTGAAGCCAAAAACCAAAAAAATGCAATTTACTCACAGGTCCAGAATTCAGATTTTTGGCACCAACTTTGAAAAATCATAATTAATTCTAAAAAACTAAAAATCAATCAAGTGATAGCTTTTTAGAAATATTTAGATGTTAAATTGATTTTAAAAATAATTAAAAGCCATAATAACATCAATGGGACCATGTTTGATAATAGAAAAGCTTAAAAGATCAAACTGCCCAACTTTTCTTATACAATTTACTGATATGAACTTCAAAAATTCATAACTAGTTTCACAAAAATCCAATTCAGGAAAAATATACCAATATGGAAAGCTACAGATGTTACTAGAGGGAAAAAATAAGTCCATACCAAAAAAAAAAAAGTAATTAGGGCACAAAAACCTATGAAACAGTAATAGAGGTCAAGTTGTGCCCCTAATACTAATATGAAAGTTCAAAAATTCATTTCTCCCTCTATATAAATTCAAATGAGGTGTTCTTAAGTGCTATAAAAATCTTATCATGTCTATTTTATGCTTATAAAATTTCATAGCCATTGGACACCATTTGTCCTACGAATGACAGAGGTAAAAGATCTAACTATTTACACATTAATAATGCCAATTTTGTCCAAATTTGCCAACTTTGAAGATTCACTAAAAACTCTCTAGAGCTCTAAATAATATGTACTTTAACTTCCCAAAAATTTCTAGGTAAGACCTATATGCATGCCAAATTTCAAGTCAAGAGGAGCTCATTTGGTTAGATTTTAACAACTCACAAATATGACAAATTTAACACTCTATATAAGTCAAAAGTGGTTCAAATGGCTTCTTAAATACTCTAGCACCTTTTGGACAAGTTTTAAAGTATAAACACAACATATACAAGCTTCTCAAGTGGTCCAAAACCTCATACCACTCAAACTCACTATGCTACATGTTATAATATACAACTAAGAATAAGCTACCAAGTACCCAAAACACAATTTCTCATTCATTTCATCACCACTTTGGTTCATACACTATATTTATATACTTTTACATTTGCTCACATATTTACATCTTAAAAATAATATGTACATATAAAATTTGATATCTCTTTACATAAAAAATCATACAAAACTATACAATTGTCAAGAGATAGCCCTTCAAGCTCCTTGACTTCCATATTCATCCTCTTGAACACCACTTAGACATGGTGAAATAGGAGAGGAAAGGAGGTGAGATTCAAAGATTCTCAATAGCTTATACATTCATTCAAGTAAACAATCAAGGCATATAAATATGTCAAAGCATACATGTAGGCATCCAATACCATTAAGAATCATTCAACACATAATTCCAATGTCATGAAAATATATCAAAGTCAAGAATAAGCTCTAAGAACTTTTGGTCTAGCCTCACCCTATTTTTAAAACTTTTGGATTTGCTTCACCCTTGGTCTAGGGACTTTTGCCTCACCCTTAAAAGTAATTTTCACAACCAAAACATAATTCATGAAATATATTGGTACCAATACAACAAGGCAATATCAAATGACATGTCTCATAATACAAATGCATATACAAGTATACAATGACCGTCATACATCCAATAATACAAACCAGAAGGAGTGAAAAGCTATCTTGGCAATTAAACACAAACTTCCCTCTTGATTATTCTCTTCCTTTTTTGGTCTCACGCCCACAACTAGATGGAGCTTGAGTTCTTTGGCCTAGACATAAAAAATAGGATTCAATCACACTCTTGAAGCAAGTTGTGGCATCAAATACACATTAAAGAAGCATACTTCACTCTATGGTTCCATTTTTGTTCCATAAGAGGCCTAATGAAGCATCTACCATAATTCAAACTCTTGGCTTCATTTTCTTCTCATATCTAGACTTCTTGGTTCTATTTAGACTCCTTGAAGTCATCACAAACTCATTTCCAAGAGTTTAGACATAAGTTGCTTCTTAAGGTTATATTATGGAATCTATTACTTCAACTCTCAATCTATAACTTCTAAGTTTTTTCCAAGAGGTCCTCTCATCTTCTTCCAACACATATGATCCCAAACTAAACTAAAAACCAATTAAAACACTCCCTATCCCCCTCATCTGTTCTGGGCAAAGATAATAGAGGAAAAAGAGACCCATGGAGTTTCTAATTTTTCCTTGATGGAAGGGGCACTTGGGGAGGCTTCCTAGAGGTCTTGAGAACTCAAACAAACACTCACATAAGCTAAAAAATTCTTGGACCAAAACAAATTTTACAAGATGCTCAAGAACCCCTAACTTTTTTATCTGGAAGTTCAATGGTTTTTCTTCCACTTACTTTGCATTTCCTAGATTCCCACACTTTAAATCAATGGTTTCTTACTTGTTCCAAGTTAAAACTTCCTCCCCCTTACAAGCTCTCCTCTTGGCCAAAACACACACATAAAAGGAAGCAAGAAGAGAAAAGCAAGAAAGGAGTGGAATTACCTTGAATCCAAGCTTCCTTCAAGAGCTTCTACCTTACCTTAGCCTTCCTTCTTGAAACTCTAAACTTTCTCCTCTGAACTAAGGCTAAAACAAAACCAATGCATCCATCAAACCATGGAAAGGAAGAGCAAGGAGAGGAAAATAAGATATGTAAAGGATATTCCATGAAATCCTTAGCTTTTCTCACCTTTTTCCTTGCTTCTTTCTCCTTTTTGAATTCCCCTTATCTCTCTCTCTTAGGCAAAGCTTTTTCTATTTTTAGCCAGCTCAAAGTTGGTCAGAAAAAGGAGAGGCTTCTAAACTCTTTAAGAAACAAAATTTTACTTTTCCACGTTTTTTCCAGAACGAGTCTTGCTATAGCGGGAAACACCTCTCACTACGGCGATAAATTATCAATTCCAAGTCCACACTGTTTTCACCACAGTTGGTGCTATTGCAAGATATTTCTTGGATTTTGTATGGGCCACAAACTTGCTGTATCGAACTGGCACTCTTACTATGGTAAACAGGTATCTTAGTTATAGCAGGAAGAGTTAGAAAAATTCTGAAACCTTAGATATTACATTGTGACAATGTCTTTTTTCTATTTTTTAAATGTTGCTTTGTAATATGTGGAATTTCTAAGAGCTTGCAGCATATTATCATATGCAAATGTTGTAAATGTCCCATCAGGACGATTTCCTTTCATCATCCCTTCTAACAAAGCATCAAGAAAAGCTTTATCCATCTTAAGTGACCATTGCAAATTGTCTTTCACTGAATCCTTATCTTTAGGGCCATTATTGAATTTTTGCATGAAATGAAGCAACATGAAGTCTCAAACAATGTAAAGAATACAATATTCACAGTCCAAGTATCTACTTTTGTAATTAAACAAATTGTTTGAAATATAACAAACAATTTTATTGATAACATACTTAAACAATTCAAACAACATTAGTATACATCGTAGAACAAAACACTAATTAAATTATTAAATTATTGTATAAGAAATTATAATCTATGATGATAGTCATTCCACATCTGGCCTGTTATATTATCTCTTAAAATTGATCCTTATCTATATTCCTCCTCTTTACTGTGACTAGAATAATCCTCAATATTATTAGGGGGTTAAGTTGTAATTTACGATCAACTTTAGCAATTAAGTTCTCATCAGGATCTATCCCCATAAAAAAATTATGTAATATGCAACAAGCTATTACAATATTAGTCATAGTTTGGAAGGAATAATATGGCTCAGTACCACTAGCTATAATCAAAAATCTTTTCTTTAAAACCCCAAATATTCTTTCGATGACATTTCACAATAAGGCATGTTGAAGGTTAAAAATTTCTTTTTCATTCTGTGGTGATCGTGTCGAATATTCCTTCAAGTGATAATGAACTCCTTTATAAGGTGTTAATAGACCACACATGAGTGAAAAGCCAGCATCCACAATATAAAATTTTCCTGCAAATGAAATCATTGATTAGCAACCAAAGAATTAAAAAATTTGACACTTAATACTATCAATTATAAATGTATGGTTGCATACAGACCTTAGAGAATTATAAGATTATCTTCTTTTAACAAAGCATTTCTTAAAATTCTTGAATCTGAAGTTGTTCCTTCCTAACCCGCCAAGACATAAGTGAATTTCACATCAAATGAACATGCGAAAAAAACATTTTGCATAGGGTAATATTTCCGTCCTCAAAATCGAGCGACTTCTTCTCTAGGTGCTTTTGTTCGAACATGAATTCCATCTATAGCTCCAACACAATCCTATCATTTTAAATTGGTTAAAAGCAATATATCCATATATATGTTATGGAACATTTATTTTATTCATAAAATGTATAGATATAAATATAAATGTATGCCTTAAAATATGGGTAGAATCGACTGTTGTTGAAAATCTAGACAAGAACTTTTGATCCAGAAGGCTGTGAAAGAAACTTAGTTTCAAGTGATACCACTGCACGTAAAACATTATGCAAATGGCGGCTAATAGTTTCCCTTGATTTATAGAAGTAAAAGCACATTATTCTACTTTTTACATTATATGCTAAGATGTGGAGAAATTTGGCAACTTGTTCCTCAATTGTAACCTAATGTGAATCTTTAACTCTTTTAGTGGCTCGAAGTTTCACACATAACTCCCTAAAGACTTATGAGCCCATGCGCAAAATATTACGATAAATTTTTTCATCTTGTAACCGTATCATCAACTGTTTTCTCATGTTATATTAATTAATATTGCTAACACTTATAGATTTATTAACTAGAGTTGACATCTCTTCTAATAAATGAATTGCATGCATAATCAAACAAATAAGACGTACCATACACATACGCTTATACCTTTCCAAATCTTCTATTAAATGGTTCAAATTTGAACCTTCATTTATGACTCCAAAATTAATCAATTGCTTGACTTCAAAGTCAGAATCATAAATATCTTCTTCCACATCCTTCGTGAATTCCATATTATTGTAGTTGTTGCTCTATTGAACGATTATGCAAAGTATGTAAAGGCATACTTTATAGAAACAAAAAAAAATAGAAATAAGTATATACAAATTTGCCAAAAAGGATCAATGCTATAAACAATTATGTTAATTATAGGTCATATGAGAGATAAAGATATAGAAAGTGGCATATCTCTTTTATGACACTTCAAATACCTAAAAAGGAAGGCTACAACCGCCAATATTTTAGATAGTTTAACCACCAACATTTCACATAGTTTAATGGTGTTTCTCATTTTGCCAATTTTCTTAACAAATTGTGCAGCAAAGCCTAAAAATATTGCTAAGTCTAGCAACAATTCGCCTTACTTGACATTTTAATTGAGCTATAAAGGGCAATGTGGATGCAAGGAAAAGAGAGAAGTTTATTCAAAACCTCTTGTTTCAGATAGCTGAAATTAGTTGTCTCAAATTTTATAACAAAATATGAGAGAAGGAATAAGGAAAAAAAATTCTAGTCGTAAATACATAGAAACTTGTTCATATACAGAGTAGGGTAAAGCTCGACTATCAACTTCGAATCGTAGCAACTTAATCCACAAAAATATGAAATCAAAGAGGATGAATGAAATCCATAAACATATAATATTATGACAACAATACAAACGCATAGATATAACCATCTATTGATTGGTAAAAATTTACTTGTTTCACTAACCTGTCGGCATAAGTGTGCCAAAACAAAACATAAAATTTACAAATTTATACTTGAAATTTCACACTTGATCTTTTGTATCCCTTTTCTGCATATCAAACTTCTGTTTTCAAATAAGTCAGTCTTGGAAAAGAATTACAACAATGTTTAAAAAATTTTGAAATAATCAACCCATCGTATGTAAACACTACAGAAATAACAACAATAAAATTTCTTCTAGAGGCATCGAATGAAATATGACATGGAAAAAATGGAGATACCAGATGATGCTATGAAGCTTGGAGGAGAAAACTGAAGGGTCAAGCCAAAAGGAGGAATTTCTGCAGAAAATGGAAGAATGAAAACTAGGGTTGTATAGGCTGTTTATCGAGAACGAAGATATGAAAAAGGGAATTTTTGTGAGGGGTGATTAGGGAAAATAAAAAATAGATTAGGTTAGCTGACAATTTTCCCCTCAAAATCTCTCCATATTTGGGAAGAAAAAATTTGGGTGGGATCCACTTTGATTTTCTTTTCAATTTTTCTTTTCTTCTCCATTTTCTTTTCAATTCAAATGAGGGAAAACTCCGTTTCTCTCATTGATTTTTTCTTTTCCTTAATTTTCTCCCCATCCAAATATAGTGTAACTATCAAACAAGTGAGCTTGAATTTTTTTAGTAAGCATTTAATCTTATCTATGTGTGTTTTCTCTATGTTGATCCTTTTTTCCTTTTTGCATAGAAACATTATGGTTGCATTTAGTAGATGAGAAAGAATTCTAAAAGAATAAAAATTTAAAAAAAATGATAAGTAGGATGAAAATAATATTTATATCTCTATTTTAAAAAAATAATAAAAATAAATAATATTATTAAATAATAATAAGAACGGTATAATATACATTTCTTACTTATATTGATCCTTTAATCACTTTCAATCTCTCTTAATTTTTCTCTTTTTTGACTTAGAAGTTTTGGAGAAAATTTTATCATTAATTTGAATTCTAAATGAGAATCTATGAATTTGTTCGGTGAGAATTACACCATGGAATTTTTCAATAATTAATCAATAATTTTATATGATGATATTGATATTAAATTTTAAAAATTTATTTTACTCATTTAAATTTTTGTCACCATATCACACATAATAACTTGTTTATTAATTTAGTTTAATTTATTAAAAAAATTAATTACAAGTGATAATCACTTTATTTATTTTTTTATTTGAGACGAAGCTGTTCAAAACTTCTCTTTGAAGTGACATTTTCTCTAAATATAAATGCTAAAGGATTTTAATATATATAAATTCAATTTTTACCCTGACTCTCTCACACATTAATATCGCGACGTTGGCATTTCACACATTCTATGTTTCTTGGGGCTCGTTGGTATGGTCTTGGACACTAATTGTGACACTGACCTTTCTTTCCATGTGAACTTTATATTTGATGACAAGTCACTTTCTTTTATTTTGTCCTTTCTCTCCTTTCGTGTCTCTTACCTTCGGCAATCTTCTTTTTTGGGCCAGAATCTTATCTTTGACAAATTAAATCACTTTCTTTTGTACGTTCTGCATTATTCACTTTGATTTTATGGGATTATTTTGTTCTGTCAGCCACAACAAACTTTACTCAACTAATGAATAATATGTTTCCAAATTTTAGAATAATTTGAGAAATTGTTGGATATAACTTTTATACAAGTATAAAGAGGGTATTTAAAAGTTTCTGCCACAAAATAAATTATAAAAGACGAAACATGTTTCGCAGGTCAAGACCACCGGAAGGAAATAAGGAAGTCGACGAAGAATGTATCCCAAGTGAGAGTTCAGAAAAGTTTCGATATTTTTCAGCGTTTCGCCTTTTCAAATTCATAATTCAATTGCGTATAACTTTCCAAAAAAATATAATTTAATTGTAATTATAGTATTAAAACTATTACAAAAAATAAAAACATTATGTATTAGTTAAAATTAAAATTTACAAACAACGTAATTTGTTATGCGATATGTTATATCTTTCAATTTCTTAATTTACACAACTTTTAACAAATGTTTCTCTTAGAATTATGTAATTTTTAAATGTTAATTTTAACATATATGTAATGTTTACACTTTGTAATAGTTCATGATAATAAAGCATTACATTTCAAAGTTTAAATAGAAAGTTATAATTAAATTATAATTTAGGAAATTATATGTAATTCCCTTTAAATCTCATTCGATATGACAACTAGAAGGGATATATGAATGATTTTAAATATTTTTAATTTAGTCTATATCATTGAATTTTTGCCAGTTTGCTGTTGAATTATGCTAACTTGACCATCATATATCATTTTCACATTCTAAATATACATAATTTAAGTTCACTTGTTGAAGTAACCTAAGAGAGGTTAATCATATGCTATACATATAATTTAATTAATTTTATTTTATTATTTACTTTTAATCTTTCTCTAACTAAAAGAGATGCAAGGCCTTTGAAAGTGAGAGAAAAGAAAGGGCCGAGGTGAGAATCTAAATTAGGTACATAAGATCTTTTTGGTACTTACCTTCATCTTTTGTATCAGTTAAATTATATATTGTTAGAATGTTAAGATGGTAAATAATTATTTAAATCAGCAATTTAAAGGTACATTGATGAAAATTTAATGGTAGGGAATAAATTAAATTTTTTTCTTTTTATAAAGAATGAATTATAACATTTTAAAATATAATACCAAATAAAAAATTGAGTGAAATTAAAAAAGTTAAAAGAATAATTTAATTTTTTTTAATATGTAATTATAGTAGCCGCACATAATTATTTATAAGTTAAATGTGCCCAAAGCAGGGACAATAATGACTCGTGATAAGCATATGCACATGTAGGAGGCAAGAGGGTGAACCGACTAGCGTCGGCCAAGAGAAGGATAGTAATCTTCTAAGCTTTTGCACTGAAGGATCAAATGGGAATAGGAATATTGATTAATCAACGACCTAAGAGTTAAAAGGTATTGTTCAAATTTAAATCTCTACTAAAGTATTATATTTATCAAATATAATTTTAATGTATTTAAGTTTAATTCTTACCCTATATTTTGTTTTTTAAGACCTTTTATCTCATTTGTAAGCAAAAATAAAGTTATAAAGATTTGGCTATCTAGTTGGACCCCACTCATTCTGAAAAAGTAGCGGAGGTGTATAAAGACAAATCATCTATAATGAGCCAAAGGACCCAGGCAACGTTATATTTATGGATTTAATATTATATTATATTTTAACTTAAAATTTTAAAATATTAAATTTATAAATATTTTTTAATTATATATTTTTTTAATCCAATTTTATCTAAAATAATTTTTTTTAATACTCTTACTCACACTTAGACCCAACAAATTAAAAGATTGTTTGAGAAAGAAATAATGCAATCAAGGATGAAGAACATCAACCCAAGAAAAGCTGAACTTGATTTTCAAAGTGAGACACCGCTTAGTCTTGAACTCAAATTTTTCTTTTTAAAAAAAAAAACCATAAATCATGATAAATTAATTCTGTCTATATCGGCTTGATTCGGGTTGAATTTTCTCAAGCAACCGAGATTGTGGTAAATCAACAAGTAATATAAATTTTACATGAAAATGAAAAATTCTTGTCAAAGTTACTTTGTTACTATTTACTAGTGAATCAACTCCATCGATATTCATCTATTTAAATATATTAATTAAAAGTCGAATTTAAATATTTATTGATCAACCTTGTACGTCAATCACATTATTTGAATAGATATAAAGCAATCGCCTTTTTTTTTTTCTTCTCATTAATCCCTTCTCGTTTCTTTTATTTTTCAATAAATAAATTGCCCTGCTTGATACAATTGCGTGGACAGAATTGGGAACATCCTACATCTGTTCTATTTTTCACGAAAGATGTTTCGTGTGGAACACCTGTGATCCACACGTTACGATCCGAATCCAATGCTACACGTATGTTCAGGTCAGCGTCGGCATGTAATTGTCGTAAAAAAACAAACCACAAAGTCGGCATGTAAATTGTCACATTGACACCCTTATCGGATAATAAAACCAAAAAAAAATCTCTTTTAAAATTTTGTTGTGCTAAATTTTATATAAAACATTTTTTATTATAAGTTAAATAAGGTGAATTTTTGAGTCCAATCACAAATTAGATGATACTGGTGCAATTTTACTATTTTACTGTAGCATTATAAGGACATGACCGGTGGAGCTAATATGACAAAGATTTGCTAAATGAGATTACAAGTTTAAAATAAAAATAAAAATAATTATAATATATATATATATATATATATTGGCTTCACCATTTTTGGTTATTTTATCCAATTACCCAAATTAACTTGGAATCTCGGAAAATTCTAAAAAATAAAAGTCTTCTTCTTTTTATTCCTATCAATACTTTAAAAAAATAAAAATAAAAATAAAAATCTCTCCCCCTCTTCCATTTTTTTTCTTGTCCTATCAAAGTTCGACGGCACCGAAGCTTCTACAACTGCCATTGGTTCTGTTATGACCCATGCGAAGACATGGAGCTTCTACAACAGCCATGTTAACTCCAAAGATATGTTTGGTATTATTGATATAATATGTTGTAATTTTCTTATAATATTTACTATATTTTTATAATTATTATCTAATAATATTTATTTTTTATTAATTTTTATAAAAGTAGAAATGCGTAGGATATTATTTATTTATTTTTACATCAAATTAAATATATCTTAAGGCTCATTTAGTTGATGATAAAAAAAGAGAAGATAAAATAAAATTTTAAAAAATATATATTATATTTTTATAATTAATACTTAATAGTATTTTTTAAATAATTTTTAAAATAAAAATATAAAAAATATTTCTTATTTACAACTTTTTTACTTTGATTTCTATTCTTATCTTTTTATATATCCAAAAATTTCAAGCGTCATGTACCTTACAATACTACAGTGAAATTGCACCTATACCATTTAATTTGTAACTCACTCATGAATTTATCTTAAAATAAGTATAAATAGTGAGAATAAAAAATCACAAGAATGAAAAATCTTTGTTTTGTCAAAATACACGTAATAAATGCAAGAGACAGAAGTAGCAGCCAAGCATTTATTGGTGGTCAACCCGTTCTCCATTCTTCAAGGTCATCACAGGTTAAGATTTGTGTACCTCATTAGCATTATCTCATGCATACCTTAATTAATACCATGTATTGCGCTATTTAAAACAACCCAGCTGCCACTTTGATTTGCATCAAACCTTAGTGGTTGCTCACTCTCTCTTCCTTCGCTTTCACTCTGTGACTTCTACGTATGGCTCGCTCTCTCCACCAACTTGTTTCCGCCATTTTCGTCGTCCTCCTCCTCCTTGTGGCCACTGGTACGTCTCTCTTGATCTAACCCATAAGCTATATATGCTATGGATTTATTTAGAGAAAACGTAAATTTTGTTCTCTCAGCCTTACTCTTACATAATTTGATTCATTAAAAAACTTTTATTTGCTACTAGTTAATCCTCAATTCCTTTGTTAAAAATAATGTAAAAACAAAATAAATGAACATATTCTGGCAACCGGGATTCTTTGTAGTTTAGAAATAAATGTTTACAGTATAATTAGAGAGAAATAAATTAAAATTATAGGGTTAACGCTTTAAAAAGTAGCTTTTAATATTAAAACTGTTTAATTTTTATTCTTTTAATTTCACCTTTGTAATATTAGAAATGATTCGTTCATCATATTTTAGAGACTAACTAGTAGTAAATTAAATTTTTTTAATAATTAAACTGTATAAAGGTATCATACAGAGACTAAATAATTGAAGCATGAATTAACAAAAAAAAAAAAACAGAAAAGTATATTTCATCTTTCATTTTACTTGGGGGGCAGGGGGTTTCATTGTCAAATGTGGATGTTTGAGCAGGGATGGGGCCAATAAAGGTGGCAGAAAGCAGTTCCTTTAAAAATAATGCAAAAACAAAGTAAACATACATATCCTAGCAACCTAGATTCTCTATAGTTTAGGAATGAATTTTTATGATATAGTTAGAGAGAAATAAATTAAAATTATGGAATTAATACTTTAAAAGATAACTTTCAACATTAAAATTTTTTAATCTTTTTTTCTTCAACTGCATTAATACTGTTACCACATTTTACAGATTAAGTAATAAATCAAAAAAAATTTAAGAATTAAATTGTATAAAGCTAAGAGACAGAAACTACATAATTGAAGCATGAATTTAAAAAGAAAATAAGAGTATGTTTTATTTTTGATTTAACTTGGGTTCATCGCTTGTGAAATGTGAATAATCGAGCAGGGATGGGGCCCACAATGGTGGCAGAAGAGGGATATGTGTGAGGTTGTCTAACTGTGCCTCCATTTGCCAGACGGAGGGCTTCTCCGACGGCCGTTGCCGTGGCTTCCGCCGCCGTTGTTTCTGCAGCAAACCCCGCTGAGTAATTTTCACGAAATCTGTGTGGAGGAGATGATGGATCCATCACCTTCCCATTTTAAAGCTGTGTGTGTCTTGCAGAATAATGGTACCCTCTCCAGATATTGGGTACATCTCTTTATCTAAACAGTATTGAAGAGTCACAAATCTGAATGATCAATTTTATATCAATTTTGGAGAGGAAGTGAGAATAACCAAAGTAATGGATCGTATAGATTCCCTGTGTTTAGAAAACTAAATGCAGGAATCCAAATCACAATCAGTCAAGCGGTTAAAACATGAAGGAAGCTTTCAATAACTAATTCAATGGTGGAAGAATTTCAGAGAACCAAAATATAGTTGCTAGAAGGAAGAGATCTCAAAAAAATAAAAAATAAAAAAAGAACTTGATTACGGACATATGTTTCAAAGGAGCCAAAATAAAGATGCTTCTAAAAATAAGAGTTTACATGAAGATAGATTTGGTGGCAAAATAGGGGTATATTTGGAATCGGAATGAGGTTGCGTGATGGGTTGAAAATCTTAAACATACTGACAAAAGAAATAAAATTTCAAGAGCTTTTAAAAAGAGTGATCATCTTATATTTTAAAAAATATTTATATTCTTTAATTACATAATAATTAGTAGATATTATTAAATGTAAAATAATATTTTATTTATTTTAATATATTTATTATTGTAATATAATATTTAATTATTATATAAGTTAATATTTTAAATAATTATTTGATAAAATATAATTTTATATTCAATAATTAATTACATCATAATTAAAAATATATAATATTCTTAAAAACATAATCATCATTTTCAAGTAGATTTTTGCACAAGACAATTAAAAAAAAAAAAGAGATGAGCGATGCTTTTTTTCTGTTTTTGTTTCACATAACTTTTCCGTTTATTCTGTTGCGGGAACCACATGTCACTTGTCTCTCAATTATGTTCAGACATGCATAGTCTGAACTTGACCTAACAGTCAAACATGTGCGGTTGAATTTTTTCACTAAGCATCTAACCTTCTCTGTGTTTTCTCTATATTGACCCTTTTTTTCCTTTTTGGGTAGAAACATGATGGTTGTGTTTATTACGTAGAAAAAGAGATTGAGGAAATGAAAAAAAAAAGGATAATAATTAGTAATGAAAAGGGATAACGTAATTGTATAATAATAATAAGAACATAATAAATATTTCATCCTTTAATCAATTTCAATCGTTCTTAATTTTCTTCTTTCTTAATTTAGAAGTTTTGGAAAAAAATATTATCATCAATTTGAATTCTAAATGAGAATCTATGAATTTGTCAGTAAGAATTATACCATTAAATTTCAATAGTTAATCAATAATTTTATATGATGATATTAATATTAAACTTTAAAAATTTATTTTACTCATTTAAACTTTTGTCACTATATCACATATAATAACTCGTTGATTAATATAGTTTAATTTACTGAAAAAAAATTGGTCGCAAATAATCATAACATCTCTTATTTATTTTCACAAATGACATTTTCTCTAAACATAAATGCTAAAAAATTTTAATATATTTAAACTCAATTTTTACTTTGACTTTCATACATTCTGTGTTTTTCATGGCTCGTTGATATGGTATTGGATACTAAGACTTCATTTAGTTTATTATGTCGTAAACGTATTTTTATCTTATATAATGTTTGTTATATTTTTATAATAATTATTTTATTTATTAAATTATTATTTTAATCATTAAAATTATTTTTTTAACAATAAAAATAAAAAAAATTATCCAACCGACCGTTTCTAAAAGTTAGAATAAAAAAATTATTTTTTATCATGGACCTCAATGCTGTGACACTGACCTTTCTTTCCACGTGTACCTTATCAGTGACAAATCACTTTCTTTTTGTCCTTTCTTTTCCTCTCGTGTCTCGTATCTTTGATAAATAAAATCACTTTCTTTTGTACATTCTGCATTACTCATTTTGATTGTATGGGACTATTTTGATCTGTCAACCACAATGAATAATATATTTTCAAATTTTTAGAATAATTTGAGAAATTCTTGGATATAATTTTTATTCAAGTATAAATAGTGTATTTAAAAGTTTCTGCCACAAAATAAATTATAAAAGATGAAACATGTTTCCCAGGTCAACACCACCGGAAGGAAATAAGGAAATCGACAAATAATTTATCACATGAGAAAGAGTTCAGAAAGGTTTCGACATTTTTCAAGCGTTTTGCCTTTTCAAATTCATAAATCAATAACATGTAACTTTCCAAAAAAATATAACTTAATTGTAATTTTGGTATTAAAACTTTAACATATGACACCTTATTTTTACAAACTATATATTACAAAAAAAATAAAAATCTTATATATTAGTAAAAATTAACATCTACAGACTACAAGATTTGTTATGTGATATGTTATATCTTTCAATTTCTTATTTTACACAATTTTTGACATGTGTTTCTCTGAGAATTGTGTAATTTTTAAATGGTAATTTTAACATATATGTAACATTTAGATTTTGTAATAGTTTATGATGATAAAGTATTACATTTTAAAGTTAAAATATAATGTTATAATTAAACTATAATTTAAAAATTATATGTAGTTTCTCCTAATTCTTATTTGATATAGCGACTATTTAAAATTTAGTTTATATTATTAAATTTCTGTCAATTTATTGTTAACTTATGCCAACTTGACTATCATATATCATTTTGATAATCTAAATATGCATAATTTAAATCAATTCATGTAAGTGACCTAATATAAATTAATAACATGCTATGTATATAATTTAATTCATTTTATTTTGTTATTTGCTTTTATCTCTCTTTTTCTTTTTTTAAATAAATGAAGGTACAAGACTTTCGAAGATGAGAAAAAGGAAAGGGCCGACATAGAGATCTAAATTAGGTACACATAGGGTTGTATATAGGCAGGGTCGGGCTGGACATTTAATAGGCCTAATGCTCTATCCGATTAAGATATCAGACTTATTTTTATACTCATAACCCGACTCGACTAGAACAAGCCCTATTTTATATTGGGTTACGTAGGTTATGGTTGTCTCGAATTTTTTTTTTTAATAAATTGATACTTATAATATAATAATATTGTTTTACAGACTTATATGTATATATTTCAAAACAATAGATCTTTAGAACTCTTATATTTTTATTAGTAATAAAAAATAGTCTAGTATTATTAAACAAAATATAAATTATATTAGTATAATTAGCTTTCAGTAAATATGTGTATTTTCGTTATTTAACAAAAAAAATGTCAAGAGCATACACATCAATGATGAAAAGAATTAAGTAGGAAAAATTTACGTAAGTAATAAGAATTACAATATATAGAGAGAATCGGATGAAATAAGAATTATATATATATATATATATATAAGATGACAATATATTAATAATTAAAAAAAATAATTATTATAGCAGGTTAGGTGAAATATGCCTTTACGCCGCGACTCGACTTGATATAATTTTATTTAAAATTTTATTTATTTATATTTTTTATTCGACCTGACTCTATTCGATTAAATCAAGTTAAAGTGGACCTCTAGAATGTATCGGATCAATAAACACTCTTAAAAACACAAATGTCCATAATTGGGAACATTCGTTTTATTTTTCGCGAAAGATGTTTCGTGTAGACCTCTCGTGATCCACATGTTAAGATCCGAATCCAATGCTACAGTATGTGTTCAGATCAGTGTCGGCACGTAATTTCATAAGAAACAGAGAAAATTATTGAAACACAATTATTGATGACCCACAATGTCGTATAATAAAACATGAAAAATCTCTTTTCAAATTTTGTTGTGAAATATTTTTTATTGTAAGTTAAATAAGGTGAATTTTTTTAGTGCAATGACAAATTAGGTGATACAGGTGAATTTTACTATTTTACTGTAGCATTATGAGGACATGACAGGTGGAGCTAATACGACAAAGATTTGTTAAATGAGATTACCAGTTGAAAAAGAAAATTATTATTTTTTGGCCCCACTATTTTGTTTATTTTATCCAATAATCCAAATTAAGTTAGAGAATCTCAGAAAATTCTAAAAATCAAAATCTTCTTCCTTTTCTTCCCATCAAAACCTTAAAAAAAAAAATCTGTCCTTCTCTTTCATTATTTTTCTTGTTCTTCTTGTTTTTAAAACTGAATAAAAATAAAACAAAAAACAAAAATTAGTAACTCAAGAGAAAACTCTATACTAAACCATGGAAGCTGCAGAGGGTGAAGACCCAGCACGGCGGCAACGGAAAAGATGAAGGGACGAGTGAGATTCCATGCGAAGACCTAGCTCGATGGCACCGAAGCTTCTACAACTTCCATGGGTTCTGCTATGACCCATGCGAAGACCTAGTTCGATAGAGCGGTATTATTAAAGTATTATAATATTTTTTTATTATGTTTATTATATTTTTATAATTATTATTTAATAATATTTATTTTTTATAAAAAAGTATGAGAGTTATTTTTTATTTATTTTATTGATTTGTTATTTTCTTTTTTTTTATATATTTAATTTTATACCAAACTTCAAGCTCATTTGATTAAGAGTGAGAAAAGAAAAAAATAAAATTTTTTTTAGTATTGTTCATTTATTATTATTATTATTTAATAATATTTATTTTTATAATTTTTTAAAAATATAAATATAAGAGTCATTTTTATTTAAAAAATTATTTTTATTTTTATTTTTAAATTTTTACAGTGTCATCTACCTCACACTGCTACAGTGAATTGCACCAATTCCGTGATTTCACTTAAGAAATTATCTTGAACTAAATATAAATAGTAAAAAAAAAAAATCACTAGAATGAAAAACCTGTTTGTCAAAATACACGTAATAAATGCAAAAGAGACTGAAGTGGCAGCCGAGCATTTATTGGTGGTCACCCTGTTCTTAATCATTCAAACTCATCACAAGATAAGATTTGCCTACTTGATTAACATTATCACATGCTTACCTTAATTAATACCATCTATTGCATTATTTAAGGACCACCCGATTGCCTCTTTGATTCGCATCAAACCTTAGTGGTTGCTCACTCTCACTTGCTCCACTTTGTCACTTCCACATATGGCTCGCTTTCTCCGCCAACTTCCTTCCACCATTTTCGTCCTCCTTCTCCTCCTTGTGGCCACTGGTACGTCTCTCTTGATCGACCGACAAGCCATATATACTATGGATTTATTTAGAGAAAACGTAAATTTTGTTCTCTCAACCTTACTCTTCCATAATTTAATTCTTGAAAAAAAAAATTATTTGTTATTAGGTAATCCTCAGTTCCTTTGTTAAAAATATTGCAAAAACAAAATAAATATACATATTCTAATAACCTAGGATTTGATTGGTTTCTTGATTTCAAAATAGTTTTTTGTTTTTAAAAATAAAAAATAAAAAAATTTATTTAATAATATATTTTCAATGAAGTGTTTTGTAAAATAAAAAATAGAATTTTGTTTTCAAAAATAAAAAAATCAAAATATTTTTTAAGTGTTTTATAACTTTTGTTCTCTAAAAGCAGAAAAAAAATAAAAAATAATTATTTTTTAGAATAATTATTTAAACAAAGTTTTTAATTTTTTTATTCTCAAAATTTATTCTAAGAAAAATCTGTTTTTAAAAATAATAAATTAAAATTGAATCAAACAAATCCTTAGATTCTTTATAGTGTAGGAATAAATTTTCACAATGTAATTGGAGAGAGAGATAAGCTAAAATTATAAAGTTAACGTTTTAAAAGATAATTTTTAATATTAGAAATTCTTAATTTTTTTCTTTTTAATTATATTATTGCAGTACTACAACAGATGGTTCATTTATTATGTTCTAGAGACTAACTAGCAGTAAATCAATTTTAATAATTTAAAATTGTATAAAGATAAGATATATAGTAACTAATTAGTTGAAGTATAAATTAAAAAAAAAACCAGAAAAGTATATTTCCTCCTTTAGTTAACTTGTGGGGCTCATCGTTTGTGAAATGTGAATGATTAAGCAGGGATGGGGCCAACAATGGTGGCAGAAGCTAGAACATGCGAATCTCAGAGCCATCGCTTCAGAGGGACATGTGTGAGGTCATCTAACTGTGCCTCTATTTGCCAGACGGAGGGCTTCCCCGACGGCCGTTGCCGTGGCTTCCGCCGCCGTTGCTTCTGCAGCAAACCCTGTTGAGTAATTTTCACGAAATCTGTGTGGGGAAGATGATGGATCCATCACCTTCCTATTCTATAGCTGTGTGTATCTTGCAGAATAATGGTACCCTATCCAGATATTGGGTACTCTTCTTTATCTAAACAGTGTTGAAGAGTCACAAGTCTGTTTGCTACTACACCACATAATTTGTGTGTCTAATAAATTGTTCTTTTCCTTTTTCTTTAATCTAGTTTGGTGAATGAGATATTGAACTAACGTCACTCGTATACGCTTTTTCGGATGGCAAGTATATTATTAATTAACTATTCAATTAAAATACCCAATAAATTGGAGAGGTAGAATACAATATACACTTATAAAGTATATTCACAATTTAATTTTTAAAAGATATGTCTCATAACACTTTATTTTTTTAGCCTGAACCTACACCTTAATTTTTTATTGAACCAAATTGTATATATTCTTACACACACTAAATATAGACATTAGCAATTATATATAAATCTAAAAAGTAAATGTAAAATGATATTTTAAAAACTAAATTATATATTTAGTTGTAATAATATTTATTGACGTGGTAATATGCCATTTTCGTTAATTTATTTATTAAAAAAACTAATAAATATGCCAACAAAATAGTATATAAGTGCCTTTGATACATTAGAATTTACAGTTATTTATTGTCATATAATCATTAGATTTGATCATTTTTCTTATAACTCGTCATGTATATATTTCAAAACATATTTATTTTTTGGCTAATTTGCACATGTTGACATATATAGAAAATTCAAACTCGTTTTTTGACAATGAACTAGCTGATAGCAAGTTTATGTTTACGAATCTAACCATCGAAACAAATAAAAATAAGATCATCAAACGTGATAACTCATAAGTAACCTAGGTTCCAAGATTGAGATGCTCAGGACCCAAAAAAGGAAAAAAAAAAGTTAAAAACTAGAACGTAAGAAGTTATGCACTCAAATATTATACTTTTACTATAATAATATTAATAATTACCATCTGAAATTATCAGTTGATTTCAAACTATTTATTTTTTTTTTCTATTTTCAACCTAGTTTTTCACATAACTTCGAAAGAAAAACTACAACTTATCAAAAAGCTGCACTTGCCATGAATAATGCATAAGTTGTTTAATAGTGTATTTGGTTTTGCGATAGAAAAGCTGAAAATCCTGTTTGCCCAACTATGATATGTAGAAGTAACAATTTATTGCTTTGTTTGAAACGTAGTTTGGAAAATGCCACCGCCCATCCAAACACGCACTAAATCCTTTAACGAACGTACTTTGTGAATATGCATACTATTGAAATATAACTTTTATTTCAAAGGGACTCTCAATTCTCCAACTAAGGATAAAACTAGAGAATCTGATTCTTCAAGGGAAAAAGCTAGAATCTAATCCCCCATTATAATACTCAAGTAAAACATATCTAAAATATAGCTATCTTTAACCACGAGCGCTTGGATCAACTGGTAAGGGTGTGAATACCGTATTTTATCCGGGCATACTCCAAAAATAATAATAAAATTAGACTAACAAAAAATTAAAAAAAAAAAAGAAAAGAGTAAAAAATAATAATAATAATAACAAGAGAATCAAAAATAAAAAAAAATCATGAAAGAATCAAAAGTTAAATTTTTCAAAAAAAAAAAAAGAAAATCAAAAATAGAAATAATGAAAAAATCAAAAGCTATGTTTTCAAAGAGAAAATATCAAAGAATTAAAACCTGAAATTTTTTTTAAGAAAAAAGGAAAAAAAAAAAAGGGGAATCAAACACAAAAAAAAAAACCTAAATCCTGAAGTTCATATCTTAGTTAAAAATTGCTCAAGTTTTCAAGCCTACACAAGAAAAAAGTAAAAATACATTCAGCCCAATAAAATTTGGGCTAAAGAAAAAACAAAAACAAAAGAAAAAAGGAAACGGGCTACTTGCTAACCTAAACCTGCTCTAAACAAGCCCACACACAAAAAAAAGAAAAGAAAAAGTTTCTTCGGGTAGCTTTCTGGTCGTACAAGGCGGGGACCACACACAGACGCAGGGGAGAAAAAACGCAACACGCAGAGGAAAAAAAGGACACCCAGAGGGTCTGAGGAGACTCACGAGGGACAGACGGAGAAAAAGGAGATAGACAGACACAAAAACGAGGAGACTCACGAGGGACAGATGGGAAGAGAGAGGGACAGACGCACAGACACAAAGAGGAAAACAGGAGAGTGAGGGAGAGACATACAAGAAGGGGGAGGAGACGCACAGGGAGAGAATAAAAAGGAGGCGGAAAGAGGAAAAAGGAGAACATTTTGGGGGTCTGAGAGTAGGAGGGGAGTTCTTCTTCGGAGTTTTGGGAGACAGAGAACGAAAAAAAAAGAAAAGGAGGTTTTCGGATTAAAGAAGAGGAGGGAGCACGAAGGTGCAGAGTGTAACGCCCGGTACATTGTCCAATCACTAGAATGGGCCGATTTGAAAAGCAAGTCCCCTGAGATGAGTGATTCAAGGCCAAATAAAATTTGAATAAAATTTTAATTAATAGAAAATGAGGATTTGAGCCTTGAGTTGCCTAAAAACTAGGGTCGGAGCGATTCAAAAAAATTGCCGAAAGGCCAGTGGCATTTTCGTAAATAAGTGTAATTTTGGAAAAACATCTAAGAGGGCTTTTTAAATGAAAATTTTGAGTTGCCCAAGGTTCTCAGAGGCCCCAAAAACCATGGGAAGTCCCGGGACTGATAAAACCCCTCCGGTGTACTCTTTCCAAAGTCGGTTGACCCGAACTTTGACCGATTCGTTCGGGATGGTTTTAACTCCGATTTGAGTGATTCCAAAGGCATTTTATTAAATTGGGAACCTAAATTTTATGATGGAAAAGACGGTTCTCAAAAAGGAGCTAAAACAAAGCCGAAACGAACTTGCCATTATGGAAGGGCAAAATTGGAATTTATGGTTTCTTGAATGTTCTACACTTTTCTCCCTTCTTATCCTCTTTAATGAGCACGACCCATTCTGCCCAAAATACAGAAAATCTTCAGCTCTCTTAGGCACACTAAAAGGAGGAGAAAAAGAGGAAGAAAGCCAAGGAGAAACTAGGTAATTTCATGAGATTTCTTGCTCCATCTTCCTCCAATCTTGTTTTCCTCTTTCCTCCTTTCTTTCCATGGATTTTTTGAATGATTTGGTTCTGTTTTTGACCCAGACCTAGGGGGAGAATTTCGAATTTGCTAAGGAGAAGAGAATGAAGGAGAAAGACACTTGAAAGCTCGCTTGAACCATAGGTAATCTTTGCTTTTTGTTGCATCTTCTCTTCCCCCTCCCTTTGTGTGTATTTCAGCCAAGAACAGAACCAAAGGAGGGGAGGATGTTTTGTCCAAATACAAGGAGGGAACAAGGGTTTTAGGCCATGGGGAGATGGCATATGGCAAGAAATTCCAAGAAAAACCAATAGAAAACAAGTTAGAAAAGTGTAGTGTTTTCTAGGGTTTTGCAAAATATGATTTTGTGTGAATGTTTCCTTGGCTATTTGAATGTTTCCTTGAACTCCTAAGACCTTTAGAAAGCCTCCCAAGTGGCTCTCCCATCAAGGAAAAATCACAAAGTCTATGAACCTCCATTATGGTGCATATTTCGGCTAAGCTAAGTTCATTAGGCTAGGGGATGTTTTAATTTGTTCTAGCCTTGTTTTGGGACTTTATATGATGTTAGAAGATGGGAGAAACCATTGGAAAAAATTTAGGAGCCATAGATTGGGAGATGGCCTAATGGTATCCATAATGGTGCTTTGTGAAGCAACTTGGTTTTCTAATTGTACAATTGAATGTGTGATGGCTCCAAGGACCTTAAATGAGTCCAAGAAGTTTAGAAAGAACAAGAGAATGGAGCCTAGCACTTGAATAATATGAGTTGCTTCAATAGGCCATTTATGGAACCAATATGTCTATTTTGGAGCCAAGTGTGTAATAAGCTTTAGTTTAATGTCTTGGCTTGCTTCAAATGTGTAATTGTGTGATGTTTGTAATGTCTAGGCCAAGAGAACCCTACTCCACCTAAGTGCTCTTGTGAAACCAAGGAGGGGAAGGAAATTACAAAGTGAGCTTACATACATAAAAAGGTAGCTTTCCACCTCATTCTCTTTGCATTCTTGTGTGCAAATGTATGTCTTAGTGTGCTTGCATGCATTCTTGATGCTTGATAATATGCCACTTGATCCTTGTTGTGCATTGGTACCAATGTGTTGTCTTGAATGACTATGGTTGTGGAAAGAGCCCATAAGGGTGAAGTGATGCCAAAAGTCCCTTGATGAAGGTGAGGAGATGTCAAAAGTCTCATGGCATGGGTGAGACAAGGCCAAAAGTCCCTTGAATGGGTGAGGCAAAGTCAAAAGTCCCTAGACCAAGAGTGAGGCAAATCCAAAAGTCCTAGAAATGGGGTGAGGCTAAACCAAAAGTCCCTAGAGTATGAAAGTAATCTTGACATGTGAATGTGGCATGGAATGTAATTTATTGCACACTTTATACTTGTATGGTTATGCATTTGGTATATATATGCCTTGAATGTGGTGTGAATGGGTGTATGAGCTATTGAGATTCTTGGAATCTCACCCTCCTTTCCCCTTCATCCTTGAATTGTCTAGGTGGTGTTCCAAGTTAAGGAGATGCAAGCCAAGGACATTGAACATCTTTGTTTTGGTGTATTATGTACTTTAAATGGTGATTAAATGTCAAAGTAATAATGTATGTAATCTTTTTGTGATGTAAGACCATGGACAAGTGTAAAATGATGTATGAATATGATGTACACTTTATATGACACTAAATCTCTAGTATTGTGCAAATTGGCTTTTGGATGGCTTAATATAACTATGCATAAATAGATGTTGAGAGACCAAAATGAGTTGCATGAGGTTTGGGATCACTTGGGCAGCCTCTACAAGTCATATTTGTGCTTTGAAACTTGCTCAAGGGGTGCCAAATTCAAGAAGAGGCCATTTGGTGCAAAGTGACTCTTGGTAGGAAGCAAAAATGACCATTTCATGAGGTTATGTCACTTTTTGTCCAAATGAACTTTTCTTGACCTGAAATTTGACATGCATATAGAGCTTATTGAGAGATTTTTGAGAAGCTAAAGTTGATAATTTTTGGAGGTCTGTGGAATATTTAGTGAATTGTTGAAATTGGAAAATTTTCTGGTTTTGGTCCTTGGTACTGTAGCACTGGTCCGAAATTGAATTCTGTCACTCATGGGGAAAACGATGTCCAATTACCACGAAATTTCATACAAAGCAACTAGACATTCACAGTGACTTGTTCCAACTGGAAGCATCTCATTTGGAGTTCTAGAGAGGGAGATATGAATTTTTGAACATTCTGTCTAGTATTAGGACCCTTACCCGACTTGATGTACTGTTCTATTGAATTTCGAGACTTTGGGTACCTGAACTGGTCTAAAAGTATTTTTAACCTCTAGCTAACATCCACATATTTCCATATTGATATCATTTGCATGGATTGGATTTGTGTGGAATTAATTGGACATTTTCAAAGTTTGCTGCAGAATCTGTGACAGCATCAGGAGGTAGTTTGACCCCTGGATATTTTCGGATGTCAAACGCCCTCTGTGATGGGTGTTATGGTCTGTACATATTTTTACTGTGAATTAGACATCCGTAGCTTTCCAGAATGGCCAAGAATGTGTGATTTTTATTTTTCTAGAATTAGTTATGATTTTTCAAAATTGTGCCAGAAAGGGACCAAATCTGGCCCAAAAAAAACCTCCATATTCTAGGTTCCATTTCTGTTTCCATGAGTTGTGGGCCAACTTTGGTGATGTAAATGAGTTGTATGTATGTAATTAAATATGAGAATGTGATGTATGAACTCATATGGTCCACATGACATCGAATGGAATTTTCATACGTTATGCAATGCGAAATAAGGCATTATTTTAATGCCATCTTCCATTCCCTTTTGTGCAATTCATCATGGGAAACTTAGAAATGATAGGAAGCAAGCTAGAAATATATGGTGTTACACAGAGGGACGCTGAGAGGGGTGGCCGAGGGAGATACAGAAGAGGAAGAGAGCGCGAGAGAAGCGAGATTGAGGAGAGAAGAGACAAGAAGACGCCGAGAGGGAGAGTGGGAGACTCAGGGAGATTTTGGATTAAACGGAGAAATGGAGGGGGTTGGAGAAACTGAGGGCCACAAAAATTGAGGAGAAAGAGGTTTAGTGGAAAAAAAAAAGAGAAAGAGGGATAGTGACTGAGAAAAAGTCGAGGCAGAGAGACAGAAGTAGAGAGTAAGAGGGGAAATTTACCTTGGGATGCTTTCAGAGATTCAAGGCGAGGGAGATTAAGATTGAGAGGGGATTTTGCGACTAAGGGCTTTCTGAATGCTGCTAATATAGGGAATTGATTGATTCGGATAAAAGGAAGAGAGCGACAAGGAAGAAGAACGGGGTTTCTGGCAAAGCAGAGGAAGCAGGTTTGGCATAGCAGGAAAACAAGGTAAGCACATCTATGGCTTGGTAAAGAGAGCAAACTCACTAGTGTATGTTATTGTAGTTTGTATTTGTCTTTCATCTTCAAAAATCTGGGAATTATGTACTCTATTTAAGGCTATTCGATTCGAATGCTAGGGTCATTGCTTATGATTAGATTAGAGTTTGCTATGTTATTGATATGAACTATTTTTGCTTCACTGTTGTCATGATAATTTTAATTCAACTTCTTGTTGATGAATGTTGGTTTGATCTGTGATGGCATTGGAATTGGGCTAGAACGTAATTGGGTTTGAGTCAATGTTCGTGCCATTGATGTAAGTTGAATCCCAAAGCTTGATTCCTAATCCAGCTTGCTGTACCATGGTGTTATGATGAAACTGATTTTTTTTTCTTTTTGGGTTAATGTTTATAACGGGATTCTGTCCCTAATATAAAAAGTTTTTGGGCTTGAATCTCTGTTGATGAACTTGAGCTGTTGTGCTTAGCTTCTGATTTGGAATTTGGAAAAATCATGGTGCATCCTGCTACATAATAGGACATGAGTAATTTGAAAATTTACGTTGCTTGTCTTGTTTTAGGCAGCGAAAGAGTTTTGTGAGGAAGGATATATGGGTTTTCATGGTCTGGGTTTTATAAGGGATGCATCTTGTTGTGTTGATTTGTTGAGAATGGCTCTAGATTTTGAATGAATTCTGACACTATTGCTTGTTTTGGTTGGATTGGATCTCGCACAACAAATGGGTCTAGTCATTTTGTTTACATCAAATGCGAATTGAGCTTCTCTTTTCATTTGACTGTAGTATTTTAGGGATGAGCATATGATCTTATGTATTGAACTCTTGCTTTGGAAGTTATAGAATTAACTTGAGTATTATTGTTTGGCTCCAAACTAATGCATATTTCTTTTCCTGGCTTACTGACATGGCGGAGAATACCTTGAAACCACACTAGAACTGTGCTGGGGATTTGCTCAAAAGAGGATAGCAAGCAAGGGGTGGCAAGCATAAGGATGCTGAGAAGACAAGTTGGTTTTGTGTTGCATTCTATACATTTTATTTTTATTCTCATTTTTTTTCTTTTCCATACTTAAACTATATTGGAACATGATGAACTGGTTGAACACTTAGCACACACACCTGCAAGCTATTATTTTGGGTTTGTAAATATTTTCATTTTTTTTTTCTGTTATTTATTTTCATCAAATTTCACGTTAAAACTGCTGCGTGGGATCTCATATCCCCTTAGGCACCTAGGGATGGACCAAAAGGCCATGTGTGGCAATAAGCCTCCTTGGTGCCTTTTGAGCCTTGAGTTTACATTTAGTGTTTTGGGTTTCAATGGCCCTCAGCGGACAATTCCTTAAAGGAAAATTTTAATAAAAAGAACAAAAAAAGAGGATTAAAAAGCTTTTTACTAAAAATTAAATTGAACTTCAAATATTTGCCTTCTCCTTTCTTAAAGGTTATTTTGTAAATGTTTGAAAAACATTGTTCTAAAGATTCAAAGATAAGTTTTTTTTTTCTTAGAGATTGTTCTTTTAAAAAAAAAATAAAGAGGAAAAATAAAAGAATAAGAGAGGAAAGTGAAAACCCAAAAGGAAAAGAACCCAAAAAGTAAAAGCAAACAAAGAAAAGCATAGAAAGTAAGAATTGAAATTTTTTGAGACTTATGAATTTTTTTCCAAAGTCTCCTTTAATAAAAACATACTTCATAAAAAAAAAGGAATGTAGAAAGAGAAAAAAAAACTAAAAAAAAACAACAAAACAAAATTGATAAACAAAAATTAATTAAATGCTTTTTAAACTTTAGAGCTTTTCTCCAACTTCCATTCAATAAAAATTAAAAAATTAATGCTTTACAAAAATTAAAGAAAAAAGGGGTTTCAAAACATAAAGCTAAAAAAAGGGGTAAAATACAAATAATAATAATAATAAAAACAAACACAAGGAAAAAAGAACTAAAGGAAAAACAACAATATAAAGAAAGAACAACAACAAAAACAAAACAAACAAAACAAAGATTAAAAAAAATGAAGCAAAACAAAACACAAAATAAAATAACCAAAAGGAGGGAAGAAACAAAGGTAAAAAAAAACACAAAACACAACACAAACTAAAAACTAATAAAAACCTTTAAAAATAAAAATAAAAACAAGAAAAATAAACAAGAATAAAAATAAAAACAAAACAGGGGAAAATTTAAAAAAAAAACAAAAAATAAAAAAATAAAAAAAACAAAAAATAAAACAGAAACAAAACAAAAGAAAATGAAACAAAACAAAAAAGACATATAAAGAGAAAATGGAAAAAACAAAGGATGATAAAAAAAAAGAGAAAAAAAGATTGAAAATATAAAAAAAAAGTAAAATTACATTTACTTTTAGCAAATTAAAACACATCAATCAATTTCACAACTGTTTTATTTGTTAAATGAAAAAGTAAATTTTATCTTCTTTGCCTTTTCAACCACAAAAAAAAAGAAGAAAATCAAACAAAAGAATAAAAAACAAAAGTAAAAACTAAAAAAGTAAAAACAAAACCAAACAAAAATCAAAAATTAAAAATCAAACAAAAAAAACAAAACAAAACAAAATATCAACTGAATACAATTTATAATTGAACTACGTGGACTTTGATCATTCTTGAAGGGTACGTAGGCCCTAGGCTTTCATCTTAGGTCAATTCCACCCTTGTAAATAAAATATTTTTCTTGAAATTTCTTTTCTTTCCTTTTTATTTCAATTATTAAATTTCTTTGCGTTTTATTTTAGTATTGATTTCCTTTTCTACTTTTAACTTTATTTCCTTTAATTTCTTTATTCCTATTTTGCATGTGATTTGTAGGGAGAATTAAAATAGAATTTAGGCTATTTTATTTTTGCACAACTAACTTAGGGTAACCGTTCTTAGTAACGGGTGTAGTGGGGTGCCTAACACCTTCCCCACTCACAATCGACTCCCGGATCCATTTTCTGATTCGCAAACCATTTTTCAAATAAAAAGGCTTTTCCAAAGTTTTGTCTTTTAAAAATTAAAGTTTTGGTGGCGACTCTTGAACCCTACTTATTAATCTTATTTCAATTTTGAACTTCGGTTTTAAATTTCAAGGAGAAAATCGAATTTCTCTGTTAAAGGCGCCACGCGGTCGCATTTTCGGGTGTGACAGTTTGGCGACTCCACTGGGGATTTGTTTGAGAGTCAAGTCCAATTTTGGTTAGTTATGCAAAATATTATGGCCTTCTTTTATTTCGGTTCTCCCTTTTGTTTGTTGTGTGACTCACATGGTTAAGGTAGATAACATGTCTTTCACATGCTTGTTTTATACGTTTTATTTTCTTGTTTATGTACATAATATGTGTTAGGATAGATAACATGAGGAAGAAACCTTAGGGTAGATGACTATGTTTGTATACATTTCATTTCTTCTTTAAGTATATATTTCTCTGCCTCTTGTTCTATTAATCTGCTTAGCAGATGAGGGTTGGTTAGTCTATAGGATGAAAGGTAAATGCTTTCCTCACACATATCACTGAGACATAAAATTCTCACACATTTATGGGCCCTATACCCGGGTCTTAATACATCTTAGGTTAGTAGAGGTTTATATTGATTTCCCTGTGAGGCCTTGTGCTTCCTGAGGCTATCATGAAGACTTCACCTAAATTGTGCCTTGTTATATGAGCTTGATTTGTGTAGGATGCTTTTCCTCTCAAAGTTAAGTTTATATAGCGAGATCCTCACCTCATGGTGGGGGCAATTTGGGGACTAGCGTCTTAGGGGTCATAGACCTACCTTGAAAAACACACTGATAGTTGAGCCATAGATGCCTCCCTAAATAGTTAAGGCCAGACCATTGTAAACCTACGATCCTAACTTAGGGTTTACCCATGATAGGACAAAAGAGGGCGTTTTTAACTATTTCATCATCACATTCATGCATTTAATAAAGCTAGCATGAAAAGTGACACATTGTCGCTATCTACTGGAATAATTAACGATGTGTCATTGCATTATTTGACATACCATAACTGTGATACAGGCATGAGTAAATTAAACCAACCTTTTGCCTAGTAGATTTCAAACCCTTAAACGGCCATAACCACATTCATCATTACCTCTCCAAAAGGGAAACATTTAGGATACATTTATTTTTCTTATACACATATATAAAAGGAAAAGAAGCCCTTCCTTTAAAATTTTCATCCCCACAAAATAACAAATTCCTCACAAAAAGAGGGGTCTTCAAAATCTTGGGAAAATATGGCATCAACAAATAAGTATCATGTCTTGGTTAGAAATTGGAATCATTTTTGTTGGGCATCAATCATGTAGAAAGGCATATTTCTCTCGGTTTGATTGTCAACTACTCTTTCTCCAATGAAACAATAAGTTTCTCGAGAAAAAGTACAAATTTTTTCTCTTTTTCCTAGACCAAGACATAATTCTCTATGGTGTATAAGCGAGTATGCAATAATAAGTCCATTATACATCAGGGAATCGAAGATTGGCTTATTTTTACTAAAATACCATAAAAGCCAAAGTTCTAAATATCAATTATGTAGGAACTACCCTTTCTTAAATTGAGTAATAAGCCACAACCCTTAATGGGTCGATAAGCTTTTAGAGGAATGTAGGAAAACATCAACTAACATTAGTAATCCCCTGATTAATCGAAAAAGCCAATCTTGGATAACTTACATAGGGATAGCAAGTTTTGGCACTATATCAATGACTGTTTGCAAGATAAATAAAAATCAAATTGACACATGAGTCGGGCTAGTCAAGAGCCCAATTTGAATTGCTTGCCAAAATTTGAAATTCTTTGCAAATCGATTTTGTTAACTTTACTTTTTATCGTGAGACAATAAGGTCCTAGAGAAAAGTGGAGGATCTGAAAATAACTCCATAAATTATCGAAAGAAATCTAAATGGGTTAGACTTTTCTATAGATGTCATCTATGTGGAATTTAGCTTGTTCCCTTAGGATGATTTGTCAACTTTATTTATTCCTGTGTGCAATAAGCATCTGAGGAAAATAAAGGTTCAATGAGAAAAGTCGTTACCACGAATATAAACAGAAAGGGGTTAGTTTTCCTTTTAAATCAATTGGTAGCCTTAATCTACCTTATAGGGGGCAGTAAGTGCCCAAAAGGAAATTAGGATTCCTTATCTTGAAGGACCTTCATGCCAAAATCAAAACACCCATTAGTTTTAGGCCAAACAATATAATAAAATTGCATCCATGCATTATCATAAGGCATTCCATACTAAAAATCCTAAAATTTATAAGTATAGGATTTTGATTCTTTGCAATGGAAAGATTAGCTTAAGTAAAAAATTCAAATAAAAAGCTACATTCCTGAATAGCTAAGGTGAGGAAATGAGTTATAGGTCAAAGAGGTAAAGGTGTCATTTGGTTAGGCAAAAAGAAGCTCCCAGAAGTCTTGATAAAGTCGCTTATTACTCCTTAACTTTTCATACCCCATTTATTTGCAAATTGTTACTTTCCATCCACTATCACCAAAAAAAAAAAAAAAAAATCAAACCATCAATCTCTAAACTCATTGAGTTTGACCATTATGAGAACTACAAACCATATCAACCAAGACACTTGTCATTTGCCTCCATTGGGACCTTTGTCCTTTACCTAATTTGTAACTGATTAGCTACTTCTTTCACTAGCCTCTAGCCTTCACACCCAAAATAGCATTGTCCAAAGAATTTGCAAACTTAATCCTAAGGCAATGGGGCATTCCAAAAAAAGAGTTGCGACTTCTTCATGAACAAGGTGCAAGAAAACATAAGAAATAAAGTATTAGGGAGATTTCTTGGTGATTGAACTCTTAAAGAAGTTGCTTGTCATATCATAATCAGTTAATGCTTATTTGTTCAATATTCTTCTATCTGGCTAAAATCCAAGGCTACCAGAAGTTGATTCATTAGACCTTATTTAATTTAACTTTGTCAATACAATGGTCATATGCTTCCATCTCACCCTTTACGGACCCTGCCATTCCATCAATCGTGTTGACACAACTTCTTTCCTTGCATGTTTCTCCTAAATAATAAAAAATCTAAAAATATAATGTCCAGAACTCCATCTGAAAAGAGTTAATCGATGTGAAGGGTTAAATCTGAAACTAGTTATATATGCTTCTAATTCAATTACAAAAAAAAGGAGAGAAAAGGCCAAATCACAAATGTGAATACATGTCCCACAAGCAAACTATGTCTAGGATATAAGGCATTTTTTTTATCTTCCTCAAATACAAAGGAGTAACCTCTAGTCACCTCAATTGAGCCAGGAGTGATGTTCATTTCTTTCACCCTAATTGCAACCTTTGGGATGGGAAGTCTTTAACAAATTTTTATATTGGTAATTCAAAAATCAAGAGAGGGTTAGGTTCTTTCAATTATCCAAACACCTCTTAACTATTGCCAACCACTTGGGGCCAAAAAAAAATTTCTTCAAATACCAAACATGAATCGAATCCGAGAAGCAATGAGAATTCAACACACAGAAAAACAATTTTGGCATTATAGTGGACTCCTTCTAAGGAAAAAGGATTAAATAAAAAAAAGGGGAAACAAATTGGAGGAAGAAAAGAAAATTGTAAGAGGAAGGAAATTATAAAAAGGAAAGCTCCTGCAAATTAAATCTTGAAAAAAGCAAAAGCTTTTAGGAGGGAGTTTCACCTTAGAATACAATCAAGGGGCAAAATTCTCAAAAAAGAGTTGTATGTGGCACAAGAGGTCAAAAAAAAAAAAAAAGAGAGAAAAGTCTTCAGAAAAGAGTTGAGCTGAAAAAAAAGGTCTTTTAAAAGAAGAAGATTGAGTTAATTGTCATGAGCCGATTGATCCTGCCAGGATGGTACAATTATTAGATCAAAATTCTCATTGTGAAATTACATGAATATTTGGGCCTTGTCACTTTTCTTTCTTAAGCTGCACCTTTACCCACTAGACCCCATTACAACCCAAACACATCTTCTCTTGTTAAGTGGATTTCAAGTATAGAATTTTGTTAAATTATAGGAGAAGGAGACCAATAGGAGGCTTGACGGGGACATGTTAATTCTTGAGCCTGATGTCTTTTATTTCATAAACCTATCTACCAAGGCCACACTACAAGCATCAAAAGTCCTTGTTGAGATTTAGCTTGTTTGAAAAAATAATGGGGCAGATTTTTTTTAAGGGAATGATTGGAAAAAAATCAAAATAATTGAAATTGGGGCAAAAGGGCTTGATTTAGAAAAAATACTCCAAATTACATCAATGGCTTTTTTCAAAAAGAGTTCAAATCCAAAAATGAAACTTCCCTCTAACTTACCATATCTATTTTCTTAGCATTTCATTTTTTTATTGTTCAAAGAAATGCTTCAAGTGTAGAATTGGGGCATCTTCTTATTCTATACATTTTGTCTAGCCATTATCTATTCCACTTCTCCATTCCTAAACCATTTTGCATGGTCACATTCTTCATCAGCCCTTACATCCCTCTGATGTTAAGGGCTCTTTTTCCTTAAGCTCATGTGTTTGTATCCCTTAGTGTATCACTGTATTGACATTGTTAAATAAGATGGATGTGGGTTTAATTTATTGACCTTTCAAGCATTAATGATGAAGAGTTGACAAAAGGAGATTATCTTACCAAGTTGATAGTCCAAGGTTGATAGTAAACAAATCAATAGGAGAAAAATTATTTAGAAATAAGTCCAAGTAAAAGCTTTAGGTCTTCTTAGCTTAGGATACTCCTTCAAGAGCGCTTGCAGCTAGCCAAAATCCATCAATAAATTTTTGCATCCAAATGACAAAGGGCAAATTTGGTAAGATACTTAAAAGCCCAACTCTTCTCATTGGGACCAAGAGCTAAGGTGTGAAATTTTTCCAAAGGCAAAAGGCTGAAAATCTTGCATTTTATAAATTTTGAGATTTTTCATGCATCATGTGCTTGTATTGATTTTGTACATAGATAAAGCATTTTTTTTCTTTCCTAACTCACATTAAATTAAAAAAAAAAGGACTAAAAAGGGAATTACATTTTCCTCATTAATTCATAAAAAAAAATTCAAAACTCAAAATCAAGTCAAAGACACCAAAAAAATAACGTCCCTTTGAGATGATTTCATTTACAAAAACTTTCAAAGTCCCAAGTCCGTATAAAAACATTTAAAAATAATGTTCCCTCTCTTCATCTTTCTTTTGAGGTGATCAAAATCAATTTGAAATGTTAGATAATGTCCTCATTTTTTTTTCTTTTCTTCTTCTTTTCTCTTTCTTCTCCATTTGCAATAATTAGAGAAAAAAAAAACACAAAACCTGTATCCCACACATTACCTATTACTAGGTTCACATGGAGACAAGGAAAAAAGAATGCATTTGTCACTTTACAAAGTAAAAGAGAGAAAGAACAATTTACATTTCATATGCTTCACATATCATGCTCATGCATACCCCACATTAAACTAAGCTCACATTAGAGGACTTAGAGGAAAATTTGCGTCTCATGAAATAAAGCACCAATATTCTCTCTATCCTCACACTTGCATACATCACATAGCCTCTAGTTTACACTGGGGCAAACAAAGGAAAATTTGCATCTCATAAAATAAAGCATCACATGTTTTCTCCATCCTCGCATTCGCATACATCGCATCGCCTCTAGTTGACACTGGGGCAAGCAAAAAGAAGATTTGCATTACATGTTTCATGCATTCTACATTTGCATACATTATTTAGACCATAGTTCATGTTGGGGCAAGCGAAAACAAATATTTGGCATTTTATAAAGCATCTTATGTGTTTATGTGCCTCAACTTCATATTGGGACACAGCGAAAAACAAAAAAATGTGCATTTCATAAATTCTAGCATCCCACATGCTTCATTCTTCTGACACCTACAATGATCTTGATTTATATTGAGGCAACATTGAGGTGTTAAACTCAAAAGCTGAGTATTTTACATGCATTACACATTTCGTATAGGTGCATTACGTTGCATAAAACTTAAATAAATGAAGAAAAGTCTTCAAATTAAAAAAAATTCACCAAAAAGGCATCCAAAGTCCTATGAAGAACAGGCACCTTAAGTTCTACGGAGAACAGGCACCCTTAAGTCCTATAAAGAATAGGCACCTAAAGTCCTGTGGAGAACAGGTATCCAAAGTCCTGCGAAGAACAGGCACCTTAAGTCCTACGGAGAATAGGCACCCTTTAAGTCCTACGAAAAATAGGCACCCAAAGTCCTATGGAGAACAGGCATCCAAAGTCCTGCGAAGAACAGGCACCCCAAAGTCCTACGGAGAACAGACACCATAAGTCTTACGAAGAATAGGCACCCAAAGTCCTGCGGAGAACAGGCACCCTTTAAGTCCTACGAAGAATAGGCACCCTTTAAGTCTTACGAAGAATAGGCACCCTCAAAGTTCTGCGAAGAACAGGCACCTTAAGTCTTACGAAGAATAGGCACCCTTAAGTCCTGAAAAGAACAGGAACTCAAAGTCCTACGAAGAACAGGTACCCTTTAAGTCTTACGAAGAATAGGCACCAATAAGAGTCCTGCCAGAACAGGCACTCAAAGTCCTACCAGAATAGGCACCTAAGTCCTACCAGAACAGGCATCAAAAGTCATACCAGAATAGGCATCAAAGTCCTGCCAGAACAGGCACCAAAGTTCTACCAGAATAGGCACCTTTAAGTCTTGCCAGAACAGGCACCAATAAAAATCCTGCTCGAACAAGCGTCCAAAGTCCCCTAAAAGCCCTACATACACCAAGCATCCAAAAATCTTGTATAGATTGAGCATGCCTTCAGAGGTCTTGTACTTGCAAGCAACTTTCATCAAGTTCCAGCGCATCCCGGTAAGTTAACTCTCCTTGACCTATTAGCTCCCCAAACAAAATATATGTTTCCATCTTTACTTATTCTTAAGCTAAGCATATCAAAAATTATATTTTCGATCTCCTTGCTTAAAGAATAAGTAAAGAGGGACAACCTGTAAACACCATATTTTGTTTGGGTCACTCTTTCCTCTTGCATATTGTCAGAGGGCAATCAAATCGCCTTAGGCAAAATACGTGTTCTTATCTTTACTTATTTCTTATGCAAAAAATATCAAAAATTACATTTTAATTTCTTTGCCTAAGAAACAAGTAAAGAGGGGCAACTGTGAACACCGTATTTTGTCCGGGCATACTCCAAAAATAATAATAAAATTAGAATAACAAAAAATTTAAAAAAAAAAAGAAAAGAGTAAAAAAAAAAATAATAATAATAACAAGAGAATCAAAAATAAAAAAAATCATGAAAGAATCAAAAGTTAAATTTTTCAAAAAAAAAAAGAAAATCAAAAATAGAAATAATGAAAAAATCAAAAGCTACATTTTCAAAGAGAAAATATCAAAGAATTAAAACCTGAATTTTTTTTAAGAAAAAGGAAAAAAAAAAGGGGAATCAAACAAAAAAAAAAAAAAACCTAAATCCTGAAGTTCATATGTTAGTTAAAAACTGCTCAAGTTTTCAAGCCTACACAAGAAAAAAGTAAAAATACATTCAGCCCAATAAAATTTGGGCTAAAGAAAAAACAAAAACAAAAGAAAAAAGGAAACAAGCTACTTGCTAACCTAAACCTGCTCTAAACAAGCCCACACACAAAAAAGAAAAAGAAAAAGTTTCTTTGGGTAGCTTTCTGGTCGTACAAGGTGGGGACCACACACAGACGCAGGGGAGAAAAAACGCAACACGCAGAGGAAAAAAAGGACACCCAGAGGGTCTGAGGAGACTCACGAGGGACAGACAAAGAAAAATGAGATAGACAGACACAAAAACGAGGAGACTCACGAGGGACAGACAGGAAGAGAGAGGGACAGACGCACAGACACAAAGAGGAAAATAGGAGAGTGAGGGAGAGACATACAAGAAGGGGGAGGAGACGCACAGGGAGAGAATAAAAAGGAGGCGGAAAGAGGAAAAAGGAGAACATTTTGGGGGTCTGAGAGCAGGAGGGGAGTTCTTCTTCGGGGTTTTGGGAGACGAAGAGTGAAAAAAAAAGAAAAGGAGGTTTTCGGATTAAAGAAGAGGAGGGAGCACGAAGGTGCAGAGGGACGCTGAGAGGGGTGGTCGAGGGAGATACAGAAGAGGAAGAAAATGCGAGAGAAGCGAGATTGAGGAGAGAAGAGACAGGAAGACGCCGAGAGGGAGAGTGGGAGACTCAGGGAGATTTCGGATTAAATGGAGAAATGGAGGGGGTTGGAGAAACTGAGGGCCACAGAAATTGAGGAGAAAGAGGTTCAGCGAAAAAAAAAGAGAAAGAGGGATAGTGACCGAGAAAAAGTCGAGGCACAGAGACAAAAGTAGAGAGTGAGAGGGGAAATTTACCTTGGGATGCTTTCAGAGATTCAAGGCGAGGGAGATTAAGATTGAGAGGGGATTTTGCGACTAAGGGCTTTCTGAATGCGACTAATACAGGGAATTGATTGATTCGGATAAAAGGAAGAGAGCGACAAGGAAGAAGAACGGGGTTTCTGGCAAAGCAGAGGAAGCAGGTTTGGCATAGCAGGAAAACAAGGTAAGCACATCTATGGCTTGGTAAAGAGAGCAAACTCACTAGTGTATGTTATTGTAGTTTGTATTTGTCTTTCATCTTCAAAAATCTGGGAATTATGTACTCTATTTAAGGCTATTCGATTCGAATGCTAGGGTCATTGCTTATGATTAGATTAGAGTTTGCTATGTTATTGATATGAACTATTTTTGCTTCACTGTTGTCATGATAATTTTAATTCAACTTCTTGTTGATGAATGTTGGTTTGATCTGTGATGGCATTGGAATTGGGCTAGAACGTAATTGGGTTTGAGTCAATGTTCGTGCCATTGATGTAAGTTGAATCCCAAAGCTTGATTCCTAATCCGGCTTGCTGTACCATGGTGTTATGATGAAACTGATTTTTTTTTCTTTTTGGGTTAATGTTTATAACGGGATTCTATCCCTAATATAAAAAGCTTTTGGGCTTGAATCTCTGTTGATGAACTTGAGCTGTTGTGCTTAGCTTCTGATTTGGAATTTGGAAAAATCATGGTGCATCCTGCTACATAATAGGACATGAGTAATTTGAAAATTTACGTTGCTTGTCTTGTTTTAGGCAGCGAAAGAGTTTTGTGAGGAAGGATATATGGGTTTTCATGGTCTGGGTTTTATAAGGGATGCATCTTGTTGTGTTGATTTGTTGAGAATGGCTCTAGATTTTGAATGAATTCTGACACTATTGCTTGTTTTGGTTGGATTGGATCTCGCACGACAAATGGGTCTAGTCATTTTGTTTACATCAAATGCGAATTGAGCTTCTCTTTTCATTTGACTGTAGTATTTTAGGGATGAGCATATGATCTTATGTATTGAACTCTTGCTTTGGAAGTTATAGAATTAACTTGAGTATTATTGTTTGGCTCCAAACTAATGCATATTTCTTTTCCTGGCTTACTGACATGGCGGAGAATACCTTGAAACCACACTAGAACTGTGCTGGGGATTTGCTCAAAAGAGGATAGCAAGCAAGGGGTGGCAAGCATAAGGATGCTGAGAAGACAAGTTGGTTTTGTGTTGCATTCTATACATTTTATTTTTATTCTCATTTTTTTTCTTTTCCATACTTAAACTATATTGGAACATGATGAACTGGTTGAACACTTAGCACACACACCTGCAAGCTATTATTTTGGGTTTGTAAATATTTTCATTTTTTTTTCTGTTATTTATTTTCATCAAATTTCACGTTAAAACTGCTGCGTGGGATCTCATATCCCCTTAGGCACCTAGGGATGGACCAAAAGGCCATGTGTGGCAATAAGCCTCCTTGGTGCCTTTTGAGCCTTGAGTTTACGTTTAGTGTTTTAGGTTTCAATGGCCCTCAGCGGACAATTCCTTAAAGGAAAATTTTAATAAAAAGAACAAAAAAAGAGGATTAAAAAGCTTTTTACTAAAAATTAAATTGAACTTCAAATATTTGCCTTCTCCTTTCTTAAAGGTTATTTTGTAAATGTTTGAAAAACATTGTTCTAAAGATTCAAAGATAAGTTTTTTTTTTCTTAGAGATTGTTCTTTTAAAAAAAAAATAAAGAGGAAAAATAAAAGAATAAGAGAGGAAAGTGAAAACCCAAAAGGAAAAGAACTCAAAAAGTAAAAGCAAACAAAGAAAAGCATAGAAAGTAAGAATTGAAATTTTTTGAGACTTATGAATTTTTTTCCAAAGTCTCCTTTAATAAAAACATACTTCATAAAAAAAAAGGAATGTAGAAAGAGAAAAAAAAAACTAAAAAAAAAACAACAAAACAAAATTGATAAACAAAAATTAATTAAATACTTTTTATACTTTAGAGCTTTTCTCCAACTTCCATTCAATAAAAATTAAAAAATTAATGCTTTACAAAAATTAAAGAAAAAAGGGGTTTCAAAACATAAAGCTAAAAAAAGGGGTAAAATACAAATAATAATAATAATAAAAACAAACACAAGGAAAAAAGAACTAAAGGAAAAACAACAATAACAAAGAAAGAACAACAACAAAAACAAAACAAACAAAACAAAGATTAAAAAAAATGAAGCAAAACAAAACACAAAATAAAATAACCAAAAGGAGGGAAGAAACAAAGGTAAAAAAAAAAACACAAAACACAACACAAACTAAAAACTAATAAAAACCTTTAAAAATAAAAATAAAAATAAAAACAAGAAAAATAAACAAGAATAAAAATAAAAACAAAACAGGGGAAAATTTAAAAAAAAAACAAAAAATAAAAAAAGCAAAAAACAAAAAATAAAACAGAAACAAAACAAAGGAAAATGAAACAAAACAAAAAAGACATATAAAGAGAAAACAGAAAAAACAAAGGATGATAAAAAAAAGGAAAAAAAGATTGAAAATATAAAAAGAAAGTAAAATTACATTTACTTTTAGCAAATTAAAACACATCAATCAATTTCACAACTGTTTTATTTGTTAAATGAAAAAGTAAATTTTATCTTCTTTGCCTTTTCAACCACAAAAAAAAAGAAGAAAATCAAACAAAAGAATAAAAAACAAAAGTAAAAACTAAAAAAGTAAAAACGAAACCAAACAAAAATCAAAAATTAAAAATTAAAAAAAAAATATCAACTGAGTACAATTTATAATCGAACTACGTGGACTTTGATCCCTCCTGAAGGGTACGTAGGCCCTAGGCTTTCATCTTAGGTCAAATCCGCCCTTGTAAATAAAATGTTTTTCTTGAAATTTCTTTTCTTTCCTTTTTATTTCAATTATTAAATTTCTTTGCGTTTTATTTTAGTATTGATTTCCTTTTCTACTTTTAACTTTATTTCCTTTAATTTCTTTATTCCTATTTTGTATGTGATTTGTAGGGAGAATTAAAATAGAATTTAGGCCATTTTATTTTTGCACAACTGACTTAGGGTAACCGTTCTTAATAACGGGTGTAGTAAGGTGCCTAACACCTTCCCCACTCACAATCGACTTCCGGATCCATTTTCTGGTTCGCAAACCATTTTTCAAATAAAAAGGCTTTTCTAAAGTTTTGCCTTTTAAAAATTAAAGTTTTGGTGGCGACTCCTGAACCCTACTTATGAATCTTATTTCAATTTTGAATTTCAATTTTCAATTTCAAGGAGAAAATCGAATTTCTCTGTTAAAGGCACCACGCGGTCGCATTTTCGGGTGTGACAAAGGGGTTGTTCCAGCTTGACGAAGGATCTCGAGTTTGAGCCTTGAGAATGCAGCAGCGTAAGTGGCTAGGAGTTCCCACCCTTGTGGTGTCGACCTGCCCCAATTTGGATTAGTCTGGGCCATGTTAAGTCATCACAGCTCGAGTGCAGGCAGGCCTAAGATACTGGGTGCACAAGTAAAAAAAAATTATCTTTTGCTTAACAATTTTAGAGTAAAACAATGATTTCTTGAAAAAATAATTTGTGCTATCGGAATGTCATCAACAGTCGACCAAATTAAGAAGCTATTATTTGAATAGATGGAAGAATAATTGGACATTGAAAAATAACTATCGAACATTAAAAAATAATTAGGAAAACTCTACTATAAATGATAAATGTCTCCTTCGAAGCACGATTTCCAAAGCCTCAAATTCTTGTAACACTTATCTCTCAAAATTTCCTTCTCATTTCTACAAATCTTTTTATTTAGCAAGCCAAAGCATCATTTATTTAATTAAGACACCCCAAAACAGAACACTAAATCAACAAAACATCTTATTCAATCATCTCATGTGCATAACCAAATTAGAATGGGAACAATTTTGCAATGAATTTTGTTGGGTTGAGCGCTTAATTAAGACCAAGTCTTGTTAAGATACGATATTGGCTGCATTAACAATCCTTCCACCCTCCCCCCCTTAAAAAAACACAAAAACACACCTTTCACAAAGTGTTGGGAAATCAAATTTATAACCATGGCTTTGATATCAATTGTTGGATTGAATATTTATTACTAAGCTAAAAGTTATAACTGTTAATTAGGGTGTAACTCTTTCTACTTAATTAGACCAAATTTAAGTACTATATTTCAATCTAACTCCAATCCCTTATCGAAGTCTTGCTTGGAGAGGATGTTGGCTACATCAACAAATCTCATATAGACAACAAATATAATTGAGTGGTTCACATAGATACAAAGATAAAACATAGTAAAAATGAAAGATAGTCTCCAACCTTCAAATAGTTCACAACCTTCAAATATTGTTTATAAAAAATAGAAGTTAAAATTTCAATCCAAAAAATCCAATTTTTCAATATACTAAGGAAGGATGTAATATGTCTAGTCAAACATTTTAAATGACAGCTTAATATAACTCTCATAATTACTTCCATCATTATGTTCTCACACTTTAAGTTCCATCAAGTACAATAGTATAAATAAGTTAGGAGTTATGCTAGTCAACATTTTCACTTTGGCGTGCTAAACCATGATAGAATTCTTTGTTAGATAACTTGATGCAATATTAAATGACATAGCTTGTTATAAAAAAAATTTTTGCTCTTGATTTTCCTATGTCCTCCTCAGTTGGTATTTAAAACATATCCAAAGGGAAAGGCATGCCTATAGTGGTTAGGCTTACTAGCATTATGGCAAATTCAAAAGACAAACATAAGAGAAGATTAGAGAATTCCTACCCGTGAAAATGACATATAAATTAGAGAACCTAGACATACTTTTTATTTCATTGTCAAATTAATATAGCAAAAGAAAGATTATTGATAGAGACCTAAACAAGTATAGAAATCCAACCTTAAAAATCAACTTGTAAGGTATTGCAAGAATTACTTGTAACTACTCAAGGTCAAGGTAAGACTTCGTCAATCACTAAATCACTAAAAAAACAATGAAATTACTTGGAGAAGGAGTCATTGGGCTAAATCTCACAAAAACGTCAACTTAATGTCAAGATATATGAGAGACTAATACCCAACAGCTTCCCTCTAATTTTAGACCCAAACAGCTTTTTTCCCTATTTCTTCCTACCCCAACATCAATTTTCCTTTTCTGTTTTTATCTCAATTAATTATACATTAATGTATTATCTTTCTCCTATTTTTGTTGCTTTATGAGAGTCGACTAAGAGCCTCCTGTATATTTGTTTCAATTACCCATAGAATAGAATGAATTTCTCATTTCTTCTAGCTTATCACCCCTATTTGTCTCTATTTTCATCTCTTCCCATATGATATCAGAGCTAGTAGGTTTGATTCTTTGTTTTACTTAAATACGACTTAAAGATAGAAAGAGGTGCTAAAGAGGAAGCCACTTCCTCCATTGAAATGACGCCCCTAGTAAGTAACTCAGGTGTGTCACAGCTTGTTGGGAATTTTGAGTCTTGGCCTAACTTCATAATTGCCCATATGCTAAATGGACTAAATTAGGTCCATGGAGTTGGTCTTTACTTATATTTATGAGAGGAAGGGACAAAGAAGACTACTTAATTGGGGACGTAATACAATTAGCTAGAAATAAACCAAAATTTAAATTATGGAATGCCAAAAACAACTTGGTGATGCCTTGGCTTGTGAATTCTATAGCCACAAACATTGGAGAAAACTACATGTTCTATAGATAGCTAATGAGATTTAGGAGAGTATTTGTGAATCCTAATCTAATCGAGAAAGTGCAGCTAAGCCTTATAAAATTGAGAGCTTGATTCACAATCTAAAGCAAGGAGAAATGTTAGTAAATTAGTACTTTAGTACTATAAGTATTGGTTGATGCATTAGAAACAATTACATGGCAATGCATTTCAAATGCTGCCATATACAAGAAAGTTTTAGAAATGTAGCATATTTTTCAATTTTTAATAAGCCTTAGTTAAAAATTTGAGGAGGTAAGGGGGAGAGTTTTGTCCTATTCACCCTTTCCATTCCTTAAAGAAATGTTTTCTAAAGTCAAGCATGAAGGCCATAGGAAAAAGGTGATTCAAGGCTTTGGTCCAATCCAAAATCCAAATGAGGCCATAACACTAATCTTCAAAAATACATCTATCGATGAAGGAGAAACAAAGTGACCTAGATAGCCTAAAAGGTGGTCTAATCATTATCACAAAAGTGGCCACACTAAAGACTCATACTGGAAACTTCATGGAAATTAACAAATTTGAAGGCTAAGCCTAAAGGTGAGGCTAAAAGCTATGCGGTGACCTTTAATGTTGCCACCCTTGAAGCCTTCTTATTTAGTTGTGAACAACTTGAATTACTTCAAAAAAATTTTGTCTCTCAAAACTCAATTGCTAGTGATAATAAAGGTATAAACATTTCTAGTAATACTGCTCAATTAGGTAATTTCTCTTGGCCTTAACAACCCAAAAATTTATCTATTCACACTTGGCTAGTTAGCTCTAGCCTTAGAGCACATGACCAGCAATTCATCATTATTTAGTCAATCTAGTCCCTGTGTTAACCTACAAAAGTTAAAATCATTGATGGGTTACCGCCTCATGTCACTAGGTTTGGTGCTGTCAATATCTCTAACGATCTTGTTCTTAAGAAAGTTCCATTACTTCTTAATATTACTTGTAACTTGATATCTATTAGCAAAATCATGAAAGATAATAATTGTATAGCTTTCTTCTCTAGTAAGGGATGTGTCTTTCAGGGCTTGGGATCCAAGAGGATGAATGACAATGCTGAGAAAGTGGATGGTTTGCACCTCTTGGATATTACTACTACTTCTTTTAATAAAGTGGCTCTCACCACTAATAGTTATGAAATATTGTTATGGCACAATAGTCTTGGCCACTCTAATTTTATTTACATGAAGAAAATGTACCTATTGTTACTTAATAGGATTTCAACTTTTTCCTTATTATGACTTATATCAGTTAGCTAAACATTCCAAAAACTCTTACCTATCACACACATAGAAGCCATCCTAACCTTTCAAACATGTTTATAGTGATGTGTGGAGGGCATCTAAAGTGAATGGGCTTATGTGAGAGAAATATAAAGTTTCGCATCTTTTTAAAAACTTCCACTGATTAATTCAAAATCAATTTCAAACCTTCATCAAAGTTCTTCATAGTGTCAATGGAAAGGAGTACTTAAATAATCAGCTTACCTTTTACTTGATTACTTATGGCATTCACCATCAAAGTTCTTATATTTATACCCTAAAACAAAATAGTATAGCCAAGAGGAAGAAGAGGCATATCCTAGAGGTTGCTTGCTTCCTTATGTTCTCTATGAATATTGCTAAAAATTTTTGGAGTGATGTTGTCTTTACCTCAGTCTACCTCATTAATAGAATGCCCTCAAAGGCCTTCCAGTTTTACATGCCCTATGCTTCCCTCCTTAAACACTACCCTTACACTTTTCTACTATTTACTCTTCTTGTGAAAGTGTTTAGGTGCACTACTTATGTTCATATCCACAACAATAATAAACTTAATCCCAAAGTGAACCTATGCATGTTTGTTGGGTACTCTATCATTTAAAAGAATTGCCCTTACTTTACAAAACCCTCCATTCAAGGGGAGGATAATTAACACCTAAAGGAATATGGTTTTTAGAAGAAAACCCACCTCGCATACTTATTTTAAGTATTGTCCTTGATCATACTACTAGTTATGAGAGACACAAAGGTAATCTTCCTAGCCCCAATTCTAGGTTTAGTGACACCAAACCTTAAGTGATTTTTGAACTTAAATCCACACCCATGAAAGAGTTTAATGAGCCTAAATAGACTACTCACATAGCTAAAAAAGAGTGACTAATTTTTATTAGAGGGAAGAAGACCCAAGTGGTTAAACACATTTTTGGTCCCCGTTCTATGTTAAGTTCTCATGAAAAGGATTGTTTGGATCTTTCCATTGCCTTAAGGAAAGGGATAAGAACTTGTACCAAACATCCTATTGGTAATTTTATTACTTATGATAGACTCCCACCCTCTTATCAAGCCTTTGTGGCCAATTTATCTAATGAAAAAAATTCTTAACAATATTTATAAGGCTTTGAAACAGGAAGAATGGAGGAAGGTAGTCAATGAAGAAATGAATGCCCTTCAAAAGAATGGAACTTAGGATCTGGTGGAACTTCCTAAAAGAAAAAAGGTGGTGGGTTGTAAGTAGGTCTTCAACATCAAATATAACCTTGATGAAAGTATAAGCAAATACTATGCAAAACTTATGGTAAAAGGTTTTAGCTAAATATATGGGATTGACTATCAAGAGATCTTTGCTCTTATAACCAAGTTCAACTCTATGGTCTTATCTTTGGTTGCTAATTTGGAATGACCTTGCTACCAACTTGATGGAAAAAATGCCTTTCTCAATAGAAACTTAAAAAAGGAATTATACATGACAATCTTTCCTAGGTTTAAAGACAATAGAAAATGAAAGGTTTGCAAGCTCTATAAGTCTTTATATGGTTTTAAACAATCACCCCATGCTTAGTTTTAAAAAATTCATTTTGGCAATAAAAAATTAGGTATACGCTCAAAGGCAAGTTGATCATGCCATGTTCACCAAGTTTACTTATGGGAAGGTTGTTATCCTAATCGTATATGTTGATTACTAGAGATCATGTCGATGAGGTTAAGAATATGAAGGATGCCCAAGCAAAAGAATTTGAAATTAAATACCTTAGAACTATAAAGTACTTCCTTGGCATAGATGTAACAATCCTAATTCCTAATAATAATGATTAGGCTTAACTGCATAACTAATGATTGTAAATTAAGGCTTGAAGTCATTATAATTAATTAAATTAAGAAAAAGTGAGAGAATTTAAACTTTGATATTATTATGGTTATTAGCTAAACAATCAAAATCATTTGAGTCCATAAGTAATTCCAATTATTAATTAAAAGCCTTTGATTCATTTAACCATTGATTCCACCTTGCAAAATCCTCTTATAATGTTCTCAAGTCATTACATAACCTTAATATAGTGAAATTCAAGGTTTCTAAGTCAAAAATAAGAGTTTTGAAATCTTCACCATAATTTAGACCCCTCTCATTGTGGTTAAGTTGGTTATTGAAACTTAAAAATCGAGTTTGGGAACTTGCATTGCAACTTAGTATGTCCGTGCCATGACATGAGTGGCTACTAGAGCTCAAAATAAAAATACAAACCTTGCACCGTGACTCAAGCTTCCTCGGGAACCTACTATTCAAATTTTTGTGATTCTTACCACAGTACTAGCCGCAACAAGTTAGGTGTCTTGTTGTGGCAAGAGAGCCTATTGGAACACTCCAAGCTTGCCTCTCGATGCTTGTTGCGGCAAGCTTCCTTTGCCTCGCAGTGAGATTGCCCTCTGTTACTCTCATTGGGCGAATTTCTTGCATTGCGTCGCGACGTGCTTAACTTCTAGAACTATTTTAGCCACAATTTAAGTAGTTTTGGTTGTGACTCAATCTTTTTCTATACCTAAACTCTCTAAATTTCATTTCATACATACTAGACCTCACTCTAGCAATATTCTAAGATCATTTTACCTTAATTTGTAAGGCTTTAATGGCAACCAACTAACTAAACTACCTAGCATATCCTCACATCCGCTTAGAGACTAAAGTATTGATTTTAAATTTCTCTATCAATCATACATAAGCAAATTCATGAATTATTGATAGCAACAAGATTCATAAACCACTAACATGATCATTCATAATATACTTCAAGTGACAAGTCTTATATCTATATTAATAAGGTTCCACATTAGATATAAATGAGTGCATATATTATATTCCAAATTATATAAGGCCTAACTCCCTATTAGGTACATCATATATCACTAAAATGCAAAATTCTTACACTTGGCAATATGATTACATAATGATGATACACAAAAGAATAACAAAATTAGCACCTATCCTAAGTTAGATCAATCCAAGTGTAGCATTCCCTACACATGGTCTTAGCTCATGGATACTCATACATTTGCTTCCCTTTATCCTTACTTAAAGAGTCTTTACCTAAAATAGTTAGCCCATGAAATGAGATAAGATACAAATTTTAGTAACCAGATGTAAATTATATTCATATGCTTCAAATTAATCAACATATATGCATTAAACTAAATGAGTATAAGAAAACATCATAACATAAGCAAAATGTAATAGTTGAGCTACTGGTGACTTCTATCTCATACTAGCAGTCACATATAATATGTTAAGGCTAATAACATTGGGAAAGGCTTATCCACAGTGCCACTTTCCTATTGAAATAATTAGGGCTTAGTGCATTCAGGGGTCTGATCACAACTTGGTGCCTAATTGAAGCATGATGTACAGGTGGCAGTCGTATCACAGCTTCACCATGGACTCACAAGGTCTAATCACAATATATCAGATAACTAACTATTCATTTAACATTCAAAATTATAGATGTGCTATAGATATATGATCAAATTTAAAATATGCAAGGAATAAAAAATTAACCCTGATTACCTCACTCTGTGGACAAATTTTGAAGGCTACCAGTAGTACTAAAATCACCCTATGATCATAACATCAAACAATTACTATTCTAAATTATCATTTATAATAGCAAATCAGATACCTATAGAATTAAACTACTAAGGACTACTTAGAGGACATTTACCTAGCCACCAAGGAGTCAAAAATTTGAACTTAAGCCTCACCCACCCAGAAACTCCAAAATACCACTTAATTTTCTGGATAAATTCACACAAAATCAATGCCCATATTATAAATCAATCATAAGGGTTTTAAACTAGCAGAAACTACCTCAATATGAGAAGGAAATACTTACCCTATCACCCTCATAGCCTCAACCTTCAAAAATCCTCTATGAAGACACCAAACAACACATTTTAGATTTGGGTGTAGGTGAAAATGCTCCAAATAAAAAACCAATTGGGCCAAATCAAAGAGGAAGAAGAGAGGATTAAGTTATGTATATGTTATCTTGGCTGAATCTTGCTCTAAGAGTAGAAAGTGATAGAATTGTGCTAAGAACCCTAGCTACCTCCAAAGACCTCCGAATTTTCTTTGCTTTCAAAGTGTTTTTGCAAAATAAGGGGAAGGCTAAAGTGGTTTTAGGGTTTAAGTTTGGTTGTGAGCTAACCCAAAGGCCCAATTCTAAGTGGGTTCAAAAATTTAGCTTATTAGGCCAAGCTTTATAAGTTGGGCTGTAGAACTTTTAAAATTGGGGATGGAATGTTCTAATCCAATAGCCCAAGATCCATTTGGACCCATTTCTCTAAGTTTTGGGCTAAACCTAAATGGGTTCTTGTCTCATTTAAATCTATTTCTAAGTTTTAGGCTTCTTAAAATTAAGTTGGGCCTACAAGAAGACTAATGTTAAGCTCTCCTACTTAGCTTATGGTATAATTAGGTTGATCATATAGCCTAAATTAAATATCCATCTCCCATTTCACTTAATTAATTTTACTAATTTCCCATATTAATGCCCTAATTCATTATAATTACTTTTAATTAATTTTGGGGTGTTACAATGGAGGTAGCCATATCTTCTAAAGGAATTACTATATCTTAGAGGAAGTACATTTTGACTTAGGATACTAAGCTAGGTTTTAGGTTTGTTTTCTACTAATTTGAAGTTTTAATCATAAATTTGAGTTCTATAGTACTATTGGTGTCTTTGTTTTGGCTTTTGTATGTTTAAATTCCTATTTAAGATTCAATACTTACCTTGCATAATATGTTTTACAATGTGGAAAGTTTAGGCACTGTGAGTAGCTATTAATTTTGTTATGTTTCAAGGCCTTTGTTGTCTTACATTGGAGTTAATTCTCTATCTGAGACTTTCTCCCTTGTGAAAGGCCAAGTTTGTCGATAGTTGCAAAATTGTTGATTTTCTTTGGTCTCTTTATGACTTTGTTTATTGCCAAAAGGTTGGTAATTGTTCTCTTGGATATCATTATATAGCTTTAGTTGATGACAAATTTTTCACCTTGATATTTTTCTTTGTTGCTTGGTTCATCAGTGTCAATTGTTTATTGTGTATCTTGATTTATTAACATTATAAGTAGGGATGTCATAATTGTATTCTTAGTTGCATGAGAGTAATCGTTGTTACTTTTTGGTTTTATGTTGATATAAATGATTGGTTTATTTCATAGAGCATGGGAAGAAGAGTTTAGATATTTTAGAACATACTAATTGCTTTGTTTTCTTTCTTAATATGTGGATATCTATTGGAATGTTTTGGGCGAGCACTTGGCACGTGGAGCAAATGGATATGCTTTGGAAATGCAAATGGAAGGAAACACATGGTAGGCTTTGCTTTTTTTCTTTTTCTTTTTTTTTAGTTGCATTTTGTAGATGTGCTTGAATAAAATGATGCTTGACTAGATATAAGGTGTGGGTTAAAAAGGGGTCTTTAATGGTCATTATTATCATTATCATGCTTATAGGGCTTTTATGTTTGAATAGGTCAAATAAGTTATTTATAATATGTTAGGACCAATTTGGCAAGGAGTGGGATTAAATTTCCCAAGTTGGGATACATAAGCCTAAAGAGAGATTTAAGAGATAAAGTATGGTCACTATGACCATTTGAGTTGTTCTTAAGATTTCCTATCTTGAGCAAGTTTATTTTGATAAACTAGAGTGAGAAGAAGTGGTTGGGGCCTAGTGGAACTCAAATTGCAAGTTTTGGATTGTGAAACCCAAGATATAGGCCAATTTGGAAAATAGACTTTGTAAAAGTGTTGCATTAAGGTTTAAAGTGGTTATATTTTTATTGATGACCTATGGTTAGGATTTTTTAGTTCTAACAATTTTCATTAGTATATAAAAGTTGCTCCAAGTGGTTTGGAAGTGTATGGAGTGATAGAATACATTTTGGACATACCACTTGTTAGTTTAAAAATAAGAATCTTACAAGTTTTATCTTTTTTGCTATCACTACTACCTTGACTGTTAGGGTTGTTTTGGCTAAGTTTTAAGATGGCTTTTGAGCTTAAATGGTGAATTTAGATATTTAAAGAGGTGAATAAAAATTTTAGCTTGGAACCATAAAAGGAATGTTTATGTTTAGGCTTAATTTATAGCTTTAAAATGTGTATTTTTTTTTGGTTTTGCTATCATGGTGTATTTTTGAGGAATTTTCCACCTTGAGCAAATATAAGGTAGCTTACTAAAATGGCTAGGAGAAGTTTGGAAACAATTGTATTTAAATTGTAAGTTTTGGGTATGTGCAACCCAACTAGTAAACAACTAGAAACTTGGTTTTATATGTTGATGGACTATGCTAGGTGTGAGGTAGTTAATTGTGTTTCATCTATGTTTTTAAAGGTTTAGATGATTAGTCAAGCTTGCGTATGCATTTAAATCTTGCTCAAAGTGGTTAGAAAGATTTAGGTGATATATATTAAACTTTGGGTTGCCACTTGGTTTGACAATGTGTGCGATTTATTGTTTTAGTGAATAATTTTCGTAGGTTCTATGTTGTTGCACTTTAGAGACTGTCATGGTTGGTTCTTGGGGAAATTTTAATGGTTAAATGTACCCCCAGTTGTTAGAAAAAGAGGGAGAAATTTTAGGCCTTTAACCTTAAGAGTTAGGGAGGTTAGAGTCTTAAATTAAAAGACTAAAAAGTGGGAAAATTTTGCTATGGATTATCATAAACTTTGTAGCTTGTAGCTACTTTCTTAAGTGTTATTTAGAGATAGTTTGTGTTCTTATGGATAGTTTAGGAAGGGTTGGAAGGTAGCCCACTTGGAGAGCTTGAATTGGCACCATGTAGTTTTCTTGGTGAATAAAAAAAAGCTAGCTTTAAGCACACATTTTAGTGCAGAATTTTCTATGCTAAGTGTGAGGTTTTTCCCCATTTTGGCTTGTATGGTAATTTAGGGTGTGTAGAAACTCTTAAACCTACATGGTATCCTTGAGTGGAGAATCTTTTAGTGAAAGATGACAATTTATAGAAGGCTAGATAGTGAATTTGCCCTACATTTCCAAACCAACATTTGCATCACATATTGTATTTTGGAATTATGATAAAATTGAGTCCTTTTTTAGACACTTCTACCTAAGGCATGTTTAGGAAAATCTTCAGCAAACTTTTATAGTTTCACCCCTTCTAGCTAGCTAGTTTCTATAGGTAATCTAAACTTTTTTCTAGGTAGCTAGCATTTATAAACAAGTCTTTCTAGCTAGCTAGTACACCTGAGTTTCTTTGGTTTATATTATAAGTGCAAGTTTAATGAGAGTTTGAAAAAAAATTAAATTTATCCCAATTTTTAGGCAATTAGAAGCCAAATTAACTAGGTTTTTCTTATATTTTGGTAAATTTAATTTATTAGAGTTTTCTTTGTCCCTTAGAGATAAGTTTGATACAAGGTCATATTTATTTTGTACAGTTAGCTTACAGTAACTACTCTTTGGAATATGTGTTATAAGGTGTCTAATACTTTTTTCACATATAATTAGCTTTCAAACCCTAGTTTGCAAACTATTCTTTTCCATCTTTTTTTCCTTCAAGAAAGATTTTTTCAAAATTTTATTTTTACTTAAAATTTTGGTGATGACTCCAAATAAATTAGTTTTTAAAATTATTTTTAAAAAATCAATTTATTTTCTCTTTTCCTTTTTGCTATCTACATTAAACCCTAACCTCGATAGGTTATTAGATGTGATAGATTAAAAAAATAATATTTTTAAAATTAAAATCATTAAATCGGTAAAAGTACTTATTTATGATTTATTAATTTAATCATAATTGAATTATGATAAAATAATTAATTATCAAATACGTATTTTTAATTTTAAATATTAAAAATATAATATTATAAATTATAACAAGTAAATATTAATAAAATTTAACAAAATTACATAGTTTTATGTGGGGTTATCTATCAAATATTCTAAGTTCTTGAAAAAGTTAAAAAAAAAATTGATGAAAAGAGAGAAAAAAGAGCAATCTCGTGTTTTGAACAAGCTATCAGCTCTAGTGCTCAACATCCTCTGTTTTCTCCTCTGATTGTCTTCCTCAGATGTGATGGCCAAGCCACGCTGCTGTGTTGATGCCACCGTCAACTACTCTGATCTCACAAGTGGGATTTGCTTCCTTGCTTCTAGAGATTTATGTTGCTTTAATGCTTTGTGAACTCAAATAGATGTGATATCGAAGTGGACTCAATTGCCTGATGTCTTCTCTTATGCGATTATTTTGTTAAGTTCTCAAAACAAGATGAACAAGCGAGAGGAAAGAACCTCACATAAGCAAGAAGTTCGGTTTACTCGCTTTTAGCTTGGGCTTCGTGAATGGAATTTGCATTCTCGAAAAACAGGGCTTCTTTACTTGGCTGCAGTGATCTTTATCATAGTCATATAATGTTGCTGTGCTATTATGTGGTTTTTTTCATTACTCTTCACTCTCTCTTTTAGTTCTTAATCTACCCATATGGAAGGGAACAAGACATGGATGTTGCGTTCGAAGGGAGGGAATGGCTGCTGTTCAAAGAGAGGTAACCTTGTGCGTTCAAAGAGAGGGAGTGGCTGCGTTCAAAGTATATACCTCAATACTTCATCATCTGAAGCGAAGGAGTCCGTGTTGCAACAAAGAAGGAGTCTGGGTTCTGCCATGGAAGCTGAAGTGAAGGCTTTCTTGGAATCTTATATTTTAGCCACTAATTTGAATATACAGTAGCTGATTTTCAAGCCAGATTGTAAATGCGTAATTGATGCCTACAATAGGCTCAACCGAAAATGGAGAATAGATAGATTGTTAGAGGAAATGGCTCAATCATATGGCTAAGGGAGACTTTGGGGCCATTGGTACGTCTCTCTTGATCTAACCCATAATTGTTTCCACTATTTTTGACCTCCTCCTCCACCATCTTCACCATTGTCGTCTCTCTTGAGCAGGCATGAGGCCAATAATGGTGGCAAAAGCTAGGACATGTGAATCTCAGAGCCAATGCTTTTGGGGAATATGTTGTCACCTCACTGTGCCTCTGTTTGCCAGACGAAAGGCTTATCCGATGATCGTTGCCGTGGCTTCCACTTGCTGTTGCTTCTGCAGCATCAAACCCTATTGACTGTTGGCAAATTAATTTTCTGTATTAAAGTCACAAAATCTGTGTGGGAGATGATGGATTCACCACTTTCCCATTCTATAGCTGCGTGTCTTATAGAATAACGGTACCCTCTCTATATTGCATACTCTTCTATGTATAAACTATAAACTAGCACCAACCCCCCCCCTGCATCTTGTATAGGATGTTAAATTTTTTTTTTTAAGTTAGAATATATATATATATATATCAAAGTGAAAATGAGATTGCTCTATTGTATAATTGGTAATAAAGCAAAAATAAAAGATTAAGAAAGAGCAAATTTATAACTTAATGAAACACTAAATGATTTTATAACTTAACGATCCTTGCAAAAGTTCCTAGAAAGAAGCCCATGTCTCATAGGCAGTTTATAAATGTTTTTTTGGGAGTTGATATATATATATAGAAAGAAGCCCATGTCTCATAGGCAGTTTATAAATGTTTTTTTGGGAGTTGATATATATATATATATATACATATATATGCGCTCAATCATTTAAATAAACAAATAGAACCCATAATAAAAATAACAGAATCATGAACCATGTGAAGTGGCTCATAAAGTGAAGGTACACAGTAGGTATGCTAAAGATGATGTGGTGGGACCCAATATACTCTAGAAGATATATGTTGGTCATGGAGATGGTCTAAGGTAGGTCCAGTGATAATAGTGATGAGGTGTCCTTAAGCCTAACTCACTCCCACATGTTTCACACGGAGAGCAAGAAGGAAATTGCAGAGAGAAAACAGTTAGCATTATATATATATATATATATAGAGGTTGGGAGTTAAATAGGAGAAAACGAAGATTTTGACTTGTGTTGAAGAAACTTAAGCCTCTCAAAAGCCTGAGGATTGGTTTATTTTATGTTTGTATCATTTTGCTTTATCATACACCTTTGTAATTTCTTTGGTTTCTGTAACTACCTTCTTCTTCATTGCTAAAGAGGGATTTGACCCATATTTCATATAAATAATACCAAAATTACTTGGGTCTCCATATATTTGGTATCAAAGCTCTTCAATTTGAGTGAATGGAGGACACTGGGTTGGAAGAGAGAGTCTATAAGCTAGAGTATGATTTGGTTACCATAAAGGAAAATGTGGCAATTATGAAAGAATGGGCCTCAAAGATGTTGGAAACTCTGAATTGTTCAAAAGGCAAGAACAAGGTTGTAATTACTCAGCCTACATTACAAATAGAGAAGGAAAAAGTACAGATCTCAAAGCTCTTTTGGTAGAGCTAAATCAGGAGAGTGCAGAATTGAGAAAAGCAAGGGAAGAAGAAAATAGATTGGACTTAAGAAGGTACCTATTAAAGAAAATTTGGTTGACTTACTGACCTTCAAGAAGAACCCAGAAGAAGAGAATTCTAAAGGAGATGGTCTTGTGGTTGGATTTGTTGCTATAAGGGCTTGTGAGAACATATCAGAAGAAAAGAACAACTAGCCACCATTGATAAAATTCAGTTTTAAAAGATTGGACAAATTTTCACTTCCTTATCACACAAGGAAGCACAAGAGAATGTGTAATACCCATAAAATTATTTTATTTTATTTTATTTCATATAGATTTTTACTAATTAGAATTAAAGTTTAAATTATTAATAATAATTATTAATTTAAAAAAAATTATTTTTTAGGTAAATAATAAATTCTAAATAATTTTATAATAATTATGGAGCTTTGAAATTATTATGAGGAACTTCTTTGTTAGCTGCCTTGTATCCATTAAGATATTTTTGTTTCTCAAATTTCTAAAGTAAGTTTTTATGGAGAATTTAGAATTTTGTGAGGCTTTTAATTTGCTTAGTGGGTGTGAAAACAAATTTTCTAATATCTTATTTTGATCCCAATAGAAAAAAATACCATGTATCTATTATTTTTCTTCTTTTCTTTTCTTTTCTTTTTTCTCTTTTTCTTTCCTTTTCTTCTTCTCCCTTGCACATTTCTATCAATTTTGTGAGTATCAATTCCCTTTTTCAGCGAGTTACACCACTAATGGACCTTTCCAAGCACCCATAACGACCCTTCCATCATTTTTCTTCCTCTTCTTCTTTGATAAGTGGTTAAAACCCTAGGAAAGATTGCAAAGATCAGTTCTTCTCTCTTTTTTTATCTTCATCCTCTCATTTTTCCCTTCCTCCATCTTTGTTGAGGTATGATCATTGTGTTGCCCAACCTTTCATTGTTGGCTAAAAGAAAGCTTTAAGGTTGGGGCTTCATGATTGGAACTTCAAAGTATGAAATTGGCACTTCCCTCTTGGTTCTTCAAGCTCTATAAGGTATAATCTAAGTTGCATTTAAATTATAAAAGCTTATTGTGAGAAGCCTAAGTCTAGAGTTAGTAGTTATAATAAAAACCTAGACAAAAATTAGGGGTTTAGGTGTTAGAAAGTATAATTAGCTAACTTGATAAATATGAACAATAATTGAATAGCTATAATGATGTTGCACAAAAATGAGCCCAACCAGTAGGCCCACACACCCCAACATGCTTGGGACATGTATAGGCATCAGCTTGAAAGGTCACATGTCAATGGTGGATTTCCACCATTGATACTTCATCTAAGCTTCTAGAAATGCTCTTTAAGGTGATTTAGCAATTCCAAAACATCTTAAAGGCATCCATAATCAAGATTCATGCAAGAATCAAAGGAAAAACTCAAGTTTATGAAGAAATTCAAGAGCCCCAAAATATCATGCCTGAAAATTTTCTTTTTAGTTTGCCACAAACTAATGATTTTATGTGATTAAAAGAGTCTAATGGCATTACAAACATGTGAGGAACATTTCTCACACAAAAACAAATAAAAAAACTATTAAAAATTTGACAAATAAATAGGGTTTCAAGGGTGAATTTTTTTCCCAAAAAACTTCTTAGTGTATAGCCACAACAAGAAGTAACACATAGATATAGCTCTTAACAAAGAGAACCAAATCCCAGGTCATTCACATAAATACGATAGAGGAATCTAAAGTAGGAAATTTCACAGAACAATATTGCACATTCAGATGAACAATAGCATACATAGGCTTTAATACCAATTGTTAGAAAAAAATATTAGGAGATTAATTTAGATCATACTAGATACAATGCTATAATCCATGATCATATTGAAGATCCAAGAGAAAGACGATAATAGTTAGAGCAGAAGAGAACATGAATATGTTACAACTCACAATACCTAAGGAGATAAGAGAGTTTATTAGTAAACATAGTTACCAAATAAAAAAATCCTAACTATTATAAATAAGACAACTAGCTTTAGATAGACTATGAGTTAAAACCTTTTCATTATGTGGGTTTATGGATAGCCCACTTTATTATAGGCTATCCATAACATATAAACTTAATACATTTAGATAGTGATAAATACAAAGTTAACTATTTGATATTGTTTATAATATAATCTATTAATTAGCCCATTAATTAATTAATGCTAATCCTCAAAATTAATGTAAATATTTTAAAATGCCAATCCAAGTACATGGCCAAATCATATTCATTAATTAAAATCAAGTTATTTTATACAAGACAAGCATAAAAATTATTAATTTAGCACCTATGAAGATAGACACCAAGGTGGGATCCCGCCATTTAAATCTTCTCCAAATAGACATGTTTGACTGAAAGCATTATGCCAAAATTGTAATTCTAATCATAGTTTAGCAAATAACCTTTGCACCTAACACAAAATGGATGATAAATGCTATTTTTATACATTTTATTTCCCTTAATTTGGGCATTATAATAATGAATTAATACTTAATAGATTTAATTGGAGGATATTTGATTTTATTAGCCATTTTTGCATTCTAAGAATTAATTTACAAAATTATTGATTTTTAATGCATAAATTCTTTTCAAATAATTTCATAAATTTTCTTACTTAATATTTTTTTATTATTTTTTGTAGATTTTTAATGGGCAAATAAAAATTAAATGATGGAGATTAATTGGAGGAAAATTGAAAGCCACATGATTTAATTAAAGGGCTAAAAATTTGAGGATGGAAGCTTTATATGTGTAATGCCAAATTTGGAAAATTACTCACATCTTTAATGGAATTTGGAAAAAAAAATGGAGCATAAGGAGCATACACACATACACATAGACTCACTTTGCCCTCATTCTCACGTGCACACTCATCACGCACAATGCCACAGGTTCACTTATTCACATTAGCCACACATTCATTCATTCTCACTTGTGGATGACTCACATAAATACATAGGATTCATGTCTAGTAGGTTCCATGGTTTTGATTCACCCACTCAAAGCACGGACATGTTCATGCACAAGTTCAAAGAAGGGATAAATGGATTTACGATATGTAGTCTCAGCATAAAGTAGCTATAGGTGTCCCTTCCACGTAGCAAACACACACTATTTAACCTTACTTTTTTCTTCATTAGCTCACCCATTGTCAAATTCATTTTTGTTTCTAACATAGGTGTCACATCTTAATCATTCACTAGGATCACAACTTTTTTAAAGAGCTGTTTCTTTGAATTGTCCCAGTGTCTGATTACATAAAACTTGTCTCTTTAGGCTTAAACTTTCTCTCTATTCTCTTTATTCACTTGAAAGTGGGTATCATTCAATCCTTTATCTTGAAGATTAATTGGTATAACTCTTTAACTTTTCATATTACCATTGAAGGGCAATTACCACTGATTGATACTAAATACTTGTGAGATGCTAACTTTTCTCATAGTTTCAACTACTGGAAACATTGTCTACCACTTACCTCATTATAAAGAACTGCACCTGACCCCTTTCTCAATGCATAACTCTGATAATAGGGATATCTCTATCCTACGATTAGGTTTAATATATGCCAGGTAGTGGTTCATATGATTTTAACTCTAAAAAGCTATTTTTTGGTCTTCCTCATCCTACATACTAAGCTCATCTATCAAAGAGGTTTAGTCAGTGGTCTAATGGTCTGAGTATAGCCTTAATGTCTCTGGTGGCAATAGTCTACTAGACTTAAGAGGTCTCTAGTCTCTAAGATGAAAACTATCTAAAACTATATTGGTCTCTAAGACTGACTAATCTGTAAAATTGTATCTCAGGTAGTAATCTCCTCAAAGAACTACTATACAGTAATAGTAGGCTCTTTATAGCTCTATGGGATCTACTACAATCCCTAGGTCTACTGCAAGATCTCAAAACCCAACTGGGGTCTATTGCAACTCACTATACTATACTAGGATCTGCTACAATCCATTTCTAGGAAATTTTAAAGTCTAAGATCATTATATCTATAAATGAAACACATGCTCACTAAGTCTAACAACTATCACCTATAATCTTTAAGGCTAAACTCAAATATCTGCTATGCTCTTCATATGAAGTGGGTTCTATATCATTTGCTTCTCTATTGATCCCATAATGATGATACTTAAGAGTCTCCTGAGTTTCACTTACTACTCCTTATGGGATTATCAGGTTCCCACTTCAAGCCTTTTCATTCAGGATTTCTTTTTTTCTTTCTTTACTCTCACTGGCTTACTATACTTTATCTGTATTCATTCTATCTTTCCTCTTATATCTTGTCATTTTTAACTATGCCTATATTATGCTTTCAAGTACTTTTAACACCAAGGCATTTCACACATTAAGTGTGCCTAACATCTTTCGTAGGATAAAAATCATATGCTAGTCCCTTTTCATTTCATTTAGTTCTAACATAATGGACTCACTCTGTGCATACTGAACTCGTGCTATTTAACTTCTAATGTTCTAATACTGTTAGCACATTTCATTTTTCATCGTTGTTTTTTATTGGGGATTTCTTTCTACAAACTTTTCTTGCCATTCTAATATCGCTGGAATCCTTTAACTTCTTTTTCCTTAACTTATCTCTTTATTTAACTAACTAGAATACTCTTTGATTATCAGGACACTCTTTATGGTTGATACCATTATTTGCTACACACTCAAGTTACATTACTAATGAGTTGGCCAGACCCAATATCATGTAACCATTGTTACAGGAAAATCATACCATCAATTACTAATACATAAGTGTATTATAATCGAGCTCAGGCCACTATCACCCGTAGATTATAAGTTTCCCAATAACCTAAAGTACTCTTCTATTACTTTTCTCTATTTGCCTTTATTTCATATGACACTTAGGGGAAAAGAGGACTCTGCCTCTAATTTCTTATGAAACTTTTCGCTCCATCCTGAGGTCACTTTACATTGCCCCATTCTTTCTATTTAGGGAATCATATCATGCTTGATAGACAACTATACCAAGAACAACGGTGCTCTCTAGCGCACTCATTTATGTTATTTGTTTAACTATTTTCAATTTATTATCTCCTTGGCTCTGATGTCGTCACATGCTTTTTCTTTTACTTTTATTATCCTTTTACTCATGTGAAAAGGGTACTCTGTCACTTGGTTATTCCCCTGCTATTGTTTTGATTTTCTATGCTCAAGAGCATTTTTATTCTTTTATGGGTTCACCTCTACTTGCTCACTTTCCATGAAATTAGGGTACGTCTAATTCCTCTTATTCTTTTGCTTTATTTTTTTAGTTAAACTGTCCCTTTATAAGGAATTTTTATTTCATGTGAACCATAGAGTTTATCTACCATAAAGCTCTCGACTTACATTTCTTCTTTGTATAGTACTAGAACTCACCTTCTCAAGTGCCTTCTGACTTTCTCTAGCTTCCTAGGAGCACAATGACTTTCTTTGACTTTTAAGAGGCACTAATTGCTTACCTCAGTTGCTCTCTACATTTTGATAAGAGATCTAGGTTTTCTCTGCTTTACCTTTATACTTTTGTCTTTAGGAACATAACCTACTAATTCTAGGGTTTTACTAACCCAATTCAGGCCATAAATCCTCAATGTCCTGAATTTACATTACTAGTAACTTTATGCTCTACTCAGTACTCTTACAACTCATGTGCTTTTACTTTACGTCAGTCTCATATCAGGGAAGCTCACCTAATTAATTGCTAGACCTTTATCTATCTATGTTTATTATGCTTATTTCTATTAACTTTCATTTAGTCAATATTAAAGTAAGGACATTTCTTTTTGTGCACTAGCTTTTGAACTCTTCCTTGCTTCCCTTTACCTCTGTACCTACTGATTTACGGTCTATCCTTTAGAGATATTTGCTAACCACTACTGGGTGATTCCTATCTCATTACATCGGATCCTATTCTTATCAATTAAGGGGACCTTCTCGTAGTTATTTCTTTTAAACTATTTTCTCTTTTCCTATCTATCTCATCTTGCTTGTGAGACTCTACTCATTGCTTCTTTTAAGTTTTAGTTTATACTTAGCCTGAGACACTTATCTCTTTAAGGCTGTAACTTACTATAGGTCAAATTAGCTCACATAGGCTTATTGTAAATTGTTACTCTTAGGCTTTTCTTTTTCTCTTCTTGGGATTTCTCACATTGAGCCTATTATGTTCAATTTAGGACACCATTACTAGAGTGTACTTTTCTTGTATATTCACAACACCTTTTTGCATATACGTACCTACTCATGACAAGTTCCACCTGCCTGGAATTCATAGCATTAACCCGTTGTTTGTTATCACATAAGGTAGTATCCCAGGTTGAGGTCAACACCTTGTGGGCGGGTCTTTACAATCTTACTACTCTTGTGCCTGAGATTCTAGTTTTAGTGGCTACTCAATCTTAAGCATTCTCGAGCTAAGTTATCGACTATGTTAATCTTTTTGTCAATCTCATTCATTAAGCTTGCTGCTTATCTATCACTTAACTATTCTCTGTGCTGGCTAATAGATCATTCATTTCTCTTTTATCTTGCTTGTACTAGGGGTCTTAGCTCTCTATGCTCTAATTGACCCCATAATAGTTCATCTTTTAGGTTAACCTAAATATGACCAACAAGGCCTTCTATACGATAATATGCTTCATCAAAACCAGATACTTTTTCTCTGGCCATATGGTTCGAGCCTCATAGTTTCAGAATTCAGCCCACCATCACAACTAGAGGGTTCTGCCTCTTACTTTATTCATTCATAGCCAAACGGTTTATCTAGGCTATCAGGCTCTATGGAGTGTTGCCTATAAACTCTAGCCTCTAACTTAAGGGAATACTTTTCTAGGCTCTCTAATTTACAGAGACATCTAGGTGTCGTGGTTGGGGCATAACTCTCTTTCATTTCCCCTCTAAATTGATCCTATGCAGCAACAGTTTCACCTTATCCTATGCAGCATCATTGCCTATCCCTACATCAGACAAAACATCTCAGAATGGTGTGGGGGTGGTAACCAGGGAGGATTAGACCTCTCATAATCTCTTTGGGAAAGCCTCTATAGCAACTATATAATCATCTCTTGCTACTAATACACATGGCTTGCTATTGATCTCGGCGAGCTACCATAACTCATAGGGCTCTAGCCGTAGGATCACTTACCTCCACTAGAAACTCTAGAGGCTTATCACTTATAAGATTCACTGCTTACTCCGATACCATTCCACATCTCACTTAGCATAAACATAGACATTTACCACTTTAAGACACCCCAAAATCTTCTGTAAGCTTACACACAACTGTACGAGCCTACACATAACTGTATCATCACATCCTTAAGCTATATCCATCCCTAGAAGGCCTGGAACTTTGATCTAATACAAAAAATGTGATACCTTAACCTATTTAGCCTTCCCATTCTATCTCAAGCCTTAGTTTAAAGAATTACATGGACAACATCATATTTAATGCTATTTAATTACGTTATGTAAGGCCCAAAATTTTTATTTCATATGTTATAGACCATATGAACCCATCAATATCATTTTCTATTCCTAACACATCCATACAAGTCATAAACATCATAAAACATCTCATATATCTTAGGCTTGGAACCATATATTACATAAACTAGATTTTGGCCTCAAGTTCATTATTTTAGTCTACTGATATGAACTTTGAAAATTCATAATTAATTTTAAAAAAATCAAAATTAACCCACCATACCATTATGGAAATCTGTGGATGTCTATGAATGGCTAAAAATAATTTTAGATCACGTAAATATCAAATGGATGAACAAAAATAATAGAACAGTACCAAAGGTCTATCTATGATACTGATACTATCCTCTAACTTTAAAAATTCAGTTCTCCCTTTATAGAGTTCCAAATGAGGTGATCTATATGGTTATGGAAAGCTTATGGTATCTAGTTTATGCTTGTAATATTTCATAGCTATTAGACTTCATTTGACTCACGAGTGACATAGAAATTAAATCTGACCATATGAATAGTACACATTATCATTCAGCATAATTTGGACAACTTTGAAAATCATAATAAATTCTCTAGAGTTCCAAATTGGGTGCTCTTTGGTTCTGTGAAAATCTCTAGTTATGCTCTATAAGTGTGCCAAATTTCATGCCAAGACTAATTCATTTGGTCAATTTGTGGTTAAACTCAAGATTTGGTCACCTTTAGCACTATAATTGGGTCAAAGTGGCACCAAATGGTCTTCTTAATATACCTTAGCCACTTGAGCACATCTCATAGCACAAATATAGCCTAGGGAAGCATCTCAAATGGTTTAAATCATCATGGAGCTTAAACTCACCATGCCATTTGCATTCATACACAAACACATACTAGCACAAGAGTGGCAAATTCTCATGTTTCCATACATTTGGCTTCAAGATTCATACATACATCATAATTATATACATTTAGTATTGCTCAAATGGTTACATTTCATATACATCATATGGATACATTTCTTGATATCAATATGCTATAAAACGACCTATTTTTCTACTTCCTTGTCAAGAATTATGCTCCAAGGCATTTGGTCTTTTTCTTTGGACTTCTTGGCTCACCTAGACATAAATAAGCATATGGAGGGAGAAGAGTGAGATTCAAAGAATCTCAATAGCTATTTACCCTTTTAAACATCCATAATGGATGCATTTACAAGTCAAAGAATGCATGCATGGAAATTTAGCAACTAGTAAGCATACATGAAATATTTTCCATGTTCAAGAAGTTCACACATATCATACATAGGCTTTCAAGGGCATTGGTTTAGCCTTACCCATTTTTTAGGACTTTTGGACTTGCCTCACCCACTTTCAAGAGACTTTTGATTAAGCTTCACTCTTTTTAAGACTTTTGGTTTGGTCTCACTCAATTCTATGGACTTTTGGCTCATCCTCACACTTGCTAAGGGACTTTTGGCTTTACTAAACCCATTCAAGCCACAATGCATCCATAAAATACATTTCAAGAACATCATGGTACCATAACATATAAGAAATAGCTAGAAACATTTCTCATGGAACAAATGTACATACACACATCCAAAGACAAGAAAACATCCAAAAATGCATGAGAAAAATGTTAGATAGTTACCTTGGAGCCAAATCTCAAGCTTTTCCTTTGCTTATTTCTTCCCCTCTCTCGGCCACACCCTTGAAAATTAGTGGTAATGGATTATTTTGGCCTTGTTTCTAGACTTGTTTCAAGGGGTCTTTCACTTAGTGTAGTCCTTTCCTTCAAATGCTAATCTTCTCCCTCTGAACCAGACCCAAAATAGCCCCATATGAGTCACCAAAACTATAGAAAGAAAGAAGAGAAGGAGGAGAACAAAGCTTGTGAAGGAAGAACCATGAAATTCTATACTTTTTCTTCGTCCCTCTTGGTGTGTGCTTTAGGGCATAGCTCTCCTCTAGTTTGTGTAGCAACTAAGTTGGTTTAAAATGGGAAAAGAGTGGAACGCCACTTATAAGAAATAATAGTCTTAAAATTGTTCATTTAAAATTCCATTTACATCCCTTTTCATTGCTTTTTCGTTTAAAGCTTATTTCAACTCTTTTTTAAGAACTGCCTTTTTCATTATAAAATTTAGGTTCTCTAACTTTTGAAATACCTTTAGAATCACTTAAATTACATCTAAAACCTTCTTGGATGAACTAGTCATAGTTCGAGTCGATTGACATTGTAAAATATCAATCATAGGGATTTTCTCTGGGGGTTCCTATCATTTTTTAGGCATTTGAGAACCTCAGAAAACTTATTTTTTTTCATTTAAAAATTACTTCTTTGAGTTTTCTAAAAAGTGCCAGAAATTATGAAAATACCATTATACTTTTGGAAATTTTATTGAACCATTTTGGCTCTAATTTTTGGGCAACTTAAAACTCAAATCCTCATTTTTTATTATTTAAGATTTTATCCTAATTTTATTTGGCCTTAAATAATTCATTTTAGAGAACTTTCTTTTTTATTTGGTGAGTTTCGTGTATTTACAGTGAAATCGAATGTTACATTTTCACAGCCTCCATTCATCCACGTCACATTCACGAGCTCTTTCTCTCCTTCACACATGCATATGAAGCACCTGAATCACACACATGGATGCAATAGACACGTAGGCATATCTTATGCACAGCTGGGCAGAATGTGATTTATAACGGGAAATAACATGAATGTGACTTAGGTTTTAGAAGTAAGAAGGAGTTGACGTGGGAGATTTTCACATAGAAGGAGAGAAGAGGCATGGATTTGTGAAGGTGGAAGCAGAACATCATTCACACAGGAAGCATCATACAATCATGAGGGGCCTACTCCAAAATACACACTCAAGAAGCACGTGATAGAAGGCTCAGGATATAAGAGATAGAGGGCACTAGTGTAACAACCCTAACTTCTAATCATTATAATTAAGTTTAAGTACACAATTAATAATCATAAATCGAGGTTGAAAGTCATTATAACTAATTACATTTAGAAAATGCAGGAAAATTTGAACCTTGATGTTATTAAGGTCATTAGTTAGACAACCACAATTAGTCAAATGTGTAAGTGAATTTAATTATCAATGAGGAGCCTTTGATCCTTCCATCCATCAATTCCAACTCACAAAAACTCCTACAAGTGTTTCTAAATCATTCCTTAGCATTACCATAAGAGAAACTAAGGTTTCTAGATAAATATAAGAAATTGAACACCTTTGCCGTGGCTAAATTCTGTCGTGCTGCAACTAATTACTCTCGGGTTCAACTCTTTATACCTTCACAAATTTTGCATATTTCACCGCAGCCAAATACCCCTTTTGCTGCGACGAATTACCCTCTGGAACATCACCAAACCTGCCTCTCACACTTAGTCGCGGCTAACTTCATTGTTCACCGTGGCTAATTGTTCTCTGTTTTCTTCCCTGACAACTTCATCACATTTGGCCGAGGCCAATTAAATTTTGGTTGTGGCCAATTCCCTCTATTACCCTCCTTGGGCAATTTTGTTGCTTTTGGTCGTAGCTAATTCCTTTCTGTTCTTATAACTTCCAAGATTTCATCCCATGCTCTCTAATTCCCCCTCTAGCAACACTCTAGGTCACTTTAACTTAGTTTGTGAAGATTTAATGTCTTTCTTTTACTTAATCTACCTTACAGATCTATTATTACCCATTCAAAACTCAAATGTGGATCCTTAACCCTCTAGCCACCATAAACCAGTGAGTTCATAGATCAATGACAACAAAGAGTTCATATACTACTCACATTTCCATTCAAACATAAGTCCCATTAGAAATTCCATACATTACTAGTTTAAATTGACATATGATGTATCAAATGATTATAGTCCCTATGCTTGACAATTTATGATGCAATGCGGCAATTACATAAAACTAGTAGTCTCGTTATATGAATACAATCTGACAAGGTTTCCAAGCTTACCTATTATTAAACCACATAATAAGCTTCCATTAATTTTTTCTTTGCCACTAAGAGGTCTGGTCTTTGAAAATATTAATCCACAACTGGGGTGAGATATACAATTTCAGTAACAAGAGGCAAATTTCATATATATGTACAGATTAATCAATACAATACAGTTTCATATCATCAATACTAGAATCATCAATTCAATTTGCAAAATGAATCAGTTGACCTTCCAATGACTACTATCCCATACCAGCAATCATACATAATATGTTAATGGCTAATAACACTAGGAGAGGTCTGTCCACGACACCTACTCCATAATGAGCAAAACCAGGGCTCAGTGTATTTAGGGTCTGATTACAAGCCGGTACCCAATTGAAGCACATGCACAGGTAGCAGCTGCACCACAGCTCCACCATGGACTCATAAGGTCTAATCACAATAATAATTCAAGTAGTCAACTAATCATTTAGTATTTCAAAATCAAGCATATGTAACAAATATCATATTAACATAAGCATATATATGGAATTAAGAAAATAACCCTGGTTACCTCAATGAAGCCAATTACTCTGCCTCTAGCTACCATTATAATTCAAATGCACACCAAGCCTAAAACAAGTATAGTCATCATCATTTCTAATAATAAATCATATATCCAAAGGGTTAAACTACCAATAGCTACCTAAAAGTTACTTACCTAGCTTCTTAAAGGGTCAATTACACTAATTCAAGGTTAAGACATCAAAGCTCATAATGGTTCACTCCCCACATTTCCATTTTCACACATATACAAGCCATGCACCAAAAGTTAGTCCAAATGATGGGAATTTAGTACATACATCTCATAAAAGGAGAGAAATCACTTACCCATACATCTAAGGGATTAAATGGACTAAGTTGAGTCTTAACTATCAAGAACACACCAAGGGGCATTCCTAAATTTAGATTTGAGTCATCAAGCCCAGAAAATTCAGTTTTTCACCTTCATCTTCTTGTAATTTCGCACAATAGCAGAACCTAATATGAAAATCAACCCTTAGGGATATTTTCCAACAAAATAATACACAAAATAGAAGGGAAATGCTTACCTAATCATCCCTTTAACCTCTAACTCCTAAAATCTTGCAACAATCATCCAAGAACCATATTACATCCTAAGAAGAGATGAAAAATTCTCAAAATGACAAACCAATTGGACCAAAATGAAGAGGAGAATGAAAGGGACATGTTTTACATAGATTACCTTGGCCAAATTTTCTTTTATAAGAGAGAAATGGTGGAGGAATGCAGAAAAACCCTAGCCTTCCTCCAAACCTCCGAATTTTACTTTATGCTTGTTCCAAGTTCTAAGAGTCAATCCAATTTGGGTCTGTATAATGTGTGTTAGGCCAACTATAAGAGCTTATGTAAATTGGGTCTTGGGCCTCTATTTCACTAAATCAAATTAGACTATTGTTAGGTGATCTTTCTTGGCTCAAGTATTATGATAAGGAGTTGGGCTTGCACCTAAAATCATTGGGCCTTCATAAATCTTTATCCATGGCTTACTCAAATTAATTTTAGGCCCAAATTAAGCTTTAATCCAACTAAAATCTTAAACCCATATTATTAACTTATTTCTCTATAAATTTTCATTCATATAGCTTACCCAATTATTCTATAATAATTATTCTTAATTAGTCCAAATCTATGATTAACATCTTAATTAATTTTGAGGTGTTATATTCTCCCCTCCTTTTAGAAATTTTGTCCTCAAAATTAGTCGTACCTCACTCACTTAGTGTTGGATAATTCGTCCTTTATCCATCCTCATAGCTTCCATCTTGTTTTCTCAAAATTTCCTAAGAACCTAGTCTTTTCCCTGCTATTTTCCTATAAAAGATGTCCTTATTATATTACTACCTTACTTATTATCTACAATTCTAATTCTTCTTTGTCAACCCAAGTCAAACAACATACTAACCTAAACATTCCATCTTCTTCCCTTGTCCACCACTAAAGAGATCTAGACCAAGATATACTTGATCACCTTATAGCAAGTCTAAGCACCTAGGTCAAATAAATCTTAAAATCTCTCTCCCTTTGCAGCATTTGTTTTGTTCTATTCTGTCTCTTTCTTTTTCTTTTCTTGCTTCTCTCTCTCATTTTTTTTTGTTCCAAAAGTCGATCATTGAATGTTCATGTTAACTTCCTTTTCTTCTTAACTCTTAATCCATTTAAGAGATAACTCCTAGATACTTTAGCTTAACTCTCTTTAATAGTTGATATCAAGAATTACAAGGAATTCCACTTGGTTAGCCTTTTTAGTATTTATTCCATTAATAACAACATAGGTAAGTAACCTTATTTCATAATGAAGTTTCATTTGTCCTTTAGTTAGATTACCCCCCATATTTCTTTAGCCGAACCTTCTTAATTGAAGTGGGTCTTACCTCCTATAGGGTCATTTAATCTAAGTTTCCAAGTCTTGCATTTAATGATATCATAAAATCATTGCACATACATTAAACACATAAATTCTCTTGTCATCTCCAGTTAGTACCCAAGTTCTCCTCTTTTATTCATTAAGATTTTCCAAAGGTTGGAACTAATATAAAGTCTAATCTTACGACTAATCCATATAAGGCATTCAAACACTCTAAGGTCACCTTCCACCTAATCAAAACTGAACATAATCTCTTAAGCAAAAATAAATATGATCCTTTAAGTCTAGGTTATATTCCCTGATGAGGCCTGATTTCGAGGGTGAAAATACCTTGTCTAGAGTATCAAGGTAATCTTTTAAGACTTAGGAATAAGTTTCCTTAAATCCTACAAGCCATAGCTCCAGTGGATGTTTTATTAAATGACACAGCTTCAACAACTTGCCTATAACATTAGAAATTTCCAATTCATAATGATGGTTCATTATAGATAATCTAATCATCGTCCATAGTTATAACCAGCATAGAAAAACCCTTGGTAGGCCTCTTCTCTCTCTCTCTTTTTTTTTGGCACTTGCAAAGGTATTACCACAATCACATACATGTGACTCCAAAGACTACCATGATTAATAGATCCCAATGTCTCATCTTGATTCTTAGTTACTACAAGCTTTAGTAGTTAACTTAATGGCATCTACACTTGTTTGCAATCAACTAAACATCTCCTTAGTTTTTATGCCATTATATAGTCCTAAAGGACTACACTTTCATATCTTCTACCCCCAACTAAGATATTTTCATACAAGTATAGTCATTCTTCAATTAGCATACTTCTTACCTTTTTTTTCGCGATACTCCAAATTTTCTAAAACCTCCTTACATATAACTAAGTTTTTTTTTTTTATGTTCTCTAGTTTGGAAATTCATAATAATTCCTAAAAAGTGATGAGATAATATCTTGTCAATAAGGTTTAAGATCCTATCAACAAGATCTTATATTCATTAATGTAAAATCTGAGACCTTGTCAACAAGGTTCTCTGACAACAAGTACAAGCTCTTTTAACCATAAGTTATAGCATATAATATGAAATGGTATGACAGTTTTCATCCTTACACAATGGCCTATGCCAACCACGACTAGCTTGGTTAATTTCATTTCTTGTGACTAGCTATGATGAAGACCTAATAGGAGCTTGAATCCATGAAAATTATCCAGGGTTTGGTTAAGATTTCTACATTCTTGTTCATCTCTTTCTAACACTTCTTCTAGTTCATATACTAGCTTGGTTATGTTTGTAATGGATTAGAATTATATTGTTTATAATTGGTGGATGGTTAGACATCAATTAAGAGAGTATTTTGATGATTAATGGATCAATTTAAGTCTTGATATTTTCATTTACCTCAAATTTTTCATGTATGCAATCAAGGTGTTTGATGATATGCATGCTACAAAATTGTATACTTGAATGTTTGAATTGAGATTGTCTTGGGATTTAATTGGTTAATTGAGCCTTCTAGGATGAAAGTTCAAAGGCTAATATGATTGATTAATCATTTCATTTAAGTGTTCAATGATCTTAATCACAAGAACTAATTATTTAATATGAAATTGAGGTCTCAATCAACATTAAATTGTTAAGCTCTTGAATCTTGTGTGATAACTCAAGATAAATTACCATGAATATATGTAGGAACTCTTAGACTAGAACTATTAATAATTGAATTAGGATAATAATAGTGAATATTAAGAGATAAATCCTAAGCTAGTCACATGTTCATTACTTGCTTCTTAATTCATGCATTTTAGTTAGTAGTTTGAAAATTTAATTTAATTTAAATTTAAGCTAGTTAAATTCAATTAAAACTCCCTTGAATTAGGTAGTCTTTAGGTTTCTTTTACACTTATAAGGCTCTTTTGAGTTTGAAATCTATTTTCAAGAGAAACGATCTAGGTTGTACCCTATATTGCAAATTTTAGTCAACCTAGGTTATTTGAATTTACTCAATACAACAGTTAAATTTGGTGCCATTGCTAAGAAAATTGGGTTTTTAACTATGTGTAAAGGTTTTCTAAGTGTCTTAGCTATATTTTAGCTCTATTTTTGTGTAGTTTTTGCCTTATTTTGAACTTGAATTTTGGTCATTTCAATGTTGCACATTAATTGCTCTACTTGCTGAAATTTTTTTTTGACTTTCCCAAATTTGCTTGAGACTTTGTTTTCCACGGTTTTTGGATGTGCTGAGCAGAAGTAATAACATTGTTATTAGGTGCAGTGTTTAGAGGTCAAATTCCAATGTTTAGGGCACTTTTTTGAATTTTTTAGTATTTTCTTAAAGTTTTTAGGATTTTTTTTTCAATTTTTTTGGATTTAATTTTTTTTTTCAAGTTTCATTTGTGTGATTTTTCTCTATTTTTGAGTGTTAGGTAGTTGTTAGCTTCATTTGATTTTAATTTTCTTGCTTTAGAGTTAATAATAGTGTTAGTTTGTTAGTAATTTTTTATGTGTTTCATTTGATTGTATTTCTCATACTCTTTGTCAAATATGGATAGCTATTATATGTCTAATCAAGGTGTCTATGATTCTTGTGCAAATGATAGGATTCTCCAGAAGATGGATGAAGTTAAACAATGCTTAGCAACATAATTGAGCAATAAAGACAAGCACAATAATTCCAATGGCCATGCTACCAATCTTGCCCTTATCATTATGAGATTGCCCCTAATTATATTGAGTCATACCATAATTTCCATGTGCAAGAGCCAGAGTATTATGCCTACAACTATCATAAGGGATATATGCAATAAGAGCCTAAAAGGGAACCAAGTTAGGAAGAGAGAATGAAGCAATTAGAAGCCTATAATTTCTAACTCCAATAAGAAAATGAACAAAAGCATCTTTAAAATTAGTAGCTAATTGAAAACCTCATGAAGGATGTGGAAATTCAATTGAGTTAACCTACCACAAGTGCTATTGAATTGAAAGAGGAGCAAATAAGAAGAGAATGTATAAAGGAGGAAGAGTTTTATTCGTTTGGTAATGTGATTCAATCTTCTAATACATTGCATTTCCTTGGGAATGACTTTAGTTTACATAATAGTATAATGATTATCAATGTATGTGATAATGTTACTTTTGAATTGCATGAGGATGATGTAGACGAAGAAATTATTATTGAATCCCCTGATATGATTAATTGTAGTAATGCATTGAGCAAAAATGATACATGTGTTAATGTTATTGAGTCATTGTGTACTGATACACTTGGTTTTTATACCCCTAGCTATGAACATACTAATGATTTCATTTCTGAATTAGTTGATGATGATTCTATTGAGTCTAAGGTAATAGATAAGTGTGGGGGTGACTTAGCATGTGATGACATAATTGATGACATAGTGGATGTAGCATATGATGAGGATATGGATGGTAATATTGTTGAGCAGCTTGTTGTTGTTAATTCAGACTCTATTCTCATATGCATATGTAATGATTTACATACATGTCTTGCATGTGTTGAAATAGATGAGTTTTTGAAGTCTGATGATTTTGTTAAGTCCATGGATTCTTATGTCTACAGTGAAACTATTGATGATATTGATTCTTCTAATCATACTAGTATTGACAAGAGCATGCATAGAGATGGTCATGTAGATGGTGTTGATATTAAAAATCTTATTGATACTTGTGTTGTTATTGATACTAGTGATAGACTTAATTTTGTTGATGATCATTGTATAGAATCTTTTGAGTCTACTGATGTCTTTTAGGTTAGGAAAGGTATCATTTCTCTTGCTTAGAGTCCTAAATAGGTTCATGAAGTTAGTGAACTAGTTCCCAACAAGCAACATACTCCCCCAGTTAAGATAAAGTAATTGCCAGACACCTTAAAGGAATCCTATTTGAAAGATTGTGAGAAGTTGCAAATGAATATTTCTATTGATGTTGTGACTTTTACTAATGAGAGTCCAATTGATTTCATTGGTTTGGATAGATATAAAGAGAGTCAAATGTTTAATGCTTATAAACTTGATTTCAGATTCTCTTTCATTAGATTAGAACATGCTAAATTTGACTTTTCTTCTTTTATTTCTTTTAGAGGTTTTCAATTTGACTTTTTGAAACTATTGATGGTTGAGGAAGTCTACGAATCATCCTTGAATGATTAATCAAAATGCTTCAAAGTGGGTAGACTTAAAGTTTTTAAATTGAAGAGAAATGAAGTTGTGTTAATTTTAGTTTTAGACACATATAATTAGTTTGTTTTTATAGAGTCCTTTTTAGTTTAGTGTTTTTGTTATATTTTCTTGTTCACATTACTATTTGTTTTGTTTTATAGGTAAATTACTAGCCAACCACATGGGAATCTTAGCCACCCTTGAGATCTTCATTTTCATTTTGCCAGTTGTATACTTCTCTTTCACCTTTTATATTGCATTATCTATCTTTTCAATGGATCTTAAGCATGCATTGAGGACAATGCAATGTTTAAGTGTAGAGGAGGAGAATCATTTTATTTCATCATTTCTTTGTTTTGTTTTCTTGAAAAAAGTTTTGAGAAAAAATTGAAAAATATTGTGATTTTTTTAAAAGTTTTTTTTGGAAGTTGCAAGTTGAAATGATTATAGCTTAGATACATTTTGACATGATAAGTGATGGATTTGTTGTTTTGAGTCAAGTGAAGTGACAATAAATTTGATTTTAATGAATTATTTTGATAGCCATTAGCTTGTAAGGATTTAAGCCTTATTTGCTCATTTCTAGTGTGTATTTCCTTATCATTACTTTCACTTTGGAACTTGTCTTGAGCCTTTGTTGAAACTACATTTGTATTTGTATGCATGAAAATGATAAGGCATTCATTTCTTTTATTGCTAGTTAGCCAAATTACTAACCCTTAAATGCATTTTATTCATTGTTTAACCTTTGGATCTAGTTTTATTTTCTTGTTGAACCTATAGCCATGAGAAAAAAAAAAAAAAGAACTTCCCACCTTGTTTGAAGTTGTCTTAAGGATGTCAAGAGCATTAGATTTGATTAAGATGGGTGAATGTGAGCTTTGCATCATTTAGGCCACTGTCATTAAAAGTTGAAGAAGATGTTCAAAGTAAAAAAAAAAAAAAAAAGAGAAAGAAGCAAGAAAAAAAATGAAAATGAAAAATCAAAGAAAGAAGTGTTTTAAGTTTTATTTGTATTTACTTGTGCTAGTTGGAAATAAGGTCTTAAATTGCACAATTTTCCTTATCATAAGTTTCCTTTTATTGCCCTTAAGGTTCTAAGGTGTTCATTTGCTATTTGTTTTTCCTTATTCTTGTATATCCATTCATTTCATTCCCTAACTTTATTACAACCTTGAATAAAGTCCTTTTGATTTGTGTATTATATTGGCAGAAGTGGTGGAGATTTAGAAGATAGACAAGCTTATGGTAGTGAGGTTTTGATAGGTGGAATTTGAGTGATACATATTGCCCTTAACTACTTGAGAGTTGAGAGTAAACACTTATTCTATGTGAGGAACTATGCATTTTAATTCATTTTTGTCAAATGAAATTGCCATGGGAGTTTGCTTTCTTAATGCAAGTGAAGTTAACTTTGATTGTTGAAATGTTGTGATTATTCTTTAACTTGTGATTTTTACACCTTCCTTTTTCATTTCCATTTTTCACTTGCCATTTTATTTTCACTTTGAATTTTGAGTTTTGCCTAAAAGTGCAAAGGTTCAAGTGTGGGGAAATTGATAAATGCCATTTTTATATATTTTATTTCTTTTAATTTGGATATTTTAATAATGAATTAAAGTTTAATGGATTTAATTGGAGGATATTTGATTTTATTAGCCATTTTCTCACTCTAGGAATTAATTTGCAAAATTATTGATTTTTAATACATAAATTCCTTTAAAATAATTTTATAAATTTTTCCACTCAATATTTTCTATTATTTTTTGTAGATTTTTAATAGGCATATAAAAATTAAATGATGGAGATTAATTGGAGGAAAATTGAAAGCCATATGATTGAATCAAAGGGCCAAAAATTTGAGGATGGAAGCTTCATATATGCAATGCCAAGCTTAGATTAATTGCTTACATCTTTAATGAAATTTTGGAAAATAAAAAAAATGGAGCATAAGAAGCATACATATGTACACATAGGCTCACTCCCCCCCCAATTCTCACGTGCATACTCATCATGCACAATGCCATGGTTCACTTATTCACATTAGCCCCACATTCATTCATTCTCACATGTGGATGACTCACATTAATGCATGGGATTCACATGTGTAGGAGGTTCCACGGTTTTGATTCACCCACTCAAGGCATGAACATGTTCATGCATAACTTCAAAGAATGGATGAATGGATTTAGGATATGTAGTATTGGCCCTCTCTATCGTACATACACATAGTAGCTATAGGTGTCCCTTCCACGTAGCAAACACACAACATGCACGGATCATTATTGCTTCATATATTCACTCCACGCATGCCCCACACACATTCATATAATCTAGCACTTATTCAATCCATAAACACATTACACACATAGGCCCTCTTCACTCAATTTGAATGCATGGATTGTACACGAGGCCTGCATAACATTTTCACACCCTCTTTTCATCTACTTCATACTCACGAGCTCTTTCTCTCCTTGACACATGCATATGAAACACCTGAATCACACACATGGATGCAACACACATGTAGGCATATCTTATGCACAATTAGGTAGAATGTGATTTATGAAAGGAGAGAATGTGAATGTGGCTCGGGTTTTAGAAGTGAAAAGGAGCTGACGTGGGAGATTTTCATGTGGAAGGAGAGAAGAGGCACAAGTTTGTAAAGGTGGAAGTAGAACATCATTCACACAGGGAGCATCATACAATCACGGGGGGCCCACTTTAGAATACACATTCAAGAAGCACGTGATAGGAGGCTCGGGATACAAGAGATAGAGGGCACCGAATTCTATTATACACTCACATGTAAATGCATGTCCAGCTCACTCAATGCACATGCAGAAATGAGGCACAGGTTTGACGTGGGAATGGGTAGGAACATGTGAAAAGAGAGAAGAGAAAAATGTGATTGAGAGCCTTAGGTATAGAAGCACGGAGATGTGGAAGTAGAATGTGAATCACATGGGGACAGATGCATGGTTCTGATTTGGACATAAATGAATCACATGAGAAGAAAAGTATGGGGAGCACATGTTTTGAATGTAAGGAGGAGGTCCAAAACATCATTCATTCATCCTCCATCATCCATAGGTCTCCATTCCATTTTCCATCATTTTTCACTACAAAGAGAGCTTATTTTCATTTCTTATGGCTAGCTAGGATGTAGACTTGATAGGAGCTTGAATCCATGGAGATTATCAACAGATTTGGCTAAGATTTCTACATTCTTATTCATCTCTTTCTAATACTTCTTGTTCATATACTAGCTTGGTTAAGGTTGTAATGGATTAGAATTGTGTTGTTTATAATTGGTGGATGGTTAGACATCAATTAGCAGATTATTTTGATGACTAATGGATCAATTTAAGTGTCAAAATTTTCATTTACCTCAAATTTTTTATGTATACAATCAAGGTATTTGATGAAATGCATGTTAAAAAATTGTGTGCTTGAATGTTTGAATTGAGATTTTCTTAGGATTTAATTGGTTAATTGAGCCTTCAGAGGCTAATATGATTGATTAATTATTCAATTTAAGTGTTCAATGATCTTAATCACAAGAACTAATTATTTAATATGAAATTGAGGTCTCAATCAACATTGAATTGTTAAGCTCTTGAATCTTGTGTGATAACTAAAGATAAATTACCATGAATATATGTAAGAACTCTTAGATCGGAACTTTTAATAATTGAATTAGGATAATGATAGTGAATATTAAGAGATAAATCCTAAGCTAGTCACATGTTCATTACTTGTTTTTTAATTCATGTATTTTAGTTAGTAGTTTGAAATTTTAATTTAAGCTAGTTAAATTCAATTAAAACCCCCTTGAATTAGGTAGGCTTTAGGTTTCTTTTACACTTAGAAGGCTCTTTTGAATATTAAATCCATTTCCAAGGGAAACAATTTAGGTTGCATCTTATATTGCAAATATTATGCAACCTAGGTTATTTTGAGGTTGCTCAGCTCAACCATAAATGGATCTTACAAATTGAAGCTAGATATATTGATTTACATTTAGGAGGCAAAAGAAAACTAATTCTTTTTTTTTAATATATTAAAATGAGCAAGAAAGAAATTCTACATAAAGAGTGAAACTAAACTCAACTTTTCTCAATCAATGATCAAATAGGATTTCATAAGAAAGAGCAAGCTAGACAAGTTCCTATGCAAATACTTGTTAAGCATATAATAAAGGAGTCCATAATTAAGTTCAATTGATAAAGCTAAAAAGGTGGACAAGATACTAAATAGGAGTGACTATATACGATTAATCTCATCAAAACATTGTTCATGAAACTACTTAGAAACTTTAAAACTAAATGCAAGATAGAACAATGAGATACCAAGCAACCAGTAAAGGATGGTTGACTTCTGCAACATGCATTTCATAAGAAGAAATACAAAATACATCTTGATTTGAGTGCAAGGCCACTCATAATAGACCTAGTCAAACTTAACATACAAAAGCTTGCCTAAACTACTAATTACATTGAGCTATATAAGCTAGAGTTGGAGGAGGATTGGTAAGCCTAACCATAAGGTAGAGAAAACTTCTTTTAGCTTCCACGTCCTTTTTTATCAAAGCTAATGGTCATTGCTTCATTTGTGGTTAATGAATGTTGTTAGCTGCCTTTTTTATGTTTTTACCTTCAGCTAGTATGTAATTATTTTCGCATATGGGTTGCTTCCAATGTCTTAGGCTTGGTTTTGTTGCATAAGATTCTCTCAAATTGGGCTAGACTATGTTTCAGGACTTGGCTAATGCATGATGAATCCATAATGTGGGAGATGCCTCAGCATATATATTCAAAATCAAACTAGAAAATTTAGAACAAAGTTCTTGCTTATAGGGCCAATGACAATATATATTCTTGAAAATCAAATTAACACATGCATTAGGATCAAAGCATAATTTGAGTGACCTTATGGTTGAATACCTAGAGAAATTAACCCCATGGCACTCTGAACTAAATCAAGATGAAATCAACCAAAATTTGAACCATGACTTATTAAGAAAAGAAAAAAGACACACACACACACATTTATGAACCCAACATAGAGTAGAAGAACAATGAAAGAATCAAGAAATTAAAACCAAAAGTCTCAACATTAATCATTTAGAAGAAAATTTCATCGAAGTAGAGAATCTAACAAAGAATGAAGATATTATCTTACCTATTTAGCTTCTAGTGGAATGAATTCAATTAGGCACACATCCTTGGTAAAAATTAGGCCCTGTAATTGACATCACCTTCATTAAGTTAAGTATTTCATTACAAAAGTATGCATGTAAGTAAACGTATTATACTAATAATATTTTGTTAAAGACTTGTTATTGATATAGTTGTTAAGTATTAACATTTGCATAATTCTATAGTTGTTAAGTTAAACTAAATTGAAGACCAAAGATAACAAATGAAAAAATAATTCTATACTAATTTAAGAAGTAAAAGGCTATTATGACTCCCCTAATATTTCATAGGAACTTGATATACTCTCTTTTAACATTATGCAACATTTCACCTAGAGAATAATTAATTAGAGCAGAGCCTAAGTGAGATTAATTAAGGGAGAAAAAGACAAATTAAAATTTGGAGAATTAGTATAAAACTATGATGAAATATTATTTAGGTTTTTGAGGCCCAAGAATTAAGATGATTAATTTAATTAAAGGCCAAAGACCTCTATGTTATCCATTATACATAACCCATTTAATTTTCCTTAAGTCCAACCAATAATTGAGCCAATAAAGAATGACTCAATCTTATTAACTGAACTAAAATTCCCATTTTACCCTTTCTAAGGTGGATTAACATCTCCATTTCCCCCTTAATTAGCCAAATCTATGTCCTCCTATTTGTGCTTGACCAAAATAGATACAGAGAAGGAAATTTTGGATCTCCTATGGTACATATGACATAAAGCCATTGCCTGGTGAGGATTTTGTGATTTTCAATTATTGCACTCTTCAAATAAGTTATTCATCTCATCTCTCTCTATATTTTGATGGTTTGAGTTCTTGACTTAATGACAATTTGAAGATTGGAGGTTGGGCCACTTGAAGCTTTAGGCGTGAAATTGCTAGAAAAGACAAAAGAAAATTTCTGTAAGGTGATTTTTTCACTTCTTGAATCAAATGCATGTTAATTTTGAGCTAAAATCTTTATTGACACTTTCCTCCTCATTTGGTTAAGATAATGAGTGCAAGAGAAGGGAGATTTTGTTTGTTAGGGACTGTAATTGATGCAATGAGAGTTGAAGATTGAAGCTTGAAAATTTGTGTAAGTAAAGTGTCCTTCTAGTTTGAAGTTATCATCTAAGTTTGAGAGGATAGAGTTTTGTTGATTGTTGGGTGTTGTATGGCCAAAATTGATAAGGAAGACTTAAGGAAAATTTAGTTGGACGATTTGAAGCTAAATACCTCCAAGCAAACAAGTGTGATTATGGTAAGTATAGTCTCTAATTAACTTGAGTCAATATTAAAGTGTTAATAAGATGCTCCATTTCATTGATGATCACTAACATTTGAAGAATTTGAATTGTAGAAATTTTTGAAGATAGTGTAATTGAGAAGTTAGTATATGGAGCTTGAAGAATAGAAGAAAGGAAAGTTTAAATTGATGAGTAATATTGGAAAGAGTTGATGAATTTATTGATTATAATTATAAGATAAAAATTGAGAACTAAGTTATGATACATTTGTTTGCATATGGCTTAAAGAGTGAAGGGGGTAGAGAATTGACACGTTGGAATCCAAGCATTCAATTGTGGAAACCTAAGAAAAGTTGTTTTAGGTATGTGTATAAATAGTTTGTGAATGTCTTAATTATTGGGAAAATTATTGTGTGGGAATTGACAAATTTATATATGTGCAAAGAGATATATATCTTTGTTAAGATCCTGAGCCTTGCCATGTGTGTGTGGATTGCTTGATTCAGCTTGGCAAGTAGCTATCTATATCTTTCCTCATATATTTACTTGTATTAGATCAAGTATGTTGTTTATGTGATAGCTTATGTGAGACAAAGGTTTCTTCCTATGGTAATTGAGCATAAGCTTGGGTGAGTCAAAGGTTGTTCTCCAATGGCAAAAGAATGGATTTAAGCTTCGAATTGAGATAGAGGTTGCTCTTCCTTTAGTTATTGGCTAATATTCTTGCATGATTATATGTATGGAATCCTTAAATTCATGGTTTTGTATGATATATTGTTCCTTTCACATGCTATCTAGTCATTGATCAAGCTTATGATGTTTGAATATGATTAGATTTATTGTATAGCTATCGAGATATCTATCTCACCCCCTTGCAAGGGAATATTATTTTATTCCATTTGAAAAGAGGCCTAAAGTTCCAGAAAGGAGCCTCATGCATAGAGTTGAGGATTGAAGTTGTGTGCATGTGGATAATAAATAGTTTACCCCACTTAACCCTTATATACTTCTCTTATGTGGGCTGTACATGTAGCTTTTGATACTTATGTAAATAGATAGTTTATGAGCTTTATTGTGGGGATTCTTTTTTTAAATGTGCATTAGGTAGGATTCATATTGTTGTTTTGGAAATCGTAAATAGAATGTATGGCAAGTTAGGATGCTATGATTAGGGTTGATGTAAATGCTTTGAAGAAGGGTTATATTATGGATCTTTGTACGAATGGTGTAAAACTATGGAAATGCATATTTTGGAAATAAATGAGTTACTTAAGTGTGTTTGTAGCATTGGTGGATTTATTTATATCTTGGCTTTGGATTGTGTGCTAAAATATAAATTGGAAGTCTTTAAGGACAAGTTAGTTGAGAGTAAATTTAGTTTCTCATTAGTTATCCTTCTAAAATTTGACTATAGTGAGACTAAGGGGTGTGACATGGTCATATTGGCAATTTGAGGTGTTTTTTTTTGGTTCAAATGACTTGAACAAGTTTGTTTTAATAATTAAAAGTTGTAGGAATGGGTTTGGTATGTTTTCAAACCCAAATGTATAATTTGGATACTACAGAACCTTGAATGTAGAAAGATGAGAGTTTTTTTTTTTTATGAAAATGAGGTTTGAGGTGGCCATATTTTGCCCTATGAGTTTTTATGAAGATCTATGGGTCTAGGCATACTTAATTAGATAATTAAAAGTTGCTCAAATAGGTTTTGGGGATTTAGAAGGTGAGTAGCTTAAGAAGTTCTTACCACTTATTGTTTGGAAGAGCCAATTTTGCTGTTGAAGTTTTCAAGTTCTATTGTGGACTATCACTCACTAATATGAATAAAATTGATGTGTTTTTAAGGATTTTTGGCCTAGACAAACCAATTTAGATTCTTATAATTGTTAAGGAAAGAGTTTGGGTACTCAAACTTTAGAAGTAGTGGTGTTTAGATGGCTAAAGGTCTTTTGGAACTTTCTTTTTACTGTCACTATTCTACACAATTGCCCTATTGCTACCCTGTTCCATTTGGGACTATTTTGGGCAAATTTGTTTAGTGGCTTAGAAGCTTAAATGTTGGATATCAGGTTTTACGCAAGTGGTAAAAATCCTAACTTGAAACCATGAAGGAGTGGGAGAGTTATAACTTGCAAATGAATCTTAGAAGCGCACTTTTTGCTATCAAGTGTAGAATTTTTTGTGCATTTATTGTCCTTTTGGTTTAAGGCTGTTATGGATAGAAAACGGAGGTGTTTGTATTTTTTAAATTTCTTCCCATGTGTTAGGGGTAGAAGGAAAGAGTTTAGGCTTGAATCTTGTTGAATTGTAAGTGGTTAAATCTTAATGTCGGTGATATGCATGATTTTTTGTCATGGGACTATCATGACTGACTTTCCCATGATATTGGCTGTTGTCCTAGTGCCCAGGTCAAGCTTGATGTGTCCAATGTGGGTGGTTTTGGTTGGAAATTAAAGTTAAAATTTCAGTAATGTAACCTTATATTTGAAACCTTCAAATTATACCCCACATATATCCTAAGAATTTTTCTTGGCTAGTTATTTCCCTTATAGATATATGTTACAAGTTTTTCTAGCTATCTAATAGCCCAAGGTAACTTAGAAACCCTTCTAAATAGTCAACATCCATAGATAACTTAAATGCTTTTCTAACTAGCTAATATACATTAAATCATTGATTAAAAATATTAAGCATGGGTTATTCAAATTATTTCAAAAAGTTTAAATTTACCTTAAATTTTAGGTCTTTGAGAATCAAGTTAGTTACACTTCCACGATTTTCATTAAAAAAAGAACAAAATTAAGCAATCAAAGATTTTCTTTGCCTTCTAAAGTAGACCTGATCATGGGTCGAGAAGCCCGCCCGGCCTAAAAAAAATAGATATGAGCCTAAAAAAAAGCTCAAAAAAAAAAATGAGCTCATTTTAAAAAAAGCATAAATATAAAAAGGGCCGAGCTTGGGCTTTTTTTAAAGCTTGACCCAAGCCTGAACCCGCTCGTATTATAATTATTTTTTATATATTATTAATAAATAATATTATTAGAACATTTATTTATAACTATAGATATAAATAAAAAAGAATTATATAACATATATTATTATTATTATTATTATTACTTTTACTTATTGTATAATATATTATTAGGAATAAATTATAATTCAAATAAAATAAATTATTAATAGTAATATTATTAGAAAAATTATTATTTTGAGAGGTTTTACTATCTTTTATATATATATTTATTTCAAGTTATTTAAACTTTTTGTAATTTTTTATGAATTATTTAGAAATTAAAATAAAAATAAAAGTATGCCTAACAAGTAATGAAATATATATATATATATATGATATTTAAAACTAAAAAAAGGATTAAAATGTTAAAAAAAAATTTACAAAACAGGCCTGCCTGAGCCCGTTTTTACCAGGCTTGAGCCCGCCCGGCATTGTTCAAACAGTACCGGGCCGACCCCAAAAAAATTTATAAATTTTTTTATGAGATCAGCCCATGATCAGATCTATTCTAGAGATAAGGTTTTACACACTACATAATGACATAATTTGCTAGCCTAGGACTTTTAATTACCTATAAATATCTTTTGAATTACCTATAAGCTCCTGATGTAGCTAGTTCCCTCATTCCTCATGAAATTTGACCAATCATATATTATGCATCCTACTTGTGACTACACAAGGCTAATAGATATATTCATTTTCTATTAATGAAACAATTAATTTGTTACAACAAATCTCATGCACTTACATTATTTAACCTATGGTTTATTCCTAATTTCCCTTTCCCAAGTCTAATAAAAATACCAAATCAATCTAAATTAATAGCCAGTGAATTATTCGTAGTAACAACAAGATTAAACAAGCAAGATCTTATGTTATTAATCTTAATGAAAGAAAGTATCAAATCCCCAATTCCTACTGAGGTTCATAACAATCTTAGAACAAGAAATTTAGCTACTAATTGACACGAAATCAAGAGAAAATTTGAAAGAGAAAAGTAACAAAAAATCAACCCATGAGTTTGAGAGAGCTTCATAAAGATGAACAATAGAGGTTAAGAGAGTTAAACCTTACTTAAACAAGAGAGCTAAACCACACAAAAACTAAAAACCAAGAAACAAAGAAAATGAAGAGAATAATGAAAGAGAAAAACAAGACTAAAAACAAAAGTTATGCGAGTATAAAAAGGACAAACAAAAATTTGAGAAGTTTTAATTTTGTAGTGAGACTGAAATTTCACGCTGCATCTCTGACTAGTCCATTCCTTGTACCATTTACTTTTGTTAATTTTGCTTGACCTTTTATTGATATATGTATATTAAGTTAATATATATATGTACCATTAAATTTTTTAACATATATATCATATATAATTTAATGAAGTAAAAATATTGAATTTATAAAGAATAAAAAATAAAAAAAACACTACCACAAATTCTAGACATAATTTAATTATATAAATTCAATAAAATTACATAAAATAAAAAAAAAAATCAACAATCACCCATTATGTTTGTTGTTAGCTCTCATTTGATCTCTAATACGAGAGATATTTGCCTTGTATATATGGAGGTAGATATTCTTGTGAACTTGGATTGGCAACTTGTTGGGGGTGTCATTGAAAAAAATTCCTAAATTCATTTAGTTCTTGTTGCATTTATTTTATTTTATTTTATTTGTATTGTTTCAAGTTTAGCATCATGAGTTCATCTTGCATAATCGGTAAATTCATTTCTCATTACTTCTTGTGTATATGGAAAGTGGGTGTATGGTGGGTATTGACCATGGAAGCATTCTTATCTATATCCTGTAATTGTATTTCCAACTATATTATGTAAGATACTTCCCAAACCATATACAAAGTTTTTTTTTCTTTACACCAATAACCTTTAACCACAAATCCAACTCCTCTATAATTTCTCCTAAACTTTCTGCCTCATTTTTATGGTGGGTATACTTGTTCTAAAATAATAAAAAGGGTGAAAATCATAAAATTGTAATAATATATATAAATTAAATACAAAATGACACTTACCTAAACATGCCCTTTTTATGGGTTTTAAAGAACTCTTCAAAATATGTTGGATCTCTCGCTAGTCCTCATGCATTCTATCTACAATAAAATATTAGTAGTTAAATATATATTTAAACAATAAGTAATTATTTGAAGAAATAAAATTAACTAACAAATTTCTGGCATGCTCTGCCATTGGAATAGAACCTCCAATGTATAGAGATGAACCAAATTTGTTGCTAGAGGATTTTTTTTTTTCATTTGCTCACTGTTTTATTGGAACTATGGAGTGCCCCAACATTCATACAACTAATCCCAAATAAATTCTTCAATCCATTTAATTAGGTCTTTTTCCAAACTTTCAACCATTATCAATCAAATCTTTTAAACAAACAATTACTTTTTCCTTCTAGTTCATCTAAATTTGAGGCTAATCCTTTGATTTCCAAGAGTAGTATTTCTTTTTTAAAAAAAATTTGAGGTTTCAATTATTAATAAGACAAAACAGACAACATTATATAATTATATGATAAATAATTATGAAAATTCGCCTAAAATTTTGCAAACCATAATTCTTTATATTTTTCAAGAACTCTTGTCCAACTATTCTAGGGGCCTTTACATTTGCTTTTAAAAATATTAACCATGCATGCACAAACTGTCCCATTATTTGGTTTGAATTTGATTATAGTAGATAAATTAGATATGTATGAATTAAATTTATAAATAATTAAAATTTATAATGATATTAAGTAATATAAAAAAAAACTAAATAGTGACCTTAAATCACCATTTGGTTCAATAAGTTGTTTTTGGATTATCTTTGGAGCTTCAGATTCTACATGGATTAGGGGAGGAGTGTGTTGGGTTATGCTCAATCGAAACATCTAGATGTGAAGCTACTATAACTTTATAAGAAATAAATTGAGATATCAACTTCCTAATATCTTGCCGTAAAATCTAAAGATTAACAGGATTCTGCATCTATTCCTATAGCGACTAGTAATCTGAACTAAGGTGGAAGCACAAGGTGAGCGAATAAGTTTGAGAATTTGCGATCTGTTGCTGATTCTTAAAAAAACAAAAACCATTGCATGTCTAATTGCCATAAGCATAGCTCTACTTCTAGCCTTATGCTAAGGGTCATACTAGGCCTATCTATGAAAATTAATATTTCTAAACCAAATAGAGATAGTTATTCTTCATTTATAAACACGATGACTACTCTTAAAAGTGCCACACCATCAAGTACCAATTATTTAATGGAAACAAGTCATTTCCAAATTGGATAAATCATACCAATTGACCATGTAGATTGAACTTCCTCGATTTTTTGAATTTGCAAATAATTAACTGAGTCTTCGGTATATTATAATTGCCTATTCTAAAGAACAAATAGAGTTTTAAAAAATTTGCCTACTCCGGCCGATAGTACTGGATGACAATTAGGGTTTTATCTCCTACATGTCATGCTCAAATAATTGCTGCAACCAAACAATAATATCTAGAGGCGAAAGGCATTCTTCTCGGATGCCTAAAGACAAACCAGACTTTACTGCTCTAGCAAAAGGACAAGTCAAAAATAAATTCGAGTAGGATTCTTCCAAATGATCACAAAGCGAACAACCTTATTCAATAGGTATATGATGTCTTTGTAGCGTGGTTGCTAACAGAAGAGCATTGTGAATTAACCTTAATATGAACACCAAAACCGTAAGAGTAAGACACAATCTCCAAAGAGTATCTCATGGTCCAAAAGAACTTCGTTAATCTGACACCATTCTCCCCGATAGTATTTTATATCCTTCCACAACTCTATAACTACCAGACATCGAACCATTTCACACTAACACATCTTGTTGTAATTGAAAAAGGAGTCTGTAAGATTCATTGATAATTAGTGTTTGATAATTAGTTGAACTTGTTAAGGCCACGTATAATATATAGTGTATGGTCAATTATTGGTGATCCAACACTCCAAAAACTTTGGACTTATTATTTATTGAACTTAACAAAACCGTTGTTGCAAGGGAGGCTGTCTGCTTGATCCGTCACTGTATATGCTGTATATCCGTCACTGTATATGCTGTATAGTGGTTCTTCTTCATTCATGTATATATGGATAATATGTGCTTTGAGAAAAATATTACTTAGATTTTGCGGGGTAAAATAGTCCTATCCTTATGGTCTTCGTCAAAGAACTTTGAATTAATACATACTTACGTTTAGTCTTTTGCAGGTGAGGTAAATAAAGTTTACTTTGGATTTACCCCATCAATGAATATAACCAACTCATTTTCAATTAACGCCAAAGTCTTTAGTATGAGAGAATGTACATTTTTTCTGTTGTTATCTCCTCATCATTGTTTTAGAATTTTAAATTATGTTTAGTATATATGTAATATCTTCTTGGGACCGATAGGATTTTCAGAACATCAAAGTCTTCAATTTTTAACTATCCTGCGAATATTTTGAATACTTTTTATAAAATATATTCAAAATATTCAAGTATATGATTCATAGTAGCCCGAGCCCAGGTACAGTTCCTCTCAGAAATGAAATAAATTGTTAGTATGGGTTTAGCGAAACGTTTTCAAGTGAATAATTCATCTTTTCTTATGAAAATCGTGTTCCTTTGCTTTGTGTGTTATTTGTCATCAGCATGCACTCTCTTTTCGCTCACACTTGGATTTTTCAACTAGTGTTTCCCCTTTACATTATTGACACTTTCCAACGAACCATTATTAGACCGAAGTACGGTGCCTTCATGTTTAAGTATCTGCAAAGTAAATACTGAAGCTGGCTTCTCGACAAGTACTATCATTTCAAGTATCATTATTTGATCAAGCGTCATGAAAGAGACTGCTCCCTTTACGTACATTTTGCCACGGTGACGGTTTATGACTGTTCATATACAGTCATGAAAGAGACTGTCCGGACAGTCGAAGAATTTTTGGTGTTATATAACGGAATAAAAAGAAAGTCATTTGTAAATAAATAGAAATATGCGAAAATTTAGTTAGTTATATACATTTTTTGGTAGATAATTTATATATATATATATGTATGTATATATAGATATATTGCAGACAGTTTAATTAATTATATTTGATGTAAGTATCTTGTGATTGCCATCTTCAAAGATGGCCCCATAGAATTCAATCAATTAGATCACCGAAGTTTCCGGCATTTAAGACCTGTGTATTATTACTTATAAACGGACATCCCAGAAGCAAAGATCTCCGCCTCCTTTGATTTAGAATGACCATGATTGGTTACGTGCAAATAATTGCGTCACTTTTCTATATATATCTTAGGAATGTTACCTTAGCTTCTTTGTAACTTGTGGAACATCCTTGATTATGTGTCTCAGGCTTTGAAAACACAAGCTGGCACTGGGACCGTCAAAGGACCTTCGTTTACCGGAATGAATTATGTGTTTATTTAGAGGAGAAAATTTATAATTAAGCCACTGATTTATATATGTGCTTCCGTGTCTTTTAATTAAAATATGATAAGTATATAATTTTTTTAATTACAATATAACAAGTATATAATTTTTATAAATAAGTGTACAACTTTTATAATTCAAATATTTAAAATTTTCTTTATACATTACATTTTTATTAAAAAAAATCTTATAATAAAGATACAACAGGATCACACTCATACGTTATTTTCTCCTTGTTTTAAAATGAGTGGGCCCGTGACTCTAGATCAGGTTTACCAAGACATTTTCAAATAGGGGTAAACACAAACCTGGTTGGCTTGGTATTGCAAAGCCAAATCGATCCAAGCCTGACATGGACCCCAATAATATATTAAAAAGAAAAATCAAGGATCTAAACGAAAAGAAAATATTTTTTGGAGCTACTTTGTAATTTTAACAAAAAAATTCTAAAACATATTTTACAAATTATTAATAGTCAATGACTCAAGGCTTTTATCTGGTCCTTCTTAAGTTTTTGGAAAAAATTAAATGAACAAACTGTCTTTGACAATTTACATCACATTTGTCCCAAAAATATATAAAAAATAAAAGAAAAAAAATACTCCTATCAAGCCCCCCAAACTCCTAGTTATAACTTTTTGAATTTCCACCCTCCATACTTAGCATTTTTTTTTCTATTTTCTCCTCAGGACCCTTTTTTTTTTTTCATTGCATAAACCTTACAAAGATATATCAAACAAGTGGTTATATATTTAAAATAGTCAAATGGTTACAAATATATGAGCTGTTAAAATTTGAAAGTCCTTCAAACTTAAAGGAAAAAAAAGAAAAAAATTAGAAAAGCTCAATTTGGCTTGGCTCTGTCACATACGCGAACCAAGCTGGGGTGTGGGTGTGAATTTTGCACACTAATCTGAGCAAAAACCTAACCTGCCCCAACTCGTTTATAACCCTATTTTCAGGTGAAGTTGTTGGAGGGTCCAAATCCCCATTGGCTAACTAGTCGAGAGCGTTCATCTGGAAAAAAGAATTAGCTAACTACTTATGCTTCTCGTTTTATGAGTGGACAATGGAGATGAGACATGACTTTCCAAAGACGGGCTCCCCTAGGTCCTAAACGAAGCTAAGCCTTGATAAAGAAAGGTTCCACATGCAAATGACGAAGAAAATGGTATCGAAACTAGAAATGCTTCTTGTAATTTTTTGTAAATTGCATGTACAAACTCAGATAAAATCCAATGGCAACAAAAAGCTTCAAAACAACCTGATTATAACTTTATTGGATAATTGATAATGAAATGAAAGGCTATATATAAAGTGCAAAAACTTGTAAACAAAGCATTCAAATAGTTGAAAAAAGAAAATTGTAAATCAAGTTCTTCGTGAGGTTTTTTTGTGTCATTCTTCTTTGCTTTCCTCGCCTTGTTATAGCTTCTTCAGTGACAGACAATTATCCTCACATTCGGCTATTACTCATTTTCCAAATCTTCAATTTCTTCATGGCCCTATCATGACGATCGTATCCCATGTCTCATGATTTTTCACTATTCTATTACTTTGGCTATGATCCTTTGATTGGATTTGGGGTAGTCTTGATCAGTCGTTTCTCTCGACTACTATTTGCAATCGCAATGTCAGTTATGATTTTTAGACGTTAACATAGAGAGGTTCATCTTTTCTCATGAAAATCTTATTCCCTTGCTTTGCGTGTTTTAGTCACTCAACACCCACTCGTTCTTGCTCAAACTTCTATTTTTCAGCTAGTTTTTTCCCTTTTCATTAAATATTGACACTTTCCAACCACCCATTATAAATATCTGCAAAATAAATACTGACACTGCCTTCTCAACGAGATTATCATCGAAGTGTTATTTTGAACAAAGTGTCAACAAATTGAAAGATTATGACTGTGATAACTTTTCATAATCATCAAGTGTAAATATATTCAATGAGTAAAACATAAGAAAAAAGCTGAAAATTAAAAAAAGTGGCAAGCCAAAATGATGGGACTTACTATTAAATTTTTTTCTGTACCATCACCGACATTTAGAGGAGAAAAAAAACTCGGTGGTGTTTATGACTGTTCACATACAGTCATGAAAGATTGTCCATACTCCATACACATGGCAAAGTTCAGTTAGATGTACATTTTTTGGTAGATAGTTTATTTAATTAGAAGCGATGTAAGTATTTTGTGTTTGCCATCTTCAAAGATGGGTACCACATAGAATTCAATCAATTGGCTTTTAGCAATATGAATAACATCTATCTATTACTCTAAACAGCCATCCTTAGAAGCAAAGATTTCTGTCTCCTTTACTTTTAGAATGACCATGCTTAGTTAAGTTCAAACAATTGCACCACTTCTCTGCTTCTTTTCATCGGAAAAGATGTTGCAGAAACCCCATCTTCATTGACTGGCCTATCTTAGGAATGTTACCCCAACTTCTTTGTAACATGTGGCACATACGTGATTATATATCTTAGGCTTTGAAAAGACAAGCCGGTACTGGGATCTTCAAAGGACCTTGGTTTACGGGAATGAATTATGTGTTCACCTGCGACCCCATCAACGTACAACACGTTACGAGCAAGAATTTTGGCAACTATGTGAAGGGCCCTGAGTTTCGTGAGACTTTTGAACCTTTCGGGGATGGGATTATTAATGCTGATTCAGAGACATGGAAATTCAACAGGACGCTGCTCCAATGATTGCCTAGAAATAGAAACTTTGAGCCTTTGAGGTGCTTATTGAGAGAGTCGTTCAGAAGAAGGTGGAAAGCTGTTTGTTTCCTTTTCTTGATCATGTACAAAGACAAGGGATCGAGGTGGATCTTCAAGATGTCTTTAAACGTTTCAATTTCGACAATATGTGCACCATAGTTTTAGGATATGATCCAGAATGCCTTGCCATTGATTTTCCAGAAGGTGCATGTGCGAAGGCTTTTAATGAAGCAGAAGAGTTAATATTCTACAGACACACAGTGCCAAGAAGCTTCTGGAAGCTACAAAAATGGCTTCAAATTGGAGCAGAGAAGAAGATGACAGCAACATGCAAAATACTTGACCAATTCCTATATGAAAATATCAGCAACATGCAAAATATTTGACCAATTCCTATATGAAAATATAGCATCAAAGAGAGAAAATCTTAGAAGCAAATTATGCATTAAAGATGAAATCGGGGAATCAGCACAAGTTGACTTGCTGACAACCTTAATGAAAGAGGAAGAAGGAAGCGGAGGACTGGGTCTTGATGATAGGTTTCTGAGGGACACTGCTGCTAATTTGTTTGGTGCAGGGAAAGAAACCCTAACTTCAGCTCTTACCTGGTTTTTCTGGCTTGTTGCCACACATCCACCAGAGGAAGCCAAGATCCTTCAAGAGATCAAACATAAGATTGTTGCCAAAGGAGGAAATCCAACCAATTTAGGTATGGATGAGGTAAAAAAATTCGTTTATCTCCATGGTACTATATGTGAAGCTTTGTGGCTATTTCCTCCCATACCTATAGTGTTGCTCTTGCTACACCAATCCCAACTAACATCTTCATTAAATACAACATCCCTACTAATAATTATTTTGCTACTAATTGGATTATAAAGCCTATAAGCTTTGGATTGCACATTATTGCCAACAAAGATACATTTTTTAGATTTTTCATCAAGTTTTTTACAAGATTTTACCAAAGTATAGACTATACAACCAAATACTTTTAAGTGGCTTACTCAGAGCTTTACACCTATCCATGCTTCATAAGGTGTCTTGATTAGGACTATTTTTGTAGGAGAGAGATTGAGGAGATACACTGTTGTGGCTACTGCTTCAACCCAAAATTGATTAGAAAGCTCCTTTGCCTTCATCATGCTTTTAGCCATTTCTACCACAGTTCGGTTTTTCCATTCAATAATGCCATTTTGCTCTAGTGTATGTGGTGAAGTGAGCTTCTTGTGAATACCATTTTCCTCACAAAAAATGGCAAATTCATTAGAACAAAATTCTCCTCCTCTATCTGTACGCAACACCTTTACGTAACAATCACTTTGCTTTTTTACTAAAGCTTTGAATTTTTTAAAATTTTCAAACACTTTAGATTTCAATTTCAAGAGATAAACCTAACTCATTATATTATAATCATTAGTAAACAATAGAAAATAATGACTCCCATTTAATGACTTAGTATTCATAAGCCCACATAAATCTACATGCACTAACTCAAGACATTGAGAGGCTCTCCAAGACTTCTTTACAGGAAATGATTTTTTACTTTGTTTTCCCAAAACACAACCTTCATAGAATTCCATAGTTTCAATGTTTGGCAACCCCAAAACCATATCCTTTTGACTTAACAATTGAAATCCCTTAAGATGCAAATGACCAAACTATAAATGCTAAAGATCAGAATCACTTATGTCTTTAGTAATAAAAGCATTTTCCTGAATAGATGAAACATCAAGCGAGAACATTTTATTTTTAGTCATCTTAATTTTAGCAAGGATCTGATCAATTTTCTTATCTTGAATGACACAAAAACTATTATCAAATATAACTCTCAATCCACTCTCCATCAATTGACCTACACTCAAAAGATTTTGACCCAAGCTAGGGACATGTGAAACATTATGCAAAAGTTTCTTCTTACCATTGCTAATGTTAAGAGAGACTGTACCTTTACCTTCACTTGGAAGCCATCTGTCGAACATTGGATTTCTGCGATTCATCCAATTCCTTGAATAGTGAACAAAAATTGGTCATATGACTGGAACACCTGCTATTAACAAACCAAATATCATCAACAAAAATATCAAAGTTAGTAGATTGTGCCATAAACAATGTTTCTGACTCTTCTCTCTCTACAAAGCTTGCTTGCTTTTGTTCATCCTTTTGTTTTGCCCAGTAGTCTACTTCTTTGTGCCCAAATTTTTTGCAATAATTGCATTGAATGGAGCTCTTTTGATTATTCTGACTGCGGCCTCTGCCTTTGCCTCTACCATGAAAGCCACCTCTACCATTTCCTCAGCCAGTGGAATTGGTGCTCTTAAAAGACTCTCCCTTCACCTGAAATGCTTGTTTTTCATGCTTTTCTTGGGACTGATTCATCCTATCTTCATGAGCTTGCAACGAACTCATTAATTCATCATAAAAACATTTGGATAAATCATGGGCCTCTTCAATTACAGCAACAACAAAATTAAAACAAGGTGTAAAAGTTCTCAATATTTTTGCAACAGCAATTTAATCAGTAATTTTCTCCTAATAAGATCTCATTTTATTAACCACAGAACTGGCCCTAGACAAGTAATCCTGTATAGACTCATTCTTTTGCATACAGAGATTTTCAAATTCACGACGAAGTGATTGGAATTTTATAGAGATTACCTTGTTAAAGCCCTAAAACTCAGTCTTCAATATCTGCCATGCCTCTTTAAAAGTCACTGCGAAAGTGATTTTGGAGAAGAGATTGTCATGCACGGCTTGCTGAAGGAAAAATAGAGCCTTTGCATCTCACTTCTTATTTTCCTTCAGTTGTTGCTGTTCTATATCTGGGTCTACAAAACCATCCTCAACCAAATCCCATAGGTCTTGAGATCGGAAGAGGGTCTTCATTTTGATGGACCAAAACTCAAACTTATCCCTATTAAAAATGAGAACTAAAGGATTTGATGTTGTTGAGATGTTGGTGGTTGTTGATGAAATTCCGTTAGTTGCCATAGAGTGCCGTCACAGTAAGCTGATTTTGCACAAGTGGAAGTCTCTCTTGTTCACAATCAAACCTGGAACAGAAAGTGAGAGAAGGAAAGATTAGCTGTGGTGCTTTCTATTGGGGAAAGTAAGGGTAGAAATGAGAAAGAATTGAAGAAGTTGCTGTGGTGCTCTCGCCTCTTGGGTATCTCACAAATGTTTCCCTTCTAGCTCTCTAGAAACCTCTGATGCCAAAAAATATTGTTGGAAAAAGGGAATAAAATAAACTGAATATAATATTGAAGAGAATGAGACAGATTGAGACTTAATTAATTAAATAATGTCAAAGCATATTATATAGATGCATAGCAACTGAAAATACTAACATATAGAAAAAAAATATAATAGTGGGATAAGGTAGTGGGTACATGGCCTATATTCTGACTTATTCAACAAAGCAACAAAATTTATATTAAAAAATTCAATAACTAATCCTAAAAAAAGGAAACGGAGAGCACGTGGTTTGAAGCATTAGTCAACATATAGATTGCAAGCAAGCCATCAAATCTGACATACTTCCCAGTGGCCATGCTGTTGATCCCAAGACTATGATATTATTGTCTTTCTATGCAATGGGTAGATTAGAAGACATGGGGAAAAGATTGCTTGAAGTTCAAGCCGGAACAATGGATCTCAGAGACAGGGCGCATTGTTCACGTACCATCTTAAAAATTTGTTTTCAGTGCAGGACCCAGAATTTGTTTGGGTAAGAACTTGTCCTTCAATCTGATGAAGGCAGTGGCAACTGCTATTCTGTGGAATTATCATATCCAGGTGGTAGAACATCATCCTGTTCCCCCAACCATTACGATTGTGCTTATGATGAGACATGGTCTCAAAGTTAGTATAACTAATAGAACCTAATAATACGCGTGTGGTATACAAATTTTATACGTATGTGTAGAATGTAGCATGCAACTTGTCTATTCTGTCATGCCTGTATTAGATGGATGAATGAATAATTAAAATGTACGAAGTGTGTTGGGGTGGCGAAAATTACTAATGACTACTACCTTAATGGCTAATTAATTACCATATATTGTACTGTGATCTGTTGAGTTTCATATATATATATATATATATATATGTATATATGCGCGCGCGAGCAGAATGTAGCATGCAAGTTATCTATTCTGTCATGCCTGTATGAGATCGTTGAATGAATAATTAGAATGTACAAGATGTGTTGGGGTTGCAAAAAATACTGATAACTACTGTCTTAATGGCTAATTAATTACCATATATTGTCCTGTAACCAAGATGGTTTTAAGAATCTGTTAAGCAGAATGAAATTTTCAGTCAAAGAAGGAATTAAAGGGTTTAGAGATCAAAGTGATGACAATTCATAGTGTAAGTTTTTAGAGAGAGATGCAAGAAAAAGTAAAAGGTATGTCTCATACCCTTAGCATATGTGGAGTGGGATGAATTTTGGACCTCATCCTCTCTGTTCACTTGACAAGTGGAATGAAATAGAAAATGATTTTAAAAATAAAAAGAAATAGAATAAAAAATGTAAATTTTGATGATGGAAAATAATTATTTAAGTCTTTTTTTTTAAAAAAAAATAAAAAAATATTATTAAATAATAATTATAAAAATATAATAAATATTATACAAAATTGATAAAAACAAATTTTTTTTCTTACTTATTGAACGAGGCCTAAAATGTGCTATAATAGTTTCTTAATGTTATAAAATGAGTGGGCCAATGACTCTAGTTCGGGTTCAGCGAAACGTTTTCATGACAGAGTAATTTATCTTTTCTTATAAAGTTCTAATTCCTTTGCTTTGTGTGTTATTTGTCACCAGCACGCGCGCACTCTTTCTTTGATAAAACTCGGATTTTTGAATTATCGTTTCCCCTTTTCATTATTGACACTTTCCAACTAGCCAATATTATGGTGCCTTCATGTGTAAATATCTGCAAACAAATACTGACGCTGCCTTCTCAACGAGGACTATCATAACTAGTGTCAACAAATTCAATGACTAAAATATGGGAACAAAACTGGAAAAACTTGGGAAGCCAAAATGATAGAATTTACTGTTAAATTTTTTAAGGAAAATTTACATATAAAAACTCAAGTTTTGGATAATTTATAGTAAAATATCTTAAAAATTAAGATTACTCCTAAGGTCTAAAGTTAGACTTACTATTAGATTAGAGTTTAAGAAAATTACTATTAAATTAAAAAAAGTTATTACTAAAGTTATATAAATTATAATTTTCTTAAAATCCAATAATAATTTTCACAAACTTAATAGTAAGTTTTATTAAACGGAATAGTAAGTTTGATTCTTGAAGGTAATTTCAGTTTTTAAAATTTTTATTATAAATTTTGCAAAACCTGGGTTTTTAAATGTAATTTTCTCAATTTTTTACACCAACAATGACGATTAAAAAAACTCTAGAAATAAAAAAAATGTTTTACATATATTTTGCCATGGTGACTGTTTATGAGTGTTCATATAAAGTCATGAAAGAGTCTGTCTGGACAGCCGAAGAAATTTCGGTGCTATATAAGTGAATAAAAAGAAATTCATTTGTAGGTAAAAAAGAAATATGCGAAAATTTAATTAGTTGTATACATTTTTGATATAGTTCTTTTTTATATACATTAATATAGATAGTTAATTTAATTACATTTGATGTAAGTGTTTTTGTGGTTGCCATCTTCAAGTATGGCACCATAGAATTCAATCAGTTTGATCACCGAAGTTTTCGGCATTAACTAAAAACTGTCTATTACTACTTATAAAGAGTGATTTCCCATGACCTTAAAAGCTATTTTTCGGAGTAAAGCATACATATATGAGAGAATATTCTGCGATTATATTCGAAGTATTTTTAATTTCGAATTTTCCTTCAGGCGCCATATAGAATTCAATCAATTCGATCAGCGACGTTTACGGCAGATAGCAATATAAATAACATCTGTCTATTACACTTCAATAGAACCATCCCCAGAAGCAAAGATCTCCGTCTCCTTTACTTTAGAATGACCATGCCTAGTTACGTACAAATAATTGCACCACTTCTCTGCTTCTTTTTTCTTTTCCATCATAGAAGTGTTGAAATAAAACTTAACATGTGGAGCTACATATGTAAATATTAAAAATGTGTGGCTATTATTTAATTAAACCTAAACAAAGTGATCTAATTTGGAATTAAAATTTTAAGGCTTAAGGATATAGTTGTCATAAAAATTTATGTGTAGGGACTACAGTTATATTTATAATTTGATAAAGAGCTAAATTATAAATATAACAAATTATGTTTATAAATAAAGGTCGTGGTCCCCAAATTGAATGTACATTAGAAATGCTCTCTGCTTCCCCTTCATAGAGAACTTTAGGAAATCTCAATACGTGATAATCTAAAAAATCATTCCTGTTTATAAACAGAATCCAAAGATATTTTTAAAACAATGGATTCAGGTACACTTTCATATTAAATTTTTATATTCTCAAAAATTGATATAGGATTATATATTATCTATGAATTTGATATATGGATTAAAACATAAAATTAAGAATGCATGATTTATTTTAATCCATCAAGAAGATGTTGTAGAAACCCCATCTTCAATGACTGGCCTATCTTAAGAATGCCGCCCCAACTTCTTTGTAACTTGTGGCCCTTCCATGATTATATATCTCAAGCTTTGAAAACACATGCTTGTACTGGGATCTTCAAAGGACTTGGTTTACCAGAATGAACTATGTGGCTACCCACGACCCTATGAGCCTATACCACATTACGAGCAACAATTTTGGCAACTATGAGAAGGGCCTTGAGTTTGGTTAGACTTTTGAACTTCTTGGAGATGGCATTCCTAGTGCTAATTCAAAGACATGGAAATACAACAGGACATTGCTCCATTCATTGCTTATAAACAAGAACTTCGATGTGTTTATTGAAAAAATCGTTCAGAAGGTGGAAAGCTGTTTGTTTCCTGTTCTTGAAATCATGTACAAAGACAAGGGATCAAGGTGGATCTACAAGATGTCTTTAAACGCTTCATTTTCGACAATATGTGCTCCACAGCTTTAGGATATGATCCAGAATGCGCTGCAATTGACTTTCCAGAAGTTGCATGTTCGAAGGCTTTTAGTGTAGCAGAAGAGTAAATATTCTACAGACACACAATGCCAAGAAACTTCTGGGAACTACAAAAATGGCTTCAAATTGGAGCAGAGAAGAAAATGGCAACTGCATGGAAAACATTTGACCAGTTCCTATATGAAAGTATGGCATCAAAGAGAAAAAAATCTTAGAAGCAAGTTCTGCATTATTAAAGATGAAATGGAGGAATTAGGACAAGCTGACTTAACAACTTTAATGAAAGAGGAAGAAGGAAAGGAAGGAGTAGGTTTGGACAACAAATTTCTGAGGGACATCGCTGTTAATCTTTTGAGTGTAGGGAAAGAAACCTTAACTTCAGCTCTTACTTGGATTTTCTGGCTTGTTGCTTCCCATCCATAAGAGGAAGCTAAGATCCTTGTGTAAATTTAACAAACAGGCATACTCACAGAATTATAGAAATAAGTGGCAGTAACAATAAGATAATATCTCTAACCCACGCCAATTTTTGTTTGTGTGTAGAAGCCTTTTCACTAGAATGTGCTTTTGAGATTTGCAATTAAGACAAAAGAAATAATACAAAAAGACTATTAATCAATGTTGTTTTTGGTAGATATAGTGATTAGATAGATAGTCTCTTGTTATTGCAATCACTCTTTGCTGAAAACCCTTTCAAATTCTAGTTAATTTAATTGATCACTCTTTCATCAAGAGGGATTAATTTATAGAACAAATATGTCAACTGCTCGCTAACTGATTGAAACTTATCTAACCAAACTAACTTTTAAAATAATGATTATTTATTAGAATATATTTTAAATTTAAAATACTAAAAATATGGGGTATCTTAATTCAATTTTACTTAAAATATCCAAATGCACTAATAGGATGTGGAATATTCTAATTTATCTTTAGTTTAAAATATTTTAATATATTATTTAAATTTAAAATAATATTATAACATTCTTTCACTTGATCCAAATATAATTTTTCAGATAACACATTCATTAGCAAATTAAATACATATGATAAAAATTATAATAGTAAGTCTTTAAATAAATAAGTATTATCTTCTATATATCACTTATAACATATTTTTAACTTTATAGGATATTAAATTTTATAAATAAATCTCAAATGTTTATTCAACTTTTAACTTAAATGTTTGTTAATCTCACAAACTGTATACACCAAAAATTTAAGATAACAAAACCATAATTTAAATTTCATCATTTTATATACCTCAAATAGACCAATATGGTCTAAGATCCCATTTGAGGCACACAATCTTTAAATTTCTTTAAATAAATGCAATTTGTTAAATGATCTTTATTTTTTATGTGTTTTATGAACATTTGTCTTTATTTGTTTATAGTATCCCCTAATAGGTTCAAAATGGATCCATAATTTAAAATCTAGTGATAAAACTCTTGAATCAAATTATTTTGTAAACTTGCCTAAAAGTAGGATATAAATTCAATCTTTTATGGTAGAAGTAGCAATTAACAACTACTTAGCATTTTTACATTCCTCCATGATATTGTTTATTTAGCAAGCATGAGGATGTGACATAATGTTAACCTTTCAAGAGTCAACACATCTTGCCAAATTTGAATTTATATAACCAACATCTTTCAAATTGTTGATTTTCCTATGTGCAAATGTGAAACTTGTGTTCCTTAAATGTACTTCGTAACAATCATTGCAACCTTTTTAATTTAATGATCCAAGTCTAAATGGCTCTGATATTTATCTAATATTCTTTCAACAAAACTATAACTAGCCTTGTGCACATCTAGACAAATATTAAGTTTTTGCTACTAAAATAAAAATAACATTTTCAATTCCTTTCAAGATCATATTTGAAACATAGGAACTAACTAAATTCATTATACGAAAATAACAAAATTCTTGTGGAATTTTTCCATTAAAAAAACCCCCAAATTTTGGTGAGGATTGTTGTTTTAGCAAAAATTCTTGCGAATAAGTCATGGAAAAAAAAACAATAGTAGGAATTCACAATTCTTGTAAAAGTTTTTTGTGAGAAAAATATTCTCACAAAAAATTTCTTTAAGAACATAAAAAAGTTCTATAAGAGTATTTTTTCAAAAATTGTGATGAAATTCGTGACTTTCTCCTAGAATTTTCGTTGTAATTTATCGTGAGAACAAACAAGTTCTAATTTTTTTGTGTTATTATGGTATTTTATCATGAAAACCATAAATTTTTTTTTTTTTTGCAAATTCTCACAGTAAATTATAATGAGAGTGCAAAAAAGAAATTTCAATTTTTTTTGTTCTCATGGTAAATCTAAAAAAAGGCTTTCAATGGTGATAATAGTCACCATTGCAAATTTTTATTTAAAAAAATTTACTGGTGACTAAAGGGTTTTTTTTTTTAAATTTATTTTATAATCCTAAAGAAACCAAGACTAGTTACATATACTTTCCCAAATTTCCTAAGAAACATTTTCAAATAATAAAAATACAAAAATGTAGGTATTCAAAAGTTTTTCTATACAGCAAAATTATTATCACTTAGTACTTCTCTTAAACACTCAAATTTTGTAAGATACTTAGGATCCCACTTGTAATAAGGTAAGAAGCTGAGGACCTCTCTCAAACATTCAAATTCATATCCATGTTGTAATAAAGTTTTTCTCAAAACATGATTTATAATTGTGAATAAAATTTATAAAAAATTTAAGCTTATACCATTAGCACATATTAAATTCACAACATTTTAACACCTAATAGATTTAATTATATGCACATCCAATGTTTATTCAACAAGTTGCCTCTAAAATATGGCCAACAAGGAATTGTGTGCACCTATTGATGAAAAATTTGTATGTATAATATATTATTTTGGGACAAAAGACAAACTACAAAATGATTTTATAATTGAGCAAGAAACTAATCTAGGCATGTCACATGAACTACTAAAATCTCAACAAAATAGAAAAACATCATCTCCTCAAAAAGAAAAGAAAAACACAAAATGAAAGTGGCCAAAAAAGTGTTTTCTTTTTCTAAATAACTAAAATTGTTAGCATGAATTATGATCTAACAAACAGAAAACAAATAATAGAACTATAGGATCTATTACCTTCCTAGAGGCCTTTTTAAAGGCTTCGACCATCTCCAAAATTGAGGTTCCTTTTCTTTTTCCCAAGTTCCAATCCTTTGCAAACTTAATAGAAATCAAATAAATTTGCCACCTATACCAAGTCAAGCTATTGAATACAATGACTTTGAAAATTAAATTGTAAAAGCCTTGCAATTCCTTATACAAAAAATGCAATTTCCAAAAGGTCAGATAAAAAAATAATAATACAAATAATCACTTGCTAATTAGCATATTTATAGATATCAAGGGCTTTAATGGCATCATGTCTTTGCATCTCAAAAAACTAGAAGGCAACCAAGAAACCATCACATTCCAATATAAAGAGCGCATATAGTATTAAAACTTGAAAATTATTTCATACATAACCATATAATAGTTTACCTTATCAACAAGATCGATAATTCCATCATTAATAGCACAATAAATCTTAAAGCTCTTTTTCAATACCGAAGATGCACATAAAAACCAGATCACTAGCAAATGCAAGCAACGTAAAAGGAAACTAATAAATGTAAACTTATATGATAGTTACACCTATAGGGGGTCTATATGTGTGATATATAGAAAGAGTAAATAATTAAAATTATTGCATATATAAAAGTACAGCAAGCTAAAGTAAAGCGAGCTAACTGAAAGTGAAGCAATGGTAAAGAATACTATTCACTCACAGTTGTCGAACTAGCCAAGATTAGTGAATTTTTGTTAGTTTGTAGTATAATGCCTGCCAGGTCGTCTCCTAAGAAGCTATTAATCAAATCAATTAGTTTAGGATGTGAAAATATAAAATTGCGATAATTGGGGTTCTAATATAAAATTGCACTAATTAAACCGAATAGCAAATCAATGAATGAAACAAATACAAAATGAAACAAAATTCAATCAGAGTGAAACATAACCAATTCAGAATTCTTACCATGATATTTCCCTATCTTTGTCACCTAGAAATGCCTTTGGTTTGATTTTTAATCCTCTGGTTATTTTTTATTAATGTTTTTAAACTACTATTTAGGATTTTAATTAGTTCGTATTACTAATCAGAGTGCAATCGCGCTTCTGTCAACAACATGAAGCCAAATTTTTGCACTTGACTAGAGACACATGCAGAATTCTAACGTGGTTCAGAATAAATTTATTTGATTAATCAATCGATTGAATCAAAACACATTCTTAGATAGATCAAACGAATCTGAATTCATGCAACAAAAATCATCTAACCAAAATAATAATAATTATACAAAAACAAAGAGAATAAAAACAAAATTCTTTTGAAATTAAAATCCAAACCAGAGTTCTATACAAATATGGACTCAAGTTCCTTATTAGGTTCAAACTCTAGATTGATCACCAAGAAAATTAAAAAGCCATAAGAAATGAAAACAAGAATCAGAAGTAAAGAAGATGGAGTGTGTGTTCTAGTGACGTCTTTTTCTCCTTAAATAGATGACGTTTGTAACGAACGATAAATTCTATAAAATGACAAAATGAGCTGTATAAAAGCAAATCTCCTGAAATGAGCTAGAAAATGTCCCAAAAAATTTGGGTGGTGTCTTAAGCTCCTAAAAATAATAATCCTAGGCTTAGACAGAAAGAAAAACAGAGCTAGAACAGTGAAATGAAACTGTTAAGAAATTGATGAAACATAGTGTCATTCTCGTAAATATGTGCAATTTTTGGAAAAAATTATAAGAGGGCTTTTTAAATAGAAAATTTGAGTTGCCTAAGATAAATCCCTTATAGTGTACGTTTTCTAATGACAGTGAACCCAAACTTTGGTGGATCCGTTTAGAAAGGTTTTAGCTCTAAATTAATTGATTCCAAAGGCATTTTATTAAATTGGGAACCTAGATTTCATAATGGAAAAGATAGTTCTCGAAAAGGAGATAAAACAAAGTTAAAATGAAATTGCCATTACGAAAGGATGAAATTGAAATTTTTAGAAAAAGTTGCTTCTTGAATATTCCTCACACTTCACACCCTTTTCCCCCTCTCAATTAGGCCAACCTCCTTTGCCCAAAAAATAGAAAAAGAAGTAGCTCTCTTAGGTGCACAAGAGGAGGAGAGAAAGGAGGGAGAAAAGCAAGAAAAAGGTAAGGAGTTTCATTGATTTTCATGTTCCTTTTTCTTCCAATCTTATTTCTCTCCTTCTAAGCTTTCTTTCCATGGTTTTATTGAATGAGAGGGCAAAACAGAGGGGAAGAGTTCGAAAATTTAAGGGAGCATTCAAGCAAAGAAAGTTAAGAATCCAAGGTATTTCTTGTTTCTTATTGCTTCATCTCCTTGCTCTCCTTTGTGCACTTTTCAGCCAATAATAGAACCATATGAGGGGAAGGTTTTCTGTCCAAAAATAAGAGAGAAACTAGGGTTTTAGACCATGGGGAAGTGGAATATGCCAAGAAATTGCAAGGAAAACCATTGGAAATTGATTTAGAAAAGTGTAAAGCTCTTTAGGGTTTTGTAAAAATTGATTTAGTACATGTATTTCCTAGGCTATGTAAGTATTTAATTGAGCTCCCTCTAGGAAGCCTCCCAAATAGCTCTCCTATTGTCACACTTGAAAATGCAACCGCGTGACGCCTTTTTAAAAGAAAAAAATTCGATTTTCAAAGAAAACGAAAACCAAAATCGAAATTAAAATAAAAGTGGTAGGAGTCGCCACCAAAATTTTATTTTTGAAAAGGCAAAACTTTAAAAAAGTTTTTTTATTTAAAAAATATGGTTTGTGAACTAGATATGGATTCGAGAGTCGATTGTGAGTGGAAAAGGTGTTAGGCACTCCACTACATCTATTTCTAAAAATGGTTACCCTAAGCCAGTTGTGCAAAATTAATATGGCCTCTATTCTATTTTAATTCTCCCTAATCAATCATGTAACACCTTAACCTCTAGCTCATACCCAACATGCCCTCTCAACTCATAAGCACATGCGGAACTCACAAGGGAGATAATTTCTCTACCTTATGCTTTATTCTCTATGGCACTATGTGTGGGTAGAGATCCACTTAGAAGTAACATGGACCGGTTGAGCTCTCTCTATTCATCCTCATGCTCAATTACACTATTGAGACTTATTTCAATCCCCACAATATGCTTTAAACTCATGGAAAGCAAAAAGGGATTAGAGACATGCATTTTCGCTATTGGCAGATTTCGCTTCATTTATGGGCTAAGTTTGAAAATTCATAACTAAATGCAGAAAAATCGTAACTGCATGATCTGGGTCATTCTAGAAAGCTTGAGACGTCTACTTCATGTTAAAAATATTTAGAAGTCTCTACATCTCACATACTCTGCGTTTGACATCGAAATCGTTCACTGGTCAGAGGGGGCTTCTTTGCTGTCACAGTTTACTGATATGGACTTTGAAAATGTCTAACTAATTCCACAAAAATCCAATGCTCATAAATTATATCTCTATGGAAATATGTGAATGTTAGCTAGAGGAGAAAAATATCTCCAGATCAGTTCACCACGCCAATTTCTCGGAAACCGATGAAACAGTACCTCGGGTCTGGTTGGGTGTCTGATTCTGGGCAGGAACTTCGAAATTGTGTAACTTCCTCTATAGACCTCTAAATGAGGTGCTTCTAGTTTCTACAAGTCACTGTGACCATCTAGTTTCTGTGTATAAAATTTCGTAGCCATTGGACTACGTTTGCCCCTCGGATGACACGTTTCTCAAACTGACCAAATGAACAGTGATTTCTGAAATCCGAATTTCTGATGTCAACTTTGAACAATCATAGAAAATGCTATAGACTTCTAAATGACATGAACTCTAGCTTCCCAGAAAGCTCTAAACATGATCTAGCTACATGTCAAATCTCATAGCAAGAAGAGGTCATATGGCTATTCTATGACATCATGTGCAAAAAGGCCCTTTCTTGGCCAAAAGTGGGGCTCATAAGGTCCAATCTTGGTTTTTCTACTTCTATGACTCCTTGAGCACATGAGAAAGCATCTATAGGAGCTATCAATCATGCCTCAAGTGTCTAATAACTTAGATTGGAGAAACTCACTACCCCATGCCCACTTATGCACCCATATATTCTATACTACTTTGAGCATTTCATATTAGAATCTACTTTCTCATTCATCATAAACCTCATTCTCATACATACATCATTCATATATACATTGTCTTACAAAACTATTAGGAATTACATCATATACATCATTGCTTTGCATTTACAACTCTCATATACAATGTATTACAAAAAGCCTTTACACTCTTCTTCATTTCTATCTCTAGCTTCATGCTTGGTGGTGGTTATTCCCATCTCTAGGCTCACTTGGTCCACCTGGCATGGTTGGATGGTGGAGAGGGAGGGTGAGATTCATGGAATCTCAGTAGTTCAACTCTCATTCAAACATACATATATTGCATGCAACAAGTCTCATTATACATGTATGGCATGTTAGCATATAAAACCATGATGAAAACATTTAAAACATATGAATTGGCCATGTATAACATTTAAGAGCTTGCTAAGTACTTGAATCAGCCTCACCCATTCCCTTGTGGCTTTTGGATTTGCCTTCCCATACTTTAGAGGTCCTTAGACTCAACCCTTACTCTTTGGGAGTCAACCTCACTCTTTGGGAGACCTTTTACTCTTGTCTCAACCAACTTAGGGCTTCGGCTCATCCTCACCTTGGCTATAGGGTTATTGGCCTTTCCATTTCCTCAAGCAAACCAAGCAATCATTTAAAACATCATTTCAATCATAGCACAGCATCATGCTAACACACTTCTCATAGCTCATATCATTCATACACACAAGCAAGACAATGTAAACACACAATTATACACGAGAGAAAGTGGAGAGAACTACTTTGCTGGCTATTCACTACTTGCTCTTTCACTTGACTCCTCCCTTGTGGATTTCACTACCACTTTTAGATGGGAGAGCTTCTCTTGAGCCTAACCACACAAAAGCATGAAATTAATACCCTAATACTTGATTCTCAAGCTAAGGATCACTTCTAATCAGCTCTACTGAGCTTCTCAATCTAGGTCTTTTCTCTCACTAGGGTCCATTAGCCATCCTCTCTCTTTTCATAACTCTTGAGCTCTTAAAAAGGGGAAAAAGCAAGAAAGAGAAGACTATCTACTTTTAATCTCTCTCAAGAATGGTTTCCCACTCTCTCTTCTCTGAACCAGACTCAAGACCTAACCATATTTACTTTCTAAACCGTAGGAAAGAGAGGGAAAGGGGAGAAGGGCAACATACTAAGAGGAAGCCATGAGAATTCATACCTTTCTTGTGCTTTCTTCTTCTCTCCAGCTTCTCTCTCTCTCCTCCGCCCTTTTCTCTCTCCTAAGACGAGTCTGAGTGGGTTAGAAGAAGAAAGAAGAGATTTGGAAGCTTTTAAAAAGTCAAATTCTCTTTTTCTTGCTTTTCTGGACCGCTCTCGCTATAGCGAGTCATTACCCTCGCTACGGCGAGCTCGTGTTTGTTCTAGACCTCTGCCTTCGCTATGGCGTCGCTACAGCGAGCTCGTGTCTATTCTAGACCTTCGCTATGGCGTCGCTATGGCGAGATCGTGTCTGTTCCAAACCTTTGCCTTCGCTATAGCGCCGCTACGGCGAGCAACTCCCTGGTCTCTATATGGAATGCCGCACTCGCTATAGCTAGGAACATATTCGCTACGGCGAGGAGGCATTCTCGCTATGGCGATTCCATTTCTCGCTATGGCGAGAAGACTTAGAAAATTATCAGCTCTTCGAAATTTCCCAACTTCTCTTTTCCTTTCCTTTTCTCATTCCCTTTCTATTTTCTTTTCTTTTCTTTTTCTAGGTTGTTATAAATCACATGAAAAATAGAAGGAAAAATTTAAGGAAATAAAATTAAAAGTAAAAAAAAAAGAAAGAAAATTAAAAATAAAACAAAAAGAAATTCAAATAGTAAAATAAAGGGAAAAAGGAATAAAATTAAATGTAAAATAAAACTAAAAGAAATTAAAGAAATAAAATTAATAGAAAATGTTTATTTACAAGGGTGGACTTGACTTAGAATGAGAACCTAGGGTCTACGTACCCTACAACAGGGATCAAAGTCCACGTAGTTCGAATAAGGAACTGTATTGGTTTATGTTTTTTGGTTTTTGTTTTTGTTTTGTTTTTACCTATGTTTATTTATTTTTTGTTTTTGTTTTTTTTTTTAAATTTTTTTGTGTTTATTGTTTTTATTTTTGTTTTTACTATTTTTTTTTTAAAATAGAGAAAATAAAAATTACTTTTTTTAACAAATAAAACGATTTTGAAATTGGTTGATTTTTTTTATTTGCTAAAGGTAAATTTAATTTTACTTTCTTTTTTGCATTTTTAGTTTTTCCTTTTTTTTCATCATCTTTTATTTTTTCATTTTTCTCTTTCTATGTCTTTTTTTGGTTTTGTTTTATTTTTTTCTTCTTTTTTTTGTTTTATTTATTTTTTTATGAAATTAAAAAAGGATTCTCATTTTTTCTTCTTTTCTTTTTAAATTTTTTTATTTGATTTATTGATTTATTGGTTTTTTTATTTTTCTTGTATTTTGATTTTTGATTTTTTATATAATTGATTTTTCTCCCTTTTTTTAATGAAATTTTGGTTTTAATTAGATTTTATTTTTTTGTTTCTCATTGTTGATTTTTGATTTTTCTATTTTTTAATATATATTTTTTTGTACTTTTTAATTATATATATTTATTTATTTAAACAAGAAGGATTTTTGTTTTTATGAAATATATTTTTATTGAAAGAAACTTTGAGAAGAATTCATAAGTCTCAAAAGGTTCAATTCTTACTTTCTAAGTTTTTCTTTGTTTGGTTTTTTTTTTTTTGCTTTTTTGTTCTTTCCTTTTTGGGTTTTCTTTTCCTCTTTTTTATTCTTCTATTTTTACTTTTTATCTTTTTTCAAAAGGACAGTCTCTAAAAGAAAAACTTATCTTTGGATTTTTGGAATATTACTTTTCAATCATTTGCAAAGTAACCTTTGAAAAAGGAAAAGGTGAATCTTTGAGACTCAATTTAATTTTTAGTAAAAAGATTTTTAATCCTTTTTTTTGTTTTTTTCTTGTTCTTTTTTTCCTATTGAAAATTTTTCTTTAAAAAATCATTTGATGGGGGCCATTGAAATCCAAAACTTATTACAATGTAAATTTGAGACCCAATAGGTATCAAGAAAGCTTTATTGCTACACATGACCTATAGGTTTCTTCTTATGTGCTTGAGGGGACAAAAAATCCTATATGGCTATTCTAAAAAAGAAAGTAAAGTATAATAAAAATAAAAATAAAAACATGTACAAGTACAAGATAATTTGTGATAGTGTGTGTTCTGTGTACTGGTAACCAAACAGCATATTATTTTAAGCAATATTTACAAAAATGAAAAGGATGGAAATTTGAAAGACATCATTTGTTTGCATTTTTGTTTTTTCTCCATTTCCTATTCCTCTCTCCAGTCAGATCAGCGTTGTCTCATTTTTATGCTTGCCATGCCATATCCTCCCACTGTCCCACTGAAGCCTTCTTTTTAATCTTCTCTTCGAATCTCTACACTTTCGATGAGCCTCCTTATTTCCCCCACACTCCTCAAATGGAGCTCAACATCTTTTCCTTCATTTGACCACATAATTAGTCCTCTTGTGTTTGTGCCAGTTAGAGTTCTTCACATGTTGCTCCATTGTCATATTTGAGCACCAAACAAAATAAAATAAGAGCAAAAATAAAATATGTAACAGAAACCATTATTCGGCAAAGTATATTAGAAAGAACACATATTCTAATTCCAAATTCCTAAAACCCACATAAATTTGAATCATGTAGTCAATCAAACAAGAATATGAAATTCATTTTCAGTTACCCATTTACAGTCAAGGCATCTTAATCATAAATCCATGCAAGATACAGGATAGGAGTTAGACCAAGTCAGGTTCATATAACAGCAAGACCAATAAACCTCAGCTATCCCTAATCACAATAGAGTAACATGACTAGATAACATCAGAAACTACTAACCAGGCTAACCATGTTTATTAACGGAGGATTCGTCATACAGATTCAGACACAGGCAACAAAATCTAGCTACGTGAATAAACAGTGGCACATATAGGAATTTTCTCATTGGAGATTGATTACTAAACAGAGAAATAAAAAGGAGTGAGAATTTTAATCAATTCATTGGTCCAGATCCCTACTCTAATCAAATGGTCAAAATGAAACCGAACCTCAGCATCTTAAAATAGAATACATCCCAAGCTTTATAGATCCAGGAAACATAATTTCTCAAATTAATCCAGACAAATGATATATGACAATCTAAACAATATGAGTTTTTAAACTTTTGAATTAGAAATCAACAACCAATAACCATTGAATCAGACCATATTTGAGACACAGAAGCCTTGGGTTCTAGCACCTAAGATTAGAACACACTTATAGCTTCAAAGTTTCGGGACATAAAGGGGAAGCATAAGAAATATACCTTTCAAGTTCCTATTTGGCTTGCAAAAAATTGGGTGGGTTCTTTTCTTTTGATCACATCCCTCTGACACCAAAATCACTAGGGTATGGCTCGATTCCTTTGTTTAGAGCTCCTTCCTCGTGGTTCTTCTATTCAGCTTTCCTCTTTTTTTAACTTCTTGGCCTCTCTCTTTGTTCTAAAATTACCCAGACTTGAAAACCTTAAATCCGAAACCAACTTTCCCCTATTCTCTTTGGCAGCCTCCCTCTTACTCTTAATTCTTTGTTCTTTCTCGACTCTCTCTCAACCTCCCTTCTCCTGAAACCGAAAAGCTCTCAATTCCCTCTCCTTTCAGTCTCTCCTCTCCATTCGAAAATCCCCAACTTCTCATCCCCTTCTTTTGTTCCCAGTACTCTTAGCCTCTCTATTCTCTCTCATTCGAAAAAAATCCCCTTTCTTCTCTCTGTATTCCTTCTTTTATAGTCGGCTCGAGAGTGGGTTTCACTCTTTTTCGTGCATGTCTTCGCTCCAAGGTCATATCCGATTATTGCCATGCCTCTCCACTCCTCTTGTGTCTCCATTCCCTTTTGCCTGATTTGCTTTTTAGAATTGTGCCTCCACTCTTTTGTAGGTGAGTGCGAATGTGGTCCCCTTCTCTCTGCTCCATCCTTCTTGTGCATTTGTGCATTCGAAATCTCCCCCGTTTTTGTGTGTGAGCGTGGTCCTTTTGGATACCTGAACGGGGGACTAGTCATGTAACGGGTAGGGTTTAGTGAAATGGATCTGGAATGTGAGCCTCCATTTCACTACAACCCATTTTCTTCCTCACAGGCTTTGTTCTTTGGGTTTTTTCCTTCTTTTCTCTTTTTTTTTGTTTTTTTTGATAGTTTGGGCTCTCTTTTTTTTGTTGTTATTTTTTTTTATGGTTTGGACTCTACTAAATTAGGCTCTAAAATCTCAATCTTTTTTTGTTTTGGGCTTCCCCCTTTTTTTATATAAATTATTTTTTTATTATTTTATTATGTTCTCTTTTTATAGTCCCTTTTTTATTTTTTATTTTGTTGGCCTTTCATTTCTTTTTTTTTGGTTTTTTAATCATTATTTTAATTTTTTTAATTAACTTGCTTTAACCTTTTGTCACTCTTTCTTTGTAGGTTTTTATTTTTTTTTTAATTCATTTTTCTTAGTTCCTTTTTTATTTTTTTAATTTCATTTTTTTAGATTTTTGTTACTCCCTCTTTGATTTTTCTTTTTGTTTTAATTTTGGATTAATGGGCTTTTACCTTTTTTATATTTATTTTTAATTTTATTTTTGGGTTCTTTCCCCTTTGATTTTTTTTCTTTGAGCTTATTGGGCTAAAAGGACCTGTTTGATTTTTGTCTTTCTTTTTTTTTGTTTTATATTTTTTTGTTAGTTTAATTTTATCATTATTTTTTGAGTATGCCCAAACAAAATACGATGTTCACACCCATCAAGAAAAAATCAAAAGCTCAAAGAACTCCTCCTAGGGTGCATAATTCAGCCAAGACTAGATGACTAGGTCAAGGAGTGTTTTAATTTGTTCTACCCTTGGTTTGAGACTTCATATGATGGTAGAAGATTGGAGGAACCCTTGGGAAAAATTTAAGAGCCATGGTTTGGGAGATGAGACAATGGTTTCTATAATTGAACCTTATGAAGCAACATGCATCTAGGCTTGTGCAAGTGAGTGTGTTATAGCTCCATGGATCTTGAATGAGCTCAAGAGGCCTAGAAATGAAAAGAGAATGGAGCCTAGAACTTGAATTATAAGGGTTACTTTAATAGGTCATTTATGGAACCATTTATGTTTCTAAGAAAATGTGTAGTGTCTTAGTAACATCTGGTTTTTTGAAAATAAGAGAAAACATAAGAAACGTAATGTACGATTTTTCCATTAACGAATGAAACTCACCAGATATAAAAGGAAGTCCCCCGAAATGAATTAGTTAAGGTCCCAAAAAATTTGGGAAGAATTCTAGACTCCTAAAAATGAGAATCCCAGGCTCAGATAGAAAGAAAAATGGAGCTAGAATGAAGAACAATTTTTTACAGAAAACTTACGAAACGTAATGGCATTTTCGTAATTTTGAGCAAATCTTGGAATTCATACAGGAGGGCTTTTTAAATGAAATTGTTGAGTTATTCGGGATTCTCAAAGGCCCTGAAAACCATGAAAAGCCCCGAGACAGTTAAGACCCCTTCGGTGGATGTTTTCCAACGTCGATGACTCGAACTTTTGATGGATCCCTTCGAGAAGGTTTTAGCTCCGATTTGGGTAATTCCAAAGGAATTTTACTAAATTGGGAACCTAAATTTTATAATGAAAAAGATAGTTCTCAAAAAGGAGCTAAAACAAAGAACAAACAAAAATGCCAAGAACCAAGGGCGAAATGGGAATTTTGAAAAGTGTAACTTCCTCCACCTATAAATAGGAGGCACCCCACTTTCTCCTTCATTTAGACTCAAAATTTTCTAGCCAATTTTAGAGAAGAAGGCTAAGTTTTAGGCGCACCAAAGGGAGAGAAGAAGAAGGAGAAATCCAAACTTTAAGGTATGGTTTCTTGGTAGTTTTTCATGCTTTCTTCCATCCAAACCTCCTCTCCTTCATTCTCCTTTTTTTTTTTTTTTGATTAAAATGAAGTTTACAAATCTGTTTTAAGGGAGAAACTTAAGGGAAATTTCGGATTTGAAGAGAGGAGCTTGGAGAAAGCAAGATTCAAGTGAGAAAAAACAAGAAAATTAGGTAATTTCTCCTCCCATGGTTGATATCTTTGGTCTCCCTTCTTCTCCATTTCGCCTAACCTAAGGAACCCTAGGAGGATTTGATTTTTAGGCAGAACCAAGGATGAATCTAAGGAAAAAGGGTGTGGAGATTAAGAATATGCAAAGGGAATTAACAAAAATCCATTAGATTTCAAGATGCAGTTTCTTGGGTTTCAATTGCACCTTGTAAAATATGACTTTGTATGATGATTCCTAAGCCTAAATAAGAGTTTAAATGAGCTTCCAAGATTCCTAAGAGGCTCCTCACATGCATCCTCCCTTGAGAGAATAAAGCAAACTCTAAGAAGCCCCATTTCCTCCATACCCTCGACCTAAAGGGGTTTGTGTAGCTAGAGAGAGTTTTAAATTTTTCTAAACCCATTCTTGAGTCATATATGATGAATGAAAATGAAGGGAGGCCTTGGGAAAAATTTAGAACCCATAGAAAGTGAGTTGGTGCTTTATGTTCCATATTATGACCTAAAGAAGCAACATATAGTTAGGTTCTTGATTTTAATTGTGTGATGACTCCAAGAGGTTTAAAAGGAGTCAAGAATCATATTTGAAAGGAAAGAATAGAGCTTAGAATTTATTTAAGGGATGCTGCTTCATTAGGTGCAATTATAGAACCATAATGAGGTTATAGACCAAGTTAGTGTATAAGTAAATTGTATGGCCTTAGAATTGAGTCTATGAACTTAATTGGCTTCCATAAATTGTGTCTAGGCCAAGAGAAATCTTTCCCACACTTTTGTGTGTGTGTGGCCAAAGCAAGGAAGGGAGATTTAAGGGAAAAAGTGTGTAATTGCTTCCAAGGTAGCTCACCCCTCCTTCTCTCATGCATGATTGTTTGCTTTACTTGTCTTTGAATATATGTATGTGTATTTTTGAGCCATGAAAAGTTCTTTAGCATGACTTTGATTTCATGGGGCCATTATGTTATGATATGCCTTGACATGATGTTTATGATGTATGCTTGGATTTGCTTGAATGTGGTGAGGTCAAGAACCCTTAGCTATGGTGAAGATGAGCCAAGAACTCTTAAGATTGGTTGAGACAAAGTAAAGAGTCTCCCAAAAGTGAGATAGACTCCTAAGAGCATGGTTGAGTCTAAGAATCTCTTAAAGAATGGGTGAGGTAAGTCCAATATCCATAAAAAATTGGTTGAGGGCAATCCACTTGTTTAGCAAGCCTTTGTATGCTATGTATGACTTTCTCAAATGATAAAAATGCTTCTTGAATTTTTGCACATGTCAACATGACCCTACATGCATTTATAAGACTTGTTTTCATCCATTATGTATGATTGAATGGGAGATGAGCTATTAGGATTCTTTAAATCTTATTCCTTCCACTTCAATGTTCTAACATGTTAGGTGGACTAAGAGAGCAAGGTAATGGAAGCCAACCACCTTGAGGATGAAAGGATGACAACAAAGTGCTTGAATTTTATTACTTTGAAGCCATACAATTGGCAAATGATGTAATCCATGGATGTATATGTATCATGATGTCATGAACACATGTAATTATGATAATATGTCATGCATGAATGAGAGAATATGTTATATGACTATTAGAATGTGATTTGAACATGTTTTGGCAAATGAGCTTCTTGGATGACATTATGGAAATGTGTATAAGTGTGGATGAGATGGCCAAAATGAGATGCATGGAGTTTGGACCATTTGGGCCGCTCACACAAGTCTTAATTATGCTTTTACCCAAGAGGTGTCAAACTCCAAGGAAAGCCATTTGGACATTTTGGTATCCTATATGGAGCCAAAATTGACTAATTTAGAACCCCATATCACTTTTTTTCCAAATGAGATCTTCTTGATATGAGATTTGGCATTCAATTAGAGCTTATTGAGAGATTTTTGTAAAGCTAAAGAACATAATTTTTTGAGGTCTACAGAATATTTGATGAATTTTAAAAATTGAAAATTTTTTTGATTTTGGTCTGAGGCACTGTTCACTTGGTCTGAAAATAAAATCTGACACACAGGGTTCAAATGATGTCCAATTACCACAAAATTTTACATAGAGAACCTAGACATTCCTAGTGACTTGTGCCAAATGGAAGCACCTCATTTGGATGTCTAGAAAGGGAGATATGAATTTTCAAAGAATTTGTTCAGTATTAGGAACTCAACCCAACCTTAGTTACTATTTGATTATATTTTAAGGTCTGGACATGCTTGAACTAGTCTGGAGTTATTTTTACCCTCTAGCTAACATCCAAAGATTTCTAGATTGGTATCATTTGTATAGATTAGATTTTTTCAGAATTAATTGGATATTTTTGAAGTTTGCTGCAAAATTCTGTGATAACACCAGTGGTTAGTCTGACCTCTAGACAATTTTGAATGTCAAACATCCTCTGTGTTAAATGTTATGGTCTAGACATATTTTTAACATAAAGTAGATATGTGTAGCTTTCCAAAATAGCCAAGAATGCATGATTTCAATTTTTTGAAAATTAGTTATGATTTTCTAAATTTGGGACAGAATAGGAGCAAATTCTGGCCGAAAATGAATATGTTTATTTCATGCTTCCCTTCAAGTTTCTTGAGATGTAGGCCACTTTTGATGATTCAAATGAGTTTTATTCATATAATTAAATATGAGAATGTGATGTATGAGCTCACATGGTCCACATGATGTCGAATGAAATTTTCATATGCAGTGCAGCGTAAATAAATGCATTATTTTAATGGGCTTTTCTCACTTGCTTCATGAAATGCATCACATAAGGCATGGGAATGTTATGAAGTGAGCTAAAAATATATGGTGTTATATTTTTGGCATCAGAGCAAAGTTTCAGGCTCTCTCGGATTGGATTTGGCTTGGGGATGTAGCAATAGGGCTATGTAAAAGCTTGAATGGATAGGTAAAGTCTTATATGAGGCATGTTGGGTGTATGAGTATAGTTTGTGGTTTTGTTCATGATGAGTAAGTTGTAGAATGATTTTGGAGTAGTTAATGGACACTGAGAAAGAGTGGGCTCTAGAGTAGCTTGAGTAGAGCTAAGCTTAAACAAAGTTAAGGGATCCAACGGCTAGAGCTTGATGAGATGTGATAGCTCATCGGGATCAGTAGTAAGCCCTAGATATAAATGATGAGAAATGATCTCGTTGATAGGAAGAGGTTTGCTAGAGAGAGTATGTGAGGCCTAATTCTCCCTGTAGTCATACTCAGACCATTCTGAGATGTCTCGCGTAATGCAAAGACAAGTAGGATGTAGTGCGGTATGAGATGAGACTGTCGCTGCACAGGATTAGTTTAGAGGGGAATGAGAAAGAGAGTTACCCCCTAACCACAACACTTAAATGTCCAGATAAGTATTAGAGCCCGAAAGGTTAATTCCTTCAAGTCAGAGGTTGAGTTATGAGCTACACCCTAGAGCCCTGACAGCCTAAAGGTAATAGCCAGCTATACATGCATGAAGCAAGAGGTAGAACCCTCTAGCTTAATGATAGGCTAGATATAGAGGCAATGAGGCTCAGGTTGGTAGCTAAAGATAAAAATCCAATCCCTGAAAAAGCAAGCCAATTAGAGGCCGTTAGCCGTGACCAATTATTCCAGCTACGAGGCAATCTATAGAGTTCCTCACCGTGGCCAATTAAGAATTTAGCTGTGGCTAATACTTAGACAGAAAAACTAGGGTGAACCCGAGGCTGATTAGCCGCAGCGAATGACATGTTAGCTGCAGCGAATGGCACCATGAATGCCTCGTAGGTCATATTTAGGCCAACTTGAGAAAGGAGTTGCTAAAGGGTCAGACAACCCATAGAGAGCAAGAACCCCTAGTATAAGTAGGGAAAAGGGTATTGAATAGTTATGAAAGATTAGTAAGAAATCTGTAAGCCTAGCAAATGAGATTGAGAAAAGAGCTCAGCATAGAGAAAGTTGGACACAGGGATGATAAGGTTGTTGAGACCCACCTTTAAAGCGTTGACTTCAACCTAGGATGTTACCCTATGAGACTCTGAATGATAGAATGTTAATGTAGCCTCAAAATAACGTAAGATAAGACTACTAGCAGTGAGACACATAGTGAGTGGCTTAGAAAGGTGTACCTCATAGGTAATACCTAGAAGTAAGTATGAATAGCCTAGTAATAGAACCTCAAAAAAGAATGAGGATAGTTAGTAAGCTACAGGTTCGATGAGATGACTAGCCTAGGCTAAGCATAAGCTAAAGCTTGGGAAAGATGACCAGTAGCATTATTCCAGGTGAGGTATGTAAATAAAAGACTTAGTGAAGGTTCTCCTTGGATTGAGAAAGGAAAGATGAGACATCCTAATGTTGGGGGAAAACCACCTATTAGTGGTTAGTAAATTCCCCTACATAGAACCCCTGATTGTAAAGCATAGTGATCAAGGAAGTGAGGAAGAGCTGAGAAACTAGCTAAAGAAAAGATACCCTCGCTTTAGTAATGATTAAATGAGTGACCTAAGTCCAGTAAAGTAAATAGATAGGGGTCCGATAGTTAGTTAGATGAGCTCCCTAATATGAGAATGTAGGGGTTAAGGCATATACATGATTAGAGCACTCGGTAGAGTATAAGTTTTCAGTAAGGTAGAATCCAGACATTAAGAGTATGTGTCCTGGATTAGATCAGTAGAACCTTAAAATCAATATACTATGCTCCTAGGGATGAGGCTAAAGAGACTAAACAGAGAGAAAGCCTAGCTCTGATATGAATATAGAAGCAAGCTGAGACTGATAAGTAGTGCCTTAGTACTCTCAGGGAAGCTCGAGAGAGTTAGGGACCGCCTAAAAGGGCGAGCCTCATATTATGTAGAGAAAGAATGTAAGTTGAGAGCGCTATAAAGTGAAATTCCTAAGATTATATGAAATAAAATTCTTCTTACCGAGGGATGGTCTAGTTAAGAGTAGAGTAAGAGTATAAGCGAAAAAATAGACCTCCTTGACGCTTTAAAGAGTGAATAAGTAGTGGAACCCCGAGAAAATATAGGTGCTCTTGAGTGTAAAGAAATCCGAACTAGCCATAGAGACAGCCAGTAGTAAAGCATCCTTTTATCTAAGTAAGGGGATAAGAAAGGTAGAAAGAGAAATTATGATAGTGTTCAAATCGAAGATATACTAAATTGAGAATAGATATTCAGTTAATGTGACAACCTTACCTTCTAAACATGATAATTATAGTTAAATATGCAATTAATAATTAATGATCAAGGTTTGGAGTCGTTACAATTTATTACGTTATGAAAATATAGGGAAATTTGAACCTTGATGTTAGGGTAATCACTAAACAACTATAAACAAAACAAAAATGCATAAGAGAAATCATACTACCATAAGGGGTTTATGATTCATTAATTCATCAATTTCAACACACAAAAACCTCCCACAAGTATTCCTATATCATTTCCTAGCATTACCATTGAAGAAACTAGGGTTTCTAGGCTAAAGGTAGGAGTTTAGGGTCTTACGCCGTGGACCAAACCATTCACGCCATAGCTAAGTTAGGTACTGGAATTGTTAGGTAATTTTCATGAATTGTTGCGGTGAGTTGGACCATCGCCGCTGTCGGCCTACATGGCGCCGCGGCAGAAATGCCTCTTGGAGCTACTGTTCAAATCCCACGATCCTCTCCTTTGCGAAACACCCTTGTGCCGCGGCGAGATTTGCTACTGTACACTCCTTACTTTGTTCCCTCGACTAGCGTCGCGGTGAGGTTTCATTCTGTTACCCTCCTGGGCGATATTTTCACTCTGTGCCGTGGCAAGATTCCTCAAGCCACGGTGTTCCTCGCCACTGTTACTCTCTAGGAAAAATTTATTCTCTTGCACCGCGACGAGATTACTAATCTCGTGGCACCCCTCACTTCTATCACTCATTTAGCTGCGGCGAAGCCTTCTTAGCTACAGCATAACTCCTTCCTGTAACTACCTCTCCCAAATTTCATCCCCTACACTCCAATTCCCATCTTAGGAACACTCTAGAACCACTTTCTCTCATTTTATATGACTCTAATGGTATTTATCTATCCTATTCACCCAACTATTCTACCATTACCAATTCAAAACTTGAATGTTAATTTCCATTCCTCCTTCCTTCCCATATTAGCAAATCCATAAAGTAATAACAACCAGAATTTATGAGTTATCATCAATTAACATTCGATATACATTCCGTTAGAGATTTCACACATCAATAGTTTATATCAACATCTAATGCATCACATGATTACAAATCCCAAATGGTAAACCATATCACAAATTCAACAAAGCTATATATCAGATACTATAAGTTCATACATCAATATCCAACTATAATGAAACTTAACTCCTTAATGGTTACATTTCAACCAAGCAAAATATAAACGCCTACACTTGGCAATATGATTACATGATGATGCTATGTAAACTAATAACAAAATTGCATCTACTCTACTCAAATTAGCCCAAGTGTAGCTTCCTTCACACATGGCTAGAGCTCATGGATTTTCATCCACTTGCTTCCCCTTATCCTTACCCGAAGGACCTTCACCTGAAATATTAATCGCATAAAATAAAGTGAGATGCGAATCTTAGTAACCAAGGTAAATTCCATCATATATTCCAGTTTAATCAACATATATGCATGGTTTCATTTAAACATCAGAAAATATACTAGTCATATCAGTAAATGAAACAATTAGGCTATTATGATTACTATCCCATACTAGCAATTATATTTTCACATGTTAAAGGCCATTAACACTGGGAGAGGCCCATCCATGGCACCTACTCCCTATTGAGCACAACCAGGGCTCAGTGCATCTGGGGTTTGATCATAACCCAATACCCAATTGAAGCACATGCATGGGTGGCAGCCATACCACAGCTCTACCATGGACTCACAAGGTCTAACACAATACAATAGATAGCTAACCAATTCATTCAATATTTTAAATCATTCATGTACAGCAAATATGAAATTAAAATAGATATATTCATGGAATTAATATGAACCCTGTTACCTCACTTGTAGATAATTTACAACAGCCACCAATGGTACAAAAATCTCCCTATAACCATAGTATCAGAGAATTACTACTTTAATTCATCATTTACAGTAGCAACAAGTACTCAAAGAATTTAAAATGCTAATGACTACCTAAAGAACACTTATCCAGCCACCATAAATTCCCAAATTTGGATTGAGTATGTCCTCTACCAGAAACTTCAATATATCACCTAAATTCCTAAGCAAATTCGTACATAATTAACACCCATACTATACATCAACTATGGGGGTCTTAAACCAATAAAAAATACACTAGAATGGATAGTTTACACTTACCTAATGTCAGCCCTAGCCTCAACCTACGAATTTCCTCTAAGAAAATACCAAACAACCATATTTCAAAATTTGGGTATGGTGAAAATACTCTAAATAAAAAACTAATTAGGCCAAATTAAAGAGGAAGAGAAGAGGATTAAGATATATAACAAGTACCTTGGCTAATTTTGAGTTTAGAGGTGAGAAATGATGGAATTTTGCCCAAACCTTAGCCTCCTTTCCAAGCTCCGAATTTCTTTGTGTTTTGTGTATTCTGCAAAATGGGGGTGGCTAGGTTAGTTTTTAGGGTTTAAGTTAGGTTAAATGTGGGTCATAGGTTGCTCTAAGGTCTAACTCCATTTGAGCTTCAAATTTTAGCTTTGTTGGGCTAGCTCTTATGCATTGGGCTACTAAAATTCCATTGGGCCAAAATAAGTTTTAAGAGCTCAAAGGTTTTAGGTCTGCACAAGGGTTATTGGGCCAATTATAAGAGCCTATACAAGGTGGATCTTGGGCCTCTATTACATGGAATTAGATTGAGCCTGCACCTTGCCTATTGGGCCTCTATTAGCCTCTTATCATGCTCTCCTACATTAATTTGGGTCTAGATGAAATTTCTCTCCTAATTAAATCTCAAACCCATATTAATAATTTATCTTTCCAAAATTTCCATTTACTTAACTTACTCGATTATTCCATATTAATTATTTTTAATTAATCTAAAACCATGATTAACATCTTAATTAATTTTGGGGTGTTACAGTTAATGTACTTGAGTACTTAAGAAAGCACACTTGTCCTTGACATAGATGCCCTTTTTGCATGATAGTGCCTGAAGTCAAAATAGTCGGGCAATGTAGAGAGATCTCGGGATGAAGCAGAGAAAGAATCCTATTTTTTTCGAGCACTCTACGAGAATAAGGCAGATAAAGAAAAGTAAGAAAGGAATGCTTTAGATTGTCAGGAAACTTGTAATATACCAATAATAGTGACTTTGAGCTTAGTCATAAGGCACCTGTGTATTAGTATTTGATGTTATAGTTTACTTGCAACAATGGTTACATGATTTAGGCCTGATCAACCTAATAGTATTGTGACTGGAGTGCGTAGCAAATGATGACATCAATCACCAAAGTGTTTCGGTAATCGAAGAGTATCCTAGTTAGTTAAAGAATGAGATGAGTTAGAAAAGAAAGGCAAAAGGGATTGCAGTAATATCATAATAACAAGAAAAGCATGCAGAAAGGAATCCTCAGTAAGGAATGTTCAGATTTAAACAACACGAGTTCACTATGTATGATTTGAGTCCCTCATAGTATATATAAATGAAATGAGAAGGGACTAGTATATAGCCTCTCTCCTGCCAGAGATGTTAGCCACACTCAATGTGTGAAATGCCCTAGTTCCAAAGCACTTAAAAACATAACGCAAGCATAGTTAGAAATTGTAGGATATGAGAGGAGGGCTAGAACAAGTATATGTAAAGTAAGCAAGTCAATAGAGTAAGAAAAGAAAGCCCAAGCAAAAGGGGCTGAAGTGGGATTCTGAGGATCCCATGAGAAGCGATGAGTAAAAATTTAAAATGCTCCCTAGTATTATTATGATGGGATCCTAGAGAATCAGATGACACAGAACCCACTTCACAAGAAGAGCACGATGTACTTCTGAGCTTAGGCTCAACTATTATGAGCGATGGTAACCGGACTTAGTAAGCATGTATTTTACAGTCAGATATAATAATCTTAGGCTTTGACATCTCCTAGGGATCGATCACAGTAGATCCTAACATAGCACAACGGGTTACAGTAGACCCTAGTAGGGCTCTGAAAGGTCGCAATAGACCCAGAGGTCACAGTAGATCCCACAAAGTTACAGAGAGCCCTAGCCACAACATGATAGTTCTCTGGTGAGATGACAGCCTAAGATAGTTTTACAGAGCAGTTAGTCTCAAAGACCAGTACAATTTTAGCTAGCTTTTGTTTCAGAGACTAGGGACCTCCTAAGTCCGGTAAACCGTTGTCATAGAGATATGAAGACTTTACTCAGACAGTTAGGCCACTACTAGATCTTTTTAGAGATTAGCATAGTGTATGGGATGAGGAAAGCAAGAAATTAGCTTTTCAGAGTTAGAACCAAATGAACCACTACCTAGCAGATATTGTCCTTACTGAGGGATAGAGAGATCCCCATATGTTAGCCTATGTATTTAAAAAGGGGTCAAGTGCAGTTTTATATGAGGTAAATGGTACAGTATATCTCCAGTGAGCAAAACTGTGAGAATAGCTAGCATTCCATCAGAGCTCAGTAGTAGTTAGTGGTAGTAGCTCTTCTATGCCAATATGAAATATATATGTTAGGCCAATCAGTATTGAAATGAAAGACTATAAGATGCCACTATAAATGAGTAAAGAAAGTGAGAAAAAGTCCCAGCTTACAGAGATAGATGTAGTAGTAAATAGAGAAACTGGGATCATTAAAAACCGAAACTCCTCAACGGAGTTGTAATCCTAATAAGCAATTGAGATATGAGGCTTATGATAGAAAAAATGTGAATTGTAATCATGGAATGAGCTAGTAAGAAAGAACACAGAGGTGAACAGTGGACAGTGTACTTAAAACAGTAGATAGACAGAAACCTCCGATGACTCTAATGATCAGAAAAAGATAATGAGATGTTATGAGGAGCCATTGGGAAAGGATACGGGAGACGCGATACAAAATATGTTACCTCTTGAGATATGAAAGAGAAGACAGTTCTAAAAAAGGAGTTAAAACGAAGAACAAACAAAAATGCCAAGAACGAAGGGTAAAATGGAAATTTTTGAAAAGTGTAACTTCCTCCACCTATAAATAAGAGGCACCCCACTTTCTCCTTCATTTAGACTCAGAATTTTCTAGCCAATTTCAAAGAAGAAGGCTAAGTTTTAGGCGCACCAAAGGGAGAGAAGTAAAAGGAAAAATCCAAGCTTTAAGGTATGGTTTCTTGGTAGTTTTTCATGCTTTCTTCCATCCAAACCTCATCTCCTTCATTCTCCTTTGTTTCCTTTGATTAAAATGAAGTTTATAAATCTGTTTTAAGGGAGAAACTTAGGGGAAATTTCGTATTTGAAGAGAGGAGTTTGGAGAAAGCAAGATTCAAATGAGAAAAAAATAAGAAAACAAGGTAATTTCTCCTCCTATGGTTGATATCTTTGGTCTCCCTTCTTCTCCATTTTGCCTAACCTAAGGAACCCTAAGAGGATTTGATTTTTAGGCAGAACCAATGATGAATTTAAGGAAAAAGGGTGTGGAGATTAAGAATATTCAAAGGGAATTAACAAAAACCCATTAGATTTCAAGATGTAATTTCTAGGGTTTCAATTGCACCTTGTAAAATCTGACTTTGTATGATGATTTCTAAGCCTAAATAAGAGTTTAAATGAGCTCTCAAAATCTCTAAGAGGCTCCCCACATGCATCTTCCTTTGAGAAAACAAAGCAAACTCCAAGAAGCCCCATTTCCTCTATAGCCTCGGCCTAAAGAGGTTTGTGTAGCTAGAGAGAGTTTTAAATTTTTCTAAGTCTATTCTTGAGTCATATATGATGAATGAAAATGAAAGGAGGCATTGGAAAAAATTTAGAACCCATAGAAAGTGAGTTGGTGCTTTATGTTCCATATTATAACTTAAAGAAGTAACATATAGTTAGGCTCTTGATTTTAATTGTGTGATGACTCCAAGAGGCTTAAAAGGAGTCAAGAATCATATTTGAAAGGAAAGAATGGAGCCTAGAATTTATTTGAGGGGTGTTGTTTCATTAGGTGCAATTATGGAACCATAATGAGATTATAGACCAAGTTAGTGTCTAAGAAAATTGTATGGCCTTAGAATTGAGTCTATGAACTTAATTGGCTTCCATAAATTGTGTCTAGGCCAAGAGAAATCTTTCCCACACTTTTCTGTGTGTGTGGCCGAAACAAGGAAGGGAGATTCAAGGGAAAAGTGTGTAATTGCTTCCAAGGTAGCTCACCCCTCCTTCTCTCATGCACGATTATTTGCTTTACTTATCTTTGAATGTGTGTATATGTATTTTTGAGCCATGAAAAGTTCTTTAGCATGACTTTGATTCCATGGTGCCATGATGTTATGATATGCCTTAATATGATGTTTATGATGTGTACTTGGGTTTGCTTGAATGTGGTGAGGCCAAGAAACCTTAGCCATGGTGAGGATGAGCTAAAAACCCTTAAGATTGGTTGAGACAAAGTAAAGAGTCTCTCAAAAGTGACATAGACTCTCAAGAGCATGGTTGAGTCTAAAAATCTCTTAAAGAATAGGTGAGGCAAGTCTAATATCCACAAGAAATTAGGTGAAGCCTATCCACTTGCTTAGCAAGCCTTTTGTATGCTATGTATGACTTTCTCAAATGATAAAAATGCTTCTTGAATGTTTGCACATGTCAACACGGCCCTACATGCATTTATAAGACTTGTTTGCATCCATTATGTGTGATTAAATGAAAGATGAGCTATTGGAAATCTTTGAATCTCATTCCCTTCTCTCCAATGTTCTAACATGCTAGTTGGACCAAGAGAGCAAGGCAATGGAAGTCGACCACCTTGAGGATGACAACAAAGTGCTTGAATTTTATTACTTTGAAACCATACAATTGGAAAATGATGTAATTCATAGATGTATATGTATCATGATGTCATGAACACATGTAATTATGATAATATGTCATGTATGAATGGGAGAATATGTTATGTGACCATTAGAATGTGATTTAAACATGTTTTGACAAATGAGCTTCTTGGATGATATTATGGAAATGTGTATAAGTGTGGATGAGATGCATAGAGTTTGGAACCATTTGGGCAGCTCACACGAGTCCTAATTATACTTTTAGACTTGCCCAAGAGGTGCCAAACCCTAAGGAAAGCCATTTGGACATTTTGGTATCCCATATGGAGCCAAAATTGACCAATTTAGAACCTTACATCACTTTTTATCCAAATGAGCTCTTCTTGATCTGATATTTGGCATTCAATTATAGCTTGTTGAGAAATTTTTGGAAAGCTAAAGAATATAATTTTTGGATGTCTACAGAATATTTGATGATTTTTCAAATTTGGCAAATTTTCTGATTTTGGTATGAGGCACTGTTCACTTGGTCCAAAAATGATGTTCAATTTCTACAAAAATTTATACAAAGAAACTAGTTATTCCTAGTGACTTGTACCAACTAGAAGCACCCCATTTGGATGTCTAGAGAGGGAGATATTAATTTTCAAAGAATTTGTCTAGTATTAGGAACTCTACCTGACCTCAGTTATTATTTCATTAGATTTCAAGGTCTGAGCATGCTTGAACAAGTCTGGAGTTATTTTTACCCTCTAGCTAACATCCACAACTTTCCAGATTGGTATCATTTGCTTGGATTGAATTTTTGTGAAATTAATTGGACATTTTTGAAGTTTACTACAGAATTCTATGACAGCACTAATGGACAGTCTAACCTCTAGACCATTTCAAATGTCAAACGTCCTCTATGTTGGATGTTATGATCTGGACATATTTTTACAATAAAGTTGACATGTAATGGCCAAGAATGTATGATTTCAATTTTTCTAGAATTAGTTATGATTTTCCAAATTTAGGATAGAAAAGGAGCAAATTCTGGCAAAAAATGAATGTGTATATTGCATGCTTCCCTTCGAGTTCCTTGAGATGTAGGCCACTTTTGATGATGTAAATGAGTTATATTCATGTAATTAAATATGGGAATGTGATGTATGAGCTCACATGGTCCATGTGACGCCGAATGGAATTTTCATACGTGATGTAGTGTAAATAAATGCATTATTTTAATGGGCTTTCTCACTTCCTTCATGGAATGCATCACATAAGGCATGGGAATGTTATGAAATGAGTTTGAAACATATGGTGTTACAGTCTTTGCTTGCTTCAAGTGTGTAATTGTGTGCTACTTATGATGTTTAGGCCAAGAGAATAACAACCTACCTAGGTGTACTTATGGAACCAAAAAGGGGAAAGAGAAAGACCAAGAAAAGCTTGCATAAGTTTAAGGTAGCTTTTGACTTCATTCTCTTTGCATTCTTGGTTGTATATATGTTTTTGTATGTATGTGTATGCTTTTTTGACTTGAGAACATGTCACTTGATGCTTTAAGATTGCACTGGTACCAATATGTTATTTTAGATGTCATTGACTGTGGAAATAGCTCATAAGGGTGAGGTGATGCCAAAAGTCCCTTAATGAAGATGAGGGGATGCCAAAAGTTTTAAGGCATGGGTGAGATAAGGCCAAAAGTCTCTTAAAAGGGTGAGGCCAAGTCAAAAGTCCCTAGGTCAAGAGTGAGGCAAATCCAAAAGTCCTAAAAATAGGGTGAGACAAAACTAAAAGTTCCTAAAGCATGTTCTTGAACTTAATGTGAATTGGTGGCATGGAAATTGTGATTTGCATACTTTAGGATTGTCTTACTTTCCATACTTGTGCTTTAATGTATATATGCCACAAATATGTGTGTTAATGGGTGTATGAACTATTGAGATTCTATGAATCTCTCTCCCCTTCCCTCTTTTATCTTAATATGTCTAGGTAGCACTCATGAAGCAAGAAATACAAGTTAAGAGTCTTGAGAAGCGATACTTTGATCATTATGTAGTCTTACTTATAATGGAATGTCAAAAATGAACTTGTACATATTATTTTTGAGTTGTAAATCATTGAGGAAATGTAATATTATGCATGTATGATGTATGGACGATAGGTGTCACAAAATCAATGCAAATGAGAAAACTTGACACTTGATGGCATGTATGTAATTATGTATTCTTGGATGTGGAATGACCAAAATGAGATGCATGAGGTTTAAGACCACTTGGGCAGTATATATGAGTCATATTCATGCTTTTAAACTTACCCACGAGGAGCCAAACACCATAGAGAGCCATATGGACTAAGTTGACACCTTATATGGTGCAAAAATGACCATAATAGTGAGCTATAGCACAATCTATTCAAATGAGCTCTTCCTAGTTTGAAATTTGGCATGTATCTAGATCTTATTAATATATTTTTGGGAAGCTAAAATGGGTAATATTTGGTGGTCTATAAAATTTTTGGCGAATTTTTGAAATTGGCAATTTTTTTAGTTTTGGCTCTAGTACTATTCATATGGTCCAAAATTTGATCTCTGTCATTTATGGGCAAATGATGACCAATTGTTGTGAAATTTTAGAGAGAGTAACTATATCTTTCTAGTGACCTATACCAACTAGAATGACCCTATTTGGATGTCTAGAGAGGGAGATATGATTTTTTAAAGTTTCTCTTCTATTTCAAGCACACAATCAGACCTTCATCACTATTCCATAGATTTTTTGGGTCTGAATGCTCTTGGATTGATTTGAAACTATTTTTTCCCTCTAGATAACATCTAAAACTTTCAAAATTAGTACATTTTGCATGAATTAAATTTTTTTAGAATTAATTATGAATTTTCAAAATTTATATCAGTAAACTATATTAGCAATTCTAGACAGCTCAACCTTTGTACTTTTTCTATTGTCAAATATAGTCCAGATGAGATTTTCATAGCTGGAAATTATTTTTATCATAAATTTAACATCTAGAATTTTCTAGAAACCTATGGTTTGCTTGATTTTGATTTTTTTAGATTTAGTTATGATTTTTCAAAGTTGCTAATTGAAAATTGAAATTCTGACCCAAGGCAAAATGTGAGAATTTGTGGTTTTTAGCTCTTGGTCCATGGTTTGTGCAAAGTTTTGAGATGTTTATAATTTGTATGGATGGAAAATAATTAGAGAATGTTTTTAGTCAGCTTCTAGGGTCCACATATCAAAATTTGAATTTTTAACCTCAACGTTACGCAATTAAATGACATTATTTCATTCCCCTTTTGTGATTTTCTTTACTTGCACATGAAAGCTATCTTGAATAGGGGAATATGGGGTCTAATAAAGTATGGTGTGACAATGTTGGCTTCTTTCTTAATAAAGATCTAAGGGATAAAATGAGTTGTGCGAATCCAATGGTCCGAAATTAAAAGAAATCCCATACTAATCTAAAAGTAACAATAGGATAACATCCAAATCCTTTAGTGGTTTAATAAGATAATATCCAAATCTCTTTAGAAATCTTCTATCCTACAAAATACAGATAATAATAAATTTTGGGCCTCCGTTGGATAAATATAATAAGAATGCAAATAAAAATCTATTAATTTAATTTTAGCCCATTTAATATAAAATAAGCCCAAATTCATCAAATTATCCAGTATAAATTATTATTAAAACCAAATATGAGGAAAATAAAATAATATAATATTGAAATATCAAATTCCTCCACACTTAGGCTTTTACACTTTTGGGCAAAACACACAAAATTAAAAAGGAGAACAAAACTGAAATATAAAATTGCTAAGCTAAATATAACTTAAGCTTTTTAGATATTCAACAGTTAAAGACAATCTTTCTTGCTAATCGAGGAAGAACAAGTAGCATGGCAAATTCAATTGATAAAAAAAAAGATTCAAAGTGATAGCTTCTCACTGGTTATATGTTTACTCTCAATCCTTTCAAGTGTTTAGGTTAAGCATTCCTCTCAAATTTAACCTTTCATAACATTACTATCGTATGCTTATATATCTTCTCAATCTCCAATAATTAAGTTATAAGCAATACATAAATTAAAAGGACTTTTATTCAAGGTTGTAATGGGACTAAGGTACAAAACAAATGGTAAACAAAAGAACTAAGAATGGAACAAGAGACACAAGGCAGACACTTAAAATCATCAAGAGCAATAACAAAAAGAACATAGAATGGAATAGATATGTATATCAAAGTCTTATTTGCTGTAAACCAATACATGCTCAATGAAAATCAAAGTAATTTTCTTTTCTTTTCTTTTTTCATCATTCTTTTTTTTTTCCTTTTTTTCATAAAGTTTTTTTTTTCTTTTCATGCTTTTGTTTTATTATTATTATTGACATATCTCTAGGAAGAACCAATTAATTAGCTCAAAATTAACGCAAAATTGCACTGCACATCTAGCTATCCTATGAAGATATAATGCTTTTAATAATCAAAACTATCCTAAACAAGGTAGGAATTCTTTTTTAGGCTAAAGGGTTAAAAAGAAAACATAAACGGCTCAAAAAGGGAATACAAACAAATGATAAAACATAAGTGATATAGCTATTTGGCTCAATAAAAGAAGAGAAAAAAAGGATGCCTTGATCATCTTCATGAATGCTTGTGCAAATATAGTTTCTATTAAGAATCAAAACAAGTTTTAGATTGAAAATCATGATAGGTGAATGCTCTCATAAGAAAGAAATAATACAAGGCCCAAAATCCTCATAGGTTTAAAAAAGTACCATATGAAATCCATTGAAATCACATTCATTGCCAATTTACTTAAATTTCAAAAAACAAGATTGATTCCTAATCATGTTGAAATACTTCCAAACTTAAATTGCTTTAACTTGTTTTTTTAAAAAAAAAAACTACAAATTTGCCAAGAAAAACAAGAAAATAACAAAAATACCAAAAAAGAAAGACCAAACCAAAAAGAAAGCGAAATGATTCCTCCCCCCTAGACTTAATATTTACATCGTCCTCAATATAATAGCAATCTAATTTATCAATTAAAGAGAAGACAAGAAAGGAAAAGAGAAGGAAAAGAAATACAACTGGGTGGTTCAAGTGTATGGAGCGTTATAAGGATGTAGTTCTTCCACTGTATGCTCCTGAAATCCCTCATAAAAATGTTTAAGCCATTGCCCATTCACCATGAAGTGCTTGTTGGTTAATTAATTCATAATCTCAACTGCACCATAAGGAAAAACATTAGTAACTACAAATGGACCAATCCATCAAAAACATAATTTGCTGGGCATTAGCTTTAGGCAAGAATTGTATAAGAGGACTCTTTCACCAGCATAAAACTCTTTTCTTTCAATCATCTTGTCATGCATGACCTTAGTTTTCTCCTTGTAAATTCTAGAGTTTTACTACCCAATAGGCTTTATGCTCAATCTCTCCATCCAAATCTCTTCAAGCCCTTAAAGTTGTAATTTTCTTTGAGAACCAACTTGAGATAGATCCATATTACACTGTTTTATTGCCCAATAGGCTTTATGCTCAATTTGAACTAGTAGGTGGCATGCTTGACCAAAAACCAACTTATAGGGTGTCATGTCTATAAGAGTATTATAGGCAGTATGATAAGCCCATAGTGCATCCTCCAATCTTTTACTCAAATCTTTTTTGTTAGGTTGCACTATTTTCTCCATAATTTTTTTTATCTCTCTATTAAAAACCTTTGCTTGACTATTTGTTTGTAGATGGTAGGGGTGGCTACTTTATGGAGCACAACATACTTACGAAGGAGGGCTTGTATGTTTTTGTTACAAAAGTGGGAGCCTTGATCACTAATGATTGCTCTAAGTATACCGAACCTACAAAAAATATGAGATCCAACAAAGTCCTCAACAACAGAAGAATCATTAGTCCTGGTGGCTTTTGCGCCCACCCACTTTGAAATATAATCAATAGCTAAAAGAATATACATGAAACCAAAAGAAATAGGAAATGGTCTTATGAAGTCAATACCCTAAATATCAAATATCTCACAGAACAATAGTGGTTGTTGAGGCATCTCATTCCTACGAGAAATATTACCTATTTGTTGGCATCATGTATAGTTCTTACATAAAGCATATGCATCCTTAAACAAGGTGGGCTAAAATAGTTCAGAATCTAGAACTTTCCTAACAATACACTGAGGACTAAAATAGGCACCACATGAAAGTGTATGACAGAATTGCAAAGCAAATGCAAACTCATGGTCAGGAACACATCTCCTAATAATCTTGTCACCACACATGCGCCACAGTAAGGGTCATCCCAAATATAATATTTTGTCTCACTCTTAAGTTTATTAATTTGGTGCTTTTTAAAATAAGTAGACAATTCAGAAGCAACTAAGAAATTTACCATATCTGCATACCAGGGATCTTTGCCATACAATGAGTATAATTATTCATCTAAAAAACTATTCTTGACAACAGGTAAATTTGAAGAGTGAGGTATTCTACTCAAATGATCAGCCAAAAGATTTTCTACTCCACTCTTATTTTTTATTTCTATGTTAAATTCCTATAAGAGCAGCATCCACCTAATAAGTCTTGGTTTTATATTAAGCTTCTTGAATAGGAACTTTAAAGCTACATGATCAGAATAAACAATAACTTTATAATTAAGCAAATAAGAACAAAACTTTTCTAAAGCAAAAACAACAGCTAAAAGCTCTTTTTTAGTAGTTGTATAATTAGCTTGAGTCTCATCTAAGATGCGAGATGCATAAAAGATCACATGAGACTTCTTGTTTATTCTTTGGGAAAGAATTGGATGCATCACACCAATTCAAATGGAAATTCTCAATTAGGAGGTTGGATGATAGGTGGTATGGTTAGCCTTCGCTTTAATTCATTAAATGCTAATTTGCATGACTCATCAAAATTAAAATTTGCATCCTTTTGAATAAGTCTAGACAATGGTAGAGAAATCTTGCTAAAGTCCTTGATGAATCATTTGTAAAAACTTGCATGGGCAAGAAAAGAGCGCACTTTCTGCACATAGGTAGGGAAAGATAAAGAAGCAATCACATCTATTTTAACTCTATCAACTTCAATGTCATTTTTAGAAACCACATGGCTTAAAACAATTCCTTGTTCTACCATAAAATGACATTTTTCAAAATTTAAGACCAGATTTTTCTCAATACATCTTTCTAAAACCATTCATAAACTCATCAAACAGTCATCAAAGGAGGTGCCATAAACAGTAAAGTCATCCATAAAAACTTCCATGCAATATTCAAGGAAATTAGAAAAGATGCTTACCATACATCACTCGAAAGTACTTGGAGCGTTACAAAGTCTAAATGACATCCTCTTATATGCAAAAGTACCAAATGGGTAGGTAAATGTAGACTTTTCCTAGTCATTTGGCCCAATGGGAATCTAAAAGGGTCTCCATAATTTCCTTATCCAATTCAACTTTTACGATTTTCTAGGATTGTGTAATTCTATTGGGGAATGGAAAGGGTCTAGTGTATATGGAATTTGCTCCCTTTTCTATGGTATTCTTGCCTTGGGTTGAAGGGGTTGTTGCTTTCTGTCACCTTTTTTTCTTGTAGCATCTCTGTTGGAGGTGTGATGGGCCCATTCACTTGCTTATCGCTCCTCAAAGTTATTGCACTGACATTGCCTCTTGGGTTAGTAACGAGCTATGAAGGTAATTTGTAACACCATAATTTCTAGCTCATCTTATGCCTTTAAGTGACTTAATATCATGAATCATGTAAGCTCCCAATGAAAAAAGCAATAAAATAATGAATATTTTTGCGTTGCGTCATGTATAAAAATTTCCATCAATGTCACGTGGACCATGTAAACTCATACCATACATTCTCATATTTAATTATATGAATACAACTCATTTGCATTATAAAATGTAGCCCATAACTCAAGAAAACCAAAATGGAGTATAAAATATGGATGTTTATTTTCGGCTAGATTTGGCCCTTTTTCTGATGAAACTTTGGAAAATCATTATTAATTCTAGAAAAATAAAAAACATGCATTCTTGGATATTTTCAAAATATACAGATGTATACTTCACATTAAAAATATTTTCAAACCATAACATCCACCATAGAGGACGTTTGACATCTGAAAAAGTCCAGAGGTCAAACTGCATTCTGGAACTGTCACAGATTTCTATAGTAAACTTTGAAAATATCCAATTAATTCAAAAAAAATCCAATCCATGCAAATGATACCAATAACTTAGGTCGGGTAAAACTCTTGATACTTGATAGAATGTTCAAAAATTCATATCTCCCTCTCTAGACCACCAAATGAGGTGGTTCTAGCTGGCACGACTCACTGTGAATGTTTAGTTTCTTTGTATAAAATTTCATGGCAATTGGATATCATTTGAGCCTTGTATGACAAAATTCATTTTTGGGCCATATCAATAATGCAGCAGACCAAAACTAGAAAAATTGCCAAATTTAAAAATTCATCAAATATTCTGTAGACCTCCCAAAATTATGGTCTTTAGCTTCCTAAAAAGCTCTTAATAAGCTCTAAATTTCTGCTAAATCTCATATCAAGAAGAGCTCATTTGGCCAAAAAGTGACATAGGATTCCATTATGGTCATTTTTGGCTCCATATAAGGTACCAAAGTGACCAAATGATTTTCCCTTGGCCTTGACACCCTTTTGGGCAAGTCTAAAAGCATACTTAGGACTTGTGTAAGCTGCCCAAATGGTCCCAAACCTCATGCATCTCATTTTGGCCTTCTCATTCACACTTATGCATATTTCCATAAAGCCATTCATGAAACCATAATGCCATAACATACTAAATTTACATTCCATCATTCACATAACACATTCTTTCATTCCTACATCATATAATATCATAATTACATATGTCTCAATGGTCATATACCATTTACAACAATAATATATATCATTAAGCATCATCATGGTTCTAAAAGGCCAAAAGCTAGATATATTAATGTCAATCTTCTTTCTTAAAGGTGGTTGGCTCCCATTGCCATGTCCACTTAGTCCACCTAGCATATTAGATCATTGGAAAGGAGGGAATGAGATTCAAAGAATCCCAATAGCTCATCTCTCATTCAATCATACATAATGGATGTAAAGCAAGTCTTGAAAATGCATGCATGGATACAATGAAAGTCATGAACATTCAAGAAGCAAGCTTGGCATGTGAATCAATCATACAAGACATTCAAGAGTTCACCAAGTGAATGGATTGGCCTCACACTTTTCCTAATAGATTTTGGACTTACCTCACCCATTTTTTAAGAGATTCTTAGACTCAACCATACTCTTGGGAGCCCACTTTGCTTATGGGAGATTCTTTGCTTTGTCTCAACCAATCTCAAGGGTTCTTGGCTCATCCTCACCATGGTTAAGAGTTCTTGGCCTCTCCACACTCAAGCAAACTCAAGCAAACATCATACATTCATTTGAAAACATCATCATGAAATCATGGCATATAAAATCATGCTAGCATACTTTTCATGGCTTGAAAATACACATACACACATTCTAAGACAAGCTACACACACATCCATGCATAGGAGAAGGTGGAGAGAGCTACCTTGCACACAATCACACACTTTTTCTCTTGAAAATCCCTCCCGTGCTTCAGCCACACACCCACAAAAGTTTGGGGAAGGTTTCTCTTGGCCTAAACACAATTTATGGGGGCCAATTAGGTTCATGAAATAATTTCTAAGGCCACACAACTTGCTTAGACACTAGGTTGTTTTATAAATCTCATTATAGTCCATAAATGCACCTAATGAAGAAACAACTCTCAAATAATTTCTAGGCTCTATTTTTTCCTTTCAAATATGATTCTTGACTCCTTTTCAGCCTCTTGGAGTTATCACACAATTAAAACAAAGGGCCTATCATCATGTTGCTTCTTTAGGTCATAATATGGAACCTAAGGCTCCGATTCACTTTTCATGGGTTTTAAATTTTTTCCAAGGCCTTCCCTTATATTCATTCATCATATATGACACAAAAATGGGCTTGGAAAAATTTAAAACTCTCCCTAGCTACTCCATCCATGCTTGGCAAGACATAGCCCCTTTTTGGCCTCTTGGAATTCTTTTTGTTTCCTTGAAGGAGAAAGCATGTGGGGAGCATCTTAGGGATCTTAGGAGCTCATTTAAACTCTTAATTAGGCCTAGGAATTATCATATGAAATCAAATTTTGGAAGGTGCACACAAAACCCTAGAATTTGCATCTTGAAATCTAATAGTTTTTCGATAATTCCCTTTACATATTCTTAATCTCCACACCCTTTTTCCTTAGATTCATGCTTGGTTTTGCCTAAAAATCATCTCCTCCTAGGGTTTTCTCAAGTGGGGTGAAATGGTGGAGAAGGAAACCAAAGATGACAACCATAGGAAGAGAAATTACCTTGTTTTCTTGCTTTTTCTCACTTGAATCTTGTGTTCTTTGAGCTCCTCTCTTCAAATTCGAATTTTCCCTTGAATCAGATTTATAGACTCCATTTTAATCAACGTACATAAAGGAGAAGGGAGGAGAGGAGGTGGGGATGAAGAAAAGCATGAAAAACTACCATCGAAACATACCTTAAGCTTGGATTTTCTCTCCCTTTTCTTCTTCCCTTGGTACACCACTCTCCTACGGTTCTTTTTCTGATTTAGGGCAGAATAATCTGAAGCTAAGTGAGGGAGAGTGTGAGGCGCCACCTATTTATAAGGGAGGAAGAAGCACTTTTTCAAAAATTCTCATTTTGCCCTTCGTTCTTGGCATTTTCGTTTCTCCTTCGTTTTAGCTCTTTTTTGGGAACCATCTTTTCTATTATAAAATTTAGGTTCCCAATTAAATAAAATGCTTTTAGAATCACTCAAATCGGAACTAAAACCTTCCCAAATAAATCCGTCAAAGTTCAGGTACACCGATATTAGAAAACATCCACCAGAGGGGTTTTAACTGTCCCGGGGCTTTCCATGGTTTTTAGGGCCTCTAAGAACCTTGGAGAACTCAAAACTTTCATTTAAAAAGCTCTCTTGTGGAAATTCCAAAATTTGCTCAAAATTATGAAAATGCCATTACGTTTCGTAAGCTTTTCGTAATAAATTATTTTTTCATTCTAGCTCCATTTTTCTTTCTGTCTGAGCCTAGGATTCTTATTTTTAGGAGTCTAGAATGTTCCCAAATTTGTTGGGACTTTAACTACATCTTGGAGGACTTCCTTTTGTATTCGGTGAGTTTCATTCGTTGACAGAAAAATTCTATATTATGTTTCTCACGTTTTTTCTTATTTTCAGAAAACTGAATGTTACATTTCTCCCCCTTAAATAAATTTCATCCTTAAAATTTCAGGTACACTTTCTCTTACTCTTCTTTTTTCTGGCTAGCTACTCTTTTCTTTCCCTTCTTCTTGGTTCTATACACTTTCTCAGTGATTTTATTCTTTCGAATTTTCTCTCAGCCAGGAAACTTTTATTACTAGCTCTTAATAAGGGCTCTATTACTATAAAATACTAGCTAGTTCTTTCTCATAAGGGAATGAAATTTCTAACTCTAGAGGCCTATCTTGGGAGAGCTTACTAATTATATCGGGTTAATGTTAATCCATTCGCAGGATTACCATTTCTTTCAGTGGACTCATTTATATATCTCGGGAGGTAACTTATTTCATATCACATCTCCCATATCCTCTCTCAATGGCTTCTCATAATGTCTCATCATCTTTTCTGATCATTAGAGCCATCAAAGGTTTCTGTTTGTTTACTTATTCACATGTTCCGTCCATTGTTTATCTCTGCATTCTTTCTTATTGGCTCATCCTATGATTATAATTCACATTCTTTCTGTCACAGGCCTCACATCTCAATTACTTACTGGGATTACAACTCTTTTAAAGAGTTTTTATGTTTAATGATCCCAGTTTCTCTATTTACTATTACATCTGTCTCTATAGGCCGGGACTTTTTTCACTTTTTTTTTTGCTCACTTACAGTGGCATTTTATAGTCCCTCATGTCAATACTAATTGGCCTAACATATATCTTATATTGGCACCGAAGAACTACTACCACTAACTACTGCTGATTTTTTGTGGGATGCTAGCTATTCTCACAGTTTTACTCACTGGAGATATACGGTACCACTTTCCTCATATAAAAATTACACTTGACCCTTTTCTGAATACATAAACTAGTATGCGGGGATCTCTCTATCCCTCGGTCAGGGCTATTGTCTGCTAGGTAGTGGTCCATCTGGCTCTAACTCTAGAAAGCTAATTTCTTGCTTTCCTCATCCCATACATTAAGCTCATCTCTAAAGAGAGTTAGTCAGTAGTCTAACTGTTTGAGTAAAGCCTTTATATCTCTGTGGCAACAGTTTACTAGACTCAGGAGATTTGTAGTCTCTGAGACAAAAGCTAGCTAAAACTGTATTGGTCTCTAAGATTAACTGCTTTGTAAAACTATCTCAGGCCATCATTTCACTAGAGAACTATCATATTGTGGCTAGGGCTCTCTGTAACTCTATAGGATCTACAGTGACCCCTGGGTCTACTGTGACCTCTCAGAGCCCTGCGAGGGTTTACTACAACCCGCTGTGCTATGCTAGGATCTACTGCGATCCATCTCTAGGAGATATCAAAGCCTAAGATTACTATATCTGACAGTAAAATACATGCTCACTAAGTCCAGTAACCATCGCTCATAATAGCTTAGGCTAAACTCAGAGGTACATCGTGCTCTTCGTGCAAAGTGGTTTCTGTGTTATCTGATTCTCTAGGATCCCGTCATACTAATACTTAGGAGCATCTTAATTTTTGTTCATTGCTCCTCATGGGATCCTCAAATTCCCACTTTAGCCCCTTTTTGCTTGGGCTTTCTTTTCTTACTCTATTGGCTTACTTACTTACATATACTGATTTTAGCCCTCCTTTCATATCTTGCAGTTTCTAACTATGCCCACGCTGTGCTTTTAAGTGCTTTGGCACCAAGGCATCTCACACACTGAGTGTGGTAAACATATCTAGCAGGAGAGAGGCAATACACTGGTCCCTATTCATTTCATTTATATATACTATAAGGGACTCGGGCTATGCATACTGAATCTGAATATTCTCTATTGGGAATTCCTCTATGCATGCTTTTCTTACTATTTCGGTATTCCTGGAATCCCTTTACTTCTCTTTTCTAACTCATTTCATTCTTTAACTAACTAGGATACCTTTTGATTATCGAGACACTTTAGTGATTGATGTCATCGTTTGCTACGCACTCAAGTTACATTACTATTAGTTTGCTCAGGCCTAATATCATGTAACCACTGCTGCAAGCAAACCATAACATCAAACACTAATACACGGGTGCCTCATGACTGAGCTCAAAGCCACTATCGCCTGTATATTGCAAGTTTCCCAATAATCTAAAGTACTTCTCTCTTACTTTTCTCTATCAGCCCTATTCTCGTAGAGTTCTTGAGGAAAGTAAGATTCTTCCTCTACTACATTCTGAGATCTCTCTGTATTGCCCGACTATTTTTACTTTGGGTGCTATCATGCTAGAAAGGCATTTATGCCAAGGATAGATGTGCTTTCTTAAATACTCAAGCACATTAACTGAGTATTTATTCTCAATCTAATATGTCCTCGGCTTGAACACTATCATATTTTTTCTTTCTACCTTTCTTATTCTCTTACTTAGGTAAAAGGATGTTTTACTACCGGCTATTTGTGTTGTCAGTTCAGGTTTTTCTATGCTTAAGAGCACCTGTATTTTCCCAGGGTTCTTCCACTTATTTACTCTCTGTAACATCAAGAGGGTCTATTTTTTTCATTCATACTCTTACTCTGCTCTTAGCTAGACCATCCCTTGGTAAGAAGGATTCTATTTCATATAATCCCAAGAATTTCATTCTATCGCACCCTCAAGTTATACTCTTTCTCTACATAATACAAGGCTCACCTTCTTAGGCAGTCTCTAGCCCTCTCAAGCTTCCCTGAGGGTACTAAGGCCCTAACTGTCTGTCTTAGCTTATTTCCATGTTTAGATTAGAGCTGGGCTTTCTCTCTGTTCAGCCTCTTTAATTTCATCCCCAGGAGCACAGTATACTATTTCTGGGGTTTTGATAACCCAATCCAGGACATGTGTTTTCAATGTTCGGACTCTATCTTACTGAAAACTTATGCTCTACTGGGTGCTCTACTCACTCACGTGCCTTAACCCTATATCATTCTCATATTAGGGAGCTCATCTAACTACCTATCAGACCCCTATCTATTTACCTTTCTGGGCTTAGCTTACTCATCTAATCATGACTAAAGCGAGGGCATCTTTTCTGTAGCTATTCAGGGGGTGTATCTAGGGGAATTTGCTAACCACTACTGGGTGGTTTCCCTGGCTTAGAATGTCTCATCTTTCATTTCTTGATCCAGGGAGAACTTTCACTGAGCCTTTCATTTATATATCTCACTTGGAATGATGCTACTGGTCATCTTCCCTAGGCTTCAGTTTATGCTCAGCTTAGGCTAGCCATCTCAACGGACCTGTAGCTTACTAACTATTTTCATTCTTTTCTAAACCTCTATTACTGGCTACTTATACTTACTTCTAGGTGTTACCTATGAGGTACACCTTTCTAGGCCACTCACTATGTACCTCACTGCTAGTAGTCTTATCTTACGTTATTTCGAGGCTACACTAACATTCTATCATTCAATGTCTCACATGGTAGCATCTTAGGTTGGAGTCAATGCCTTAAAGGTGCATCTCAACAACCTTATCATCCCTGTATCTAACCTTCTCTATGTTGAGCTCTTTTCTCAATCTCAATTACTAGGCCCACGGATTTCTTATTAACCTTTCGTGACTATTCATTACCCTTTTCTCTACTTATACTAAGGGTTCTGATTGACCTCAGCTAATCAATTAATTGGTCGCAGCTAATGGCCTCTGATTGGCTTATTTTTTTAGGGATTGGATTTTCATCTTTAGCTACCAACTTGAGCCTCATTGCCTCTATATCTAGCCCATCATTAAGCTAGAGGGTTCCACCTCTTGCTTTGTTCATGCATAGCTAGCTATCACCTCTGAGCAGTCAGGGCTCTGAAGGGTGTAGCTTATAACTCAAATCTCTGGCCTGAGGGAATTAGCTTTTTGGGCACTAATACTTATCTAGACATTTAGGTGTTATGGCTAGAGGGTAACTCTCTTTCTCATTCCCCTAAAAACTAGTCCTATACAACTGTAGTTTCATCTCATATCGCACTACATTACTTGTCTCTACATTACGCAAGATAGCTAGGAATGGCCTGAGTATGACTACCAGGGAGAATTAAGCCTCAAGTGCTCTCTCTAGCAAACCTCTTCATATCAATAAGATCATTTCTCATTGTTTATATCTAAGGCTTGCCACTGATCCTGGCAAGCTATCACATCTCATCAAACTTTAGCCGTCGAATCACTCAACTCTACTTAAGGTTAGCTCTGCTTAAGCTACTCTAGAGGCTACTCTTTCTTGGTGCCCACTAACTACTCCAAGACCATTCTACAACTTATTTATAATGAGTAAAGCCACAAACTACTTTCACATGCCCACAAAGGTCTCATAGAAAGCTTTACCTATCCATTCAAGCCTTTATATAGCCTTATTGCTACATCCTCAAGCCAAATCCAATCCGAGAGAGCCTGGAACTTTACTCTGATACCAATAAATGTAACACCATAATTTCTAGCTCATCTCATGCCTTTAAGTGACTTAATATCATGAATCATGTAAGCTCCCAATGAAAAAGCCAATAAAATAATGAATATTTTTGCGTTGTGTTGTGTATAAAAATTTCCATCGGTGTCACGTGGATCGTGTGAACTCATACCATACATTCTCATATTTAATTATATGAATACAACTCATTTTCATCATAAAATATGGCCCATAACTCAAGAAAATCGAAATGGAGCATAAAATATGGATGTTTATTTTCGGCCAGATTTGGCCCTTTTTCTAACCAAAATTTGAAAAATCATAATTAATTCTAGAAAAATCAAAAACATGCATTCTTGGTCATTTTGGAAAGCTAAGGATGTATACTTCACACTACAAATATTTTCAAACCATAACATCCACCATAGAGGACGTTTAACATCTGAAAAGGTCCAAAGATGCACCTTTGTGTGTGTGAGGCTGAGGAAGGGAGAGCAAATTCAAGGAGAAAAGTGTGTAGTTGCATCCAAGGTAGCTCACTCCTTCTCTCATGCATGAATGTATGCTTGGCTTGTCTTTAAATGTGTGTATGTGTATTTTAAACTATGAAAAGTGTTTTAACATAAGCTCTTATTCCATGGTACCATGATGATGCATTATTTTTTCAAATGATGTTTATTATATTTGCTTGGGTTTGCTTGAGTGTGGAGAAGCTAAGAATTCTTAGCCATGGTAAGGATGAGTTAAGAACCTTTAAAAATGATTAAGACAAAGCAAAGTGTCTCCCATGAGTGAGGTTGAGCCAAAACCTCCTTGAGAAAATAGGTGAGGCAAGTCCAAAATCCATAAGTGAATGGGTGAGGCTAATTCACTTACTTGGCAAGCCTATGGATGCCTTGTATGACTTACTCACATGCCAAAGTTGCTTCTTGAATGCTCATGTCATCCATCGTGCCCATGCATGCATTTTCAAGACTTATTTTGCATCTTTTATGTGTGATTGAAAGGGAGATGAGCTATTAGGATTCTTTGAATCTCACTCCCTCGTCTCCAATGTCCTAACATGCTAGGTGGACCAAGTGGACAAAATAATGGGAGTCAACAACTTAGAAGATAAGAGATTGACAACAAAGTGTCTTGATTTTGTTCATTTATAGCCATATGAGTGGCAAATGTTGCAATCCATTATTGTATATGTTCTATGACCTTAAAAATATGTATAATTATGCTAATGTATCATGTACAAATGATATTTAAGGTTATATGTATGGAAATGTGCATTTTGGACATGGAATGACAAAACTAGCATTATGAAATCTTGTGCATGGCATAGGGTGAGAGTGTGAGTTTCCAAATTCTGGTTTGTGCACCTTTGAGACTAGTTTAAAATGTCATTTTGGTGCAATTTCACGTGCCTAAGTGGCCACACAAGCTTGGGAAGCAAAATTAGACACTTTAATGCTAGTAGAGACCATAAAAATGATCAAATCGGAACCATATGGCACAAACAAACTAAATGGATGAATCTTCCCATGAAATTTGGCAGACATGTAGAGCTCATTGAGAGGTTTTCGGGAAGCTAAAGTTCAGAAAGATTGGAGCTCTATAGAATTAATTATGAATTTTTGAAATTGGGATTTTTTTTGCTATTCTTGTGCATATACTATTCATATGGTCAGTTTTGTGTTATATGTCATCCGATGGTCAAATGGTGTCCAATACTTGTAAAATTTTATAAGTATAAACTAGAGGTTATATGCTTTCTGTGCCACTAAGTTCACCTCATTTGGAGGTCTAAGCAAAGAGTTATGACTTTTTGACCTCCTGTACTGTTCCATCATAATTCAGTTCATATTGGCCGAATTTGCATGATTTGGATTTTTCTAGAATTAGTTATGAATTTTCAAAGTTTATGATAGTAACTTGTGATAGTAGCCCAGACAGCTAAGACCTTGGGTGCTTTTCGAATGTCAAATGTCTTCTACTTGATGTTCTAGGACCTAGAATTATTTTTACCATAAAGTAGATCTTTGTAGCTTTCCAGAATGGTAAAGAATGTATGATGTTGATTTTTCTAGAATTAATTATAATTTTTCAAACTTTGTGATAGAAAACATAAAATTCTGGACGAGGCTACACTATGTTATTTTATGTGTTTCTTGCACTTGCACGAGTTCTAGGCCACTTTGGGTGATGGAAGTGAGTTATATCTATATAATTAAATATGAGAATGTGATACATGAGCTCGCATGGTCCACGGGACACTAAATAAAAAATTTATACACTATGCAACACAAAAATACTCATTATTTTAATGTCACTTCTTTGCTTCTTCATGAAATACATGATGTGAGACATGGAGATAGCATGAGATAAGCTAGAAAGTTATAGTGTTACAGTTATTAGTTAGACACACTATAATATCTCAAATTCGAATGATCTCTCCATCTAGGATTATATGATATTGCATAAGAGTTGTATCTATTCTATTGCTACTATATAGGTTTACCAGGGAAGATGCTAACACATGATTCTGTATTATCTTGCAACTAGGGACACTAATATGTGGCATATGTGGTTAATGATCAAATACCACACAGAGGTGCAGGGAGTTGTTAAGGTTGTTTTTGCTTGAGTTCCAGTTGTCTGACCATAGAAGCCAACTCCTCAAGTTTATTTTTTATTCTTTGTTTATTCATATGAGTGGCATAGATTTCATTTACACCTCTGGTTGGCGTATTTATTCTAGTGACAAATTGTTGTGTATTCTATGCCATATTCACAATGAGGTCTTTGGTAGCAGCTGGAGTTTTGTTAACCAATGCTTTTCCTATGGCTACATCATCCATACTTTTGTCCATAGGTAGCAAACCTTCATAAAAGCACTGAATCAGAAGTTGGTCATTGATCTAATAATGAGGACAGCTTACACATAGTTTCTTAAACCTCTCCCAATACTCATGTAATGTTTCTCTATTCATCTATCTAATACCATTAATTTCTTTTCGAATAGCAATAGTTCTTAAGGCAGCGAAGGAATTCTCCAAAAATATCTTCTTCAATTTATTTCATAAAGTGATGGCTTGAGGTTGAAGATAATAAAGCCAATCTTTAGCCGCTCCATCCAGTGAGAAAGGAAACGCTCTAAGCTTAATGTGCTCTTCTGAAACTCCTTGTAGCTTCATGGTGAAACAAACCACATGGAACTCCTTGAGATGTTTATAAGGATCCTTACCTACAAGACCATAGAACTTTGGAAACAAATGTATTAATCCAATTTTAAGTTTAAAAGTAGCATCAAGTTCAAGATATTGAATACACAATGGTTGGTGATTAACATCAAGTACAACTAATTTCCTAAGAGTCCTATCATTATTATCAACCATATCTACTACTTCAAAATTAAAATCAAAATCCAAATTCAATTTGCAATTACTTCCTATATTATCTATTATCTCAGAAATCAAATCAGTAGTCACAGCTTCTTTAATCTTACGATTTCTAAGTTGTGTATGAAAATTCCTATCAATCTCTAGATTAAATTCAATCAAATCTTTGTTGGAGGATCTTTTCATACACCAAGAATGAAATAAAATAAAATAAAATAAAACACCTAAAAATTACCAAGAAAAATCAAAATAAACTTAAAAACTTAAACAAATCACAAAAAATCAAAATAAAAAATATTAAAAAATTGAAAAAGTGGTCTAAACGATGGAATTTGGCCAAAAAGTGGCCTAGCTCATAGTATATCTGTGATTTTGATTCTTTATGATACCTAGAACCTATATACCAAGTTTTAACTCAATCGGAGTTAGTCACCCCTTATGCTAGTATTACCCAGAACAGTCGCGGAACACCAAAAACACACAAAATTGATCACAAATACTAAGTAAAGATGTTAAAATCAAAAATAAAACTAAAATTTCCTATTCTAATTCATTATGATTAGTTGGTTCCTTGGCAACAGTGCCAAAATCTTAGTAAAGAAAATATTGTTCACTTGCAGTTGTCGAACTAGCCAAAATTAATGAACTTGCATTGGTTTGCAGTATAATGCCTACCAGGTTATCTCCCAAGGAGTTATTAATCAAATCAATTATTTTAGGATGCAAAAATATAAAATTGCAATAATTGGGGGTTTGAATATAAAATTGCACTAATTAAACTGAATAGTAAATCAATAAATAAAATGAATATAAAATGAAACAAAATTCAATCAGAGTGAAATGTAACCAATTCAGAATTCTTCCTCTGATATTTTTCTATCCTTGTCATCTAAAAATACCTCTGGTTTGATTTTTAGTACTCTGGTTATTTTTTATTAATATTCCTGAACTACCACTCAAGATTTTAATTAATTCATATTGCTAATCAGAGTGCAACCGCACTTCTGTTAACAACACGAAGCCAAACCATTTTGCACTTGACCAGAGACAAACGTAGAATCCTAACATGGTTCAGAATAAATTTATTTGATTAATCAACCAATTGAATCAAAACACATTTTTAGATAGATCAAACAAATAAGAATTCATGCAACAAAAATTATTTAACCAGAATGATAATAATTACACAAAAACAAGGAGAATAAAAACAAAATTCTTTTAAAATTAAAATCCAAACTTGAGTTTTATACAAACATGGACTCAAGTCCCGTATTAGGTTCAAACTTTAGATTAATCACTAAGAAAATTTAAAAGCCATGAGAAACAAAAACAAGAATGGGAAGTAAAGAAGATGGAGTATGTGTTCTGTAACATCCAGTTTTTTGAAAATCCAAGAAAACGTAAGGAAACGCGAGAAACGTAACATATAGTTTCTCCGTCAACGTACAAAATTCATCGAATATGAAAGGAAGTCCCCCAAATAAAATAAATTGAGGTCTAATAAAATTAGAATAATATTCTAAATCATAAATAATGATGAGTCAAGGTCAGAGGTGCCCTAAAATTGGGGTTAAAATAGATGAAAAAAAAGAGATCAGAAAAAGGTCCCGAAGAGCCTCCAAAGTCAAGTATGAAGGAGCCAGGGACTAAAATGCAAAGAAAAGTTATATGTAGGGCAAAATGTATAAATTGCCCTAAAGTTCAGGGAACCCTAGTTTCACCCTCTATTCGTGGCTTTAAGCATGAATATAAAAAAATCAGGCAAGAATCTCAGAAATTCGTGACCCACAGTTAATCTCAGTTTGATGAGATGGGTCCAATGATACCAAGTTGTCCGGATGGCCGGCCGGGATCCGATCCGAGATTTGGTTATCCGATCAGTAGTCATAGCAAAATGGAAAAAGGAAGCTGTAAAAACTATAGAAATAAAAATAGCTAAAGGGCTAAGAAACCCTAAAGGAGTTTCAGGGACAGAATTGCAGTAAAGAAAAAGTTTATAGCACAATCGTAATACAGAACGGTGAAAATTACACCTATAGACCCGGGTGTCCGATTGACACCAAAATTTGTGAGGATTGAGGTTAAGGGCCCCTGAACCATGTTTGAAGCTCAGTATGGCCAGAAAGTAGAGGAAATAATATTTGTAAATTTTAGAAAGTCTAAAGGTATGCATTGTACCGTAAAACCTTAATTGGGCCCAGACACCGATGTTAGACTGCGGTAAGGCCCAATAGTTAATTCTAAAGGCCTGACAAGAGAAGAGAAGATATGATTGGGGTTTTAGAGAAGATGAAACCCAAATATAAATATAGAATGAAAGGAAAAGAAGAAAAAGATTTTAGTTATTTTAAAGAATTAACCATGGTTAAGTTGGAAACTAACTATGGTTGAGTTAAGAAATTAACCATGGTTACTTAACTTAAGGGCTAAGGCAAGGCTTCCAAGTGTGTGGCCAAGAATTTTTGGAAGAAGATATTTAGTTATGAAATTAGAAAATCAAAAGAAAAAAAGGAATGGAAGGTTAAGATTTAATCTTGAAAAGGTTGATTCAAGGGTCCAAATTTAGTATGACCATTTAACTTCATTAGATTCATCTTCTTCACCTCCATTCCACCATTTTCACGCCACACATAAGGAAGAAAGAAATAAAAACTTGAAGAGAGAGAGAGAGCGAGAAAAAGTGGAAGATGAAGTGACACCAAGCAAAACTACTACCATTCTTCACCAAATTTCTCCATCTTCTCCATCCTCCAACCATTTCCTCCAAAGGGCAGCTGCATATTCATCTTTTCTTCAAGGTGAAATGTTGCTCTAAGTGGGAAGAGAAAGGATTTTAGTGTAAGAAAAGCAAAGGAAGCAAGGTTTAAGCTTAAAGAGTAAGTTTTTTTCCATCTTATACTTGTAAATCATATTCAACATATAAACTTCATTTCTAATGATTCATATGCTGTCCAAAAATAACTCATAGCTAGGGTTTAAGCTATGAGGTTAGTTATTGTTGTTATGTGCTGAGATTTTGGAAAACACAAAGACTGTAATTTTTGGGAAAATAGAAAGCATGGGGAGATGCTGTCCGAATTTTCCCAAAATTTTTATGGTGTTTTCTTAATGTCTTAAAGTCATGTATACCAAATTTCAAGTCCTAAAACATAAAGGAAAAGGCTATGGAATTTTTAGAACCAAAGAAATGCACTTTGAGCCTAAAAAAATGGAGCTAGATTATGTGATGACCAAAACATGATGTTGGGGCTAGAATTTGATGATTTTATCCATTCCAATGGATTCAAAAGGGTGTTTTTAGCTAGGAATACCCATGGGAAAGCCCCCAAAATGCATGGGATAAAATTCCTAAATTTTGGCCAAGAAATGCATATTATTCGGCCATAGTGAATGGGAATAGAAAGAGTTAGATTTTTCCAATTCTAATGGTCCCATTAAGTTTAAAAGGGGTCATCCTACTTTAGAAGTTAAGGTTTATATGTCGATTGTAATGAATTATCATTATGATTATAGGGTTTGATGTTGTTTTGGGAACTCCAAAAGCAAGTAAACCGAGTCCCAAGGATTGAGGAGCAATGTTTGCTAAGGTAGTAGTTTTCCTCTCTCTTTCTTTAAGCTTGTATTTTTGTATAATGATAAGTGGTATGCTATATCAAGTTATCATTTATGCTATAAGATGAGATATGTATGCTTAGATTGTCCTTGGCCTTGTATGAAATCCCTTGTATTACTATGTGGTATATGGCACGTTGATTGGCATTATGTTATGTACTTACATGCTTGCTTGTGAATGAGACTAGTTTACTACTACTGAGATTTCATAATCTCACCCTAAATATAACCCATACTAGGTCCGAGTTTAAGCAAATAAAGGGGCAAAGGATGTGGAAGCATAAATTGAGGACCTTACTTTTACGTATCATATTTTGTCATGTAATTAAATATTTTAGATTACTGCGTGTATGAGTTATGTTATGATATTGTAAGGTACTCAGGTATGGAATGTAAAGTCATGAATATAATTAGCCCTTGAGTAAATAAAATATGACTGGTGAGCCTAAAATGCAAAAATGCATCTGCTTATATAAAGGCAAAATAATAATAACAATATGTCAAGTGAAGGGTAAAACTGTCCAATTTGTTGTAGGAGGAACTTTATATGAATTCATATGTGCTCCGCTAAGTAAGTATTTTCCCCGTGTAAAGGGCTTAAAGAGCTTGAAGTAGAGCCTCAAACCAACCCCATACGATTTTTCTATAATTAATTATGTATTTTCAAAGTTAGATAAGAAATTGGAAATGACCAAATGAATATTAAAATTGTATGAGGAAGCTTTTAAAAGGAAAAAAATTAATTAGTTCAAGTTTCCATTGACTCCTCTAAGTTTTATATGAAGCAATTGTAGTAGAAAAAGTGTTATAAAATAAGGTATTACATGTTCTAGTGACGTCTTCTCCTCCTTAAATAGATGACATTAGCTTCTTCCCTAAGAAAGATCCAAGGGCTAAGATGAGTTGCGCGTATCCAACGGTCTAGAATTAAAAGAAATCCTATACTAATCTAAAAGTAACAATAGGATAACATCCAAATCCTTTAGTGGCTTAATAAGATAATATCCAAATCCCCTTAGGAATCTTCTAACCTGCAAAATATAATTGAAAAATAATTAGGCCTCCATTGGATAAATATAATAAGCATGCAATAAAAACCCATTAATCTAATTATTGCCTATTTAATATAAAATAAGCCCAAAATCATCAAATTATTTACTATGAATTATTATTAAGTAAATATGAGGAATATAAAATATAATAGTGTCAAAATATCAAAAGACCTCCAAAAACAAAATGGAGTTTTTTTTTTAAAGATAAATAGAGTTAGTTCAACAACAACAAATAAAAGAATGAGTTAAAGAGACAGAAATACCATCAAATTTATTTTGGTTTAGCCCTTGTCCTACATCTATTTCCCTCAAATTCTAAGAGGTTTTCTTTAATCAATTTTCAAATTACAATCAAAATGGTTTTACATATGCTCACTATTAATACAAGGTTTTCTAACTTATCTTAAACTAATATAGCACTTGGATTTTATGCAAACTCAACCAAAACCTTTTTACTTAAGGGGTTTTCACTTAGCTCACCCTAAACTCATTTTCCTTACACTTAGAAAAATTTACAAAATGATATAAAGATAAGTTTGGAACCCTTATAAAGAAAGGGATTACAATAAGCTCACTCTTTCTTTAAATCTTTCAAGTTAGATAAAACTAGAAACTAAGCTCAGATAAGATGAAGAAAACAAAGCATAATTATAATGTAATTTTGATTTTTCTTTCTTTGTTTCAATCCTTGTACTCTTTTGTTCATCTTTTTCCATTTATATAGAAGTTTCAAAATGTATCCATTAAGAGACTTAAGCTTTACTGATATAGTTGTTTCTGAAATAGTCGTTAAGGGAATTTTTTATGAAGGAGCTTGCATAGCTATGGAGTATATAGAGATAGTGCTTTTTGACTATTTAGACTTAGCTTCTCTTTTTTTTTTCTTAAGCCCTTTTTTGACACTATTGAAAACTTTCTCTATTCTCATCTCTTTAATTTTTTCTTTAAATCTACTTCTTATTCTTTTCTTTGATGCCATTTTCTTAGGGTAAATAATCTTCACTTTCTTCTTCCTCTTTACTTTGATCACCATTTTTCTATAGCTTTTAAAAAGAGGACTTTAAGGCATATAATTTTTTTTTATCTAATTTTGTAAGTGCCTTCCACCCATTTTTTTTCTCAGCCATATTACAATCCACAATTACCATTTTCAATTTTTCTCCTACTATTTTCTTGAAAGTGTTTGGCAATGAGTGAACCATAAGTGATGAAACCTTGAGACACTATGTGTAACACTTGGTTTTCCATGAAAGGCTAAAAATTAAGGATTTTCAAAGGAAGCCCCATAAATCATATGAATAGCAGCTAAATAAAATTAAAAGGATAAACTAGACCTCTAAAAATGAGGATATGAAGCTTGAGATGCCCAGAAACTCGAGCCAGAAGAGTTATGAAAAATTGCAAAAATATCAATGGCATTTTCATAATTTTAGGCAAATTTTGGAAAACCCACATGAAGGTCTTTTTTAATAGAAAAATTAAGTTTCTTGAGGTTGTCAAAAGCCTTAAAAACTATGAAAACTCTTAGAATAGTTTAAACCCCTCCGGTGAGCGATTTTGGCAAAAGGTTGACTAAAACTTTGACTAGATGGTTCTAAATGATTTCAAATCTAATTTAGGTAAAACCAGAGGCATTTTATAAGTTAGAGGACATAAATTTTATGATGAAAAAGACAGTTCTAAAAAAGGAGTTGAAATGAGGTCAAATAGAGAAACCATGTTTTATAGACTAAATAAAAAGTGAAAAAGTTGCATAAAGTGACCCTTTGACTTCTTAAAACATGTCCTCTCCTTCTCTAGCCCTCATAATCGACTTGTTTCTAGTTGAAATAGATTCTAAGAAAGTCTTGAGTGGCACACCAAGCAAGGGAGTAAGGAGAAGAAGATTCAAGGCAAAAAATGTAAGATTTTCATGTCTTCTCCTTCACTAATGTTCTTCCCTCTTTCTACTTTCTTTTCCTATGGTTTTGGTAAATGATTTGAAAATGTTTCATGGCTAGTTTAGTAGGAAGAAGAGAGGAATTGAAGGAGAAGTTAGAAGCAAAGGAAAACCACTTGAACAAGGCTTGAAATCAAGGTAAGACATCATGGTTTCTCATACTTCTCCTTGCTTGTTCTCCTTGTATACTTTTCGTCCAGCTTAAGGCCTTATAAGAGGGAATAATTTTTGGTCTTAGGAAGGTAGAAAGGAGGGTTTTGAAGCATGAGGAGTAGGAATATGCAATAGAAAGTAAAAGAAAGCCCTTGAAATGCAAGTTATTGTACTTATGGATTTTAAGATGCATGTTAAATTCTGAAACTTTCTAAGGATTGTATAGCTTATGTAAGGGTAGGAATGAGCTCTTAAGACATTTAGGAAGTTGAATAAGTGGCTAATTCCCTAAGACAACAAACAAAACCCTATGGCTCCAAGGTGTGTGTGTGTGTGTGTGTGTGTGTGTGTGTGTGTGTATGTTTTGGCCAAGGAAGAGGAAGAGGACTTGGGGAGAGTTTTAATTTATTCTAAGGGTAGACATGCCCTAGATATGAGCTAAAGACACTAAAGAAAGCATTAGTTTGAAGTTTAGGCCCCATAGTTAATGAGATGGAAGTTTAGGCCCCCTTATGGACATAAAGAAGCAACCTAGTATTTGACTTCTTGAATTGAACTTATGATGACTTTAATGAGTCTAAATGGAGTCAATAGACCTATATTACATGAGAAATTAGAGCCAAGATCATAAATTCTAGGGGTTGCCTCATTATGTCATTTTATGTAACCATATTGTTGGCATTAGACAAAGTAAGCTTGCATAGGATTTATGTAAGGTTGGAATTGGTTCTAATGATTGAATTGTATCTTATTTGATGTGCCTAGGCCAAACAAATCAAGGTTCTCCTAAGTGCAAGTGTGTGACTGAAAAGGGGAAGGAATGAATAAAGGAAAAAGTGTGTGATTCTTGATACAAGGTAGCTTTCTAACCTTTCTCACATGCATTGCTTGGATGTTTGCTTGTCATTGGATGCTTGTGTATATGTTTGAACTATGAGATATATTTCTAGCCATTGAATATATGTTATGGTACCATTATACTTTTTGAAACATGTTTATGAATGCAAAGTGGCTTGAATGGGTATAGTTATGCTAAAAGTCCCTTAGCATGAGTAAGGATAAGCCAAAAGCCCCTAGAAATAGATGAGACATAGCCAAAAGTCTTTAGAAGAGTGAGGCTAAGTCAAAAGTTCCTTAAAAGTAGGTGAGGCAAATCCAAAAGTCCTAAAGAAGTTGGGTGAGGCTAGACTATTGCCCTTAAGAGCTTATGTTTAACATGTATGAGTTTATATAACAATGAAAATGATTTATGTATGTTCATTAATAGCTTACATGGCATGCATGCATTTTTTGACATATAAATACATCCTTTATGTATGTTTGAAAGGGTAAAGAGCTATTGAAATTCTTTGAATCTCACTCTTCCCTCACATATGTCTAACCATGTCTAGTCAGTCAAGTGGCCAAAGAATGAAGGCCAAGTACCTTATAGTATGGACTCTTGATAATAGAATAGGAAAATTATATATTTTGATGTCAAAGTTTGTATCTAGATGATGTACATATGATGTAAACCATTAAGCACAAGCAAATATATGTAAATATGATGTATGAATGGAACTTGGAGCTAAATGAATACATATGTGAGTTTTTGCCATCCATATACCTTGATGCATATGTGAATATTAGTAACTAGGATGGTGGTTTTGAGATATATGAGGATTTGGACCATTTAGGATGCTCTCATAGGCTATGTTTATACTTTTGGACATGCTCAAATGGTTGTGGATTAAGTAGAAGACCATTTGGTGCCTTTTTATCCTTTTATGGACTTCAATTTGACCATTTTCTTAAGTTGAACCAAAGTCTGACTAAATAGATGAGTTTTTACATAAAATTTGGCAAGTAAATAGGTCTCATCTAAAGCTTTTCATAGAGATAAAGAGCATTCAAGTTGGAGTTTTAGAGAATTTATTATAATTTTTCAAAGTTAGCCAAATTATGCAGAAACTATCAAGGGTACTATTCATATGATCAATTTGCATTCTTATGTCACTCGTAGGTCAAATAAAATCCAATGATCATAAAATTTTATAGGCATAAACTAGACATCATAAGCTTTCCATAGCCACTAAGAGCACTCAATTTAGATCATTATTGAAAGTTATGAGTTTTTGAATCTTAGGGTTTGCATTAGTCTGAGAGTATGACCTAAGTTACTGTTCCATCAATTTTCATGGGCTAAATGCTTCTATCTTGGCCTAAAATTATTTCTAATAGTTAGTTAACATCTAGAGCTTTCCAGAAAGCTATAACATGCATGATTTTAATTTTTCTAGAATTAATAATGATTTTTCAAAGTTCATATCAGTAAACTAGCCTTACAACCCAAGAGCAAAATTCTGATTTGGCGAAGTATGGTCCAAGATCCAAGTTTTGTGCACTAAATTGTGATGATTCTAATATGAATGGATGTGTTATATATGGATAATGTTATTAGTAAGCCCACATAGTTCCTAAAACCAAGAATGAATTAAATGGGCTTTCAATTATATGCTACTTTCATCTACACGATTGCCAGAAAGTGCTATCTTCATGCACATAAATATCATATGCTAATCATGTCATAAATTAAGAGCTATAGAGATATGGTGTTACACTATGGAGATGTTGCTTTCAAGCTTTTTTATTTTAATATTCTTCTAGTGCTGTAGACATTCGAAGAAAACCTTTTCTTGCTTCAACTATCTTCTCTCTCTTATATTGAGTGATTTAGTGTAGATAAGATAGAAAGATGAGAAGATCAATTTCTGAAAAGCTTTGCACACTTAATGATAAGTATTAGAATAGGATATTATAAAAACAATTTATTTTTTAGGATAGCTATAACATACTTTCTTAATATTTTAATAACCATTATAATAAAATATTATATTAAAAGCACTTTGTTGTTTCAATTTAGGAAGCCACATTTTTTTAAAAGAAGTATTATATAAATTTTGCTTTCAAGGCTCATTCAATGTAATTAATATATATGCACATTTTGACTTTTATAACAAAAATATTATAATCATTTTGTTACTTCCCTTAGGCATTTCACGATTTTATTTGAAAGCATTCTATAAATTTTTCTTTTGCATTAAATTATGTAGATCAACAAAACCCAACAAGATAGAATGAAGCTTAACAATCATTTCAAATATTATAACCCAAACAAATTATAAGAACAATCAAATTAAAAAGCCTAATCAAAATAAAGCTATATTTTAATACAATTTAATTTGATTCTCTTGAATAATTATAATTGCTTATTAAAAATAAATATAATAACTTTTAATGCAATAAGACAATATATAATATATAACTATATTCAACTTAATGCTTTTATAAATTTAACTTAAGAGTTTTTTTATCATTAAAATAACACCAAGGGGCCAACATTATACACCTTCAATAATAACTAAAGATGTTACAAAATGAAAAGAAGGTTATAACACCTTTCTAGTTAGAAATATGATAAAAAATTACAATAAACTCTATAAAAGAGCCTCTGTCCAATTTTAAAATTACCAACAAGAGATCATGTCAGCACAGAGACAAATTGTCAGCATAATTGTTGACCCTTTTCTAGACAACACATATTATAAGTAGATGATTGAAACTTAATTCCAACAATGAAAAGAACTCAATGTAAAGGATATTCCCAATCCCACATTCCATGGTAGAGACATCAGTAAATGGTGAAGACATAACATAGTTAGAAATCTATTACAATGACCCAGAAATTTCTCAACAGTCTACTTAAAATTCTAAATGAATAGCTTCATACAAAGAGAGATTAAAAATAAAGAGATAGTCCAGACATACTAGAGCTAGAGCATATTGTATCACATAATTGGTTTTGACTTTTGGTAATTTTTTATAAATAAATAAAAACTTGATAAGACAACGGAACTCAAAGCCATTGGTTCTGACTTCAAATAATTTTTCTTTTTAAATTAATAAAAGCCTATCATGGTAATAAGCATGAACGTCAAACCATATGGGTCTAACTTCAATGAAAGTTAGTTTGTAGGTTAAGCGTAGCTTGCATGTGTTATTAAGTCAGGGTATTTTGGTCCGAAATTTAGACCAAAATTTCCTCCCTCGCCCTTAAACTATAACATTTTAAAAGCATTAAGAGGAGCACATTTTACTTTCACTCTACATCTCTACTTTAGTTCATCTTTGGCATTTCATTTTTAGTTTAAATGTCATTTTTCTTCTTTCATTTTGCTTTCATCATTCACAGCTTCCAAATTTGTAGCTTCCAGTTTTCATTCTTTGACTTTGTTTTCTGAAAGTGCTTAACTATTTTTTTTAACTTTCCATATTTTACAAATGTTTATTAGTTAAATTATATATTTGTATTTTTTTTTGTTATATTTATTTAGTTTACATGTATTCTTTTTTCTTATATTTATTTTGTTTACATTTACTTTTTTGTTATATTTATTTTGTTTGCATTAATTTTTTCATGATATATGTAATATCTAATATTTTGGCATTAGACTGAATGAAAGAGTTAATATTTTTATACTAAGTTAGACCCCCTGATCAAAGTGATGAGGAAAAAAAATAGAAGCCCAATTAAATAAGAGATATACTAAAAAGTTAAGTTTTAGGCCCAAAAGAGATAATAGTAATAGGTCTAGCAGTACAACAAGGGAAAATTAAAAGTTTAATATTTAGCAATACATTAAGAGAGTAAGATATTTTCCATTATTATATGATTAAATAAGTTTATCACATCAACTATAGTTGGTAAAACTGGTTAAAACGCTGATTATATGTAAACTGTAATGTCCCACATCGGGTAGGAAGACCCTGGGAACGGCCTATATAAGTGGGAGCGAAGCTCTCCCTACCAGCGAGGCCTTTTGAGGGAGGATCTCTAAATGGCGGATCTCCTCAAGAACAAAATCCCACCACGTGGGAAATGAGAGTACCACAGGTGCCGCAACGGGGACAATATTGCTAGGGGCTCTGTGTGGTGTTTGGTATCAGAGCCGGCCTGTTCGCATGTGCAACCCGAGAATGGGTTAGCCCCAAGGGGGTGGAATGTAATGTCCCACATCGGGTAGGAAGACCCTGGGAACGGCCCATATAAGTGGGAGCGAAGCTCTCCCCACCAGCGAGGCCTTTTGAGGGAGGATCCCTGAATGGCAGATCTCCTCAACAACAAAATCCCACCACGTGGGAAATGAGAGTACCAAGGGTGCCGCAATGGGGACAATATTGTTGGGGGCTCTGTGTGGTATTTGGTATCAGAGCCGACCTATTCGCATGTGCAACCCGAGAACAGGTTGGCCCCAAGGGGGTGGAATGTAATGTCCCACATCGGGTAGGAAGACCCTGGGAACGACCCATATAAGTGGGAGCGAAGCTCTCCCCACCAGCGAGGCCTTTTGAGGGAGGATCCCTGAATGGCGAATCTCCTCAAGGACGTTTTAGAATAACGAGTATTACAGGGTACTTTTCGTGATGACATATGTTGTTGCTAAAAGATTTTTTTAGTGGTGACAGTGACATATGTTGTTGTTAAAAGATTTTTTAGTGGTGACTTTCTAAATCACCCCTAAAAGTTCCTTAAGCAATGACCTATATCATTGCTAAAAGTATCCTTTTAATGGCAATAATGAGGATTACACTAGAAACCACTTTTTTATAATGACTTTTGGCATTCCTAAAAGTTCTTTTGTAGTGGCAATATTATTTGTTGTAGCTAAAATTGTATTTAGTAATAACAAAAGTCATCGGTAAAAGCTTTTTAAGAAAAAATTAATTTTTTTAAGTGACTTTATATTGGCGATTACAAATAAAAAAAATGCTTAAAGAAATTTTATACATTAACTAAGAGTCTACATACATAAACCTTAAACCGTAAACCCATAATATGGCGTTCCCATTACAAAAGTAATAAGCTTCATTATTGCTCTTTTCCAAGCCATTGTTCCTCGCTTGGTCCATCTTCCATAATTCTATCAAATTCTTCTTCATCCAACTCTTCCTGCTTAGGAAAGATTGGAAGATTGTGAGCTTTAGTTGGTTCATTCTTCATTGTTGGCCAAGGAAAGATTCTAACTCATATATGGCTTGGAGTATGAATATTCTAGGTACTATATTCAGCCTAATAAAAGCACATATGCACATCATCAATTAAAGGAAAGCTTCATGTTTACCAAAAACAAAAGCATTTAAATGAGTACTTAAAAAACCAATAATTGCATTTCTTGAAGTAGAGATTTCCATGTATGAAAATCTAACTTTGTGCAATTTCATTCAAGTTTTAAGGATAGAAGATATGAATATAGAAGTCTTAATTTTCAAACATTGACCAGTGAACTTTCAATAGTCCTATAGTAAAGATTTTATAATAAGATCCTATTCAACGACTATCAATGTTGAGTGAAATCCATGTAATACATCCAAACCCACAATTAGTGTTTAGGAATTTCAAAAGAATTAAATTAGGCATCATATATTATAAATTAGAAAGTAAATTGGATCGTGTAATATAAATTTTCACATTAACTTAAAATTTGACATTAGAAAATTTCATGATCAACTAAAACCTAAGCAACAATCCAACATTCGAATAATATAAACCAAATATCCACATTTCCAACTATAGAACAAAACAAAGGCATTACCTTAAGATAAAAGCAAACCAAATCCCATTTTGGATTTCACAAAAATAATCCTCAAATAATTACTCTAAATGTCACTACTCTATTTTTTATCAAAATCTATCTTTCTACATTGAAAACTCAATCAAGTTTATGAACAATATACTTGTCTTAATATGGAAAGCAACTAATGAATGCACATGGAAGAGGGACAATATTTCATGTAAGAAACATGGTCATTCATTGTTGTGTTCAACTTCAAAGCAATCCTACTTTTCTCTCTTTTGATGCATCTTTTCTTCTTATCTTCTTCCCAAAATTACTTTTGTCCATAACCATCAAATGTGATATAGGATTAAGTTTTGAGGACTGTTCTATCTAATAAGTAGTTCTATTTTATATATAACACAACTAGGAAATTTGATGCAAGGAAACAGGCTACATGTTTATGTCCCGCTTAATTTGAGAATACAAGTTTTAGCTTTATATTTTATTATATTATTTTATTATATACATATATACATTATTGCATTTTTACCTTTAAACGAAAATTTGAAAAGTTTATTATAGTTTAACATAAAAATATCCTTCTTACTGAAAAAAGTTAAATAATAAAATGAAATGTGAATAGGCTAACTCGTGTTAGCTTGTTTATTAGAAGTATGAACTAGCCTATTTAACTATAAATTTATAATGGACAGATTTAGAGTTATTTGTAAGTTCATTTTCCAAATAAACGAGCCTAATCTAACTTGTTTATGTGTTAGTCTGTCATAAGTTGATTTATTTGATAATGCACTACAAAAGTATTTTACTTTTAGCATGAATGAACTCTCATTTTGACTCAAGTGTATGATTGGTACTTTAATTAAGAGCTATTTAAAGTATAAGAGTTCAAAGCCATCCAAAGTGTGATAATGCAAGTATCCATTTGAATGAGAATGCAATGTTATGTTTTACATTAAACAATCATTAAAATCTAATATAATACTTAACTGTGAAACTAATTGTAACACCTAGTTCTAATTAATGACTAACTGATAGATTAAATAAAGAAATTTGGTTGATTTATTGTAAGAATAATCTTAATGATCCCAAATAATGCAAACCGATTAAAAAATTTTATTATAACTAAGTTACTAAGCCTAATGCCCATCACACGAGGATTGAGTACCTAAACTATTAGAGGAATAATAAACTTCCAAAATATCTCATTAAAACCTTAAGACATTAGCCTAAAACCCTAGAAACCCTAGATTGATACCTAATCAAAACCAAACTCAAAACACTCACAATGCCCTTTAAAAACCAACAAACATATGTAGCACCATGCCTCATATAAGGGCAATTAGAGTACAAAAGAATTTTGTGGCACTATGACTTTAAAAGGCCATGATGTTGCATGTTTACCTCTAGTTGCGCATCACAAAGGCCACGTCATGGTGTCACAACATTTGATGCAAAATCTTGGTGAAATACCTACACAACACCATGCTTAAAGGCCATGTCATGATGTCACAATATCTAATGCAAAATCCTGGTGAAATAGCTACACAACACGATGGCATCATAGCCTTTATTCAAATGGTGCCATGGTGCCAAAAGGCCATATTGTAGCACTGCAGGGATAGAAAGCACCAATAATAAATTTCTTGCTATAATCTAAACCCTACACAACCATACACCTTGCAGCACCGCTGGGATAGAAAGCACTATACGCATTGCTTCTAGCTTATGCAAATGAGTATGGGACCTCCCCAAAGGCTCTAGATATAGTCCTTAATTATGTAGAAATTTAAGACATGGCAATCTAACCCTTGAAACTAGCTCCAAATGGCATATTTTGAAGGAAAAGTAGAAAATAAATCTATGACATCACAATAAAATTTTGATAGCAAGAATGCATAATTGGACCAACCACCTACATACTCAAATTCACCAAATATATGACCACTTAACCACAAACCAAACCTTACAAGCTTCAAATGCTAAAAAAAGTAGTACCAATCCTTAAGACCACTAAACATCTACAAACTCAAGATTTGACTATGTGACTCCTTTGCACCTACAACTCATAACCAATATCTATTATATCAAAACCCCCAAATCAACATTAAACCAATCCTAAGTAATTATAAATGACCAATCAAATAATGATCAACACCATACAATGCCATCAAGTTTGAAGAGTCAATCATGCATATAGTCCAACATAAAACATAAGCTAACCCAAAGTAAATCATAATTACATGTGATATCCCTTTACAAAATAAGTTGGTATCATCTAAAATCCTATATATCATCTTCATATGTACAAGTTGTAATTTAGTTACAATTTATCAAAATATTTGAACAAAATTCCCAAAATTTAGCCTAGCCTAACTAGTCAATTCTCTAGTTGCTTATCCTTGTCGAAGTCTGAATTTCACCTATAAAATGTTAGCCCATGATTAGGGTGAGATATAAAATCTCAATAACTCAAGGCAATTTTCAACCATATTCATATGGGCAAATAAGTATAAAGCTACAAATGAAAAAATCATCATTTATTATGCTATATTTAACAAATTAAAAGTGGCAAGTTTAACAACAACATATCATAGTCATTGGCCAATAACTTAAACAATAGGTAAGACATGCCCGTAAGCCCATAACATCCCACAAGAAGCTAGAACACACATACGAGGTCCATGATAAAATATTCACAAGTGGTCAAACTCAATTATAGCATCACATAAAACACAATCATGCACATATAAGCGATAAACATGGTTCCACAACAAATATGAATAGAATTAAACCCCAGTTATCTCAAGCAATATTTTTCACTTCTAAATTAGCCATTAATAGCCACTAAGTAGAAACATAAGCCTATATCCACCACATACAACTAACACATATTCATTAATCTGAAGAGACCCACACTTTAAATTAATCAACACCCAACAAATCACTTAATTTCAATTTACCCAAGCTCTCAAGAGTCACAAAGCCCCAATTTGAGCTTAAGAATCCAAGCCAACCTAATAGGTCACCACCACCTTTTGAATTTTCGCACAAACACATGGCCATACATGAAAATCAACCTTAAAGATGGAATTTAGGTAGAATAACATTCAAATTGAGGGAATTTACTTACCTAATGGATGTTTAAGCTTTTTCTTCCATTTATTCACCAAAATTCCACTAAAAATCTTGAATTTTTCAACCTACAATTTCACAAACTACCACCACATCAAGAGTTGTTCGATTCAAATAAAAAAGAAGAAGGAAAGGAATATTTTTCTCTTTACTCACTTAAGCCAAATCTCGCATCTTCCCTTTATATCGAAGCTCTAAAATTTATAAACCCTAACTCTCCTCCTTTCTACATTTTTTTCTCTTCTTCTAACGTCTCTCCTCTCTTTTCTTATGCTAGCTGAAAAATGAGAGGATGCTAAGGTTTTAGTGGGTGTTTAAAGAGAAATGGATTATAGGTTGTGGATTTAGGTCATCTCGTCAAGGACTTGTGTTGATTTTTTAGTTGAGCCTCCTCTAGATTCCAGTTTTAAGCCTCTCTAATTGAGTTTAATTAAATCTTAAGGGTTAATAGATTCCAATTAACTTTCTTAGGGTCACATATTTAATTTTCACTTAATTAAAATAAATCCCTATGAATAAAAAATTATTTTTCCTAATAATTCACAATTTATTTATTTTTTCCCTTAGAAGTCCTTAATTTAATTATTTGTCCTTAATAATCCCTTTTTAAATTATTTCTCCTTTAACATTCATATTAGTTATTTCTAAGATGTTACACTAATATTTTGAAATAAGCTCTCCTTCTACCTCAACTCAGAAGACCATCTCTTTCCCTCCTAAATGTAATGGGCATGCTTTTACAAAGTCTCACTATGTTAATTAGTTTTTGTTTGTCTGGAGAAAAGGAAAAAGGTATATTACCTACAAAAAGTGGCTTTCAATTCTTCAAAGGCATCAAATTCACATGGGATGACATGGAATCTTCCCATAGAGTGGGCTATTTATGTATGAGATAATGCCAAATAAGTGATGCACTCTATAGCTTATCCTTTTATCCTAATAATGCATTATAGGCATATAAACCCCCTATGATTATTGGCCAAAACAAAACCCCAAGACTAGCATTACTAAAAAACAATACAACAATAAATAATTACAATTTAAAGCTTGTATGTTGTTCACCCAATTATTTCAAAGCTTATGTTAATTCACCTAATTAATTTAAAACTTATTCCTAGCACACAAAAAAGTCTTAAATCCCTATTCATGTAGTGAAATACATTTAGAAGTTTGAGCTCAACAATAAATAATTTCACAAGTTTGTCTATATTGTATACATGGGCATGTACTTAAAGAACTACAATCTGTGATGATGATGCATATAAGTTGACATATATGCCAAGTTCCTACAAATAAGGCATATAGGTTAATAGGAAGATGAAAAAATTTTAAATTCCAAATTTTCAAAAAAAAATTTAAAAAAAAAATTGTCATTCTCCGTTGTCTCTATCTACCAACAGTCATTGTCATCTTCGTCCACTGGCATTCTCTGTCTCCTGCTTTGTTTTCCATCATCCTTGTCCATCTTCTTCATCCACCCCCTTCTTCCTCATCATCTTCACCTCTGATAGCCTTTATCTTTGACGTCGTCCCACTCTCCATGTTTTCTCCACCCTTCTCTCATCACTCTATGCCATTCTCTCATCGTTTTGATCGTTGATTTTCTCTCTACCAACTAATGAGGGTAAGGAAGGGGTATATTGAGTGGGAATGAAATGTAGGTTTCTTACATTTCATTCCTAATCCAATAATCCAAAAAAAGTGAAAAAAGGAAATTAGCAATGACTTATGGTAGTTGCCAGTATATATTTTTTTAACAGTGAGCCCATATCGCCACAAAAAGTCAAAATTAGTGGCAAGAAAGAATGTCACAACTAAACCTCTTTTATTGACAATAAATAGTTGCAGCTAAAATTCTAGTAGAAAATAATACCACAAGAGTTAGTAGTGACATGTCACCATTAAAAACTTTTAATAATGACTTTTTGTTGACAAAAAATCCTTCTATGGCCAAAAAGCATTTTAATGGTGATATTTATTGTATTGCCAATAAAAGTTTTTAACAAAATGATAAATACTCTTTTAGTGATGAGTTTTAACAATTTTTTTTTAATAGTGAGGATCTTTTCTCTGGAAGGTTAGTCTTGCAAAATAGATACCATGTTTTGATACCAATTGTTAGTCTAGAAGTAATCCAAGAAGAGGAGTTGAATTAGATTTTAATAGTATTTTACCTTCTTTCAATAACGTTGATTCATTTGATCAATGTCAAGTTCTTAAAGAATGTGATTTTATTCTTTAACAAATTAAGATAAACAAAAAGTGAAGAGAGTAGGGATGAAAGAGAATCACACAACTAATTTATGATGGTTGGTACCAAAATATCCTACCTCCAATCCACAAGCATGTGGTAAAGGATTTTTATTAAGTGTAAGCAATCGCCAAGAATACAAGTAACCTTGCAAACATAAATGCAATACTCTTACTTTTATAACCTCTCCCAAGGTAACTTAGTAAGACTCAACTTACAGCTTTTATACTTTTCTACTCTCCACATGATTTCCCATTCCCTAGGCTTTTCCAAAATAATCTTTGAAAACTCTTAAGATTTTTCTACAAGATACCTTTGAACTTAGTCCACGATTTCTCTCAAAACACTTAGAAACTCAAAATAGATGAAGAATAAGGTTAAGCTCATAAACTTTATAAGGGTTCTCTCAAAATGTAAAGGCCAACTTACATAAAACAATTACACGTTAAAACATAATTAGAATATCTTCAAAACAAAATGATTAGTGTTCAATTTTCCCTTCTTTTGTTTGTTCTTCAAAAGGTCTTCAATATGTATCTTAACTTTCAATTTGGTGGCCATTGACAGCAATTTCCATAGATTACACAAATATGCTCACTAATTAGGAATCTATCTTGAATTCTCCATATCACTTAACAACAACTTTTTTCCATATCAAGTAGCCACTAAACAATTAGGTTGTTATTTCCATTTTTTTTTTTTGGTAGATATGAAATGGTCTTCATTAATGTGATGACATTTCTACATCTTTCAAATGACAAGTTTTCCATATACAAGTTCCTTAAAACATAGACTTGCCTAATTTGAATTGTTACATTAAAAACATAAAATAACTCATCAATATAAAGTTAAATGAGATATTATCATATAATTAACTTGACCTAAACAATTTGAAAACTTTTCTAAAATATTATTTTCATTAATGTGCAAAATATATTAATTCAAAAGCATACCATATCAGGTTTATAAGATTATTTCTATTTATACACATTATTCAAAAAGTTTTTTTTGTACAAAAACTTTGAAAACTTTCCTTATAACATATTCAACCTAATTAATGACGTGTTTGAAATCTTACCAAAATTAATATATTCAATATAAAATTTAAACATTGGTAATTCACTATTAAGTATGGTTAAGTCCATTAATATTGATCCAATATTTTCAACCTAATTAATCCATTTTCTAAAAACGGATGATTAAATATGTCAAACATAATTCAAAACCAAATAGACCAAAACCTTTTATCCAATAATTAACAAGAACACTAAACATCCAAAACATATGAAACATCCAAAATAATTTGGCACAGTGATTCTTGGATTTTCTTCCTTTTGCAACTTGAGAAACCATAACTTGCGAGTGTTTTCCTCTGTTAAGTGTCACTAGCCTTTTAGTGCAAATCACCCATAAAATGCTTTAATAAATACATGAAAAATTACTAGAAACCTAAGTACATGTTCCTAAACAAAACCAAGCAAAAATTAGCTGTTGGACATCACTCAAACGAACTCAAGAATTCAACAAAGCAATGTAATTTTCAACATAAATTCAGCACTAGACATAATAGAGCAACATGCATTCAACGGTACATATCTCTTTCATCTGATATTGAAACAACATGAAACTAATTATTCTAAAAAATAGACATCAGCCATGGTCTCACACAAAATTTCAATAAAATGAATTCCCAACAAATTTTTAAAGGCAGAAAACAATCATGACTGTTCATATACAGTCAAGAAAGAAACTATCCGGATAGTCGAAGAATTTTTAGTGCTATAAGTGAATAATAAGAAGTTGGTTTGTTGGTAAAAATGAAATATGCGAAAGTTTATTTACGGCGTGTTCAGTATTTGTGGAAGGGAGGTTAAAAAAGAAAAAAGAGAAAGAAAGTTAAGAAAAATTATATTTTTATTTTTATAATCATTACTTAATGCTCTATAATAATTATTCAATCATTAAAAGCAAAAAAGTGTGTTGGGTAGTGGGAATTGGGGAAAAAAAGTGAGAGGGAAGATGGAAAGTGTAGAAAAATTTTAATTCTACCTCTATAATTATTATTTAATATTTTTTATTAATAATTATTCAATTATTAAAAATAAAAGTATTATAAGTATTATATATATATATATAATTATTTTCTTTTTCTCTTTTTTTTATCTTTAATTTTATTTCTACCAAATGAGTTTTAAAAAGTACCAAATGAGTTTTAAAAAGTATTAGAGATATTTTTTTTTATAAATTTTTTTTTTAATCCCAATTTTTTATTGTATGCATTTTTTTGGTAGATAGTTTAATTAATTATACGTGACGTAAGTATTGTGTTTGCCAACTCCAAGGAAGCAGATCCTTTCCCGTATGCCATCTGCCATATTGTCTCCAATGCCAAATCTTAATCGTCCAACTGATCTAATGTTGCAGGAAGAGACATGTATGCATTCTCATCAAAACACACCGTTTCACTAATGCTTCAGCTGTTGCCAAGTGTCGACATATCCACCATAGATTTGCCACGCACTGTCTGACGAAACAAAAGTCAGCTTGTCATTTAAATTTTCTATTTTTTTCCCTCTGTTTTCTCTTCAATCTCACCGTCGTCCTTCGTTTTCCCTCCTTTCTTTTTCCTCCTGTGTCTGTCTTCTCATCCATTGTTGATTGTAGCCAAAGAGGTTGGGAAAGAGTTTGCAAATGCCACACTGTGCCTACTGGAGATTTGCTTCAAGTGTAAGATAGTAAATTCAATATGTCAAAAAAATTTTTGTAATGCTCAATGTTGTGGAGGAAAAATTGGTTTCTATTTTTCTTTAATCAAAAGGCAACACATATAAGATATAATATTAATTTTTCATATGTTAAATGCTATTGAGAGTGATGTTAATGAATTTTTCTATTTTGAACAAAATTTTTTATTCTTTTGCACTAACAAATTTTTTTAGAAAAATAATAACACCAAAAGTTTTTAACTATACCATCTTCATAGGCTTCCTAGAATTGCACTAGGTTCTTACGTCCTCTAATAACTCGCAATATCTTCACTTCTCTCCATACATTCTTTATAGCAATTGCTATTGTCATCTGGTAATTTATAATCCATTTCCATCAAAATAAAAAGACTAATCTACTGATCTAATAATCAAAAGCCAAAATGCACGAAAGATCATGATCATGATTCTATATGCTCACATATATTCCAGAACATATATTTGATTATATGCTCACATATATTCTGGAAAAGTCATGCCCACAAATGGTATTCTCACAAATCACAATAGAAACAAACCATGAGGGCAATGATTGTTAGTGTGAGGAACCAAATTTTTAATTTTAATATTGTATCTTATACTACTTCAATTACCTTAATTCACAAGAATATACAAAAGGAAAGGAAGAATTAAGAGACCTAAAACCAAAGATGCTTTTCAAAGCCGAGGCTGCATGTGCATCTGAGTGCTGTCTCAGTGCATTGGCATCTGTCTAATTATCTACCTTTCACTAAATCATTTGCGAAGAGAAAAGTTATAGGAACTCGGGACTGAGCTCCCAGATGGTGCGCAATCCTCATCCCCCTAAGGCTGCTTCGCTAATCTCGACAAAAGAGCAGGTAACTACATAAGGCAGCTTTCCCTACTCTATCTTCTCTACAATTTACTAGTACTTACTACTTACTCTTGCACAGAATAAAACTTCAGGAGTTTGCCTGATGGGAGTCGACCTTTTCTAAGGACTTTGCCAGGGTTGAACCCCCGGAATGAACATGATGAACATTTGCTAAACGGAGAATAAGTCCTTGGATTTTGGAATGACTTTGATGGCCACATCTTGCCCTATCAAGTTGCTTTTCTTTCCCTTGGTGAAGCAACTATACCCAAAATGGCCGCGACCCATCTTTTCCCCAGGTTTGTAATTACCAAGTGTATTTTTTCCTCCCTCAAATTACCTAGACGGCGTGAATTGGTTTGTTGCAACATCATTTGACATGTGGGAGATCTATGGTGGGTACAGCGACACTTGGCGGCGGCTAAAGCAAATGGTGCATTTTGATGAAAATGTATGTGTGTCTCTTACTGGAGCGTTAGATCAGTTAAACAGTAAAGATTTGACACTAGAGACACCACGGCAGACAGCATACGGGAGAGGATTTACTTCCCAACCAACCATTGTTAAATACTGATCGTTAGCAATATAGACAACGTATATCTATTAATTTCCAACCAACCATTATTAAATACCATTGTCAAATACTGACCATTAGCAATATAGATAACGTATATCTATTAATTTCCAACCAACCATTATTAAATATTGACGCTGCCTTCTAAACTAGTACCATCACATCACGTGTTATTGTTTGAAAAGTGTCACGAAAGAGACTGTCCCCTTCACGTAATTTTTTGCCAACGTGACCTTTATGACTGATCATAATTTCATATACAGTGACGTCTCGACAGTCGAAGAATTTTGAAAAAATTTGTGTTTAAGAATCATAAGATAAAAAAATTTATTTTTAAGAATTTATTATTTATTTATTACTAAATTCAATAATAATTATCTTAAAATAAAAAATAATAAATTTTTAAGAATAATTTTTTTAACAGTTTTTTAAAAGTAACTTTTTTTTAAAAGTCTTTAAGAATAATTTTTTTTTATTTTTAAATCTTTTATTATAATTCTCTCAAAAAATTTTGTGCTGTATAAATGAATAATAAGAAATGTGTAGGTAAAAAAGAAATATGCGAAAATTTAATTAGTTGTATACATTTCTTGACAGATATATATATATATATACACACACACACACGTTGTAGATAGTTTAATTAATTATATTTGATGGAAGTATTTTGTAGTTGCCATATGTAGAATTCAATCACCGAAGTTTACGGAGGCATAAATTAGCAACTGTCTATTACAACTAAGAATGACCATGCTTAGTTACATATTTTTTTAAGTTGTGGCACATCCATGATTATATATCTCAGGCTTTGAAAACACAAGCTGGCACTTGAATTATGTGTTTACTTATAGGAGAAAATTTATAGGACACTTGTTTATATTTGTGCTTCCAAATTTTATAATTAAAATATAATAAATGTAATATTTTTTAATTTTATATATATACTTTTTATAGGTAAGTGTATAATTTTTATTATTCAAGCATTATATAATTGGATGCTTTAAAAATTTTTATGTATATTATATTTTTTACTTGAAAAAAAAATAATAAAATATAAAAAACTACACTTTCTGCAATTATATAGAAGGTCTAAATTTGTTTTGTTTTTAATTTTTATAATTTTTATTAAAAAAATAAATGCATGATAAAAATAATCTTTTAACTATAAATTTAAACAAATGATAGATGAGATAAAAAAATAAAAAAAAATCTAAATCTAAATCTAATATAAGCCATCTAAATCACATGTTTAAGCAACACCAAACCAAAATGTAAAGGATCAAGGCACTGACTTTAGATAGCTTTAGCGAAACAGTTTCAAGCGAGAGCAACTCATCTTTTCTTGTAAATATCTTAATTGTTCCTTTGCTTTTGAGTATTTTTAGTCACTCGGCAGGTACTCTTTCTTGGCTCAAGCTTCGATTTTTCAACTGATGTTTTCCTTTACATTATTTACACTTTCCAACAACCCGTTATTAAACGGAGGGGGCCTTCACGTTTAAATATCTGCAAAATAAATATAGAAGTTGCCTTTTCATCGAGTTACCATCATTGGCTGTACCTGCTGTGATCACAATTATACGAGAGCGAAGGTTATAATTAAAAATATTTAATTTAAAAAATTTATTATTATTAAATTTAAAAAAATTTATTTAAAATTAATGATAATTTATTTTAAAATTTTTTAGAATAAATATTTTTAACTTTAAATTTTTAACTCCAATTCTCCCGATACAAAATCCAACCCAAGTAATTTTCCGCAACCGAAAAGGTTATTTTTGGGACTAAAGCACAAATATGAGGGAAGATTCTGCGATTATATTCGAATTATTTTTAATTTCGAATTTTCCTTCAGGCACCGTAAAGAATTCAATCAATTCTTTACGGCTTATAGCAATATAAAAAACATTTGTCTATTCCTCTTTTATAAACAGCCATACCTAGAAGCAGAAATCATCTCCCTCCCCTTTATTTTAGAATGACCATGCTTAGTTACGTACAAATAATTGCACCACTTCTCTGCTTCATTTTTATTTTCCATCGGAGAAGATGTTGCAGAAACCCCATCGTCACCGACTGGCCTATCTTAGGAATGTTGCCCCAACTTCTTTGCAATTTGTGGCACTTCCATGATTATTTATCTCAGGCTTTGAAAACACAAGCTGGTACTGGGATCTTCAAAGGACCTTGGTTTACCGGAATGAACTATGTGATAACCTGCGACCCCATGAACGTACACCACATTACGAGCAAGAATTTCAGCAACTATGAGAAGGGCCCTGAGTTTCGTGAGACTTTTGATGAAGTTCTTGGAGATGGGATTCTTAGTGCTGATTCAGAGACATGGAAGTACAACCGGAGACTGCTCCATTCATTGCTTAGAAACAAAAACTTCGAGGTGTTTGTTGAGAAAGTCGTTCAGAACAAGGTGGAAAATTGTTTGTTTCCTGTTCTTGATCATGTACAAAGAGAAGGGATCGAGGTGGATCTACAAGATGTCTTTAAACGGTTCATTTTCGACAATATGTGCTCCATAGTTTTAGGATATGATCCAGAATGCATTGCCATTGACTTTCCAGAAGTTGCATGTGCGAAGGCTTTTAGTGAAGCAGAAGAGTTAGTATTCTACAGACACACAGTGCCAAGAAGCTTCTGGAAGCTACAGAAATGGCTTCAAATTGGAGCAGAGAAGAAGATGGCAACTGCATGGAAAACATTTGACCAATTCCTATATGAAAGTATAGCATCAAAGAGAAAAAATCTTAGAAGCAAGTTCTTCAATAAAGATGAAACGGAGGAATTAGGACAATCTGACTTGCTGACAACTTTAATAAAAGAGGAAGAAGGAAAGCGAGGAGTGGATCTGGATGACAAGTTTCTGAGGGACACTGCTGTTAATCTTTTGAGTGCAGGGAAAGAAACCCTAACTTCAGCTCTGACTTGGTTTTTCTGGCTTGTTGCTACACATCCATCTAAGGAAGCTAAGATCCTCGAAGAGATCAAAGATAAGATTGTTGGCAAAGGGGGGAATCCAACCAATTTAGGTGTGGATGAGGTAAACAATTTAGTTTATCTCCATGGTGCTATATGTGAAGCTCTGCGGCTATTTCCTCCCTTACCTATTGATCGTAAGCAAGCCATCCAATCTGACATACTTCCCAGTGGCCATTCTATTGATCCCAAGACTACGATATTTTTGGCTTTCTATGCAATGGGGAGATTAGAAGACATATGGGGAAAGGATTGCTTGAAGTTCAAGCCTGAGCGATGGATCTCAGAGACAGAGTGCATTGTTCACGTACCATCTTACAAATTCGTTTTCGGTGCAGGACCCAGAAATTGCTTGGGTAAGAACTTATCCTTCAACCTGATGAAGATTGTGGCAACTGCTATTCTGTGGAATTATCATATCCAGGTGGTAGAACATCATCCTGTTTCCCCAGCCGTTACAATTGTGCTTATGATGAAACATGGTCTCAAAGTTAGTATAACGAAAAGAGCCTAATAATGAGTGCGGTATATAAATCTCATATGTATGTGTAGAATGTAATATGCAAGTTATCTGTTCTGTCATGCCTGTATTAGATCGATGAATGAATAATTAAATTGTACTAGGCGTTGGGGTTGCGAAAATTACTAATGACTACTGCCTTAATGACTAATTAATTACCATATATTGTCCTATAATCTGTTTCATATATATATATATATATGGTTTTAAGTATCTGTCAAGCAGAATGAAATTTTCATCTCTTCATACTATAGTAGTATGGCCCATAGCTTGAATAAGGACAAAAACGTTAAAAGAGAAATGTGGATACTTACGACTCAGCTCTAAAATTATTGTGACTAGTTTCTAGACGTGCAATGCCCCAGTTACACTAAACATAAGTGAATAAGTAAAATTCTTCTTTTATAACTTAAAGACTGATTGAAATTTTTTTTTAAAAAAATTCTTCAATTTTAAAGAGATTGAATATAGGTAAGAAAACTTGAATTAAGTGTCATTTCTCTCTTTAACTCCCTTTAATTTCACTATTTTTAAAGGTACTTCATATTTAGAATTAGCTCCAAATCTATCATACTTAATTTAAAATGCATTCTAAAAGTGAACTATATCTTTCAACGTGAACTCCATCTTATTTTGAAAGTTACTCCAAATTTAGCAATGTTAAAAAAAAATCGTATATATCTAATCTTTCTGCTTATCATATCGATTCACCCTTTCTCTAAATGTAATCTTTAATTGGTATCTATGTTGAAAACTTTTATCCTCCAAAACTATTTAATTCTCTCTTTAATTTCACTATTTTTAAATATACTCCAAATTTGGAGCTTGGAGTTCACTTTAAATTTGGAGTAAATACATTGAATTTTTCTGAAACATAAATTCAGAGTAAATTAATATTGCACTAAATCTCGATATATTTATTCTTTTTGCTTATTACACTTATTCACCCTCTCTAAGGATAATCTTCACTTGTAATCCTCAATTAGTATTTATGTTAGAAACTAAAACTACTTATTTTTAGCCTCCAAAACTATTTAACTCTCTTTAATTTGGCTATTTTTAAAAGCACTCAAAATATATCAATTTTTTTCTATTACAAATAAATTTGGAATAAACTAAAACTACTCTAAATCGGTTCTCATTTATTCCAAATTTATCTATGTTAAAAGGATTCATTATATTTGCTCTTCCTACTTATTACACTTGTTAGAAACCAAAACTACTTATTTTTAGCTTCCAAAAGTATTTAACTCTTTAATTTCGTTGTTTTTAAAGGTACTCCAAATCCAGAATTCATTCCAGATCTATCATACTTCTTTTGGAGTACACTCCAAGAGTGAACTCCATCTTATTTTGGAGACTACTCCAAACCTATTTTAGTTTACTTCAAATGTGTGTTAATTTGCTAAACACCCAAAACCATGAGTTAGCCAAAAATATTATAGAGGAGGTTAGTTGTCCACGACTCCATAACCACTGGAAAATGTTAGTTCTCAAACTTAAAAAGAGGAGTTTCAATATTCTTCACACACACAAACACTCCAGCTTCACATTGCTATAAAACAATATTAGAGGATCATATATAAATTTAAATATCCAATGTAGTTCATTCCTGAGTTTTGAAACCTAAAAACAGGACAATATAAGCATCCATACTATTAATGACGCTATTGTTTCAAATTAAAATGAGAAGAGGGTGATAAAGAAGATTAACATTTCTCTCTTAACTATTTTCATATAGTTTATTATTGAGCAACGTCCCTCCAATTTTCCTGAATTTTCACGAATTTTTCCTCTATTTTACAAAACATATACACAATCCTCCTTTTCTGTTTTCATAACTTATGTATATCTCCTCTAAGCTTTTGGCAAATAAGTCAAGTCAATTCAAATACTTAATATTCATATAATATCGTAAATTCAGACTACTTAAATAGAAGAGATTAAGATCAGTGAACCATATACTAATTGCAATTATAGTTAAACTAATCAGTCTAAAGCAGTTTAAGATTTGAGAGAGTATATATCCCATTAGCTCACCCGAACATTTCTGATAAAAGTTACCTCAGAGGAGCACCTAATTTGTCACTTTAGGAATGCTGCTCAGAACAATTACAACAGCTAATCTACTACCTTCTACATCTTTTACCTTCAGTTGTGGAAACTTTTGGAAATAAAATGGGCCATATGCATTAAGCTCTTCCTTCTGCATATACGCATGCAACAGGCTAAAAATTATTTATACTTTTCAAAATCCAATGCAACAAATTTATTTTAATTAAATATTTGGGTAATTCATGAACTGCCGAGCTCAAGTAGTTAACACCCTTCCCCTTTTATATGAATAAAATGTCATTCTCCAGATATTTTGGCAACTATGTGGAGGCACATAAGTTCAATACGTGTTAGAGAACCAAAACCATTAAAGGGGTTTTTGGTACATACAAAATCAATGTCATCTAGTTTCTTGTCTAGTTAGGGTGACTCTTTAAAATGTTAGCACCTCACACACAATATGACAACTATATATGCGAAAAAGATTACAGGAGAAAAAAAAAATTAAAAAAAACTTACACATAGATGATTATCGAAGATGTAGCAAGCACGGTAAGAGTAGCCATTGGTCTTTGCCATGTGAAGATTTCTTCAAACCAAGGGACTACATGTTTAAGTGGCTTTAGTAGCTCCTATAAATAAATTCCAAGCAAACAATGATTAAGTCTCAATTCCAAACACAAGTCATGGTTTCTCTCCAGTTTAGAAAAAACCTATAATTTGATTTTCATTAAAAGCAGGATGAATTAAAAGCTTCTTAAAACACTTGTTCAGCCAAACTTTAGAGTTTAAAAACTACAATTCTTTTCATCCAAAATGTTGATCTTAAACTCCTCCACTTTCCCCAGGAATTTTTTTTTAATAAAGGAAATTCTATAATAGTTCATACTTTCTGATATAAGTAAACTACTCAATTTTATACAAGCGACATGTATCACATTGGTCATTGCTCACAATTGATCATGAATTGAGGTAAAATGTGATCCTCCTTATATAAGTTAATTGCTTATCGTTAGAACCGTAACTCTGTCAGTGATTCCTTCCTCTTGTAATTCTTCAGTGGTAGCTTTAGCAATAAGAATTTCCAAAATCAATTTAGAAGCTTCGTTGAATGAATATTGAATGGATCCCTGAAAACCAATTTCCTATGAACATGAAATTCACTCTCACAAGAGTCCCTAAATTGATTTGGGGGTTTCAATATCATTAAAATCATATATGCTGGTTAGTAAATTGACAGTTAAGTTTGCCCCTACTTCATCATCAACCAATCTATCCAGTTCTCTTCCTAGCTGACTTCAAATAATTTTATGTTAAATGTTTTTTATTAGAAAAATAGAAATTCGTGTTCTGTTTCTTCAATTAATAAGGAATAAATCATTCATTTGCACAAGAACTTGAAACAAAGGTTAACCAACTTGAATCATGGAATGCAATATCACTATTCCAGTATTAATATCTTTGAAGTGAGAAGGACAAACAATGATAAAACCTAAGACTGAGTTTTCGTTTTTCTTATCCAAAAAAGCCTAATGAAAGAGGGACTCTTAAATTTCTCTTGATCCTTAATCCTAGTATCCTACAAGTTTAGCAGTACACTTTGTTCCTTTGAATTTCTTTTCCTTTCAAATAATTTTTCAATGCCTTCATCATTTTTGAACCGCCATTCAATTTTTTATTATTGGTTTCATATTGTCAATTTTAAGGTCAAAGGTATTTGTTTCATTTTTGTGACACAACATCAACGCCACTGTAGTGCTGCAAGTGAGGAGGACAAACAATGATATAATGTCAAGTATTAGTGCATGTGACTTGCTTGCTTGAAAAGTCATAATCATGTTATAGATACTTTAATCTCTCAGGATTCAAATTCTTGATACAAAGTTATAGATGCTTTGATTTGTTAGGATTTAAATTCCTGTTGGAATATTTTTTAAAAAAAAAACTCTTCAAATTTGGTACAAAGTTATAGATATTTTGACCTGTCACCATCCAAATTCTTAGCCAGTATACCATAAATTAAAGTTTATGGGCAAAAATCTATAATAAAGATTTATTAATTGACAACCTATGAGAAAACAAAGAAAAACAAAAATTGTACAGCTTTTGTTTTAAATGATTGCAAACACTAAATTCTTACTCTTAGTATATCTTGCGAGATTTTGCTGACTCTTTAATAGAGAATAAAAAGAGACTAGGAAAGATATTATTAGTTATTTGTAAAATAGAAATAAATATAAATATAGAAAATAATATTTTATTAAGATTATAATTAGGAACTAATATTTAAATTATTTTGTTTTGTTTTATTTGAAATAGCATTAGTTATTAGCTTAGATATCTCTTTTTGTTAGGCTTTAATAATTATCTTTTATTAAGATTAAACAATTATTTTTTATTAGAATTAGGATTTGATATTATTATCTTTTATTATTAAAAGTTGTCTTTCATTAGAATTAGAATTAAGAGTTTTTTATATAACCATTAGCAATTGTACTTAGTAGAACCTAACCTTGAATAAGAAGTATTTTTCAGAATTCTCCCCCCTATTTTTCTAATATCTTCCCCTTTTCTTCTATATCTCTCTCTTTTCTTCTTCTATCTTCTCCCTCTTCCTCCTTTGTCCTAGATCACTCTTCCTATTGAAAAAAAGGTTATTAAATGGCCCATAGCCACGAATGCTTCAGAGAAAATATTACAGTTATAATTAGCTAAATCATTTCTCAAATTCTTACAGTAGTCGCCAAATGCTATCAAATAGAACCAAAAGTGGCTCTACTTGTTTAGCATATTAGACATAATAGTTTTTGGTAAATAATTTATAACCTACCCTTTTTTCACATACATATATATGTGATACACAACTCCTGTTTAAAATATAATATTATCCAACTCAACAACATCATTGAAAAAATTACTATATCACATATAGACTCTATCTCATTAGTTTATTATATTAGGCTGTTGATATGAGCAAGAGAGACACTGATTCTAGAAGATAAGCTAACCAAAGACCATAAAGACATCAATTATAAGTTGTACCTGGGGTTAAAAAACATATCAACAGCTTATTACAAATGATGAAGGAAAACATAATTTGGGGTTTTACATGTAGTGTGAAGAAGGCCAACACCCTGAAATGAAGTGAAACAAAAAGAAAGATAAGGGATACATATGAATGAATGCATTGATAAAAGAGAATTTATTTTGTAAATTTGAATAGCAGTAGGATATAATCATTCTATTCAATCATCTCCTTTTTATAAGTATAGAGTACATTCTTACCTACTTAGTCAATGCACTCAATCCAAATTTAGAAACCTTCAAATTTCCATAAGCATCAAGCAGAAGATTTTCAGGCTATAAAATAAAAGAAAACAAAAATTCATTTGAAACTTAAAAAAAGGTCATATGCTAACGAAGTATTGTGAACACTATATTTTGTCTAGACATATTTCAAAATAATAATAAAATTAGACTAACAAAAAACCAAAAAGAAGTAAAAAAAAATCAAGAGAATCAAAAATAGAAAAATCGTGAAATAATAAAAAATTATATTTTTCAAAAAATAAGAAAACCAAAAATAAAAAAAAAATCACGAAAGAATCAAAAGTTACATTTTCCAAAAAAAAATAAAGAATCAAAACCCAAAATTTTTCAAAACAAGAAAAAAAGAAGAGAAGAAAAGAAAATTGATAAAAAAATCAAATGATAAAATATACATAAGAAAAAAAAAAGAAGAAAAAATAAAAAAAAATGCCATGAAAAAATGAAACTAATTTTTAAAAAAAAAAAGAGAAGGAAAAAAGAGAAGAAGAAGAAAAAGTACTAAAAAAATGGTATCTATTTTTCTTTCAAATTTCAAAGCCCATTGTGTTAAGCCCATAAAACCCACCAGCCCAAAATAGCCCAACAAAAAAAACAATAACCTAATACCAAAAAAGAAGAGAAGGAAAAAAATAAAAAAAAAACAAAAAAAAACAAGAAAGGCCATAATCTGAAGTCTGCATCATTTTCAAACAAAAGTCCAATATGGAATGTAAAACCAGAAGCACATCTTTTTCCTCTGGCCCAAATTTCAAAACCCATGTACACTAAAAGTTGACCCACAAAAAAAACAAGAGAAAAAAAGTCCATACAACCGCAAGCCCACATAATGCAACTAGTTCAAACAAGTCCAAAAAAATCAGAAGCCCAAACAAAAAATTAAAAATATATATAACAAGATTTTGGGCCAAAGTTTGAAAAAGAAGCAGCAGGGCTTTTGGGCCAAATTCTAAGGTCCATAAAAAACGCTACCCAACTCAAAAAGGAAATGGTCCCTCTGATTCTCTCTGGCAGGAGCAGACGGGCGATCCGGATAGCAAGGTCTCTCTTACGCACGATGATACGGCAGAGAAGCGATGCAAACAGAAAGCAACTATACACGCACAAAAGAGAAAGGACAGGAGAGGACCACGCAGATGCAAAATGCACCACAGACACGTCAGACGCTACGCAAAGAGGAAAATAGCGACAGGAGAAAGGGAGAAAAGAGAAAGGGTGAAGAGAAGGGCCAAAATATTTAAGGGGCTCTAGTTCCATTTTCGATCGAGGGGATTCTGGGACAAACCGAGAGTAGGAAAAGAAGCCGTAAGGTCTTAGAAGAAAGGTAGGCAATGAAATCGAAGGCCATGAGATTCAATGAAGCTTCGAACAGATAAGGAAGGGAGGAAGAAGAGAGAGTCGAGATCCGAGTTCTCCTCATGCTTGGATTGAGACCGAGGGAAAGCAACAAAAATTAAGAGGTTTTACTTCTCAGAATTTTAGGCTGGAGAATTCGAGAGTGAGAGAGAGTGAGAGAGAGCGAGGGAGGATTTTTGGGATTCAGGAAGAGGATTTGAAAAGGAGAAACAAAGAGAAGGATTCAATTGGAGGTTTTTAGAGAATGAGAAGCTGGGAGAGAAAAAAACGAGAAAGAGGTTGTTCACCAAGAGAGAAAGGCTGAAAGGGATCTTGCTAAGGTAGTGGAGTGCTGAGAACAAAAATTTCAAAGGTTAAAGACCGAAGGATTCAGCAAAGCTACAGCAGAGGAAGAGGAGGAAGCCACTGCAATCAATTTCATAGGAGGATAGTTTAGCTAGTCAGGTAAATGATCTACTTAAAGTCATTTTGGTTGTTGCGATTACTCATTTTTTATGTTAGAGAACAGAACAATGTTTTAATTAATGTGTACTCCTGGTGATTTCTAATGTTGTTACCCTTCCATTCTTGGCTTGAATATATGAGTAGCTTTCTAGTTAAATGATAATATATCAAGTCGATTTGTTATATGTGTCTTAGTTTAGCATTTAGGTTTGAATATGAAATTTTGAATTAGTAGTGTGAGACCTGTAGTATGCCTTTTCTCTGTGTAAGTTCTGGTGAATCCTTGACTAATAGAATGAAACTTTTGCGTTAGCAGCATGTATATAATTTGGATTATATGTCAAATAAGTTGAACACAGTTCTAGTGGTAGTCAAATTTTTGTGCAAATGAGTCTTGTTTATGAAAATGAGGAATTTAATTCTAATGTTTGAATCTCAGATTGGGTTTTGTCTAAAAACTCTTTTATTACTTTGTACCATGAACCATAAGGATTAATGGTCAGGGAAGTCCTTTAATTTGTTTAGGCATGCAGGAAACTGTATTGGTAGAAATTAACTTCCTCATGGGAGTGTGATTTGAGACTTCTGGGAAATATATGATTCTTTATTAACATTGCTGCAAATATTTATTGATTGTGGAAATTAGTTTGATTCATATTGTGGGTTTTAGCTCCTGTCCCTACTTTACTTTAGTGTGTTAATGCTATGATAGAATGATGATTTCGCTTGCTGTCTCAATGTAAACTTTTGCATGATGTAGTTTCAGGAGGTTAATTATAAATGTTATACTGGCCATATTGCTATGAATACTCTATTGGTATATTGGTATGAGTTAGCCATCAATATGAGCTTAGTTTTAAGTCTAAATCCTCGGACAGACCCTGTGTTTGTTTTTATTGCTAGAATTTCATCATGAGAACCCTGTTATTTGTTTTTTTTTTTTTACTGGATAGATATTAGGAATCCCATTTAGGCATTGATTTCATGGATTTTGAGTAAACTAATTCTAAGGATGTTTATTTAAAAACCATAAGATTAATTTGCTTATTATGGTTTGATTGAGATCTAACACATTTCTTTTTCCTAGCTTATTGACATGGTGGGGAGCACCTTGAAACCATGCTAGAGTTGCGCCTAGGAACTTGCTCAAAAGAAGAGCACAACTTGACAGCATCAATTGAAAACACTTAATGGGTAGTAGCCTACAAATTGGTGAAGTAAGGAGAGGGAAGCTACACAGGGGGCTTACATAATGGCAAGACAAGATATTCCATTTTTAATTTGGACACCTTGAGTAAGATGTAATATGTTATTAGAATATTACGATTCTTGGATGTACACAGGAGCACACAACCACACGATTGTTTGTATGGTTGCAAATATCTTATTTACTTTATTTATTTATTTAGAATTGTCGCGTGAGATTTTATATCCCCTCACATACATAAAAACTAAACCTAAAGGTTATGTGGGGCAACATAGCCTCCTTGATATCTATTGGGTCTCAAAGTTTCGTTTTAATAAGTTTTGGACTTTAACAATCCACATCAAATTAAATTTCTTTAGAGAAAAATTTTCAAAAAAAGAGAAAACCAAGAAAAAAGGATAAAAAAAGAATAAATAAATAAACTTTTCAAATCCAAAAATTAATTCTGAGAAACTAAGTTTTTATAACTTTCTATTTTAAAAAAAATTATAAGAAAAAACTAATTAAATTCCTTCTTTTTTTGGTAAGCTTTAGAGCTTTTCTCCATCTTTCATTTAATAAAATTAAAAATTAAAATGTGCTTTCATAAAAATTTAAAAAAAGGTGTTTCAAAACAAAAAAAAATAAAAAGCAAAGTATAAAAAAATATCAAAAAAATATAAAAAATATCGATAACACAAAATCAATTAAAAATTCATACAAAAAAAAAAGAAGTAAAACAAAAAGAAAACAAAAACAAAAAAATAAGACATCAATTATTGAAAAAACAAAAAAGAAAAAGAGAAAGGAAAAAACAAAAGTCAAAATAGAAACAAAGAAAGTCAAAGAATGAAATAAAAATCAAAATTCAAAAAAAAAATTGAGAATGTCAAAAATCAGAATCAAATCAAACAAAAAATTTTTAAAATTAAGAAAAAAAAGAAAAGAAAAGAGAAAGCTTTTTATCATCACACAAAAATCATTAAAGTCATTAACAAAAAGCAAAACAAAACAAAATAAAACCAAACAAAAAAGAAGAAAAAAAGAAAAAGAAGAAAAATGATTGAAAAAAAAAACGAAAGAAAACCTAAAAAGGCAAAAAAAGACAAAGAAGTAAAATTAATTCCACCTTTAGCAAATTAAGACACCTCATCCAATTCTAATTCGTTTTATTTACCAAAGGAAAAAATAATTTTTATTTTCTTTGTTTTTTCACCAAAAACCAAAAAAAAAACACGCCACTAAAATCCAAAAAAATATTATTAAAAAAATTAAAAATAAAAACAAAAGGAAAAATAAAAAAGACATATTTGGAAAATTTCTTTTACTTAAGTCAAAATGTCATTTCAAGAATCAAAATCAAAATTTCAAAAAAAAAGAAAAGAGCGAAAAAGAAGAGAAGATAGTAAAATTAATTTTGCCTTTTGAAAATTAAAACATATTAATTAATTTCAAAGTTGTTTTATTTACGAAAGATAAAGTTATTTTTTGATTAAATAAAAAAAATAAAACAAAAAATATTAAAAAGGTAAAAAGAAGAAAAACAAACAAAAAACAAAAATAAAAACGAAAGCGAAAACAAAAATAAAAACAAAAACAAAACACTAATCAGAAGATAGTTTTCAACCGTTTGAATTACATGGATTTTGATTCTTTTCAAAGGGTACATAGGTCTTAGACTCTCATCCTAAGTCAAGTAAATAAAACGTTTTCTTCCTTTTATTTTGCTCCTAATTTTATTTCTTAAATTTCTTTTTTGGTTGTACTTTTAATTTTATTTCCCTAAATTCTTTCTTTTTTATTTTGCATAAGATTTGTTAAGAAGAATTAAAATAAAATAGATGACATATTAATTCTGTATAACTAACTTAGGGTAACCGTTCTTAGTAACTAGTGTTGTGGGATACCTAACACTTTTTTTATTTACAATCGATTCCTGAACCTATATCTAGTTTACAAACTATTTTTTTTTTCTTATAAAAAGGTTTTTCCAAATTTTTACCTTTTAAAAATTAAAATTTTAGTGGAAACTCTACTATTAATTTTAATTTTTGTTTTCGTTTTAACGAAAATTAGAATCGAAATTTTTCTTTTCTGATGCCACGCGATTGTATTTTTAGATGTAACAGTATGGCGACTCCACTAGGGATAGTTTAAGAATCAAGCCCAATTTTAAGTTAATTGTGGAAGATATTATGGCTTTCTTTTTATTTTGATTCTCCTTTTATTTGTTGTTTGCCTCATATGATTAGGGTAGATAACATGTCATTCACATGCTTGCTTCATCTGTTTTATTTCGTTGATTGTATATATAATATGTGTTAGGATTAGATAACATGAGGAATAAAATCTTAGGGTAGATGACTATATTTGTATATATATTTTTCTTCTTTTACTTATATCTGTATATATTTCTCTGCCTTTTGTTATGCTAATCTGCCTAGCAGATGAGGGTTGGGTAGTTTATAGGATGAAAAAGTAAATACTCTCCTCACACATGTCATCGAGACACAACTACCTCATACACATTATGGGCCTTATACCCAATTCTTAGTACCTTCTAAGTTGTAAATGTTTATATTGATTTTCCTGTGAAGTCTTGTGTTTCTTGAGGCTATCATGAATATCTCATCTAAATTGTACCTTGTTATATGGGTTTGACCTGTGCAGAATCTTTTTTCTCTCAAGGTAAAATTTATATAATGAGATTCTCATCTCATAGTGGAGGCAATTTAAGGACCAATGGTTTTAGGAGTCATAGACTTACCTTAAAAAATGCACCAATAGTCAAGCTTTAAATGCCTCCTAAATAATTAGAGCCAGACCCTTGCAAACCTATGATCTTAACGTAGGGTTTACCCATAATAAGACAAAGGAGACTATTTTTAATTGTTTGCCCATCACATTCATGTATTCAATAAAACCTATAAGAACAGTGACACATCGTCACTGTTTACTGGAGTAGCTAATGAGATGTCATTGCACAGTCAGACATACGTTAACTATGACAGAAGTATGAGTTAACTAAACTAACCCTTGTCTAATGGGTTTTCAACCTCGAAGAGTCCATAATCGCATTCATCATAATTCCTTGAAAGAAAAACCTTTAGCATGCATTTATACACATGCATATAAAAAAAAGAAAAAGAAGAGATAAAGAAATAAGATAAAATAATAAATAGTGCAAAAAATTTTTCCCTTTCTTTAAATTTCCATCCTACAAAATAATAAATTTCTTATAAAAAAGGAGTGCTTTCAAAATTTTAGGGAATCATAATATCCATAAATTTTGAAGCATCAATAATTGAGTATCATGTCTTGGTTAGATATTAGAATTATTTTTTAGGGTATCAATCGTGTAAAAAGGTATATTTCTCTCAATTTGATTGTCAACTACTTTTTCTCCAATGAAGCAATAAGTTTCTTGAGAAAAAGTACAAAGTCTTTCTCCTTTTCTCAAATCAAGACATTATTCTAAATGGTGTATGAGCAAGTAAGCAATACTAAACCCATCATATATCAATGGATCATTAAATTGGCTTGTTTTTATTAAATGTCATTGAAGCCAAAGTTCTGAGCATCAATTGTATAGGGACTATCCCTTCCTAAACTAAACAATAAGCCACAACTCTTAATGGCTTAATAGGCTCCCAGGGGAATGTGGGAGAATGTTAACTAATATTAATAATCCACTGATTAATTAGAAAAGTCAATCTTAGGTGACCTACACAAAGACAGCTAATTTTGGCACAATACCATATGTTTCATTTCAAAATGAACAAGGATCAAGTTGGCTATAAGAGTTGAATTGGTTAGGGGTTTAACTTGAATTACTCCAAAAGAATTGAAATTCTTTGTAAGTCAATTTTTGCCGACTTCATTTCTCATGGTGAAACAATAAGGTTCTAAAGAAAAGTGGAGGATCTGAAAACAACTATGCAAATTGCCAAAAGAAATGCAGATTAGTTAGACTTTCCCATAGACAGCATCCATGTAGAATTTAGCTTGTTCCCTTAGGATGATTTGTCAACTTTATTTATCCCTATGTACAATAAGCATATGCAAAAAATAAAGGTTCAAAGAAAAAAGAAAATGTTACATTAAGGGCAATACCAAGTGAAAAAGTTCTAATTTTACCCTCTAATAAGTTGTTATTTCTAGCTTATCTCATGGGCCAACGAATTCCTTGAAAGAAATAAAGGCTCTTATCCTAAAAGGCTTTTATGCTAAAATCAAAACACCCATCAGTTCATAAATCAAATAAGTAATAAAATTCTATCAATGCATTGTCATAAGATATTTCATGTTAAAAATCCTAAAATTTATAAAATATAAGATTCTTAGTCCTTTATAATGGAAAGATTAGCTTAATTTAAAAATTCAAATAAGAAGCTATACTTATAGATGGACAAGATGAGAAACTGAGGTACAAGTGTAAGAGGTAAAGGTGTGTCACTTGATTAGACAAAAGGAAGTTGTCAAAAGTCTTGATAAAGTTGCTTACTACTTTCTAACCTTTCATACCACCGTACCCTTCAGCTTATGACTATCGCCCACCACCATCCTTTCCACTTCAAAGAAATTTGAACCATCCATTTCAAAATTCATCAACACCTATCAAAGTTGACCATGCTAAGCACCACAAACCATCTTAATCAATATGCTTGTCATTTGCCTCAATTATGATACTAGCCATTTACCTAACTTTCACACAAATAGCTTTAACAAAAACAATATGCTTCTTTCACTAGTCTCTAACCTCTACACCCAAATGACATTGCCTAAAAATTGTGAACTTAATCCTAAGGCAATGGGACACTCCAAAAAAAAAGTTGCAACCTCTTCATGAACATGGTGTAGAAAGACATAAGAAATAAGATTTCATGAGGATTTCTTAGTAATTGAATTCTCAAAGAAATTGCTTGTCATATCATAATTAGTTAATTCTTGTTTGGTTAATATCCTTATATTTAGCTAAAGTCCAAGACTAATAGAAGTTGCTTTTTTTTATAAGACCTTATTTTATTTAACTTTTTCAATACAATAGTCATCTGATTTCATCTCACCCTTTATGCATCCTTCCATTTCACCAATCATGTTGACACACCTTCTTTCCTTACATGTTTTTCCTAAGTAACCAAAAACCCACAAAAATAATAATATTTGGAACTCCTTATAAAAAGATTCAATTGATGGAAAAAGGTTAAATTTGAAGCTAATTATATGCCCAAAATTCAATTAAAAAAAATCAAATAAAAAATATAAATGCATGTCCCACAAGTAAGTTATGCCTAGGATATGAGACATTCTTGGCCTTTCCAAACACGAGGAGTTACCCTTTGTCACCTTAATTGAGTTGGGAGTAATGTTTATTGTTTTCACCCATAATCACTGAACATTCAGAATTGGTAGTCCTTAACATATTTTTTATACGGATAATTCAAATATCAAGAAAGGGCCAAATTCTTTCAATTATCCAAACACTATTTAACCTTTACTAACCATTTTGAGTTTTAAAAATTCTTCAAATACCTAACATGAATTGAACCCAGGAAGCAATGAAAATTCTATATAAAGAAAAGTAATCTTGGCATTATAGTAGATTCCTCTAAAGTCAAATTTTTTTTTTTTTTAAAAAAAGAGAAACAGATATTCAAGAAATGTCATTGGCAGAAGACGGGAAAAGTCATAAAAAAAAAAAGAAAATCTTTGAAAGAAGAAGCTCCTATGAAATAAAATTTGAAAAAGCAAAAGTTTCTAAAAGGGAGCTCTACCTTAGCATGCAATTAAGGGGTAAAATCCTTAAAAAGAAATTTTAGATGATATAAGAAGTCAAAAAAAAAAAATCCTTCAAAGGAGAGTTGAGTTGAATAGAAAGGATCCTCTAAAAGGAAGGCTTGCTCCCAAAACTAAGATTACATAATCATTAAGGCAAAATTCTCATTGTGAACTCACATGAATGTTTAGGCGTTCACACCATTTTTTAAGCCACAATTTTAACCATCAAACCCCGTTACAACCTTGAGTCACCCTCTTTAGCTAAGTGAATTTTAAATATAGAATCTTGTTAAAGAAATAGGAGGAGACTAATAGGAGACTTGATAGGGGCATGTTAATTTTTGAGTTTGATATCTTTTATTTCATAAACCTATTTACCAAAACCACACTATAGGCATCAAAAGTTCTTATTGAGGTTTAGCTTGTTTGAAAAATAATGGGGTATATTTCCTTGAAAAGAATTATTAAAAAAACTAGAATAATTGAAATTAAGCAAAAAGTTTGATTCAAAACAAATTTTTCACTTATATCAATTATTTTTTTAGAAGGAGTTCAAATCTAAAAGTGAAACTTTTCTTTGTCCTCTCATATCCATTTTCTTGGCATTTTACTTCTTTATTGTTCAAAAGAGAATACTTTAAATCTAGAATTGGGGCATCTTCTTATTCTGTTACATTGTGTCTAGCCATTGTCTATTTTATTTCTCCACTCCCAAAACATTTTTACATGACCACATTCTTCATCAGCCCTTGTATCCCTCTAATGTTGAGGACCCTTTTCTTTCCTAAGCTCATATGTTTGTATCCTTTAATGCTTGACTGCATTGACATTATTAAATAAAGTGATGCAAGACCCACTAGGAACATACCCTAGAAAACCTTCAATAATTTGAAACTTTGCCTGGGATCGATTAGAAAACAAGAATGTTGGTCAAAGGAAAGACTCTAAGAGAACTTGTCTCTTAGAACCCTAGCCTCAAGACGCCATAAAGGAAGACCAATCCTTTGATAAGTCATGTGAACTCTCAGAGAATACAAAGAAGCAAAAGCCTCACAAAGTATTGAATAATACTTAAATTCATTCATGATCTAAAATAGAGTATAATAGGGAGCCTTTTATATACAAAGTTTCTAAAAGACTTAAAATCTTAATAAAAGTTGAACTCTAAAATCTGATTAGAATTATTTTGAATTATGCCTAAAATCAAGAAACAAGATTAGGATATTAATTTTAACTTAATCTCCTAGATAAGCTCCTTGACCAAGTCTAAAAAAATAATAAAATAATAAAAAACGAAATTCATAAAGAATCCTAGCCAAAACTAATTAGCTCCTTTAAATAGTCACATGGGATACTCATGCTTCATTAAAAATTACATGGTTGACACATGGTTTTTTATCTCTTGCAATTAGACTCCAATTGGGCCTTGACACTCCTCTTGTATGTGTATAAGTACATTGGGCCTTCAACATGTTGGATATTGACTCTAGTTGCTCCATGGACCTTCTTAGGATATTGGGCTTCCACTTGGACTTCTACTTTTACATCTTTAAAGAGATATTAACCAAATATAAATCTTGGGTTATAAACTTGGGCCGACGTCCAATATAGATATTATCTTGAGCTTTTTGAAATTTTTGGACATATTGCACAATTTGGACCACTTGAGCTCTTTGAAATTTTTGATGGATGAGGGTTTCTCGAACTTGTTGTGCTCCAATGGGCATGCCTACTGATATTGTATCATAAAGTAAGTGTGGATTTAACTTATTAATCTTTCAAGCATTAACGATAAAGAGTTGACAAGAAAAGATTGCCTTATCAAGTTAATAATCTAAGGTTGATGGCAAACAAATCACTTGGAGAAAAATCATTTAAAAATAAGCCAAAGCAAAAGCCTTGGATCTTCTTAGTTTAGGATACTCCTTTAGGGGCATTTTTGGTTAGCCAAAAGCCATTAATAAATTCTTTCACCCAAATAACAAAAGCCAAATTTGGTAGGATAATTAAAAGTTTAATTTTTCTCACCAAGGCAAGTGAAGAGCTAGTGTGAGAAATTTTTTCAAATACAAATGACCAAAAATCCTATATTTTGACAAATTTTGAACTTTTTCATGCATCATATGCTTGTATTAAATTTGTACATAAACAAAGCATATTTCCCTTTCAAGTCAAATTGATCAAATGAAAGAAAAACTAAAAAAAGAGGATAACATTCTTCCTCATCAATTCATTTTCCAAAAAGAAAGAGCCCAAAATTCAAAATCAGTTTAAGGGCATCCAAAAATAATATTCCTTCTCTTCTCTTCTCTTTTGAGGTGATTTTGTTTGCATAAGTAAGAAAAAAAAAAAGAAGGTTCAAAATTCAAAAATTAGTCTAAAGACATTCAGAAATAATGTCCCCTCTCTTCCTCTTTTCTTCAAGGGGATCTTGTTTGCATTAAAAAAAAAAGGGAGAGTTTCAAAACTCAAAATCAATTTAAAAATGTTTAAAGATAATGTCATAATTTTTTTCTCTGTTTAGAGTTAACTTCGCCTGCATAAATTGTGCATATTTCAGAAATAAAAATTTTTAAATTTTAAAAAAATAATTAAAAAAACACAAAACCTACATCCCATATGCATTATATATTGCCAGATTTGTATGGAAACAAAGAAAAATATACATTTTGCATTTCAAAAAAAAAATAGAACAACTTTATCTCATGTGCTTCACATATCATATACATGCATACCTTGCATTGAATCAAGCTTGCATTGGGCAAGCAAAAAAAAAAAAGGCATTTTCACGAAATGAAGCATTACATGTTTCATACATCTTACATTTGCATACGTTGCATAGACCTTGGGCCATATCGAGGCAACTAAAAGCAAAAACCATAAAAAATAAAAAATAAAAAAGTGTTGCATTTCGTAGAACAAAACATCTTCAATGATTCATGTATCCCATACTTGCATACATCACATAGACCATAGTTTACACTGGGACAAGAAAAAATATCTGTATTTTATGAAATAATGCATCACGTGCATACATAAACCTTAGTTCGTGTTAGGGCAAGTAAAAACAAAGAAAAATTTGCATTTCATGAAATAAAATTTCTCATATGATTCTTACATCCAACATATGCATACATTATGTGGGCTTCTAGGTTCATATTAGAGGCAAAGAAAAATCATAAATTATAACATCTCACATGCTTCATCCTTCCTATATCTGTATACATGGACCGTGATTTATACTGGAGCCAAACTAAGCTGCTAAGCTTGAAAGTGAAGCATTCTGCATGCATCATGCATTTTATATAAGTGCATACGTTGCATAAAATATAGGCAAATAAAAGAGTTTTTAAATTTTTTAAAAAAAAATTTGCATACAAATTAGCCCTTAAAAGTCATGTACAAACTAGACACCTTTCAAAGCCTTGCACAGATCGAGCACTCTTAAAACCCTGCACATGCCAGACACCTTTCAAAGCCCTGCACAGACTAAGTACCTTTCAAAACCCTACACAGATAAGGCACTTTTTAAAAGCCCTGCACAGATCATGCACCATTTTAAAGCCCTGCATAGACCAGACATCCTTAAAGCTCTACACAGACCAAACACCTTTTAAAGCCCTGCACAAATCAGGTACTAATAAAAGTCCTGCACCAGAATATACACTCAAAGTCCTGCACAAGAACAGACATCCAAAGTCATATATAAGAACAAGCACTTTTCTTAAGCTCCTACACAGAACAGACACCTCTTTAAGTCTTGCTATAGTAAACATTTCTTACCTTTTTATCTTTGATCATGTTTTGGCATTCCCAGGTAAGTTAGCTCACTTTGATCTGTTAGCTCCCCAGACAAAATACATGTTTTTATATTTACTTATTCTTAAGTTAAAGAAATCCAAAATTACATTTTTGATCTCCTCACTTAAAGAATAAGTAAAAAAAGGTAACCTATAAATACTGTATTTTGTTTGGGTCGCTTTTTCTTCTTATTTTTAGTCAAAAGGCAATTAAATCATCACAGACAAAATACGTATTCTTATATTTACTTGTTTTTTATGCAAAAACATTAAAAATTATATTCTCAATTTCTTTGCCTAAGAAACAAGTAAAGAGAGGTAACTATGAACATCGTATTTTGTCTTGACATACTTCAAAATAATAATAAAATAAGACTAACAAAAAATAAAAAAAAAAGTTAAAAAAAAAGAAAATCAAAAATAGAAAAATCATGAAAGAATAAAAATTATATTTTACAAAAGATGAGAAAATAAAAAAATATATCAAAGAATCAAAAGTTACATTTTCCAACACAAAAAATCAAAGAATCAAAACCTAAAATTTTTCAAAACAAAAAAAAGAGAAAGAAGAAAAGAAAATTGATAAAAAAAATCAAATGATAAAATATACATAAAAAAAAGAAGAAAAAAATGCCATGAAAAAATAAAACCAAATTAAAGAAAAAACAGAGAAGGAAAAAAATACTAAAAAATGGTATCTATTTTTTTTTCAAATTTCAAAACTCATTGTCTTAAGTCTATAGAACCCACCAGCCCAAAAATAGCTCAAAAAAAAAAAAAACAATAACCTAATACCAAAAAAGAAGAGAAGAAAAAAAATCAAAAGAAAAAAAACAAGAAAGACCCTAACTTAAAGTTTGCATCCTTTTCCTATACCTGAAACAAAAGCCCAATATGAAATGTAAAACTAGAAGCACATTTTCTTCCTCTAGCCTAAATTTCAAAGCCCATGTAAACTAAAAGTTGACCCACTAAAAAAAAAGAAAGAGAAAAAAAAGGCCTATACAACCCCAAGCCCATATAATACAACCAGTTTAATCAAGTCCAAAAAAATAATCAGAAGCCCAAATAAAAAAATTGTAAAAAAATACTCCCTCTGGTCTCATATATAAGAGACTGTTTTGAGATTTGATTTGGTCTTATATATAAGAAACAAACTACCATATTAATTATAGTATTCCAATTATATCTTTCATTAAATAAGTCATTCAAATTATGAGTAGTGGTGGTCATTAATTTTAAGGAAAAAGTGCACATATTAAATATGGGTATTTTTAAAAAATAATTTTTATTTGAGATAAGATTAATTACTTTTAACTAACTTTTTTAATTTTTGTAAATTAATTATTTATTTTTTATATATGAGACCAGAGGGAGTATATAATAAAATTTTGGGCCAAAGTCTGAAAAAGAAGCAACAGGGCTTTTGGGCCAAATTCTGAGGTCCATAAAAACCCTACCCAACTCAAAAAGGAAATGGTCCCTTTGATTCTCTCCGGCAGGAGCAGACGGTCCATCCAAACGAAGCGTTACGCACGATGATACGGCAAAGAAGCAACGCGAAAAGAAAGCAACTCTAATATGTGCACAAAAGAGAGAGGACAGGACAGGACCACACAGACGCAAAACGTACCACAAACGCATCAGAGGGTATGCACGCATAAGAGGAAACGAGGCAGAAGGGAGGAGAAAAACAGCGACAGGAGAAAGGGAGAAGGGAGAGAGGGCGAAGAGAAGGGCCAAAATATTTAAGGGGCTCTGGTTCCATTTTCGATCGGGGGGGGATTCTGGAACGAACCGAGAGTAGGAAAAGAAGCCGTGAGGTCTAGGGAGAAAGGGAGGTAATGAAATCGAAGGCCATGAGATTTGATGAAGTTTCGAACAGATAAGGAAGGGAGGAAGAAGATAGAGTCGAGGTTTGAGTTCTCTTCATGCCTGAATTGAGACCGAGGGAAAGCAACAGAAATTAAGAGGTTTCATTTCTCAGAATTTTAGGCTGGAGAATTCGGGAGTGAGAGAGAGCGAGGGAGGATTTTTGGGATTCAGGAAGAGGATTCGAAAAGGAGAAACAAAGAGAAGGATTCAACTGGAGGTTTTGAGAGAATGAGAAGTAGGGAGAGAAAAAAATGAGAAAGAGGTGGTTCAACGACAGAGAAAGGCTGAAAGGGATCTTGCTAAGGTAGTGGAGTGCTGAGAACAAAAATTTCAGAGGTTAAAGACCAAAGGATTCAGCAAAGCTACAGCAGAGGAAGAAGAGGAAGCCACTACAATCAATTTCATAGGAAGATAGTTTAGCTAGTCAGGTAAAATGATCTAAGTCATTTTGGTTGTTGCGATTACCCATTTTTTATGTTAGAGAACAGAACAATGTTTTAATTAATGTGTACTCCTGGTGATTTCTGATGTCGTTACCCGTCCATTCTTGGCTTGAATATATGAGTAGCTTTCTAGTTAAGTGATAATATATCAAGTGGATTTGCTATACGTGTCTTAGGGGTCTGTTTGGTAGAGGGATATTGTCTAATAAATTCTATTTGGTTTGAGGGGAGGGGACGAAGATTATAGATTGATTCAGGAAGGGAAAGGGGGGGGGGGGGGGGGGGGATTTAATTATATTTAAATAAATTTATTTTTATATATTTTTTTAAAAAAATTATGAATTTTAATTTTTTTTATTTTTAATTTCTAATAAAAATTTTTTTATTAAATGTTAATATATTAAAATATTAAAAAATTAAGAGACAAAAAGGTAAATTGAAATTAAAAAATTCTCTTCCCTTCTAAAATTCCCTAAGTGGAGAGGAGAAAAATTTGTCCTTCTTCCCTCTCCTTCTTTTTAATTTATTTTCAACCAAACATCTTATTTCATTTTTTTTTCTTCCAAAAACCTCCAACTAAACATACCTTTAATTTAATATTTAGGCTTGAATATGAAATTTTGAATTAGTAGTGTGAGACCTGTAGGATGCCCTTTCTCTGTGTAAGTTTTGGTGAATCCTTGACTAATATAATGAAATTTTTGCGTTAGCAGCATGTATATAATTTGGATTATATGTCAAATAAGTTGAACACAGTTCTAGTGGTAGTCAAATTTTTGTGCAAATGACTCTTGTCTATGAAAATGAGGAATGTAATTCTAACGTTTGAATCTCGAATTGGGTTTTGTCTAAAAACTCTTTTATTGCGTTTGTATCATGAGCCATAAGGATTAATGGTCAGGGAAGTCCTTTAATTTGTTTAGGCATGGAGGAAACTGTATTGGTAGAAATTAACTTCCTCTTGGGAGTGTGATTTGAGACTTTGGGGAAATATATGATTCTTTATTAACGTTGCTGCAAATATTTATTGATTGTGGAAATTAGTTTGATTCATATTGTGGGTTTTAGCTCTTGTCCCTGCTTTATTTTAGTGTGTCAATGCTATGATAAAATAATGATTTCGCTTGCTATCTCAATGTTAACTTTTGCATGATGTAGTTTCAGGAGGTTAATTATAAATGTTCCGACCATATTAGTATGAATATTGTATTGGTATGAGTTAGCCATCAATATGAGCTTAGTTTTGAGTCTAAATCCTGGGACAGGCCCTGTGTTTGTTTCTATTGCTAAAATTTCATCATGAAAACCCTATTATTTGTTTTTTATAATTGGATAGATATTAGGAATCCCACTTAGGCATTGATTTCATAGATTTCAAGTAAACTAATTTTAAGCATAGACATTATGTTTATTTAAAAACCATAAGATTAATTTGCTTATTATGGTTTGATTGAGATCTAACACATTTCTTTTTCCTGACTTGTTGACATGGAGGAGAGCATCTTGAAACCATGCTAGACTTGCGCCTAGGAACTTGCTCAAAAGAAGACGACAACTTGACAGCACCAATTGAAAACACTTAATGGCTAGTAGCCTACAAATTGGTGAAGTAAGGAGAGGGAAGCTGCACAAGGGACTTACATAATAGCAAGACAAGATACTTCATTTTTTATTTGGACACCTCCAGTAAGATGTAATATATTATTAGAATATTACGATTCTTGGATGTACATATTGGCACACAACCACAAGATCGTTTGTATGTATGATTGCAAATATCTTATTTACTTTGTTTTTATTTTATTTATCCTCTCAGACACAAACTAAACTTAAGGGTGGGGAAACAAAACTTTTTTGGTACCTATTGGGTCTCAGTTTCATTTTAATAAGTTTTGGACTTCAACGGTCCACATCAAATTAATTTTTTTTAAAGAAATTCAAAAAAAGAAAAAACCAAAAAAAATGGATTAAAAAAAAGAATAAATAAATAAACTTTTTAAATTCAAAGACTAATTCTGAGAGATTAAGTTTTTATAACTTCTCATTTCAAAAAAAAAATATAAGCAAAAGCTAATTAAAATTTTTTTTGTAAGTTTTAAAGCTTTTCTTCGTCTTTTATTTAATAAAATTTGAAATTAAAATATGCTTTATAAAAATAAAAAAAGTGTTTTAAAACCAAAAAAAAAGAATCAAAAATCAAAAAAAATAAAAAAAAATATAACAAAACAAAGTATAAAAAAATAAATATATAAAAAAAAAAGATTAATAACATAAAATCAATTAAAAATTAAAACCCAAAGAAAAAGAAGTAAAACAAAGAGAAAACAGAAACAAAATTAAAATAAAACAAAAATAATAATAAATCAATTATTAAAAAAACAAAAAAGGTAAAGAGAAAGGAAAAAACAAAAGTCAAAACAGAAACAAAGAATATCCAAGAATAAAATAAAATTAAAAAAAAAATTGAAAATGTCAAAAATTAGAATCAAATAAAACAAAAAAATTTTAAATTTCAAAAAAACAGAAAAGAGAAAGCTTTTTATCATCACAAAAAAGTCATTATAGTCATTAAGAAAAAACAAAACAAAATGAAATAAAATCAAACAAAAAAATAATTTAAAAAAAAGAATAAAAATTAAAAATGCAAAAAAAGTAAAGAAATAAAATTAATTCTATATTTAACAAATTAAGACACATCATCCAATTTTAAATTCGTTTTATTTATTAAAAAGAAAAGTAATTTTTATTTTCTCTATCTTTTTACCAAAAACCAAAAAAACATTCCAATAAAAACCCAAAAAATTATTATTAAAAAAAGTAAAAACAAAAACAAAAGAAAAAATAAAAAGGACATTTGAAAAAATTCTTTTACTTGAGTCAAAAAATGTCATTTCAAGAATTAAAATCAAAGTTCTAAAAAAAAGAGAAAAGAGAGAGAAAAAAAAGATAGATAATAAAATTAATTTTGCCTTTTGTAAATTAAAATATATCAATTAATTTTAAAATTGTTTTATTTGCAAAAGATGAAATTATTTTTTCATTAAAAAAATAAAAAACAAAATATTAAAAAAGGTAAAAAGAAGAAAAACACAAACAAACAAAAACAAAAACAAAAATGAAAGGAAAAACAAAAACAAAAATAAAAGGAAAAACAAAAACAAAACACTAATCAGAAGACAATTTTCAATCGTTTAAACTACGCAGACTTTGATCTATTCCAAAAGGTACATAAACTTTAAACTCTCATCCTATATCAAATATGCTTTTGTAAATAAAACATTTTCTTCCTTTTATTTTGCTCTTAATTTTATTTCTTAAATTTCTTTTCTTATTGTATTTTTAATTTTATTTCTCTAAATTTTTTTTTCTTATTTTGCATGTGATTTGTTAGAGAGAATTAAAATAAAATAAAAATCATATTAATTCTGTACAATTAATTTAAGATAACCGTTCTTAGTAACAGATGTTATGAAATACCTAATACCTTCTCCATTCATAATCAATTCACAAACCCGTATTTGGTTCGTATATCATTTTTGTTTTTCTTATAATTTTTTTTTAAATTTTACTTTTTAAAAATTAAAATTTTAGTGATAACTTTATTACTTTTAATTTTAGTTTCGATTTTCATTTTGATGAAAATTGGAATCACAATTATTTTTGAGTGTGACAAGTATTACAGTAAGAACTCATAATTAACACCATATATTGCTGTCACCTTTTAAGTCTCTATGATACACATCCTTGCTGTGACAATGAGCAACAACATCTACAAGTTGTCAAAGTAGCATCTAGATTCATTTTCAGAAAGCTTTCCCTGCTGAACCTACAGATCCAGAAAAGATGTAAACATAAACAAAAGAATACTCATGTAACAACTCAGTTGAAGAATAAAAACAAATTCAGTATGCCCATCAAAGTCAAGTGCTCTTACTAAAGCACATACTTTAGAAACTTCTCAACAAAGGTTGTAATTAAAATTTGCATGAAACTTCTTGATGCTTTTTTCTACTCCCTCGATCTCTTAGCCTGGCTGGCTCCCGAAGCTCCACCGGTCCATCTTCCTCTGCAACTCCAAAATACTAAAAGAAAATAGAAAAATGAAGGCCACCAGAAATAATCAAATAACAAAAGAGGTCTTCTTTGAAATTAACAAAATGAATAAATATTTTAGGGAGTTTAAATCTGATAGAATTCAGAACCGGCTGAGTTTCTGAGACTTACTCCTGTGTCTTCTCAGTATATGATGCAAGATTTTGCTGACTCTCCCTACCAAACAAAAGGTGATTAGAGGGCTCATGAATGATCCAAAGAAAATATTAAAAATCTTATCTAGACATAAAGTGAGCTCATCTTGAAATGTTTGAACACTAAGATGCCTCATCCATGTCAATGGCTTGCAACTTTTCATGCCATCAATGTAGCGACTTGAACATTTGAAATACAAATATGAATATAGTAGAAAAATTTCAGAAAAATTCACTCTCAGCCAAGAAAAAGCAGTAGTGACATAAGTATAACAAAAAGGGAAGAAGGGGGCGATTCAGACCTGGGGGAAGATGACTGAGAGCAGAAGGGCGAGTGGTGCTTGTGCAACGGTTACTATTGGGGGGCGAAATTGACAAAAGACTGAGAAAGACTGCGTTTATTTCATATCTGTGAAATAGATTGAGTACAAAAATTGAAGGTAGAGATTTGTTCCATTGAAAAAAGAAAAGGGGGTTGGATTTGTAGAAGTTCACAAACACTTCAGTTACTACTTACTAAATATCAAACTCATATGGAGCTCATTTGCAAAAAGGAGCCAAATTACAGCGACCGTTTTGGAATTAGTCCACCAGCTCACATCCTCCCTGTCATTTCGTTGCTCAGCACAAAGTGATTATCATAACAGGGGAAAAACATATTGGTAGAGAAATAAAATCATAAGTTTCGAAGATAAGAAGAAGAAAAACAGAGAGCCGTGACTGCAAAGGTTTGCCCACAATTTCTTACTCAAATCTTCCCCCCAAATTTGCGCCGGCGGCAGCTTGTGAACTTGCACGACTGGGAATTGGACGAAGCATCAAAAACAAATCTTCAATCGTAAGCAAAACAAAGAATCAGGCACTGTAAAGATTTTACTCATGAATGGCTTCTCACCGGTTTTCCTCGTGATCTCAGTTCAATTCGATTATGCGTTTCCATCTTACTGATCGTTGCTTCTTCTCTGCGGAAAAGAACACGACCACGAAGGACTAACAGAGAAAACAAACTCGAAAGATACTAACGAAAACAAAATAAGAAGAAAAAGTTACTGACCTTTGTTCTTCAGTTTCTGGCAGTGCCAGCAAAAAAACCTTCCAAGGACCGCCACACAAAGGTGAAGGGCCATGGCCGTAGAATCCCAATGCCGGCGACGTGAGCACCTTTGTTCTTTAGCTTCTGGTGGTGCCGACCAAGAAACCTTCCAAGGACCGCCACTCAAAGGTGGAGGGCCGTCGCCATATAATCTGAATGCCGACGACAAGAATAGAGGAACAGTAAAAAGAGGAACAAGGGAATCGGATGCAGATGAGAGATTTTTTTATTACCTATGCACGAAAGCCTTCACATGCCATGCCCCTATTTGGTAGATTGAACTGCTACAGCCAAGCCCTCTCATTACCTTGCAATTAATGCCACACTAGGAAAATTTAACTCTTAAACCATTTTTAGTTACTTAGAATGTAATTGAATTTAATTAATTATACGTGACGCAACTATTTATTTATGTTTGTTATCTTCAGAGATGGGCCCCGCATGGAATTCAGTGCATGTTTGGAAATGCAACTGTTTCTCTCAAAATTATGTTTCATGCGAAGCAAAATACCATTACTTTTACATTAACGTAATTTGTGTTTCTAAACATGCACTCAATCAATTGGCTTTTAGCAACGTAAAAAACAGATATCTATTGCTTTCCAACTAACCACTATTAAATACTGACCGTGCCTTCTCAACTCGTACTATCACATCAAGATCAAGTGTCATGAAAGAAGCAGTCCCCATGCGAACATTCTGCCAACGTGACCGTTCATGAGTGGTCATAATTTCACATGCAGTCATGAAAGAGACGTCTGGACACTGACAGTCAACGAATTTTTGGTGCTATATAAGTGAATAATAAGAAATTCATTTGTAGGTATAAAAGAAATATGCGAAAATTTAATTAGTTATATACATTTTTTGGCAGATAATTTTTTTTCATGTACATTGTAAATCGTTTAATTAATTATATTTGATGTAAGTATTTGTGGTCGCCATCTATAGAATTCAATCACCGAAGTTTTCAGCGGCATAAATTAGCAATTGTCTATTACAACTAACTGCGTGTTTGGCTGCGGGATGAAAAAGGTCAAAAAATAAAAAATTGGATGAAGTTTTATTTTTATTTTTTTAATTATTATTTAATATTATTTAATAATAATTATTCAATTATTAAAAATAAAAATAATATAAATATTTTTTATTTTTAAAATTATTTTTTATTTTTTATTTTTTATCTCTAACTTTTTGCACAACAAAGTTGCGGAGAGAATGACTATGCTTGGTTACATATTTTTGCAAGTTTTGGCGCATCCATTAATATGTATCTCAGGCTTTGAAAACGCAAGCTGGCCCCGGGGATCTTCAAAGGACCCTGGTTTACCAGAATGAATTGTGTGTTTACTAATAGGAGAAAATTTATAAGACACTTTTTTTTATTTGTGCTTGTAATATTTATAATTAAAATATAATAAATATATAATTTTTTAATAATAATATAATATATGTATAATTTTTAAAGATAAATTTATAATTTGTATAATTTACACATTACATAATTGCATGTTTTAAATTTTTTTATATATTTTATATTTTTATTAAAAAACATAATAATAAAAATATAAAGAATTACACTTAAATATAATTTTTATTTAAATATGCTATAATTATTTTCTTCTTGTTATAAAATGAGTAAGCCCATGACTCTAGATAAAAACATAGCACAAAAAATATTATGTGACTTGAGCTGTCTAAATTAAGTTTGGAAGGTTTAGATTTTGTTAATGTTTTTTTTTAGTTTTTTATATAGTAAAAAAATTTAACAAACAATCTAATTGTAAAAAAATGATCATTGAGATCAAACAAATTAAAAAGAAAAACAAACAATCTAAACCATCTAAATCTAATATAAACCATCTAAATCACGTTGTTTAAGCAACACGAAATCCAAAATGTAAAGGATCAGGGCGCTGACTTTAGATAGGTTTAGCAAAACAGTTTCAAGTGGGAGTAATTCATCTTTTCTTGTAAAAATCTTAATTATTCATTTGCTTTTGATTGTTATCAGTCACTCAGCAGGCACTCTTTCTTGGTTCAAGCTTCGATTTTTCAACTAATGTTTGCCCTTTACATGATTTACACTTTCCTACAACCCATTATTAGATCCACGGTGCCTTCACGTTTAAATATCTGCAAAGTAAATACTGAAGTCGCCTTTTCATCGAGTACCAACATTGGTTGTACCTGCTGTGAACACAATTATACAAAAGACCAAATTGGATTCGGATCCTCTCCCGTGGATGTATCCCGTGTTCTCTCCCGTACAAAACGTTAGCCATTGGATTCATCTCACGAAATAGAAAGAGTCACATTGCTCTTAACTCCAAAACGATGCGTTGGTTATTTTCGCATTATGTCAATTGTGTCTCCCCAATGAAGCCCTCTTGTCTCCTTCTCCTTCGTATCTTTCTGTGCACGCAAAAAGGCAATGGCGTCCAACAAGGCAGCGGTGTTCAGCAAAGCGGATGGGCTTCTTTATCCCTAAGTCATCTTCATTAGGCATGAGTGTCCCTCATCTTGTTATTCATCTTCTTCTGAGTTCAAGTGATTGATCTGTCCGTGGATTCACTTTTCATCGCCCATGAGTGTCCCTCATCCTAATTTGTCTTTTGATAAAAGTTAAAAAAAAAAAATTTCCCCCATAGCATGAGAAACTATAACAAGCTTTCTTACTATATAAACTACCAAAAATTTTTTATTTTACACTTGAAAAAATGGAACACAAGCATCAAACTCTGGTTTAGCAAAATTTTTATTTTGCCCCAAGTACTTCAACTGCAATTAACGTGAGGAAGATAACAACGGAGGAAGGAGAGAGAGAAGGGAAAACGGATGGATGAGAAAAACAAAGACTAAAATGGAGGGAACTCTCAGCATATTAGCCTCAAGGGAAAAACACATCGCTTTACATTTATTAGCATCCATTTCTTTCCCGTCGAAACGCACAGTTTTATATTAGTTAAATTGATGCATTTTAAACCGTGGGGCAAGCTCTCTCTTTTGGACCGTTAGATGCATTCCACGGTGAGGATCATCTACTGCAGACAACACAGGAGACATCGTGGGAGGAGATTTGAATCCGACCAAATTAAGTAATTTTCCATCAGGCTATTTTTGGGACTAGAGCACAAATATAGGAGGGAAGATTATGCGATTATATTTGAATTATTTTTAATTTCGATTTTTCTTCAGGCGCCGCATAGAATTCAATAAATTCTTTTCGGCTTACAGCAATATAAATGACATTTGTCTATTACTCTTTTATAAACAGCCATCCCTAGAAGTAAAATCATCTCCGTCTCCTTTAATTTAGAATGACCATGCTTAGTTACGTACAAATGATTGCACCACTTCTCTGCTTCATTTTTATCTTCCATCGGAGAAGATGTTGCAGAAACCCCATCTTCACTGACTGGCCTATCTTAGGAATGTTGCCCCAACTTCTTTGTAACTTGTGGCACTTCCATGATTATGTATCTCAGGCTTTGAAAACACAAGCTGGTACTGGGATCTTCAAGGGACCTTGGTTTACCGGAATGAACTATGTGGCAACCTGCGACCCCATGAACGTACACCACGTTACGAGCAAGAATTTTGGCAACTATGAGAAGGGCCCTGAGTTTCGTGACACTTTTGATGAAGTTTTTGGAGATGGGATTCTTAGTGCTGATTCAGATATATGGAAATACAACCGGACACTGCTCCATTCATTGCTTAGAAACAAAAACTTCGAGAATGCGTTGCCATTGACTTTCCAGAAGTTGCATGCGCGAAGGCTTTTAGTGAAGCAGAAGAGTTAGTATTCTACAGACACACAGTGCCAAGAAGCTTCTGGAAGCTACAGAAATGGCTTCAAATTGGAGCAGAGAAGAAGATGGCAAATGCATGGAAAACATTTGATCCATTCCTATATGAAAGTATAGCATCAAAGAGAAAAAATCTTAGAAGCAAGCTCTGCATTAAAGATGAAATGGAGGAATTAGGACAAGCTGACTTGCTGACAACTTTAATAAAAGAGGAAGAAGTAAAAGGGAGGAGTGGGTCTGGATGACAAGTTTCTGAGGGACACTGCGGCTAATCTTTTGAGTGCTGGGAATGAATCCCTAACTTCAGCTCTTACTTGGTTTTTCTGGCTTGTTGCCACACATCCATCCGAGGAAGCTAAGATCCTTGAAGAGATCAAAGATAAGATTGTTGGCAAAGGGGGAAATCCAACCAATTTAGGTGTGGATGAGGTAAACAAGTTAGTTTATCTCCATGGTGCTGTATGTGAAACTCTGCGGCTATTTCCTCCCATACCTATAGATTGTAAGCAAGCCATCCAATCAGACATACTTCCCAGTGGCCATGCTATTGAACCCAAGACTACGATATTAATGTTTTTCTATGCAATGGGGAGATTAGAAGACATATGGGGAAAAGATTGCTTGAAGTTCAAGCCTGAGCGATGGATCTCAGAGACAGGGCGCATTGTTCACGTACCATCTTACAAATTTGTTTTTGGTGCAGGTCCCAGAATTTGCTTGGGTAAGAACCTATCCTTCGATCTGATGAACATAGTGGCAACTGCTATTATGTGGAATTATCATATCCAGGTGGTAGAACATCATCCTGTTTCCCCAACCGTTACAATTGTGCTTATGATGAAACATGGTCTCAAAGTTAGTGTAACGAAAAGAGCCTAATAATATGAGTGTGGTATATAAATCTCATAGTACGTGTAGAATGTAGTATGCAAGTTATCTGTTCTGTCATGCATGTATTAGATCGATTAATGAATAATTAAAATGTACAAGGTGTTGGGGTTCCGAAAATTACAAATAGCTACTACCTTGATAACTAATTAATTATCCTATATAGTCCTATAATCTGTTGAGTTATATATGTATATATATATATATGGTTTTAAGAATGTCAAGCAGAATGAAATTTCCATCTTTTCATACGATAGTAGTACGGCCCATGGCTTGAATATGGACAAAAGCGTTAAAAGAGAAATGTGGACAGGCACGACTCAGCTCTAAAATTGTTGTGACTAGTTTTTAGACCTATGCAACCCACGAGTTACACTGAACATAAGTGAATACGTAAAATTTTTCTTTTGTAATTTAAAGAAATTGAACATAAGTTAGAGGAGTTAAACTAGGATAGTTTAATAGTGTCATTTACCTCCTTACCTCTCTTTAATGTCACTATTTTTAAAAAGTACATTGTAACTATTTTAATAAGTACTTCATATTTGGAATTAATTCCAAATCCAGCATATTTCATTTAAAATGCACTCCAAAAGTCAACTTTGTCTTCCAATATGAACTCTATCTTATCTTAAAAGCTACTCCAAAACTAACTATATTGAAAAGATTTCTTATATTTACGCTTTTTACTTATTATACTTATTTATCCCTCCTCTAAATATAATCTTTAATTGGTATATGTGTTGGAAACTTTTAGCTTCCAAAACTATTTAATTCTCTCTTTAATTTCACTGTTTTTAAAGATCATTTAAATTTGGAGTTTAGAGTTCACTCCAAATTTGGAGTAAATATAATGTACTTTTCTAACACAAATAAATTTAGAGTAAAATAAAACTTGACTAAATCTATCTTAATTTACTCCAAATTTATTTGTGTTAAAATGATTCATTATATTTACTCTTTTTGCTTATTATGCCTATTCACTCCTCTTAGGGGTAATCTTCAATTAGTGTCAATGTTAGAAACTAACATTACTTATTTTTATCCTCCAAAACTATTTAACTCTTTCTTTACCTTCGTTGTTTTCAAGGGGACTCCAAATATAATGAATTTTTCTAATAGAGATAAATTTGAAGTAAATTAAGATTTCTCTAATTCTATCCTAATTTACTCTAAATTTATTTATGTTAGAAAAATTCGTTATATTTGCTCTTTCTACTTATTACACTTAATATATGTGCTAGAAAGTAAAATAACTTATTTTTAGCTTCCAAACCTATTTAACCCTATTTAATTTTGTTGCTTTTAAGGGTACTCCAAATTTGGAATTCATTCTGCACACACTGCTATAAAAATGTTAAGGAGCTTGTTGGTTGTTCATAGCTCCATAACCAACCACTCAAAAGAGGAGCTTCTCTCTTTCTCTCTCTCTCTCACACACACACACACACACACACATACACACACACTTGTTGCTCTAAAACAATATTAGAGGATCATATATAAATTTAAATATCCAATGTAATGCATTCCTGAGTTATGAAACCTAAAAACTGCAGCACCCATACAATTAATGACACTATTGCTTCAAATTGAAATTAGAAGAGGGTGATAAAGAAGATTAATATTGCCTTTTTAACCTCAATTACTATCTTCATCTGCCACTATGGAGGACATAGAGATTTCATAAGAAACATGAAGAAACAGAGATCTTGAAGTTGGAAAATAGAAAAGATAAATAGAAGCATCATATGCGAAAGATTTTTTTTACTAAAAATTTAATAGTGCAACATCATTAACTATTTTCATATAGTTTATTATTAAGTAAGGTCCCTCTGTTTTTTTAATTTTCACAAAATTTTCCTCTATTTCACAAAACACAAACACAATCCTCCTTTTCTATTTTCATAATTTATGTATATCTCTTATAAGTTTTTGTTGAATAATTCAAGTTAATTCAAATACTTAATATATATATATATATTGTAAATTTAGATTATTTAGATAAAAGAGATTAAGATCAACGAACTATATAGTAACTGTGATTATAGTTAAACTAATTAGTCATTGAAAGAGCATATATCCCACAATTAACTCACCTGAACACTTATGATAAAAGTTGCCTCATAGGAGCACCTAATTTGTCCCTTTAGGAATGCTACTCAGAACAATAACAGCAGCTATTCTACTACCTTCCATAACTTTTACCTTTAGTTGTGGAAAATTTTGGATATAAAATTGGCCATGTGCATTGAGCTCTTCCTCCTACATATATGCATGCAACAGGCTAAAAAATTATTTATACTTTCCAAAGTCCACTACAACAAGTTTATTTTTAATTAAATATTTGGATAATTCATGCATTGCTGAGCTCAAGTAGTTGACACTTTTTCCCTTTTATATGAACAAAATGTCATTCTCCTCATACTTTGCCAACTATCTAGAGGCACATAAGTTCAATATGTTTTAGAGAACCAAAATCATTAGAAGGGTTTTCAGGACATACAGAATCAATATCATCTAGTTTCTTATCTAGTTAGGGTGACTCTTAGAAAAGAAAAAAGAAAGACTTTACATAGAGGTGTGACCATAAAAAATTATATGTGTTTCCGCAAGTGCACAAGTCGAATCAAGTAGTTCAGTGATAAGTATGAGTATCGTTCCTACGAGAAATGACTTAAATGCAATTAGGCAATGCACAACCCATTTTCATCCACGTTAAGCAACCAATTAAACAATTCATGACTTAGAACTAATTTTTAAACAAAATGATTTAAACAAAATTTGGTTGGCAAAGAAAATTTAGACAAAAATCTAAGGTTTTAAAGTTACTTAGAGTTACTATTCCCTTGATGCTTATTAGAACTTAATTACTTGTTCAATTGCAATTAATTATCACCTTGTGGGTTAAGAGATTCATAAGCTATAACTGTCCGTCGATGTAATTATAGCTCTACTCTTCCCTAAAATCTAAGTGTCCTTAGAATTAGGTTAGAGTGCATTAAATACTATAACCCTCCACAAACCAATTAAGGTAATTAGATATATTTCTATCCCAATTACAAATTAGAATAATCTAAACTTAATCTATCCAACTCTTAGGTCCAATTAGAATTCCTTTTTCAAGGTAAATTCCAATTACCCAAATCAAATCTAAGAGGTGGCCAATCCCTAAGTAAGCATTAAGCAAGAGAAGGATACACAAAGCTCCAATCATTACAATTAACAAGAAAAACAAAGATCTAGTTCACATCAAGTTTGTAGTACTCTAGGTAAAGAGAAGTTTAGCTATACATAGTTGAATCTAACAATGAATCCCAATTAAATACATAGAGAAGATGAAGAGAAGCAAGGAAAGTAAACAAGGTAGGAGAGTTATGCAGAAAATTGAGCTCCCCCTTGGATTCTTCCTCTTCCTTCACTCCTCCAAGCTTAATGAACCACCCAAAATCTCCCAAGAATGCCTCCTGGACGTTCAGAAACCTCCTCTGCCGCTCAATGCCCGAAAACCTAGCTGCAACTCGTGTTTTCTATCCTCATTAATCAAAACACAGAGTTTTGATGTCGATTTTCAGGGCTGCATCTTCAGATAAAGTGATCTCATCTTTGCCTGGAGCTTAAGAACAAAATAATGGCTTTTAGATCCTCATAGATAATAATTCTAAAACAAGAAATATTTTCCATTAATGCAACATCTACTCAATCATAATTAATCACAATTAACTTCATTTCTCTCTTTCACTTTCAATTCCCTAAATTATTTAAAAATAGTGAATAAATCCCACTAAAACTTTAATAAATGACTCCCAAATTTAATCAAATTAACTATAAGTAATACAAAATATTGGGAGTCATCACTCCCCCACACTTAGACAATTGCTTGTCCTCAAGCAAAACTCACTTATCCATACTTTCAAGACAAACAATAAAACAACATAGTATCTCAGAGCATTTAATTCTAGCTTAAAGCTCTCTCATGCTTGAATCCAGCAACATTGTGTAACTAAGAAGCTAAACAAGCGTGACTTAACTTCACAATGTACACATTTCCAATACAATTTGCAAGGCCAACCCATGTACTCATAAAATGAAAATTGAAATTTTAAATTAGAAGAGATCATCCACTTCTTTTATTGCTTTCCACAAATATCATTTTATTTTATTTTTATCTTTTCTTTTTCTTTCTTTTCTTCTATTTTTTTTTATATATAGAGATTTTTTTCCCTTCCTTGTCTCCTAAGTCTTTTTTACGTAAATGGCAACATTTGTAATGAGGCCACCCAATTACTCAGACTAAGATGACACAGTCAGAGTGCTTTGCATACTCATAGGTTCCACTACTGTTTTACGCGAAAGCTAACATTGGTGATGAAAGCCCCCGATTACTAGGTAACTTCCACTAGAGGAGAAGAATCTCTATCATTATTGTGTATAAATATATGTTTTTTTTTTAGTTCTTAAGCAAGAAGGAATATCTCTCTTCTAATCAACAACCCCAATCCCATTATAAGAATTCATGAGCAAGATCGTAATCAAATTATATTAGAACATAACCAATTCGATTATTTTATACTCTTACAATTAAATCACGCAAGTTTTAACTACTTGTCACAAGAATTGCCATAAACAAATAAGAAGGAAATTAAACTCAATTAAATCCTCAAAACACTGTAGCTCATTCTATTGCTTTCTCATAAATCTCCATTCTTTAATATATATACACAGAAAAACCAACTTTAGTAAACACCTCTCCCCCACACTTAAAGCACACATTGTCCTCAATGTGAATAACTATGACAACAAGCAAAGGAGGTAGAAGAGATGAGATGCTGAGACTTCCCTGAAAGTACGGAGAATAAAGAAAAGAGAGAAGGAGAGAAGCAAATATGCTTCAGAACCTGCCATCTGTATACATAGAAGCCAAAAGAGATAGGTAAGCATAGATTTGTCATGCGTCAATCAAGAGAATAAGAATTCCTAAACAGTCATCCATTAAGTAGAAGAAAATAAAGGAAGGAAACTCAAATACAAGTATGTAACTAGTAATTAACTAAGGAAATAACAAAAACAAGACAAGAGACAGAATCAAATCCTTCGGCACAAAATAGTCAACATAATGATAATCACTCCTCCCTAGCTGAGGAGTACTCTTGTGCACTATCAGTCATGCCCTCACTAGCGTCTGTCCTCTATGCATCCACTTCCAAACCTTCTGATTGCCTTGAGTGCACCCCAAGCTGCTGTTGAGGCTGCAAAAGATCAATAACTCGTGCCATTTGAGATGTTAGCTCATCACGAAAGAGAAGCAACGAATCAATCTTCTGTGTCATCGTCTCACATTGCTGCTCAAGCTGTTCTTGTTTTTGTAGAATGAGGCCTTGCTGTTGCAAGAGTTGAACCACCTTATCCTGGGAAGTAGCCTCCAAAGAAATCTCAAGTTGTTCATGGATAGGTTCTAGTTCATACGCTAAAGGGTTAGCTGGATGATCATCATGCTCTTCATCTTCCCCCAAGAAATCTTCTTATTCTGCCTTCAATGATTGATAAGTGACGCCACCAATGGGATACAATTGTTCCTCTTGATTAGTAAAAATCTCAACAATCTTGTTGATAATAATGCCTGAAATCATGAAAGGGAAGGGTAGGGACTTTTAATAAATCTTACAACATTTCTTGATAAGCACATTTTTCCACAGAAGGAAACGCATAATGCTCTCACATCACATCTTCATCTATAAGAACTCTTTTCTTCCTTATCCAATACAGATTGTCCTGATGCCACTTAGCATTTGCATAAAACTGGCGAACAATGGGACATATAGCATTGTCAGGCCTCTCCAAGAAACGATCCCATTGGCGCTTGTGAAACTTGGAATATGGGTTATCCAATGAGGACATGGCATAGAACCGATCCTGAAAAAACTTCTTGGCATAAATGTGATTAGTAAACCAATCTGTAGCATCTTGATTCAAAAAAACCTTAGGATCATACGAAGTAGTGGGAACAGCTACTTCTTCGTCACTATCAGAATGGACAACCTTTTGCCGTTTGGAAGTAGTGACAGATTTCTTAGCTTGCTTCTTCCTTGGAACATCAAGATTAACAGACTTAGCTTTTAAAGAAGTCTTGGATGCAGTAGGTTTGCTCTGAGATTTTGATCCTCTAGATGGCCTTTGTCATGTCTCTGAAATAGCCATTTCCCCATCTTTCTTAGTGACTGATCTTTTTGGGCACATGGCTGCAAATGACAAATCAGATTTTAGAACATTTATAAAAGATTTGAACTTTTCAACAACCCATATAAAGACACTTATGATGTAAGACTACATTGCAAAATACATGAAAATCATAAATGCAGCACACATAGCCAACAATTGGTGAGAGAACATCTTTGTCAGATGCATGTAAACAAGAAAGTTCAAAATCATCATGCTTATTAATATAGGACGAATAGAGTAACCCAAGTAGAGTGACTCAAACATCAATTACAACAAGCATGATAAATGGAAGACTGACATCAATGATAAAGTGAACTAAACAAGACCAGACTACTACAGCAATGTTCAGCAAGAATATGCGACAAGTGAAGAGCCTGAAGTAATTGTGCCTACTAATTGAAAACAAAGCTGGAAAAGAAACAAGAGAAACCATCAACACAAAATTGGCACCAACAAATGGCCTGCCACTCAACAATAACAGCCCCCAGCATGCTCAACAGTGCTAAATTGAATTCTAAATCACCATTTTAACTCGATCTAAGATCATAAACAAAACATGCTGAAATTACAAACCATAGAAACCTATTAGCACATTAAAGCAGCAAAAGAGATCAGAGTAACAAGCTATACTTGGCATAGTTGCAAAATAAGAAAAATAGAGAATGCAGGGTGCTACCAGTAGAGAAAACAAAATGATTGTAAACACAGGACAGAGAGTAAGAGGTAGAAGAAACACCCAAAAATTCAGAAATTGAAATGCAAAATAGAGGCATCACATATAAAGCAACAAACTGGCAACAAATTGTGAATGGGAGAACAGAGCATGTGGCACAAATGGGGAAGAGAAAATGAAAGAATCCTTGAAACCAATCCCACTTTACTCAAGAATTTCCCAAATTCTAACCAGAATTTTCAGACTAACTAAACCAAACAAAAGAACAAAAGAAATGATGCAAGCTTTACCAAATGAATACCAAAACCAGCAAGCAAACCTCCACAGTAAGCATTCAACAAACTTTGCAACCGACTAATAGATATGACAACAATCAAATCCAAAACACTAGAAAAAAAGTATGTTGCATTATTTTCATATAGACACAATTACGCTTTAACAGAGCAACAATTCACAATTAAATAGCATGGTTACAGTGCTGGTCTGAGTAAATAATATGTTCCTCAAGCAATCTCAAAATTCCCTAAAGGTAACACCTAAGCCAGCTATAGCCAACACAGTATTTCAGCAAATTTAAACACTAAGCTGAAACTACAACCAATAACAGGGCATTCGGAAGCTTACCTGTAGAAAATAAATGAGGCTTGAATCACTATAAAGGGCAAATTCTGGCTAGAACAGGGAGATGGTGAGGCTGTTCAATGGGCGAACAAATAATGGCAGGAAGGATTAATGCAGAGCAATAGTGAAGGAAGAGCGACAGGGAGAAGGAGAATGGCAAACTAGCGAGGCGAGGAAAAACTAGTGATGACTGGAAAATGAGAATGGCGAGGAGGGAAGACGCTACAAGAAAACGACGAGAAAGATGACGGGGAAGACTCGACTGGGAAGGCGCGAATGCTCGACGGGAAGATGCTTACAGGAAAACGACGAGAATGCGACGGGAAGAATGGTTTGACAGGGAAGAGAAGACGGGAAATGGTGAAAAATGGAGAGGAGAAGCTACAGGAAAATGAAAATGGCGAGGAGGGATCTACGGGAAATGGCCAACTAGAGAGGATGCTCGACGGGGAAAACTTGACTGGAAAGGCAAGGAAGACGACGGGTATGGCGAGCTGGCGACGGGAAAGAAGGGAAAGAATGACGGGGAAGAGGAGAAATGGCGAGGGTGCGACGGGAATACGGCAAACTGGCGAGGCGAGGATGCTGGGAAATTGATGCAAGAACAAAATTTGAATAGGGAAAACCTAATTATTTATTTATTTATTTATTTTATATTCAATTATTATTATTATTTTTATATAAAAATTATTATATTTATTTTTTTTAAATTATTTATTTTTAAATTGTTTTATTTTCGTTTTTATTATATTATTATATTTATATTTATATTTATATATATTTTAATTTTTTTAATACTTTGTTTTTGTTTTTATTTTTTTGTTTTTTTACACAAAACAAAACAAGAAAAGATGCAACCACATGTTCAAGAAAAAGCCATCGCATCATGCTATTCGGGAAAATATATGGGAAGGAGGCTGCAGCATTTTTAGCTACCGCTAAAACTGAGGTTGCGATAGCTAACCCAACTAAATTTAAAATATGCTATCACGTTCCCAAAATAATGCCACCGCATTAAATACTTCGGGAAAATATAGGGAAATTGATTGTAGAGATCAACGATCACTAAAAACAAGGATGCTATCGCTAACCATGACAGAGCAAATATCAGCAACTGATTTGAATTTTTCTTTCAAGTTTCACAAAATCTAAACAAGTCATAACCAAACTTTACTCAATTCAACTCCCCATAAATAAACCAACATTTTCCCTCATAACATATGCAAAAAACAAGTCATCACCAACAAACTTCACACTTCAAACATCATCACTAAGAAATTAAATAAGTCAAGAAAACTCCCTCTTTTATGAGATTGTTGCCCATTAAATCAATCCATCCTCATGCTTATTAGCCAAAAGATTTTTTGGGAAGAAGATTTGCTCCATCTACAAAATAAAAACAAGCAATTAAACCTATAGCAAACTAGCTAATGAACTAAGAAATGAGCAAAGCAAAAGACACTTGGGTTGCCTCCCAAAAGCGCTAAGTTTAAAGTCTTTCAACCGGACTATCTTGACACTTTTATGAAAAGTCTTGGAGTTGCACATTGGCTTTCATCCTGTCCACCAGTCCACTAAGGTAATGCTTCAAGTGTTGGCCATTTACCTTAAAAGTTTCTCCACTTTTCTCATCTTGAATTTCAATGGCACCAAAGGTAATGGTAGACACAACCTTAAAAGGACCAGACCACCTTGATTTAAGCTTTCTTGGGAACAACCTCAAACGAGAGTTATACAATAACACTAAATCACCAGGTATCAAATCTCTTTTTAAAATCTTCCTATCATGCAAAATCTTTGTCTTTTCCTTATATAACCTAGAACTCTTATAAGCTTGCAACCTAAATTCATGAAGTTCATTAAGGTCTAACAACCTCTTCTCATTAGCATCTTTATAATCCAAATTCAACTTCTTTATGGCCCAAAAAGCTTTATACTCAAGTTCCAAAGGTAAATGACAAGCTTTACCAAACACTAATTGATATGGAGACATACCAATTGGTGTTTTGTAAGCTATCCTATATGCCCATAAAGCTTCATCTAGCTTATCAGACCAATCTTTCCTATTAACACTCACTGTTTTTTCCAAAATTCTTTTAATCTCCCTATTAGATACTTCACAGAGGTCATTGGTCTGAGGATGGTAAGCTAAAGCCATTTTGTGGTGAACTCCATATTTTTCTAGCAAAGACTTAAACAAACAGTTATTAAAATGAGTTCCACCATCACTAATAATAGCTCTAGGGGTGCCAAAACGAGAAAAAATGTTTTTCTTTACAAATCGCACCACTGTTTGAGCATCATTATGTTGGCAAGCTATTGCCTCTACCCACTTACTTACATACTCAATAACCACTAAGATATATTGTTAGCCTCTAGAAGAAACAAAGGGACCCATAAAATCAATTCCCCATAAATCAAACAACTCAACTTCAAAGATACCGGTTTGAGGAAGTTCATGTTTTTTAGAAATATTACCTGATCTTTGACAAGCATCACAATGAGAAACATAAAAATGAGAATCCTTAAATAATGCAGGCTAATAAAAACCAGATTATAATACTTTAAAGCAGTTTTCTGACCACTAAAATGTCCCCTAAATGGTGATGCATGACATGCAAGTAAAATATCATATTGTTCAATCTTAGGAACACACTTCCTAAGAACTCCATCTACACATCTTTTAAACAAATAAGGCTCATCCCAGATGTAAAGCTTGACCTTACTTAAGAATTTCTTCTTTTGATAATAGTTCAATTCAGGAGGTAAAACTTCACAGACAATATAATTTGCTATATCAGCATACTAAGGTACATTCAGCAAATTAGCAGCCATAATGCATTCATCAGGAAAAGCATCATTCACAAGCCTATTGTTACTAACATGCTCATGATCCAACCTAGAAAGATGATCAGCCACTAGGTTTTCACTTCCTTTCCTATCCACTATATTCAAATCAAACTCTTGAAGTAATAAAACCTACCTAATCAGTCCAGGTTTGGACTCTTTCTTTTTCAACAAATATTTAATAGTAGTATGATCAGTGTGTACAACAACTCAACTCCCAACAGATAAACTCTGAACTTTTCAAAAGCAAAAACAATAGCTAACATTTCTTTCTCAGTAGTGGAATAATTTACCTGAGCATCCACTAATGTCCTACTGGCATAGTAGATAGGATGAAAAACTCGATCTCGCCTCTATCCAAGAACTGCTCCTACTGCATAGTCACTTGCATCACACATGATCTCAAAAGGCAATGACCAATCTGGAGCAACTATTATAGGTGCAATCATTAGCTTCTGTTTCAACTCTTCAAAACTTTTCAAACAATCATTATCAAAAAGGAACTTAGTATCCTTTTCTAGTAGCTTGCATAAGGGTTCGAAATTTTTGAAAAATCTTTGATGAATCTTCTATAAAAACCCACATGTCTGAGAAAACTTCTGACTCCTTTGACACTGGTAGGAGGTGGCATCTTCTTAATCAGTGATGTCTTGGCTCGATCTACTTCCAAACCCTCCTTAGATACCTTGTGTCCTAATATTATTCCCTCCTTCACCATGAAATGGTATTTTTCCCAATTCAAAACTAAATCAGTCTCCTTACACCTTTTAAGCACCTTAGAGAGATTCTTCAAACAAACTTCAAATGAATCACCAAAGATAGAGAAATCATCCATAAAGACCTCCATGATATCTTCAATGAAATCAGAAAAAATTGATGTCATGCACCTTTGAAAGGTTGCCGGTGCATTACACAACCCAAATGGCATTCTCCTGAAAGCAAAAGTGCCATAGGGACAAGTAAAAGTTGTTTTCTCTTAGTTTTCAGGTGCTATAGAAATTTGGTTATACCCTGAATAACCATCCAAAAAATAAAAACATTCCTTCCCCACTAGCCTATCAAGCATTTAGTCAATGAAGGGGAGAGGAAAATGATCTTTTCGAGTGGCTGTGTTTAATTTCTGGTAGTCCATGCATACTCGCCATTCAGTGACAGTTCTTGTGGAAATCAATTCTTCTTTTTCATTCGCCACAACTGTCATTCCCCCTTTCTTAGGGACGCACTGTACTGGACTGACCCACGCACTATCTGAAATTAGATAAATGATTTCAGCATCAAGCCACTTGATGATTTCTTTCTTGACAACTTCCTTCATCATCGGGTTAAGCCTCCTCTGATTCTCTATAGATGGTTTATGATCTTCCTCCAATAAAATTTTATGCATCACAATGGAATGGCTTATCCCTTTGATATCTGTAATTGTCTATCCTAAAGCCTTTTTATGACTCTTTAGTACTTCAATTAGTCTCTGTTCTTGATAAGGGTCCAATGATGTAGAAATGATGACAGGAATTGTCTCTGAATTCCCTAAATATGCATATTTTAGATGCTTAGGGAGAGGTTTTAACTCCAAAACTGGTGGTAGCTCAATTGAGGGTTTAAGAGATGGAACTGAACGAGAAGCCAAATCTAAAGATTCCACTTGCCAATGCTTTTTAACCCGAGTGGTTGAAAAATTAAATACTTGGACTGCTTCATAACTAGCTTTAGTCTTCTCATGCTTCACTCCCATTAATAATGCTTCAATAGGATCTTGAACTATCATTGTACTAAATTGTTCTTGAGCTAAATCATCAATCACTGAAACTCTAAGGCAATCTTCAACATCTCTAGGATATTTCAGTGCTTTGTCCATGTTAAACACCACCTGCTCATCCCCTAATCTCATCACTATTTGCCCTTTCTCTACATCAATAAGAGTTCTAGCTATAGCTAAGAATGGACGGCCAACAATCAATGGATTATCTTTGTCTTCTTCACAGTCTACAATAATGAAATCAGCTGGATATATGAACTCACCAACTTTCACTAAAACATCTTCAATTATACCCCTTGGGTATGCTAAGCTCCGATCCGCTAATTGCAATATTACTGTAGTAGGTCTTGCCTCACCAAGTTGCAATTTCTCAAAAACAGATAATGGCATAAGATTTACACTAGCTCCAAGATCACACAAAGCTTTACCTTGAAAGTGAGTACTTATTTTACAAGGCACAGAGAAGCTACCCGGATCTTTGCACTTCATTAGAATCTGTGGGTTGATTATTTTGCTGCACTCTTTAGTAAGTGCTACATTCCAAATTCACCAAATCTTCGCTTCTTGCTCAGCATCTCTTTTAAAAACTTCACATACTTAGGCATGTACTCCAAAGCTTCTGAAAAAGGAATATTTATATGAAGTTGCTTGAACATTTCCAAAAATTTTTGATACTGCTTATCTTCCACCTTCTTTTGAAATCTTTGAGGAAATGGTAATAGAGGTATTATTCTTGGCAGTGTTTGTAATTTTTCTCCTTATTTTTCACCCTTATCAGCATCCACATGTTCTTTATCTTCTTCACTACTCACTTTTCTTTTCTTTTCAACTGATGCATCCACATGTTCTTCTCCTATTCTCTTATCTTCACTCTTCACCTCTGTAGCAATTTCACTTTTATCATCCTCTACAACAACATTTGATGTAGGTGTGTGGCTAACCACCCTTGGTGCTTGAATATCTAGCAACACTTTTCCACTTCGAAGAGTTATAGCCTTACACTTTTCCTTGCCTTCTCTTCTAGGATTAGGCACCGTATCACTTGGCAATTCCCCTTGTTTCAATGAATTCATTGCTGAGGCTAATTGACCCATTTGCAAAAATAAATTTCTCAAGGAGTGGTCAACTCTAGCATTCACTTGAGCTTGTTCTTCATTTTGCTTACTTTGGATACTAATGAATTTAGCCAAGGCATCTTCCAAATTCGTCTTAGGTTCTTGAATAGGTGCATTTTGCCTCACCGGTTGAGCAAAACCCGATGGTTGAGTAGGCTTAATACTTGAAGAAGATGCTAGTTGATTCAATGCTGGGCCATGCTTCCAAGAGAAGTTTGGATGATTCCGCCACCCAAGATTGTAATTATTAGAGTAGGGATTTTGATTCTTCGAAAAGTTTCCCATATAGTGAACTGATTTTGAAGATGCCAAGGGGCAATAATCCACTGAGTGTAGATCCCCACAATTTTTACAAGTAATTGGTGCCACTTGAGTGGAACAGACATTCATATGCTAACTTCGCTGCACTTGAGATTCCAACATATTAAACCTCTTGTTCAGAGCGGAGAGAATAGTTGTAAGTGGAATAGAGGAGTCTTCTTGAGTATTGGCAATATTAGCACTCACTCTTCTGTCACCTCCTCTTTGCACATAGCTTTCAGATAATGTGTCCAATGCCTGAACAACATCATCTATAGGCATTTCATCCTAACGCCCATTTAAAATGGCATCCAACATTGTATCAGTTTGTGGAGTTAGATGCGTGCAAAAATTCTAAACAATGGCACAATTATCCATCCCATGGCTTGGGCATTGGCGAAGCAAGTGTTTATACCTTTGCCATGCAGCATACAAGTGTTCATTTGAAGCTTGCTTGAAGTTGATAAGCTCACGACGGGCATCTGCTATTTTATTGTTTGGAATGAAGTGAGCTCTGAACCTTGCCTCTAACTTATCCCAAGTATCAATTGAACCTTTTGGTAAAGTTAGTAACCATTCTTTAGCCTTGTAGAGAGAGTGGGAATAGTCGAAGTCTTAGAACGTCCCTTGGTACCCCATTCTACTTAAATGAATCACACATTCCCAAAAACAACAGAATGTGACGGTTGGGATATTCATTGGACCTCTCACCAGTAAATTGGTCATTGAGCTACAACATGGAGATCATTACAGGCTGTAACTCAAAATTAGCAGCTTGAAAGTCTGGCACTACTATGCTAGATAGAGTGCCCTTCATAGTACAGCCCACAAATTCTTTTATGGACTAATTTTGATTCCCTTCTTGAGCCATTTCTTCACGTACTAAATTTTGAACTTTAGGAGGAGTTTCTTCAAAGTTCAAGTTCACCACAAGATCACTAACTTTCTTTGTTATGCGCTTCTTCTTTGTAGGGGATCGCCTCGGCATGTACCGTGGTACCTATAAAGAAAAATTCACCCAACTATATTACTTTAAACAAAAAGCAAAAGCAAATGACAAAATGAAGAGAAATTCTAACTAATTAACTAACTAATGCTTAATCGAGGACTACTAAAGATTACACACTTCTAACTGAACATATAAGCCAATCCCCAGCAACGGCGTTAGAAAACTTGACCATGAAAAATTATATGTGTTTCTGCAAGTGCACGGGTCGGATCAAGTAGTTCAATGATAAGTATGAGTATCGTTCCCATGAGGAATGACTTAAATGCAATTAGGCAATGCACATCCCATTTTCATCCACGTTAAGTAACCAATTAAACAATTCATGACTTAGAACTAATGTTCAAACAAAACAATTTAAAGAAAATTTGATTGGCAAAGAAAATTTAGACAAAAATCTAAGGTTTTGAAGTTACCTAGAGTCACTATTCCCTTGATACTTACTAGAATTTAATTACTTGTTCAATTGCAATTAATTATCACCTTGTGGGTTAAGAGATTCATAAGCTATAACCGTCCATTGATGTAATTATAGCTCTACTCTTCCTTAAAATCTAAGTGTCCTTAGAATTAGGTTAAAGTGCATTAAATACTATAACCCTCCACAAATCAATTAAGGCAATTAGTTATATTTCTATCCCAATTACAAATTAGAATAATCTAAACTTAATCTATCCAACTCTTAGGTCCAATTAGAATTCCTTTTTCAAGGTAAATTCCAATTACCCAAATCAAATCTAAGAGGTGGCCAATCCCTAAGTAGGCATTAAGCAAGAGAAGGATACACAAAGCTCTAATCATTACAATCAACAAGAAAAATAAAAGATCTAGTTCACATCAAGTTTATAGTGCTCTAGGTAAAGAGAAGTTTAGCTATACATAGTTGAATCTAATAATGAATCCTAATCAAATACATAGAGAAGATGAAGAGAAGCAGAGAAAGCAAACAAGGTAGGAGAGTTATGTAGAAAATTGAGCTCCCCCTTGGATTCTTCCTCTTCCTTCACTCTTCCAAGCTTAATGAAGCACCCAAAACCTCCCAAGAATGCCTCCTAGACATTCAGAAACCTCCTCTGCTACTCAATGCCCAAAAACCTAGCTACAACTCATGTTTTCTATCCTCATTAATCAAAACACAGAGTTTTGATGTCGATTTTCAGGGCTGCATCTTCAGATAAAGTGATCTCATCTTTGCCTGGAGCTTAAGAACAAAATAATGGCTTCTAGATCCTCATAGATAATAATTCTGAAACAATAAATATTTTCCATTAATGCAACATATACTCAATCATAATTAATCACAATTAACTTCATTTCTCTCTTTCACTTTCAATTCCCTAAATTATTTAAAAATAGTGAATAAATCCCACTAAAACTTTAATAGATGACTCCCAAATTTAATCAAATTAACTATAAGTAATACAAAATATTGGGAGTCATCAAGGTGATAATCAAAGATGTAGTAAGCATAGTAAGAATGGCCATTGGTCTTTGCCATGTGAGGATTTCTTCAAACCAAAGGACAACACATTACATTGTAATATATCTCAATTTTTTAACACACTTATATATCCACTTACGTACATGTAAATATTTAGTATCCAATTGTAGCAGAAATTAATTACTATTATGCTTCAATTGAGCTTTTGATGCACAAAAATGATTTTTCACAATTTCATCTCAAAATGTCATGTTTAGGTGTTTAATTCCATCCAAATTAACATGTATATATATCTTATTCACATAAAGGAAGCCATTCACTCATTTAGGCCATAAAGTATATAATGAAGTTCAAGCTTCAAAAATTCATAAGTTACATAACTCTGAACAAATTAGATGTCATTTTAAAACTTGTGATATGAACTCTTTACAAAAACCAAAACTATTTACTAGGACCATGGCAACTTTTTAGGGACCAACTTCGGAAATTTACTAAATATTCTATAGAGTTTTGAAAAATACAAATTTTAACTTTATAAAAAGCTCTAAATGTCTTTTAATTGAATTTTAGCCCCAAATTCATTCATTAATATAGTCAAGGGCAAAATTATATTTTATGGCTCAAATAGCCAAATTTTGGTTCCAAAATATATTAAATGAGTTCTAAAATGTCAGTTCTCATCATGAGTAAATTTCAATTCATACATGCATCAACTACTAATGGTTCATCACATAAAATTTGGCTTGCATATAAAAATCACTATTCCACATCAAAATATGTGTATAAACTCATTAGATTTCTATATCTTAAACTATGTTCTAATGTTTCATACATACATCCATTAGTCATATATTTATTGTCTAATACTTTTGCACATGTTGCCAATACATTGCATAAAAATATAAGTTTATATGATCATATATACAATATCAAATCCTAAGAATTCTTTTGACATAATTGACCTTCCTAGGTCTTTAGGTCTTTCTTTTCCTTGCTTTGCACATCACCTGGCCATAGTTAATGGAAATAGGGAAATATGAGATTCAACGAATCCCAATAGCTAAACTAACATTCAAATATACATATAGTTCACTTAATTACATAGAAGCATGCATGTTATGCATTCATAGTCAATCTATACACAAGAGAGCAAATCCATGCTCTAAGGGTTTTCTTGACTCAAGTAAGAGTAAATCCATATCCTCGAGAGACTTTTGGCTTAAGGTAGAGCAAACCTATATTCATTTCCCTAGCCTCACTCAACATAGAGCCACCCCTCTCATAATTTCAAGTAGGTCTCATGTAATTGCATAGTTTACTTAAACAACCAACAAACCAAAGAATTGCAAACAATATACACAAGCAGCTAATGACTCAAGTAAACCAACCACACATATAATAATGAAGGGAAAACTACATTATCAAGCAAATTCAATCAAGTCCCTTGCTTTCATTCTCTTGATCCCACAGTCTCACACATACACTTTGGTGTGGTCTTGTTTGCTTGGCTTAGGCACATTAATTAAAGCATAAACAACTAATTAAGATATATTTAAACTCACTCTAACAATACATGTGCATATTAGAACTTAAATCATGATTTAGGTTTCTTAAAGCATTTCAAGGTAACTTATTCCATTTGCCACATCTCATATAGCAATCCCATTATTCATCTACCTCAATTTACTCACTTTTTGTAGCTAAAACAAGTCCAAGAGCTCAACTATATCACTTATTTCATTCCTAGTGAAAGTTAGGGTTTTTATGGAACCATAATCCCAACATCATCAAATCTCATTCTTTTTGTTAAACCAATAATTCATCTAGCTTTTATATTACTCCATTAAGCCTTTTAAACATGAGACTAAATTAAAAACTTTCCTATGTATCATTTTCTTCCCTTGGTTGAGAACACCCTTATACTACACAATCTTGATGTTTTGTTTATTTCATAGGGAATTTAAGATCTTTATGATATCCATCATTCATTTCTAGGTCAATTATGGTATTGTAAGAATTAACAAGTCCTCATAAAGTTTTGAATTGCTCAAGGCCAAACCAAACCCTAATGTGTAATATCTGGTTCTTTGAAAATAAAAGAAAACGTGAGAAACATAACGTATGGTTTCTCCATTAATGTATGAAATTCATCAGATACAAAAGAAAATCTCCTAGAGAAGATGATTTGAGGTCAAATAAAATTAGGATAAAATTTTAAATAATAGAAATTGAGGATCCAAGGTCTAAGATACTAGAAAACCAGAGCCAGAGTAGTTCAAAAAATTTGCCGAAAGTCTAGTGGCATTTTCATAAATATGGGCACTTTTTGGAAAACTCACAAAAGGGTTTTTTAAATGGAAAATGTGAGTTCTTTGAGTTTTTCAGAGGCTCTAAAAATCATGGGAAGGGACAGTTAAAACCCTTTCAATGTATGGTCTTGAATATCGGTTGATCCAAACTTTAACCGGTTTGTTCAAGAAGGTTTTAAATCCAAATTGAGTTCTTTCAAAACCATTTTATAAAATTAAGGACTAAATTTTATGATGAAAAATACAGTTCTAAAAAAGGAATTAAAACAAAGCTAAAATAAAATTGCCAAGTATGTAGGACATAAACAGAATTTTTCAAAACAAATGCTTCTTAAAACCTCCTTATATTAGGCATCCAAAATTTTGGTCTCTTTTTAATTGACTTAAGCTCGTCCAAAATAGAGAAGGGAGCTGCCATGAGAGACATATAAGGGAGCAAGAGAAAAGGGAGAAAGAAGCTAAGAAAGGTAGGAAAATTTAAGGAATTTCATGGCTTTCCCTTCTTTAAAGTTATTCCTCTCTTCTTGCTTCATCTTTCCATAGTTTTAGTGGATGAAATGGTTCCATTTTGGCTTTGAACCAAAGGGGAAAAGTTAAAAAATTCAAAGAGAAAAATAAAGCAAAGGAAGAACCTCTTGGAAAGAGCTTGAAACCAAGGTAAAAACTCCTTGCAACTTGCTTCTTCCTTCTTGCTTCTTGGTATGGTGTTTCAACCAAGAACAAAACCATGAGAGGGGGGAAGTTTTTGACTTAAAGCAAGCATGAAATCATTGGTTTAGGCTATGGGAACTTGGAATATGCAAAGAAATTGGAAGAAAAACTAATGGAAATTAAAATAAGAAAGTGTAAAGCTCTTAAACCTAATGCAAAAACTAATTTAATTCTTGAATTTTCTTATATGTGTGAATGTTTATTTGAGTTCCTAAGACCCCTAGGAAGCCTTCCAAGTGTGTCTCCTATCAAGGAAAAATCAAAAAGTCCATGGGCTCTTCCTTCTTCCGTAGTTTCGGCCAAGGTAGAAGCAATATGTTAGGGAGTTTTTTAATTTGTTTTAACCTTGGTTTGAGACTTCATATGATGGAAAAAGGTAGGACAAACCCTTAAAAAAAATTTAGAAGTCATAGATTGAGAGATGAGGCAATGGCTTCCATAATGTAGCCTTACAAAGTAACATGTATATAGGCTTTTGAAAGTGTGGGTGTGATGGCTCTAAGGACCTTAAATGAAGATAAGAGGCCTAAATATGGGAAAAGAATGGAGCCAAGAACTTGAATTATAGTAGTTGCTTCATTAGGCCATTAATGAAACTATTGTGTAACTAGTGAACAAAGTATGCTCCTTTGATATATGTTTAAGATCTTGACTTGCTTCAAAAGTGTAATTGAGTATTGTTTATTGTGGTTAGGCCAAGGAAATCAAATCCCATCTCATTGTGCTTGTGAGGCCGAGAAGGAAAGAAATACTCCAAACTAAAGCTTGAATAAACATTAAGATAGCTCTCCACCCTATTCTTGTTTGCATTCTTGGTTGTATATGTGTCATTGTGTGCTTGTGTGTGTATTTGTATCTTGAAACATGCCACTTGATGTTGTTTTGTTGCATTGGTACCAATATGTCTTCTTGAATTTATTAGTTTGTGAACATTGCTCATAAGGGTGAAGTGATGGCAAAAGTCCTTTTATGGGTGAGGAGATGCCAAAAGTCTCTAGCTCTAGCCATGGGTGAGATAAGGCCAAAAGTCTCATGGATGGGTGAGGCCAAGTCAAAAGTCCCAAGGTCAAAAGTAAGGCAAATTTAAAAGCCCTAAAAATGGGATGAGGCTAAACCAAAAGTCCTTAAAGATCATTTTTGTGTTTGATGTGAATTTGGGGCATGGAAATGTAGATTTGAATACTTCATGGATTGGTTAGTTTGCATAATTGTACCCTTTGACATATTATATGCCTTGAATGTGTGTTTGAATGGGTGTATGAGTTATTGAGATTTTATGAATCTCACCCCCTTCCTTCTCCTATCTCATATGGTCTAGGTGGAGTTCAAGAACCAAATAATAGAGGGCAAGGAACCTAAATGGCTATGTTGTGACAAATATGTAATTTGTATAGCTTTTGAATTCAAGGAAATGTCAAAGTGTTTATGTACATATTATTTTTGAGTTGTAAACATTTGAGCAAATGTAAAAGCATGTATAGATGATGTATGAACCAAATTTGATGACAAAGTAATGGCAGAATGTGATTTGGGTACTTAAGAGCTTATATTTGCTTATGTATTCTTGCATGTGGAATAACTAAATTGAGATGTATGATGATTTAGACCACTTGGCTAGTTCATATATGATGTAATTATGCTTTCAAACTTGTCCAAGAGGTGCTAGAACACAAAGAAGACCATTTGGACCAATTTGAACCTTTAGATGACATTAAAGTGACCATAATTGTGAGTTATGACAAAATTTATCCAAATGAGCTCTTCTTGGTATGAAATTTGGAATGTGCATAGGTCTTATTTAGAGTTTTTTAGGAAGCTATAATGCATATTATTTGGAGTTTTATAGAATTTTTGCAAATTTCCAAAGTTGGGTAAAATTTCACAATTGGACTGTGGCACTATTCACATAGTCTAAAATTTTGCCTCTATCATTCATAGGCCAAATGATGTTCAATGGCTATCAAATTTTACAGGAAGAAACTAGACATTGACAATGAGCTATACCTATAGAATCACCTCAATTGGAAGTCCATAGAGGGAGTTATGAATTTTTAAAGTTTTAGGTTAGCATCAGAAGTGTAGTTAGACCTTAGTCATTATTCCATCAATTTTGGGGTTTGAAAGCTTTTGAATTGGTCTGAAATTATTTTTCTCCTCTAGTTAATATCTGTAGATTTTCATATTGGTATAGTTTGCCCAGATTGGATGTTTTTGGAATTAGTTATGAATTTTTGAAATGTATATTAGTAAATTGTATCAGAAACCCTGGGCAGTTTGACCTCTATTCCTTTCCTATTATCAAACATAGTCCAAATAATGTTTTTTATGACTTGGAATTATTTTTATATAAATTTAACATCCAGAGCTTTACAAAAAACTATAGGTCACTTGATTTCAATTTTTCTAAATTTAGTTATGATTTTTCAACGTTGGTATCAGTAAATTAAAGTTATGACCTGAGGCTAAAACATGGAATTTTTTGTTTTTGGCTTCTAATACATGGTTTATAGAATGTTTTGGAATCTTTGTGACTTGTTTAGATGAAAAATAAATAGAGAATGGTATTGGTGACTTCACGATGTCCATGGATTGAAATTTGAATTTTAAACCCTGATGTAACGCAAGAAAATTGCATTATTTTATTCCCTTTTTTGGGTTTTTCTTTGTTTGCATATGAAAGTCACCTTGAATATAGGAATATGGAGTCTAATAAATTATGGTGTGATATAATGGAACTCAAAATGCAATTTCTTGGTTTTTAGGTTGATCTTGGCTTTTAGATTAATCTCTTAGCATTTTCTTATTTTTCACCCTTCTAAACCCTTGATTATAGTAAGTTTTCATCAAATAAATATATGCTTCTCTTTTTCTCTCTCTCTTTTGGTCGAAATATGCATGAAGATAGGGTTAGAACATAGCAAATTTTCCTAACTTGAATAATACCTTATTTTGATAAGCTTTTGATAGAGATTCTTTTGGTGTAATTAGCTTCTTCAAATGAGCTTTTTCACTCAAGGTGACAACCACAAACTTCACCCTTTTGAGAAACCAAACCCACCATGAAAGAAAGCATGAAGAGTAAAAGAAATTTGATAACTACATCATAGTAAATTTTGGCACAAATCCTTACCTATTTTAGCTTGCTTTTCCTTCTCTTTCCTCCCTTTTTTATGCCAATGGGCATTTAGAGCTTTCTAGGTTGGTTAGCCAAGAAAGAAAATGAGTGGTGTGATGTTTATAAGAAATATATAAGGTTTACAACAATTTTAAAGATTTCTTTTTCATTTTCTTTAGGGACTACATTAGCTTACAAATTATAGAATTTACACTACATGTTTAAGTGGCTTTAGTAGCTCCTATAAATAAATTCGAAGCAAACAATGATTAAGTCTCAATTCTAAACACAAGTCATGTTTTCTCTCCACTTTAGAAAAAACCTATAATTTGATTTTCATCAAAAGTAGGATGAATTAAAAGCATCTTAAAACACTTGTTCAACTAAACTTTAGAGTTTAAAAACTATAGTTGTTGTCATCCAAAATATTGATCTTAACTCCTCCACTCTCCCCAGGAATACATATATATATATATATATATATACATTTAAAGAAATTCTATAATAATTCATACTTTCTCATATAAGTAAACTACTCCATTCTACACAAGTAAGTGACATGTATCACACTGCTCATTGCTCACAATTGATCATGAATGAAGGAAAATATGATCCTCCTTATATAAGTTAAATGCTTACTGTTAGAACCATAACACTGTTAGTGATTCCTTGCTCTTTTAATTCTTTAGTGGTAGCTTTAGCAATAAGAATTTCCAAAATCAATTTATAAGCTTTGTTGAATGAACATTGAATCGATCCTTGAAAACCCACTCCTTCGGGCCTCCTTTGGTAAACAAAATTTTCTTTGATGGAAATGAAAAATGAATGCTAAATGGAATGTAATTGAATCAATTGCATTTCATATGACAAAAAAAGAAAAGGAATTTTTTTTTGGTTTATTTGGTATGATAGAATGGAAAGTAAATAATAGAAAATGACTAAAATGTCCTTAACTTAAAAAAATAATATAAGAATAGAAAGATAGGATATATATATATTAAATAAATATATTTATAATATATATTTATATAGATATATTTATTTTATTTACATTATATATTTATCATATATATATAATGAAATAACATATTTAATCCTTATACATGATTCACAATTGTGTATATAATTGATCTTTTAATATTTTCTAACTTAATGAAACAACACTTTAAACATTTACAAGAATTCTTTGATCTAGTTAAACAAACCATTAAAATGAAATTATTTTAAGTAAAGATAAAATTTTTGGGTTTAGAAATATATTAAAGATCTTGTATTATTTATCAAGTATCTTGTGTTATTTCTTAAAAAGTTTGTAAGAAATACAAAAATAACTGAAACTTAATCATTTAGCCATTATCCCAAGAGCTCTTCAAAACACTTTCAGTTAAAATTTGTTTAAAACTTTTTTAGTTTATAAGTTTAATAATTTGAATTTCCAATAAAAAATATATTTCAGTTGTATTTTTTCATATTATCTTGATTTAAGATATATATATATATATATATATTAATTTGAATTGAATCACTTATATTATATTGTATATAATATAATATATTTACATTCATATTATATATATTGTAAATACATAAATAAATAAAACATATATTATATATTATAATATATATATATATATATATAATATTCATTTTGGCAATGCGACATTGCATTGCCACAACGAATGTGTTCATCAATGATAATAAAATTACTAATTAGCATTTAGTTAGAATTTGATTTGACTAAATTTTGGTTAGGTAATTCTAACTAAGTGTTAGTCAATTTTGTTAATTTGTAACTATTATTTACATAATTTATTATTTTTAATGTTAAATATTATTATTTTTTTGTAATTAATTAAAAAACTATTAAAATATTTTTTTGACTTTATAATTAGTTAAAAAATAATATAATAATAATCTTTTTAAGTCTGTAATTAATTAAAAAAGTAATAAAATAATAATTTTTTTATTAATCTTGGGATCTTTCTTGTTAAAAAATATTATATAATAGTTAAAACTTATATCTAGAAATTATTTGATTTAAAAATATATAAATTAACAATTTTAAAAAAATATAATATATGACATAAATACATTTAAGTATTTGTTATTTGTTAAATATAAATTTTACATTTAGTTAATAAAATATTTGTTTCAATGGTTTTCTTTGATGGATTCTACTATAGCAAATAGGAACATTAACGACTTTTTTCAAAATTTAGCTCAAAAATCATTTTATCTTCCCGTTCTACCATCTAATTCTAGATTGACTCCATTTCTATCATATTTTCTTACCACCAAACACAAAAAACAAGTGATTCCCTTTCATTTTCCATTTCCAACGTCTTACCAAATGAGGCCTAAGAACATGAAATTCACTCTCACAAAAGTCCCTAAATATTTAGGGGTTTCAATATCATTAAAATCATATATGCTAGTAAGTAAATTGATAGTTAAGTTAGCACCTACTTCATCATCAACCTATCTATCCAATTCTCTTCCTAGCTGACATCAAATAATTTTAAGTTAAATTTTTTGATAGAAAAACATAGAAATTCATGGTTTGCTTCTTTAATTAATAAGGAATAAATCATTCATTTGTACAATAACTTGAAACAACAAAGGTTAACCAACTTGAATCATGGAATGCAATATCACTATTCCATTATTAACATCTTTGAAGTTAAAAGGACAAACAATGATAAAACCTGAGATTGAGTTTTCGTTTTTATTTTCCAAAGAAGCCTAATGAAAGAGAAACTACTAAATTTCTGTTGATCCTTCAATGACCTTATAAATCCTACTACAAGTTTAGTAGTACACTTTGTTCCTTTGAATTTCTTTTCCGTTCAAACAATTATTTTAATGCGTTCATCATTTTTGAACTGCTATTTAGTTTTTAATTATTGGTTTCATATTGTCAATTTTAAGGTCAAGGTATTTGTTCCATTTTTTGTGACACAACAACATCAATGCCACTGTAGTGCTGCAAGTGAGAAGGACAAAAAATGATATATTGTCAAGTATTAGTGCATGTGACTTGCTCATTTGAAAACTCTAATCATGTTATAGATACTCTAATCTCTCAAGATCCAAATTCTTGATGCAAAGTTATAGATACTTTGATTTGTCAGGATCCAAATTCTTGTTGGAATATTATTTATTAAAAAAAAAAGACTCTTTAGATTTGATACAAAGTTATGGATACTTTGATCTGTTGGCATCCAAATTCCTAGCTAGTATACCATAAATTAAAGTTTATGGAAGCAATTCAAATGAAAAAAATCTATAATAAAGATTTCTTAATTGACAACCTACGAGAAAACAAAGAAAACTAAAAATTGTACAGCTTTTGTTTTAAATGATTGCAAACACTAAATTCCTACTCTTAGTATATGGTGTAAGATTTTGTTGACTCTTTAATGGAGAATGAAACGAGACTAGGAAAGATCTTATTGATTATTTGTAAAATAGGATTAAAAATAAATATAAAAATAATATTTTATTAGGATTAAGATTAGGAATTCATATTTAAATTATTTTTGTTTTGTTTTATTTTAAATAACATTAGTTACTAGCTTAGATATCTAAGGGTTTAATAGTTATTTTTTATTAGAATTAAAATTTAATATTATTAGAAGTTATCTTTTATTAGGATTAGAATTAAGAGCTTTATATATAGCCCTTAGCTATTGTATTTAAGCAGAAGCTAACTTTGAATAATAAGAAGTATTTTTTAGAATTCCCCTTTATTTTTCTGATATCATCCCTCTTTCTTTTGCATCTCCCTCCTTTCTTCTTCTATCTTCTCCCTTTTCCTCCTTTGTTCAATACAACTCTTCCTATTGAACAAAAGGTGAATAAAGGGCCCATGGCCATGGATGCTTCAGAGAAAATATTAAAGTCATAATTAGCCAAATCATTTCTCAAATTATCATAGTAATCACTAAATGCAATTAGATAAAACCAAAAGTGGTTCTACTTGTTTAGCATATTAGACAAAATAGTTTTTGGTAAATAATTTATAACCTACCTTTCACAAATATATATATATATATATGTGATACAAGACTCCTATTTAAAATATAATATGATCCAACTTAGCAACATCAGTGCAAAAATTACTATATCACATATAGACTCTATCTCACTAGTTTATTATATTAGGCTTTTGATATGTGCAAGACAAACACCGATTCCATAATGTAACAACCAGAAAAAAAAATTTTAAGTCCTGAAATTTTCTAAGTCTGCTAGCTATAGTGAGAAATGGCCTAACTATAGCGAGAATGCATGTTCGCTATAGCGAGAATGCTTCCAGTTATAGCGAATTCAGGCATCTCATACAAAAACCAAGGGGTTTCTCATAATAGCACGCACCGTAGCAAAAATAGGGGTTTGATATTGATATGTGCTCGCTGTAGCGAGGGTTATTCTTTGCTATAGCGAGGGTTAGTCCAGAAAAACGTGAAAAAAAAAGAATTTTACTTCTTAAAGAGTCTAGACCTTCCCTTTTTCTTCTAACCTACTTAGGCTTCGACCAAAACAGAGAAAATGGCTGTGAAGAGAGAGAGAGAGACCTAGAGAAGGAAGGAAGAACAAGAAAAAGGTAAGCATAATTTGAGATCTCCATAGCTTCTCCTCTTAGAGTTTTGTTCTTCTCTCTTTGCCCTCTCTTTCTATGGTTTTGGTTATTGAGTTGGCTTTGTTTTGGGCCTAAGTTAGAGGGGGAAGTGTAAGGATTTGAGGAGAAGATTTGCGCAAAGGGAGAGCCTCTTGGAAAGAGTTTTATTTAAGATAACTTCTTTCCATTTTATTGTATCTTTTCCCCTTGCTTTCTTTGAGTAAGTTGGTTCTACCAACTTGAAAGCTTGAGAGAGGAAGGAAGTCTGACCTAGAGTAAGCAAAAGATCCTTAAATTAGAGTGTGATAAGTTAAGAAATGCAAAGAAAGGCGAAGAAGAGTTGGTGAAATTCTAGATAGAGAGAACCCTTAATTTTTTACATATTTAGTGGGGTTTGCCTTCATGAAGAGCCCTCTAGCTTTGTAAATAATTATTGAGTTATGAGAGAGTAATTCCATACTCTTTATTGTGTCTAGGCTCAAGAAAAGCAGCTCCATCTAGTTGTGATTGTGAAACCAAGAAGGGAAAAGAGAAATTGAAAGGGAAGGCTTGTGTTGGCTTATAAGGTAGCTCTCCACTCTTTCTTATTACATTCTTGGATGTGTAATAGTCATTGTATGCTTGTGTATATGCTTATATTGTGAGACATGTCATTCGATGTTGTCTTGATACATTGGTACTAATATGCTTATGTTTTGGGTTGTGAAAATTGTTCGGGTGAGGTAGTGCCAAAAGTCCCTAAACCAAGGGTGAGGCCAATCCAAAAGTCTCAAAAATCGGGTGAGACTAGACCAAAAGTCCCTAGAGCTTATTCTTGGCATTGATATGATATTCATGGCATGAAAATCATGTGTTGTATAATTGTGAATAGTTTGCATGCTTTGACTTATTTATATGCCTTGATTGCTTCCTTAAATGAGTGCATGAGCTATTGAGATTTCATGAATCTCATCCCATTCCCTCTCTTATCTTAACATGTTAGGTGGAGCTCAAGGAGATCAAAGTGCAAATTAAGGAGCCTAGTTGAGCATGTATAAGCAGTTGTATAGTTTATTTTAGTTCTTTTGATGTAAAGAGTTGTCAAAATGAATATGTACCTATTATTTTTTAGATGTAAATATTTGATCAAGTGCAAATGTATGTATAAATGATGTGTAAACCATGTATAGAGCTAAAGCAATGGAAAAATAAGATTTGGTCCTTTTGGTGGCTTGTATGTAGTAGTGTATTTTTGCCTGTAGCATAGTGAGTTTGAAATATATGATGATTTGGACCACTTGAGCATTTCATATATACTATGTTTATGCTTTAAAACTTACCCAAGAGGTGTTAGAGCATGTAGGGGACCATTTATCCCCATTTTGAACCATTTATGGTGTCAAAACTGTCAAATTTGTGAGCTTTGTCAAAATATGACCAAATGAGCTCTTCTTGATATAAAATTTGGCATGCCTCTAGAGATTGTTGAGAACTTCTTCATAACCTAAAGAAGGTAATATTTTGAGGTCTAGGGAATATTTGGTGAATTGTTGAAGTTGGAGAATTTTTTGGTTTTGGTTATTATACTGTGCAACTAGGTCTGAAAATGAATCTATGTCATTCATAGACCAAATGATGTCCAATTATCATGAAATTTTATGGGCATAAACTAGATATCCACAATAACCTATACCAAATAGAAGCACCTCAATTGGAGGTCTGTAGAGGGAGAAACAACTTTCTGAAGTTCTATGTCAACATCAGGGAAGCCATCCGACCTTCGTTATTGTTCCATCAGTTTTCGAGGTCTAAAGGCTACTGAAATGATCTAAAATTATTTTTTCCATCTATTTATCATCTGTAACTTTTCAAATTGGTATACTTTTCCTAGATTGAATTTTTTTGAAATTAGTTATGAATTTTTGAAATTCATGATAACAAGCTGCATCAGTACCAAGGATAGCCAAACCTCTGTCTCTTTTTCGACGTCAAACATGGTCCAAAAGCTAAGAATATGGTTTGGAATTATTTTTATGTAAATTTAACACCCAGAGCTTTTCAAAAAGCTATGGTTTGCTTGATTCCCATTTTTCTAGAATTAGTTATGATTTTTCAAAGTTATAGCCAAAAATATGACTTTTGGGCTTATTTGAGAAATTGCATTTTCTTAAATGGTAAAGGAAAACATAATTTGGGGTTTCACTTATGTGAAGAAGGCCAACAGCCTGAAATGAAGTGAAACAGAAAGAAATATAAGGGTGATATATGAATGAATACATTGATAAAGGAGAATTTATTTTGTAAATTTGAGTACTAGTTGGATATAATCATTCTATTTTGTCATCTCTTTTTTATTAGTATGGAGTACATTCTTACCTACTTAGTCAATGCACCCTGTCAAGAGTTAGAAACCTTCAAATTTCCACAAGCATCAAGTAGAAGTTTTTTAGGCTATAAAAGAAGAAAAATAAAAATTAATTAAAAAACAAAACAAAACATCATATGCTAAAGAATATAGTAAGGACTTTTAATTAATACCTTATATTAATGTCACCTTTAAGTCTTTATGATAGACACCCTTGCTATGACAATGAGCAACAACATCTATAAGTTGTCAAAAGTAACATCTAGATTCATTTTCAAAAAGCTTTCCCTATTAAACCTACATATCTAGAAAAGGTGTAAACATAAACAAAAGAATACTCATGTAATAATTTAGTAGAAGAATAAAAACAAAATTTCAGTATGCCTATCAAAGTCAAGGGCTTTTGATCAAGCACATGTTTTAGAAACTTCTCAATAAAGATTATCATTCAAATTTGCATGAAGCTTCTTGATGCTTTTTTACACTCCCTCAATATCTTAGCATGGCTGACTCCTAAAGCTTTACTAGTCCATTATCCTCTGCAACTCTAAAATAAAAGAAAATAAAAAAAATGAAAGCCACCTAGAAATAATTAATAACAAAAAGGGTTTTCTTTGAAATTGACAAGATGAATATATATTTTAGGGAGTTTAAATATAATAAAACTTAAAACCAGCTAAACCTCTGAGACTGTTACTCCTATGTCTTCTTCTTAGTATATGGCGCAAGATTTTCTTTACTCTTCCTACCAAACAAAAGGTGATTAAATGCCTCATCCATGTCAATGGCTAGCAACTTTTTTAGCCAACAATGCATTGACTTGAAAATTTGAAATACAAATATGAATGTAGTAGTAACATTTTAGAAAAAATTCACTCTCAGCCAAGAAAAAGTAATACTAACATAAGTATAACAAAAAGGGAAGAAAGGGACAATTCAAACCTGGTGGAAATATCTGAAAGGAGAAGGGTGGCTAGTGCTTAAGCAACAGTCACTATTAGGGGTGAAATTGACAAAAGATTGAGAAAGACTGCTTTTATTTCATATATCTATGAAATAGATTGAATAAAGAAATTGAAGGTAGAGATTTGTTCAAATTGAAAAAAGAAAAGGGAGTTAGATTTGTAGAAGTTCACAAACCCTTCAAGTTTCTACTTACTAAATATTAAACTCATCTATAAAAAGAAGCCAAATTAAAGTAACTATTTTAGAATGAGTCCACCAGCTCGTAGTCTCCCTGTCATTTCATTGCTTAACATAAAATGATTATCATAATAGGGGAAAAACATATTGGTAGAGAAATATAATCAAAAGTTTCGAAAATAAGTGAAAGAAAAATAAAGAGTCGTGACTTCAAGGGTTTGCCCACAATTTCTTACTCAAATCCCCCCAAAAGAAAAAATTACACTGGTGGTAGCTTGTGAACTTACCCGACTGGGAATTGCATGAAGCATTAAAGAAAAATCTCCAATTGTTAGCAAAAGAAAGAATCAGGCACTACAAAGATTTTACTTATGAATGGCTTCTCCCTAGTTTTCCTCGTGATCTCAATTTAATTTGATTATGCGTTTGCATTTTACTGATCATTGGTTCTTCTTTATGACAAAGAATACAATCAAGAAGGAGTAACACAGAAAACAAACTTAAAAGATACCAATGAAAAAAAATGAGAAGAAAAAGAATTTGTTAGCCTAAGGTTATGGGCCTAAGACTTTGATGATAACGAAACCTAAATATCATTTATGAAAAGGCCCATTTTATTATTCTGGCCTATTTTATGTATTCTTTAATGATTTATTATGGTGGCCCATTTTATGTATTATTTGAATTGAATAAATTCAATTGATTTGATAATTAACTAAATGACAAGCTTATTAATGCACAAATGACAAAAAGAGTACTGGCTTTTATGCAATAAAATACAATCTAAGTTTGTAATAGATATGTTTTCTGTTGTAGTTGTCTCTAATCTTTTATAAAAATGAAAATGTTATTCTAACCAATATATTGAGCTTCGTAGAGCATTTATGACAAGTTGACTAAATAAGTTACATGGGAAGGGCTTCTTAAGATGACAATAGCTACAAAGACAAAAGTTTTTTAATGTTAAAAACATAACAAGACTGCGCTAGCCAAAAAAGATGTTGAATAATCAGAATTGTTTCTAATGGCTAAAAGATGTTGAAAACCTATATATACATGAGAATTTAAGTGCAAACGCAAAGAGAAAAAGAGTTGTAGAGAACATGATAAGAAAGTGCTTTGCATTCTTGTAAAATTGTTGCTTAGTGTGTAGTCGATCTGCTTGATAGAAGTAAAATCTTGAGTGTAGAAAAGAATCTTAAAAGAGAGTTGAATTTTTTTCATCAATCCTTTATATAAAAATTTTGAGTGATTTAGTTAAGGATTACCTATATAAAACCCTATCATAAGTTTAAGGTGAGCTTGGAAACCTATGCTGGTAATAAGCATGAAAAACCATTATTTATGTAAGTTATTGATCATAGTGAAAAAAAAAATCATTTAAAATTTTAAAGGGACTAGATGTAAACTAAAAGGTTGAACCAGGATGAATCTGCATATGATTCTCTTGTCCTTTACTTCTTTTTATAGTTTACTAAACTTGCCTCCTCCATCTTTGGAGGATTTCCATTTCAGTTGCTTAGTTTATCTTTTTGTTGTTCAGTTTATCCTTGTGTTGTTCTTGCTTGCTCCTCTTTCAATTTCATTTAGTTGTGCTGTATTACTATTCACATCCTTCATTTCTAGTGAAGTTTTCTACTTTATTTTACACACACACACATATTCACACATGTTTGCTTCCTCTCTAGCTCGTTGACCTTCTATTGGATAATGTTTACGTGCTCCACTTTTTGTGCATTCAAATTTTGGAGGTCACTTAGTTATCCACTTTTGTGAAAATGACAATTTTGATTTTAATTCATTTTTTGCATATCACACCTATTCCCTTGTGTAGGTGTGATCATCAATTGGTATCAGAGTGGGTATCACTTGATTTTATGCTTAATAGCTTAGAGAAAAGGTCCATTTTCTTGTTGTAAAAAATAAGTTCTAGCATTCTAAAAGAAGCAAACTTTTGAGAGGGTTTCTCAATTATAAGACCATCTTATTTCCCTGAGAAGCACTTCTCACATTGAAAGCAAAGAATAAAGATATATATATATATGTTCCACTTACTATTTTATATGGGAGGTCATTGAAGAAAGACCTAAAATGCCAAAAAAGGTAAAACCAACTATTGGAAGTATTATTAATAAACCTAGAAGTGAATAGACTGAAGATGATATTAAACTGGTTCAAAGCAATCACCATGTCAAAAATATTTTGGCACGTTCCATTAGTGGACTAGAATATGATGAAATCTTAAGCTACGAGATGGCCAAGGAGATGTGGAAGAAACTCATTGTCACATATAAAGGTACATCAATAGTAAAGAAAAGCAATCTTAATGTGCTCATATATGAATAACTCTTTCATATGAAAAAGGGTAAGGATGTTAAAGAAATGTATAATTGATTTGTCAAACTAGTTAGAGATTTAAAAGCTCTTAATTGAAAATTTACTGATTTTGAGCTTAATTGAAAAATTCTTAAAAATCTCCCATAGAAATAGCAGTCTAGGGTGGACTCCATCGAGAGTAGAAATCTCCATGTGTAAAGTTCTACATCAGGTAGAGTGACCCTGGGCTAAGGCCTTATAAGTAGAAGCGAAGCTCTCCCTACCAGCGACGCGTTTTCCCTTAGATTGAGGAGGAACAAAACCCTACCAAGCAATGTGCTGAGTGTCATAATAGGGATAATATCACTGGAGGCTTTGTGGGGAATTAGTATTAGAGCTGGCCTAGCCGCATGTGTAACCTGAGGATAGGTTGGCCCAAGGGGGTGGAATATAAAGTCCCACATCGGGTAAAGAGACCCTGGGCTAAGGCCTTATAAGTGGGAACGAAGCTCTCCCCACTAGCGACGTGTTTTCCCTTGGATTGGGGAATAAAAAATTCCCACCAGGCATCATGCCAGATGCCATAACAAGGATAATATCATTGGACGTTCTATGGGGAATTGGTATCAGAGCTGGCCTAGCCACATGTGCAACTCGAGGACGAGTTGGCCCCAATGGGGTAGAATATAAAATCCAACATTAGGTAGGGAGACCTTAGGCTAAGGCTTTATAAGTGGGAGCGAAACTCTCCCCACCAATGACGTATTTTCCCTTAGATTAAGGAGGAATAAAACCCTACCAGGCAGTGTGCCGAGTGCCGTAAAGAGGACAATGTCGTTGGAGCCTCTGTGGGGAATTGGTATCAGAGCCGGCCTAGCTGCATGTGCAACTTGAGGTCGGGTTAGCTCCAAGGAGGGTAGAATGTAAAGTCCCATATCAGGTAAGGAAACCCTAAACTAAGGCCTTATAAGTGGGAGTGAAACTCTCCCCATCAGCAATGCATTTTCCCTTGGATTGGGGAGGAACAAAACCCCACCAAGCAATGTGCCAGGTGCTGTAACGAGGACAATGTCACTAGAGGCTCTCACTTATAAGGCTTTAGCCCAAGGTCTCCCTACCCGATATGGGACTTTACATTCTACCCCTTTGGGGCCAACTCGTCCTCAGGTTGCACATGTAGTTAGGCTGACTCTGATACCAATTCCCTACAGAACCTCTAGCGATATTGTCCCCATTACGGCACCCGACACACTGCCTGATGGAGAGAGCTTTGCTCTCACTTATAAGGCCTTAGCTTAGGGTCTCCCTACTTAATGTGGGACTTTACATTCCACCCTCCTTAGGGCCAACCCGACCTCAGGTTGCACATACGGTTAGGCCAGCTTTGATACTAATTTCCCACAGAGCCTCCAGTAATATTGTCCCCATTACAGCACTCGACACAATGCCTGGTGGGGTTTTGTTCCTCCCCAATCCAAGGGAAAATGCGTCACTGGGGGAAGAGCTTCACTCCTACTTATAAGGCCTTAGTCCAGGGTAAAGTCCTACATCAGGTAGGGAGACCCTGGGCTAAGGCCTTATAAGTAGGAGTGAAACTCTTCTCCTTAGGGATGCATTTTCCCTTGGATTGGGGAGGACCAAAACCCCACCAGGCAGTGTGCCAGGTGCTGTAATGGGGACAATATCATTGGAGGCTCTGTGAAGAGTTGGTATCAGAGCCAGCCTAGCCACATGTGCAACCTGAGGTCAGGTTGGCCCCAAATGAGTGGAATGTAAAGTCCCACATTGGGTATCCAATTCCCCACAGAGCCTCTAGCGATATTGTTCCTGTTATAGTACCCGGCACATTACCTAGTGGGGTTTTGTTCCTCCCCAATCCAAGGGAAAATGAGTCGCTGATGGGGAGAGCTTCTCTCCCACTTATAAGACCTTAGCCTAAGGTCTCCCTACCCGATGTGGACTTTATAGCAAGTGTGTAGCCAAAAAGGGGAAGAAGAATTAAAGGAAAAAGTGTGTGAATTTTGCTTTAAGGTAGTTCTCTAACCTTTCTCACATGCATTGCTTGAATGTTTACTTGTCTTTGAGTACTTGTATGTATGTTTGAACTATAAGAAATGCTTCTAGCCATTGATTACATATTATGGTACCATTATGTTTTTTAAAATGTATTTATGAATGCAAAGTGACTTGAATGAGTTTGGTTATGCCAAAAGTCCCTTAACATGAGTGAGGATAAGCCAAAAGTCCCTAGGAATTGGTGCAACAAAGCCAAAAATCTCAAAAAGAATGAGGCTAAGTCAAAAGTCACTTGATAGTGGGTGAGACAAATCCAAAAGTCTCAAGGAAGATGGGTGAGGCTAGACCAATGCCCTTGAGAGCCTATTTTGTAATGTATGAGTTTATTTGATAAGGAAAATGATCTCTGTATGTTTACAAGTAGCCTAAATGCCATACATTTATTCTTTGACATAATTAATTAGAATAGGAAATTCCTTAGTTTTAATTTTGATTTTAGCATTTTTACCTGGTGTTTATGGTTAATTTGAAGAGTTTTTCAGTATTTTTGGTGTTTTATGACTATTTTGGGCAATATAAAGAGTGACTAACTTCGATTGAGTTGAAACTTGGTATATTAGTTTTAGGTGTTTTAAGGTATCAAAATCACAGTTAAATTGTGAGCTAGGCCATTGTTTTGTGATTGTTTTTAGCCAAATTCCATTGTTTAAACCACTTTTTCAATTTTTTAGTATTTTTTCCTTTGATTTATTGTGATTTTTTTAATTTTTTGAATTTATTTTGATTTTTCTTGGTAATTTTTGGGTGTTTTATTTTATTTTATTTCATTATTGGTGTATGACAAGACCCTCCAATAGAGATTTTGTTGAGTTTAATCTAGAGATTGATAAAAGTTTTCATAACAACTTAGAAACCATAAAATTAAAGAGGTTGTTGTTATTGAGTTGGTTTCTGAAATAATAGATAACACATAAAGTAATTGTTAATTGAATTTAGATTTGGATTTGAATTTTAATTCTAAAGTAGTAAATATGGCTAGTAATGGTAATAATAATAAAACTCTTAAGGAATTGGCTGCACTTGATATTAATTACCAACCACTGTGTATTCAATATCCTAAACTTAATGCTACTTTTAAACTTAAATCTAGATTAATACATTTGCTTCTAAATTTTCATGGTCTTGTAGGTAAATATTCTCATAAACATCTCAAGAAATTCCATGCGGTTTGTTCCACTATGAAGCCACAAGAAGTTTCAAAAGAGCACATCAAGCTTGGAGTGTTTCCCTTCTCACTGGATGGGGCGGCTAAAGATTGGCTTTATTATCTTCAACCTCAAGCCATCACTTTATGGAATGAATTGAAAAGGATATTTTTGGAGAAATTCTTTCTCACCTCAAGAATTGCTGCCATCCAAAAAGAGATTAATGGTATTAGAAAGATAAATGGAGAAACACTGCATGAGTACTAGGAGAGGTTTAAGAAACTATATGTAAGCTGTCCTCACTATAAGATTAGTGACTAACTTTTGATTTAGTACTATTATGAAGGCTTGTTATGTAATATCTGGTTCTCTGAAAACGAGAGAAAACGTAAGAAACATAATATATGGTTTCTCATAAACATATGAAATACATCGAATACAAAAGCAAGTCTTCAGAAATGACTTAGTTAAGGTCTTAAAAAATTTGGGAAGCATTTTAGACTCTTAAAAATGAGAATCCCATGCTCAAACAAAAAGAAAAATAGAACTAGAATAAAGAAATGAAATGTAACAAAAAGTTGACGAAACATAAGAATATTTTCATGATTTTGAGTAAATTTTAGAATTCTCATAGGAGGACTTTTTAAATAAAAGTTTTAAGTTCTCCAGGCTTCTCAGAGGTCCTGAAAACCATGGGAAGCCACGGGATAGTTAAAATCTCTCCGGTGGCGTTTTCCAACGTCAGTGTACCCGAACTTTGACGGATTCGTTCAGGAAAGTTTTAGCTTCGATTTGAGTGATTCCAAAGACATTTTACTAAATTGAGAACCTAAATTTCATAATGGAAAAGACAGTTCTCATAAAGGAGCTAAAAGGAATTAGAAACAAAAATGCTAAAAATGAAGGGTAAAATGAAATTTTTTGAAAAGTCTTCATTCTTCCCACCTAGATATATAGGGCACCCCACTCTCTCACTTATTTAGCTTCATTTGTTTCTACTCTAAACCAGAGAAAAAACCCTAGGAGAGTGGCACACAAGAGGAAGAGAAAGAGAAGGAGAAATCAAAGGTTAAAGGTATAGATTTTTGGTAGTTTTTCATACTCTTTCCTTTGCAAATCTCTTCTTCTCCATTTTTCTTTCTTTCCTATGATTATATTAAAGTATATGGATCTATTTTAAGGGAAAAATTGAGGGAAAATTTTGGACTTGAAGAGAGGAGGCCAAATAAAGGAAAATTCAAGTGACAAAACAAGGAAAAATAAGATAATTTCCCCTTCCATGATTGCTACCCCCTTGGTTCTCTTCTCTCCATGGTTCGCCTCACCTAAGAAGCAATAGGTGGGCTTGGATTTTAGGTAGAAGCAAGGATGAATTTTAAGAAAAAGAGTGTGGAGAATAAGAATATACAAAGGAAATTAACAAATAACCATGAAAATTCAAGATAGAAATTCTAGGATTTCATGTGCTCCTTGTAAAATCTGACTTGATACCTTAATTTTTATGCCTCAATGAAAGTTTAAATGAGCTCCTAAGATCTCTAGAAGTCCCCCCATATGCTACCTCCATCAAGAAAATAAAGCAGAGCCATAGAGGCTAAACTTCTTCATTGTCTCAGCCAGTAAGGGTTTGGATACCTAGGGAGAGTTTTAAATTTTTCTAAGCCCATCTTTGAGTCATATATGATGAGTGAAAATGAGGGAAAGCCTTGAAAAAAATTTAGGAAGCTTATAGAATGAATTGGTACTTTATGTTCTATAATATGACCTAAAGAAGTAACATGTAGTTAGGGTCTTTGTTTCAATTGTATGATGACTCTAAGAGACTTAAAAAGTGTTAAGAATCATATATGAAAGGAAAGTATAGAGCTTAGAATTTATTTTGATAGATGTTTCTTCATTAGGTGTATTTTTAGAGCTATAAAGGGGTTTATAGATCAAGTTAGTGTTTAAAGAAGATATGTGGCCTTAGAATTAATTCCATGAGCCTAATTGGCTTCCATAAATTGTGTTTAGGCCAAGAAAAATTATTCCCAGACCTTTATGTGTGTGAGGCCAAGGAAGGGAAAGCAACTTGAAGAGAAAAAGTGTGTGGTTACATCCAAGGTAGCTCACTCCTCCTTTTCTCATGCATGAATGTTTGCTTGGCTTGTCTTTGAGTGTGTGTATGTGTATTTCTAAGTCATGAAAAGTATTCTAGCATGACTTTTATTCTATGGTGCCATGATATTATATTATGCTTTCATATGATGTTTATTATGTATGCTTAGGTTTACTTGAATGCGGTAAAGCCAATAACCTTTAGCCATGGTAAGAATGAGCCAAGAACCCTTAAAATTAGTTGAGACAAAGTAAAGAGTCTCCTAAATGTGAGGTTGACTCCCAAGAGTAAGGTTAAGTCAAAAACCTCTTAAAGAAATGGGTGAGACAAGTCTAAAATCCATAAGTGAATGGGTGAGGCTAATCCACTTACTTAGCAAGCCTATGTATGTTATGTATGACTTGTTCGAATATTAAAAATGTCTCTTGAATGATTGCACATGTTAATATGCCTATGCATGCATTTGTAAGACTTGTTTTGTATTTTTTATGTGTGATTGAAAGGGAGATGAGCTATTGGGATTCTTAGAATCTCATTCCTTCCTCTCCAATATTCTAACATGCTAGGTGGACTAAGAGAATAAGGAAATGGGAGCCAACCACTTGAGAGATGAAAGCTTGACATCAAAGTGTATAGATTTTGTTTCTTTAAGGCCATATGAATGGTAAATGTTGTAATGTATGGTTGTATATGTCTTTTGATGTTATGAACATGTATAATTATGTTAATGTATCATGTATAAATAAGAGCTAAGGTTATATGTATGGAAATATGCATTTGGACATGTAATGGCAAACTGGTATTATAGAAATGTATGTATAAATAGAAGTGAAATGGCCAAATTAAGATGCATGAGATTTAGGACTACTTGGGCAGTTCATACAAGTCATATTCATGCTTTTAAACTTGCCCAAGAGGTGCCAAACATCAAGAAAGACTATTTGGGCACATTTGGTATCTAATATGGAGCAAAATTGACCATATTGGAAACCTATACCACTCTATATCCAAATGAGCTCTTCTTGGTCTGAGATTTGGCATGTAATTAGAGCTTGTTGAGAGCTTTTTGAGAAGCTAAAGTACAAATTTTTTGGATGTCTATTAATCAAGAAGCAAATGATGTCCAATTGTCATAAAATTTTATAAAGAGAAACTAGACATTCCTAGTGACCTGTAGCAACTAGAAGCACCTCATTTAGATGTCTAGAGAGGGAGATAAAAAGTTTTGAAGTTTTTGTCTAGTATCAGGTGTCCAAACTAACCTAGGTTACTATTTGATTGGTTTTCGAGTCCTAAACATGCCTAAACTGGTCTAAAGTTTTTTTTCCCCTCTAGTTAACATTGTAGCTTTCCATATTGGTATCATTTTTATGGATTGGATTTTTGTGGAATTAATTGAATATTTTGAAAATTTATAGCAAAAACCTATATCAGTGTCAGTAGCTAGTTAGACCCTTGTACCTTTTCGAATGTCAAACATCCTTTGTGTAATGTTTCATAGCCTGGTCATATTTTTAGCATAAAGTAGACATGTGTAGCTTTCCAAAATGGTAAAGAACGCATGATTTTGATTTTTCTAAAATTAGTTATGATTTTCTAAATTTTGTGATAGAAAGTGAAAATTTCTGGCCGAGGTAGCAACTATGAATTTTATGTATTCCCTTGTCTTGCACGAGCTCTAGGCCAATTTTGGTGATGGAAATGAGTTGTATCTATGTAATTAAATATGAGAATGTGATACATGAACTCATATAGTCTACAGGACACTGAAAGAAAAATTCATACGCTACGCAACGCTAAAATATTCATCATTTAATATCATTTTTCTTACCTCTTATGTGAGTGGCATGGTTTAAGGCATGAGAATAGCATGAAATGAGCTAAGAAATTATGGTGTTACATGTTAACCATGGACAAAAATATGGTTGATGCAACTGTAGGAGGAGCATTGGTTAACAAAACTCTAGCTATTGCCAGAGACCTCATTGTGAATATGGCACAAAATACACAACAATTTGGTATTAGAATAAATATGCGAACCAGAGGTGTAAACAAAATCTATACTACTCATGTAGATCAATAAAGAATAGAAAATAAACTTGAAGAGTTGGCTTCCATGGTCAGACAGCTAGTACTCAGGCAAAGACAACCTCCACAACTCCCTTCACCTTTGTGTGGTATTTGTTCATTAACCACACATGCCACAGATCAATGTCCCCAGTTGCAAGATAATACAAAATCATGTGATGGCATCTTCCCTAGTAGACCTTTACAGCAGCAATATAATAGATACAACCCTTATGCAGCAACATACAATCCTAGATAGAGAGATCATCCGAATTTGAGATATGACAGTGGGTCTAACTTATAACAGCAACAACAGAAATTTAACACTCTTAGCCCAAGTAACTAACAGCCTATGACGCAACCCAAGCAATAGATGAATGTAACATCTGGTTCTTTGAAAACGAGAGAAAACGTACAAAATGCAACATACGATTTCTCCATAAATGAATGAAATTCATCATATACAAAAGTAAATCCCCCGAAATGACTTAGTTAAGGTCCCAAAAAATTTGGAAGCATTCTAAACTCCTAAAAATGAGAATCCCAGGCTCAGATGGAAAGAAAAATGGAGTAAGAATGAAGAAATAAATTTAAACAAATGGTTGACAAAACGTAAGGGCATTTTTGTTATTTTAAGCAAATTTTAGAATTTACACGGGAGGGCTTTTTAAATGAAAGTTTTGAGTTCTCTAGGATTCTCAAAGGCCCTAAAAGCCATGGGAAACCCTGGGACAACTAAAGTCCCTCTGTTGGACATTTTTCAATAGTGGTGAACCCAAACTTTGACAAATTCGTTCGGAAAGGTTTTAGCTCATATTTGAAAAATTCCAAAGGCATTTTACTAAATTGGAAACCTAAATTTCATAATGAAAAAGACGGTTCTCAAAAAGGAGGTAAAATGAATAAGAAACGAAAATGCCAAGAATGAAGGGCAAAATTGAAATTTTCAAGAAAGTGGAAGCTTTTTGAACACTCTTTAAGTTTCTTGTTTCTTCTCTCCCTTCATTTGCATGACTCATTTTGCCCAAAAACCAAAGAAACCATCAGCTCTCTTAGGCGCACCATGAAGGAGAAGAAAAGGAAGAGAAAAAGTAAGAAAAAGGTAAGGAATTTCATGGATTTTCATACTCCTTCTTCTTCTAAACTTGTTCCTCTCATCTTAAGCTTTCTTTGCCCATGTTTTTATTGAAGTTTTTGGACTTTTTTTTAGGGAAGAACAAAGGGGAATATTCGAATTTAAAGAGAGGAGGCCAAGGAAAGTGAGAACCAAGCAAGAAAATAAGAAAAAATAAGGTAAATCTTCCATCCCATGGTAGCTACTTTCTCCCCCTTCTTCTCCCTATTTTGCCCTATGTATGTAGCTATAGGAGGGCTTGAATGTTGGGAAGAACCAAGGGTGAATTCTAGGAATTTAAAGGAGGAGAGTAAGAATATGCAAAGAAATTTAAGTAAAAGCCGTGAATTTGCAAGATAAGGAGGTTAGGGTTTTGATTGCATCTTGAACTTTACCATGAACCCCAGCCATATTTTATGATATTTAAGTATTCATATGAGTTCCTAAGACACCAAGAGAGTTTCCTACATGATTCTCCCGTCAAAGTAAGCAAAGAAACTCCATTGGTGCCATATGAAGGTATAGCTTCGGCCAAGGAGAGCCCATGCACCTAGAGAGTGTTTTAATTCCTTCCAAGTTTAGTTTTTCATCATGTATGATGGGAGAGTATGAAAGTAAGCCTTGAAAAAATTTTAGAAGTCATGGAGAGTGAGATGGTCTTGTATGTTCCATATTATGGCTTAAAGAAGCAATACCTAGCTAGGCTCCTTGAATTGATTGTGTGATAACTCCAAAAGGTTTAAATGGAGTCAAAAATCATAAATAGATGAAAAGAATGGAGCCAAGATGATATTTTCCTAAGGTTGCTTCATTAAGTGCATTATGGAACCATAAAAGAGCCTTATGAGTCACCTAGCTTTTCTAATGAATGTATGGCCTTAGAATTTGACTCAAAAGTGTAATTAACTTCTATATGATGTGTCTAGGCCAAGAGAAATGATCTCCACCTTCTTGGGTGTATGAGGTCAAGGGAGAGGATTCAAGGCTTAAGGAAAAAGTATGTGAATGCAAGCAAAGTAGCTCTCTCCACCTTCTTTCATGTATGAATGTGTACTTACATTGTCTTTGAATGTGTGTATATATGTTTTAAGCTATGAAAAGTATTTTTAGCATGAGCTTTTATTCCATGGTACCATGATGATATTTTATACATTTAAATGATGCTTTATATGCTTGCTTTGGTTTGCTTTAGTGTGGAGAAGCCAAGAACCCTCTAGCCATGATGAGAATGATCTAAGAACCATAGAACTTGGTTGAAACAAAATAAAGAGTCTCCCAAAAGTGAGGTTGACTTCTAAGAGTAAGGTTGAGTCAAAAACCTCTTAAAGAAAGTGTAACAAACATAATTTCTGTAAAATGACGAAATGAGCTGTATAAATGCAATTCCTTTAAAATGACCTAGATAATGTCCCCAAAAATTTTAGTAGAGTTCTAGACTCCTAAAAATGATAATTCTAGGTTTAGATAAGAAAAAAAAATAGAGTTAGGACGGAGAAACAAGTTGCGACAGAAACTGACGAAACGTAATGGCATTTTCATAAATAAATGCAACTTTTGGAAAACTACATAGGAAGGCTTTTCAAATGAAATTTTTGAGTTGCCCAAGGTTCTCAGAGGCCCCAAGAACTATAGGAAGCCCCAGGACTGGTAAAGCCCCTCTTATGTATGTTTTTTAATGTCAGTTAACCCAAATTTTGACCGGTTCATTCGGTAAGGTTTTAGTTCCAAATTGAGTGATTCCAAAGTCATTTTATTAAATTGAGAAACTAAATTTTATAATGGAAAAGACGGTTCTAAAAAAGGAGCTAAAACGAAATCGAAACAAAATTGCCATTACGGAAGGACGAAATGAAAATTTTTGAAATTGTATGTTTCTAGAAACTCCTACACACTTCTCCTTTCTTCCTCCTTTTTTTTCTTAAGCACGAAATTTTCTGCCCAAATTTCAGAAATGAAAGCTCTCTTCTAGGCTCACAAGAAGGGGAAGAAAAGGAGGAGAAAAATCAAGGAAAAGGTAGGTAAATCTATGGAATTTCATGCTCTTTCTTCTTCCAACCTTGCTCCCTTCCTTCTTTGCTTTCTTTCTATGGTTTTCTTGAGATGTTCATTTCTATTTTTGGTCCAGAACTTAGAGGGGTAGTTCGAATGTTTCAAAGAGAAGAGAACCAAGAAAGAAAGGCTTTTGAAGCAAACTTGAAACTAGGGTAACTAGTTGTTGTTGTTGCTTCTCCTTGTTACTTCTTTCTTGGAGGATTTTTAGCCTAGATCAAAACCAAAGGAGGAGAGGATGTTCTGTCCAAATACAAGGAAGGAATAAGGGTTTTAGGCCATAGGGAGATAGAATATGGCAAGAAATTCTAAGAAAAACTAATAGAAAACAAGTTAGAAAAGTGTAGTGTTTTCTAGGGTTTTTGCAAAATCTAATTTTGTTTGAATGTTTCCTTGGCTATTTGAATGTTCCCTTGAGCTCCTAAGACCTCTAGAAAGCCTCTTAAGTGGCTCTCCTATCAAGAAAAAATCACAAGGTCTATGAACCTCCATTATGATGCATATTTTGGCCAAGCTAGGTTCATTAGGCTAGGGGATGTTTTAATTTGTTCTAATCTTGGTTTAGGACTTTATATAATGTTAGAAGATGGGAGAAACTATTAGAAAAATTTAGAAGCCATAGATTGGGAGATGAGATAATGGTGTCCATAATGGTTCTTTGTGAAGCAACTTGGTTTTCCAATTGTGCAATTGAATGTGTGATGGCTCCAAGGACCTTAAATGAGTCCAAGAAGCCTAGAAATAACAAGAGAATGGAGCCTAGAACATGAAATGCAAGAGTTGCTTCATTAGGCCAATTATGCAACCATAATGCTAAGTATGAAACCAAGTGTCTGTTTAAGCTTTAGTTTAATGTCTTGGCTTGCTTCAATTATGTGACTGTGTACTCCTTGTGATGTCTAGGCCAAGAGAACAATCAACCACTTAAGGGCTCTTGTGAAATCAAGGAGGGGGAGAAATTAGCAAAGTAAAGCTTGCATTAATTGAAAGGTAGCTCTCTACTTCATTCCTTTGCATTCTTGTATGCATATGCATGTTATTATGTGCTTGTATGTGCTCTTGTGCATTGGTAATATGCCACATAATCTCATGGAATTGCATTGGTACCAATGTGTGCTTTTAAATGGCCTTGAATATGAGATTGGCTCATAAGGGTGAGGTGATGCCAAACGTCCCTTAAAGTGGGTGAGAATGTGCCAAAAGTCTCAAGGCATGGGTGAGACTAGACCAAAAGTCCCTTAGATGGGTGAGGCTAGGTCCCAAAAGTCCTAGAAATGGGGTGAGGCAAAACCAAAAGTCCCTAGAGCATGAAAACGGCTTGATGTGGAAATGTGGTATGAAAATGTAGTATTATACACTTTATGTTTGCACACTTGAGATTTTGATGTATGTATGTTTTGAATGCATGTGTGAATGAGTGTCTAAGCTATTGAGATTCTAAGAATCTCATTCCCCTTCCCTCCATTATCTTGAAATGCCTAGATGATGTTCAAGAAACAAAGAGTGCAAGCCAAAGACCTTGAGAGATTGCATTTTGTATATTATGTAACCTTATTTGCATTTGAATGTCAAAGTGAGATTGTACATATTATTTTTGTGATGTAAGACCATGAACAAATGTAAAATGATATATGAATATGATATAGACCTTATGTGACACTAAATCTATGGAATTTTGCAAATTGGCTCTTGGATGGCTTGATGCAACTATGCATTCTTAGATGCGGAATGACCAAATTTAGATGCATGGGGTTTGGGACCATTTGGGCAGCTCTCACAAGTCATAATTATGCTTTTAAACTTGCCCAAGAGGTGCCAAACTCAAGAGGAGGCCATTTGGACCAAAGTGACTCTTGATAGGGAGTAAAAATAACCATTTCATGAGGCTATATTACTTTTTGTCCAAATAAGCTCTTCTTGGTCTGAAATTTAGGATGCATCTAGATCTTATTGAGATCTTTTTAGGAAGCTAAATTTAGTAATTTTTGGAGGTCTATGGAATATTTGGAAAATTTTTGAAATTGGAAATTTTTTTGGTTTTGGTTCTTAGTATTGTAGCACTAGTCCAAAATTAAATTATATCATTCATGAGGCAAATGATGTTCAATTGCCATGAAATTTTATACAGAGAAACTAGACACTCCCAATGACTTGTGTCAACTAGAATCATCTCATTCGGAGGTCTAGAGAGAGATATGAATCTTTAAAGATTTTGTCCAGTATCAGGAACTTTACCTAACCTCAGTTACTATTGGATTAGATTTTGAGCTCTGAGCATGCTTGAACTAGTCTGGAGTTATTTTTTCCCTCTAGATAAAATTCACTCCAGATTGGTATCATTTCTATGGATTGAATTTTTGTGGAATTAATTGGACATTTTCAAATTTTGCTGCAAAAATTTGTGACAACACTAGTGGATAGCTTAACCTCTAAAAATTTTCAGATGTCAAACATCCTCTGTGATAGATGTTATGATCTAAAAATATTTTTAGCATGAAGTAGACATCTATAGCTTTCTAGAATGACTAAGAATTCATGATTTCAATTTTTCTATAATTAGTTATGATTTTCCAAAATTTGTGACAAAAATGAGCCAAAGTTGGCTGAAAATGAATGTCCATATTTTATGTTTCATTTCGAGTTTCTTGAGATGTAGGCTACTTTTGATGGTCTAAATGAGTTGTATCCATGTAATTAAATATGGAAATATGTTGTATGAGCTCACACGATTCACATGATATCAAACAAAATTTTTATACATGACGCAATGCAAAAATAATCAATATTTTAATGTCATTTTCTTGCGTTTCATATGAATTAATTGATATGAGGTATAAAGATAGTATGAAATGAGCTAAGAAATTATGATATTATAGAAAGTGGATAAGGCAAGTCCAAAATCTATAAGTAAACAGGTGAGGCTAATCCACTCACTTAACAAGCCTATGTATGCTATACATGATGTGTTCAAATTCTAGGAGTGTTTCATGAATGCTCACATATGCCAACATGCCCATACATGCATTTTCAAGGTTTGTATTACATACTTTATATGTGATTAAAAGGGAGATGAGCTATTGGGATTCTTTAAATATTATTCTCTCCTTTCCAATGACTTAACATGCTAGGTGAAGCAATTGAGCAAGGTAATGGAAGCCACCAAGCCAAGAAGAACGAGATTGACATCAAAATATATGAAATGGCCTAGTTATATCTCTTTTGTAGCCATACATATGGTATATAATGTAATTCCATGATAAAATTGTTATGTAATTATATGAGCATATGTAATTATCCAAATGTATGGTGTATGAATGAAATTTGATGCCAAATGTATGAGATAGTATGATTTAGGGATTGGATGGCCAAAGCTAGTATATGAAAGCTTGTGTATATCATGGGGTGGATGAGTGACTTTGAGAAATCTAAGTTTATGCACCTTTGAAACAAGTTTAGAAAGTCATTTTGGTGCATTTCTACGTAGTCAAGTGGTTATGGTTGCCTTAGAACTTGAAATGGACCATTTGAACCGTTTATATGACATAAAATGAGCCATTTTGCAACCCAATGTCAAGATCTGACCAAATAAATGAATTTGCTCATAAAATTTGGTACACATGTAGATCTTATCCAAAGCTTTTTAGAAAGCCAAAGAATAGATTATTTAGAGCTCTATGGTATAAATTATAAATTTCCAAAATTGTCATTTTTCTGCTAAACTGATATAGGTACTATTTATATGGTCAAAAAATTGGGTTATGTCATTTGTAGGCCAAATGATATCTAATGATCATGAAATTTTATAGACATAAATTAGATATGATAAACTTTTTATGGCCACTAAGATCACCCCAACTAGACCTCTGAGTAGGGAGATATGAATTTTTGAAGTTGGAGATTAGTACTAGGGATGATAGCTAACCTCTGGTATTATTCCATTAATTTCCAATGGTTAGCAGCCTTTGTTGTGGTCTATATTTATTTTTAGCATAACATAGACATCTGTAGCTTTTCAGAATGGTATAGTGTACCTAATTTCAATTTTTTTAGATTTAGTTATAATTTTTCAAAATTTAGGCACAGAATCTGGAAAACCGATCCGAGGTTGCACTAGTATGTTTTATGTAATTGCTCCCTTTGCTCGAGGTATGAACCATATCTTTAGCTTGTTATGAGTTGTATTTATGTATTTAAATGTGAAAATGAGATGAATGAGTCCATATGACCCACGGGATGTCGAAAGAAAATTTTTACTCGTAGGGAAATGCATTTTGAGTCATGACTTCCTATGCCATTATGTTGCTTCCCATAGAATTAGTATGAGATGAGGCATGGGAATTACATGAATTGAGTCTTAGAAGTATAGTGTTACAACGAACAAGTCAAAACCATGTCTAGAAGATATAGTGAAGTAGTTGGCAACAAATACAATCTAATTCCAATAGTGAATAGAGACAACAATCCAGAGTTTAGAGACCCAGATTGGCCAACATGCAACAAATATCAATGATTTAAGAAGTCAAGGTTCTGGCCAATTACTTTCACAGCCCATGACTAACTTAAGAGGCAATGTCAGTGCAGTAACCTTGAGGAGCGATAAGCAAGTAAATGGGCCCATCACACCTCTAACAGAGGTGTTGCAAGAAAAAAAAGGTGACAGAAACAACAACCCCCTTCAATCCAAGGCAAGAACATCAAGGAAAAGGGAGAAAATTCCATATACACTAGACCCCTTCCATTCTCCAATAGAATTATACAATCCAAGAAAATAGGAAAAGCTAAATTAAATAAGGAAATTATGGAGACATTCAAAAAAGTGAAAGTAAATATCCCTCTTTTAGAAGCAATCAAACATATTCCAAAATATGCAAAATTTCTTAAAGAGCTATGTAGACATAAGAGGAATTTGAAAGGGAATGAGAAAGTTAGCATAGGGAGAAATATATCAACTTTGATTCAACCAACTATACCCACTAAGTGCAAAGATCTTGGAACATTCATCATTTCTTGTATAATAGGGAATATGCAGTTCAATAATGCTATGTTAAATTTAGGAGCTTCCATTAATGTAATGCTTAAGTTTGTGTACTCCTCTTTACAGATTGGAAAATTGAAGCCTACAGGAGTAGTGATTCAATTAGCAAATAGAAGCACAGCCTACCCTGCAGGAGTACTTGAAGACGTTCTAGTAAAAGTAAAAGATTTAATTTTTTTCTACTAATTTTTATGTTCTAAATATGGAGGATGACAATATACATGGACATGCACCACTAATTCTAGGTAGACTATTTTTTAAAACTATTAAAACAATAATCAATGTGTATGATAGTACTTTATCAATGGAATTTGGTAATGATATTTTTTTTTTTAACATTCTTGATGCCATGAAACACTCTTCAGAAGAACACTCCACGTTGCATGTAAATATGATAAACATGTTAGTTATTGATGCTTATGTGGACATGGATACTGAACTTCCTGACATTGTTGAATTTATGGATGTAATTCAATGTTTAAAACTGGACTTAATAAATGTACTGCATGTTCTGAGATTTATACATTCTCGAATTCCAATTCTACTTCTAATTTTCATCTTGATTTTGTCAATGTATTTGATATTGTTTCCTTTATTGAAAAAAGTGAATAAGTAGAGGTTTTTGTACATTTAAATTCATAAAGATTAATACCTTCCATATAGCAACCACCCGTACTTGAACTCAAATCTTTACCTAACAATCTCAAATATGCTTTCTTGGAAGAAGAAAATAAATTACCAGTAATAATGGCAAATAACCTTCCACTTGATCATGAAATGGGGTTGTTATAATTATTAAGGGAAAAGAAAAAAATAATAAGTTGGACATTGGTAGATATTCCAGGGATTAGCCTTTCCACTTGCATGCACAGAATTTTATTAGAGGAATGAGCTAAACCAGTGAAACAACCATAAAGAAGACTTAACCCTATGATTTTAGATGTTGCAAAGAAAGAGGTAAGTAAATTACTTTCAACTAGTATTATTTACCCCATATCTAATAACAAATAGGTGAGTTCAATGTAGGTAGTCCCCAAGAAGACTAGTATCATAGCGGTGACCAATGAAAAGAATAAACTTATCCTTATGAGAGTTCAAAATAGTTGAAGAGTTTGCATTGATTACAAAAAGCTAAATCAAGCCACTAGAAAGGACCATTTTCCTCTTTCTTTCATAGATTAAATATTAGAAAGATTAGCAGGCAAATCTCATTACTGTTTCTTAGATGGCTTTTCCGGTTACTTTCATATTCACATTGCACCAGAAGACTGGCAAAAGACTACATTTACTTGCCTATTTGGTACCTTTGCATATAGGAGGATGTCGTTTGGACTTTGTAACACTCCAGGCACATTCTAGCAATGTATGGTAAGAATCTTCTTTGATTTTCTTAAACATTGCATGGAAGTTTTTATGAATGACTTTACTATTTATGGCATCTCCTTTGATAACCATTTGATAAGTTTAGGAATGGTTTTAGAAAGACGCATTGAGAAATATTTGGTTTTAAATTTTGAAAAATGTCATTTTATGGTAGAGCAAGGAATTATTTTAGGCCATGTGGTTTCTGAAAATGACATTAAAGTTGATAATGCTAAAGTAGATGTGATTGCTTTTCTACCTTACCCTACCTATATACAGGAAGTGCATTTTTTTTTTTGGCCATGTAGGTTTTTAGAGGTGATTCATCAAGGACTTTAGCAAGATTTTTCTACCATTATCTAGACTTCTTCAAAAGGATGTAGATTTTAGTTTTGATAAGGCATGCAAATTAGCATTTGATGAGTTGAATAGAAGGCTAACCACCCCACCTATCATCTAACTTCCTAATTGGGAGTTTCAATTTGAATTGATGTGTGATACATCCAACTTTACTATGGGTGCAATTCTTTCCCAAATGATAGACAAGAAGTCTCATGTGATCTCTTATGCATCCTGCACTTTAGGTGAGGCTCAAGCTAATTATACAACCACTAAAAAAGAGCTTTTAGCTGTTGTTTTTGCTTTAGATAAGTTTCGTTCTTATTTGCTTAGTTATAAAGTTATTGTTTATTCTGATCATAAAGTTCCTACTTAAGAAGCCTGATATAAAACCAAGACTCATTAGGTGGATGCTATTCCTACAAGAATTTGACATAGAAATTAGAGATAAGAGTGCAGCAGAAAATCTTGCAGCTAATCATTTGAGTAGAATACCTTACTTTTCAAATTCATCTGCTATCAGGGATAGCTTTCTAGATGAACAGTTGTACTCGTTATATGGTAAAGATCCCTAGTATGTAGATATGGTAAATTTTTTAGTTGCTTCTAAATTACCTACTTATTTTAAACAGCACCAAATTAATAAACTTAAGAGTGAAGCAAAATATTATGTTTGAAATGACCTTTACTTATGGCGCATGTGTAGTGACCAGATTATTAGGAAATGTGTTCCTAACCATGACTTTACATCTGTTTTGCATTTTTGTTATATGCTTGCATGTGGTGGCCATTTTAGTCCTCAGTGTACCACTAGGAAGGTTCTAGATTTTGGACTATTCTAGCCCACCCCATTTAAAGATGCATATGCTTTCTGTAAAAACTATATGCGATGCCAATAGATAGGTAATATTTCTCATAAGAATGAGATATCTCAATAACCATTGTTATTCTATGAGGTATTTGATGTTTGGGGTATTGACTTCATGAGACCATTTTTTGTTTCTTTTGGTTTCATGTATATCTTTTTAGGTGTTAATTATGTTTCAATGTGGGTGGAAGCAAAAGCCACCAGAATTGATAACTCTTATATGGTTGTGGACTTTATTAGATCTCACATTTTTTGTAGGTTCAGTATACCTAGAGCAATCATCAGTGATCAAGGCTCCCACTTTTGTAACAAAAACATGCAAGTCCTCCTTCACAAGTATGGTGTACTCCATAAAGTAGCCATCCCCTACCTCCACAAACCAATGATCAAGCAAGAGTTTCAAATATAAAGATAAAACAAATTCTCAAGAAAATAATGCAACCTAACAGAAAGGATTTGAGTAAAATATTAGAGGATGCACTATGGGCTTATTGTACTACAAACAAAACTCCTATAGGCATGTCACCCTATAAGTTGGTTTTTGGCAAAACATGCCTCCTACCAGTTAAGATTGAGTATAGAGCTTATTGGACAGTAAAAAAGTGTAATATGAATCTATCTCAATCCAATTCTCAAAGAAAATTGTAACTTCAAGAGCTTGAAGAAATTAGGTTGGAAGCCTACAAAAACTCTAGAATTTATAAGGAGAAAACCAAGGTTGTTCATGATAAGATGATTGAAAGAAAGAAGCTTCATGTTCAGAAAAAAGTCCTTCTCTACAATTCTCACCTAAAGTTGATGCCCAGTAAGTTATGTTCTAGATGGATTCATCCATTTGTAGTTACTCATGTTTTTCCTTATAATGCAATTGAGATTATGAATAAGTCAACCAATAAGCACTTTACAGTGAATGGGCAACGACTTAAACATTTTTATGAGGGATTTCAGAAGCAAATAGTGGAGGAGCTACATCTTTCCAACACTTCATGTACTTGAACCACTCGATTATATTTCTTTCCCTTCTCTTTTCCTTTCTTGTCTTCTCTTTAATTAATAAATTAGATTGCTGTTACATTGAGGACAATATAAATATTAAGCGTGGGGGGAGAAATCATTCATTCTGCTCTCTTTTTAGTTTATTTTTTTAGTATTTTTGCTATTTTCTTGTTTTTCTTGTAATATTTAGGTTTCTTAAAAAAAACAAGTTGAAGCAATTTAAGTTCGAAAATATTTCAACATGATTAGGAATCAATCTTATTTTCTGGAATTCACATAAACTAGCAATGAATTTAATTTTGATGGATTGCATGTGGTAGTTTTTAAACCTGTGAGGATTTTGAGCCTTCTAGTGTTTTTTTCTTGTGAGAGCATTCGCCTATCATAATTTTCACTATAGAACTTGTTTTGAATCTTAATTGAAACTACATTTGCATAAGCATTTATAAAGATGATTAAGGCATTCTTTCTTCTTTTCTTTCATCATAGATAAAGCCAAATAGCTATTCCACATATGTTTTGTCTTTTGTTTTTGTTCCTTTTTTGAGCCTTTTATGTTTTCTTTTTAGCCCCTTTAGAAAAAAAAGGAAAAAAAGAAGGAAAATCTTTATGAAATTTAAAAAAGAAAAAAAAATCTTTATAAGAAAAAAAAAGAATGATGAAAAAAGAAAAAAAGGAAAAGAAAATTACTTTGATTTTCATTAAGCATGTATTGGTTTATGATAAATAAGACTTTGAGATTTACATCTATTCTATTATATATTCTTTTTTTTATTGCTCTTGATGATTTCAAGTGTTCGCTTTGTCTCTTGTTACGTTCTTAGTTCTTTTGTTTATCATTTGTTTTGTACCTTAGCCCCATTACAACTATGAATAAAAGTCCTTTTGATTTATGTATTGCTAGTGAATTAGTTAGTGAAGATTGAGAAGATGTAGAAGCTTATGGTAGTGATGTTGTGAAAGGCTAAATTTGAGAGAAACGCTTAACCTAAACACTTAAGAGAATTGAGAGTAAACACATAATCAATGAGAAGCTACCATTTTGATTTTTTTTTCAATAGGAATTGACATGCTACTTGTTCTTCATCAATTAGCAAGAAAGATTGTCTTTGACTGTTGAATATCTAAAATACTTAAATTATATTTAGCTTGACCATTTTATATTTTAGTTTTGTTTTCCTTTTTAATTTTTTGTGTTTTGCCCAAGAGTGTAAAAAGCTTAAGTGTGAGGGAATTTGATATTTCAACATTATTATATTTTATATTTCGTATATTTAGTCTTATTAATAATTCATAGTAGCTAATTAGATGACTTTGGGATTATTTTATCTTAAGTGGGCTAAATTTAGATTAATGAATTTTAAATGCATTTTTATTATATTTTTTTTCAACGGAGGCCCAATTATTTTTGAATTGTATTTTGCAAGATAGAAGATTCCTAAAAGGATAAAGATAGAAGACTCCTAAAAGAATTTAGATATTATCTTATTAAGTCCTAAAAGGATTTGAATATTATCTTATTGTTACTTCTAGAATAGTATTAGATTTCTTAAGGAAGAAGCCAACATCATTTATTTAAAGAGGAGAAGATGTTACTATAGAATACACTCTATCTTCTCTACTTCTCATTCTTGTTTTCGTTTTCTTATAGTTTTCTAATTTTCTTGGTGATCAATCCAAAGTCTGAACCTAATAGGGAACTTGAATCCATATTTGTATAGAACTTTGATTTGGATGTTGATTTCAGAAGTATTTCATTTTTGTTCTCTTTGTTTTCATATAATTATTATCATTTTGGTCAGATGATTTTTGTTGCATAAATTCTAATTCATTTGATCAATCTAAGAACATGTTTTGATTCAATTAGTTGATTAATCAAATAAATTTATTCCAAACCACGTTAGGATTCTACGTGCCTTTCTGGTCAAGTGCAAAATAGTTTGCCTTTGTGTTATTGACAGAAGTGCAGTTATGTTCTAATTAGCAATATGAACTAATTAAATCCTGAATGGTAGTTTAGGAATATTAATAAAAAATAACCAGAGGATTTAAATCAAACCAAAGGTATTTTTAGGTGATAAGGATAAGGAAATATTAGAGGAAGAATTTTCGATTGGTTACGCATCATTCTGATTGAATTTTATTTCATTTCATTTTGGTTAATTAATTTGCTATTCAGTTTAATTAGTATAATTTTATATTTAAACCTCCCATAATCATAATTCTAGTTTTATCATTCCTTAACTAATTGATTTGGTTAATAGTTTCATGGGAGATAACCTAGTAGGCATTATACTATAAACTAATAAAAATTCACTAATTTTAGCTAGTTCGATAACTGCGAGTGAACAGTAATTATTTTACCAACAATTAATGATCATAGTTCAAGATCTAAAGTCAATGCTAATTGCCAATTAAAAAATATTGAGGAAATTTAAACTAAATCATTTTTTTATCATTATTTAGAAAACAAGGCAATTTGAGCCTATATGGGATTTATGTTATCCATTATGTCCTTTAATTTGCTTTGTCACTTATTCTATCCCTATAAAACCTTTTTATGGTTGTTCCCAAGTTATTACATACTATTATCATCATGAAAGCTAAGTTCTAGAGGAAAAAATAGGGGTTTGGTGCTTTAGGTCGCGACTTGTATAACCTCCGCTACGGCTAAGTTAGCTACTAGAGCTCAAAAACAAATTATATGACTCTTGCCATGGCCAAGGCCTTCCACATTATGGTGAATATGCTCTCACGAACTTCTTGTTCTCCAAAACCCGAATCTCACCGCGACTTGAACCATTCACACTACAGTGAGGTTTCTCTCTTGAACTCCCAGGGAAAATTTTCCTAAGTCTCACTATAGCAAGCCTACATGGTGCCGCGATGAGAGACTTTACTAGAACTTTCCCAAGCATCTCGCTCGATGCTTGTCGTGACGTGCTCCACTTATGCTGTGGCAAGACTGCTCTCGGGTACTCTCTAAGGTCTATTTTCCCGTGTTGTGATATGGGTCACAATCTTGGGCCATGGCGCTTTAAGCTATTGTTACCTTGAAAATCATCTTTGGCTGTGACTCAAGCACTTTAGATTGTGACTTTACTCCCTTCTAATCCTATTCTCCCATTTTCACACTCTCTAGCCATTTACCACTAACTCTAGATGATTTCTAGGACTTCTATTACTAATATATATGGTTTTATGGACCTCCTAACTCCCAAATATTGCAACTTAATAGTCCTCATTATTCATAAGCTTAGGGGAAATCATGATAATTAATTACTACTATATATCAACACATTATGACAACATTAGGTACTCAAGCTCCTAACAACATCATTCAAATAGATGTATTCCAACAAAGCTTCCATATGACACTATTCTTGATATTCATTCATTGCATAGCATAATTACGCTCTCAAGTGGATAAGTAATGGCTCTTCATTAGCAATAACTCATATTAGATCATCCTTAAGTATAAACATAATATTTCAAGTAATATAACGTCTAACTTTCAATTAGTTATATCATTGATTACAAAACAATAAAATACCTACACTTGACAATATGAATCTGTAATGATGCTATACAAAATAAGTCATAAAAATTAGTATATACTCTGAGTCAAAATGGTCTAAGTGTAGAAATTCTACACAAGGCCTCAAGTTAGGGATGTTTATCCACTTACTTCTCTTTTTCCTTATCCAAGAAACCTTCACCTAAAATGGTTAGTTCATAAAATAGGGTGAGATATAAATCTCAGTAACCGAAGGATAATTCCATATATGTACAATTTAATCAGTATAAATGTATATTAAACATAGTTACCAAAAGTATCATCATGATAAATAAATGAATTAGTTAAACTACCATTGACTACTATCCTATACTAACAATTATATTTATCATGTTAATGGCCAATAACACAGGGAAAGATCCGTCCACGATGCTAACTCCCTATTAAGCATAACCTAGGCTTAGTGCATTCATAAGTTTGATTATAACTTGGTGCCTAATCGAAGTACAATGCATGAGTGGCAGTCACACCATAGCTCTACCAAGGACTCGCTCATGGTCTAAATACAATAATCAAGTAGCCAACTAATCATCTAGTACAGCAAAACATATTATACAGCAAGTATTAGATTAACAAAGCATATATGCAAGGAATTAAAACTCAAACCTTGATTACCTTACTTAATCATGTATAGTTATGAAGTCAAGATAAGTTTCCACACTCTAGAGGTCCTAATGTATCAAAACTAATTGCTTAGTTAACATCACACATAAAAATCAGTCACCTATCATTCTCAGCATCTTGAACATTTAAGAGGCACTTACTTAGACTCCAATGAAACTCAAATTCGAATGTGAGCCTTCCCACACCAGAAACTTCAAGGTTTCACTTCAAATTCAGGGTATTTTTACACAAAATCAAAGCCTATTATGTAAGTTAACTATTGCGGCCATTATTCAGTAGATAACATATCAAAATGAAGAGAGGATACTTGCCTAATAATCCCATTAACCCCAAGCTCTGAAAATCCACAAGAAATCACAAAAAGAGCATGTTCCAAATTTGGGTGAGGGAGAAAATTCACTAAACTAGAAACTATTTAGACTAAAATGTAGAGGAGAATGAGAGGAACAAGTTTCAAATATATTACTTTAGCCAAATCTTCCTTTAAAAGTGAGAAATAGCAACAATATGCTAAATAAACCTTAACCCCCTTTGGATGCTCGAATTTTCTCTCTTAAGCCTCTTGTGTTTCAATAGAATAGGGAGGAGGTTGAAAAGAGTTTAAGGTTTTAGTGAGGTATTGGGCTGACTCAAGGGCCCATACTCCATTTTTAAGTTAAAAAATTTGCTTATTGGCTTATTGGGCCAAGTTATATGAATTTATTTGAATTGGGTCTGCACAAAATTATAGTTGAGCATCTAAGATATGAAATTAAATCTTCTTATAAATTAAGAGTGGACTTCTATAATTGGCTCATGGTATAAATAAATTGGGCATAAGGTCCAAATTAAATGTCTATATGTTCTTAATTAATTTCACTAATTAGACTTATAATCATAATTAATATATTTTCATCTAACAATAACCAAGAATCATTATTGTCCCAAAATGTCTAAAATAAATCTATTTCTTTAGAAATCTTCGTTTTCCTTAATCCCAAAAATTCCTTCATTTTAATTCCTTAATTCATCATAATTATTCTTAATTACTTTCAGAGTGTTATGAGTAGGGTCTTCCTTTACTTTAACTTGAAAAAGGATTAGGATTTCTACATCTAGCCTGCTTATGACTTGCCTCATGACAGCGAGAATAATAGTATTTAATCTTATCTCAAGATATATATTTATTGATGGCAAAATATTCATTCTTTGTTCCATTTATGTTAAGTAGAAGTCTATAAGATTTCTCTCTGCTTGCAAAGTATTTTCGCCTTCACACTAAAAGGTCAAAGGATGTTAGAATATTTTCAATAAGGCAACATTATCTAACATAGCAAGAATATACATTCAAAATTCTATCACATTCCCCGTCACTAAGATTGACTTGGGGGAAGAATGGCGGGAAGTAAAAATGGAAGGAAAGGAAAATTTGGACTGAGCGCCAAGTGAAAATGGGTTCAGCCATCTTCACATTTCGCAACAGTCACTACATCCGCCCGTATTATTGCATTTAAAACGGCTACTATATCAGCGCTCCTAACTGCTCTTTTTCTCGTGGTGTATGTACTGAGGTATTATTCATAATTAAATTATATTTAATAACATTAAATATTGTTTTATAAGTTAATTTAATTTTTTATTTTTAAATATCTAAAATACACTTATTTTTAATTTTTTAAAGTAACTAATTATCAAAAGAAGAAATTGACACAAAAATAAACTAATATCAAAGAAAAAAAGAGTTAACTCGGTCCCATTTAATTTTTTTTTAAGACCCCACCTAGCCAAAAATAGAAAATTTATGGGCCCAAATCTAATTTTAATGTTGTTTTTTGATCTCTTTAACCAACCTACCTCTTAACAAGCCCGAGCCATTTTTTAACAAGCTCGCGTCCGTCTTAGTCATGAGTCATGCCCTCTTGACCACTAGCTTTTATTTCTCTTTCTTCGTGGTGTCCGCGAGATAAAAGTAGTGTACGAAGAGGATATGGTTATTCCGAAACCCAACAGAAAGTCACCATCGATCATACAAGAAGAAGTATGAAGGGATCTGGCTTGATAGCAATAATATTGGCAGCAGCGGTGGGGCCATTGATAGTGTGTGGTGCTGATACATTTAGCAGACATGACTTCCCACCTGACTTCATATTCGGCGCATCAACCTCGGCTTATCAGGTATCCCTCTTTCTCTTCCGACACCGGCGGTATTCTTTCACAGTGTTTTCGGGAAAAAATGGAAATAAACCTCTATTGTAGTTCATTTTCAAACTTCTTGCTCAATTTTGTATTTTTTAAATTACTCTTTAACTTTTTTCACTTAGTATTTGAGAAATTTAGTAGTTAGGATTGGGTAATTTTAGAGATGACAATTTTTTCGGTTTGTAAAAGTTTTTAAAAGGACTGGAAAATTTATTCCCCACAGGGATGGGGATGGATTTGGGAGTAGATTCCTCCCTTTATTTTATTCAATTGTTTTAGTGTGTATATATATATATATATATTATAACATTTGCCCATTTATAATTTATAATACCAAACTGTAATGTATGTTTTCTTAGGAGAGTTATATATGAGATTATATTGTTTTGATGTTTTAAATTTTACTTCATTTTTAATCTTCACAAAATTTTAGATAGATTACTTTTTTATTCCTTGGAGAGAGGAATGTTTAAATTATATAGTCTTTTTATTTATTTAAATTATTCATCTATTATAAAAATATATACAAATTCATTTAAAAATAAAATATAACCAAAATAATATTGAATTTCTTTACTAAAAATATGTTTTAAAAATTTTAATGTTATTTATTTTGTGTTGAAAATAATAAATTTAATTTATTCTAAATTTAAAAAAATTGACTATTTTTTTTATAGATAAAGTAAATATTTAATATGTATTATATTATATAAATAATAAATATAAAAATATTTTGGCTAAAATATATTTACTTATAACTTATATTTTGATTTTAGAAAAAAGATTGTAGAGAGTGTAATTTACTCTATAATTTTTGAAGTATGGGAATCCTGCCCTCTGCCCCATGGAGAATGGCGATGGGGGACTTTGTTCCCAGCGGTGGAGAATGAGGATAGAGATGGGAAAGTAGGGAATTGGTAGGGACTAGGAGCAGGGAATGTTCTTGGTATTTCATTGCGTCCGGATTGTCTACTCTGCAGGATGCAAAGCACGCGATGCTTTTATGCGAAACGACGCCGTCTTCGATTTAATGAAACGATGCGAATTGGGAGCAATCCTGGGAGCTGAAAGTGCAATCATAGCCGTTCGTTATAGTGCAATCCCAGCCATCCCTTGAAGCAGCTGAAGCTCAACGTTTTTATCGGGAAAATTATGCATTCCAGGCCCTATTTCATCATCTCTTCCTACAACGTATCATGCTACAACATTTTGGCGAGAAAGAGCAACATTTCTGCTCCATTCGTGAAGGTCAGAGAACACGCAGCATAAAAGCACAACTTGAAGCTTGTTTGTTGGGTGAATCTTACATTTGATCCTTTAGATATTTTGATAGATTAACAATAAATATAACTCCATTTAAACAGTAAATGTAAATCTATTTAGCCAGAAATCTGATTTTTTTCCTAGAAATAATAAAAAAGAGTTATATATTTTTCATTTATTTAACTGAAATAATCAAGCTTTTCCTCTGTTATTGAAACGTGGAAAAAAGTTGTTTAGGCAAATTTCATTCTTTAAGTTAACTCGACGAAGAAAGTGTAGTTTATAAGGATTTTTTGTTCTGAATCATGAAAAGAGATTGCTTGGTCTGAATAATCTTTGCTAAGCACCTTTGTGATTTCGAAAATTTTTTGTTAGTGGAAACAAGAAGACAAACTTTTTGTTAGTGGAAATACTCTTGGGTACCATCTTCATCTAATGTAGAAATAACATGTGAAAGATGCAAATATTGATATTGCTGATTAAATTTATGGTGTATGGTTATCTTTATCTTAATTGGCAAATTTATCATAAATTTAATTGATATATGATATTTTTTAAATTTATCATACTCTCTATCAAGACCTAAATTAATTTTTCCTTCCTTTGTTTTTATAGGAACCAATCTATGGAGGATGATTTGACCCTTAGGTTAGGTAAGGAATTCGACAGTTTAGAAGAAGCATGGAAATTTTGGGTTATTCATACGGGGAAAACTGGTTTTGGAGCAAGGAAACATACTTTTACCAAGAGTAGAAAAGATGGTTCCATAATTTCATATAGATATTGTAACAGCCAAGAAAAAGAAAAGAAAAAGAAAATAGAAAAGAAATGAGAAAAGAAAAAGGAAGGAAAAGAAAAGCTGAAAATTTTTGGAAGCTGAAAATTTTCTAAGTCTGCTAGCTACAGCCTAGCTATAGCGAATGTACCTGCTCGCTATAGCGAGAAATGGTCTAGCTGTAGCGAGACTGCCTTCTAGCTATAGCGAGAAAGCTTCTAGCTATAGCGAGTGCGGGAACCCCCATACAAAATCCAGGGAATTGCTCGCCGTAGCGAACGCCATAGCGAAGGCAGAGTTCTGGGACGTCTTCGAGCTCGCCGTAGCGAGGGTTATGGCTCGCTATAGCGAGGGTTAGTCCGAAAAAGCGTGAAAATAGAGAATTTGACTTTTTAAACCATCCCAACTCATTCTTTCACTCTGTAACCGACTTAAGCTCACTTTAAGAGAGAGAAACGGACGGAGGAGAGAGAGAGAAGCTTAGGAGAGGAAGGAAGAACAAGAAAGGTAAGGAATTCCATGGCTTTTCTCTTAGCATGTTACTCTTCTCCCCTTACCCTCTCTTTCCACGGTGTATGGGGGTGTCCGCACTCGCTATAGCTAGAAGCTTTCTCGCTATAGCTAGAAGGCAGTCTCGCTACAGCTAGACCATTTCTCGCTATAGCGAGCAGGTACATTCGCTATAGCTAGGCTGTAGCTAGCAGACTTAGAAAATTTTCAGCTTCCAAAAATTTTCAGCTTTTCTTTTCCTTCCTTTTTCTTTTCTCATTTCTTTTCTATTTTCTTTTTCTTTTCTTTTTCTTGGCTGTTACATTCTACCCTCCTTATAAAAATTTCATCCCCGAAATTTAAACAACATACCTCATGGGAAGAGTTCCGGATGCTTCTTCCTCATATCCTCCTCCAATTCTCATGTGGCTTCTTCGGGTGACAAACCCTTCCAAACCACTTTCACCAACGGTATCGTCTTATGCCGTAACTGCTTGAGTCTAGCATCCACGATCCGTTCTGGCGATACTATATAAGATAGATTCTCCTGTAACTGCACATTCTCATATTCTATGACATGTGAGGGGTCGGGCTGGTACTTTTTCAATTGGGAAACATGGAAGACATTATGAACTTGGCTTATATTTGGAGGAAGAGCTAGTCTGTATGCCACAGGTCCTACTTTATCTAGGATTTGGAAAGGACCTATGTACTTGGGACTGAGTTTCTTACTCTTAATGGATCGACCTATTCCTGTGGATGGAGATACCTTGATAAAAACATGGTCTCCAACCTCAAACTCTAACGGCCTCCTACGTTTATCTGCATAGCTTTTCTGTCTACTCTGGGCCGTCAAAAGTTTCCTTCTAATGGTTTCTATTTGTCTAGAGGTCTGATCCACCAATTCTGGGCCTATAAGGCTCCGCTCTCCTAGCTCAACCCAACACATTGGGGACCTACACTTCCTCCCATACAATGCCTCATACGGTGCCATCTGTATACTAGCATGATAACTGTTATTGTAGGCAAACTCTGCTAGAGGCAAGTATGTATCCCAGTTCCCTTTCATTTCTAGCACACATGCCCTCAACATGTCTTCTAGGGTTTGGATGGTTCTTTCTGTCTGTCCATCCGTCTGAGGGTGGTAGGCTGTGCTAAATCTAAGTCTGGTACCTAGAGCATCTTGTAATGATCTCCAGAAATTCGATGTGAATCTGGGATCTCTATCTGAGACTATGCTCTTAGGCACACCATGCAGTCTAACTATCTCCCTGATGTACAGCTGGGCTAATTTATCTAGGGTATAAGTGGCTTTCATAGGTAAAAAGTGTGCTGACTTTGTTAACCTATCCACTATTACCCATATTGCATCATAGCTTGATAATGTCCTGGGCAAACCCATGACAAAATCCATAGCTATGCTATCCCATTTCCACTCCGGGATATCTAGAGGCTGAAGTAACCCTGCTGGTTTCTGATGCTCTATTTTCACCTTTTGACATACTAAACATCGGGAGACATAGTCTGCTATGCCTGCTTTCATCCCGGGCCACCAGAACATTCTTTTCAAATCCTGGTACATTTTATTGCTACCCGGATGAATAGTGTACTTACTCTTATGTGCCTCATCTAGAATTTTCTCCTTGATCTCAGTGTTCCTAGGCACATACAGCCTATCCCTGTACCTCACTATATCATCCTCAGACAGAGTGAACTCTTGAACATTTCCTTGGGTCATCTGAACTCTAACTTTCTTTACATGTTCATCTAACTGCTGAGCCTCTCTTATCTGATCTCTCAGGTCACTTTCTATTCGGGTTTCACTCATTAATAACTTTCCCGAACACACCCTGCAAGAGAGACTCATGTCTCTGAACCTCTCGAGCAATTCTTGCTCTCGGATCATCATACAGGCCACGTGTATGGATTTTCTGCTCAGGGCATCAGCTACCACATTAGCCTTACCTGGATGGTATTTCAATGTGAATTCGTAATCTTTCAAGAATTCTAACCATCTTCTTTGCCTCATATTTAACTCCTTCTGCTCAAACAGGTACTTAAGACTCTTGTGGTCGCTATACACCTCTATTACTGCCCCGTATAAGTAGTGTCTCCATATCTTAAGAGCGAATACCACTGCGGCTAACTCTAGGTCGTGTGTGGGGTAGTTTTCCTCATGAGACTTTAACTGTCTGGAAGCATAAGCTACCACCTGGCCTTTCTGCATAAGTACACATCCTAACCCTTTCTTAGAGGCATCACTATACACTGTAAAACTCTCTCTCGGGTCAGGGAGTACTAAAACTGGTGCCGTGGTCAACTTGTGCTTCAACTCTTGAAAACTACTCTCACATTTCTCATTCCACACAAATGACACATTCTTTCTAGTAAGCCGGGTCAATGGCATTGCTATTTGAGAAAAGCCCTGAATGAACCTTCTATAATACCCTGCTAAACCTAGAAAACTCCTGATCTCTGTCACTGTCCTAGGTCTCTCCCACTGTAATACTGCCTCTACCTTATGGGGATCTACTGCGACCCCTGCCTGGGAGATCACATGACCCAAAAACTGAACTTCAGTGAGCCAGAAATCGCATTTACTAAGTTTAGCGTACAACTGTCTCTCTCTTAAGGTCTCCAAGACTAATCTCAAATGCTGCTCATGTTCCTCTCCACTTGTTGAGTAGATGAGGATGTCATCTATAAAGACTACTACAAACCTGTCTAGATATGGCCTGAAGATTCTGTTCATGTAATCCATAAAAACTGCAGGTGCATTCGTTAACACGAAGGGCATAACCAGGAATTCATAATGCCCGTATCTGGTTCTAAAAGCTGTTTTGGGAATATCATTCGCCTTGACTCTGAGCTGATGATATCCCGACCTGAGGTCTATCTTAGAGAACACTGACGCTCCTGCTAACTGATCTAGGAGGTCATCTATGCGAGGGAGAGGGTACTTATTCTTAATGGTAATCTTATTGAGTTCCCTGTAGTCTATACATAATCTAAGGCTCCCGTCTTTCTTCTTTACAAATAGAACTGGGGCTCCCCATGGTGAGACACTAGGTCTGATGAAACCCTTTTCTAAGAGTTCCTCTATCTGCCTCTTAAGCTCTGCTAACTCTGTGGGAGCCATTCTATAAGGGGCCTTAGACACTGGACTTGCCCCAGGTGCGATTTCTATTGGAAACTCGACCTCTCTCTCTGGGGGTAATCCACTCATCTCTTTAGGGAATACTTCTGGGAATTCCCTTACTACTGGGATCTCATCTATACCCTCTTCTACCTCAGCCTGTACCGAGAAGAAGACCAAATACCCCTGACAACCATGCCCTAGAGATCTCTCAGCTTGGGAAGTGGTCATGATAGACAACTCAGTCCTAGTACTAGGCACAGTCCCACACTCAGGTAGAGTAATACACCAGTGGCTACAGTCTAGTGTGGCATTATTCACAGACATCCAGTTCATGCCAATTATCACATCAATGTCTATGAGGGGTATGCATATCAAATCAAGGGTGGTCAGGCAATGATTAAACTGGATCACACAATTCAAGCAAGCATGTGAGGTAATGGCTCGGTTTCCTGTGGGGGTGGATACATGCAACTCATATGGCAATATATGCATACTCAGACCCGACCTCTTAACACAGTCATATGATATGAAAGAATGGCTAACGCCCGAATCAAATAAGGCAGTTACTGAAAAATCATTTAGCTTAATAGTACCTTGAATCAGACTCGGGGATTGACTAGCCTCTTGCTGTGATAGGGCGAAGACTCTACCCTGGGTCTGTGGTCTGGGAGGAGGAGCCATCTCTCTCTGCTGTGCGATCGATAGAGGGGCTTGTGGGGGAGCTTGCATGCAGTCTCTGGCTATGTGCCCCGGCCTGCCACATCGATAGCATACGTTCTGCCCCGCATAACACGGCCTGGTGCCGTGATTCCTGCCACACTGGGGACATATGAGAGGGGGAGCGCTGCCTCTACTAGACTGAGTCTTCTTCTTCTTCCCTCTTTGGTTCCACTGACTCTTTCCACCTCTACGGCTTGTCACTGCCGGCTGGGAATCATCTCTAGATCTCTTAGGCTCAGGGAGGGGAAGTAATGGTCTAGCGCTGGAGGTAGGTTGCATCATCCTGAGATTCGTTTCTGTCACTCTGCATACTTCTACCAGGGTATGGAAGTGCCTGATTCTCTGGGGCACTACCCTGTCTCGGATCTCAGGGAGCAAACCCTTCTCTAGCCTATCTGCCCTCCATTTCTCATCATCATGTCTCTGTAGGTATGAGGAGAGAACTACCTTTGTTGGCTATTCTCAACTTGCTCTGTCAATTATCTCCTCCCTTGTTGGATTTCACAACAACTCCTAGATGGGAGAGTTCCTCTTGAGCCTAATCCACACAAAAGCATGGAATTAATACCTCAATACTCACTCCTAATCAGCTCTACTGAGCTTCTCACTAGAATTCATTAAATATTCTTTCTCTTCTCTCAAGCTCTCAACTCTTAAGAAGAGAAAGCAAGGAAGAGAAAGCTACATGACTTCTAACCTCCCTTAAGAGTGGTTTTCCACTCTCCCTCCTCTGGGACTTCTTCGAGCTCGCCGTAGCGAGGGTTATGGCTCGCTATAGCGAGGGTTAGTCCGAAAAAGCGTGAAAATAGAGAATTTGACTTTTTAAACCATCCCAACTCATTCTTTCACTCTGTAACCGACTTAAGCTCACTTTAAGAGAGAGAAACGGGCGGAGGAGAGAGAGAGAAGCTTAGGAGAGGAAGGAAGAACAAGAAAGGTAAGGAATTCCATGGCTTTTCTCTTAGCATGTTACTCTTCTCCCCTTACCCTCTCTTTCCACGGTTTTAATAGTTAAAGTAGCTATGTTTTGAGCTTGGTTCAGAGGAGGGAGAGTGGAAAACCACTCTTAAGGGAGGTTAGAAGTCATGTAGCTTTCTCTTCCTTGCTTTCTCTTCTTAAGAGTTGAGAGCTTGAGAGAAGAGAAAGAATATTTAATGAATTCTAGTGAGAAGCTCAGTAGAGCTGATTAGGAGTGAGTATTGAGGTATTAATTCCATGCTTTTGTGTGGATTAGGCTCAAGAGGAACTCTCCCATCTAGGAGTTGTTGTGAAATCCAACAAGGGAGGAGATAATTGACAGAGCAAGTTGAGAATAGCCAACAAAGGTAGTTCTCTCCACTTTCTCTCATGCATAATTGTGTGTTTACATTGTCTTGCTTGTGTGTATGAATGAGATGAGCTATGAGAAGTGTGTTAGCATGATTATGTGATATGAGTGAGATGATGTTTTAAATGCTTGATTGGTTTGCTTGAGGAAATGGGAAAGCCAATAACCCTATAGCCAAGGTGAGGATGAGCCGAAGCCCTAAGTTGGTTGAGCCATGTCTCCCAAAATGAGGTTGACTCCCAAAGAGTAAGGGTGAGTCTAAGTACCTCTAAAAGTATGGGAAGGCAAATCCAAAAGCCATAAGGGAAGGGGTGAGGCCGATCCAAGTACTCAGCGAGCTCTTGAATGTTATCCATGGCCATTGTACATGTTTCAAATGTTTTTCATCATGTTTTATCTGCTAACATGCCATACATACATAATGAGTCTTGTTGCATGCAATATATGTATGTTTGAATGAGAGTTGAACTACTGAGATTCCATGAATCTCACCCTCCCTCTCCACCATCCAACCATGCCAGGTGGCCCGAGTGAGATTAGGGATGGGAGCAACCACCAACAAGCATGAGGCTAGGGATAAAGATGAAGAAGCATGTAAAGTTTTGTAATACATTGTACATGAGCTATGAGATGTCAATGTTGTATATGATGTAACATTTATAAATGTTGTAAGACCATGTATGAATGATGTAGGTATGAGAATGAGGGTTATGATGAATGAGAAAGTAGATTTTGATATGAAATGCTCATGATAGCCTAGTATATATGGGTGCATAAGTGGGCATGGAGTAGTGAGTTTCCCCAATCTAAGTTATGAGACACTTGAGGCATGATTGATAGCTCCTATAGATGCTTTCTCATGTGCTCAAAGGGTCATAGAAGTAGAAAACTTAAGATTGGACCCCATTAGCCACACTTTTGGCCAAGAAAAGGCCATTTTGCACATGATGTCATAGAATAGCCATATAACCTCTTCTAGCCATGAGATTTGACATGGAACTAGAGTATGTTTAGAGCTTTCTGGGAAGCTAGAGTTCATGTCATTTAGAGGTCTATAGCATTTTCTATGAGCATTCAAAGTTGACATCAGAAATTCGGATTTCAGAAAATCACTGTTCATTTGGTCAGTTTCGAAATCATGTCATCCGAGGGGCAAACGTAGTCCAATGGCTACGAAATTTTATACACAAAAACTAGATGGTCACAGTGACTTGTAGGAACTGGAAGCACCTCATTTAGAGGTTCAGAGAGTGAGTTATGCAATTTCGAAGTTCCTGCACAGAATCAGACCCCCAACCAGACCCGAAGTACTGTTTCATCGGTTTCCGGGAATTTGGCTAGGTGGACTGATCTGGAGATATTTTTCTCCTCTAGCTAACATCCACATCTTTCCATAGAGATAGAGTTTATGAGCATTGGATTTTTGTGGAATTAGTTAGACATTTTCAGAGTCCATATCAGTAAACTGTGACAGCAAAGAAGCCCCCTCTGACCAGTGAACTATTTCGATGTCAAACGCAGAGTATGTGAGAGATTGAGACTTCTACTTATTTTTAGCATGAAGTAGACGTCTCAACCTTTCTAGAATGACCCAGATCATGCAGATACGATTTTTCTGCATTTAGTTATGAATTTCCAAAGTTAGCCCAGAAAAGAGGTAAAATCTGCCACTAGCGAAAATGCATGTCTCTAATCCCTTTTTTCTTTCCATGAGTTCTAAGCATATAGTAGGGATTGAAATAAGTCTCAATAGAGTACTTGAGCATGAGGAACCATAGAGAGAGCTCAACCGGTCCATGTTACTTCTAAGTGGATCTCTACCCACACATAGTGCCATAGAAAAAGCAAGCATAAGGTAGAGAGTTTATCTCCCTTGTGAGTTCCGCATATGTATATGAGTAAGAGGGCACGCTGGGTATGAGCTAGAGGTTAAGGTGTCACAGATATGTCTGCTGCAAAGAAGGTTAGCAAAAAAAAGACAAAAGAAATGTTATGACTATCAATCCTTGGCCCGAAACAAGAACAGGATGTAAAGCAAAAATGGGAGTTGCACGTGTGAATGATAAGTATAAAATTGATATTTTTATTGAAGAACATAACCACCCACTTCATCTTCCTGAAACAATTCATATGTTGCCTTCACAACGTAAGTTAACTAAAATTCAAGCCTACCAAATAGAGTTGGTAGAGGATGTTGGGATCCAATAGAAATCATCGTTTTGAGTTGATGAGCAGACATGCTGGAGGAAGGGCTAACCTTGGTTACACACGATTGGATGCTAAAAACTATCTAAATTCCAAAAGGCAGAGAAGCATGGTTTATGGAGAAGCTGGATGTTTATTACAATATTTTCAGAAACAGTACTCAGAAAATCCATTATTCTACCATGCATACCAGATGGATAAAGAAGAGAAAATAATAAATGTTTTCTGTGCTGATGCACCCATGTTAATTAATTATGCATATTTTGGTGAAGTAGTGTCAATGGATACAACATACAGCACCAACCGCAATCATAGGCCACTTGCAATATTTTCAAGCTTTAATCATTATAGAGGAGCGGTCATTTTTGGTGCGGCGTTACTATATGATGAAACAACAAAATCATTTAAGTGGCTACTAGAAACCTTTTTGGAGGCACACAAGAAAAAAAAAGCCACTTACAGTCTTAACTGATCAGGATCAAGTAATGGCAAGAGCTTTACATGAAATCCTTCCAGAGACAAAACATGGATTATGCACATGGCACTTGAAGCAAAATGGCATCAAGCATCTTGGGAATTTGATGAAGCATGGATCACACTTTTTGTCTGATTTCTCAAAGTGTATGCATGAGTATGTGAAGGAGACACAATTTGAGATTGCATGGAGCCACTTACTAAAAACTTACAACGTGCAAGATAACACATGGCTTAAGTCAATCTACAACATAAGGGAGAAATGAGCAAAGTGTCATATGAACAATATTGTTACATTGGGGATGCAAAGCACACAATTATCTGAGAGTCTGAATGCTGATATAAAGAGTTGTACAAAACTAGATATAGATATTAATCGATTTTTCAAGCATTTTGAATGCGTTGTGGAGGACAAAAGGTACAATGAATTGATTCGAGAGTTTGAGTCACGACAGAAATTGCCACACTTGATTGTCTAGAGTTCACCCATGCTTCGGCAGCTTGCTCAGATTTACACAGCCCCTGTCTTTGAGTTATTTCAATAACAGTGAGATCTATTTGCAGCTGCTTGCATAGCTCACAAAAATGAGATAGCTCCAATGTTTGAATACGTTGTTAATATGGTTGATGAAGAGGGAAAATGGATTGTTCATTTTGATCCTAACAATAGATCAATTTTATGTAATTGTCGAAAGTTTGAAACTTGGGGAATACTATGTTGTCATGCTTTGAAGGTATATGATGTTAATGATGTGAAAAAACTGCCTGAACAATATATCCTTAAGAGATGGACAAAAGAAGTAAGGAGCAGTATAATACATGATATTAGGGGGAATGAGGTGCAAGCATATCCTAAGCATGAAAGCACGCAACGATATAGGCAACTCTGTCCCATTATGATTAGATTTGCTTCTGAGGCATCTGACTATCCAGAAACATTTTCACTAGTGCATAAGGGTGTGGAAGAATTAAGCAAGCAAGTGGCAAAGTTTCGCTCTACCCTAAAGAGTCCAAACAGTATGGGTACAACACCTTCGACGGATGGCATTGTGCAACCAAGGGGATTTAAAAAGAGAGATGGCATTAGAAGGAAAAAATGACTAAAGAGTTGGCCAGAGAAACTATTAAAAAGAAGAAGAAAACCAACTTCCACAGTCAATAATTCACAAAATCACTTAACTATAGTATGGGCATATATCACTGGATCCACTTTATGACCATTATTCATGCAATATTAATGAAACTTTTTTCTTTTAGGAGGATCAAATGCAAGTAAGCACTTCTAGCATTATACCTCTAATGCAACATGGAATAATGACTTCAAGATCTCCAACATCAAATGATTTTACATTTATTCAAATGTTGATGGTTAGTATAAATAATATCTTTTGAAAGGAACTTTAATTATATTAGATATTTAGTGTCAATGATATGAAATATATTTATTTGCTTTGCAAGCACCACCTGATTGTCCCATACCATCATTAGAAGCATTAGAGTTTAGCGAAGATATCTTAAGAGGTACGTAAGAATAAAATAACTTTAATAGAAAAATTGCAAAATATTCAACTTTATTGAAACAAATAATTATTACAAGAAATTTTTTTTTTACAATGGCATGCTACAATCTGAAAAAAAAAAAAGAGATATACAACATGTCTTTATCATAGTTTGTTTCATTTTCAGTATACCCAGTGCACAACAACTGTCTTCTTGCACAGTTGGCCTCATGCAACATTACTTGTATTCTATGCAATGTAGGTCCAACAAGCTTTTTAGCCAAAGAAACAAGTCATAATCAGGCTCAGATCAACACCACAGAAGCAAACCTTCCAATAGTTTAAAGCAAAGACAAGCACTTCCATTGGAATTGGCAACTGGCTTCATGCGATGTAAACTGTTCAATTATTCTTTTGGTTGCAATTGCATATGCAATTGTTATTTTGTTTCCGATTGTACACAAAAATTGGAGCAACCCCTACATTGGCATAGAAATAAAGTTATATGTCATATATGACAAACTTCCTAGCATTAAATTTTGATATTTTCAACTCCAGAAAAATTAAATGAACACTCTGCAGCAGATTATTGTTCAGATTTAGAAATAAACTTCAAATTTTAGCATACAAGCATAGTATCAGCATCAACAACAGTATCGACATCAACAAGCAATTCAACCAATTTAGCATACATATCTCATTGAATTTAGCATATAAACATAATATTAGCATCAACAATAGTATTGACATTAGCAAGCAATTCAACCAATTTAACTCAAATAACTAAATAATTGAGATATGTCATTCAATTCAAACATTCTCAGACACAACATATCTCATTCAGGCAACAAACATAGGCATTCAATTCAGATATCTCATACAAGTAACAAACACAAACAGTCATCTGTAATAGACACAAATTAGATAAACCGAAGATCATGTTATTTATTAAAACTATTACTATATCATACGTAATTTTTGCAGGCATCTCAAAAATTATTTTCATGTACAAAACTAGAATTTCTTATGATAATGTGACAAATAAGTTGTTTTGTGGAGTATTTTAATTCCTCAAATGCTTAAAAGTTTAACATATATCAATCATTAAAATGTTTGAAAATTTTTTATGCATTTCATATCAAAGAAATCATTAAAATGTTTGAAAAATTTTTATGCATTTCATATCAAAGAATTTTACAAATAACTTTTGAAGTTTTGAAAAATTAAAATGCCTATTATCAAACGCCACCCATGAGATTTCCACACAAATTTCTAAAATTATATCACTATTTATAATGTGAATTTTCAGGTAACGTGCACGGAGCTGATGGAGACATAGCAAGTGATGAATACCACAAATATAAGGTTAGTTGAAATGTTTTCTTTCTCTAGGTGTATAATAGGGACATCAGAGTCTTCACATACGAAGCAGCACAATCTGTATCCTTTTCCTTTCACGTCTCAACTAAAAATGCTAGCTCTTGCATTCTAATAAGCGGTGGTTCTCTGGCAATTCTTGGGTGCAATGTAGTGCGCATATATGCAATGCACGTGGCATGTGTCTACCGTATTGCATGGATGAAAAATTCATGGTTCTCAACAACAATTGTATTTATAGTATCGCTGAAGAGGCAATAAGCAAGACTTTAGTTAACAGTTTATCTTCTTTCTTGATTTTTATTCTATATTGTATGTGAAAATTTTCAGAAAATATTGACTCTAAAATTTTTTATTATTCATGGTGGGAGGCGAAATTATATATAGAAGTAGATGATGACAAATCTGCTATTCGACCCTTGAATTAAAGCCACCATTAAAGTAGCAAAATCCTAAGAACTAAAAAGGGAAAAAAAATTTTACAATCCACACTAAATGACCAATTTAGACAACCAAAAAGGAAAAGTACAATAAACAGAGAAATAAATGCATAATAAGAAACCTAATTAAGGTCTTAGTGCAATCACATAAAAAGGAAATCAAATGGGAAAATAAATAAGTTGACTTTGATGCTAAAATCCCATGTGATAAATAAGGCTAATCAAAAAATGAATAAGCCCAATATTGTGGGATTCTAATAGTCCCCCTCAAGTTGAGAACAATTTGAATCTAACATTGCCAGTCTTCTTTCTCACCGTTTTGATGTAAGGTGTAGGTTCTTGGCTTCTTTACTCCATTTTGTAGCATGGTGCAAGTCTTCTTCCTCACCCTACTTTGATGTAAGGTGCAGTCTTTTATTTATTTGTTTATTTATTTTTAACTTTATGGCCTCACTTTGTAGCGAGGGTCTTGGTTTTGGGCATCTTCACCTCACTTTTTGTAAGGTAGAGATCTTGATTTTCTCGGGCTAACTATTAACATATGGTTTTCTCATACCATCATATGGTTTTCTCATGGTAACCTATTAACCACCAATATATTTGGTCATTCAGGTTTTATAAGCTCTGATATTATGAATAATTTGAAAAAATAATTTGAAATTTCCTATTTTATTCATGGTGGCAGGCAAAATTATATAAGGAAGTAGATGACAATAAATTTGCCATTTAGCCCTTAAAATAAAGCCACCATTAAGGCAACAAAATGCTAGGATCTGAAAAGGGGGAAAAAAATTGTTGATAGTCTGATATTGTTAAGCGTCTACAAAGAGCAATTAGGCTTCAATTTGCTGAATTAGAAGCCCATAATGTTAGTGCATGCATTGAGGAAGCAAGTAGAGCCTTAATCATGCTTATTCAAGCCCAAGTTGATGCTTAAAGAGCCCATTGAAGCTAGAGGACGTGAATAGTATTTCAAATACAAGATGTCCAGCCCATTAATATTAATTAGTTTTGACTAGGACTCTAGTTTTGACTAGAACTCTTTTTGAATTTCGTTTTTTCATTATTATATTATTTTTTGGACTTGGTCAAGGAGCTTATCTAGGAGATTAAGTTAAAATTAATATCCTAATCTTGTTCCTTGATTTTAGGTATTATTTAAAATATTTCTAATCAGATTTTAGAGTTTTAGTTTTATTAGGATATCAGATTTTAGAGTTTTAGTTTTACTAGGATTTTAAGTCTTTTAGAAATTTTGCCTATAAAAGGCCCCCTATTGTACTCTATTAAAAGATCATGAATGAACTTGAGTATTATTCAATATTTTGAGAGGCTTTTGCTTCTTTGTGTTCTCTGAGAGTACACGTGACTTATCAAAGGATTGGTCTTCCTTTGTGGCGTCTTGAGGCTAAGGTTCTAAGAGACAAGTTCTCTTAGGGTCTTTCCTTTGACCAACAGTCTTGTTTCTAGCCGGTCCCGGGCAAAGTCTCGAATTGTTGAAGGTTCTCTAGGGCATGTTCCTAGTGGGTCTTGCATCATTTGGTATCAGAACTTTGGTTCGTTAGTACAAGGTATATTTTTGTGTTTTTCCTACCGTTGTTCTTCATACCTTCTCTCCTTCCATTTGTGTTACCTTTTTATCTTCACCCTTGTCTTCCATCTTCTTCTTTCTTCCATTGTTGTGTGCCTCCATCCTTATTCAAAAAAAAAAATTCGAAAAAAAAATTCAAAAAAAAATTCGAAAAAGAAGAATTCAAAAAAAAAAGTGAAAAAAAAAAGAAAGAGTGAAAAAAAAAAGTTGCAAGTTGTGGAGTTAGTTTTCTAATTGGAGACAATTTCCTAATTAGAGTTAGTTTCCTAGTTGGAATTAATTTCCTAATTAGAGTTAGTTTCCTAGTTGAAATTAATTTCCTAATTGGACTCAATTTCCTAATTGGAGTTAGATTCCTAGTTGGAGTTAATTTCCTAATTGGAGTCAATTTCTTAATTAGAGTTAGTTTCCTATTAACTTGGTTCCCAAGTAGTTTCCTATTTTTAAAGTTTCTTATTTTTATATTTTCCCTTTTCTTCTCCTTCCTTCCAAGCCATCCCAACCTCCTCTCCCCCCTTGTTCTCCTTTCCCTTTTTACCTCTTTGTTACACACCCCTTTTTTTTTTTTTCCTTTGTTTGATTCTTTGGGAATTTATATATTAGGATTCTAGTTTTTTGATTACCACTAGTATGATCTTTCATTTGATTTGCTTGTGACTTACTTAGAACACTTGTAAGAAGCAAATTGTTGAGTGGTAAAAGGCAAGAGTGCAATTAACATTAAAGAAAAAGCCAAAAAGAGAGTTAAACACGAGTGAACTTATCATCTTTTGAGTGTAAACACGTGAGAAGAGTGTGCGAGGTCCTATTTCTTCGTTGACTAACTTTTCAGGTGACAAGATGTCTAGTGAGTACAAATTCCTTGAAGAGGCTAACAAAGAACGATTCAAGCAATCTTGTGCATGGTTAGATGCATTCCAATCCAACTCCAACTCTACAAGACAAGATAAGGAAAAGTCATCTCCTGATTTCCATACTAGATGCCTTATCAAAGAGAAAGTGTGCAGCATGGCTATTGATAATAGTAGCTATGTAAATATTGCTAGTACCTTACTAGTTGAGAAATTAAACTTGCCTACTATAAAGCATCCTAGGCCCTATACCTTGTTGAAGGGTAGTGTTGAATTTAGGATTAATAAGCAAGTTTTGATTTCTTTCTCAATTGGTAAATATCATGATAAGGTGTTATGTGACGTAGCTCCTATGTTTGATGGACATATTATGCTTGGTAAACCATGGAAACATGTGGGAAAAGCTAAATATGTTAAGCATAAATACAAATATTGCTATTGCTATTCATTTGTATTCAATGAAAAACATCATGTATTAGTACCTCTTGATCCTATGGATGTTTATGAGGATCAAATGCAAATAGTACAAGCATATAAAATGAGAGCAAAAGAAAAAGAGAGAGAACATGAGTTAGAGAAAGAAAAAGAAAAAGAAAAAGAGAGAGAACATGAGTTAGAGAGAGAAAAAGATGAGTTTGAAAAAGAAAAGAATATGAGTGAAAAGAAAGAGCTAGAGAGTTGTGAGAAAAGTGAGAAAAGCATGAGTGTGAGCTTCTTTGATGAAAAAAGAGAGGTTGAGAGCGTGTGTAAGGATGTTTGTTTATCTACTAACAATCTTAACCTATCTTTATCTATTGTTGGTTCTAGCTTCTTGCAAGTATGTGAAGATTTGTTTTCAAAGAAGCTATCCAATGGACCCTCATCTTCAACTAGCATCGAAAAGAGTTGTGATTTAGATTTGCTTCCTATGAAACCACCTGATGGCGAAGATTCGAGGACGAATCTTTTCAAAGAGAGAGGGAATGATACAATATCAATAGGCATACGCATTGGAGCACAACAAGTTCGAGAAACCCTCATCCATCAAAAACTTCATAGAGCTCAAGAGGCCCAAATTGTACTAGTATATGTCCAAAAATCTCAAAGAGCTCAAAATAATACCTATGTTGGACGTCGGCCCAAGTTTAGAGCCCAAGATCTATATTTGATCAACATCTCTTTAAATATGCAAAAGTGGAAGTCCAAGTGGAAGCCCAATGACAAGAGGAAGAGTTAAGCGTCTACAAAGAGCAATTGGGCTTCAATTTGCTGAATTAGAAGCCCATAATGTTAGTGCATGCATTGAGGAAGCAAGTAGAGCCTTAATCATGCTTATTCAAGCCCAAGTTGATGCTTAAAGAGCCCATTGAAGTTAGAGGACATGAATAGTATTTCAAATACAAGATGTCCAACCCATTAATATTAATTAGTTTTGACTAGGACTCTAGTTTTGACTAGAACTCTTTTTGAATTTCGTTTTTTCATTATTATATTATTTTTTGGACTTGGTCAAGGAGCTTATCTAGGAGATTAAGTTAAAATTAATATCCTAATCTTGTTCCTTGATTTTAGGCATTATTTAAAATATTTCTAATCAGATTTTAGAGTTTTAGTTTTATTAGGATATCAGATTTTAGAGTTTTAGTTTTACTAGGATTTTAAGTCTTTTAGAAATTTTGCCTATAAAAGGCCCCCTATTGTACTCTATTAAAAGATCATGAATGAACTTGAGTATTATTCAATATTTTGAGAGGCTTTTGCTTCTTTGTGTTCTCTGAGAGTACACGTGACTTATCAAAGGATTGGTCTTCCTTTGTGGCGTCTTGAGGCTAAGGTTCTAAGAGACAAGTTCTCTTAGGGTCTTTCCTTTGACCAACAGTCTTGTTTCTAGCTGGTCCCGGGCAAAGTCTCAAATTGTTGAAGGTTCTCTAGGGCATGTTCCTAGTGGGTCTTGCATCATAGTCCGCACTAAATGACAAGATTGGACCCAAAAAAGAAAAGCAATAAAAGCAGAGAAATAAATGCATGACAAAGGACCTAATTTAGGTCTTATTACAATCACATAAAAAGGAAATAAAATAGAAAATAAAGCTGACTCTGGTGCTGAAATCTAAACAAGGCTTATTAGAAAATGGATAAGCCCATAATTACAAGATTCCAACAGTATGCTTTCCTAATCACCGCAACACAGTTATTTTTGCTATCACAATCACAATTAAAGAACAAGATAATTCCTTTACAAAACAATCTGAAATTTCTGAGTATTAAGATGGGATTTAAATCTTAGGTTGTTAATTTTAGCAAAATGATCATTGAAATTCTTCATTTCTCAGATTAACTTGCTTCAAATCCTCTTTCATTTCGGTGTTCATAATTTTCTATCGCATGTAACAATGGGGGGAAATTTTGGTGCACATATTGGAAATGCAAAGACTGACATTCTACAGATTCTATACTTTCATAAAAATAAAGTTCAACTAGGCTGTGTTTGTCTTTAGACAGTTTATCATACTACAGAAAAGTATATGTGAAAGAGACAAGAAGGAATGAATTGGATTGAGACAATTGTTTACCGACGAGGAATTTATGTAGATCATGAAAATTTACATGTTGAAGAGTGATTAGATTTTGTTAATTTGTAAATTGTATTATTTTGTATAAAACCTGTTTCTTTAAAATACTACCTAACAAGTGATTATAATTCTCCGTCAAAATTGCTCCTGTAAACGCTCAGCTGTAAAAGGATACAACTTTTGGGTAAGCAATATGGTGGTTACATTCCCATTTGTGGCCACAATAAAATTAGGCCAACACATGTGCAGTTGCAAGATAACTGAAAGGGAAATCTCCCTGATAGTGATTCTGTTTTGGGAAGAAGTTGACCGAAAGAGGACAATGTTAATTGCTTTGTTGGCTGGCCTTCTGCAGCCACCAATTCATTATGTGTCTTTTAACAAGGAATTATCAGGTTTTGGGGGATTTCCTGACAATTAAAGCTCTTAAGGATTATCATAAAAGACATAAACCCTATATGGTTTTTTTTATGGAAACCAAATTATTGAGAAGTAGAAGGAAATTTAGTTGTTGCCTGGCTTGCCAAAGATGCTATTTGAAGTATGTGCCCCTTTGGTTGGACAGTCACACCCCCATCCTCCTGACATCAATTCTAGCTACTAATACTGACTTTGTTAAAGGGATTTGATTGCTTTCCTTTATTGTTTGTTTTTTCGGCAGTTTATGATAGGTATAGGGTAAGTTTGTGTTTGATGATGTATTATGTTTTCATGTTTTTCCTTGCATTGGTGTTTTGTACTTCTTTTCCCCCAAGTATAACACTATTTACTGGCCCATAAAAAAGATCCAAATCACTTTTCTTTCCCATGTTTTCTTAATTGGCTCAACTACAATACTATTACTATAGCAATCACAATCGCAAATTAAAACCCATGCTACTCCTTGACATTACGGACTAGTCTTGTATATATTGACAGAGTATTCTTTCACTGTAAGGATTTTCAAGTATTTCTATTGCACTGTAAATTCACCCTGTTGCAGGAAGATGTGCAACTCATGGCCAACATGGGCTTGGATGCCTACAGATTTTCTATCTCATGGTCAAGGGTTATTCCAAGTACGTACAATTACTTGAATTTACATTACCCTCATATCATTTCAAACTCTTATGCATTGTTCTTACTGTCCTCTCCTCATATATTTCTAGATGGAAAAGGAGCAGTTAATCCTAAGGGAGTGCAATATTACAACAACCTTATCAATGAACTAATAACCCATGGTCATTTTCCTTTATTCCCTTGCACAAATTTGCATATGGTGATTGCACCTCCCAATTATTGATATTACTTTTCCATCATATAGGAATCCAACCTCATATTACTTTACATCATTATGACTTACCCCAAGCACTTGAGGATGACTATGGAGGATGGGTTAGTCGAAGAATTGTGTACGTTTTCAACTTTCCGACCATGTGACAAATTGTGTTAATTAGGAGTTTACACAAAAAAATGCATCGTTAATACAATTTGATATAAGTTGACCTGGTTATTCATGCATGCTTCTGTAGAAAAGACTTCACAGGTTATGCAGATTTGTGCTTCAGAGAATTTGGTGACAGTTAAATATTGGACTACATTGAATGAGCCTAATGTATTTGTTATGGGAGGCTACGACACAGGGTTCCTACCACCAAAGCGGTGTTCCCCTCCCTTTGGAGTTAATTGCTCTGTTGGAAATTCCTCAACTGAGCCATATATGGCAACCCATTATATACTGTTAGCACATGCGTCAGCTGCTAGATTGTATAGGGAAAAGTATCAGGTAAATATATATGTCAAACATGATCTTAGCCCTTCTTTGTTATTTGGTAATATGTAGTTTGCTTCAAATACAAAATTTTTGGTTGTGATCAGAATAGTATTAAGGCAAAGTGCAAACATTCTCCTTGACTTTAGATCATTTGCAAACGCCCCCTAAATTGTGATCATTCAGGATTTAAGTCCGTCTGTCCAATTTTTGTAAATGCTGTTAACAAAGATGCTATTTTCAACCCTTTTATTTGTCATGTGGCACACTCCTTGCCTGGGTTTACGATGAAATTCTACCAAATTCTCACTCAATCGTTCTAACCACTAAAAAAAAAAAAAGGCCCTTCTAGCGAACAGTCTCTAGCAATTCAAAATCCAGGAGGAAACTTCTAGACATGGAACTTGAGCTATAGACCAATCTATGTGACAAAGAGTCTGAAGTGGGATGTCAATCAACAATATTAACAGGAAACTAGACAGAAGGATCTGGATGTTGATAGTTCACAAGGAATTATCTAGTTTTGAAAGTTGAAGGAGGTATTACAAATGACCCATAGTTGAAGGGGGTATTTGCATTTCTCGATTAGTATTATAATAATTTAACATAGAGAAAACATGAGCACAACATTAATGCAGGATAAGCAGCATGGATTTGTTGGGATCAATATATTTTCTTATTATTTTGTTCCTCTAACAAACACCACTGAGGACATAACTGCTTGTCGAAGGGCCCAGGACTTTTTTATTGGATGGCAAGTTGCACCAATTCAACATGTCTGTCTGAACATCTCATTCTATGTCTGTTCTCTTACTGGTATAACATTAAGGAATGATTCTACTGTCAACTGCATATAACCTTAGTAATTCATGGACTCCCTGTATTTTCTTTAATCATGCAAAAGGACAATGTCAAATTATCCTTAATACGTGCGTTAGTAAAGTCATACTTCTATGATACCCACATAATATTGGGAGATATTTTTGATAGTGCACAAAACTAACACATCATTTTTAGAAACAATCCATCAATGAGGAGCATACCTGTACATTAAAATTTGGTAATTCAGCGACAAAAATGTGATGACTCAGCAGAAAGAGGTCATCTTTGCTTTGTTGGACGATTTTAACATGTTGGCACTCATTAATTGATTGTTCAAGAATGACATGTCAAGTTTGTGCCTAACCAAGAATTCCTCTGATACTGGTTAGCCCATTAAAGGTCAATGATCAATTGTTTGGTATTCAGTTTGCATTTATAAAGCATCAATACTTAAAAATAGAGTCATATTGTGGCTAATAGGTATCTGACACATGTATCAAATACGACACTACACTTGAATTTGCATTTAAACACTAAATATGTGTATTTTGTTCTAATGCAGCGTCACTATCATATTGTATATTGTACCCATATCAGTATTGGTGCTTCAAGTTAGCATGCTAATGATTTAAGCTTGTGTTGAGCCAGCCTAAATGGAAACAAATCTATATCATCTCTAGCCTATTTAGAGAGATCCTTACTCACACAAGGAGAAAAGAAAAAAAAAAAAAATTTCCCTCTTATGGCATTAAACTTTCTTGGAAACTAAACCTCGGCTCCAGAAAACTGCACTGATGCCTTGTTAATTCTAAGTTCCTATAACTACTTTGCATGAAACAATAAGGAAAATTTGCACACCTGTATTCTCTATGACTGAAATTAACTAAATGATTCCTATCTCATGGAGTATGATTCTGTCTTGTTTGAGTTAGCTTAGCATGCATATGTTTTCATGTACATTAATTAACAGCAATGACATTTTTGGTTTTAAAAGGGGTTCATCTACGCTTTGGTGTTGCAGGTATCTCAATCCCTTAATATTTGGAGAATATCCTGAAACAATGAAAAAGATTGTTGGTTCCAGACTTCCTTCACCAAAACTGAATCAAATATTGTTAAGGGATCATTTGATTTCCTAGGACTAAATTATTACAACGTACTTTCTATTAAGAACAGACCAACCAGCCCACAGATGGACGACAGAGACCTAGTGGCAGATATGGCTATAGAACTTGCAAGTAAGTTGAAAGCTATATTATGTGTCCAAGATATGCATTGCTACTAATCAGGACAATTTTATTGTACCTTACCTATTGCTAGTAATATTGACCATTAGATGAGAATATTTTAATTTATTTAACAATTAATAGCAGTGCCAGTTAAACAAGGTACTAATTCATTGATCTGGTCAAGTCATAAATTTATTTGACCCATCGTATGGGTTGGATAGCTAAATAATGTGGCTATAAGCGTAGAAAAAAAATCAGGTTTAAAGCCTACGCGGTATATGGCCAGATCAGGCCAAGCTCGAAGCATACCGTTGCCCAATGATTTTATGAATAAATTCTAATTTTAGATTTAGATTTGCGATAAACAAGTCGTTTCTAGAGTCTCTTCGTACAGAGAATAAATTCCCTTTTTGTTTGTAGCAGGTGCTCAAAATGGTTCATCTTCATTTGAGGTAATAGAAGAATCAGAGCTTTACTTCTTTTGGATAAATTTCGAATATCAATTAATTAACTGGTTTGTTTAGTTTCCAATCACCCCCTGGGGTTTGCAAAGGTTGCTGGAGTTCTTCAACCATGTTTATGGTAATCTTCCTATTTACATCCATGAAAACGGTAATGCCTGTCATTCTCTCTCTCTCTCTCTCTCTCTCTCTCTCTCTCTCTCTCTCTCACACACACACACACACACCCACACACGCCCCCAAGTTGATCTTTCATGTTTTATTGCCAAAACTACGGTACTTGACGAGGGAAACTATTTTATCTTTTTGAATTAACACCAAGTTATAAAATTAGTATAGAAATTTTAAAATGTAAGAAAACACATGGATGAACTTGAGAATAAAATGAAAATGTTAAATTAATGGCAAGCGGCCATGTGATCTTCTGGGACCTTATAGCATTTTCATCTAAGATGATTATTGAAGAAATGGAAGACCCTCTTGCAATTAAGGGTAAAAGATTTCCTCTCCTCTTAAAAGATGTTCAAATTACAGGATTTTCTGATGTGTTTTTAAAATATATATTTCCTTCCTTCAAAAAAAAAATTTCACTTTTCTTGCAACAAAAAAAAAAAGGTTAAAGTTACACTTATTTTGATTAAAATATCTTATATTTATTATGTATATAATATATATAAATTATGTGTGCGTGTGTGATCAATGTAGTTTAAATTTCACAAATTATATAATCATTTAATAGGAAAAATAAATTGTTAGAAAGAAAAAATATTTAAAAATGTAGATTGATTATAATTTAATTTTAAGAATAACATTTGTATTAAATAATATATATATTAATAAACATAATTATTGTTGTAAATTTTAAAAAAATCTAAATGTATTAAATTATAATTTTCATTATAAAATAAACAACATTGAAATAGTATTTTACAATATGAATTTAATAAAAGAAACTAATACTATTATTGAGGGTTTTTTTTATCATATTTTGATTTTAAGAAGTAAATGTATATTTTTTAAATAACGAAGGTCATAAAATTCCAACGTCGTGCAAAGAGTATCTGATATATATATATAGTAATAGAAAGAACTCATGATTGCCTTGTAGTGTTTATTTTACTGTTTCACTGTTTTTATATTGTTTACATTTTCTTTTTTGAATCTTTCCGTGGGACCCATGATACTGTGCGTGGGTCTGACCGAAATTTTTTTTTAATTCCCAGATGTCCCATAGACGGTTCATCTAGTTTGTCTTAATTTTAATGTTTGGATAAATTTAGTTATATTTTAAAATTTGTATACTAATTTTAAAGTTTGGAGAAATTTAGTTACATTTTAATATGATTTTAGCAAAAGTCTAATCAAAGAAAATTAATTGTAATTGTATCACCTATTCATTCTATTCTTTTCCAAATTCTCAAAATTAGAGAGACAAAATTTTGGTTTTCAATTATAAAGAGTGGTTGAAATTCTTCTTTTGTCATTCTATATCATTTTAAAAAAGTTCCTCAAAAAAGAGTTTACTCTAAATTGATTATTCTATTGCATGTTATTCTACCTCATCCATCTATCCAAACATTGTTTTTGTTCAGGAAGATAAAATGTAATTTTTTTTATTAATAATTAACAAATTTTATCTAACTGTGTACAATAAATCTGTGAAACTTCGCAGGCCAACGAACACGACGGAATTCTTCATTGAATGACTGGCCAAGAGTGGAGTACTTACATGCACACATTGGTGCAACGCTTGATGCTCTAAGGTAAAAGTCACCGCAATTTAATAACATCACTGCCATTTTCATTTTCACCAAACAATTTCTAATTTTTTTTCCTTTTTCTCCACAAAAATTGTTGGCATATTCAAAGGAATGGATCAAACGTAAGAGGTTATTTTGTATGGTCCTTCTTGGATGAGTTCGAGCTGTTGGATGGATATGAATCAAGCTATGGCCTATATTACATAGGTTTGAATGATCCAGATTTGAGAAGAAGGCCTAAGCTCTCTGCCAAATGGTACTCCCAATTTTTGAACAAGACCCCTATGGACCGAGGGGTTCTCATTGAACTTCAGAAGAACTCAACTCAATTCCCGCACTCTCTTGGTTTCTCTTAGTGCAGTAATGCGAGTTTTATTTAATTTGGACTATACCTGTAGAACTTGACAAATAAGTAATTCTCGCATAAAATTTAGAATTTAATTTAATTATAATTTAAAATTAGATTATATAACTTTTATCACATAAAGAATAAATTAAATTATGTAATAAAATGTGAATAACAGTATTACTTAAGACTCCGTGACTATCGAAAAAGAATTCAACTTATTCTTTTTCCAAAATAGCAGACCCCTCCCTCAGAGTTGATAATCTCACCGAAGATTGGTCTAATTGTGACCAGCTGGATCAAAGGTTGTATATTGGAGTTCTTATAATAAATTAAAAGAAACGTAAATGCTCACCTCCAGCTATGATTCACTCGTAAATATCCTCTTAAATGATAAAATTTGACAAATACTTTTAGCACTTTCACATATTTGCATCTCAACTCTTTTTTCCACTTCTCCATCAACGATGACTTAGTAGAGTTTACATATCCGATGTGTTGATAGAGTTTCCATATCAAATTGGTCAATTGTTGACATGACAGACTTATTCATGTGAAAATAACATTTGTGCTTTGTTTGGTAGAGGGAAATAGAGCAAAAAGGAAAGGAAATAAAAAAAAAATGATTGGAAAAGAAAATATCTTATGAGAGCCATCGCAATTTTTGACCATTCGAATCCCATCCATAATGTGAGGGAAAGAGAAGGGAGAGAAATTTTGGCAATTTTTGGGTCCCCCGCTGCATTGTTTGCCAACTTATATTAATATAAAATAAACACTTTCCAACGCTTCATCCATCGGAGAAAAGTTTTGATTATATAAAATTATTTTTGAAAATAAAAATAAAAAATAATAAAAAATATTGAAATCAAAATAAATAAAATATATACTTATATTAATACAAATGAATCATATAAGATATAATATATTCATGATAAATATATTTAATAAGATAAATAATAATAAAATAATTTGATATCTTATATTTTCTTTTTCTCTTAATGAAATTAATTAAAAGAAATGTTCTTTTCTCTCATATCATACTCAATAAAGTGATAGATAGTTCATCTATTTTCTTTTCTTTTTTTTTTCCTTTTTTTTCTCTTTTTTTTTTTTCCTTTCCATCTTATCATACCAAATAATGCATTAGGCAATTAAATGTTGAAGCGAGAACTCTCAACATGCAAATCCTCTCATTTTAGCTTGAGAACATGATGCTACCAAGTTTTGGGAATCTGGGCGTTATCTCCCTCAATTTGAAATGGACTATTTCAATTTAATGAAACAATGTATTTCCTTTTCTTTTTCCACATTAAACCTTGCAAAATCACGTTCGTCCATGGGATTTACAAATTGTAGCCTTCCAAGTCACCTTTTTCTTCCTACCTAACATTGTGTTTTAACTTTTATTTCAAAACTCCAATCCAGTTTTGTTGCCTCTTTCCCCTTCCTCTTAATCCAATTTACTAATGTCAAGCTACCAAGAGAAAGAGTCCTCTGAATTCATTTTTGCATAGAATAATTATAGAAGAAGTCCTTCCTTTTCATTAGCAGATTAGAGACAAACCAAATTGGCATCCAAACTTGAGGTATCTTTCACGGTTCTTTTCGATTGCTTTGTGTTTTTCTTGTTTTCAATTGCTATGATTGTCTTATAAGGAATGTTGTCTAAGAATTGGTGTTGAAGTGTGTTAGTGAGGTATTGACCATTAGGCCTTTGGCTAGGTTATATCTATGGTAGGGGAAATAGAAAAAGAAAAAAAGAAATTGTAGTAGCTAGTTTTTGTGTGTTGTAATATTCTATATTTTGTAAACTAATATATGGTCCCTAAATAGTGGAAACGATTAATTTAAAAGAGTCACAATGAGAGAAAAGTGTCAATTAGAGCTAAAAGAACAAAATTGAGCCAAATCGACGAAAATTCAAAAATTTTAAAAATGTGTAAATTAATTTGAGAAATGAATATCTATCATCATAATATGACAAAATAAGATTAGTAGACTAACCAAATGAAATTAGTTTGATTAAATCCTTGATGATATATGATTCAAGGTTTCAACTGACTATAATTTTAATTGAACTTTTTCGAACAGTTTTAAACTCCTATAACCTCAAAATAGATATTTTTAGTTAATAGTAAAGTCTAAATTTTAATGTGGAACTATCACTTTCCAAAAATATTGAAAAATGAGCTCAAATAATGAAATTAAAATGTATAGGCAAAATCAATATTTTAGAAAATTATAAAACCCTAGCTCTATATAAATGTGTGTAAGAGATGCCACTCATTCCCCTTACCCTATAACTGACTTTGGCAATCCTAGAAACCGCTCTTAATGGTGTGAAGAAGGAAAAGAAAAGGAAGCTTTATATAGGTAAGCAAATCTCCTAAATTTGAATATAATGTTGTTATAAGATTTCTCCTACTCCTTCTCCTCCTTCTTATAGTGGTTTTGGTTTCTCAAAAGGGTAATTTTTGTGGTTGGAACATTGTGTGAAGAAGCTCCTTTGAGGAAACTAATTATGCCAAAACAATCTTCATCAAGTGCACATCAAAGTAAGGTATGATTTTGCTATGAAAAAATTGTATTCATTTGAATTTCTAACCCTTCTAGGTTTGGCCAACTTGGGAAGAGAAGGAACCAGGTATGAGCTTGATAAAAATTTGGTGAAACCATGGGTTTTGAAGGATAAAGAATAAATAGAAATGGTAAAGAACTAAAAGAATGGCATATAATTTCACCTAAGATTTGGTTTTGGCTATGAGAGATTCAAAACCTTGGAAGAGTTAATTAATCTCTCTAATACCATAATTGAGTTAGAAATGAATTATGGGGATCTTAAAACCATCAAATTCAACATAAAGCAAACAAAACTCTAAAGGTTGGTCATGGTGTGTGTGTCTTAGCCACATGGTGGAATGGATACCTAGGGAAGTTTCTAAATTCGTTTCATGGTTTAAGAGACCTAAATGATAATTATAAAGGCTATATAAACTATTAATTTGAGGAAAAGAGTAAGATTTGGTGATGTTGCAAAATTTGGTATCATAAAAACCTTAATTGGTCTTAGAAATGGGATAGATGATATAAATAGGTTTTTAGACTTGTTTTATCCATAAAAGTGAGTAAATTGAGATAGATGAATGATGAAATTATTACATTAAATGTGGCAAATCGAATGGGTTATTTTGGAACACTTCAAGAAACCAAAAAATCATGCTTTAAGACTTAATTTTGCGTTTATGTGCTAAAGTGAGTTTAAGTATGACCTAATTAGTTGTTTTATGCCTTAATTAATGTATCTAGGCTAAGCAAGTAAGATCACACTCAAGCGCGCGCGCGTGTGTGTGCGAGGCCGTGGGATCAAGAAAAGGAGACAAAAGGATTTGATTGATAATGTAATTTTTCCTTCATTTTTATATATATGGTAAGTTCATTTGAGTTTTTGGTTACTTGTATGTATTATTTACAATATTTTATTTGTTAATTGTTTGAATAAAATATACAATTGTACGACACTCATTTGCATTTGTGAATGCAGTGGCTCTTTGATAAGTGAGATTAGATCAAAAGTCTTTAAAGGATGGATTTACTCTTATTTGAGCCATAAGACCCTTGTTTGAGCCATGAGACCTATAGAGCATGGATTTACTCTCTTATGTATGATTTTGGCTATGAAAATTCTTGCTTCCATATGCTTGAATAAACTATATATGTGTTTGAATATTAGTTTGGTTACTGAGATTCTTTAAATCTTACTTTTTTTTATCTCTACTAACCACGGTTAGGTGATGTGCAAAGCAAAGACAAAGACAGAGATAGAGATGAGCAAAAGGCCTAGAGAAGTCATTTATGATAAAGAAATTAGCTCAGAATATGTTATTGTATTTGTGATTATGTAATCCAATATTTTGATGTATTAAAATGCAAACATGTTTAAGAATACTAAACCATGTTTACATAACCATTAGATGTATGTATAATATGATAGAACATGATTTGGCATATGAGGTTCTATGAGATTTATGTGCATCCATGCATTTGGGATGGTGATTTTTAATAGGAAAGTAGATTTCTTATGATGACTCATTGTTACATGAGGCAATTAAGGATTTAAATTTGCTCATGGCAAAAAATGGCATTTCAGAGTCATTTAGTGCCATTTGGAATGAATATTTTGACCATTTGAATTATAAAATATCCCTCGACCCTTAACAGCCTCAATGGCTAAATTTAAGGCTAAAATCTAGTAAGCATTAGGTAAATATTAAATCTATAGGATTAGTCATATGCTCATTTTGATTATAACACCTAATAAAGCTCAAATTTTAAAAATTCATAATTTGAGTTACACAACTCTAATTAATGCAAATTAGGTATTTTTGGAAAGTTTATGATATGAATCTTCTACTGTAAAAATTTTAAATCAAAATAAATCTATTTGTTTTCTCAAAAAACATGAAGTCTAAGACCATATCAAACTAAATAGTACTAGGCTTAATAGTTTTGTAAGGCCAACTTTAAAAATTCATCAAATATTCTATAGAGATCTAAAATTCATATTTTTTGGCTCTATTGAAAGTAGGAGTGTTCATTCACTCAATTGCCCCGAGGGGCCTGCCCTAACAAGGCATAATCTAATTGGGTCAAATTGGGCAAAAAATATAAATAGGCATAATTTCAACAAAATTATACATGGTTGAGTCGGGTCACGAACATAAATATATTCTACCTAACTCGACCTGATAGTTACTTTTTTTTAAGTTATCAATATCTTATCATTTTATACCTTTTTGGCTGTACCTTTCATTGCCCCCAAATCCTCCTTGCTTCTTTATCATTTTTGTCATTAATGTGCATGATTACTAACATTTTTTTTGTTGAACAATGAAACACATGTTTACCGAAAGCTAATTATGCTAGTGTAGCTTGTGTTTTGCTTGATAATATTGGGCTATTTTTTTATTAAAATTATTTTGCTGATCAAAACATGAGCTCTAAAAAGCCTATTGCTTTGAAATCTATACCTATGAGTATGCAAAAAGATATTTTTATATTGCAAATATCAATTCATGAGAAAAAAATTGGCTTGAGTAACCCTAACTCGCTCTAGCCTAACATAAAATCAAGTTAGTTTGGGTCGAACCTAGCTACAGGCATAAAAACAAACTCGATATCTTAATCGGATTTGACATCGGGCCTATTAAATGTCCGACCTAACCCTGCCCATAAATAGTCCTAATTGAAAGCTCTAGATATCCTCTAAATGCTCATCAAATTTCAACCCCAAATTTGGTCATTAAGGATATTAAGGGTAGAAGGATGGGTGAAGAACAAGAATATGCAAATAGAATTGATAAAGAATCAAATGAATGGTGTATGGCTTACCTAAGGTTTGGTTTTGACTTTGAGATATTTCAAACCTTAAGAGAGTTAATTAATCATCTTAAGACCATAATTGAGTTAGAAATGAATTATGAAGATCCTAAAACCATCAACTTCTTTATGGAATGAACAAAAGCTCCAAAAGGGGAGTGTGTATGGGTGTCTCAACCATATAGTAGAATGGATACCTAGGGAGTTGTTTTATTAATTGTAAAGTTATGAATGGTCTAGATATGAAATATAAATACTAATAGAGCTATTAGAATGAATTTAGAAACTTTATTTTTTAAAGTAAAAATTTAGAGTTTAAAGATGCCTAATAGAATCATATAACTCTAGATGGGTTTAATTATATTTTTGATAACTCTAATGAGTTTTATGGGAATTATAAAGATCATATATGGTGAAATTTTGAAGCCTAGAAGTGGAATTCTAAAAGTTACATCTTAAAGTATTCAAAATAACCTATAGTTATACTTTAAGGTTTGATTAGTACATGAAGGGTCATATGAGATTAAATATAACTTAATTGATCATGTTATGCTGCTTTTGATATGTTTAAGCCAAATAAGTGAGAGCATATCAAGGTGTGAGTGTAGGGTCGTGGAACTAAAGAGAGGAGACAAAGGGAATTGATTTATTTGGCTTGAAAAGATAGCTTTTCTTTCATTCTTATATATATGTGTGATGGCTTGCTTGAATAATTGGTTGCTTGTATGTATAGTTTGCAAATTATGAGATTTGGTGATTGTTTGAGTATAATAAACAATTGCATGATATTCGTTTACATTTGAGGTTGGATTGGTTTTTAATGGGTGAAGTTATGCAAAACATCCTTTAATAATGGATGAAGTTAGGTCAAAAGTCTTTAGATATAGGTGAGACTAAGTTAAAAGTCCTTAAATGTGAGCAAGACTAAATTAAAAGTCCTTACATATTGGTTAAGGATAGGCCACAAGTCCCTATAACATGAATTTACTCTTACTTGAACCATGAAATCCTTAAAGCATAAATTATGCTTTGATTATGAATGTATGACGTGCAGACTTGCTTCCATGTACTTGAGTGAACCATATATGTATTTAAATGTTAGATTAGTTATTGAGATTCTTTGAATCTCACTCTCTCCTATCTCTACTACCTATGCCCAAATGAAGCTCAAAAAAAGGAGAATGATGGACAAAATGCTTAGAGGAACCATTTGTGACAATATAATTAACTTAAGAAATGTTATTGTATATATGAATATGTAATCATATATTATGATGTATTGAAATGCAAACATGTTCAAAAATAATAAATCATAACATAATGACCATTTGATGTATGTAAGACTTAATATTTGGTATATTAAATTTCTCGATGTTCATGTATATTCTTGCATTTGGGAATTGCAAAGTTTAATATAAAAAAGAAAAGGAATAAAATTGAGGCATTTGTTCGACTATTTCAATAATCCAAATTCACTAAACATGATATTATCATGTTTCTTAAGCTAAAATGAAAGGATCTACATGAAAACTCTTATCATTTATTTGCAATACACTAATAAACGAAAGTATGATAAATTAAAAATTTAAGTATATTGGTAAAATAGATTCTTATTATCATATTTCTCTTCCAGCCAATAACAATAAACAGATAAGAAACCAACAAAATGTAGCTTATGTTCTCTTGACCACGTACCTGTTTGACTTTTATTTTAAAATTTATATAGTTCAAATATTAAATTAAAAATATTTATATTAAATTTAAAATTACTTTAAAAATTTAAAATAAAAAAATATAAATTACACAAAAATATTACAATCTTAAATTAAAATTTTTAATTTTAAAATCTTTTAAAATAGTTTTTAAATTTAAAAGTTGTTTAGTCTAAATATCTGTTGACTTGAGGTTGAAGTCTATTCCTCCCGGCGTCCACAAAATATAAGTGGAATCCAAAGAGGAATGGTTATTCAGCGACCCAACGGAAAGTCACCACCGAGCGTAGAAGAAGAACAAGAAGAAGTATGAAGGGATCTGCCTTGATAGCAATAATATTGGCAGTAGGGGTAGTGCCATTGGTAGTGTGTGGTGTTGATACATTTAGCAGACATGACTTCCCGACTGACTTCGTATTCGGCGCATCAACCTCCGCTTATCAGGTATCCCTCTTTCTCTTCCAAGTCCGGTGGCATTCTTTCACAAGTCTTTTGGAAAAAAGCAGATAAACCCCTTAAATCTTAATGTACATATATATAATAGCATATGCTTATTTATAATTTATACGATCAAACTTTAATATATATATATATATATATATTTTTAAGAATATATTTGAATATAAGATTATATTGTTTTGAATTTTTAAATTTAACTTAATTTTAATAACATTCTATCTAATCTTCATAAAATTTTATAAATACTGGAATCCCGCAGTCCGTAGTTGCCCCATCGCCCGTGGAGAATGGGGATGGGGACTTTGTCCCCAGCGGTGAACGGATGATAGAGATAAGGGGCAGGAAAAGCCCTTGGTATTTAATCAGTGCAAATGACTTCTTTTTAATATTTTAACTACTCCTATTTACCTTCGGAGCATATTACGTGTCAAGAAAAAACGTGTAGATTAACGTCAAAGGGAGATAGACATAACATAAGGTTTTAAATGCTGAACAATGAAAATATTGGAGGCTGATTTCTAATTTTTATTGTTGAAAGAGTTGTTTGCAAATGACATAAAGTTAAAGGTAGGGTATTTGCATTTCCTATAGTGTTTTTCTGCTATTTATGGAGCCATTTAATGGGAAGATATATTGTGAAAGGTTGAAGGTGCGGCAAATGAAGATGGAAGGAAGCCCAGCATATGGGATACCTTCGCCCATGCTGGTATTCATACACTCTTTCTCTCCCTTCAATTGTTAGTAATAGAATGGCTAGCACAAACCCCAGGTGGGAATCAATATATGAGTATTGTTACCGTTTGCTACTTGCTGCCCTACTAGCTCTGTATTATGGATTGACTAAGAGCATGTTTAGATTGATGAGAATGGAGAAAGAAAAGAGAAGAAAAATTATAGTGTAGACATTTTCTTTGATTTAGATTTAAGTTTAACATTGTTTTAAGAATATGTTTGGATTGAAGTGAATGAATAGGAAGGGAAAGAAATGTCTATTTAGATCTAAATGAAAGAAAATGTTTAAATTGAAATTTCTCCTTTTTTCTCTTACCTCTTCAATTCAAACATACCTTAAAAGGTTATAATTGCAGAATCCCTTCTGCATTTTGTGTTGGTACTAGTTTCTGAGTCAGGTATAAGAGAGTCATCATAACTCTGATGTTCGTGTTCCTGCTTTTAATTTTGGGATTCAATTATTGCCAATGAAATTTTCATAGTTATGGAAAACCATGAGTCCAGAAGCACACGGAAAAAGAAAAACAAGTGCTTAGATAAACCAGGAATCATTTTATTTATTAAAACTGTAACTATATCGTAAGTAATTTTTTCAAGCATTTTGAAAATCATTTTCATACGGATAACATGTGGAAAACTAAAATTTCAATTTTGTGATAATGTGACAAGTAAGTGATTTGTGTAAAGTATTTTAATTTCTCAAATGCTTAAAGCTTATCTGGAAAATACTTTGATATGAAATGTATAAACAATTTAAAACATTTTAATGATTGATGTGTTGAACTTTTTCAGTTTTGAAAAATCAAAATGCCTATTATCAAAGACCACCCATGAGAGTTCCACACAAATTTCCAAAAATTATATCACTACCCATAATGTTAATTTTCAGGTAACATGCACGGAGCTGATGGAGACATAGCAAGTGATGAATACCACAAACATAAGGTTAGTTGAAATGCTTTCTTTCTTAATTTGTATAATAGGGACATCGGAGTCTTCACATTGTTCTTCTAAGAAGCAGCTCGATCTCTGTATCCTTTCTCGTCTCAACTAAATATAGCTAAATATGCTAGCTCTTGCATTCTAATAAGTTGTGGTTCTCTGGCAATTTTTGGGTGTGATAGGGTGCTCATACATGCAACCGTTGAGGTTGCATCTGTGCATGGTGTATAAGTACGCCATATTGCACGCAAAAAAAAATAAAGTGTGGTTCTCAGCAACAATTGTACTTCTAGTATTGCTGAAGAGGCAATAACCAAGACTGCAGTTAATAGTTTATCTTATATCTCTATTTTTATTCTATTATATACTTTCCTTGTTCTCTCAACTGCAACATAGTTCTTTTTGCAATCACAATCACAAACAAAGCACAAGCTTTCCGTAACAGGATGAAATTTCTGAGGACTAAAATGGTATATAAATCTTAGGTTGTTAACTTTCTTTGTTCTTTTCAGCAAAGTTCATCGTTGAAATTCTTCATTTCTGAGATTAAATTGCTTCCAATCCTTTTCGATTGATGTGTTGATAATTTTCTATCGCTTATATCAATGGGAGGAAATTTTGGTGCAGATATTGGGACAAAGATTGACATTCTACAGATTCTATACCTTCATAACAATAAAGTTTAAATAGGCTATGTTTTTCTTAATCATACCTCACAAAGTATGTATGAGAGAGACAAAAAGCAACGAATTGGATTGAAACAAGTCTTTACTGAGAAGGAATTTATATAGATCATGAAAATTTACATATTAAAGAGTCATTAGGTTTTGTTGATCTGTAAATTGTATTGTTTTGTATAGACCTGTTTCTCTAAAATACAACCCAACAAGTGATTTTTAATTCTCTGTCAAAATTGTTCCAGCAACCACTGTACTGTAAAAGGATACAACTTTTGGGTATGCAATACGGTGATTAATTCCCGTGTGTGGCCATATTAAATTTAGACCAACATATACAATAACAATTTAACTGAAAGGGAAATTACCATGATGGTGATTCTGTTATGGGAAGAAGACTGAAAGAGGACAACTTTAATGGCTTTAGTGGCTGGCCTTCTGCAGCCTCCAATTCATTATGATTTTTTTAACATGGAATTGTCAAGGTTTGGGGGTATCCTTGACAATTAAAGCTCTTAAGGATTATCGTAAAAGATATAAACCCTATTTGGTTTTTCTTATGGAAACCAAATTATGGATTAGTAGAAGAGATATAGTTCTTGCGTGGCTTGCCAAAGATGTCCTTAGAAATATGTGCTCCTTTGGTTGGGTGGTAACAACTCCATCCTCCTAGCTTTAATACTAGCTACTGATACTTTGTCAGAAAGGGATTTGATTGCTTTCATTTGTTGTTTGTCCTTTTGCAGTTTATGATAGGTATAGTGTATGTTGTTGTGTTTCCTGATGTGTTATGTTTTCATGTTTTTTTTTTCTTGTATTGGGTTTTATTTTTAAAAATATAATACTATTTTCTGGCCCCCAAAAAAACCCGCATAACTTTTCTCAATTGGCTCAACTACAATAAAATTATTAATTACAGCAATCCCAACCACGAATTAAAACCTAGCTACTCCTTGACATTACAGACTAGCCTGTATATATTGACAGATTATTCTTTCACTTTGAGGATTTTCAATGTAGTTCTATTGCACTGTAAATTCATTCCGTTGCAGGAAGATGTACAACTCATGGCCAACATGGGCTTAGATGCCTACAGATTTTCTATCTCATGGTCAAGGGTTATTCCAAGTACGTACAATTACTCGAATTTACATTACCCTCATGTCATTTCAAACTCTTATGCATTATTCTCACTGTTCTCTCTTATATTTATAGATGGAAAAGGAGCAGTTAATCCTAAGGGAGTGCAATATTACAACAACCTTATCAATGAACTAATAAGCCACGGTTATTTTCCTTTATTCCCTTGCACATATTCGCATATACTGATTGTACCTTCCAATTACTGATATTTCTTTTCCTCCGTGTAGGAATCCAACCTCATGTTACTTTAAATCATTATGACTTACCCCAAGCACTTGAGGATGACTATGGAGGATGGGTTAGTCGTAGAATTGTGTAAGGTTTTTAAATTTCAAACCATGTGAAAAGTTGTGCTGTTAGCTAAGAGTTTACACAGAAGAATGCATCGTGAATACAATTTGATATACGTTGACATGGTTATTCATGCATGCTTCTGTAGAAAAGACTTCACAGCTTACGCAGATGTGTGCTTCAGAGAATTTGGTGACAGAGTTAAATATTGGACCACAGTGAATGAGCCTAACGTATTGGCCATGGGGGGTTACGATGAAGGGGTCCTACCGCCAAAGCGATGTTCCCCTCCCTTTGGATTTAATTGCTCTGTTGGAAATTCCTCGGCTGAGCCATATATGGCAACCCATTATATATTGTTAGCACATGCATCAGCTGCTAGATTGTACAGGGAAAAGTATAAGGTAAATATATATGTTAAACATTAACTTAGCCCTTCTTTTATATTTGGTAATGTGTAGTTTGCATCAAATACAAAATTTTTGGTTGTGATCGGAATAGTATCAAGGGAAAGTGCAAACATTCTCCTTGAATTTGGATCATTTGCAAGCACCCCCTAAATTATGATAATTTAGGATATTAATCCATCTGTCCAATTTTTGTTAATGCTGTTAACTCAGATGCTATTTTCAACCCTTTCATTTGTCATGTGGCACGCTCCTCGCATGGTTTTACAATGAAATTCTACCAATTCTCATGTTAAAATCATACTAACTGCATCAAAAAGACCTTCTATCCAACATTCTCTAGCAATTCAAAAGCCTAAAGGAAATTTTGAGACATGAAACTTGAGTTGCAGACCAGTGGGAGCATGCTACGTGACAACTTAAAGAGTCTGCAGTGGCATCTCAATCAACAATGTTAACAGGGAAACTGGACAGAAGGAGCTGGATGTAGATAGTTCAAAGGATATTTTCTTGTTTTGGAAGTTGAGGAAAGTATTTGCAAATAACCCAAAGTTGAAGGGAGGATATGCAATTCTCGATTAATATTATAATAATTTAACATACAGAAAACATGAGCACAAGGTTAATGCAGGATAAGCAACAAGGATTTGTTGGGATCAATATCTTTTCGTATCATTTTGTTCCTCTAACAAACACCACTGAGGACATAACTGCTAGTCGAAGGGCCCAGGACTTTTATATTGGATGGTAAGTTGTACCAATTCCCCATGTCCGAACGTATTATTCTTTGTTCTCTTTCTGGTATAACGTTAAGGAATCAATCTAATGTCAATCTCATATGACCTTAGTAATTCATGGATTCCCTGTTTTTTCTTTAATCATGAAAACAGACAATGTCAGATTATCCTATTTAATATGTGCGTTAGTGAAGTCATACTTCTATAATACCGACATAATATTGGGAGATATTTTTGGTAGTGCACAGTACTGACGCATCATTTTTAGACACAACCCATCAATGTGGAGCATACCAATACATTAAAATGTGATAATTCAGCAACAAAAATGTGATGACTCAGCAGAAAGATGTCAGCCTGTTTTGTTGGACTGATTTTAACATGATAGCACTCATCAATTGATTGTTCAAGGATGACGTGTTATGTTTGTTTCTAACCAAGAATTCTTCTAAAATTGGTTAGCCCATTAAGGGTCAATAATAATTTGTTTTTGTATTTAATTTGCATTTATAAAGCATCAATACTTCAAAAATAAAGCTATATCGTGTCTAATACATATTTGACGCATGTATACGTATTTGACACATGTATCAAATATGACATTGCACTTGAAATTGCATTTAAACACTAAATATTTATATTTTGTTCTAGCGCAGTGTCACTATCACATTGTGTATCATATCCATTATTGCTTCTTAAGTTAGCATGCTACTGATTTAGGCTTGTGTTGAGCCTTGCTAATGGCAGCCTACAATGTAGCAAATCTATACCATCTCTAGCCTGCTTGGAGAGATCCTTAATTTCACAAGGAGGAAAGATAATATATATTTTTTCTCTTACGGCATTAAAACTTTATTGGAAACTAAACCTCGGCTCCAGAAAACTGCACTGATGCCTTGTTATTTCCAAGTTCCTATAACTACATTGCATGAAACAATAAGGAAATTTTTGCATATTCTCAATAACTGAAATTAACCAAATGATTTCTATCTCATGGAGTCTGATTCTGTCTTGTTTGAGTTAGTTTAGCATGCATATGTTTACAGGCACATTAATTAACAGCCATGACTTTTTTGGTTTTAAAAGGGGTTCGTCTACGCTTTGTTGTTGCAGGTATCTCAATCCCTTGATATTTGGAGAATATCCCGAAACAATGAAAAAGGTTGTTGGTTCCAGACTTCCTTCTTTCACCAAAACTGAATCAAATATTGTTAAGGGATCATTTGATTTCCTAGGACTTAATTATTACAACGTACTTTCTGTTAAGAACAGACCAACCAGCCCACAGATGGATGAGAGGGACGTAATGACGGATATGGGTACAGAACTTGCAAGTAAGTTGAAAGCTATATTATGTGTGCAAGATATGCATTGCCACTAATCAGGACAATTTTATTGTACCTTGCCTGTTGCTAGTAATATTGACCATTAGATGAGAATATTTCAATTTATTTAACAATTAATAGCAATGCCAGTTAAGCAAGGTACTTCTTTTTTTGATAATATATTAAGCCCGGAAAAATGGTTTAGGAGAAGCAAATGTAGGGGGTAAAACTATTTTAGACTTCTTTTTAGCGTTAGATTCTACTATAGCTAACACTTGTTTTAAGAAGCGTGAAGAGCATCTTATCACGTATAAAAGTGGGAGCATATATTCTTAAATTGATTTTTTTTCTATTAGGAAAGTGGATAAAAAGATTTGCATAGATTATAAAGTTATACTTGGTGAGAATTTGACAACACAACATAGGGTCTTAGTGATAGATATTCGAATTAAGAGGAGAGTAAAAAGTAAAGGTCAAGATAGGATGACAAGGATAAAGTGGTGGTAATTGAAAGGTGATAAAGAAAAGAATTTGTTGAGAAGAATTTTGGAGGATGGATCATGGGACGTACAAGGAAATGCAAATGATGTGTGGAATGAGATGGCTAAAGAGATTAGAAAGGTTGCAAAAGAAATATTTGGGGAATCAAAAGGTTTCTGACCTAAGGATAAAGAATCTTGGTGGTGGAATAAAAGCGTACAAGACAAGGTTAAAATTAAAAGAGAATGTTATAAAGTATGGTCTTTGTATAAAAGTGAGAAAAATTGAAAAAAATATAAAGTAGCTAAGAAAAAGACTAAAAAAACAGTGAGCAAAGCAAAAGTTAAAGTTTTTGATGGATTATATCAATCCTTAGGCACTAAAGTTGGGGAAAGAAGTATTTATAAGCTTGCTAAAAGTAAAGAAAGAAAGACAAGAGATGTTGACCAAGTGAGATGTATTAAAGACGAAGAAGAAAGAGTCTTGATCACGGAACAAGATATTAAAGACAGGTGGAAGTGTTATTTTTATAGGCTTTTTAATGAAGGACATGGATTTTCATTACACTTAAATAGCCTAGACATTATAGAAAAAAATCAAAATTATACCTTTTATCGTAGAATTAGAGAAACGGAGGTAGAAGTAGCTTTGAAAAAGATGGAGAATAGTAGAGCAGTAGGACTAGATAATATACCTATTAAAGTATAAAAATGTTTAGGAGTAAAAGGTATAAGTTGGCTCACAAAGTTATTTAATAAGATTATGAGATCTAAGAGAATGCCAGACGAGTGGAGAAAAAGTACTTTAATTCCTATTTATAAGAACAAGGGGGACATAAAAAATTGTACAAACTATAGAGGAGTGAAACTTATGAGCCACACTATGAAGTTATGGGAGAGGGTTATTGAATGAAGATTAAAGCAAGAGACTCAAGTTACAGAGAATCAATTTGGTTTTATGTTTATTAGGTCAACTATAGAAGCGATATATTTGTTACGTAGATTAATGGAGAAATATTAAAAGAATAAAAAAGATTTATATATAATGTTTATTGATTTAGAGAAGGCATATAATAGGGTGCCTAGAGATGTTTTGTGTAAGGCTTTGGAGAAAAAAGAAATTTGTATTGCATATATTTGAGTAATTTAAAATATGTATGATGAGGTTACAACTAGTGTGAGAACTCAAGGTGGGTCAATTGAGGATTTTTCAATAACTATTGGCTTGTATCAAGAGTCAACTTTGAACCCCTATCTCTTTATTTTAGTTTTAGATGTGCTTACTGAATATATCCAAGAGTCAGTACCACAGTGTATACTCTTTACAGATGATATAGTCATAGTTGGAGAGTCGAAAGAAGAAATAAATGAGAGATTAGAGATGTGAAAACTTACTTTGAAAGACTATGGATTTCGTTTAAGTAGAAGTAAAGCGGAGTATATGGAATGTAAGTTTAGTAAGAGGTACGCTAATTTTAGTGTAAAAGTGAAAATAAGAGAACACACCATACCACAAGTTATTCGGTTTAAATATCTTGGGTCTATCTTATAGCATGACGGAGAAATAGAGAAAGACGTAAATCATAGGATTCAAGTAAGATGCATGAAATGGAAAAGTACTTCAAGTATTATTAGTGATAGGAGAGTGCCACTCAAGTTTAAGGATAAATTTTATGGTACAGTTATAAGATAGACAATATTATATGAGACTGAGTGTTGAGTAATAAAAGGTCAATAGAAGAATAAGTTTAATGTTGCAGAGATGAAAATGTTGCGTTGGATAAGTAGACATACCAAATTAGATAGAATTAAAAATAAAGACATTAGAGAGAAAGTTGAGATTGCACTTATTGTAGAAAAGATTGTGGAATCACGTCTTAGATGGTTTGGATATATATGGAGAAGACCTATAGAAACCCCAATAAGAAGAGTAGATCAGATGGAGAGTAGTCTAATAATTCAGATGGAGAGTAGTCTAATAATTAGAGGTCGAGAAAGATCACGAAAAACTATAGGTAAAACTATTAAGAAAGATTTAAATTTAAATGGTCTATCTAAAGATATAATTTATAATAGAATTTTATGGTGTCGTTTGATCCATGTGACTGACCCCATTTAGTGAAAAAATGCTTTGTTATTGTTGTTGTTATTAAACCCGAAAAATAGAGGAGGGTTATATTAGGTAGTCGACAGTCAACGTAAAATTTTGTCGAATCTTTATAATATGGACAATCGATGTATTAGGCGTAATGTTAGGTTGTTGCCCAGAGAGTTTGTAGTGAAAAAGAAAATCTTTAATGTTATTAGTGTTTATGCATCATAAGTAGAATTAGAATAATATTATAAGATAAAGTTTTAGGAGGATTTAAAATATTTAGTTCAAGAAATACTATTAGGTAAAAAGATTCTTTTAGGAGGGGATCTAAATGGTTATGTGGGAAGTATATCTTCAGGTTACGAGAGTGTTCATAAAGGACATGGCATAGGGGAAGCAAATGCAGAGGGTAAAACTATTCTAGACTTCTCATTAACGTTCGATCTTATATTAGCTAATACTTATTTTAGAAAGCATGAGGAACATCTTATCACGTATAAAAGTATAAGGGTATATTCTTAAATTGATTTCTTTCTTATAAAGAAATCGAATAGAAAATTTTGCATGAATTACAAAATTATACCTGGAGAGAGTTTAACTATTCAGCATAGAGTTTTGATTATAGATGTAAGAGTTGAGAGGAGAGTAAAAAACAAAGGCGAAAATATAGTGTTAAAGACTAAGTGATGGCAACTAAAGGGGGTAAAAAAAATTTACAGAGATGGATTGTGGAGAAAGAACTTAGGAAATACAAGAAAGTGCTAATGATATGTGGAATGGAATGACTAAAGAGATTAAGAAGGTGACAAAGAAAATATTAGATGAATCAAAAGATTTTGGATATAGGAATAAAGAATCTTGGTAGTGGGATGCAAATGTACAAAATAAGGTTAAAGTTAAAAAGAAATGTTATAAAGTGTGATCGTTATATAAGAATAATGAAAATTAAAAAAGGATAAGGTAGCTAACAAAGACACTAAGAAGGCAGTGAACGAAGCGAGAGCGAGGACATTTGATGGATTATACCAATCTTTAGGTACTAAAGTTAAAAAAAAGTATTTACAAGTTAGTTAAAAGTAGAGAAAGAAAGATAAGAGATCTGGACTAAGCGAAATGCATCAAGGATGAAGAAGGAAAAATGTTGGTCATAGAACAAGATATTAGAGAATGGTAGAAGAGTTATTTTTATAGGTTTTTTAATGAAGGGTAAGAGATTTTATTGCAATCAGATAGATTAGATACTAGAAAAGAAGATCAAAATTATACTTTTTATTGTAGGATTTGTGATGTAGAGGTAAAAGAAGCATTAAAGCAAATGAAGAATGACAGAGCAATTGGATTAGATAATATACCCATTGATATATGGAAGGGTTTAGGAGTGAAAGACATTAGTTGGCTCACAAAGTTATTTAATGAAATTATGAGATTTAAGAGAGTGTCAGACGAGTGGAGGAGAAGTACTTTAATCCCTATTTATAAGAGTAAGTGAAACATTCAAAATTGTGCAAATTATAAAGGGATTAAGCTCATAAGCCACATTATGAAATTATGAGAAATAGTCAGTACGCAAAGGTTAAGGAAAGAGACTCAAGTTACAGAGAATCAATTTGGTTTTATGCCAGGAAAGTCAACTATGAAAGCAATATCCTTGTTGCAAAGATTAATGGAGAGATATCGAGATAATAAAAAATATTTATATATGATGTTTATTGATTTAGAAAAAGCATATGATAGAGGGCTAATAGAGGTTCTATGGAAGGCTTTGGAAAAAAAAAGAGGTTGTATAGCTTATATTCGAACAATTTAAGATATGTATAATAAGGTTACATCTAGTGTAGTAGCAAAATGTGGACTTACAAAAATTTTTTTGATAACTATTGGTCTATATCAATGGTCAACTCTGAGCCCTTATCTTTTTATTTTAGTCTTAGATGTATTTACTAAATATATCCAAGAGCCGGTACCACAGTGCATGCTTTTTGCAGATGATATTGTCATAGTTGGAGGATCGAGAGAGAAAATGAATGAGAAGTTGGAGAGGTGGAGATTAGCTTTGGAAGCTCATGGAGTTCGTTTAAATAGAAGTAAAATGGAGTATATAGAGTGTAAGTTTAGTAAAAGACACACCACTTTTAGCGCAGAAGTAAAAATTAGAGAACATATCCTACTACAAGTCACACGATTTAAGTACCTTTGATCCATCATACAACATAATAGAAAAATAAATGATGTAAAACATAGGATTCAAGTGGAGTGGATGAAATGGAAGAGTGCTTCGGGTATTATTTGTGATAGAAGAGTACCACTCAAACTTAAAGGTAAATTTTATCGCATAGTTATAAGACATACAATGTTGTATTGAATTGAGTGTTGGGTAATAAAAAGTCAATAAGAAAATAAGTTCAATGTTACAGAGATGAGAATGTTGTGTTGGATGAGTAGACACACTAGATGAGATAGGATTAGAAATGAATGCATTAGAGAGAAGGTAGAAGTCGCACATATTGTAGAAAGATTGTAGGACTGAGATTTACATGATTTGGTCATGTGAGGAGGAAACCTATAGAAACCCCAGTTAGGAGAGTAGATGAGATGAAAAATAGTCCAATAATTAGAGGTAGAGGAAGACCAAGAAAAACTATAGGAGAAATTATTAAAAGAGATTTGGATTTAAATGATTTGTCTAAAAATATAATTTATGATAGGTGCTTATGGCGTCGATTGATCTATATAGCTGATCCTACTTAATGAAAAAAGACCTTATTGTTGTTGTAATATATTAAAGACACTGATATTCATTGATTAGGTCAACCCATAAATGTGAGTTAGATAGCTAAATAATATAAATGAGGATGTAGGCCAATTTGAATATTAAATACATCAAAATAAATTAAAATATATAAAGCTAAATAGTTTTTAACATTAAAAATTAAAGAGATAAGTTTCTAACATTAGAAATTATTTTATCATTCTCTCTCTAATTTTACGCCGTGGTGCAATACTATAATCAATCCATTTGTACCATAACCGTAGAACAAAAATCAGGCTTAAAGCCCACAAGATATAGGGCCTGGGCTGTACCAGTGACCAATAATTTTATGAATAAATTTCTAGGTTTAGATTTTGATTTGAGATAAACAATTCATTTATAGAGTCTTCGTACAGAGAATTAATTCGCTTTTTGTTTGTAGCAGGTATTCAAAATGGTACATCTTCATTTGAGGTAATAAAAGAGTTTTTTTTAATCTTTTGTTTTGGGGGCCCAGAGGTAATAAAAGAGTTAGAGCCTTACATTTTTGGATAAATTTCGAGCACTAATTAACCAGCTGGTCTGTTTAGTTTCCCCTTACCCCTTGGGGTTTGCAAGGGTTGCTGGAGTTCTTCAAGCAAGTTTACGGTAATCCTCCTATTTACATTCATGAAAACGGTAATCTCACTCTCTCTCTCTCTCTCTCTCTCTCTCTCTCTCTCTCACATAAATTAATTGTCTAAAGCTCTATTTTAGTTATTTGTAAATAAGATATTTTACAATTTAATTCTTTATAAAATTACCTTCTCAATTTAATTTTTCTTAAATAAAGTATTTTTTAATTTAATCTATCATAAAATTATTTTCTTAATTTAGTATTTTAGAAATAGATATTTTTCTTTTTTTCTCACAAATAAAATTATTATCAATAATATTCTATTAATTTATTATAAATGAAATTAATAGTAACTTGATAGAAAAAACATTATTAATAACTTATTAAAAAATATGTTACATGTCATCTAATCTTTTAAGTTCATTTACAGTAAATTAATATAAAGATATTATTGATAACAATTTTATTTGTAAGGGACTAAATTAAGAAATAACTATATATAAAGGATCAAATTAAAAAAGTAATTCTATGAAGGAATAAATTAAAAATACTTTACTCGTGAAGGACCAAATGAAGAAAGTAATTTTGTAATAAATTAAGTTGAAAAATATTTCATCTTTGAGGGACTAAAATGAGGTTTTACTCTAAATTAATCTTTCTTGTTTTATTGCCAAAATCATCACTCTTTCTTTACATTTTCTTTTTCTTTTTAAACTAAGGCCTTATTACAAAATTAGTATATAAATTTTAAAATGTAAGAAAATTCCTTCATTAACTTTGAAATAAAATGAAAAACATTCAAATTCATTGCAAAAAGCTAAATGATCCTTAGGGACCTCTTGAATCTGCATTTTCATCTTAAGCTAATGTCAATATGTGAAGATTATTGGAATAATGAAATAGCTTCTTGCAATTAATTATAAAGATAAATTACTCTTCTTTCCTTTGTAAAAAGCCCAAATTAGGCCCTTTTTTTCTATTTTAACAATATACACCCTTTTTTCTAAAATTAAAAGATGTATTATATTTACTTTTTTGCAAGATTTGTATTAAATATATATATATATATATATATTAGTAAACATAAATATTGTAGTAAATATGATAAAATTTTAGACTAAATTAAATTTATAATTCTCAACACAAAATAAATAATATTGAAATAAATGTTTTAAAAAATATATTTTTTAATAATTTATTTTAATAAAAGAAAATAACAATATGTTTTTTAGGACATTTTGCTCATATTTTGGTTCCTTGGGGGATAGGTGTGTATTTTTGGAATAGAAAGAAAGATTATATAATTTGGGTATTTTTCAAGGGAAAAAGGAAAAATTTATTCTAATTTTAAAGTAGGTACACTTTAAGTTTATATACTAATTTTATAATCAACTTTTAGTCAAAGAAGGTAAAATATAATTTTTTTTATTAATAATTAAAAATTTGTATCAAGTAGTATAAAACAAATATTTGAAAATTTGCAGGCCAACGAACACGACGGAATTCTTCATTGAATGACTGGCCAAGAGTGAATTACTTACATGGACACATTGGAGCAACGCTTGATGTACTAAGGTAAAAGTGACTGAAATTTAGAGACATCACTGACATCTTCAATTTCACCAAACAATCTCTAATTTTTTGATTTCTTTTTTCTTTGCAAAAATTTGACATATTCAAAGAAATGGATCGAACGTAAGAGGTTATTTTGTATGGTCCTTCTTGGATGCATTAGAGTTATTTGATGGATATGAATCAAGTTTTGGCCTATATTACATAGGTTTAGATGATCCTGACTTGAGAAGAATACCCAAGCTTTCTGCTAAATGGTACTCAAAATTTTTGAGCAACACCACTATGGATCGAGAGACTCTCATTGAACTTGAGAAGAACTCAACTTCACACCTTTGCAGAAATGCCAGCTTTATGTGATTTGGACTACTTGTTATTGTAGAGCTCATCCATCATCCACTTACTTTCAAGTACTTTTTTTTGGGGTTAACTTATTCTCAAATTTTACTTCTGTGAGATATATATTAGAATAGTTTGTCTCTCTCTCTCTCTCTCACACACACACACACACATATATTTGTTAAACGTAAGGTTTTATATGTTAACAGAAGATTTATATAGAAATATGTGTTGCATTTCCATGTTACTAGTGTCATTCATATTTTTAAATAAATAAACAATTCTCACCTAAAATTAGGAGTCAATTTAATCATGACGCAAAGCTAGATTATATAACTTTTATTAAAAATAATGATTGTATAGCAAATTATAAATAACAATAGTACTTAATGCTTAATAGTACTTGAGTGCCAAAAATGGAATTGATTTATTTTCTACCAAAATCGCAAACCCTACCCTCCTGGGCCAAAAATTGATATACTGCTTATTTTACCAAAAATTAATCTCATTGTGACCAACTGGATCAAAAGTCGTATATTGGAATTGTCATAATAAATTGGGAAAAACGTAAAAGATACTTCCTGGATAAGAATCCTCAACTAGAGTGCTTATCCTCAATTAGAGTTCTGTTCTAATGAAAATAAATTTAAACGGATCTTAATTTTTTATCTTTATTTATTTTACTTATTTGTTTATTTTGAAGAAAACAAAATAAAAATAATCTTTCAATTTTTATAACATAAACAGTCAATCTTATAAAAGTTGAAAGATTATCTTTATCTACTATTTTACTTTCTTCAAAATTAAAAAAATATCAAAATAAAAAAAAATAGATGATTGAAATTAAAAAAATTAAAAAAAAATTGAATCTAAATCTAGTTGTGTTGTTCCAAGAAAAGTATCAGAAAATTCTGATCCCCTTTTAACTATGATCCATTTATATATACTGTCTTAAAATTTTTACAAAAAAGAAAAAAAGAAGCCCTTTTAGACTATAAAATTGGCGAATAACCTTTGCACTTTTACATGTTTGCATTTAAACTCTTTTTCCTACTTCTTTATTAACTTTTGAACCGAGTTTACATGTCAAACTGGTCAATTATTGACGTGGCACACATACATGTGGAAATAACACCTGGACAATTGAAAAGAAAAATGAAAGGAAAACAAAGCTCCAAAACCCATCTGAGCCTTTGAACATCAAAACTCCAAAATGCTGAAGCTAGAACTCTTGTCCCTCATTTGAAATCCCCAATATGAGCCTTAGTTGCATACTAATCCTCATTTTAAATTCCATATAATCAAACCCCAATTGTACCATGGTTGAACTGTAATTGCACCCTAATGGAACCTTAATCGCTAGATGAATACTACAGTAATGGATGAAGAACTCAAAGATTTGAACATGCACTTTTGATGAGTTTCTCCAATGGACCTTGATAGTTTGTGGATGATAAGGCAAACAAGAAAGGCAGAAGAAAAGAGAATTCAATTCATGTGCAATCCGTGTATACATCTGGGCCTGTTTCTCATATACAAAAGATGAAATTGACTAGTATACCCTAAGTAATACCAAGCATATGACCAAAATATTTTTTGCTAATACATTTAGGATCTATTTGGTTGCAATATAAGCAGCAGTATAATCTTTTTTGTAATATTTATTATATTCTAAAAATCATTACTCAACAATATTTTTTTATTAACTTTTCAAAAGTAGAGACATAAATATTATTTTTTATTTCATCCATTCACCTTTTATATCCTATTTCCTTTTATATACTTTAGATTTATCCAACCAAATGATCCTTTAATGCATACCAATACCTTGCCTTTTAGAACAACCTTGTCCCCAAGGGAAATGCAACAAGGCAAAATCAGGGTATCTTTCTTTTTTTAGAGTCAAACAAAGTCTCTCATGTAGCATTTGCTATAGCACAATCCTTCCAATGAATAAGAACTTGAGTCACAGCTCAATGCCTCTGCTTGGTCATTTTGCTATTTAAGATAGCTTCAAATTCTTTCATAATTGATATTTGAGGCTAATTGGAAGGCAGATATTGTGATGTTGCTATTAGGTCAACACAGTAAGTGACAAAACACAAAAGGTAGGATGAATGCTAGAAGTAGGTGGTAATTTTATTGTGTAGGAAAGGAACTCATTCTTAATTATCTCATAGGGAACAAAATACCAAGATGAAAGCTTTTTTGAAGTTCTATTCTTGATAGATTACTACCTTTGAGGCTACAATTTAAAAAAAGAGAATAGAAAACTTAGTCACTTACCTTAAAACTTCTTCAGATTGACATAGATCAACCTTTTGCTTCATTCTATGAATTGCTCGAGTTAAGTGATGCTTAAGTATTTTCAGTATTCCTCTTTTGTCGTGAAGTTGCGATCAATAGCTTCCACCACTGATTCCTTAGGTAAATAAGGAAGATGAATAGGGGAGGTTGGACATAGAGAACCTCATATGGTGTAACTTTAATGGAAGAATGAAAGTTGATATTATACCACCATTTTGCTAATGACAGCCACTTTTCTTGACCTTTAGGAATTTTTCAATCATAAGTCTAAGATAGGTCTCCAAGCAATTGATTCAAAACCTCACTTTGGCCATTGAATTAAGGTAGTGAGTTGAATATAAATTCTAAACAATTCCTAACTTAACTAAAAACTCCCACCAAAACTTACTTAAGAATATTAGATCTCTATCACTAATAGTGTCAGTAAAGGTTCCATGTAGTTTCTAAATGTTATCCAAAAATAATTAAGCTAATTCAATAAAAGAATACAAATTGGCCAAGGCCATAAAGTAAGCATACTTAAACAATAACTACTCAATGAAATCTATTACAATACTATGCCAAACTCCATGAGGAATTGGTAGAGGTTGCAATAGACCTAGTTAGATAATTATTTCATACTTACATCTGCAGCAAGTGTCACAATTCTGTATAAATGAGCAATATCAAATTTCATGCCTCTTTAATAAAATAGCTTCCTTATCTTCTACCAAGTAGTTTTAATACCTAAGTGTCTACCTTGAGAAGGTGAGTGTAACCATTATAAAATGGTAGTTCTTACCTCAGCTGAATTTCCAATGACCATTATGCTTGTTTGAGTCAATTAAATACTATTCCATTTGTAATGGGGATAAAGTAATGGAGTAGTCTATAAATCTTGCAACAATTACTACAACTAGTTGTCTTGAGACAAACTCTACTATATAAGATGCCATAATTCAGTAGAAACAAAAGATAAAGTTATCTTGAGTAATTCACCATATGAAACCTAGGAAAGAGCATCAATAGTAGTGTTTCCTTGTTCCTTTTTGTAACAAATTTCATATTCATATCCCAAGAGCTTAGTTAGCCAAAAGTGCTAGAAGGGAGTCAAAAGTTTTTGGTTTAACAGATATCTCAAACTATATTGATTAGTTTAAATGATAAAATGTCCCCTAATAACATATTCTTGCCACTTGTATGCTGCATGCACCACAACCAATAATTCTTTATCATACACAAACATTAATTGGCTCTTTGGAAACAAAATTTATTCAAGAAAGCTATAGGATGATTATCCTGCAGTAATACTACCACAATTCCACAATTTGATGTGTTTGTCTTAATAACAAAGATCTATCAAAGTTAGAAAAGGCCAACATAGGTGCACTAGCCATGGCTTGTTTAAATCTTCAAAATGCTTTTTTCATGTAATGATTCCAAGACAAAGTATTATTCATGAGAAGGTTATGGAGAGGTATAACAAGTATACCATAATCTTTGATGAACCTCCCTTTGTAACCAATCAACCCAAGGAAGCTTCTTAATTGCTTCATAGATTGTGGAAAAGGCCAATCAACCAGTGTGTGTATTTTTTGTGGATTAGTGGACACCTTTTAGTTGAAAGTGTCCTAAATACTCAACCCTTTGTGCCTCTAAAGCATAGTTGCTTCACTTTTCAAAATAAAAATGCTTCTTTAGAATTTCTAAGACTAATCTAAGATTATAAGTGAGTATCTTCTTCGGGCTATAGATAAGGATGTCATCAAAGAAAACCAACAAAAATTTCCTATAGTAATCCTAAAAAATTAGCATTCATGGCTCCTTGAAAGATTAAAGAAACATTGGTTGAATCAAAAAATATAATTAAAAACTCATAGGGCCCAAAGTGTGTTCTAAAAGCAATTTTGTGTAGATCCTTAGGTCACATTCTTATTTGATGATACTCAACCATTAGATCTATCTTGTAATAAATTGCAACTTTTCCAAGTTTATCTAATAACTCTTCAACTATTGGAATTGGAAATTTATCTTTTATAGTACTTTTATCAAGCTCCTTATAGTCAATACACATCTTCCAACTCCTATCCCTCTTCTTAACTAATATAGTAGGAGAAGAAAAAGGTGAGTGGCTAGGTTGAATGACTCTATAATCAAGCATTTCTTTTATTAATTTCTCAATAATGTCTTTTTGTAAAATGGAATGCCTATTGGGCCTTTGATGAATTGGGTTGGTGCCCTTTTTAAGTATTATACAATGATTATGACTTTCTCTGTAAAAGAGTAGACACTGAGGTTTATCAAATATATCATTGAACTTCAATAGCAAATCTTCTCGTGCAGTAACATAAAATGCTGCCATAGTATCCAATTTAAGTGAAAAGTGCATAATTTTGACTTAACTAACATAATTTGCAACATGAGTGAGTATGGGTTAGTTGCTATCATATTATGCAATTGAATTCCTTCCATTAGTTTACAAACTATGTCATTGCTAACTGTAGGCTTCACACATTTTCATTGCACACTCAATTACATAGTCATTTACATGAAGTTGCACTGTACTTTATCCAAAGTTTTAAGCCACTGCATTCCAAAACCACCTCAAAACCAATTAAAAGAATAAGAATAACATCTGTCACAAACATTATCCCTTGCATTTTCCACTTAAAGTTCTTGCAAAACCCTTTACTCTTCAATTGGTTGCCATCTACAAGGGTAAAACTATTAGTTTTCATAGGACTAATTTTAATTCTTGTTGTCTAGGAAGTTATGAGTACTCCCACTATCTAGCAAATTTTAGCTAAGTTTGTTACTTACCACCCTTATGATCCTCATTATTAGATAGGAAGAAACACCACTAAGAGCAATAAGAGAAATTTTAGGATCTTCTTCTTCCAATGTTTGCAACTTTTATTAGTACTTTTTCCTCTTGCATTACATTATTCTCATTTAGCTTAGAACCATCCACTCCTATAAGATATAATTGCATTTTCTTCTTCTAAAGGCAATCATGCGATGGACTAAACTTTTCATGATAAAGGTAGCATAAGTTCTTGGTTTTTTTAAGATTCCCTTGTGTGAATTTTGATTAGCATTATTACTTCCTACACTTATTGTCACTGATGTTGCTCCTTTTGACATACTGTTAATTCCATAACTTCTTATATTAACTTTGCTAAATCCTCCTAGTCGCATACTCGTTGAACCCTTAGTCCCATTCAACAATCCAACATTGTTTTCTTGCAGTCTTGCTAACTCGATAGTATCCAACAAGGTTCTTGGATTGAATAATCTCACTCCTACTGCAATTTCTTATTTGGGCCTACCTATATAGCAATTGACTCTATATTCTTTGGATAATTCTAGCTTGCAGACCAAGCCATCAAATGAATCTTAGTACTCTAAGAGATTTCCATTATATTTAAGTTACATCAATGCTCCCATTGGATCCTTAACAGTCAAAACCAAATACAATTTTAATAGCATCTTGACGATTGTGTCGAGCAACCTTAAATAAATTAAGTTAAAAAAGATTTGTAGTATAGAATGCAACCTAGATCGTTTCCCTTAGAAATAGATTTTAAAATTTAAAAGAAGCCCTTTAAGTGTAAGATGAACCTAAAAGCTACCTAATTAAAGGGGGTTTTCGATTTAATTAAACTAACTAAAATTAAATTGAAATAAAGTTCCTAACTACTAACTAAGCACATAAATTAAGAAGCAACTAATAGACTTATGACTAGCTTTAGATTCATCCCTTGGTATTCACTATCTTTATCTTAATTCAATTATAATTGGTTTTGGTTTAAGAGTCCCTATTTGTGTTCATGGCAACGCATCAAAGAGATTAACAATTTAATGTTGAATTGAAACCTTAACTCTGCATCAAATCATTAATTCTTGTCCTTAGGATCAATGAACACTTAAATTGAGTGATTAATCGATCAATTAGCTTTTGAATTATCACCCTAGGATGTTCAATTAACTAATTAAACTCCAAGAAAACCTCAAATCAAACAATTAAGCATTCAATTTCTTACATGCATTTTATCAAACACCTTGACTGCATACATAAATAATTGAAGGTCAATGAAAAGTCTAACACTTAAATCAATTTATTAATCATCAATTACTCTCCTAATTGATATCTAACCAACTATCAATTACAAACCACACCAATTTTGATCAATTACAAGCTCAACCAAACAAGTTCAAAAACAAGAATTGATGTAAAAAGAGAGAAAAAATAAAATAGAAAGCTTAGCCAAAATCCCTTGTTAATCTCTATGAATTCAAGCTTCAATCTAAGGTCTTTCTCCTAGCTAGCCATAAGATGGAGTTAGTGGTTCATGGAGTGGAGAATGATGGATGAGAAATGGAGATGAGCCACGACAATGGAGGAGACGATGAATGAATGAATAGATTTAAGTGTGAATGAATGGTTCATGCATATCAATGACATGATCTCTGCCTTCTACCCCACATCTCTTTTCAATCATATGCCTTCCTTCATTTCCTTTTTAATGATCACGTGTGTTGCTTTCCAAATCAGAACTATGCATCTTTTATTCTATTGTTCACGTGAGAGTCATGTGAAAAGGTGACCTGGCCGTGTGTGAAGATTTTGTCTCTATTTGCCTGTGCATATATTGAGTATACACTTGCTTTGTTTTGCTCCTCTCTCCAAAAACCAGGACATGTGGGTGCCTTACGTGGAGCTGCTGTGTTTACGTGGAAGAAGTGAAGTGTTGTGCATGTGACTAGACCCATGAGTGGATGAAGTGGAGAAGTTGCCTGTTGGGAATTTTCGGGATGCGTAACAAAAAATTAAAACCCCGAATTCCTTCCCATGGATCTATCAATGTTATTTAAATCGAGTAGATATAGAAATATTTACTTTTTTCTGTTAAATCTTAGGAACTGATCTACAGATCTGCTCCCTCTATCGGTATCCACACGAATGGATGCTCAACTCGAACGGCATACTAGTGCCTTTTACTAACGTCCGTATATGTTCTTGGTAAAGAAGACGCTCTCCTCTTCCTCTCTCTCTTTAGGTGTCCGTATACTATCCGTACACTTTCTCTCTCTAGGCGTTTGTAAAGTGTCCGTACTCTTTCTCTCTATAAGGTTTTTCTTTAGTTATGTAATTCTAAGAAACCCAAGCCTCCTACCTTTTTATAGAGGTATCTTATTAGGATTTCAGATATATTTGATTAATTTAAAATACATTATTTTAAATCAAATCAAATTTAAATTAAATAGATTAGTTTAAATTTAAGTCTATCTAATAGATTTAAATTTTAACTAATTATTTAATATAAATCTAGAACTTAATTCGAATTTAATTTATCTCATGAATTAAATTTAAATATTATATTAGTTTAAATTTAAATCTATCATATAGATTCATCTAGATTTGAATTTAAAACTAATTGATTTAAACTAATTAAAGGATATATATATTTTTTGAATTTTATAAAAAAAAAAAAAAATATATATATATATCAAATATATATATTTATTTTTAAAATTCTTCCACCTTAGATTGAACGTGACATTCATTGAATCTAGACGCAATTTCAGATTCAATGAATTTAGACATTTTAACTCAAATTGACTCGTTCTTGTGTGCGACCCTGTAGGCCCATATGATGTTGGCAGTGGACTAATAACATTATTTGACCTAAAGTCACAAGCGTTTTCTAGTAAGACATTGTGACTACCCAAATCATATAAGGATCGGTGATCCGATGCAACCTGTCGTATAACCTTATCACATTCTTTTTATCACACGATATCTAGATCAAGTATGAGATATGAAAATGTCATACTCATCTTACTTGATCATCACTTTCTTGATCTACGTACAAACTGATAATACAAATGGAAACCCTTCCATTCAAGCACGACCATACATTTCTCAGTCTCATTCATCGAGGCGCCCAGAGATATCTCTCTATTAATCAAAGGAACAAATTCTATCTTGACCACTCATCTTCTTCTACATGAATTCTACTATACCCGATTATAGCCTTTATGATCACCCGGTTAAAGATGACTGTTGACTATGCCAAAAAATAGTGTTTCTTATGTTGGAAATTATGGTGATCTCAAGTTTAAGGGCTCGGTGATACGGTTATATATGAGATACACTTATGACTTAATCCATGTAACTATCTCATAATGGGTTGATCCAGCATCTTATTCCCTAACAAGTGTCTATGATTTTGATTCGTATCTTTATATATGACTAACATATAATCATAAATCAAAATCATACTAGTCTTAGTTCATCATCGTTCCCACAATGATGATCGATTAGGGATATTTAGGATAATCAATATGATTTATCTAAGGATATTATTATATAAAACATGTAAAAAATATAATAATCATGTAATAAAAAAAAACTCTTATTTTTTAATAAAGTACAATGTTTGTAATACAATGATTGACCTATGGCACAATCTCCAACAACTGCCTACGTGTGTGTATTGTGGGGTGATAAGAATGAGAGCAGCGTGTTATTATGAGGGAGTGTGTAAAGATGGAGCTTCTACATGAATCCATATATGTCTGCTACATGCTTCCTAGACTAGAGATTCCCATTGCTATTTTGCCCAAGCCTTGAGGATGTGCTGTGTGCGTGGTTTTGTGCATCACGTGGGACTCCTATAAGTTGCTATGTGTATGTATGAAGGAGAGGATGTGGAGGAGTGCCGTGTATTAACTTAAATGAATGGAGAATGTACTGCTGGATGTGTTTGTGTGCCTCCTCTATCATGTGTCTTGTGTGTGCTATCCCATGAGTGAAGAAACTTGTGGCAATGTGCATGCATGTGTGTCTTAGTTACATGGATGAAAGTGTGAGTATTTGCTATGAGTAACGTGGCCAAAACTAGAAGCCATGCATAACGTGGTGTGTAGGTGCTTGATGATGTGTGTCAAAAGAAAGAGCTACATGTAGTTATGACCCATGAACGTGCAGTATCTCACGTGAATATATGAAAGCTTCTTCCATGAATATATATATATATATTTTCAATATTCAGATTTTATTTGCCCATAATCTGCACAAAAAGAATGAGAAAAATTAAGTAGGAATATTCACAAAATTATTTAAAAGAAATTTATGCATTAAACTTTAATAATTTTGCAAATAAATTCCTAAAGTGCAAAAATAACTAATAAAGTTAAAACTCATCTAATTAAATGCAATAAGCCATAATTATTTATCAAAATGTCCAAATTAGGAGGATTAAAATATATGAAAATAGTTTTTATTACATCTATAAACCTATTCCAAAAAATCACCACATTCAGTCCCAAGCTCTTTTGGAAAGCTTGAAACCACTTAAAGGCATTCTCATCAAGCACTAAACTTGCCAAGTTCACATTATTATCCTCGGGCGTAACATCTAGTGAAAGAACCTCTTGCACTTCACAAGCCATCCTACTCTATCTTACTTGTGTAAACTTCAAGAGGTCCATCTTGGTGAATCAAGTTCGATTTCAATAATTGGCTCGATTCTAATTGGATTATTTCATGCTTTGTCATGATCAAGTACACCTCTATTACATTCATTCATAGAAGCCATCATTTAAGTAACTTGTAGTAATCATCCTTGGACTAACTCCTAACCTCTAGTAACTTTCTAATTAGTCATGCAACGGAGATGATCCTCCACCTTTTGCATAGAAAATTGTGGCTTCCGCCATGGTTGAAAATTGATGGCTCCGATACTACCATTAATAGGGAAAAATAAAAGGGAAGAAGAAAGAAAGGCAAAAGAAAAGAGAATTCAATTCATATCCAATTCGTGTGTACATTTGGCCTATGCCTTATATACAAAACAATCAATATATCCAAACTAATCCAGCCATATGATGTTGGTAGCGATAGCCGCGGCTATGGTAATAATGGTGTTGATAAGGAGAATAGTAATAATAATGACAATAATAATTTTAAGAGTATTTTTGTCTTTTATAATTTAATTCTTATAAATTGTCTTTTAAAAAAAAACTCTATTTCTTTAAATGAAAGAATTGAGTCTTTTAGTGAAAATAAGAATAATTTTTTTAAAAAAATCAATCAAACATCAATAAGGAAGGAATGAACTTTCCTTTTCTCTTCGCTGCAGCCTCTTTCTAGCAACAAAACAAGACGTTTGTGCATATCAGTGGAATTATTAAATTCATGATGGTCACCGTTGCATTCTACAACATCATTTTTGTTTTAGCAATTTGGCACTACACAAAGAAACCTAGAGGGATCAAATTGCTATAAAAATTTGGGTTTGGCCTGTATTGCATATCATTATAATGGTTGCTTCATGCTTAATTGAAGGGAAGAGACCATGTGTTGCAAGAGAAAACCAGCTTTTAGACAAAAAGGACAAAATTCCTCTTAGTATTTTCATCCTCCTCCTCTGTTTGCTTTAATGGCGGTTGCGGATGCCCTCTGGAAGTTACAGAGATAGAGTTCTTTTATGATCAAGCACTAGAAGGATTGAAGAGTCTGGGGACCTTATATTACCCATCCGGCTACATAATTGGATTTTTTTCTGACTAGTTTCAACTGTGGCTAATGTTACCAAGAGAAAGAGTCACAAGGGTTGGATTTTGCAATGTCATTTGGATTATTATTATACATTCTGGGCCATGCTAAGCTTTGTCAACATTAATTATGATATGACTTATTATTGTAACTATGTATTCCACACACGATGCAGAGTTTCAAAATTGTTTAAAAATGTAGTTAAAAGGAAAAAAGTGAATCCCACACAAATAGAAAACCAAAAAAAAAAAAAACACGGAGCCAGCTTAAACAATACTGATACTGTTCCAAATCTGATAAATAATAATGACTTCCTATACTTCTATAATATATATATATATATATATTGATTTCTTGTCACCTCCATATATAACTCTCACATTTCTAGTCATGAAGGCTTTTCTAGTATTTTTTTTTATTTCTCACGAGTACTTTTAATATTGTTCAAGTTTCGTAATTATTTCTTTTCACAAATATTTTTGGCAGGCTCAAATGTTTGATACTACAAATATCATAAAAGCTCCTTTTGTATGCTGCACCTTGATGAATGCTGCACTATCAAGGACAATAATGCTTCAATCCCTGGGTATATTTTTGGAGCTTTTCCTTTATTTTCACATGTATGATTGTGTGCCAGGTTAACAATTGAAAAGTCTTACATGTTAATTTTGTCAACAGATAAGTGAGAAAATAAGTTTAATTATGCAAACATATGAAAGTGTAAAAATGATATCTGTCAACTTTTTAGTTCAAGAAAGTATTTACAAGTGGGTTATAGCTGAAGGGAATATTTATATTTGTCTCGAATAAATTTTTATTTTGTGTATAAATTAAAAATTCCCTAATGGATATTAGTTATAAAAAATGAAATAATAAATAGTATTGAAGACATAATTTAGGTTGAATTACTAAATGTCCACGGACTTATTTAGTACACAGAATCATTTTTGATGGAAATAAAAATAAAATGTTAATTGGACTGTAATTAAATTAATTGCATTTGATATGACAAGAAAAATAAAAGAAATATTTTTGGATAAGTAAATAATGACAAATGATTAAAATATCTTTAAATTAAAAAAAATAATATAGGAATTAAAAGATAAACAGAAAGAATAACAAAAATTTCCTTTATTTTTTCCTTTAGCTAGATAAAGAAAATAGCTACACTATTTTGATTTTTAATTTATATAATTTAGTTACTTCTAGTTATTTCTTTTCCTGTATATGTAAACGTATGCCCTTAGAAGAATAGTAGAAGAACCAAACAAATATAAAAAAAATGACAAAAAGAAGTGTACTTAAAAAAAAGAAATAAATCTCTAATAATTTGTTTTTCTTTGTAATTCATTAACAGAAAAGTATTAAAATAATTTTTTTGATTTTTTAATTAATTAAAAACTAATAAAATAATAATTTTTTTTACTTTGTAATTAATAAAAAAAGTAATAAAGGATGTCAAAATGGACAAATGCTCAATATTCATAAATCACGAGTTGAGCAAATTGATAAGCTATAATAATATCAGAGGAAAACATGATTTTAGATGGATTCACAAGCCGCTTCCCTTTCTGACTACCAAACGCAAATTTTGGATGAATTTCTTTTCAGTTTTCCTTCAATCGTGACACCAGAAACTGAACATGTTGGACATGACGCCATGGGCTCATCGTGCTGTGTATATGGTTTTTGCTCCTAAATATTTCGTCACACCTTATAATTGCTCCTCATACACCATACGTCACCTATTTTTCTTATGTAGGAGGCTGATAACTTGTGATATTTAGTGTATACTTTATTTTTATTTTTATTTTTTCAGTTGATTTGTCACCCCTGATGTGTTACCTATATTTCATATGATGTTCTATATCTTGTGACACTTAGTGCGTACTTTTTCTTTTCTTTTAAATCGAATTGTCACCCCTTAAATATCACTTATATTTTCATATAGGACATTGAATATCTTGTAACGTTTAATGTTTACTTTACTTTTTTTTTTAATTCCTTTCGTTTAAGTCAAATTATCATCCTTGATGGGTCATCTATATTGCCTGTATACGACGTTGGATACATTTGCGACTTTTGGTATATACTTTTTCTCTTTTTAAGTTGAAATGTTATCCCTAATAACTATTAAGCCATGAATCATCTCGAATGATAAAGGTTTCAAGAGTACAAAAGGGATTCCCATTATCCCATTTTATCATTTGAAATTAGTTATGGTTGAAGGAAATCAGAATTTAGCTATAAATTAGCGAGGGATTAATTGCATAATGTCCTTCGCTAAATTATGAGAGATTTTCAGAAAACTTTTAAAAAATTAACTTTGATCTAGTGAGAGATTGGTGAGAAATTTTTTTTAAAGCTAACTTATTTTAATGAAGGTATCTTTGTAGTGTTTTATTGAGAGACTTTAAATAATTATAATAATTTTTAAAGTACTTTTTGATTCATAGAAACTTAATTTCAAAATTTAAGATTTACGTGTTATATATATTTTACATAAGATAGGGATGGTATTTTTTTTTCATATCTGTAAAGCTCAAACTTTTTATATATAAATTTTCAAGCACTTTAAAAAATTAGGATACTTGCATACCAAACCTCATCTAAGTTCAAATCCTATATATATAGGAAAAAAAATTGGAGTATATAGATTTTTGAAATAATAGAGATTTGCTAATCCCAATCTTATATTAATTTCCGAAAAAAGGGTAAATAATTTTTTTGGTCCTCATAATTTTATTTAATTTTTAATCTTGTCTCTATAATTTAAAATTATGTAATTCGGTTTTAAAAATTCGTAATTTAGTCCTGCTAAATTTCTATTAGTATGCAGTTAAATTCTGTTAATATAGCTAACTATATATTATCCTAACATTTTAAATATATATGACTACATGAATTTGAGAAAAATAAAAAATAATTGAAAAAAATTTGTGGACCTCGCATAAATAACAAAAGGAAAAAAAATCACATCATGAAATAGTAAAAGAACAATAAATGAATAGTAAAAAAACACTAATCCAAAACTTCCTTTTTATATATATGTATAATGATTCATGCCAACAAAAATAAAATTAAATGATAGAGTGAAACCTATTTTTATGTAGGTGTGCCCATGTGATATCACTTATATTAATTGATTTGTGTGATATGCCATGAATATTACATATTCATATGCCATGAATATTACATATTCAAAGTGTCAAAATAACTTATAGTTGGTCACATTAGCATAATTTAGACAAATGTTTAATATTATAAACTAAACAAATTTTTAATTCAATTGCAAATTTTTAAACTATAAAAATTACGTTAAAAATTAAATGAAACTATGATAATAGAAAGAGTAGATTAACCCACAAAAAAACTTAATGGAACTCCAATTTCTTATATATATACAACAAGCTAGGAAAGTAGCTAAGACATACACTGACCAACACCTAAACAGAAGACCCTTGTGATTCATGCTCCACTAGTCATGGCTTTTTACTTACATTACAATTAGAAGAGCAACTCAAACATGGTTTAATTTGGAAGCTCCAACTCAGAGGAAAGGAAAATTGTTATTTATACATACCAGAGCATTTCAAGTGCTTCAGCCTCACTCTTGGCCACCTTTGGCAATCAAAACCTACCTCATGTTACCTTGAAGCTTTCTTGCAACCATCTTGCATGTACTTGCATCCCAGCTTCTGTTAAAGCATTCCAAGCAGACTGATACAGCCTCTCATCCAATCCTGTTCCTTCCATTTTCATGTCCCTTAATAGTTTTACCAATTCATCAACTTGACTAACCTTTGAGAACACCATAACCATTATACCTGCCATGGCCCTATCAATCTCTCCACCATTCATCCTATACTCCCTAAAAAAATGTATACATCTTTCAAACTCTCCTACCTTGCCATACGCTGCAATGATGCTCGTATAAGTAACCTTGTCTGGTGCGATTTTCCTTCGCTTCATTTCACTCCATAGCTTCTCAACCTGCCTCAAATTCTTAGCCCTGCCATGCATGTCTATCAAAGAATTGTAAATCCATACGTTTGGTTTACACCCTCTTTCTTTCATCTTAGCCACTAGCCTCATTGCTTCTCTCAGCTTCCCTGTTCTTCCATACATTACAACCATGCTTGAATAGGCCACAACACATTTATCAAACCCCTTTTGCTCCATCTCTGAAAAAACCTTCTCTGCTTTGGTATATTGGCCAAGACGACAATAAGCATTTATCATTGAAGCATAGGCGACTTGTCCTGGTTCATGGCCCTGAGAAACTAGTTGCTCAAAAACACTAATTGCAGCTCTAAACCCTCTCCTCTTGCTGAAGCCATTTATAATAGCACATAATATACAATCGGAAACCGTGAGACCTGCTGATGTAGAATCAATAGCTCTGGTATCAGTATATATAGTGTGGAACAAGAAGGAAATCAAACAAGAGAATCACAGTTCTCAAAAATATTCTAAAAGTATTATGCTTTCAATTAATCATAAGAAGGGGTTGCTTTCTGGGTTTATCTTCTAGAAATAGAGGGTTTGAAATAAACAATTGCGTTTTTTATCAGGATGGTATAGGTTTGGTTTGTGAGTGAAAGCAGACATCAAATGCTAGTACAAATGGGGCTATATCATTATGGTGTAAAACCAATGAAAATAAATTTTCCTTTTACTTTCTGTTAAATATTTAATACAGATTTCATATGTATATATGTGGAAGAACTCATGGTATATTCTGATTGGCCAATACTTAACATGTACTTTCTTTTTTTGGGGGCCAGATTCTAGCATGTTATTTATAATTTATAAATAATAATATAAATATAAAATTTTAAAAAATTAAAAAAAGGATAAAAACAAAAAACAAAACCTCAGATATTAGATCACACTATTTCCCTTTCATTTTCTCCATCCTTCCACATATGTACATGTGAGATATCTCTTAAATATTTAACAGAAAGTCGATGGAAATGGGTCAAAGTAAAGTGGTTGTTTGCAAATGAGTCAATGTACAGTGGTGTCTGTGCATTTTTCCCTAAACCAAAGAATAACATGATAGTCCTCTTTATATGCACATAAAGAGCAAAATTATAACACGAACAAAACTCTAACTTAAATCTCCTAATAAAGATTTATCTAAGATATAGATATCGGATACCCAAACAACCCAAGTAAAACAAAATTCTAATTCCTAAATCAAAACTCAATTAAATAGCATCTGCATCACCTGCATTCTTCATTGCTTTAACTACTTCAAGAGTCCTTTCCAATAAACCTTGTTCAACGTACATCAACACAAGCTTGAAGTAGACCTCCGGATCCCTTAGCATGGTTTTGCTTTTTGCTTCTCTAAGAAGCTCCTCCGCCACATCTACCTCACGCAAACTCGCAAAGGAGCATATTAAGGTAGAATAAATAGAATCTTTAGAAACCCCTCTTTCATTCAAGTCCCTGAAGTACTTTAGAGCTTCGAAAGCTCGTCCTGATTGGCCTAATGACTCACATAAAATCCCGTATATCTGAGCTAAATATCTTTTTGAAGTAATTAACGACTGTTCACTTTCAAGTTCATGAAACGATTGAACCACTTTGTCACAATCACCAATTTTCATGTAAGCTTCCATAACGTGTATATAGCATCTGGAATAATCTGTAACAACTAATTTGGTAGATTTCATTCGGTTGAAGACTAAAATAGTGCTCCTATACATATGAAGCCTGTTGTAATTTCTCATGGCACAATCAAAAGCTGAAACAGCCACTTCAGTACTTTCAGAATATTGGAAAACATCAAGCAAGGCCTCAGCAATCTTGAACTTTCTAGATTTTATGCAATTACTAATCAATCTAGAACAAGTAGCTTTATCGGGCAACACAGAATAAATCTTCAAGTCTTCAGAAACAGATAAAATGGAACCCCATTTCTTCAATCTCAACAAATACCTGATTACATGCTCTAAAGTTGATCCCTCTGGTCTAAATTCTGGCCTCTCTTTCAATCTTTGATAGTATTCGTACGCAAGTTCCTCCGTTTGAGGATCTTCAAATAACCCACACACGAATTCGTTCAGATTTTCAGCACCTGAAGCCTTTGAGTACTGCGTATCATCTGAAAATTTCACGTCGAATTGGATTATGGGAGCATTGGGATGAGATGCTTCTTCTTCCAAGATTGGAGTGGGAGAGCCTGAGAACCTTACAGCGAAGAATCCTGGGTTATAGTTAGAAACAGAGGAAAAGGAAGGGAGCTGAGAAGTGGGTATGAATGAGTGAAGGTGGGTTCTTCTTTTGCAACAGTTAGCAGTGGAAGCGAAAGACCATTCTGCAGAACTGGAAATGGCCATTATTGTTAGAGATAAGGTTTGACGAGCAGAAGTAATGCAAGGAAAGGTTGGGTTCCATATATACATTATCCCCTCTAGATTTCGTCACGCATGTGAAGAGTATTGGCCACTCAAAATTTGACGTGTGGAATAATTGCAAGCATAGAATCATCCGCTTCCACTGAAGCCACGTAACTTGTGCGCAGCCTGCTGATTCTTTTCCATAATATTTTTATAAACTAACATTAATAGAGCTGGTCACTTTTTCTCGAAGCAGATCGTCTCTGGTCACGTCTCTTTGTTGCGTCATGACCACCTAAAATTCTGTCCATTTACGTAGTGCCATGTGGCTTTTTTTTTGTCTTTTTCTTCTCTCAAAATATGACAGTGGAAGTGTTTGCACCATTTCCCTTTGAATCTCTCAGCCAACGACATGTTTTGGCATTTTTTGTCTTTTTCACTGCAAGTGGAAGCAATAGTTGAGCATCGTGAGAGGAAGGAATTGCATCAATCGTAAAACAAAACAAAACCAAATAAAAAGGTGAACAACCCATCTGCATCGCCAGTTGGATTGAAGCTTCATACTTGGCGCCAAGACTCTTCTTTCTCATTCTGCATCCTCTTGTTTTAGCTGGGCTCAGCATCATTGCCAGCTTGCAACAATAAAACTCTATTGGTGATATTTGCAAGTTTTTCCTTCTTCCATGTTTGATGCTTCTTATGTAGAAAACCGATGAAAAATCTATTCTTTTCCATTCATGTTTGTCGCTTTGATGGTAGATTTTATTATTAGAATATTGATACTTGTTGTAGGTTGCTATTAGGAAAACTCATGGATAAAAATTCATTCTTTCCCATACTTGTTAGTTGCTTTGATTGTATATTTTGTCATTAGAAGCTTGATACTTGTTGTGGGTTGCTACTAGAAAAACCCATGAAAAAAAATTCAATCTTTTCTTGTTATATTTTGATTTTGGTATTGTATGTTTTGAAAATTTCTTTAGTTTTTTTTTCTTAATGTTGGGATAAAATTTTTATTTTCTCATTTTAGGAGAAAAATAAAACTCCACTCCTTGGACAAAGTGATCAATGAAGCATTTAATGTAGGTGGCATGCAAATTATTATTTTTCAATATAGTTTATATTATTTTAAACTAACTTTCTATTAATGAATTTCAAGGTTGACATGAATCCTAAAGTAGGAAAGGAGTTTGATAATACAGAGGCAAGTTGGTGGTTTTGGGTTGAATATACTAGGAAAACTAGATTTGGGGTTAGAAAGCAATATTACAAAAAAAAAAAAAGATGGTCCTATTAAATCGTGTAGATTTGTTTGTTGTAAAGAAAGTTACTAGAAGGAAGATAAAAGGGATTTCAAGAGAATCAATCCTTGCCTTGAGACTAAAATTGAGTGTAGGTCAATATTAGGGATCACTAAGAAGAATGACAAATTTATTGTGCATGAGTTTATGGAAGAGCATAATTACATTCTTTATCTCCTAGAAACAATACATCATGCTAGTATGCCAACGTCGCATATTTGATGTTCAAGCACATGAGATTGATATGGCTAAAGACTCGGGACTTTAGCAAAGTATATCGTTCTAGTTGATGAGTACATAGGTGGGAGGTAGAGACAATATTGGGCTTACAAGGTCACTAAGAATTATCTTCAGTTTAGGAGACAAAAAAGCATGGTATATGGGAAAATTGACTATTTACTATAATATTTTCAAGGGCAATGATTGGAGAATCCTTCCTTTGTCCATGCATATCAAATGGATATTGAAGAGTAAATAATGAATGTATTTTAAGCAGATGCAATAATGCTTTTTGACTATGGCTATTTAAGTAACGTAGTTTCCCTTGGCACAACCTATTGTACCAACCATGCACACAGACCACATGCGTTGTTTTCAGGATTCAATCATTATAAGGGAACAGTGATATTTGGGGTTGCATTGATTTATGACGAAATGGTAAACTCTTTCAAGTGGTTATTTGAAACTTTCTTAGAAGCACACCAATAGAAAAAACCACAAACTATATTCATTGATCAAGATCAAACAAAGGCCAAAGTATTGCATGAAGTGATGCTTGAGACTTGATATGGAATATGTACCTGGCACTTCATGAGAAATGGGGTCAAACATCTAGGCAACTAAAGAATGGATCATATTTCTTGACTAACTTTAACACGTTCATGTATGGATAGAAGAAGGAATCACATTTTAAAACAACATGGAGTACTTTGCTAGCACAATATAATGTCCAAGAAAATAAATGGATAAGATTAGTGTATACCAGTAAGAAAAATGGGTAGCATGTTACATGAAGCAAACTTTGACAATCTGCATGAGGAGCACATAGTTCAATGAAAGCATCAATTTAGGGTTTAAGGCATTTATGAAATTGGACCTTAACATTATTCACTTATTCAAGAACTTTGAGAGGGTTGTAGAGGAAAAATAGTATAATGAGTTAAAATACGAGTTTAAGTCACAATAGAAAGTATTAGGGTTCAAGTATGAGTGCTGTTTATGCTTTAACAACTTGCAGAAACTTAAATCTCCATAGTTTTTGACTTATTCTAGGAAGCATTTGACTTGACACATGTTGCTTGCATAAAGCATAGAACCAAAGATCAACAACTACTTTAGTATGTTGTCACCTTAGTTAATGATAGAGGTGAATGGAAAGTTTCATTTGATCTTAGTGACAACTCAAAATATTGTAGTTGTAGGAAGTTTAGGACTTTTAGTATTTTATACTACCATGCCTTAAATGTGTATGAGGTGAATGACGTTAAGTTGGTTCTTGAGTAGCATATATTGAAGAAATGGACAATAAATGCTCATCATGGTGTTGTATATGATGTAAGGGGAAATGAGATTAAAGGATATCCTAACCTAGCTAGCACATGAAGGTACAAACAACTTTACTTGCAGCTAATATGGTTAGCCACTGAGGTCTCTTATTGTGAAGAAAAATGCATGCTAGTAGAGAGAGCAATGGAGGATTTGAGAAAGAAAATTAAGGAGATTGATTTGCAACAACTTAGTAAGGACAACAACACTAGAAATTCACTTTGTCAAGCATTGGTTAAGGAGACCACATCGTAAGTTAAGAGATTCAAGTACAAGGTCGATATATGGAGGAAGAAGCACCTAATGGGTTGGATGGACCATAACTTGAAGAGAAGAAGAAATCCCCTCACTGACAAAGATTCCCAAATGCAAGAGTCTACAAGCAATATATCTTTAAGTCAAATGCAATCTCAACTTAGTACCATTTGATCATACCTGATAATGTAATAATTTACATCATGTTCATTATGTGATTTACATTATGTCCAGATCACAACTTCATGCATAGATCATAACTCTTTCTTCAACATGATTTTTTTGTGCAACTATGTTCACAATAGGTGATGTAGTCATAGCCACATTGAAATATCATAGCTTTATTTCATTGAACATTTGAAATATAACACACTTTGCCAAAATCATGTTATATTGGATTGAAATTGTCAAGTACAAATAGATGTTCAATTACAAAGGTTACACATTGTTAAACTCATTATAGTACAAAAGATATTCAAGTAGAACTTCATTTCTATCATTAATGTCAAATTTGCTCCTACTTATTTTCTTATTATTGCTTTATTTTGGAAAATCAACTTCACATAACTAGTATTTCATCTATAATGGCTTCTTCATGAAGCAAGTCTAATATTACAATTCAATAGCATGAACAAAGAACATATATCAGAAACATATACTAAAAAGAACAAAAGAAAATTTTAAGGAATCACAAAGAAGAATTTAAAACAACTCTTTGAGGCAACTCTTTGTATGCAATAGTAAATGAAGGTGTTATCAAATATATTCTAAGCTAAGGTGATGTCCATTGCAACTTCAATTTATCAACAACTAGTGCACAAACCATTTGTCACATAGAAAAAGGACATTTACATGTTCTTAGATTTAGCATAATAAATGGGAGAGGAGAAAGTTTAACCTCTTACAAAATCTAGGGTGCATGCTATTAAGATGCAAATTATGAGAGTGGCCTTATGTAACACCCAATTTTTATAAAAATAACATAAACAAGTCAGTTATAAAAGAGAGTCCTCTAAAACGATTGAGTTGATATCAAATAAAATTAGGATAAAATTTTAAATAATGAAAAATGAGGATTCAAGTCTTAGAATGCTCAGAAACTGAAGCCAGAGTAGCTAAATAAAATCAAATGAAAGGTAGTGGCATTTACGTAATTTTGGGCATTTTTTAAAAAACTCAAAGGAGGGATCTTTAAATGAAAAAATTGAGTTTCTTAGGGTTCTTAAAGTGTGACAACCCTACCTTCTACTCATTGTAATTATGGTTAAATACAAGATTATTAGTTAATGATCAAGGTTTGAGGTCATTATATTTTACCGTTTTACGAAAATGTGAGGGAATTTGAACCTTGATGTTAGGGTCATCACCATGCCACCTTAGCAAAATAAAATGTGCATAAAAGAAATCTTACTACCATAAGAGGCTCATGATTTAATCATCCATTAAATTCAACACTCAATAACCTCCCGGCTTGTACTCTTAAATCATTCCCCAAATTTCACAAATCTTGCCGCGGCGATAGCCGCGGCAAGTTGGACCTTCGCCACGGCCAACCTATGTGGCGTCGCGGCAGAAATGCTTCCTGGAACCTTTACTCGACTCCCAGAATTCTCGCCTCGGCGCAATATATTCGCGCCGCGGCGAGTTTTGCTTCTGTCCAACACCAATTTTAATTTTTCGACTCACGCCGCGGCAGAAAACACTGCACCGCGGCGGGTTTCGGTTCTGTTACCCCCCTGGGTGAATTTTTCGCTTCGCGCCGCGGCGAGGTTCGTTGCGCCGCGGCGCCTTTTGGCTCTGTCTCTACTTTGGCCGCGGCGGGATTCCCTTCTGTGACCATTTTACCCGAATTTCACCCTCTACACTCCAATTCTCACCTTAGCAATACTCTAGGTCCACCAACCCTTGTTTTAAGTGATCCTAATGGTGTTTATCTACCCTATTTACCCATCAATCCATCCATTACCATTGTGAAACTCAAATGTCACTTCCTACTTGTTCCACTAACTCATACCAACAAATTCATAATTAAATGGCAGCAAGAACACATGCATTAGCAACAATTTACATCCCATGTACATTCCATAGATATTCCATTCAACAATAGCTTACCTCTAAGACATCATATGTCTACAATTCCCATAAGGTGATCCATATCACAATTTCAGCAAAACCACATACATATATATATAATGCTATAAGTTCATACATTGATATTCCACTATGATGTACTCCAAATCCTTAACGGTTACATTTCAATCAAGCAAAATATAAACGCCTACACTTGGCAATATGATTACATGATGATGCTAGGTCACTAATAACAAAAATTGCATCTATCCTATTCTACTCAGACCAAGTGTAGCTTCCCATACCCGGCCTCAACTCATGGATGTTCATCCACTTGCTTACCCTTATCCTTACCCGAGGAACTTTCACCTGAAATGTTAATCCCATAAAACGGGGTGAGAGATGAATCTCAGTAACCAAGGAAATTCCGTTATATATCCAGCTTAATTACCATATATGCATAAATCAAAATCAACATCAGAATCATATCCATTATAACAGCAAATGAAACAATTAGGCTATCATGATTACTATCCCATACTAGCAATCATATTATCACATGTTAAAGGCCATTAACACCGGAGAGGCCCGTCCACGGCACCTACTCCTCATTGAGCACAACCGGGGCTCAGTGCATCTGGGGTTTGATCATAACCCGGTGCTTGATCATTGCACATGCACGGGTGGCAGCCGCACCACAGCTCCACCATGGACTCACAAGGTCCAATCAAAAATCAACAGATAGCCAACCAATTCATTCAGCATTTTTCAATCAATCATATATAGCAACATATGGAATTAAATCAAATATACACATGGAATTGATATAAACCCGGTTACCTCACTTGTATACACTTGTAACAATCACCAATGGTGCAGAATTCCTCCTATAACCATAACATCACATAATTACTACTCTAATTCATCATTAATAATCATAATCAGTACCCAAGGAATTTAAAATACTAATGACTACCCAAAAATCATTTATCCAGCCACAACAAGTCCCAATTTCGGATTTAAGTTTCCTCCACCAGAAAATTCAATATTTCACCCAAAATCCTAAGCAAATTTGTACATAATTAATACCCATTTTATAAATTAGCTATGGGGGTCTCAAATTAACCATTAAAGCATCAAAATGGAGGGTTTAAACTCAACCAAAGTCAGTCCTAATCCCAACCTACGAATTTCATCAAGAAAACCCCCCAAACACTCACATTTCAGATTTTGGGTAGGATGAAAATGCTCCAAATGAAAAACTAATCGGACCAAATTAAGGAGAAAGATGAGGGGATTAAGTTGTATAACTATTACCTTGGCTGAATCTTGCTCTAAGTATGAGAAAATGCAGAATTTTGGTCCCAAACCCTAGCCTCCTCTCCACCTCCGATTTTGCCTCTTGAATCTTATGTTTCAGCAAATGAGTAAGTGGGTGGGGTATTAGGGTTTAAGTTGGGTCAAGTATGGGTCAAGTATGGGTCATGGGCTGCTCCAAGATCCATCTCCACTTGGGCTTCAGATTTTTTTAGCTTATTGGGCCAGTTTTTGGAGTGTTGGGCTGCAGCATTTTGTTGGGCCAGTTTTATGCATTTGGGTTGCTGAAGTTTAATTGAGTTTGGGCCAAGTTTGAGAAGCTTAAGAATTTTAAGTCTACACAAGGATTATTGGGCCACTTAGAAGAGTCTATATTAATTACTCTTAATTAATTCTAATCCATGATTAATACCTTAATTAATTATGGGGTGTTACATAAAGGCCTTAAAAACTATAAGAATTCCTATAATGGTTCAAATCTTTCTGATTTACGTTTTAGAATGTTGTTTGACTTGAACTTTAACCTTTTCGTTTAGGAAGGTTTTAAATCCAATTTGAGTGATTCTAAAGCCATTTTATAAGTTAGAGGACCTAAATTTTATGATAGAGAAGACAATTCTTGAAAAGGAGTTGAAATGAGCTTAAATGGAAGAAACCAAGAATAAAGGACAAAATTGAAAATTTAAAAAGTTTCTAATGAGTTCCCTACCTATATATACCACGTCCCTTTCCTTCCCCTCATTCTAACTGGCCTAAATTTTGTCCAAACCAGGGGAGAGACCAACAAGAAATGGTGCACAAGAAGGAGCCAAGGAAGTGGGAAAAAGCTTAGGAAAAGGTAAGAAAAATCATGGAATTTCTTGCTCATTCCTTCATTAACTTTGTTCTCCTCCTTCTCCTTTCTTTTCCTATGGTTTTGGTATGTGATTTTGGACTATTTTGAGACTTGTTTAGAGGGAGAAAGTTAGAATTTGATAGAGAAGCTTATAGCAAGTGGAAAAGCTCTTGAAAAGGCTAAGAAACAAGGTAAGCTTCATGGTTTTTCTTGCTTCATTCTCCTTGTTCCTCTATGGGTGATTTTCAGCCACATAGAGAACACCTAAAAGGGAGTGAATTCTAACCAAGACTAAGCATGAAGCCTAGGTTTTAGAGTATGAGAAACAAGTATATGCAAATAAATTCCAAAAGGAAGCATTAGAAAACAAGTTACCAAAACCTAGAATTTTGTTGCACCTTGATATGTAGTGTATATGGGTTCTTGGAACATCTAGGAAGCCTCACATGTGTCAATTCCGTGAAGGAAAGTTGCAAAATCCATGGGTGCTTTAAGCAAGAATGTGTCTTGGCCAAGACCACCATGAGCACTTAAGGAGGGTTTTAATTTTTTCTAAGGCTAGAAAGGACTAAATATGATGAAAAAATATCAAAGGAAGTCTTGGAATAAATTTAGAAGCCTTAGTTTGTGAGATGAATGTATAGGTTACATTTTAAGACTTAAAGAAGTAACTTGTACCTAGGCTCTTAAGAATGAAATTGTGATGAATTCAAGGAGTTTAAATGGAGTCAAGAGACCTAAATAGAAGGAGAAAATGAAGCCAAGAGCATGAATTCTAGTAGTTGCTTCATTAAGTCTTGTATGGAACCATAATGGAGTTATATGAGAAAGTGAGCTTACATAGAGTGTATGTGATGCTAGAGTTTGCTTCAATGATATAATTGTGTCCCATCTCATGTGTCCATGCCAAAAGAATCAAGCTCTACTTAGTTGTAAGTGTGTGGCTGAGAGAGAAGGAAAGAATAATCTAAGGGAAAAGTGTGTAAATCTTGCTTCAAGGTACTTTTTAACCTTTCTCACATGTATGACTTAGATGTTTACTTGTCTTTGAGTGCTTGTATGAATATTTGAACTATGAAATGTATTTCTAACCATTGCCTACATATGTGGTACCATTATATTTCTTGAAAGATGTTTATGCATGCAATATGGTTTGAATAGGTTTGGTGATGCCTAAAGTCTTTTAGTATGGGTGAGACAAAGCAAAAAGTTTTAAGAAGAATGAGGCTAAGTCAAAAGTCCCTTGAAAGTGGGTGAGGTAAATCCAAAAGTCCTAAGAAAGTGGGATGAGGCTAAACCAATGTCCTTGAGAGCTTATATTTGCTATGTATGAGTTTGTATGACAAGGAAAATGATTTATGTATGTTTACTAGTAGTTTTAATGTCATACATACATTCTTTGACATATATATGCATCCATTATGTATTTTTGAAAGGGTTAAGAACTATTGAGATTATTTAAATCTCACTCTTCCCCCACATATGCCTAACCATATCTAGGTGAGCCAAGTGGACCTAAAAATGGAGGCCAACAACCTTGAGAAGCAAGACTTTGACAAAGGGATAGAGAAATAAACTTTTTATTTGCATTTTGATGTCAAGAATTGTAACCATGAGATGTATATATAATTTAAATCATTAAAAATGTCCAAATGTATGTAAATATGATGTATGTATCAATGTGGAAGCCAAATGAATGAGAATGTAAGTTTTTGCCACTCATTTGCCTTTATGTCCATATGTATGAATGTAAGTGCCAAGGTGAGAATGAGTTTTATGATGATTTAGATTATTTGGATGCTTTTATATATTGTAATTATGCATTTAGACTTATTCAAGTGGTTATGGAAAGGTAAGAAGAGCATTTGGTGTCTCATGATACCATTTTGGACTTCAAAATTGACCAAATGGTGAGTTAAACCAAAGTCTAACCAAATGAATGGGTTTTTGCATGGAATTTGGCCAACAAGTAGTTCTCATCTAGACCTTCTCATAAAGCCAAAGATCACTTAATTTGGAACTCTAGAGAATTTATTATGATTTTTCAAAATTAGCCAAATTATGCAAAAATAGTATATGCATTGTTCATATGGTCAATTTGTTTCTCTATGTCACACATGGGTCAAATGAAGTCCAATTCTCATGAAATGTTACAAGAAAAAACTAGACATCATAATCCTTCCATAGTCATTGAGATCACCTTATTTGGAGCTCTGTAAAGGGAGAACCAAAATTTTAAAGTTACATAACAGTAGCAGTAATACAGCTTGACCTTTAGTACTATTCCATTAATTTCTATAAGTTAAATGCCATTATCTTGCTCTAGAATTATTTTTAGTCATTAGGTAGCATCTAGAGCTTTCCAAAAATCTATCATACGTATGATTTTGATTTTTCTAGAATTAGTTATGAATTTTCAAAATTCATATTAGAAATCTAGATATGCCAACTCGATAGCAACTTCCATTTTTTTGGTGCATGGCTTCAAATTCATGATGCATGAGATAAATGATGAAGTTTATGACTTAAATGGACATGTGATGGATAGGAATAATATAGATGAGTTCACATGGTCCTTAAAGTCATAAATCATGAATATGGTCTCCCAATCATGCAATTATCTATACTTAAAGTATATGTCTCCTTAGAAGTATGCTTTAATATGCATGAGATATATTGAGATAGCTTATGTGACTATTGTGTAAGGGCCAAAAAGGTTAAGGCATTCCACCTTACATGAAAAAACCAAATGCTTTATTCTAAACCCATGATGCTCTATTTCACTGCATTTGAAGAAAATCGCAATTCATTTTCATTTTTTGCTTCACATTTGCTATGTTTCATTGCTCTATTAGTGCGTGCTTAGCTATTGCTTCCATTTATAGTGAAAAAAGGGAACATGTGTAGCTATGTAACACCCTAAAATTAATTAAGACTAATTATGGTGATTAGGGAGTTGACTTGAATTAATTAGCAAAATCAATTAAGAGAGATTTGTACTTAATCAGGGCCTGATGATTAGTTCAATTATATTTGAGGCCTAATATCCAAGCCCAATTATACCATAAACTTAGTAGGACAGCCCAATACTAAGTTTCTTGTAAACCCAACTTAAATTTTCTAGAAGCTCAAAACTTATGAGTGAATTTAAGTGAGACAAGAACCCATTTAGCCTTAGCCCAAACTTGAGGAAGCGAGTCTAAATAAGTCTTGGGCTATTGGATTAACATAGTCCATCCCTAACATTAAAAATTTTGTAGCCCAACCTAATGAACCTTGGCCCAATATTTTAAGCATTAGCTCACCAAGAATAATAGATCTATTGGTTTTCTCTAAGAAGTCATTTGCACTAAAACTCTAAGAAGTCTTCTCTCCACCCATTTGGCTACTAAGGCATCCATTTTCTGCAAAACAAGAAGAAGAAATTCGCATGTTAGAGGAAGGACAAGGGTTTCTCAATATTTTGGCTCAGATTTGCACTCTTGGAGGGAGATTTAGCCAAGGTAGGTCTATATAACTTGACCCTCTTATCTTCCTCTACATTTTGGTCTAATTGGTTTGTCATTTGGAGAATTTTCATCTCTTCTTAGGATGAAATCTGGTTTTTGGATGATTATTACAAGATTTTTAGAGTTAGAAGCTAGAAGGGTAATTGGGTAAGTATTTCCTTTCCATTTTGTGTATTACTCTACTGGAAAATGTCCCCAAGCATTGATTTTATAATAGGTTATGCTATTATGTGAAATTACAAAGAAATGAAGGTAAAACACTGAGGTTTCTGGGCTTGATGACTCAAATTCAAATTTTGGAATTTCTCATAGTGTGTTCTTGGTAGTTGAGGCTCAACTCAATTCATTTGACCTCCTAGATATATGGGTAAGTGTTTCCTCTTCTTTTTATGAGGTGTATGTGTTGAATTTCCATCATTTGGATTGGCTTTTGGTGCATGGCTTTTATATGTACGAAATTGGAGAGGTTAGGAGTGACCCCTTTGTGAGTCCTCGGTGTTGTGCCCTCAAAATAGTGTAATTGACTCTTTAAGAAGCTAGGTAAGTAACTTTTAGGTAGTCATTGGTGGTTTAACCCTTTGGATATATAATTTGTTGTTAGAAATGATGATAACTATACTTGTTTTAGGCTTAGTATGCATTTGAATTATAATAGTAGCTAAAGGCAGAGTAATTGGTTTCATTGAGGTAATCGAGGTTATTTTTCCTAATTCCATATATATGCTCATGTTAATATGATATTTGTTACACGTGCTTAATTTTGAAACGCTAAATGATCAGTTGACTACTTGAATTATTATTGTGATTGGATCTTGTGAGTCTATGGTGGAGTTGTGGTGTGGCTGCCACCTGTGCATGTGCTTCAATTGAGCATTGAGTTGTGATCAGATCCTGAATGCACTGAGCCTAGGTTGTGCTCATTAGGGAGTTGGTGCCATGGACGGACCACTTCTAGTGTTATTGGCCATTAACATGTGTGTGATTGCTGGTATGGGACAGTAGTTATTAGTAGCTCAACTAGTTCATTTGTAAATTAAATTGATGATTTTAGTATTGATGATATGAAATCATATTGTATTGATTAATTTGTACATATATATGGAATTTACCTCTTGTTACTAAGATTGTATATCTCACCCCGATTGTGAGCTAACATTTTTAGGGACTAGACCTCTTAGTGACAAGGAGAAATTAATGGAAGCTTATTATATAGTTTGATAGCACATAGGTTTGAAAACCTTGTCAAATTGTATTGTGTAATTAGATTACTAATTTTATATTATTGCGGCATTGCATCATGAATTGCCAAGTATAAGGATTGTACATGTAATATAATTATCATGGAATTGAACATTATGGTTATAATTGGCTAACAATGGATGAGTGACTTACTCTTGTATGAACATTAAGCAACGGCCCTACGCTCCTTGTGGTCAGAACACCTTTGCTATCACTAAATTATGGAATTTGCTGATATATGATAGTTTCATGAATAGAAATCAACACTTAAATCTTAAAGTAGATAATGATAGATTATCTATGTAAATCAAGTAGATAAATGCCATTAGAGTTTCACAAATTAGGGGAGAGTGGTCCTAGAGTGTTTCTAGAGGGAGAATTGGAGTGCATGGGATAAAATTTGAGAGTTTTAGGAATAGTAGGGAATTAGCCGTGGCCAAAATGGAATTGGCCTTGGTCAAAAGTGATGAAGTTGCCCAAGGAAGAAAATGGAGAGGAATTAGCCATGATGAAAAGTGAAGTTAGCCATGACGAAATGCGAGAGGCAAGTATGGTGGTGTTCCAGAGGGTAATTCACCATGGCATAAGGGATATTTAGCTGTAGCAGAATTTGTGAAATTCATGAAGGTGTAAGAAGTTGAAGTCGAGAGTAATTGGCTGTGGCGTGAGAGAATTTAGTTGCGATGAAAGTGCTCAATTTCTCTGATTCACCTAGAAACCTTGGTCTTCTCTATGGACATGCTAATGAATGATTTTAGAACACTTATAGGAGGTTCTTAAGAGTTAGAAATTGATGGCTAATGAGATTAAAGGCTGATAATTGCGAGTTTGATTCCCTCATATACATAAATGGTTATGAGTAATCAGTTAATGACTTTAACAATATGAAGGTTTAAATTTCCTCACCTTTTCCTAATATAAGTAATCGTAATGACTTCAAACCTTAATTTATAATTATTAATCCCATCTTTAACATTAATTACTATGATTAGAAATTAGGGCCGTCACAAGCTACCTGAGAGATTCAAAGAGAAACTGTTTCATTTTGAAAAAAAAAAATGCATTTTGCATTGTAAACTTTGAAAAAAAAAGGAGCTATATGGCACTACATGGACAGATAGATTCCTTTGATGGTCATGATGTGCTGAATGCATAGTCACTAGTCATAACACGACTGGAGATGATTTGCTTTACACTTTTTCTTCACTCTCAAATGACAGATCTAATTTTGTGTAAATTATAGTTAATATCTTTTGGTATGACCATTTTAATAGACTATTTTGTTATGCCTAACTTTTTTTTTCCTTTTAAATATCTTTAAGAACTCTAATTTCACAATCTTCACTAAAAAATCCCTAATCACTACTGTAATGTTTGGTTTTCATTAAATGACGGAAATATGTGCGTTTTTAAATCAAGTTCACTAAAATGAATTAGTTAAGGTCCCAAAAAATTTGAGTAACATTTTAGACTCCTAAAAATGAGAATTCTAGTCTCAGACAGAAGGAAAAATGGACCTAGAATGAAAAAATAAATTTTAATAGAAATCTTATGAAACGTAATGGTATTTTTATAATTTTGAGCAAATTTTGGAATTCAGATAGGAGGGCTTTTTAAATGAAATTTTTGAGTTCTCCGGGGTTCTTAGAGGTCCTAAAAACCATGAGAAGCTCCGAGACAGTTAAATCCTCTCTGATGGGCGTTTTCCAATGTCGGTGTGCCCAAACTTTGATGGATTAGTTTGGAAAGGTTTTAGCTCCGATTTGAGTGATTCCAAAGGTATTTAAGGGAACCAAAATTTTATAATGGAAAAGATAATTCTAAAAAAGGAGCTAAAATGAAGGAGAAACGAAAATGCAAAGAACGAAGGGCAAAATAAAATTTTTTGAAAATATTATTTTCCTCCCCCTATATATAGGTGGCGCCCCACTCTCTTTTTCATTTATACTTAGAATTTTCTGCCCAATTTTAGGCTAGGGTTTTAGGCGCACCAAGGGAGGTAGAAGAAGAGAAGAAATCCAAGCTTTAAGGTTTGGTTTTATGGTAGTTTTTCATACTTTCTTCCTTCCACACCTCCTCTCCTTCCTTCTCCTTTGTTTTCTTTGATTGAAATGAAGTTTACAAATCTGATTTAAGGGAGGAACTTAGGGAAAATTTCGGATTTAAAGAGAGGAGCTTGGAGAAAGCAAGATTCAAGTGAGAAAAAGCAAGAAAATAAGGTAATTTCTCCTCTCATGGTTGGTACCTTTGATTCCCTTTTCTTTTCCATTTCTCCATACCTAAAGAATATGCAAAGGGAATTAATAAAAAACTATTAGATTTCAAGATGCAATTCTAGGGTTTCAAGTATACCTTGAAAAATATGATTTTGTGTGATGATTCCTAGGCCTAAATAAGAGTTTAAATGAGCTCCTAAGATCCTTAAGAGGCTCCCCACATGCTTCTTTTCTTGAGAAAACAAAGAAAGCTCCAAGGAGGCCAAAAATGCTCATTGTCTCGGCTTAAAGAGGTTCTCATAGCTAGGGAGAGTTTTAAATTTTTCTACACCCATTCTTGAGTCATATATGATGAAATGAAAATGAGGAAAGGCTTTGGAAAAAATTTAGAACTTATAGAAAGTGAGTTAGTGCTTTAGGTTCTATATTATTACCTAAAGAAGCAACATGTAGTTAGACTCTTGGTTTTAATTGTGTAATGACTCCAAGAGGCTTAAAAGGAGTCAAGAATCATATTTGAAAGGAAAGAATGGAGTCTAAAAATTATTTGAGGGGTGTTGCTTTATTAGGTACAATTATGGAACCATAATGAGGTTTATAAAGCAAGTTAGTGTCTAAGTGAGTTGTATGGCCTTAGAATTAATTCCATAAACCTAATTGACTTCCATAAATTGTGTTTAGGCCAGGAAAACCATTCCCACACTTTTGAGTGTGTGTGGCCAAAAGAGGGAGTTGGGATTCAAGAGAAAAAGTGTGTAATTGTATCCAAGGTAGCTCTTTCCACCTTCTCTCATGCATGGTGTGTGCTTAGCTTGTCTTAGAATGTGTGTATGTGTATTTTCAAGCCATGAAAAGTATGCTAGCATGATTTTATATGCTATGGTTTCATGATGACATATTATGTTTTTAAATGATGTTATGATATGTGCTTGAGTTTGCATGAGTGTGGTGAGGCCAAGAACCCTTAGCCATGGTGAGAATGAGCCAAGAACCCTTAAGATTGGTTGAGACAAAGCAAAGAGTCTCCCAAAAGTGAGATGGACTCCCAAGAGCATGGTTGAGTCCAATAATCTCTTAAAGAATGGGTAAGGCAAGTCCAAAATCCACAAGAAATTGGGTGAAGCCAATCCACTTGCTTGGCAAGCCTTTGTATGCTATGTGTGACTTTTTCAAATGCTAAGAATGTTCCTTGATTGATTGCACATGTTCACATACATGTATGCATTTGTAAGACTTGTTTTGCATCCATTATGTATGATTGAATGGGAGATGAGATATTGGGATTCTTTGAATCTCACTCCCTCCTCTCCAATGATCTAACATGCTAGATAGACCAAGTGGACAAGGTAATGGAAGCCAATCACCTTTAAAAAGAGAGCTTGACAATATAATGCATGGTTTTTAGTCTTTCAAGCCATAGTCATGTCAAATGATGTAACCCATGCTTGTATATGGTCTATGACCTTTGGATCATATGTAATTATGATAATATGTGATGTAGAAATGAAAAAATGTGTTATGTAAATGATAAAATGTAAATTGAGTATGTATGGACAATGTGGCTTCATGAATGGATTATGGAATTATGTATATATGTAGATAAAATGGCCAAAATGAGATGCATAGAGTTTAGGACCATTTGGGCAACCTAAACAAGTCCTAATTATGCTTTTAGACTTGCCCAAGAGGTGTCAAATCCCAAGGAAAGCCATTTGGACAATTTGGTATCCTATATGGAGCCAAATTTAACCAATTTAGAACCCTATATCACTTTTTGCCCAAATGAGCTCTTCTTGATCTAAGATTTTGCATGAAATTAGAGCTTGTTGAGAGATTTTTGGAAAGCTAAAGAATATAATTTTCAGAGGTCTACAAAATATTTGATAAATTTTCAAAGTTGGCAAATTTTTTGATTTTGGTCATGTCACTGTTCACTCAGGTCCGAAAATGAAATCTGTCACACATGGCTCAAATGATATCCAATTACCACGAAATTTTATACAGAGCAATTAGACATTCCTAGTGACTTGTGCCAATTAGAAATAACTCATTTGGAGATCTAGAGAGGGAGATATGAATTTTCAAAGAATCTATCCAGTATTAAGAACTTCACCCAATCTCAGTTATTGTTTGATTGGATTTCAAGGTCTGGGCATGCCTGAGCTGGTCTAGAGTTATTTTCTCCCTCTAGCTAACATCCACGACTTTTTAGATTGATATCTTTTGCATGAATTGGATTTTTGTGGAATTAAGTGGACATTTTTGAAATTTGTTATAGAAATCTATAATAGCACAAGTGGGCAGTTTGACCTTTGGATCATTTCAAATGTCAAACGTCCTCTGTGATAGATTTTATGATCTAGACATATTTTTAGTATGAAGTAGGCATCTGTAGCTTTCCATAATGGCCAATAATACACAATTTTAATTTTTATAAATTTAGTTATGATTTTTTAAAATTGTGACAAAAATGAGGACAAAGCTAGCCAAAATTATATATGTATATTTCATGCATTCCTTCGAGTTTCTTAAGATGTAAGCCGCATTTTATGATTGAAATGAGTTTTATTCATGTAACTAAATTAAGAATGTGATGTATGAGCTTATGTAGTCCACGTGACACCAAATAGAATTCTTATATACGACGCAACGCGAAAACAATCAATATTTTATTGCCTTTTTCATTAGAAGCTTATATGATTCATGAAATTGAGTCATTTAAAGGCATGAGTTGAGCTAGAAATTATGGTTTTACAACTATCGTCAATAAAAACTAAAATTCTTGCCAATTACTTATAATAAATGAAGCATTTTAGGACACATAACACAATTTCTTGACTAATCTGTTATGTTTGGTCCATTCAAAGCAAGTGCATGCTCCATATTAAGTATTCCTTAGTGACCACCTCATAAATGGTCTTTCTCACTTGCTACAACTCTAGCATCATTTCCAAAGGAAAGAATTGATCCTTACAAGCACTTTGAAGCATAAGTTATAAAGTAACCTAAGGTGATGAAGAATAACTTAAGAACCTAAAAGATACATAGTGTACAAAGTCTTCATAGCCAAGGGGTAGGCATATAATAGTGCTTTTCAATGATGAGGATGACCTTAAGGGTAATTTTTGGAATCATAATGGTGTATGTCTATACAAAGTTTCATTACATGGGCTATAACATCTTCTTTTTTTTTCTTTTAATAAATAGTAATATATTTTTAATTTCAATTTTTCTCTTTATTAATAACAAAGGTATATTTCAAAATTTTTTCATGCAATTTTATTTAGCTTGGCCAGTCAAAAAGATGCAAAATGGTGGGTATGCGAGTTATAGGAAAAATCTGGGTAGCTTTGGAAAATCAATTAATTGAGATGTTATATGAAAGTGTTTTAATCTAAAATTTAGGTTTTAGGAAGTTAACTTATAAAGTTTAATGAGTCCTAAGTCTTGTGATTTTTAGTAGAGTATATATAATTTTAAAAATTAGCAGAACCCAAAGGCCAAAAATTTAGTTAAAACTGAGTTAGGAAAAATAATAGTTTTTCAAATGTTTCTTAACTTAGCCTGGTTAAATTTTGATTTTTGTAGGCTCATTTCTCACATATTTCAAAATAGTTAGATATAAGAACAAGTTAGTTTCCACCACCTTACATACATGCATAGCTAAAACAAGCAAATTGAGTTTTGGTAAAAAGGACGAAATCAATAGGAAATGTATGCAAATATTGACCATTGACTAGATAATAATTAGGGAATTAAGTTAAAAAAGGAGAGGAATCTAAAAATAGATAGATAATAGATGGATGTATAGAAAGATATTTGTGTTGAAAAATGTATGGGAGTTATTGAGGTAGAAACTAAATGGTGGCTAAAATGCAAGTATATAATATATGATATCAATTGAGAAATAATTAAAAGTGAATGAAGGGCACAAGTATTTCAAAATTCTCAAGAATATGATTAAGGGAGATTAAACAGGGTTAAGAGTGTGAAAGAGCAGGAGTAAGTTAAAGGATAATGTGGATTTTAAACCTATAGTAAGAAAGAGCCAATAAGTTGCCTTTTTGCACATGAAAGAAATAAAGAATGGATGTGAGCTACTAATGGTTTGCTGAAATATGTGGAAAACTAGGTGTGAATCATTATTTAATGCATAACAACTTATCTTGACTAGCTTAATAAAGGTGGAAACAATTAAGTGAATTAAGAACATTCTTAATAACTAATTGAAGATTTATAATTACGGATTAAAAGGAGAATTAGTGTTTGATGACCTTGATTTAAAAAAATTAAAGATGGATTTTTTAGTGAATATTAAGGTGGAAGTGGCACAATTTTGGAGGTATGGTATTTAAAGGGAAATGTATATATAATTTAGTAAATGAGTACAATTATGTGACTAAGTTTAGATTAATTAAAGTAAGCAATAATTGGATTAATCTAAAAATGGGACCACATGTCTTAAAAGCTAAGAAAAAGGCCTTACTTTAGATAATCTTAGTAGGAAAGGATTAAAAGGTGGGAAAGGCAATTTCAAAAGGATTTAGAGGACCACTTTTACATGTCATGTACATGCAAAATTTGTCTATAAATACGATGACATCTCATGCACTTATCTTCACAAAAAATAATGCAAACCAAGAGCATGTGTGAGAGTACTAATTTTAGCCAAAGGGAAGAGAAGAAGAAAAAATAAAAAAAATCAAGTGAAGTTTTGGTAAGGAAAATTGTCCTTACTCAAATTAGTATTTGTTACGTGCTTTATTATTTGAAAAATAATTAAGGTGATTATGCATGTAATTGACATTAGATTATAAGATTTTGCATGCATGTAATTTCATATAATAAGGACATAGGGTATATGTCAAATTTCATAAATTTGATAAGGATAAAGGGATATTCATGCATGAAGTTGACTAAGTAAAGAAGTGTAATATATCTATATTTGCATGGTCATGTTTGGTGGGATGTTTATTTAAATATATATATATATATTAGATTGTCAACAAAGTTAATGTGCATTTTTTCAAACTATAGGAAGTCGACTTTTTTATATAAATGATAATTTGACTTTAAGAATATTCTTATACTTAAGATTTTATTTATATTAAATTATGACTATTTAATTATATAATATTACTTATTATGGATTTGACCATGGCATGTGGATATGGACTTTGGACAAAAAGAAAAATGATTTGGAATTTGTAAAAATTGGAAAATTAAGGTTTCATGAGAATTTGTCATTTTTTGACAATGTACACATGTAGTAATGTAATTTATGCATGCTGTGTTTTTCATCTAATTTTTTTGATTTTTGACAAAGAAAAATATTTCATGATATGTTGAGAAAATGTAGAAAAAGGAAAAATGTAGTTTTTTCATCACTGTGTATGTGAAATCATGTAAGAAAAATATGTATATGAGAAAAAGCAGTCAAGGTAAGGTAATATGTATTATGGAACTCAAAAGGAAGGTAGCCATTGTTTGCCTAAGTTTATATGGAATCCACTCTAGAGGGTACTCTAATTAGATAAGTATGTTATTACAAATAGAATAATGATACGATTATGATTAACAGGTTGCTTATTTGTGACAAATGACTTGCATTCATTTTTTAATTGAGGTCACTTTTGAATCAAAACCTATCCCATTGTTGAATGGGTATTTCCTATTCCCACTTGAATATGGATAGCAAGTGTGGAGTGGGTTTAGCGTATCTAATGTTTAAAGAACAAACTAGAACTTATGTAAATTTTTATTTATGGTGATGTATTTGTAATTTCCATCGGATAGTTTGTACCTTGTGGCTCTATAAAATAATGCATTGGGGATATGTATGACCTAGAGAAATAAGGATAGTACCTTATGTACTTATCTTATTAATTTAATATTTAGCCTTATTTTTGCTTTTTGTGTTAATGTTGTCAATCCTTTCTCTTTAGAAAGAATAAACTAAGAAGTAAAAATCTAACTCTAACAAAGCTAAGTGGAAAGTTGAATAAAATCCTCAAATACTCAACTAAAACCATAAACAATTAAAGCTTTTTGAAACAACTTGACTTATATGTTTTTATTTGATCAACCTTAATTAATAGGCTTTTAGATTATGGTTTCAAAGATTAGGTAACTTATATAGGAGATATCCACTATTAAATCATACTTATAATTAACTAGAACTTCAAAAGTTTTATTAACCTACCTAAAAATCTTGTCAACAAGGTCAATATCTTGTTAATAGATCTTGTCAACAAGATCCAATACTAAGGCTTAACCAAAATTAAACTTACATCAATCTATAAGGTCTAAAATCTTGCTGAATAGGTTTACAAGTGGTCTACAAGATTCTTGATTGCATTTCAAATATTAACTTTTGACCCAACACAAACCTTACTGACAAGGTTTTAATCCTATTGACAAGGCTCAGTTAGATAACTGTAACTTCCTAATTTATTGCCAAAACCTCATGAACATACCTAAACCATAATAATCTCACATTATTCCACAAGCACAAAACTATGAGATATCATTCATCAACTCATAACATCATATAATATCAACGTACTAAAATACAAGTAAAAACCAAAGTATATCTCTATATACATCAAAACCTCGTGACCTAAAATTGGCATTTTTTTGCATATACATACAAACTCAAAATAGGCTTCATGGCCATCTATACAATATATGGAGCATATGTATAGCCTTTAACAAACATATTTACATAAAACTCATAAAGTGTGGCCACTTGCATAGTGCTAGTTACAAAGGCTTTAAAGATCTCTTTTGAAAAATAATGTAGTTATTCCTTACAAAGGGATGAGATCTAAATCTAAGTAGTTGCTTTATCTTTTAAACATGTTTATACTTAACATGAACTCAAAACTAGAAAGGCATACAAGCATACATAAATAAATAAAAAAAACATGATATTTGATTACATATAAGAAAACTAAAGCATAAGATGCATTTCATATATCTTTATACCTCATATATATTATATTTCATGTATCTTGTGTATCTCATATATCTTTGTATCTCGTGTGTCTTATATATCTCTATATCTCTTATGGCCATTTATTACGAGAATCTTAAAATTGATAAATGGCAGGTTTAAGACTTGAAATCTAAGAATCTGTGAGCTTAGAACCTAAATAAGATAAACTATGAACTAAAAAATTGAATTTGATAAATTGTAGGCTTAAAACCTAAATCTAAGAATTTGCAGGCTGAAAACCCAAAATCTGATAAACTATGAGGAGGAATGCTCATCTCACCCAAAGTTAATCCTCATGAGCAATCAAATAGATATCATAAGTTAATTATAAAACATGCATATGATTCTTGTTCAAAGAAAGTACATAATGAAAGATAAACAATTACCTGACAAACAGCTTAATGTAATCATGGCTAAGGCAAGGCTTAATGCACCTAATAGAAATATAATAATCTAGCTTAAATATAAAGTTATCAATTCCAAGTATCATATATCTTATAATAACAAAATCTAAATCTCAATTCATGACTTACTACTTACCTTAGATGTCTTTCCATCAAGATCTCTACAAGGTCTTGATTAGACCCTACAAGATCTCTACAAGGTCTTTACATGATTCTGCACTTTAATACTTACCCAACACAAGAAAAATACAATAATCAAACTCAAATTCCACTTTAAAAAGTTCCACATTCATACAAACTATTCAAGCAAGAAATCTCTTACCACTTAAAGTTAAAATTCCACATTTTGCAACTTCCAAATGCAACACCATAAATGGCCTCAACCAACTTCAATTTAGCCAAGCACAAAAATCTTAATCACATAAATTTTCACTTAACTCTTATAAATAATAAAACATAAAATCAAACACATTAAGCTTACCAACTTAAATAATTAACTTCCAATTTATCAAGAGCCAAATTCCAAGTTTATCAACAAATCCTCTTACATCTAACTCATAGCTAAGACATGAAATACAATATTTAATTTTGTTTCTTTAAATCCAATTCACACATTCATAAAATTTTCATAAATCAACTTAATTCGACCAAACTAGAACAATAGCTAAAAATGTAATTTTACCATCCTTCCATCTCTTGCTTTTTCTCCTTTTAATTTAACTAATTTCTTTGTTATTCACAACCATTAAAACAACCCTATACAACCTCAAAATAGAACCAAAAATATTTCCATAATTAATTCACTAATTTGGTCACAACAAGGCAAATAGTTCAAGGTAGAGTCTTATCTAATTTTCCTATTCCCTTCCTTGTCCTTTTCAACCCTGAAATAGTTCAATTAAGATAAAATTCTATGCCTTATTCTTCGGCCAAAATAGAATTTTTTTATCACAATTTGAACTACCATATAAGGTTTGCACTTGGTGAGTTTTTCCTCTACTTAAAGAAATTAACTATCACCAAATGAAAATCTAATCAAAGCTCATAATATTAGGACATTTTTCTTTAAAGTTACCTTAATTAAAAATGAAGCTTTTCACCACATGTGCAAGCTTAAGCCACGACAATGATAGTTGAAACTTTCTCCAAGTTTCTCCTCTCCCTTTGATGTCAAAATAGCTTGAGAAAATGAGGAAGATGATGGTTATTTGAGGGCTTCAAATGACAAGAAGTGGGGATTTAAGTTAGTAGATGATGATGTCATGATACATTTGCTTACATTATATGTTTAGCTTCCAATTTCCATTATCTCTTTCTCCCTTACATTTCTTTTCTCCAATTTTCAATTTTTCTTTCACTCCACTAACTGTGAGTTACATGTATGCAAATGAAAGAGATGAAATTTTAATCCCATTAGCTCAATAATCTCCCATTAATGCCACTTTAGCCAAATAATTCATATATCTTACTTTAATTTCTTTTCAATCACAATAATTAACCAATTATCAATTAGAATTCACCCAAATCTCCTTTGACTCATTTTAATTTATTTTCCTCAATTTTCTTACTTTAATTATTCAAATTTTCTATAAATCGACCCATCTCGTTTTATCACTCAAACATTCTAATTTCTTATTTTTTCTCAATTTCTCTTACTGAGGTCTTCCTTCCAACTTCATCATTATTTATTAATTAATTAGGATGTTATAGATGCTATTCTATTTATAGATTAAGGTGATGTGAGTAAGAATAAAATGTTCTCTATAATTATACAGTTGAACCATCATAAGTTTTCAAAATTGATGATTATTCTTACTAGAAATGTTAATTCTCATAATTTTCTCTATCATAATATATTCATATTAGAAATTAGGTCATGTTGGTACTCCGTTTAGCGTTAAAGGTAAGAATGGACATGGACTAAAGTTCTACTAATGGGAAATGTACAAATAGTATGGGATATTAACTTGGCTATGATCAACAACAAGCCCAAGATTTACATTTTCTTTGAAACAAATTTGTGTGTAACAAGTTTAAGGTTTTAATAAAGAATTATGCATTTTGTCATGTATTATTGATATTATAATATTGTTTGGAAATATAATTAGTATGATTCAATTATCTCTTAATGTGGTATAATGTTGAATGATAAAGTAAATATTTGAAAATAAATATTTCCACAATAATTTCCACTATTGGTTATACAATAATAACATATGAAATTAATTTATCAAGAAACAAAAATGAATACCTATATCATATTTAAAGAGTTAGGTTGTGTAATATCTTTATAAAAAATATTAGGTAAAAATGTAAGGGTGTCACATTTATGATATTAAAGTAGTTCATCTAGTTTGGTATAAAGAAGGAACAATGGTAGTTAGTAGCCAAACTCTTTATACAAACCATAATAAGTAACCACTGTATTAGTAATTATTTTTTTTTATATATAGTTTATGCTTTGTGTTTTGTTTCACAGCTAGCAAGCCTATTGCCTTAGCGTGCTGTAACACTATAATTTCTTAGCTCATTTCATACTATATCTATGCCTCACATCATACAATTTACACAAGAGGCAAAATAATAGTATTAAAATAATGAGTATTTTAGCGTGGCGTTACGTATGAGACCATATGAACTCATGTATCATATTCTCATATTTAATTACATGAATATAACTCATTCCCATCATTAAAAGTGGCCTACAACTCGTGGGGAGTAAGAAGATACATAAAATTCATACTTGCATTTTCGGCCAGAATGTTGCCATTTCTATCACAAACTTTGAAAAATTATAACTAATTCTAGAAAAATTGAAATCATACATTCTTTGCCATTCTGGAAAGCTATACATGTCTAATTTATTCTAAAAATATATTCAAGCTATAAAACACAACATAGAAGATGTTTGACATTTGAAAAGGTCCAGAGGTCTAGCTATCTACTGATACTGTCACAGGTTTCTGCAGCAAACTTCAAAAATGTCCAATTAATTCCAAAATAATCCAATCCATACAAATGATATCAATATAGAAAGCTATAGATGTTAGCTAGAGGAAAAAAATAACTATAGACTAGTTCAGGCATGCTCAGACCTTGAAATCTAATCAAACAATATCAGTGGTTAGTTGAGCACCTGATACTGGGTAGAACTTTTAAAAATTCATATCTCCCTCTCTAGACATCCAAATGAGGTGCTTTTAGTTGGATCAAGTCACTATAAATGTATAGTTTCTCCATCTAAAATTTCGTGGCAATTGAATATCATTTGGCCCTTGAGTGATAGAAATTATTTTTAGACCTAAGTGAACAGTACATTAGACCAAAACTAGAATTTTTTACAACTTTGAAAATTCATCAAATATTCTATAGACCTCCAAAAATTCTGTCTTTAGCTTTTCAAAAATCTCTTAATAGGCTCTAATTGCATGTCAAATTTCAAATTAAGAAGAGTTCATTTGGACAAAAAGTAGTATAAGTTTCCAATATGGTCAATTTTTGCTTCATATATGATACCAAAGTGCCCAAATGAATTTTTTTAGTGTTTGGCACCTCTCGGGCAAGTTTAAAAACATGATTATGACTTGTATGAACTACCCAAATGGTCCTAAACCTCATGCATCTCAATTTGGCCATTCCACTTGCATTTATGCATTAATACATCAAGTCTTTAAGAAACCAAAATTGCCATTCCATGCTCAAATTACATTCTAGCATTCATATAATATAATCTCTCATTTCTACATTACATATATACATAATTATATATGTTCAAGAGGTCATGGGTCTTATACAATAATAGATTACATTAATTATCATTCATAAAAGCCTTAAAGCAGCCAAATCCATGCACTTTAGTGTTAAACTCTCATTTCTCATGTGGTTGGTTTCCGTTCCCTTGCTCTCTTGATCCACCTAGCATGTTAGATCATTGGAGAGGAGGGAATGAGATTCAAAGAATCCTAATAGCTCATCTCCCATTCAATCATATATAAAAGATGCAAAACAAGTCTTACAAATGTATGCATAGACATATGAACATGTGCAATCATTCAAAAAGCATTCTTGGCATTTGAAAAAATCACACATAGCATACATAGGCTTGTCAAGTATGTAGATTGGTCTCACCCATTTACTTGTGGATTTTGGACTTGCCTCACCCATTTTTTAAGAGGTTCTTGGACTCAACCTTTCTCTTGGGAGTCAACCTCACTTTTGGGAGACTCTTTATTTTATCTCAACTAATCTTAAGGGTTCTTGGCTCATCCTCACTGTAACATTCGGTCCTTTCGTAAACGTGAGAAACGCAATGTTTGGTTTCTCCATAAATGTCAGAAATAGGCTAGATATAAAAGGAAGTCCCTAAAATAGAAGGAATTGAGGCCAAATAAAATTATAATAAAATTTTAAATAATAAAAAAAATGAGAATTTGAGCCTTGAGTTACGTGGAAATCAAGGACAGAGTGATTCGATAAATTTGCCGAAAGGCTAGTGGCATTTTCGTAAATATGGACACTTTTTGAAAAACTCACAGGAGGGTATTTTAAATGAAAGTTTTAAGTTTTGCAGGGTTCTCAGAGGCCCCAAAAACCATCGGAAGCCCCGGGACCAGTGAAGCCCCTCCGGTGTACTCTTTCCGACGTCAGTTGACCCAAATTTTGACCGATTCGTTCGAGAAGGTTTTAGCTCTGATTTGAGTGATTCCAAAGGCATTTTATTAAATTGGGAATATAAATTTTATGATGAAAAAGACGGTTCTAAAAAAGGAGCTAAAATGAAGCCAAACCAAAAATGCCATTACGAAGGGCGAAATTGGAAATCATTTTAAAAAGAAAGCTTCTTTCTTCTTCTTTATATGCCACGTTCTTTCTCTCCTCTCTAAGACCGCCTTAATTCTGCCAAAAACCAGAGGAGAAGCTGCCCTTCTTAGGCGCACAAGAGGAGGAAGATTTTGGAGGAAGAAATTCAAGAAAAAGGTAAAAATCTTTAAGAAATTCCATATCCTTCCTTCTTGAAACTTGCTCTTCTCCTCTTAAGCTTTCTTTCTATGGTTTTAATGGAGGGTTTGGTGCTGTTTCGGGGGTAGAACAGAGAGGAAAAATTAATGTTTGAAGTGAGGAAACTAAGGAAAGTGAAAAGCAACCAAGAAAGAGAGTGAAAAGCAACCAAGAAAGAGCAAGAAAACAAGGTAAAACTTCTATTCTTTGGTAGCTTCTTCCTCCCCCTTCCTCTTGCACGAATTTAGGCACCATGAGCCTAATTCTTAGAGGCTATTTTTTACCCAATTTATGGAGGGATTAGAGGTTTTAGATAGCAAGGATTAAGAAGGAACCAATCAAATCAAGAAAGGAGCATTAGGAAACAAGATAGAACCATTAGGGATCCAAATACTCCCTTGCAAATATGATTTTATATGAATGTTCTTAGACTTAATTGAATGTTTAAACATTCTCCTAAGACCCCTAGAGAGCTTCCCACATGCACCTCCCATCTAAGAAAGCAAAGAAATTGCAAGAAAAATTAATGAACTCTAAGTAGAAAAAGTGTAGTGCATTTGAAGGGATTGTAAAAACTGATTTGATTCATGCATTTCCTAGCACATATGAGTGTTTGATTGAGCTCCTAAGACCTCTAAGAAGCCTCCCAAGTGTGTCTCCCATCAAGGAAAAATCAAGAAGGCCATGAACTCTTCTTCCCCTCGTAGTCTTGGCCTAGGCAAGTTCCTATAGCTAGGGAGAGTTTTAAATTTTTCTAAGGCTATTCTTGAGTCATATGTGATGAGTGAAGATGAGTAGAGGCCTTGGAAAAAATTTAGAATTCAAAGAAAGTGAATTAGTGCCATAGGTTCCATATTAGGACCTAAAGAAGTAACATGATGCTAGGCCCTTTGTTTTAATGATGTGATGACTCCAAGAGGTTTAAAAGGAGTCAAGAATCATACTTGAAAAGAAAGAATGAGGCCTAGGAGTCATTAGATGGGTGTTGTTTCATTAGGTGTGATTATGGACCATAATGGAGCCTACAGAGCAATCTAGTGTTTTATCAAGTGATGTAGCCTTAGAATATGTTTTATAGACCTAATTGGCTCCCATAAATTGTATCTAGGCCAAGAGAAACTATCTCCACCAAATTGTGGGTGTGTGGCCGAAAGAGGAGGCTTGAAAGCTGTAATAACCCAGAAAAAGAAAAGAGAAATAGAAGGGAGAAAAAGGAAAGGAAAGAGAAGCTGGAAAATTTTCGGACAGCTGAGAATTTTCTAAGTCTTCTCGCCATAGCGAGATATGGAATAGCCATAGCGAGAATGCCTCTTCGCCGTAGCGAGTATGTCCCTAGCTATAGCGAGTGCGGCATTCCATATAGAAACCAGTAAGTTGCTCGCCGTAGCGAAATTGTTCCTAGCTATAGCGAGTATGGCATTCCATATAGAGACCAGGGAATTGCTTGCCGTAGCGGCGCTTTAGCGAAGGCAGAGGTCTGGAATAGACCCGATCTCGCCGTAGCGACGCCATAGCGAAGACAAAAGTCTGGAACAGACACGAGCTCGCCGTAGCGAGGTCACTAACTCGCTGTAGCGAGAGCGGTCCAGAAAAGCGAGGAAAAGAGAAATTGACTTTTAAAAGCTTCCAAATCTCTTCTTTCTTCTTCTAACCGACTCTAACTCGTCTTAGGAGAGAGCAAAGGGCGGAGGAGAGAGAGAGAAGCTGAAGAGAAGAGGAAAGCACAAGAAAGGTATGAATCCTCATGGTTTCCTCTTCATGTGTGGCCCTCTCCCTTTTTCCCCTCTTTCCTACGGTTCAGATGTTAGGAATGGTTAGGTTTGAGTCTGGTTTAGAGGAGAGAGAGTGGGAAACCATTCTTGAGAGAGATTAGAAGTAGATAGTCTTCTCTTCTTGCTTTTCCCCTTTCGTATGAGTTGAGAAAGAGAGGGATAGTTCATGGACCCTAGAGTGAGGAAGAAACCTAGAGTGAGAAGCTCAGTAGAGCTGCTTAGAAGTGATCCCTAGCTTAAGAATTGAGTAGTAAAGTATTAATTCCATGCTTTTGTGTGGTTAGGCTCAAGAGGGAACTCTCCCATCTAGAAGTTGTTGTGAAATCAACAAGGGAGGAGACCATTGACAGAGCAAGTAGTAAATAGCCAGCAAAGGTAGTTCTCTCCACTTTCTCTCATGCATAATTGTGTGTTTACATTGTCTTGCTTGTGTGTATGAATGAGCTGAGCTATGAGAAGTGTGTTAGCATGATTATGTGATATGATTGAGATGATGTTTTGAATGCTTGATTGGTTTGCTTGAGAAAATGGAAAAGCCAATAACCCTGAAGCCAAGGTGAGGATGAGCCGAAGCCCTAAGTTGGTTGAGCCATGTCTCCCAAAAGTGAGGTTGACTCCCAAAGAGTAAGGGTGAGTCTAAATACCTCTAAAAGTATGGGAAGGCAAATCCAAAAGCCATAAGGGAAGGGGTGAGGCCGATCCAAGTACTTAGCAAGCTCTTGAATGTTATCCATGGCCATTTTACATGTTTCAAATGTTTTTCATCATGTTTTATATGCTAACATGCCATACATGCATAATGAGACTTGTTGCACGCAATGTATGTATGTTTGAATGAGAGTTGAACTACTGAGATTCTCCGAATCTCACCCTCCCTCTCCACCATCCAACCATGTCAGGTGGCCCAAGTGAGATAAGAGATGGGAGCAACCACCAACAAGCATGAGGCTAGGGATAGAGATGAAGAAAAGTGTATAGTTTTGTACTACATTGTATATGTAACTTGTACATGAGATGTAAATGATGTAGCATGTACAAATATTGTAAGACAATGTATGTATTAATGATGAATGTATGAGAATGAGCTTTATGATGAATGAAATAGCATGGTTGAATGAGAAAGAGCCAATGGTAGCTTAGTATATATGGGTGCATAAGTGGGCATGGGGTAGTGAGTTTCCCCAATCTGAGTTATTAGACACTTGAGGCATGATTGATAGCTCCGATAGAAGCTTTCTCATGTGCTCAAAGAGTCATAGAAGTAGAAAATTTAAGATTGGACCCCATTAGCCACACTTTTGGCCAAGAAAAGGCCATTTTGCACATGATGTCATAGAATAGCCATATGACCTCTTCTAGCCATGAGATTTGACATGGAACTAGAGTATGTTTAGAGCTTTTTGGGAAGCTAGAGTTTATGTCATTTAGAGGTCTATAGCATTTTCTATGAGCATCCAAAGTTGACATCAGAAATTCGGATTTTTGAAATTCACTGTTCATTTGGTCAGATTTGAAATCATGTCATCCGAGGGGCAAACGTAGTCCAATGGCTACGAAATTTTATACACAGAAACTAGAGGGTCACAGTGACTTGTAGGAACTGGAAGCACCTCATTTAGAGGTCCAGAGAGGAAGTTATCCAATTTCGAAGTTCCTGCCCAGAATCAGACCCCCAACCAGACCCGAGGTACTGTTTCATCGGTTTCCGGGGAATTGGCTTGGTGGACTGATCTGGAGATATTTTTATCCTCTAGCTAACATCCACATCTTTCCATAGAGATAGAGTTTATGAGCATTGGATTTTTGTGGAATTAGTTAGACATTTTCAAAGTCCATATCAGTAAACTGTGACAGCAAAGAAGCCCCCTCTGACCAGTGAGCTATTTCGATGTCAAACGCAGAATGAGTGAGAGATTGAGACTTCTAAGTATTTTTAGAATGAAGTAGACGTCTCAAACTTTCTATATTGACCCAGATCATGTAGATACGATTTTTCTGCATTTAGTTATGAATTTCCAAAGTTAGCCCAGAAAAGAAGCAAAATCTGCCACTAGCGAAAATGCATGTCTCCAATCCCTTTTTGCTTTCCATGAGTTCTAAGCATATAGTAGGGATTGAAATAAGTCTCAATAGAGTACTTGAGCATGAGGAACCATAGAGAGAGCTCAACCGGTCCATGTTACTTCTAAAGTGGATCTCTACCCACACATAGTGCCATAGAAAAAGCAAGCATAAGGTAGAGAGTTTATCTCCCTTGTGAGTTCCGCAATATGTATATGAGTAAGAGGGCACGCTGGGTATGAGCTAGAGGTTAAGGTGTTACAAAAGCTAAGGAAAAAGTGTGTGAAATTGTATAAGGTAGCTCTCTCCACCTGCTTTCATGCATGGATGTGAGTTTAGCTTATTTTAGAATGTGTGTACGTGTATTTTTAAGCTAAGAAAAGTATGCTAGCATGCCTTTATATTCTATGATCCTTGATGCCATGTTATGTTTTAAATGAATCTATGATGTTTGTATGAGTTTGCTTGAGTGAGGAGAGGCCAAGAACTCTTTCCTTTGGTGAGGATGAGCCAAGAACCCTTGAGCTTAGTTGAGACATAGCAAAGAGTCTCCCAAAAGCAAAGTGGCCTCCCAAGAGTATGGTTGAGTCCAAAGCTCTTAAAGAATGGGTGAGGTAAGTCCAAAATCCATGAGGAGGAGTGTGAGACCAATCCAAACACTTGGGGAACTCTTGAATGTCTTGTATGATTGATTCACATGCCAAGGTTGCTTTGGAAATGTCCATGACTTCCATTTTTCCATACATGCATTTGAAAAGCTTGCTTTGTACATATTATGTATGATTGAATGGGAGATGAGCTATTGGGATTCTTTAAATCTCATCTCCTCCTCTCCAATGATCTAACATACTAGGTGGGCCAAGTAATTATGGTTAAAGAGGCCAACAACAATGAAGAAGAGAGATTGTCAAGGTTATATCTTGTTTTGTTTATTTTGGAACCATAATGATGGTTCATCATGTATATGAGGTTGTATATGTACTATGAACGTTGAGACATATGCAAACACCCTATTATGTGATGTTTAGATGTATGATTATGATATATGACCACTAGCCTATGTTTTGAGTATGTAAGGTTATAGAATGAGAATTTAAAGTTTGATGAATATGTGTATAAGTGAGGGTTGAATGACTAAAATGAGATGCATAAGGTTTGGGATCATTTGGGTAGCTCACACAAGTCTTAAATATACTTTTAGACTTGCCCAAAAGGTGCCAACACCAAGGGAAGACCATTTGGCAAGTTTGGTACCTCATATGGAGCCAAATTTGACCATTATGGAACCCTATGTCACTTTTTGGCCAAATGAGTTATTCTTGATATGAAATTTGACATGGAATTAGGTCTCAGTAGGAGCTTTCTGAGAAGTTAAAGATCATAATTTTTGGAGGTCCACAGAATATTTGATGGTTTTTCGAAATTGGAAAATTTTATGGATTTGGTGTGCTGCACTATTCAATGTGTCCGAAATTGTTTTCTGTCATTTGAGATTCAAATGATGTCTAATTGCCATGAAATTTTATACAGAGAAACTAGGAAATCACAGTGACTTGTGACAACTAGAAGCATCTCATTTGGAGGTCTAGAGAGGAAGATATGAAATTTTTAAGTTTCTATCTAGTATCAGTAGCCTTGCCCAAGTAGAAGTACTATTCCATTGAATTATGAGATCTGGGCTTGATGAACTAATTTGGAGATATTTTTTCTCTCTAGTTAACATCCATAGCTTTCCATATTGGTATCATTTACATGGATTGTATTTTTTTGAAATTAATTGGACATTTTTGAATTCATATCAGTAAACTATGAAAGCATCAGGACCCAGTCCGATCTCCAGATTATTTCGCATGTCATACGCCCTGTGTGTAGGATTTTATGACTTGTACATATTTTTACCATGAATTAGACATCCCAAGATTTCTAGAATGACTAAGATTGTATGATTTCAATTTTTCTAGATTTAGTTATGATTTTTCAAAATTTGCCCAGAAATGAGGCCAATCCTGGCCGAGAATGAACACTCATTTTCCATATCTCATTTTGGTTTCCATTAGTTGTAGGCATATTTTTGTGATGCAAATGAGTTTTAATGATGTAATTAAATATGAGAAAGTATAGTATGAGCTTACATGGTCTGCATGACATGGATTGAAATTTTTAGATATGACGCAAACCGGAATTAATCCCATTCTCCTTGCTTTTTCTATGGGAAGCCTATATGAATCATCATAGAATACTTAAGAATGACATGAAATGAGCTAGAATTTAGGGTGTTACATTTATTGGTATCAGAACAAAGTTCCAGGTTCTCTCGGATTGGATTTGGCTTGAGGATGTAGTAATAGGGTTATGTAAAAGGCTTGAATGGATAGGTAGAGCCTTGTATGAGGATTGTTAGGTGTATGAGTATAGTTTGTGGCTTTATTCATGATGAGTAAGTTGTAGAATGGTCTTGGAATAGTTAGTGGACACCGAAACAGGGTGGCCTCTAGAGTAGCTTGAGCAGAGCTAAGGGATCCAATGGCTAGAGTTTGATGAGATATGATAGCTCGTCGGGATCAGTAGCAAGCCCTAGACATAAACGATGAGAAATGATTTCGTTAATATAAAAAGGCTTGCTAGAAAGAGTGTGTGAGGCCTAATCCTCCCTAGTAGTCATACTCAGGCCATTCCGAGATGTCTCGCTTAATGTTGAGACAAGTAGGATGCTGGGCGGTATGAGATGAGACTACGGCTGCACAGGACCAGTGTAGAGGGAAATGCGAAAGAGAATTATCCCCTAGCCATAATACCTAAATGTCTAGATGAATTTTAAAACCAAAAAGCTAATTCCCTTAGGCCAGAGGTTAAGTTACAAGCTACACCCTAGAGCCCTGATAGCCTAGAGGTAATAGCTCAGCCCAGAGGTAACAGCTAGCTATGTACGAATGAAGCACGAGGTAGAACCTTCTAGCTTGATAAGGCAGTGAGGCTCGGGTTGATAGCTAAAGATGAAAATTCAATCCCTGAAAAATAAACCAATCAGAGGCGTTAGCCACGGCCAATTATTCCATAGAAACAGCGAGGTAATCCAGAGAATTCGTCGTCGCGGCCAATTAAGAAGTTAGCCGCAACCAATACTTAAACAGAAGAACTAGAGTGAACCTGAGGCTGATTAGCTGCGATGAATGATATGTTAGCCACGGCGAATAGCACCATAAATGTATTGTTGGTCATATTCAGGCCAACTTAAGAAAGGAGTTGATAAGGGGTCAGACAACCCATAGAGAGCGGGAACCCCTAGTATAAGTAGAGAAAAAAAGTAATGAATGATTACAGAAGATTAGTAAGAAATCTGTGGGCCTAATAAATGAGACTGAGGAAAGAGCTCAACATAGAAAAAATTAGACATAGGGATGATAAGGTTGTTGAGACTCGCCTATGAGGCGTTGACTCTAATCTAGAGTGCTACCCAGTGAGACACTGAATGATAGAATATTAGTGTGTCCTTGAAAAAATATAATATAAGACTATCAGCAGTAAGGCACATAGTGAGTGTCTTAGAAGGTGTACCTTATAAGTAACACCTAGAAGTAAGTATGAGTAGCCAGTAATAGAGACTCAGAAAAGAATGAGAATAGTTAGTAAGCTACAGGTCCGATGAGATGGCTAGCCCAGGCTGAGCATAAGCTAAAACCTAGGGGAGATGACCAGTAGCATCATTCCAGGTGAGATATGTAAATGAAAGGCTCAATGAAAATTCTCCCTAGATCGAGAAACAAAAGATGGGACACCCTGAGTCGGGGAAACCACCCAGTAGTAGTTAATAAATTTCTCTAGATAGACCCCCCTGAGTCATAAAGGGAAGCGAAGAAGAGTTAAGAAACTAGCTATAGAAAAGATGCCATCACTTTAGTCATGATTAGATAAGTAAGCTAAGTCTAGAAAGGTAAATAGATAGGAGTCCAATAGTAGTTAGACGAGTTCCCTAATAGGAGAATAATATAGGGTTAAGGCACGTGACTGATTAGAGCATCCAGTAAAGTATCAGCTTCAGTGAGGTAGAATCTAGACATTGAGAGTACGTGTTTCGGATTAGGTTAACAGGCCCCTAAAAATAGTGTACTGTGCTCCTGAGGATGAGGCTAAAGAAATTAACTAGAGAAAAAGCCTAGCTCTGATCTAAATGTAGAAATAAACTAAGACAGACAGTTAGTGCCTTAGTACCCTCAGGGAAGCTCGAGAGAGCTAGAGACCGCCTAAGAAGGCGAGCCTCGTTTTATGTAGAAGAGGAATGTAAGCCGAGAGCACCATAAAATGAAATTCCTGAAATTATATGAAATAAAATCCTTTTTACCAAGGGATGGTCTAGCTAAGAATAGAATAAGAGTATGAATGAAAAGTAAACCCCTTTGATGTTACAGAGAGTGAATAAGTGGAGGACCCTAAAAAAATACAGGTGCTCTTGAGCATAGAAAAACCTAAACTGGCAATAGAAACAACCAGTAATAAAACATCCTTTTACTTAAGTAAGAGGATAAGAAAGATAGAAAGAAAGAAAATATGACAGTGTTCAAGTCAAGGACATCTTAGATTGAGAATAGATATTCAGTTAATGTGCTTGAGTACTTCAGAAAGCACACTTGTTCTTGGCATAGATGCCCTTCTAGCATGATATTGCCAAAAGTAAAAATAGCTGGGTAATACAGAGAGATCTCGGAATGTAGTAGAGGAAGAATCCTACTTTTTCGAAGCACTCTACGAGAATAGGGCTGATAAAAAAGGTAAAAGAGAGAGGTACTTTAGATTATTGGGAAACTTGTACTATATAGGCACTAGTGGCCTCGAGCTCAGTCATGAGGCGCTTGTGTATTAGTGTTTGATGTTATAGTTTGCTTGCAACAATGGTTATATGATATTAGGCCTGATCAACCTAATAGTAATGTGACTTGAGTGCGTAGTAAACGATGACATCACTCACCAAAGTGTCCCGATAATTGAAGAGTATCCTAGTAAGTTAAAGAATGAGATGAGTCAGAGAAAAAAGGTAAAGGGATTTCAAGAATACTAAAACAGTAAGAAAAGTATGTAGAAAGGAATCCCTAGTAGAGAATGTCTAGATTTAGTATGCATAGCCTGAATCCTTTATAATATATGTAAATGAAATGAGAAGGGACCAGTGCATAGCTTCTCTCCTGCCAGAGATGTTAGCCACACCCAGTGTGTGAGATGCCCTAGTACTAAAGCACTTAAAAGTAGAACGTGGGCATAGTTAGAAGCTGCAGGATATGAGAGGAAGGTTAGAACGAGTACATGCAAAGTAAGTAAGTTAATAAAGTAAGAAAAGAAAGCCTAAATAAGAAAGGGGCTAGAATGGGAATCTAAAGATCCTATGAGAAACGATGAGTGAAAAAGTAAAACGCTCCCTAGTATCAGTATGATGGGATCCTAAATAATCAGATGATATAGAACCCACTTCGCATAAAGAGCATGATGTTCTTCTGAGTTTAGCCTCAGCTATTATAAGTGATGGTAACCAGACTTAGTGAGTATGTATTTTACTATTAGATACAGTGATCTTAGGCTTTGATGTCTCCTATAGATGGATCGCAGTAGATCCTAGCATATCATAGCAGATTGCAACAGATCCTAGTAGGGCTCTGAGAGGTCACAGTAGACCTAGGGGTCACAGTAGATCCCACAGAGTTACAGAGAGCCCTAGCTACAGCATGATAGATCTTTGGTAGAGATGACAACCTGAGATAGTTTTACAAAGTAATTAGCCTCAGAGACCAGTGTAGTTTCAGCTAACTTTTGTCTCAGAGACTACAGACCTTCTGAGTCTGGTAGACTGTTGCCATAGAGATATGAAGGCTTTACTCAAATAGTTAGACCACTGACTAGCTCCATTTAGTGATGAGCATAGTGTATGGAATGAGAAAAGCAAGAAATTAGCTTTCCAGATTTAGAGTTAGATGAACTACTACCTAACAGGTAGTAGCCCTAACCAAGGGATAGAGAGATCCCCGCATGCTAACTTATGTACTTAGAAAGGGGTCAGGTGCAGTTTTTATATGAGGTGAGTGGTATAGTATATCTCCAGTGAGAAAACCTGTGAGAATAGCTAGTATCCCAGCAGAACTTAGTAGTAGTCAGTGGTAGTAGCTTTTCATGCCAGTATGAGACACACATGTTAGGCTTATCAGTGCTTAAATGAGGGACTATAAAATACGACTGTAAGTGAGTGAAGAAAGTGAAAAAAAGTCCCGACCTACAAAGACAGATATAGTAATAAACAGACAAATTAGGATCATTAAAAGAAAAAACTCCTCAAAGGAGCTGTAATCCCAGTAAGTAGTTGTGATATGAGGCCTGTGACAGAAAAAGATATGAATTGTAATCATGGGATGAGCTAGTAAGAAAGAATGCAGAGATGAACCACAGTATACTTCAAAATAGTAAACAGACAAAAACCTCTGATGGCTCTAATGATCAGAAAAGATGATGAGATGTTATGAGAAGCCATTTAGAGAGGATACGAGAGACGTGATATGAAATGAGTTCCCTCCCTAGATGTATAAATGAGTCTACTAAAAGAAATGTTAACTCCTACAAAAGGGTTAAGACTAACCCTTTATAATTAGTAAGCTCTCCCAAAATAGGCCTCCAAAGCTAGAAATTTCTTTCCCTTATGAGAATAATTAGCTAGTACTCTATAATCATAGAGCCTTAATTATAGGCTAGCAATGAAAATTCCCTGGCTGAGAGAAAACTTAAACAAGTAAAACTTGAAAGAAAAGCATATAGAGCCAGGAAAGAGGGGAAAGAAAGGAACAGTTAGCCAGAATATAAAAGAGTAAGAGAAAGTGTATCCCTAAATTTTGAGGATGAAATTTATTTAAGGGGGAGAAATGTAACATTCGGTCCCTTCGTAAACGTGAGAAACACAATGTTCGGTTTCTCCATAAACGTCAGAATGGGCCTGATACAAAAGGAGTCCCTAAAATAGAAGGAATTATGGCCAAATAAAATTATGATAAAATTCTAAATAATGAAAAATGAGGATTTGAGCCTTGAGTTGCACAAAAATCAAGGCCATAGTGATTCGATAAATTTGCCAAAAGGCCAGTGACATTTTTGTAAATATGGACACTTTTTGAAAAACTCACAGGAAAGTTTTTTAAATGAAAGTTTTAAGTTCTCCAGGGTTCTCAGAGGCCCCAAAAGCCATGGGAAGTCCTGGGACCAGTGAAGCCCCTCCGGTGTACTCTTTTCGACGTCAGTTGACCCAAACTTTGACCGATTCGTTTAGAAAGGTTTTAGCTCCGATTTGAGTGATTCCAAAGGCATTTTATTAAATTGGGAATATAAATTTTATGATGAAAAAGACAGTTCTAAAAAAGGAGCTAAAACGAAGCCAAACCGAAAATGCCATTACGAAGGGTGAAATTGGAAACCATTTTAAAAAGGAAGCTTCTTTCTTCTTCTTTATATGCCACGTTCTTTCTCTCCTCTCTAAGACTGCCTTAATTTTGCCAAAAACTAGAGGAGAAGCTACCCTTCTTAGGCGCACAAGAGGAGGAAGATTTTGGAGGAAGAAATTCAAGAAAAAGGTAAAAATCTTTAAGAAATTCCATATCCTTCCTTCTTAAAGCTTGCTCCTCTCCTCTTAAGCTTTCTTTCTATGGTTTTAATGGAGAGTTTGGTGCTATTTTGGGGGCAGAACAGAGAGGAAAAATTCGTGTTTGGAGTGAGGAAACTAAGGAAAGTGAAAAGCAACCAAGAAAGAGCAAGAAAATAAGGTAAAACTTTCATTCTTTGGTAGCTTCTTCCTCCCCCTTCCTCTTGCACGAATTTGGGTACCATGAGCCTGATAAATACTAATTTTCATATATTTTTACCTACATTTATTATTGATTTTAATGATTAATTTGAGCTTAAATGGATTTATTATGCAATATTTGAATTTATGGTTAATTTTGGAAAATAATATAATTTTGAATTAATTAGGAGAATTTTTTTGGATTTAAATTGCTAAGATTTTATTCTCCAAAATTCTTTGATGATTAAATATTTTCAATTTTTAAAACACTTTTTAATTTTGTGCAGAATTTTCTTTTGGGCAAGTGAATTGAAGAATTAAAATGGATTAAGGGAAAAGATTGGATAATACTTTTGTTTTTATTAATTTCTAATAATGGCATATTTGTAAATAATGATTAGGTCTTCATTTTGATTGGCTGCAGGAGAAATCGGTGAAAAAAAAAGCTGGAGGGGAAAAGCGCCGAAGACGACTGGAGAGTCTTCTGGAGGTTAGCAGCAGCTGGGAGGCGCTGAGAGGGACTGTGGAGAGAAAACGCTGGACTGGACGAGAAGAGAACAAAACCTGTGCAGAAGGAGGTTGCTTCTTCACTCATTCTCTCGGACAAGTCTGGAGGCAGGGGCGCCGAAATGAAAACTGTTTGACTGCTTCTTCATTCTGTGTGGCTGGTCTTCAGGAGGGGACTGTGTAGACGGAGGCTTAAGGAGTGTTTCTTCATCATGTCGGCTGGAGCTTTTTGAACGTCTACAGTGAGAGGACACCAAACTGGACGAGGAGAACGAACTTGATTCTGTCTCTTCGGACCAGGAGAGCTGGAGACGCTGAACAGTAAACGCTGGAAGATTGTGCAGTAGCTGAAGGGAGAGTCAACGCCTGGAGGAAGAGTTAACAGCTGAACATCATCATCATCCACTCTTCACGGCAGCAAATTCAATGGATTTTAGAAGCACAAAATCCATGGAAGCTTAATTAAAGGTGGCACCAAGGTGAAGCATGGAGGAGGAAGCTTGAGCTCTTGAATTAATTGGATTGAAGATCATTGGGGGAGTTTATTTTTCTTACCTTTTCCTCTTTCAATTTTAAGAACTTAGAGATTTTTTAGTTTTAGAAATTTCTTTATGGATTGAATGTTGAGACCTAGTTTTAGGTTGGCCAATTATTTCATCTTGGATTGTAATTGGAATTGGTTAATTGGGACTGGACTTATGTTTGTATTTGCTGGAGTTTTGATTTTCAGGACCTTATGATGTTGGTTTAATTGATGTTAGAGTTCTCTTGCATTGATTAGATTAATGTTATGATTTTAATTACACATCTTGGTCTTTTGCGCTACTTGATTGTTGAATTGGGTAGTATAATTGCTTAATTGTTCAATTAGGTAATTGAATTCAAATTTCCAGAATTGATTGAACCCAATTGTTGAATGATTTGATGTGTTTAATTGGCTCAATAACTTGCAAATTACTTGAATTAACTAAGGGTTTTCTAGTTAAGTCAATCGGTATGCATTTGAGTTTAGGGTTTCCTATCCTTGGATTGAGTTGATTAATTACATTAGTCTATTATCTAATTACTCTTCTTGGTCTTAATCAATTTTTAGTGAGTGATGAAAGCCGAATTTTCCTTGTAAAACCTTGGTTGCCTCCTATTTGTCCCCAGCATTTTAAAAATCATTTTAGTTTCAATTTAAAAGCATTCTAGTTTAATCACTTGTTTGATCTTTTCCATTTTAGTTGAGATTTAATATCTTAATTCAAAACCCCCTCATTTGTATGCATTTAGTTTAATTAATTTTGCATTTAGCGTAGTGATAGTTTTCTTTAGAATTTGTATCAGAGTACTAAATAATCACCAAAAATCAATTGAACTTAGCCCCTAAATTGCTCCTTGGGAAGAATGACCTAGGGTTGACTTATACTGCATTAATTCAATCTTAGTTTAATTGAGTGCTTAAGCGACTAAGGCAACATCAGAGCCCAATTCTTAGGGGCTATTTTCTACCCAATTTATGGAGGGATTAGAGGTTTTAGATGGCAAGGATTAAGAAGGAACTAATAGAATCAAGAAAGGAGCATTAGGAGATAAGATAGAACCATTAGGGATCCAAATGCTCCCTTGCAAATCTGATTTTATATGAATGTTCTAAGACTTAATTGAATGTTTAAACATGCTCCTAAGACCCCTAGAGAGCTTCCCACATGCACCTCCCATCCAAGAAAGCAAAGAAATTGCAAGAAAAATTAATGAACTCTAAGTAGAAAAAATGTAGTGCATTTGAAGGGATTGTAAAAACTGATTTGATTCATGCATTCTCTAGCACATATGAGTGTTTGATTGAGCTCCTAAGACCTCTAAGAAGCCTCCCCAGTGTGTCTCCCATCAAGGAAAAATCAAGAAGGCCATGAACTCTTCTTCCCCCCGTAGTCTTGGCCTAGGCAAGTTCCTATAGCTAGGGAGAGTTTTAAATTTTTCTAAGGCTATTCTTGAGTCATATGTGATGAGTGAAGATGAGTAGAGGCCTTGGAAAAAATTTAGAACTCAAAGAAAGTGAATTGGTGCCAGAGGTTCCATATTAGGACCTAAAGAAGCAACATGATGCTAGGCCCTTTGTTTTAATGATGTGATGACTGCAAGAGGTTTAAAAGGAGTCAAGAATCATAATTGAGAAGAAAGAATGAGGCCTAGAAGTCATTAGATGGGTGTTGTTTCATTAGGTGTGATTATAGACCATAATGGAGCCTATAGAGCAATCTAGTGTTTTATCAAGTGATGTAACCTTAGAATATGTTTCATAGACCTAATTGGCTCCCATAAATTGTATCTAGGCCAAGAGAAACTATCTCCACCAAATTGTGGGTGTGTGGCCGAAAGAGGAGGCTTGAAAGCTAAGGAAAATTGTGAGTGTATATCCAAGAAAGGGAAGGTGTAGCAAGTGAAGCTTGATGATTCCCTAAGGTAGCTCTCCATCTTTTCTTGTTGTATATGGGTCATTGTGTACTTGTGCGTATATTTATATTTTTGAAAAATTTCACTTGATGCTATGTTGTTATTTTGGTACCAATATGTCTTCTTGAATGTCTTTAAATTTGTGGAAATAGCTCACAAAGATGAGGTAGTGCCAAAAGTCCCTTAATGTAGGTGAGGAGATGCCAAAAGTCTCATGACATGGGTGAGACAAAGCCAAAAAGTCCCTTGGATGGGTGAGGCTAAGTCAAAAGTCCCTAAAGTAAGAGTGAGGCAAATCTAAAAGTCCTAGAAATGGGGTGAGGCTAAACCAAAAGTCCCTAGAGCTCATTCTTATGCTTGACATGAGTTTGTGGGATAAAAATGTGAAAATTGAATGCTTCATAGATTGATTAGTTGCATACTTGTACCCTTGACATGTTGTATACCTTGAAAATGTGCTTAAATAGGTGTATGAACTATTGAGATTCAATGAATCTCATCCCCTCCTTCCTCTTATCTTATATGGCCTAGGTGGAGTTCAAGATCTAAAAGATGGAAGCTAAGGAGCTTAGATATCTATCTCTTGGCAATCTTGTTATTTTTTTATGTACTAGAATGTCAAAGTATATATGTATATGTTATTTTTGAGCCATGAAATCTTCAACAAGTGTAAAACTATGTAATGATGTTGTATGTATCAAGAATGGAGTTAAATGAATAGAAATGTGCAATTTCACCACTTGAGAGACCACTTGTGCATGTATGTTTATGGATGTGTCATGATGAATTTAAGTTGCATAATGGTTCAGATCTTATGAGAGACTTATTTATGTTGTATTTATGCTTCCAAAGTTGCTCAAATGGGTGTGGTAAAAGGTATGGATCATTTGGACTAAATTTGCCCCTTTTTTGGAGCCAAAAGTGTCATAATCTTGAGTTATAGCAAAGTCTGACCAAATGACCTCTTCTTGACTTAAAATTTGGCATACAATTAGATCTTGCCTAGGGCTTTTTGAGAAGTGAAAGACCAGGTCATTTGGAGGTTTATGGAATTTTTTATAATTTTTCAAATTTGGTATCAGAAATTCGGATCTACAGAATTACTGTTTATTTAGTCAGTTGTGATTTTGTGTCATCTGAGGGGCAAACATGGTCCAATGGCTACGAAATTTGGTAGGCATAAACTAAACATTTATAAGGACTTATAAGTACTACAAGCACCTCATTTGGATGTCTGAGCTAAGAGTTATGAATTTTTTAAATTTTGGAATAGCATCAGTAGCACAGCACAACCATGCTCACTGTTCCGTGGAATTCCAATGGCTATATGTGTTTTTTTTAGTTTGAATTTATTTTTACCATAAATCTAATATCCATAGCTTCCAGATTGGTATTATTTGCATGGATTGGATTTTTTTAGAATTAATTGGATATTTTTAAAGTTCATAACAGAAAGCTATGACAGTATCAGTGGTTAGCCAGACCTCTGCACCCTTTCGAATGTCAAACATCTTTTGTGTTGTGTTTTGTGCATCAAATTTGAAAATTCGTAATTAATTCCAAAAAAATCAAAATCAAGCATACTATAGTATTAGATTTATGTATACTTGATATAAGCTAGGGTTTTTGGCAATGTTTTGAGATGGTTTTGGGTTGTATTAATGTACTTAAATTTAAGAATGATATGAGAGAGTCCCCAAGGCCCATGGAGCCAAAACAAAGAAATTATGGATAAAGTAATGCAATTAAATTGTATTATTTTCTTTGTTTTCTTGGAGAAATCCATGTATGAGACTTATGTATATAAGGAGGCTAGCTAAGATTGTTATGTTATTACACTTGTAGCTAATGGTACAACTTAGATCATTTCCCAAGGAGTTTTTTTGCCTTTAATTATTTGTGAAAGAGTTTTCTAAGTAACATTAAATGAAATTTGTTTAGGGGGTTTTGAGTTATTGAATTCAAGAAAAGTAACAAGAACTAAAAGCTTAAGAATAAGTGTAATTAACAACTAGAAAAGTATGGTAACTAGCCTTTAGATGGACTCCCTAGAATTCAATTATCCTTACTCTCTTTTTAATGTACCAAAATTGGATTTAAACTCTTGCTTCTTAGTGTATTCTCTATAAGGACTCTTGAATTACCATCCAAGACTCAATTCACTAATGATTCAAGGACTTTGCGACCACAAGAAACCTTGAATAATTAATCAATTGAGTTAGGAATAAGAACACACCAAAATAGAACCTAAATGCTCATTAAATTCTACTAAACAATTCACTTAAAATGCTAATCAACCAATTAGATTAATAAGTTCCTCAAGTACAACAATCATACAAGAATTCCAACCACTTAATTCAATAACCATTGCACTAATTGACCTAAAAATAAAAGGAATTTAATAGCAAATTGTACAGCCATTAATTTTGGATTTTCTACAAACACTTAGAGATCAAGATTAACATTCAATTATGAGATTACAATTAAACCACAGTTCAATTTAATCCAGTAAATTCCAACCACTAAATTCCCTAATTAATAAGCTAAACCTATTCAAATTAACAAAGGAATCAATGTTGAAATTAAAAGATGAAAACAAAAGAGTTAATCCAATTTGGAAAGGCAATCTTAAAGCTCAAATCTGCATCAAGGGAGATCCAATCTTCAGCTAGCTACCAAGCGAGACTCAAGTTATCATAGAGAAGATGAATGGAGGAATTTTGATGGAAGGAACTACGACCATATGAAAAAGACAAATGAAGAATTTCCCTTTGTTCCATTCCTTCAGTTGCGTCAAAATCCAAACCTTCTCCCTTTATTCCCTTGCATCAATCTCCATCCCCCTCCTCTTCTCATGTTCTGCCCAGTGTGCGGTTATTCCTTTAATGAATCATGTGCTTACTCTAGACTTTACCACATGCTCTGCCTTCTTTCATTTATTCAAGTGTGTTGCTTCAATGTTAATAACCACATGCTCTCTTGGTTCTACCCGTGCGCAAGCTCATGTGTTTCTTCGTCTCAATCCATGTAAGCTCTTCTTGCTTCTTAAAACCTGTAGCTTTATTTTCATATACCTAAGTCAGCTTCTTCTCCTCACCAAAACTATGGTAGACTCCTGGCTTTTGTACTGGTGTTTACTCGTGTTTCTTGTTCGCTCTTAAACCTATGGCTTCTTCCCTACTCAACTGCTTCTTCTTATTGATATTCACGTGCTCTACATTTCAAGTCTACTTCTTGCTTCATTCCCACGTGATTCCTTTACTCATGCTACTCTTCTCCAGCCCATGACATGTGAGAAACCCAACTGTGCATGAACATGTGTTCGAGTGGTTTGTGAGTGATGTTGTGAAATGGCTATGTGTGTATGATTAACCTTGACTCATATTGCTTTTTCTCTCAAACATGAGACCTCACTTTCACATTGTAACACCCCAAAAATTAATTAAGGTGTTAATCATGAATTTAGATTAATTAGGAATAATTAATATAGGATGATTGGGCAAGTTAAGTGAATGAGGATTTTAGAGAAATAAATTATTAATATGGGTTTAAGATTTCGATTAGATTAAAACTTAATTTGGGCCCAAAAATTAATTTGAATAAGCCATGGGTAAGGATTTATGAGGGCCCAATGATTTTAGGTTAAGCCAATTTCCTTATCATGAGATTTGGGTCAAAAGAGATCACCTAGTAATAGCCCAATTTGATTTAGTGAAAAGAGAGGCCCAAGACCCAATTTATATGAGCCCTTATAGTTGACCCAACACATATTATGCAGATCCAAGTTGGATTGACTCTTGGAACTTGGCCTAGCCTAATCAAATTTCTGCAACCCAACTCATGAAATAAGGCCCAACAAGTATACAAAATCTGAACCCACAAAGAATTTGGCCATTGGGTCAGCACATCCCACTTCTAGCTTTAAATTTTCTGCAGCCCATCTCATCTAGCACCAGCCCACTTAAAATAATGAGCCCAATTGGACCTTGGGTTGATGGGTCAACCCACAACCCACTTGGAACCCAACACAAACACAACTAAACCCTAACCCTTTAGCCTCTCCCTCATTTTGCTGAAACTCAAGAAAGGAAATTCGGAGGTTCAAGGGAGCCTAGGGTTCTACCAACATGGAGGCTCCATTTTTGACTCCTAGAGGATGATTTAGCCAAGGTGAGTTATATATAACTTGACCCTCTCATCCTCCTCTTCATTTTGGTCCGATTAATTTCTGGGTTTGGGTATTTTAATCTTCTCCTTAAATCTGAAATTTTGTGTTGGGTGATTCCTTGTAAGATTTTTGGACATGGAGGTTAGAGGGAGGATTAGGTAACCTTTTCCCTTCCATTTTCTGTATCATATTGCTGGAAAATGCCCCTAAGGATGTATTATCATAATGGGTTCTATTATTGTGTGAAATTACAAGGAGATAATGGTGGAAAACCTAATTTTCTGGGCTTGATGATTGAAATGCGAATTTTGGTGAGTGCATGGTGGATTTTAGGAGGTGAGGCTATGGCTGTTGTTAAGTAAGTATATCCTTCCCATTTTGATGCATTTTCTGTTAGTTTGAGACCCCTATAGTTGACCTATGATATGAGCTTTAGTTTCATGTGAAATTACCCAGAAATTGGAGTGAACTGTGGCAATTTCTGGTGTGGGAAAGTTGGAATCCGAAATTAAATCCCTTGGTAATTAGGTAAGTAATCTCTAGTCTGTCATTAGTAGTTCAACTCTTTGGATATTTGATTGTGATTAGAAATGATGATGATTATGCTTGTTATAGGCTTGGTGAGCATTTGGATTATTATGGTATCTAAGGGAAGAGTAATTGGCTTCATTGAGATAACTGGGGATATTCTTCACTTCCATGTATATGTTCATGTTGATCTAATATTGTTTGCACATATATGGTTTTGAAATATTAAATGACTAGTTGACTACTTGAATTGTTATTGTGATTGGACCTTGTGAGTCCATGGTGGAGCTGTGGTGCGGCTGCCACCCGTGCATGTGCTTTGATCGGGCACTGGGTTGTGATTAGGCCCCAAATGCACTGAGCCTTGGTTGTGCTCATTATGGAGTAGGTGCTGTGGACGGACCTCTCCCGGTGTTATTGGCCATTAACATGTTGTGTATGACTACTGGTATGAGACAGTAGTTATTTGTAGTTCAACTAGTTCATTTGTAAATTGAATTGATGATTCTGGGATTAATGACATGAAATTACATTGGATTGATTAACTTGTACATATATATGGAATCTGCCCTTTTATTACTGAGATTGTATATCTCACCCCGTTATGGGCTAACATTTTCAGGGACCAGACCTCTTAGTGGTAAGGAGAAAATTAATGGGAGTTTGCTAAATGGTTTGGTAGCACATTGGTTTAGGAGCTTTGACAAAATGTATTGTAACTAAATTGCTAGTTTTGTATCATTGCTGCATTGCATCATGAGTTGCCAAGTATAGGGATTGTATATGTAATTTGATTATCATGGGATTGAACATTTTGATTGTAATTGGCTAATAATGGATAAGTGATTCAATTTTATATGAACATTAAGCATTGACCCCATGCACCTTGTGACCATAATACATTTGCTGTCATTTACTCTTGAATTTGCTGATATAAGCTAGTTGGGCAAGTAGGAAATAGTATCTAAGTTTTGCAATGGTAATGGAGGGATTGATGGGTAAATAGGATAGATAAATACCATTTGAGTCATATAAAATGAGAGAAAATGGTCCTAGAGTGCTCCTAGGATGAGGGCTAGAGTGTATGGGACAAAACTTAGGTAATGTAGTCACAGGAGGGAGTCTCGCCATGGCCAAATGAGAGACAAAGCCGAAGGGCGCCGCGGCATAACCAAACCCGCCGCGGCGCAAGAGAAGAAAATTGGCCTGGGGAGTGACAATGGCGAGGAGTGCTGCGGCCTGATAAATTGCACTGCAGCGCAAAGTGGGAAAAATCGCCTAAGAGCTAACAGAATGGAAACTCGCCGAGGCCAAAAATATTGCTCCAAGGCGGAACAGACAGAATGGAAACTCGCTGAGGCGCAAATGTATTGTGCCAAGGCAAGAATCGTGGGGTTAAAAAAAGTAGTTCCAGGAGGCATTTTCGCCGCGGCGCCATGAAGGCTGGCCGCAACGTAAGTCCCTAAACTCCTACTTTGAGCTTAGAAACCCTAATTTCTTCAATGGTAATGGTAGGAAATGATATAGGAACACTTGTGAGGGGTTATTGGGTATTGAAACTGATGGACGGATGAATCATAAACCCCTTATGAAAGTAGGATTTCTTTTATGCAAATTTTGTTTTGTTTGTGGTGGTATAGTGATGACCCTAACATCAAGGTTCAAATTTTTCCATATTTTCACAATGTGATGAATTGTAACAACTCCAAACCTTGATAATTAATGATTAATCGTATATTTAACCATAGTTACAATGATAAAAAGGTAGGGTTATCATAGTAGGTATCAGAACAATGGTTCAGGACAGTCGTTCTAATTTAAATTTTATAACTAGAAGCTTGGCAATCATGATGCATAATTGGCATGGTATTAGCTCATGAGAATAGCTAATTAGGCAAACATATAATTGATGTGCTTTATGTGTTGGAAGGAAGTATAAGAAGAATGATGATATGAGGCTTGTAATACTTGATTAAAATGACTGTTTCTTGAGTTTTATTTAGAACATCACCTATCATAATAAGTATACCTTGGGGAGTAATAGAGTACAGTTAGATTTTACTTCATGACACTTTAGTATCGCTAATTTTGAGACTTGAGATTGTTATTACCAATGAAAAGATTAGAATTTTACCCTTCTTTCCTTCAGAGATTAGGTTATTGGTCTTAGTCTAAATAGATAACTGGTTGAGGCTTGTTGCCAACTGGCTACGCAATAGATGCACGAGTCACTCGCTGTGAGGCACCAGTTGACTGAATGAATGAGACCAAGTAACTGATAAGGATGATGAACAAGGCTACTAATAGCGTTTATGACCAGTTGACTGCCATTTATTAAGCAAGTCAATTGGGTACGACTGACCAATTGACTGGCCTATCGAAGTAGTCAACTGATCACAACAAGAGTAGCAATTATTTACCTAAGTGAAATTCTAAGCTTTTCAAGGGTCATCCAGAGTGATGTTGAGAACTTAAAAGGTAATGGTACAGAGTAAAACACTTGACTAGCTATAAGAACCTTACGAAAGGGTAAGATGTAAACCTTACTTGCAATCAAGAAATTGATCATGAAATTGATGTGTAATAAACAAGTGTGATTGACTAAATATATAAAGTGATGAACAATCCATAATGAGTTAGGATTATGTAGACTTTAAAAGGTCCCCAAGGTTGAGGCTTTATAGGTAAAGAGGTTCTAACCTACTTGCTGATCTCGATTAATAAAAAATACAATTACTCGATCCTAGCTACTGCAATTTGGGCCTAATGAATAAGGATAATAAGAGCTAAAGAACATTTCAAATTATTTTATTCAAACTATTGGAGTGAGTAAGCCATCTTTAGCTAATGATGACAAGAAAAGAGGACAAGGAACCCTTAAGATTGTCGAGTCTATTTCTAAATGGGAGATAGTGACTTTAAAGCAAGAAATTAAGGGAGATGATATTTTGGAAGGAATCTTGAGAGCTTTGAGGCTCCTCCTTTAGTGTACTTGGAAAAAGGGAGAGATTATGATAAGAGGAAAGATAACCCTTTAGTGTGATAAGGGTGAAGTGCACTAGCACGGGGTGCTTATGCATGTTGTCTCTTGTGTAATTTAGTTTACTTATGCTATGTGTTGACGTGTATTTGGGTGGTGGTTAGAGGCACTTTACGTGCATGATACACTCGAGGAGTGTAAGGTAAGATTCTATAGCACTCTGGTGCTAAAGGCACGTGGGACGTGTTCATTGATCAACACTTTGGTGCTAAGGGCATGCGAGGCGTGTCACTTATCATATGATTTGATGAATTTCAACCACCAAATTGGCGTCAAACTAGACTAAGTAGACTTTCCACCTGGAAGGTAAAGAGGAGATCTTGATAGTAGGGATCCATCTAAAGAGAGAATGAAATGGTACCCGTGTGTGTATAAGTGGTTAAGATATAGTCATCACGGGGTGATGAGCATGCGTATGGCCACAGAAAAGCATTGCCTGCTAATATTGAAGGCAAAGTCTAATTCCGCCATCAGTAATCTATTGTTGTATATCACGTGTGGCGTGATTAAGGGAGTAGAGACAACATTAGGAATTCGAGATGGACTAATAATTGCTGTAGTAGTAAAACTCCCTAATTTAAAAAAAAAAAAAGACTCCTTGATCTAGAATAATAACCTAGGAGGAAGGAATGAGAGGTGGCAGTAATGCAATTAACTTATGTTACTACAATAAAACCTCAGTATGATGACTGACAAGGGAGGGTGAAATACTAGTGGTAAATGATACTTGAGTTATCCCACTAGGAATCCCTACTTGATCCATTGATAATTAGGGAATGCTTGATAATGAAACGACTCCCTAAGTCTCTTATTTATGTTAATTTAACTCCTAATAGTCAGGCATGAATTGAGGCCTAAAATCTTCTAGAGGAGTGAAAGAGTTAGTTATGGTTGGCGTAGGCCATTGTGTAAGGACAAAAACTATCATACTATCTCATATCATGCCATAATGTGTGGTCAAAAGACCTTGTACTTGTTGTTAGAGAACCTTATTAACAAGGTCTCGAATTTTACATTAATGAATACAAGATCTTGTTGATAGAATCTTAAACCTTGTTGACAAGATATTATCCCATTACTCCTTAGGGAATTATTATGAATTTTCAAAAAAAAAAAGGGGGTAAGAAGTATGCTAGTTGAAGAATGAATGATTGTACTTGTATGAAAATATCTTAGTTGGGGGTAGAAGATGTGAAAGCATAACCCTCTGGGACTATATAATGACATAAAACCTAGAAAGATGTTTAGTTGACATCAAATGAGTATAGATGTCATTAAGTTAACTACTAATGCTTGTTGTAGTTGAGAACTAGGATGAAACACTTAGATCTATTGACCAGGGTGGTCCTAGGGACCATCTGTATGTGGTTACGGTGCTGTCCTCACAAGTATAAAAAAAAAGAGAGTAGAAGAAGAGAGAGAAAAGAGGTCTACTAAGGATTTTCCTATGTTGGTTACCCCTGAGGGGGGTGATCAGGTTGTCTATAAGGAACCATCACCAGGAGCTAAAAAAAAATTCTTAATGTTTTAGGCAAGCGATGGAGATTACGTTATCTAATAAACCATCCACTAAAACTATGACTTGTAAGATTTAAAGAAACTCATTCCTAAGTCCTAAACAATTACCTTTATGCTCTGGACAAGGTACTCTCACCCTTGAGATCAGGTCCTATTAGAAAATATAATCTAGACTTGGAATATCATGTTCATTTTACTTGAAAGATTATGTTCGATTTCAACTATGGGGAAGGTGAACCTAAAGTGGTTGGGTGCCTTCAAGAGATAAGTTATGAGATCGGACTTTATATTAGTTCTAGCCCTTAAGAATCTCAACAAATAAGGGGTGAAATCTTGGGTGCTAATTGAAAAAAAAAAAGGAATTCTATACGTCCAATGAAAATAATGAACCTTCTACTAATGGACAATAAATAAGGGTAATGTGTGCAATAATTTATGAGATAGTTGAATGTAAGACTTGAAAACTTAAACTAGATGAACCTGTAAAAGGCAAAACCTATTTCAGTTAAGAAGGTTGGACTAAAGAAATGTAGGGGTAATCTAAGTGAAGGGCGTATGGAATTTCATTGTGAAATAAGGTTGCTTACTTATGTTTCCATTAGTGGAATAAATACTAAGACAACTGACTAAGTGGAATTCCTTGTAGTTCTAGGTATCAACTAATAGGGAGAATTAAGTTAAAGTATCTAGGAGTTATCTCTTAAATGGATTGAAAGTTAAGCAGGAAAGGAAATTTACATAAACATGTAATGATCGGCTACTAGAACAACAACAAAAAAATGATGAGAGAGGAGAGAAAGAAGAGAAAAAAAAGGGGAGGAAAATATAAAACAAAACTAAATAAAAAAAAAACCTATGAAGGGAGAGAAAATTGGGATGTATTTGAGCTAGGTATCGAGAGCTTGCTATAAGATTATCAAGTGTGGCTTGGTCAGGATCTCTGTAGTTATGGGCAAAGAAAGAATATGGAATATTCAGGTTAGTATGTCATTTGATGTAGGTTAACTAGAAGAAATAGAGTGGTGATTATCAAGTGAAGTGGTAGCATGACAAGAACGTCCTCCCCAGGAAAGTAGTAAGAGGGGGACTAGTCTCTGGTAAGACTATCTGAGATATCAAGGAGGAGGTTATGAGGATGAATTGTCTAACATTAATTGGGTAAGGTATAACTAATTTTGAGGACAAAATTTCTAAAAGGAGGGGAGAATGTAACACCCCAAAAATTAATTAAGGTGTTAATCATGAATTTAGATTAATTAGGAATAATTAATATAGGATGATTGGGCAAGTTAAGTGATTGAGGATTTTAGAGAAATAAATTATTAATATCGGTTTAAGATTTCAATTAGATTAAAACCTAATTTAGGCCCAAAAATTAATTTGAATAAGCCATGGGTAAGGATTTATGGGGGCCCAATGATTTTAGGTTAAGCCCAACTCCTTATCATGAGATTTGGGCCAAGAGAGATCACCTAGTAATAGCCCAATTTGATTTAGTGAAAAGAGAGGCCCAAGACCCAATTTATATGAGCCCTTATAGTTGGCCTAACACATATTATGCAGACCCAAATTGGATTGACTCTTGGAACTTGGCCTAGCCTAATCAAATTTCTGCAACCCAACTCATGAAATAAGGCCTAACAAGTATACAAAATCTGAACCCATAAAGAATTTGGCCATTGGGTCAGCACATCCCACTTCTAGCTTTAAATTTTCTGCAGCCCATCTCATCTAGCACCAGCCCACTTAAAATAATGAGCCCAATTGGACCTTAGGCTGATGGGTCAACCCACAACCCACTTGGGACCCAACACAAACACAACTAAACCCTAACCCTTTAGCCTCTCCCTCATTTTGCTGAAACTCAAGAGAGGAAATTCGAAGGTTCAAGGGAGCCTAAGGTTCTACCAACATAGAGGCTCCATTTTTGACTCCTAGAGGATGATTTAGCCAAGGTAAGTTATATATAACTTGACCCTCTCATCCTCCTCTTCATTTTGGTCTGATTAATTTCTGGGTTTGGGTATTTTCATCTTCTCCTCAAATCTGAAATTTGGTGTTGGGTGATTCCTTGTAAGATTTTCAGACTTGGAGGTTAGAGGGAGGATTATATAAGCTTTTCCCTTCCATTTTGTGTATCACATTGCTGGAAAATGCTCATAAGGATATATTATCATAATGGGTTCTGTTTTTGTGTGAAATTACAAGGAGATAATGGTGGAAAACCCAATTTTCTGGGCTTGATGATTGAAATGCGAATTTTGGTGAATCCATGGTGGATTTTCGGAGGTGAGGCTATGGCTGTTGTTAAGTGAGTATATCCTTCCCATTTTGATGCATTTTCTGTTAGTTTGAGACCCCTATAGTTGACCTATGATATGGGCTTTAGTTTTATGTGAAATTACCCAGAAATTGGAGTGAACTATGGCAATTTCTAGTGTGGGAAAGTTGGAATCCGAAATTAAATCCCTTGGTAATTAGGTAAGTAACCTCTAGTCTGTCCTTAGTAGTTCAACTATTTGGATATTTGATTGTAATTAGAAATGATGATGATTATGCTTGTTATAGGCTTGGTGAGCATTTGGATTATTATGGTAGTTAAGGGAAGAGTAATTGGCTTCATTGAGGTAACTGGGGTTATTCTTCACTTCCATGTATATGTTCATGTTAATCTGATATTGTTTGCACATATATGGTTTTGAAATGTTAAATGATTGGTTGATTACTTGAATTGTTATTGTGATTGGACCTTGTGAGTCCATGGTGGAGCTGTGGTGCAGCTGCCACCCGTGCATGTGCTTTGATCGGGCACTGGGTTGTGATCAGGCCCCAAATGCACTGAGCCCTGGTTGTGCTCATTATGGAGTAAGGTGCCATGGACGGACCTCTCCCGGTGTTATTGGCCATTAACATGTTATGTATGACTGCTGGTATGAGATAGTAGTTATTTGTAGTTCAACTAGTTCATTTGCAAATTGAATTGATGATTCTGGGATTGATGACATGAAATTGCATTGGATTGATTAACTTGTACATATATATGGAATCTACCTTTTTGTTACTGAGATTGTATATCTCACCCCGTTATAGGCTAACATTTTCAGGGACCGAATCTCTTAGTGGCAAGGAGAAAATTAATGGGAGTTTGCTAAATGGTTTGGTAGCACATCGGTTTAGGAGCTTTGACAAAATATATTGTAACTAAATTGCTAGTTTTGTATCATTGTTGCATTGCATCATAAGTTGCCAAGTATAGGGATTGTATATGTAATTTGATTATCATGGGATTGAACATTTTGATTGTAATTGGCTAATAATGGATAAGTGATTCAATTTTATATGAACATTAAGCATTGACCCCATGCACCATGTGACCATAATACATTTGCTGTCGTTTACTCTTGAATTTGTTGATATAAGTTAGTTGGGGAAGTAGGAAATAGTATCTAAGTTTTGCAATGGTAATGGAGGGATTGATGGGTAAATAGGATAGATAAATACCATTTGAGTCATATAAAATGAGAGAAAATGGTCCTAGAGTGCTCCTAAGATGAGGGCTAGAGTGTGTGGGACGAAACTTGGGTAATGTAGTCACATGAGGGAGTCTCGTCGCGGCCAAAAGGGCTTCACCGCGGCCAAATGAGAGACAGAGCCAAAGGGTGCCACGGCATAACCAAACTCGACGTGGCGCAAGAGAAGAAAATTGGCCTGGGGAGTGACAGCGGCGAGGAGTGACGTGGCCTGATAAATCGCGCCGCAACGCAAAGTGGGAAAAATCGCCTAAGAGCTGACAGAATGGAAACGCGCCGAGCTGCAAAAATATTGCGCTGAGGTGGACCTGACAGAATGGAAACTCGCCGAGGCGCAAATATATTGCGTCGAGGCAAGAATTGTGGGGTTAAGAAAAGTAGTTCCTGGAGGCATTTCCGCCGCGGCGCCATGAAGGCTGGCCGCGGCGCAAGTCCCCACACTCCTACTTTGAGCTTAGAAACCCTAATTTCTTCAATGGTAATGGTAGGAAATGATATAGGAACACTTGTGAGGGGTTATTGGGTATCGAAACTGATGGACGGATGAATCATAAACCCCTTATGAAAGTAGGATTTCTTTTATGCAAATTTTGTTTTGTTTGTGGTGGTATGGTGATGACCCTAACATCAAGTTCAAATTTTTCCATATTTTCACAATGTGATGAATTGTAACAACTCCAAACCTTGATAATTAATGATTAATCATATATTTAACCATAGTTACAATGATAAGAAGGTAGGGTTGTCACACACATTCTCTAGCTTTCCATTTACCTAAGTTTGTTGTGTGTTAAACCTATAGCTTATCTCTTCATGAATGAGAGCCAACGTGGTTAAAGAGCTCGTGTATGTCATGAGAGGGTGGCTAGTGGTATGTGTGTGCATGTTTGTGAGCTACTGGATGTATGAAAGCTACGTGGAAGTGTGTGCATGGTTGAAGTGAATCAACATGAAAGGCTCATGGAGTGCAAGTGGTGTGAGTGTTTGACGTGGCTGGACCATGAGTGAGTGAAGTTATATGCTAATTTGATGGGCTGCTACGTGGATTCAAGTATGTCTTGTGAAGCTTATGCATGCCAAAGTCTTTGTTTCATGTGAGTGAATGGCTGCTTGAGTGAGAGGAATGGGGTGTGCAACGTGAAAGTGAGTGCATGTTCTGGTGGTAGCCTGTGTACATGTGTGATTCATGGAGTGAATGATAGGCTGGGCTCGTGTTGTGTGTTTGAAGTATGTGAAGCTATGTGGAGGGTGTGTGAGCTAGATGTGGATATCTTCATGCCTCCTTCAACCCATATGTTCACTATTGCATAAATTAAACCTCCCTCATTCATGTGTGAGTGTGTGTTTGCTACAAGTAGAGCCATGCATGTTGCTGTGTGGGTTAGTGAGTGAGCTACAGGGAAGTGTATGAAGTTGCATGTACTTGTGTTGTAACAACCAGAAAAAAAGAAGAAAAAAAAATGAAAAATTTTTGAAGGGCTGAAAATTTTCTAAGTCTGCTAGCTATAGCCTAGCTATAGCGAATGTACCTATTCGCTATAGCGAGAAATGGTCTAGCTATAGCGAGAGTGCCTTCTCACTATAACTATAGCGAAAATGCTTTTAGCTATAGCGAGTGCGGGCACCCCATATAAAAACCAAGGTGTTGCTTGCCGTAGCACGTGCCATAGCGAAAACAGGGGTCTGAGACTGATACGTGCTTGCTGTAGTGAGAGTTATTCTTTGCTATAATGAGGGTAAGTCTAGAAAAGCGTGAAAAAATAGAATTTGACTTCTTAAAGTTCCCCAACTCATCCTTTCTCTCTAAATTGACTTAAGCTTCGTCCAAGCACAAAAAAAAAAGCTTAAGAGAGAGAGGGAAATTAGGAGAAACCAAGAGAGAAGGAAGGGAAGCTAAGGAAGAAAGGTAAGAACCTTTAAAGCTCTTCATGCTCCTTCTTCTTGATTTTATTCTTCTCCTTCTAAGCTCCCTTTTCCATGGGTTGATGAGTAAGAAAGTTTTGTTCTAACCTAGAGGGAGCAAGAAACTCATGTATCTTCACTTCCTCCTCTTTGCTTTCCTTTTTGAGAGCTTGAGAGAGGAAGGATAGTTGGTGAACTTTTAGAAAGAGAAAGAATCCCTAGTTTCTTATATGCTTGGTAGGGTTTGCTATAGAGAAACCCCTAGCTTTGTGAATAAGTGTTGAGCTATGAAAAAGTAATTCTATGCTCTTGTGTGTCTAGGTTTAAGAGAAGCACTCCCATCTAGTGGTGATTGTGAAATCAACAAGGGAAGAGACAAATTGAAAGAGAAAGCTTGTGATTAGCCAATAAGGTAGCTCTCTCCACCTTCTCTCATGCATAGATGTGTGCTTACATTGTCTTGCATGTGTGTATGTATGTTTTTAAACCATGAAAAGTATGCTAGCATGATGATGTCTTATGTATTTCAACGATGTATTATGTGATTACTTTGGTTTGTTTGAGTATGGAAAAGCCAACAACCCTCTAGCCATAGTGAGGATGAGCCAAGAACCCTAAAGTTAGTTGAGACAAAGTGAAAAGTCTCCTAAAAGTGAGATTGACTCCCAAGAGTAAGGTTAAGTCTAAGAACCTCTTAAAAAATGGGTAAGGCAAGTCCAAAATCCACAAGTGAATGGGTGAGGCTAATCCACTTGCTTGGCAAGCTCTTATATGTTATGTATGGTCTACTCAAATGTTGAAAATGATTTTCTTATGATTTCACATGCAAATATGCCCATGCATATATTTGTGAGACTTGTTTACATGCTTTATGTATGATTGAATGAGAGATGAGCTACTGAGATTCTTTGAATCTTACTCCTCCTCTCCACCATCCTAACATGCTAGGTGGACCAAGTGAGACAAGAGATGGGAGCTACCAAGCTTGAAGCTAGGGAGTTCGGTGAAAAAATTGTAAAATAGCCATTTTGTCACCGTTATGTTGCTAAGGGATGTAATCTAATGATGTACATGTTATAGGCACTTATGAATACTTGTAAATAGATGTACTCATTGTATATGTATGAGAATTAGAATTATAGTGCATGATGTAGCAAGTTTCGGTATGAATAGTAAGATCTTGGCATTATGTACATGATGTATGTGTTGGTGTGGAAGAGTGAGTTTTACAAATCTGGGTTGTTAGACATTTGAGCCATGTTTGATAGCCTATGTTGATGCTTTCTCATGTGCTCATAGAGCCATAGAGGTAGGAGAAGCAAAGTTGAACCCTAATAGCCCTCTTTTAGCAAAGGAAAGTGGCACTTTGCCCCCTCAAGTCAAAGTCTAACCAAATGACCTCTTCTTGCCTTGAAATTTGGCATGTGACTAGATATTGTCTAGAGCTTTTTGGGAAGCTAAAGATCAAGTCATTTGGAGGTCTGTGGAATTTTCTATGATTTTTCAAAGTTGGTATCAAAAATTCGGATTTGCATAAGCACTGTTCATTTGGTTAGTTGTGAAATTGTGTCATCCGAGGGGCAAATGTGGTCCAATGGCTATGCAATTTTATAGGCAGAAACTAGATAGTTACAGTGACTTGGAGCAACTGTAAGCACCTCATGTGGAGGTCTAGAGAGGAAGATATGCATTTTCGAAGGTTCTACCCAGTATCAGTCATCTTGCCAGACCAGAGGTACTATTCCATCGATTTCTGAGAGTTTGGCTCGATGAACTAATCTGGAGATATTTTTTCTCTCTATTTAACATCTACATATTTCCATAATAGTATCATTTGCATGCATTGGATTTTTGTAGAATTAGTTGGACATTTTTGAAGTTCATATCAGTAAACTGTGATAGCATCAGGACCCACTCCGACTTCTAGATGATTTCGCATGTCAAACGATTTTTGTGTGGGATTTTAAGACTTCTACATATTTTTAATATGAATTAGACATCCCAAGTTTTCCATAATGACCAAGATTACACGTTTTTGATTTTTCTATATTTAGTTGTGATTTTCCAAACTTTGCCTAGAAATGAGACCAAGCCTGGCCGAAAATGAACATGCATGTTCCATACCTCTTTTTGGTTTCCATGGGTTTAAAGCATGTTTTTGGGATTGAAATGAGTTGTAATGGTGTAATTAAATATGAGGATGCATAGAATGAGCTCACAAGGTCCATGTGACACTGAAATAAATTTTTAACCATGTCGCAACGTTAAGAAAGTGTATGAATCTGATGAGGAAGATCTCACTTTATTCTTCCTATACCTCATATGAGCATGTAAGGCATGATGGGTATGAGCTAGAAATGATGGTGTTACATGTGTGACCTAGTAAATGAGTGAGGGAGTGTGTGTAGTAGATTAACATGGATAGCTATGTGATAAGTGAAGCTAGAGTACATGGATCCATTTGTGTCTGATGCATGCTTCTTAGACCAGAGGTTCCCACTATATATTCCCTCATTTACAGTTGTAAAATGTGGCTTCCTTCCTTGAAGTTTAGCTCTTGATTCAATCTTGAAGCTCCAATCATTTTCCAAATTAACTTTCATCCTTAAAATTTCCATTGCCTAATAAAAATTTGCATAAATAATAGGGAATTTTCAATAGGAAAAATTTACAAAATTATTTAAAGGAGTTTATGCATTAAAATTCAAAAATTTGTAAATAAATTCCTAGAATACAGAAAATGCCTAATAAAATCAATTATCATCTGATAAAACTCATTAAGCCATAATTATTCATCAAAATATCCAAATTAAGGGAAATAAAATGTATGAAAATAGCCTTTATCATAACTACCATAATTCAAGTTCTTGGCTCCATTCTCTTCTTATATCTAGACCTCTTAGTTCCCTTTAGACTCCTTAAAGTCATTATACACTCAATTCCAAGAGTCTAAGTCTATGTTGTTTCTATAGGTCATATTATGGAACCTATTAACCCAACTTTCAATTTATGGCTTCTAAGTCTTTTTTCCAAGGTTTCCTCCCATCTTCTTCCATTACATATGACCCCAAACCAAGTTTAGAACTAATTAAAACACTTCTTACCCCTCTCAAGTGCTCTAGGTCGAACCATGAAGAGCATTTAGAGTCCATGGAGTTCCTAATTTTTTCCTTGATGGAAAAGGCACTTAGGAAGCTTCCTAGGGGTCTTAAGAACTCAAACAAACACTTACATAGGCTAGGGAATACATGAATCAACATAGAATTTACAAAGTGTTCAAGAATCCCTAGTTGCTCTCTCTTGAAATTCACTAGCTTTTCTTCCATTTTCTTTGCATTTCCCAAGCTCTCATACTCTAAATCAATGGTTTCTTACTAGTTTTAGGTTAAAACTTCCTTCCCTTTACTAGCTCTCAAGTTGGTAGAACTAATATACACAAGAAGCATAGAAGAAAAAACAAAGATATATAGATATCTACCTTGAATTCAAGCCTTTTTCAAAAGTGTTTCCCTTTGCCTTAACTTTCTCTTTGAATTTCTACTCTCCCTCCTCTAAACCAAGCTCAAAACAGAACCAAGTCATCCACCAAAATCATAGAAAGAAAGAGCAAAGAAAGAAGAGCAAGATTTCAAGAAGGAAAGCCATGAAAATCTCTAGTTTCTCTCATCTTTTCCTTGGTTTCCTTCCTTCTCCCTTCCTCCTCCTTTGTGTGCCCTTCTTAGATGAGCTCTCCCTTAGTCTAACACCCTGAGAATAATTAATAGTAATTATTAACGGGTTATGAAATTATTGAGAGGGCTCAAGGAAAATGGCAAATTTGAGTATCTTAACATAATAATTATTACTTGGACCATTTTGAAAAAGTATGATAATATTTATGGATTTAAATGTGACTTAGGCCCATGATTAAATTATATGTCTCAAGAACATTATTAAAGGCCTAGTCTCATCTAATTATGACTAAACTCTATTCTTAGGGAAGCCCAACTTATTTTGAACCTAACTAACCCATATATCATGGCCCAACATGTTAAGCATAAGCCTATTTAGAATAATAGACCCTTGAAGCTTGGTCTAACCCTTATTTAACCCATACAACTCTAGAATCCATGGCCTAACCCAACTAAAATCTGAACCCATAAGGAATTGGGCCTTTGGGTCAGCATATTCCTCTCTAACCCCAAGAGTTTCTGCAACCCACCTTACAAAGCAATGGCCCAATGACTAGCAATGAGCTTAAATGGACCTTGGGCTAATGGGTTGGCCCATTTCCCCCTAATAACCTTAAAGTTTCAGCAGCCTCCCTCCCATTCAGTAGAAAACACAAAAGGAAAAAGAAGAAATTCGCATGTTAGGAGAGGGGCTAGGGTTTCTCAACATTTGGGCTTAGATTTGCACTCTTAGAGGGAGATTTAGCCAAGGTAGGTTCTATATAACTTGACCTTCTTATCTTCCTCTACATTTTGGTTTGATTAGTTCGTCATTTGGAGAATTTTTATCTTTTCTTAAGATGAAATTTGGTTTTTGGATAATTGTTTCAAGATTTTCAAAGTTGAAGGTTAGAGGGATTATTGGGTAAGTATTTCCCTTCCATTTTGTGTATTATTTTGCTGGAAAATGTCCCTAAGGGTTGATTTTCATAAGGGGTTTTGCTATTGTGCGAAATTACAAGGAGATGAAGGTGAAAAACTGAATTTTCTAGGCTTGATGACTCAAAACCGAATTTGGGAATGTCTCATGTTTGTTCTTGGTAGTTGAGGCTCAACTCAGTCCATTTAACCTCTTAGATGTATGGGTAAGTGATTTCTCTCATTTTATGAGATGTATGTACTAAATTCCCATCATTTGGACTGACTTTTGGTGTATGGCTTGTATATGTGCGAAAATGGAAATGTGGGGAGTGAACTATGGTGATCTTTAATGTCTTGACCTTGAATTGGTGTAATTGACCCTTTAAGAAGCTAGGCTTGGTGTGCATTTGAATTATAATAGTAGCTAGAGGCAGAGTAATTGGCTTCATTGAGGTAACCGGAGTTATTTTTCTTAATTCCATGTATATGCTCATGTTAATCTAATATTTGTTACACATGTATGATTGTGAAATGGTAAATGATTAGTTGGCTACATGAATTGTTGTTATGATTGGACTTGGTGAGTCTATGGTGGAGTTGTGGTACAGCTTCCACTTGTGCATGTGCTTTGATCGGGTACTGGGTAATAATCAAACCCCAGATACACTGAGTTCTGGTTGTGCTCATTATGGAGTAGGTGCCGTAGACGAACCTCTCTCGATGTTATTGGCCATTAACATGTTGTGTATGATTGCTGGTATGGGACAATAGTCATTGGTAGCTCAACTAGTTCATTTGTAAATTGAATTGATAGTTTTGGTATTGATGATATGAAATTTCATTGTATTGATTAATTTGTACATATATATGGAATTTGTCTCTTGTTACTAAGATTGTATATCTCACCTCGATTGTGGGCTAACATTTTCAAGGACCAGAACTCTTAATGGCAAGGAGAAAATTAATAGAAGTTTATTATGTGGTTTGGTAGTAGGCAGTTTGGAAACCTTGTTAGATTGTATTCATATAACTAGACTACTAGTTTTATATAATTGCCGCATTGCATAATTAATTGCCAAGCATAGGCACTGTAATCATTTGATATATCATATGTTAACTTAAACTAATGATGTATGAAATTTCTAATGGGATTTATGTTTGAATGGAAATATGAGTAGTGTATGAACTCTTTGTTGTCATTGATCTATGAACTCACTGGTTTATGGTGGCTAGAGGGTTAAGGATCCATATTTGAATTTTGAATAGGTAATGATAGATGTGTTAGGTAGATTAGGTAAAAGAAAGACACTAAACCTTCATAAACTAAGTTAAAGTGGCTTAGAGTGTTGCTAGAGGGGGACTTAGAGAGCATGAAATGAAATCTTGGGAGTTATAAGAATAAAAGGGAATTAGCCGCAGCCAAAATTTAATTGGCCTTGGCTAAAAGTGACGAAGTTGCCTAGGAAGGGTAATAAAGGGAATTGTCTGCGGCCAAAATTTAATTGGCCTCGGCCAAATGGTAACAAAGGGTAATTGGCCGCAGTCAACATTTAATTGGCCTCGGCCAAATGTGGCGAAGCAAAATAAAGAGCAATTGGCTGTGGCGAACAGTGATGTTAGCTACGGCTAAGTCTGAGAGGTAAGTCTGAGGGTGTTCTAGAGGGTATTTGGCCGAGGCAAAATGTGCAAAATTTGTGAAGGTGTAAGGAGTTGAACCTGAGAGTAATTGGCCGTGGCGCGAGAGAATTTAGCTGCAGTAAAGGTGCTCAATTTCTTATATTCACCTAGAAACCTTAGTTTCTCTTATGGTAATGCTAAGGAATGATCTAGAAACACTTATAGGAGGATTTTGTGAGTTGGAATTGATGGACGGAAGAATCAAAGGCTCCTCATTGATAATGAAATTCACTTGCACATTCGAATAATTATAGTTGTCTAGTTAATGACCATAATAACATTAAGGTTTCAAATTTCCTTGCATTTTTTAATGTAATTAGTTGTAATGACTTTCAACCTTGATTTATGGTTATTAATTGCGTACTTAACCTTAATTATGATGATTAGAAGTTAGGGTCGTTACACTTAGTCTTAAGCAGATGAAATGTCAGTTAGAAGAAAGGAGAGGCTTCTGGGTTCTTTAAGAAGCAAAATTTCACTTTTTCATATTTTTTCCAGAACAAGTCTCATTATAGCGAAAAGCACCTTTCGCTATGGCGGGAACTTATCAATCCTAAGTCCTAACTGTTCTCGCTACAACTGGCGCTATTGTGAGAAACTCCTTGGATTATGTATAGGACATGAACTCGCTATAATGGACTATATCCTTACTATGGCGAACTAGCACTTTCGCTATAGTGAACTGGCACCTCACTGTAACAAACTGGCACCCTTATTATAGCTAACAAGAATTTTGGCTATAGTCAGAAAACTTAGAAAAATTTTTGAAACCTTGGATGTTATAAAGCTTTTCGTAGATAGCCTTACCATTGACAAGGCTAACTAGGAAAAAAATACTATTTGTGTGAGATGATAGATGTGAGAAAAATGTCTAAGAGTTAAAACTTTGGTTGACTACTATCCCTATATTAATTATACCTCATCCTAGTAAACCTTTTGTGGTTTATAATGATGCCTCAAGAGAAAGGTTAGGATATGTATTGATACAATAGGGTAGAGTAATGGCATATCCCTCTAGACAATTAAGGCCTTATAAGGGGAATTATGCTATGCATGATTTAGAGTTAGCTGTAGTGGTATTTGCCCTTAAAATCTAGAGATATTACTTGTAAGTGCTACAGTAGGGATATATAGGGACCATAAAAGTTTGAAATACCTATTTAATTAGAAAGAATTAAATACGAGACAAAGAAGATGGATGAAATTTTTGAAAGATTATGATTATATATTGAAATACCATCCAAACAAGGTCAATGTAGTGACCAATGCCTTAAGTAGAAAGTCCATACATGCAACTTTTATGATGATTAAAGAACAGGAACTCATAAAGAAGTCTAGAGATATGAATATTTCTTGTTATATACTTTTAGGAAAATTATTATTAAGTGAAACTAGAATGAAGACTAACCTAAGAACCTAGATCTTAGATGCCTAAGGAGAGAATGGCTTTTTGAGGTAGATTAGAAATGAAATTTCCCAAGGTATGACTGCAGAATTTAGAGTGTCTGAGGATAGTATGGTAGTATACTATAATAGAATATGTGTCTAACAAAACTAAATTGAGAGAAAAGATTTTAGAGGAGGATAATAAGAATGAGTATACCATTCACCTAGGTGCCATAAAAATATAGCCAATTATGTAACTAAGTGTTTGGTGTGCCAGAAGATAAAAATTGAACATAGAAACTAATTGGGTTATTGTAACCCTTAGATATCCTTGAGTAAAAATGGGATAACATATATATAAATTTTATTATAGAGTTACTTAGGACATCCTTTGGACATGATGCTATTTGGATAATAGTGAATAGGTTGACGAAGTTTTGCGCACTTTTTACCTATTAAGGCTACATATACATTGGATAAGTTAGCCCAATTATACATAAAAGAGATAGTGAGGGTTTATAGAATACCTAATAGCATAGTATTTGATAGAGACCCCAAGTTTACATCAAACTTTTGGAGGTCATTATAGGCAACTTTAGGGACAGGATTGAGATTTAGTACTGCCTATCACCCTTAGATAAATGGTTAAAAAAATGACTATTCAGACTTAGGACTATTCAGACCCTAAAAGGCATGTTGAAGGAATATGTGCTAAAAATAGAAAGAAATAGGAATTGTATTTGCGTAAATAATGGATTATCATTCTAGTATTCAAATACTTGTGTTAGGTTGAGCTAGGTGAAAAAAGATTAACAGTGTAATATCCGATTTTTTGAAAATAAGAGAAACGTAATGTACGATTTCTCTGTAAACAAACAAAATTCACCAGATACAAAAGGAAATCCCCCAAAATGAATTAGTTAAGGTCCTAAAAAATTTGAGAAGTATTCTAGACTCCTAAAAATGAGAATCCCAGGCTCAGACGGAAAGAAAAACAAAGCTAGAATAAAGAAACGAATTTGAATGAAAGGTTGACAAAATGTAAAGGCATTTTCATCATTTTGAGCAAATTTTGAAATTCACATAGGAGGGCTTTTTAAATGAAAGTTTTTAGTTTTCCAGGGTTCTTAAGGCACTGAAAACCATGGGAAGCCCTAGGACATTAAAGCTCCTCTGGTGGACGTTTTTTAACGTTAGTGCACCCGAACTATGACGAATTTATTCGGGAAGGTTTTGGCTCCAATTTAAGTGATTCCAAAGGTATTTTTCTAAATTAGGAACCTAAATTTCATAATAAAAAAGATGGTTCTAAAAAATGAGCTAAAATGAGTTAGAAACGAAAATGCCAAAAATGAAGGGTAAAATGGGAAAATTTGAAAAGTCTTCCTTCCTCCACCTATATATATGAGGCTCCCCATCTTCCCCTTCATTTAGCCTCACTTGTTTCTGCCCTATACCAGAAGAAAGCCCTAAGGGATGAGGTGCACCAAAAGGAAGATGAAGGAAGAAGAAAAACAAGGTAGAAAGGTATGGATTTTCTTAGTTTTTCATACTCTTTCTCTTGCAAACCTCTTCTCCTCCATTTCCCTTTCTTTCCTATGATTATATTAAAGTATATGGATCTGCTTTAAGAGATAAATTAAGGGGAAAATTCGGATTTGAAGAAAGGAGGCCAAAGAAATGAGAAACAAGCAAGAAAAGCCATGAAAATAAGGTAAAATCCCTATCCTACGGTAGCTATTCCTCCCCCTTCCTTCTTTCTATTTCGCCCCACTCAAGAAGCCATAGGAGGGCTAGAATTTTGAGGAGAACCAAGGGTGATTTCTATGAATTTAAGGGAGGAGAGTCAGAATATGTAAAGAAATTCAAGAAAAGGCCATGGATTTTCAAGCTGGCAAACCTAAGGTTTCATGGGTTCCCTTGAAAATATGATTTGATATAATTGTTCTTAGGCCTAAATGAATTTTTGAATGAGTTCCTAAGATCCCTAGGAGTCTCCCCATATGTATCTTTCATATAGAAAACAAAGCAAACTCCATGAAAGCCAAAAAGAGGCATAAGCTCGGCCAAAGGGGGTTGAGACACCTAGGGAGAGTTTTAAATTTTTCCAAGCCCCATTTTTGAGTTATATATGATGAATGAATATGAGAGTAAGCCTTGGAAAAATTTTAGAAACCATAGATAATGAGATGGCCTTATATGTTCCATAATATGACTTAAAGAAGCAACACCTAGTTAGGCTTCTAAAATTGATTGTGTGATGACTCTAAGAGGTTTAAATGGAGTCAAGAATCATAAATGAATAGACAAAGTGGAGCTAAGATGATGTTTCCTTAAGGTTGTATCATTAAGTGCATTATGGAACTATAAGAGAGCCTTATAAGTCACCTAGCTTTTTTAGTGATTGTGTGGTCTTATAATTTGATTCAACAATATAATTGACTTCCATATGATGTATCTAGGACAAGAGAAACGATCTCCACCTCCTTGTGAGTGTGTGGCCATAGGAGAGGAATTAAGTCCAAGGAAGGAAGTATGCAAATGTGACAAAGGTAGCTCACTCCTCTTTCTCACATGCATGAATGTATGCTTGGCTTGTCTTTGAATGTGTGTATGTGTGTTTTAAGCCATGAAGAGTACTCTAGTATGATTTTATATGCCATGGTACCATGATGATGCATTATATTTTCAAATGATGTTTATGATGCTTGCTTTGGTTTGCTTGAGGGTGGTGAGGCCAAAAACTCTTAGCCATGGTGAGGATGAGCCAAAAACTCTTAGAATTGGTTGAGACACAGTAAAAAGTCTCTCAAAAGTGAGGTTGACTCCCAAGAGTAAGGTTGAGTCCAAGAACCTCTTAAAGAATGGGTGAGGCAAGTTCAAAATCCACAAGTACATGGGTGAGGCTAATCTATATACTTGGCAAGCCTATGTATGCTATGTGTGACTTTTTCAAATGCTATGATAGCTTCTTGAATGTTCATGTTATGAAATATGCTCATGCATGCATTTTCAAGATTGGTTTTGCATCTTTTATGTGTGATTGAAAAGGAGATGAGCTACTGGGATTCTTTAAATCTCATTCCCCCCTCTCTAATGTTCTAATATGCTAGGTGGACTAAGAGAACAAGGTAATGGGAGCCAACACCTTGGAAGATAAGAGATTGACAACAAAGTGCATGAATCTTGCTCCTTTAAGGCTATATGAGTAGCAAGTGTTGTAAATTATTGTTGTATATGTGCTATGACATTATAAACATGTATAATTATGCTAATGTATCATGTACAAATGAGATTGAATGCTGTATGAATGGTATGGAGCAATTTGAGTATCGAATGGCTAGACTAGCTTTATGGAAATGTATGTAATAATGGAAGTGGAGAGGCCAAATTGAGATGCATGAGGTTTGGAACCATTTGGGCAGTTCATACAAGTCATATTCATACTTTCAAACTTGCCCAAGAGATGCCAAACACTAAGAAAGACCATTTGGGCACACTTGGTATCCTATATGGAGTAAAAATTGACCATATTAAAAACCTATACCACTTTTTATCCAAATGAGTTCTTCTTACTTTGAGACTTGGCATGAAATTAGAACTTGTTGAGAGTTTTTTGGAAAGCTAAAGTGCAGAATTTTTGGAGGTCTATGGAATATTTGATGAATTTTCAAAGTTGAGAAAAATTCTAAAATTGGTCATGTTATTATTCATACTGGTCCAAAAATAAATTCTGTCACTTAGGGGCCAAATGATGCCTAATTGCCACAAAATTTTATAAAAAGAAATTAGACATTCCCAATGACTTGTGCCAACTAGAAGCACCCCATTTGGATGTCTAGAGAAAGAGGTATGAATTTTTAAAGATTCTTCCTAGTATCGGGCATTCAGACTAACCTTAGGTACTTTTTGATTAGTTTTCGATGCCTGGTCATGCTGAACTGGTCTGGCGTTATTTTTTTCCTCTAGCTAACATCTGTAACTTTCCATATTGGTATCATTTGCATGGATTGAATTTTTGTGAAATTAATTGGACATTTTTGAAATTTGTAGTAGAAACCTATGATAGTACCAGTAGCCAGCCAGACCTCTGCACCTTTTCAAATGTCAAACATCTTCTGTGCTATGTTCCATGGATTGGAAATATTTTCAGCATAAATTAGACATGTTTAGCTTCCTAGAATGGCAAAGAATGTATGATTTTGATTTTTTTAAAATTAGTTATAATTTTCCAAAGTTTATAACAAAAGTAAGAAAATTCTAGCCGAAATTGCATATATGAATTTTATGTATCTCCTTACCATGCACGAGCTCTAGGCCAATTTTGGCAATGGAAATGAGTTGTATTTATGTAATTAAATATGAGAATATGATACATAAGTCCATGTGGACCACGGGACTCCAAAAGAAAAATTTATGCATAGCGCAGCGCAAGAAAACTCATTATTTTATATGCCATTTTGTTATGATTCTTGAGAAGTGCATGGCATAAGGCATATAATTTGCATGAAAAAGACTAGAAAGTTATAGTGTTACAAATAAGACCTGAGATAGATAAACTAGATCACTAGATTAATAAAGTCAATTAGAGAGACTTCTCACGGCCTAAAATAGATAAAAGAATTATGCAGATAAAAAAAAATAAGGCCATTTGAGTATCATTTGAGATTGAAAATTATATTTATTTATTTATTTATTTATTTGAGTATCTCCAATTGTCTATCATAGTGAAAGAAAGAGCTTGATCCTAAATATATTGGTCTACTTGAAATCCTTGAAAGAATTAGACCAATTGGCTATTATATTGTTTTATCTCCTCTCCTGATCTAGCTTAGATCAAGGATGTATTCCAAGTCTCCTTATTTAAAAAGTAATTGTTAGACCCTTCATGTAACAAACGTAATTTTTGTAAAATGACGAAATGAACTATATAAAAGTAAGTCCTCTGAAATGACCTAGATAATGTCCTAAAAAATTTAGATTAAGTCCTAGACTCCTAAAAATGATAATTCTAGGCTCAGACGGAAAGAAAAATGGAATTAAAATGGAGAAATAATTTGCAATAGAAACTAACAAAATGTAATGGCGTTTTTATAAATAAATGTAACTTTTGGAAAACCACATAAAAGAGCTTTTTAAATGAAAATTTTTAGTTGCCCAAGGTTTTCAGAGGCCCCAAAAACTATAGAAAGTCCCAAGATTGGTAAAGCCCCTCCGGTGTATATTTTTCAACATTAGTTAACCTAAACTGTAACTGATTTATTTAGTAAGGTTTTAGCTCCAAATTGAGTGATTCCAAAGGTATTTTATTAAATTGGGAACCTAAATTTTATAATGGAAAAGACGGCTCTAAAAAAGGAGCTAAAACGAAGCCAAAATGAAGGGACAAAATTAAAATTTTTGGAAAAGTATGCTTCTAGAAACTCCCACACACTTCTCCTTTTTTCTTCCACCTTAAGCATGAAATTTTCTGCCCAAAATATAGAAGTTGATATGCTCTCTTAGGTGCATCAAAAGGGGAAGAAAAAGAGGAGAAAAATCAAGGAAAAGATAAGGAAACTTGTAGATTTTCATGTTCCATCTTTCTCCAATCTTGTTCTTCTCCTTTCCTCCTCTTTTTCTATGGTTTAGTTGAGCTTTTTGGTGCTATTTTAGGTCCAGAACCAAGGGGAGAATTTCAAATTTTCCAAGGAGAAGAGAACCAAGGAGAAAGACACTTGAAAGTTTACTTGAATCCTAGGTAATCCTTGCTTTTTGTTGTATCTTCTCTCCCCCCTCCCTTTGTGTGTATTTTGGCCAAGAATAAAACCAAAGGAGAGGAGGATATTCTATCCAAATACAAGGAAGGAACAAGGGTTTTAGGCCATGGGGAGATGGAATATGGTAAGAAATTCTAAGAAAAACTAATAGAAAACAAGTTAGAAAAGTGTAGTGTTTTCTAGGGTTTTGCAAAATATGATTTTGTGTGAATATTTCCTTGACTATTTGAATGTTCCCTTGAGCTCCTAAGACCTCTAGAAAGTCTTTCAAGTGGCTCTCCCATCAAGAAAAAATCACAAAGTCAATGAACCTTCATTATGGTGCATATTTCGGCCAAGCTAGGTTCATTAGGCCAGGGGATGTTTTAATTTGTTCTAGTTTTTGTTTGGGACTTTATACGATGTTAGAAGATGGGAGAAACTATTGAAAAAAAAATTTAGGAGCCATAGATTGGGAGATAGAACAATGGTGTCCATAATGGTACTTTGTGAAGCAACTTGGTTCTCTAATTGTGCAATTAAATGCGTGGTGGCTCTAAGGACCTTAAATGAGTCCAAGAAGCCTAGAAATAACAAGAGAATGGAGCCTAGAACTTAAAATGCAAGAATTCCTTCATTAGGCTAATTATGGAACCATAATGCCAAGCATGAAACCAAGTGTGTATTTAAGCTTTAGTTTAATGACTTGGCTTGCTTCAATTATGTGATTGTGTACTCCTTGTGATGTCTAGGCCAACAGAACAATCAACCACTAAGTGCTCTTGTGAAATCAAGAAGGGGAAGGAATTAGCAAAGTAAAGCTAGCATTAATTGAAAGGTAGCTCTCCACCTCATTCTCTTGCATTCTTATGTGCATATGTATATGTTGTGTGCTTGTATATGCTCTTGTGATTTGAGAACATGCCACTTGATGTCTTGAGGTTTCATTGGTACCAATATGTTGTCTTGAATGCCATTAATTATGAGAATGGCTCTCAAGGGTGAGGTGATGCCAAAAGTCCCTTAAAGTGGGTGAGGACGTGCCAAAAGTCTCAAGGCATGAGTGAGATTAGACCAAAAGTCTCTTGGATGGGTGAGGCTAGGTCAAAAGTCCCAAGACTAAGAGTGAGGCAAATCCAAAAGTCCTAGAAATAGGGTGAGACAAAACCAAAAGTCCCTAGAGCATGAAAATGGCTTGATGTAGAACTGTGGCATGGAAATGTAGTATTATCCACTTTATGTTTGTACACTTGAGATTTTGATGTATGTATGTTTTGAATGGGTGTGTGAGCTATTGAGATTCTAGAAATCTCACTTCCCTTCCCTCTATTATCTTGAAATGCCTAGTTGATGTTCAAGAAACAAGGAGTGCAAGCCAAAGACCTTGAGAGATTGCATTTTGTATATTATATAACTTATTTGTATTTGAATGTCAAAGTGAACTTGTACATATTATTTTTGTAATGTAAGACCATGAACAAATGTAGAATGATATATAAATATGATGTCGACCTTATGTGACACTAAATCCATAAAATTATGCAAATTGGCTCTTGGATAGCTTGATGCAACTATGTATTCTTAGATGTGGAATGACCAAATTTAGATGCATGGGGTTTGGGACCGTTTGGGCAACTCCCAAAAGTCATAATTATGCTTTTAAACTTGCCCAAGAGGTGCCAAACTCAAGAGGAGGCCATTTGAACTAAAGTGACTCTTGATAGGGAGCAAAAATGACTATTTCATAAGGCTATATCACTTTTTGTCCAAATGAGATTTTCTTGATCTGAAATTTGGCATGAATCTAGAGCTTTTTGAGAGATTTTTGAGAAGCTAAAGTTGGTAATTTTTGGAGGTCTGTGGAATATTTGGTGAATTGTTGAAGTTGAAAATTTTTTTAGTTTTGGTCCTTGGTACTATAGCACTGGTCCGAAATTAAATTCTATCACTCATTAGGCAAATGATGTCTAATTGCCACAAAATTTTATAAAAATAAACTAGACATTCCCAGTGACTTGTGCCAACTAGAAGCACCTCATTTGGAGATTTAGAGAGGGAGATATGAATTTTTAAAGATTCTGTCCAGTATCAGGAACTTCACCCGACCTCAATGTTTAATTGGATTTTGAAGTCTGGGCGTGCCTGAGCTGGTATGGAGTTATTTTTTCCCTCTACCTAACATCCACAAATTTCTATATTGATATCATTTACATGGATTGGATTGTTTTGAAATTAATTGGACATTTTTGAAATTTGTTGTAGAATTCTGTGACAGCATCAGGGGACAGCCAGACCTCTGGACCTTCTCGAATGTCAAATGTCCTCAATGTTGTGTTTCATGGTCTGGACATATTTTTTACATGAATTAAACATGTGTAGCTTTCCAAAATGGTAAAGAATGTGTGATTTTGATTTTTCTAGAATTAGTTATGATTTTCCCAAATGTGTGACAGAAATGAGCCAAAGTTGGTCGAAAATGAATGTCCATATTTCATGCTTCATCTTGAGTTTCTTGAGATGTAGGCCTCTGTATGAATTGATTGATATAAGATATAAAGATAGCATGGAATGAGCTAAGAAATTATGGTATTACACTTCACATGTCATAGAGTATAAGAAATTTAGTTGCAAGATAATCTTCTTATATTTGTAATACCAAAGAAAATTATTCATGCTAAAATCAAACAGTAAAAAAAAAGAATGTTCTCTAGTAAAAGTGGTTTGGAAGGGTCTACTTTCTGATGACACAACTTGTGAACCAGTGGATGACATGAGGAAAACAATATCAACAAATTGTGTACTTAAGATATGTTCCAAATTTTGAGGACAAATTTATTTTTAAAAAGGTGAAATGTAATATCCAATTTTTCAAAGGCTAAATTGAAACCTATATCTCAATAAAAGAGGGCCCTAAAGCAAAATAAATTAAGGCCAACTAAGGATAGAATGCTAATTAAAGCATGTAGAAATAAAGTTAAGAAATTAATAATAACTTAAAATCAGAGCCAAAATAGTTGAATAAAATGAATTGAAATCGTAGTGGCAAAATCATAATTTTGAACAAAATTTTAAAAACTTAAAGAAGGAAGTTTTAAATGAAAAATTTAAGCTTACTAGGATTTTCAAAGGCCCATAAAACTATACGAACCATCAAAATGGTTAAAACCATTTTTGGTATGCAATTTAGGTCATCAATTGATTTGAATTTTAACGGGGTCATTTCAGATTTTTTTGAATCTCATAAATTTGAAATGAAATCTTTTTAATAAACTAGAGAATTTGAATTTTCATATGGAAAAGATGATTCTTGAAAAGGAGTCAAAATGAGCTCAAATAGGAGAATTGAAGTTGTGGGACATAATCGATATTTTGGTAATTATTTTAAAATGTTTCTTTTCTCTTTATATAAGGCTAGCCACATTTCACTAGCCCCATAACTTACCTAAATCACTTTTTGAATAGACCAAGAAGACTAACAAAAGGAAGGAAGAAGAAGGTGGAAGAAGAAGCAATCTAGCTAAGAAACTATGCACTTTTTCATGGTATAGCACTCATGAACCTTTTTCTTTTTAAGCCCTCTCTATTGCTGGTTTTAGCTTCTTGAGAGAAGCACTTTGGTGGCTAATTACTTAAAAGAAGGAAATAACTTGAGGAAAGTAATTATAGCGTCAAATTCTCCTTTTGACTAGCATTAAAACAAGGCATGTATCATGATGGAATACTTACTTCTCCTTATCTTCTCTTTTCTCCCTAACCTTAAGAAGCTAGTTCAAGCCATGTAATATCATAATTGAACTAAAAAGAAGCTAAGGAATCTTCATAGGTGCCAAAGCCCCCCAAAACAATTGGCAAAAATCCCTTGGCCCTTATCACGGACATAGGTTTGGCCAAGGTGTGGTCTTGGTGCCTAGAAGGTTGTTTTGATAATTCCAAGGTTAAAAGTTGTACTGACCAGTATTTTAGAAACTAAACTGAACCTTATAAATTAATACTAGAATACCCTAAAGCAATGCAACATGAGACTAATTGATATTAGCATGATAATTAGAGCATCTTAAAATGTGTATTAGAGCTTAAAGTTAGCCTAGAACTGGAACTAAAATAGTCAAACAAAAAGTTATAAAGGCCAATGGCAATTTTGTAATTTTAGATAACTTTTAGAAAACTCAAAAGATAGATCTTTAAATGAGAAAATTGGGTTTCTCGGGATTCTCAGAGGCCCTAAAAACCATAGAAACTCATAGGATTATCACAACCTTTATGGTTTGCATTTTAAAGTGTTGGCTGACCAAAACTTTGACCAAATCATTCAGTAAGGTTTTAAATCCAATTTGGGTGAAACTAAAGACATTTTATGAATTAAAGGACCTAAATTTTATAATAGAAAAGACAGATCAAAAAAAGGAGTTAAAATGAGCCTAAATGGTTAGGACCAAGATGAAGGACTAAATTAGAATTTTGAAAAAGTGCATAAATGAACCCTTGGCCCCCTTAAATCATAAGCCACTTCTGCCCAGCCTCCTAATTGACATTTCTATGGTCCAAAATAGATTCAAGGGAAGCTTAAGGTGGAGCACCAAGTGAGGGAGCAAGGAGAAGAAAATCCAAGCAAAAAGTGTAAGAATTCCTTACTTTTTCATGCCTTCTCCTTCACCAAACTTCTTCTCCTCTTCCTCCTCTCTTTTCTCATGATTTTGATGATTTATTTGGACATGTTTTGTGATTGGTTCAGCAGAGGAAAGGGAGAATTTAAAGGCAAGCTTTGAAGCATAAGAAAGTACTTTTGAAAATCTTGTAAATAAGGTAAGAAAGCGTGGTTTAAAGTACTTCTTCTTAGCTCCTTCTTATCTTCTTCATTTTTTCTAGATTAGGGATGCTATATTAGGGACTTTATTTTGATCCAAACTTGATAGAAGATGGGGTTTTGAAGTATGAGGAATCACATGAAGTAATTAGGATTCAAAAAGAACTTATAAATAACAAGTTATAGTATTTAGGGTTTTGATTGCACCTAGAAATTTATGAAACTTTCTAATGGTAATTTAGACTATCTAAGACCATGTGTGAGTTCTCAAGACATCTAGGAAGCTTTATGGATGGCAAATGCTCCAGAAAAACCAAGAAAACTCCATGGGCTCCTTAAGTGTTTGTGCATCTCGGCCAAGAAGGGGATTTCATACCTAGGGAGAGCTTTTCTTAATTCCAAGGATACAAATGGCCTAGAAATGAGTAATAGACACCAAGGAACCATTGGTTTGAATTTAGAAACCATATTTTGAAAGTTGAAAGTTTAGGTTTCTTTTAAGCATAAAGAAGCAACTTGATGTTTGGCTCATTGGATTGAGTTTGTGATGGCTCTAATGACTTTAAATGGAGTCATGTGACTTAGAATGAGTGAAAAATTGGAGTCAAGATCATAAATTATATGAGTTGCTTCATTACGCCCTTGTATGAAACCATAACTATGGCATAAACTAGAAATAGCTTATGTAAAGTTTATGTGAAGCTAAAGATGGTTCCATTGATGTGTCTGTGTCTTGTTTCATGTGTCTAGGCCAAGCAAACCAAGCTCTTCCTAGGTGTAAGTGTGAGGAAAAGAAGGGGAAGTAGAGTTCAAAGAAGAAAATTGTGCTTCTTGAACCAAGGTAACTCTCTATCCTTTCTTGTATGCATTTCTTAGTTATTTAATTGTCATTGAATGCTTGTATGTGTGTTTAAATCATGAGATATGCCTATAGCTATTGGTTTGATTCTATGGTACCATTATGTTTCTTGAATTATTTTTGAATTGTGAGATTGCTCTTTATGGGTGAGGTTGTGCCAAAAGCCCCTTGGAATGGGTGAAAAGAAGTTAAAAGTCTTTAAAAATAGGTAAGATAAGGCCAAAAGTCTAAAAAGTAAGTGAGGTTAAGCCAAAAGTCCCTAGAAAGTGGGTGAGGCTAATCTAAAAGTCCTAAATAATAGGGTAAGGTTAGACCAAAAGTCCTTAGAGCTTTATTTTGATCTTAATATGCTTATGTAATCTTAAATACATGATTTGGAATAGTTCTTGAAAGTGTTTGGTGTATACTTATATTCTTTGACATAATTATATGTCATGTATGCTTACTTGAAAGGATGAAAGAGCTATTGAAATTCTTTGGATCTCACTCTGCCCAACTTTCCATCTAACCTTATTTAGGTGAAACCCAAGGAGAAAATAAGGGGGGCCAAGGAACATAATTTGTAATACTTTGACAATAGGATAGTTTTTATATAAATTAATGTCAAAGTATGTATGTACGAGTTGTATATGAGATTTAAACCTTTGAACATATGTAAAAGCATATGAAAATGTTGTATGAACCAAATTTGGATCCATACATATATATGAGACTGTATGATTTTGACATCCTTAAGCTATGATATCTATGTGTATATATGCAAGTAGGATGCTGAATTTAAGCTTTACAATGATTTAGACCTATTGGGATGCTACTATATGCTGTGTTTAAGCTTTTAGACGTACTCAAATGATCATGGTAAGTGTAAAAGGCCATTTGGTACCATTTGATGCCAATTCGACCCTAAATTTTACCATATTCTTTCCCTAATCCAAAACTAGACTAAATAATTGAATTTTTGTATGAAATTTGGTATACATATAGATCTCATCTAGAGCATTTTACAGAGCTAAAGAACACTATTTTTGGAGCTCTAGAGAATTTATTATAATTCTTTAAAGTTGGCTAAATTATGCAGAAATTGTCACTGTTACTGTACATATGGTCAGTTTGGTTTTCACTATCATTTAGGGGACAAATGAAGTCCAATGCTCATAAAATCTTACAGACATATAGTAGACATTATAATCTTTCCATATCCATTAAGAGCACCCAATTTGGAGCTCTGTAAAAGGAGATATGAATGTTTAAAGTTTCTGGTTTGCTGCAGAACATCCTTAAGATCCTCGTTACTATTCCATTAGATGTTTTATAGGCCAAATGATATTATTTCAAACTGAAAGTTTTATGGTAATTAGAAGAAATGCTAAGCTTTCTAGAAAGTCACAATTTGTATGATTTGTAATTTTCTAGAATTATTTATGAATTTTCAAAGTTCATATCAAAATATAGGACATGTGAAAATTGCAAGTGTGTTCTTGAAATTGAGATGCTTAATCCAAACTCGAATTTCATGCTTCAATTTATGATGTTTCTAGTTGATTAAATGTGTTAAGGATGGAAGATGAGAATGGTAAGCCCAAATGGCTCATTTGAGCAAAAATGAATTACTTTGGCCTTTGATAATGATTATTTCCACCATTAAAAGTGTTAATTTGGTGAAAATGGATGCAATTGCCATTTATCATATAACTTAAGGGATATCTTGATATGGTATGAGATAAGTAGTATAGGTATGAATTATAAATACTAAAAAACTATTAGTTTGAATTTAGAAGCCTTATTCTGAAAGATGAAATTTTAGAGTTCAATTATGCATAGAGAAGCAACTAGGTGCTAAGCTCCTTAAATCATATTTATGATGGCTCTAATGAGTTCTAAAAGAGTTATATAACTCATGTTCAGTGAGGTTTTAGAGCCTAGAAATTGATTTGTAAGAGTTGCTTCATAATGTCATTCAAGTGAGCCATATGTGTGTCTAAAATCCTAATTGACTTGTATAAAACTAGTACGAGTATAGGTATAGTTCCATTATTAATTTTGTCCTTCATGTGATGTGTCTAGGCCAAGTAAGTAAGATTTTATTCAAGTATAGGTGTAGAGCCTTGGAAAAAGGAAAAGAAACAAAAGAGAACTAATTGGAATTCTTAGATCAAGGTAGTTTTTCCTTCATTCTTATTTATATATGTTTTGGTTTGCTTAAGTAGCTTGGATTACTTATATGTAATGGATGCAAATTATGTAAATTGTTGATTGTTTGATGATTACATGTAATTGCATGGCATTTGATTGCATTTGGAATTAAGTTGGCTCTTAATGGGTGAGGTTATGCCAAAAGTCCCTTGAAATAGGTGTGGTAAAGCACAAAGTCCCTAAGTGTGGGTGAGATAAGGCCAAAAGTCTCAATTGTGAATGAGGCTAAGTCAAAAGTCTTTAAAAGAGAATAAGGATAAATTAAAAGTCCCTAATTGTTGGGTGAGACTAGACCAAAAATCCCTAAAACATGTAATTGCTCTTAATAGAGCCATGGGATCCTTATATATGAATATGAATGATACATAGTTGTATGACATGCATACTTGCATTCTTTGAACTTGAGTAAGCCATATATGTAATCTTGAATGTTGGATTAGCTATTGAGATTCTTTGAATCTCACTTCTCCTCTATTCTTATTAACCATGACTAGGTGGCTTTCAAGGAAGCAAGAATGATGATCAAAAGACATAAGTAGGGCTACTTTAATATTAGTTTATGTTTTGAGGCATATTCTTGCATACATGGATATGTAATTGTATATTTTGATCTATTATCATTCCAAAACACTTAAAAGTATGAGAATATGATGTCAAAACCATTTATGGATGGTAGTATCTAATATGATATAATTTGACCTCTCGAGTTATTGATTATGTGTGTGTACAATGGTAAGTGGAAAGGTGATTTTGAGTTGTATGGCATTTATGACATGTTGAGCTAGCCATTTATGATATATTTATCATTTAAAATGTGCTCAAAAAGAGACATGGCATAATATAACTCATTTAGAACTATTTGGAACCAAAATTTACTTCCTTTGAGTCGTAACATGTCCATGCACCTTTGATAGACCAAATGGACAAGTATTAGATTGAACTTTGACAACCATTTAGAGGACATTGAGAAATTTCACAAAGCTAAAGACCATAATTTTTGAAACTTTATAGAATATCTTATGAATTTTTGGATTTGGCAATTTAATGCAAAAAGTTGTAGTGTGCTGTTTACTTGGTCAATTTCTCTTTTCTAAGTTTTTGAGGGACCAAATGAACTCATTTTGACCTAAAATTTTTATAGTACTTAGCTCTTATTATAAGTTTTCTACAATCACTGAGTTTGCATAAATCAAATTTGTCTAGGTCAAGTTATGATTTTTTAAAGTTTGACCCTTATTATGTGTTAAAGCGGTCAAAATGTGCATATGGCAAAACCAATGAAATTTAAGCTTTTCTTTGAGATATCTTAAGCCTCACAAATTGGTTTAGTATGAAATTGAAAAAAGAGATTACCAAAATCCTTGTTATGTGAATATGTTATACCATTACAAATTATACTCAAATCTCATGCTATGTTTCTCTTTTAACAACAATTACTCAAATTAGCATTTTCGGTATCAAAATTTTCCATTATCAAAGGCATCAATAACAAAATTTTCATGTAACAAGGATTTTGGTCATATCTTTCTTCAACTTCATACTAAACCAATTTGTTAGGTGTAAGATATCCCAAAGAAAAGCTTAAATTTCATAGGTTTGGCTACATGCACATTTTGTCCACTTTAACATATAATAAAGGGCAAACTTTGAAAAATTATAAATTGAGCTACACAACTCTAATTTCAAGCCATTCTTAGTTTTTTAACCTTATTTTTAGATGCTCTAATTAGCATTCTAACCTTAATTGGCCTCAATTTATTTTTCTTTAGGGTCCTCTTTTATCAAGATATAAGTTTCAGTTTAGCTTTTGAAAAATAAAATATTACATTCTATTTATACATGGTTCAAGTAGGTCAATTGTTCCTTCCTTCTTAAAGTTCAAAATGGCATGTTGATCTAGTTAAAGGATTGTCTAAGCCAACTAACTCTAAAATCGTGAGTTCCATTAGCAGCATTCTAGAGTTTATGCTCGAAGCTTGATGTGAAATTGCCTCATCAAGGCTTGTTCTACTACTTTAAGATGGTTGTTCCTAACAAACACAAGTGATTGTATTTGTAGGGATAAGGTAATACTTAGGAGGCAAAGAAGCTTATTAAAGGCCTCAAGGAAAAGGATACTTTCTTCCTTGTTGTTCCAAAGACCAAAAAATGGCTATGGCAATGGTACAATGATGAGAAGAAACTAAGGTTTCCTCTATTATGGATAGAGCCTAGTGAGATCCCTACACATCCTAACTTTGATAATAACTTTAAAGACTCCTATTTGACTGAGTCGACTAAATTCTATTTAGTCTCCTATTAATGTACATAACTTACTACATAGGGAAAATGATTTTCTATCTATTATCATTTTTATTTTATAAATATTTTCTTGCTAACAACACATTTCCTTTATTTTTTGTACGTGAGAGATTCAACCTAAATCATCTTTTTTCCAATGTTACATGAGAGGTAGTAGCTCGTAAAATCCAACACATAACTCAATGTTGCTTAAATAATTTCAACACTTCTCTTTATCCTCCTCATCATGCACTATCACTACTTGGTCATAATGAACTTGATCAATATAGAGAAAGAGAGTAACAAGTAAGAGTAAGCACTTTGCCTTAGGTCTATGGTCTAAACTTAGGGACTGGCTCCCTCTTGTTTCCATAACTTCTGGCTAGGTAACTGAATTTCCCACAATGGTAACAAACATTTTAGCTAGCTAAGCAAGATTGGTTACCATTATTCCTTCCACACTATCTACACACTAATGACCTAAACCCTTGATTCCCTTATTATGCTTGATTCACCTTGTTTTGATTATTACCACCATTAGGTCTCTTACTCCAGGGCTTACTTCCTCTATACTTCCTCTACTCTGGTATTTACTTTCTTGGCCTTTCTTTATATTACATGAGCTTTTCCTATCTAACTTATAGTTTATAATACTTTGTTTAGCCAATCTAAATTTGCTTTGCAAGTTTAGCAAAAAATTTTATGTCAAGGATAATTATTTTACCTCTTATCTCAAGTTGGAGTCCCTTCTCAAATTTTATATCCTTCTATAGTTCATCATTATGATATTTTAAATATGAAGAGAATTTAGGTAGTTTTATAAATTTGGCCTCATACTTGCTCGCGGTTATATTACCCTATATCAATTTTAAAAATTTAGCTTCCTTATCATCCTTAACTAAATCTAGAAAGTACTTCTCAAAATATATGGTTTGAAACACTTTCTAGGTAATCTAAGTCCCTTTAAAAACTAACAACCTTTTAGCACTTCTCTACTAGTGCTTTGCCTATTTAACTAAGGCAACCTTTTATTCAAAGGTACAATCCATCACTTTAAAAATCTTTTTTGTCTGCATCATCCACCTTTTGGCCTTTACTAGGTTATATTCACTATGGAAAGATGGAGGATTAGGGTTCTTAAATTAGGGTAGGACTTGGCATATGGGATTAGTATTAGTTTTCTTTCCCTAAGTATATCAATGTTCTCAACTTTCTTACCATTTCCCCCTTAATTATCACCCACATCTTTACCATATTCTCTCTTCTTTAGAGCCTTTTACAATTGTAGGAGGACTTGGATAGTGGCAACCTAGGATGCAACCTATTCTTTAAGTGTAGTTGCCACTCCTTCTAAGCTATTTAACATGCCTCCAAGGATTTCTACCTGTGTTCTCCTTGGTTTAGCCATTTACTATTATACAAACACATATGTCGAATAGCATTACAATCTTTACTATAACAATTGAAATACTACTAACATTAAGTCAATTCCATAAAGATTCAAGATAAACTAATATCCTCAATTCAATCATACTCATCAATTAAAATTAAATTAAATTGATCATATTCCTAACTTAGATTACACATGGTGGAACCATAGTGCTAATACAAAAAATGTCATAAATAAGGTTGACTAACTACATTGTTAGGGTCACTTAATGGTAATTAAGTTAATAAAGGGTTCTTTTTAATCCTAAGTCTGAACTAAAACCTTAAATACTTATTATGTGAACAAGGGTTTCTACACATGATGATTAAGTCTAGAAAATTAACCAAATAACATGTGTTTACTTTTAAGACCACAATAATTTTTGATAGAGTTTATACTCTTCCTAGATAATTCCTTAAATATGTCTATTACTACTACAACAACAACAACAAGCATTTTCTCACTAATTGGGGTCAGTTATATAAATCAAACAATGACATGAAGTCTTATTATGAATCATATTTTTGGACAAATCATTTAAATCTAAATCCTTTTTAATAGTTTTGCCTATAGTTTTCTTAGTCTCCCTCTATCTTTAACTATTAGACCACTCTCTATATGATCTACTTTCCTTATTGAGACTTCTATAGGTCTTCTCCTTAAATCTATCTATGATTGGATAAAATTCAAGGAACAACTATCATGCTCTAAAAATGCTTAAAATTTCTAAAACCTAAATTCCACATGTCTTTTAATTACTGTAAAAATTTTAGCTTATAATCACATTTAGTACACAAACCAAAACCAAACCCTACCCTATTATATTTTGGTTTCTTTTTACCCTGCCTTTCAATTTTCATTTTAATTTAGGACCTAAACATACTCCAAAATTCATGAAACTTACTAGTCTTACCTTTAATATATTAATTACATGCCATAAAAAGTTCAAGTGCAAACTCCACTGTTTACCCCTTTTTTTATTAAATTTCTAAACTTTTCCCATTTTGATTACCATTACAGATCAGCATCGTGTGAAGCTAAATTGATCAACCTATATGCAACCTAAAATCATCAAATTTCTAGATTTAAGAAAGTATATTTTAAGTAAATTGTGCCCAAATTTTAGTAAAAAAAATCACTCATTTAACCCATCAAGTACATTGATTTCCTAGGTTACCCTATTTTAATTTTAAGTATAATCATACACAATTTAATTTATAGTTTACATAGTTATCGTTATCTAATCACAATAAAAATTCACAAAGCATATGCTATAGGTCTCTTCTCAATGCCATAAAAATTTCAAAGTAAAAGGAGAGCATTTGGTACTTAATTTACCTGACTATTTACATATAATCCAAAACTATCTTTACAATAATAATGTAATCTATTCATCAACTTTACATAATTTATACACTTGCCTATCCATATCACTTACACTTGAAATTTTTCCCATATAACCATATACATGTTATGCATAAACCATAAGACTTATAGATATTAAATCATCACTTAGATGTGTTGTGCATCCAACTATTTCATATCTGTATAGAGGCTAATACAACAACAACTCTTGTATACATACTAAGTGATGCCATAACCAAAATAAGCATACTAACCATCACTAAACATGCCATTTCTTGCTACACATACCTAAACATCATTATACATTAGTTAACAAATGAATCAACCACCATTAAGCTACATTCTAACATATAGCCTACTTCCCTTTGTCAATGCCAGCATTTTCACCTAAAAATATGGTTAGTAAAATTGAGATATAATATCCTAGTAACTAGTACAAATCCTTGCATCAATGCACTAATTACAAATACATCATATAACGTATGAATTAGTAATATAGCTATATATGAACCTCTTTATGGGTTATGAATTTTTTCTTTCTTTGTGATTGTGTCTGTGATTTTCCACAAGTATATAGGTTACATAATAGTATAAGAATAAATAAAGTATTGTTCATACAAAGAAGGTCAATTAAGTACCAATTCCTTAATTATCCCTATTATCTAGAAAGATAAAAATTCAAATTAAAATAATTATTAACTAAGAAATTAATACAATTAAAAAAATTACTAGATCTCTGCTTTATGAAAGACTCTTGAATTTAGATTTTAATGTTTACTTTATGCAAATAGATAAAGAATAATTTATGCAATTAATTTTTATCCTAATTAATAGTTGATTTCCTAATGTATATGTAATTTCCTCTCAAGATAGAATACATGTTTCTATGTTAGTCCTATATATAATTTTATGATCATAGGCTCTAACACAAACTCATTAAATTCTATAGACCTCGGTGTACCTTTACATGTAATGACTTAGCATGCATGTATCTTACAATCCTGCCTAAGTAAGATCTATACATTATAAAATCTAAACCTTAGTCTACTATTTATGTGATCTCTTATAGTAGTTCACTTTTCAGTTCTTCTCATCATAGATGCAAGTTCACAAAGAGTGGCCAACAATTTGTAGATAATTATAAACTAAATAATAAATTAATTAGAAGAAAAATTACATAAATATTCCCAAAATCAAACACAATCCATAAATAAGTATATCCACACCTTAGAAAAGGATTTCACCACTTATAATTAAAACTAATCCTAAGAGAATTCATAAAGAAAAGAAAGTATAAAACAAAATAAATTGATGGCAACAACTTTAGGAAAGATCCTTTAAGTCTTTAATGGTATTGGTGACTTTCAAAACCTTTCCTTGAGTTGAGGCATGACTAACCTTGTTGTGAGGTTACAATTTAAAAACTTGATTGTAAAACAAAAATTATGTAGCAAAAGTGGGCAACTAAGGTCATTTCATTCCAGAGCAACTAGAATAATATCACTTAAGTAAGTGACTAACTAATTTAGCAAATATATTTTTATTTTATTTATTTATTTATTATTATTATTATTCAATTATTTTCATGAATATGGAAAAGTATGTAAGTATGTAGGTAATTGTATGGAAGTATAAACAAATGTACATGTGTGTAGAACAAGTATGGAAAATGTAAGTAGTGCAATTTATTTTAAATGTAAAAACTAAATAAGAGGATGCTAATGCAAAGATACTAACCTATATAATATTCAAACTAATTACAAAATTTAGGGGTTTTTTATATGATTGAATTGAAAATTTAACTAAAAATTAAAATTAAACTAGAACAAATTCAAGAGAGTTAATTATGCAAAATTGGGTCGGATACAAAATTCTAATGCAATGAAATAAAGATGACAACCTAGTAATATTTGAAGAGGGAAGAAAATTAGGCTCTAATGATTAATTAGACTTAGAACAATTACTATGATCAAATACCATGTGCATTGAGACCATGAATTCTCTAAGTGTAGGATGCAAGACCTAGAAGAAATACTCTCCTAGGCATTTTATCAAACACTTGCATGATAATATGACAATTGATCAAACCTACAAGAATTGCACAATTAATCCATAACATTTTCTAAGACTTTATGCCAATAAAACCACATACATCCAACAATTCCAATGCTTTAATCAAGAATAAAATCACTTAATTAGCACCTACAATGCTAAAACAAGAAGCTACAATTCAAGAATCAAAACATAAGAATACAATATGCAAAGGCCAATTTAAACATAATCTCATATTAATAAAATAGCAATATATACAAATTCCAATCCACCAATCTAATGATTCACATTATAATCCATAATAGTCTAACATAATTCAACTATTACAATTCCAATTCTCAAGTCAAAATATTCAAAACCCTAACCTAAATTGACATAGAAATTGAAATGGAAATAGTGAAATGAGAAGAAATAGTTAGCCCAATTCAATGCTTACAATCTATAGCCTCTTGAATCTCTTCTAAACTTACTAAGTCATCATCAAACTCCTTAGCTCCTCATGGTTATAAGCCTTCCTTCAATCCAAGAAAAATCCATCCATGAAATTCAAGATGGGAATGACATCCTTATGGTAGAAGATGGAGGAGAGGGTCATGGCCAAAAGGAAAAAGGGAAGGATGGAAGAATAGATGAAGAAAAAGATTGAAGAAAAGTGAAAGAATGGAGGTGAGATGGAGAAAAATGGTGAAGAAATGAAGAAGAATGGTGAAAAGATGGAAGAACACCTTCAAACTCTCAGCCAAGAAGAATTTTCATCCCCCTTTGGTATGTGTGACTTAGTGAATGAAATTAGGGTTTAAAAAGTGATGTGGATTAGTGAGTGTCAGGTGGACTAAAAGGGAGATGGCTTGAGACACTTGGACCAATAAGAGCTTAAAAGAATGGTGAGATGGATTAGTAAGTCCAAGTAGATGCTTAGATTGCTATGGTTGTGAGGTGGAGGTGAAGTGGATAAGTAAGGGCATAAATGGACCAATAAGATTGAAATAAATTGATGATATGGATTAGTGAGTACCATATAAGCATGCCATGTCATCATCCCATGAAAGTCAAGTTTGCCCTCTATTACGAAATTGCCTTCCAATAAGCCATGCAACCTATAAAAATGTGAAACCAAAATAGATTATGTAGTAAAAAAATATAAAAAATGATTAATCATATAATTAGATAGCATTAATCATTAATTAAATGAATTAATCTAATTAGTCCCTAATAACGACTAATGGAGGGATAAAAATTAAACACAAATAGAAAGAACATTAGGCTAAAATTATTAGAAAGAAAGAAACTAAAACATTAAAAGATTCACAAGAAAAATCATTTTTCTATGCAAATGACCATTTTACCTCTAGTTGGATCAACTCTATTCCCTTTTACTAATCATATCATTGATCAAATGACCTAACTTTAACCATCAATCTCATAAGATTAATTGCATAATAATCATATGAAATGATCTAATCAAAATTTATTAATAGAAAATCTAAGTGGGTCCTTATGTAGGAGTATTTTGAAAAAGTGAAAAATGGTTAAGATAGTAAAATTTTGGGTTCAACATGAAATGAGAACTAATGATATGGGATGGAGGGAATCATTAAACAAATGAAGGAATGGATAATCCCCGAAAGAAACTCACTAAAAAATATCTAAAATTTCATGATTAATACCTAGTAAAGCATAATTAGGCATAAAATCATAGTGCAATGCATGGATTAGGCAAAATAAGAAGAAGTAAGCCCTAAGATTAATGGAATCACACAATATATACAAAATGAATACAATCCCAAAAAAATAGCCTAAAAAGCCATCAAATCCAAAATTTGCCCAAAATTATGAAAATCATCTAAAAAGCCCTAATTAGCTAAAACCATATGTTAAAATTACTAAGAATGAAGGATAAAAATGATGAGAATATAAGAGTTACCAAGGTGTAAACCTTTGAATCTCTTTGTTTCCTTATTTATATTATCTTGTTAGGGTTTCCTATTTCTACCATATCCATGATGTGCAAAGACTTTCCTATTATAGTTTTCATTTAGCTTTAGGAAATTTCTTTTTCTTTCCTTTTCTTTTCTTTTTTCAAAAGCTTTCCTATTTTGATTTTCTCTTCTCTAATATTGGTTTATGCACCATATACAAGACAAATTGAACCTCTACTTAGGTGCAAGGCCTTACTCTTCTTGCATTTTCATTCTCTTATCAATACCCTTCAAATTCCTACTAAAAAAATGCATAAAATTAGCATAATAAACCATACAAATTTGATCACTTACTAGGATTAAAGTTCAATTAAGAAATGCAACACATTAAATTGTAATTCCATATTTGCAATTATCTTGCTCTTAGTTAATGGCAAATAACTTTGGAAGGAGTTCTATTATGACTTCCACTCCCATTACATTCATTAATTGGGCTTTGTATGGCAATGAGATGGATCTCTTTGTGGCTTTACATACTCAACACAATCATACATATCCAAATTCACACACATAGCAATTTAAGTTATTCAACAAAACTAATTCAATTTAAGTGCAATGCAAACAACAATTAAGTAGTAACTACCTTTTACTTTCAGTTGCTTGATTTTTATTCTTTGTAGGCTACCAAATGAGAGTCCACCTAATTTTTAGGCTACCCTAAACAATTTACAAGTACAAAGTAAGTTGTTTAGTAACTATCTTCTTAATTCTGCACCATTTTCATCCCCATATTATATCCATTCATCTAATTCCAATTTTCTATCTTGTTAAACATTATAGTCTAGTTTTGGTGCAATTTGCTACTCTAACTTATTCTAGATTACCATCAATTCAATTACAATTATTGAAACACAAAATTTTTCTTCCCAACATAAGTTTCTTGACCTCAATTTGGCCATAACACCTTATAAGCTTCCAATAACAAAATCCACATCTTTAACGCAACTAACCTAGCATCAATTTAACTATAATAATTTGACAAGTTTAGTATCACATTTTCCTAAAGCAAATAACCATAAGCTAAGCTTCCAAAAATTTCTTTACAATAACTTTGGCGAATTGATTACATATAGAGCTTCTTCTTCTTCTTCTTCTTCTTCTTTATTGACTAAGTCTCCTTCCTTCCCTTCTCTTCTTTTCTTAGCCCTAAAGGAGATATGGAGAAGGATTTCTTTTTCCTTTCTCTCTAGAGAACTACATGAAAGACTTAAGTATGGAAGTCATTACCTTAATTTTTCCTAAGCTTATGGACTCAAAGAGCACTACATGCAAAGGATTCCTTTTTCCTTTTTCTCTAGAAAATTTGTCGTAACTTCCCTTTCTCCCACTCCTAATTTTATCCATGCATAAGGAAGAAAAATGAAACAAGTGAAGAAGATGGTGGTTATAGGGCAAGAACAAGGTCAAAGAAAGAATTTTCCTCAATTCCTTATTCAATTTTCTTCAAAAATGGTTTCTTCTTTGGCTTTCCCATGGCTTGCTTTCTCACTTTTTATCCTTGATCACTAGGTAAGAAATAAAAGAGATGGTGGTGAGTAGGGTGTGGGTATGTTGTAATGTCCCACATCGGGTAGGAGACCCTGGGGCTAAGGCCTTATAAGAGGGAGCGAAGCTCTCCCCACCAACGGTGCACTTTTGGGGTAAAACCCAAGAGACAAAACCCCACTCTTACCGATGAAATAAGAGTAACCGAAGGGGCGAGATCAAAGACAATACTATTGGAGGCTCTGTGGGGAATTGGTATCAAAGTCAGCCTAACCGCATGTGCAATCTGAGGATGGGTTGGCCCCAAGGGGGGTGGAATGTAATATCCCACATCGGATAGGAGACCCTAGGGCTAAGGCCTTATAAGAGGGAGCAAAGCTCTCCCCACCAACGGTGCGCTTTCGGAGTAAAACCTAAGAGACAAAACCCTACCCTTACCAGTAAAATGAGAGTAACCAAAGGGGGCGAGATCAAGGACAATACTGTTAGAGGCTCTGTGGGGAATTGGTATCAGAGCCGACCTAACCGCATGTGCAACCCGAGAATAGGTTAGCTCCAATGGGGTAGAATGTAATGTCCCACATTAGGTAGGAGACCCTAGGGCTAAGGCCTTATAAGAGGGAGCGAAGCTCTCCCTACCAACGGCACGCTTTTAGGGTAAAACCCAAGAGATAAAACCCCATCCTTATCGGTGAAATGAGAGTAACTAAAGGGGACGAGATCGAGGACAATACTATTGGAGGCTCTGTGGGGAATTGGTATCAGAGCTGGCCTAGCCGTATGTGCAACCCAAGGACAGGTTAGCCCCAAGAGGGGTGGAATGTAATGTCCCACATTGGGTAGGAGACCCTGGGCTAAGGCCTTATAAGAGGGAGCGAAGCTCTCCCCACCAATGGTGCACTTTTGGGGTAAAACCCAAGAGACAAAACCCCACCCTTGCCAGTGAAATGAGAGTAACCGAAGGGGGCGAGATCGGGGACAATACTGTTAGAGGCTCTGTGAGGAATTAGTATCAGAAGCGACCTAGTCGCATGTGCAACTCGAGGACGGGTTGGCCCCAAGGGGGTGGAATGTAATGTCCCACATTGGGTAGGAGACCCTGGGGCTAAGGCCTTATAAGAGGGAGCGAAGCTCTCCCTACCAATGGCGTACTTTTGGGGTAAAACCCAAGAGACAAAACCCCACCCTTACAGGTGAAATGAGAGTAACTGAAGGGGGCTAGATTAGGGACAATACTGTTGGAGGCTATGTGGGGAATAGAGCCCCCAGCAATATTGTCCCTGTAACACCCCATAATTAATTAAGGTGTTAATCATGGATTAGGTTAATTAGGAATAATTAATATGGGATAATTAGGCAAGTTAAGTGAATAGAGATTTTAGAGAGATAAATTATTAATATGGGTTTGAGATTTAATTGGGATAGAAACTTTATCTAGGCCCAAATTAAATTAAGTAAATAAGAGGCTAATGGATACCCAATAAGCTAGGTGCAGACCCAACTTGATCCAATGTGATAGAGGCCCGAGATCCACCTTGTATAGGCTCTTAAGAAGGCCCAATAAATCTTATGCAGACCCAAAATAATAGAGATCCTAAAAATAGGTCTGGTCCAACAGAATTCTGCAGCCCAACAACTTAAAAACTGGCCCAACAAAGCAAAAATCTAAGCCCATTAAGAGTTGGACCTTGGAGCAACCTATGACCCATATTTGACCAACTAAAACCCTAAATGTTTCAGCCACTATCCCATTTTTCTGAAACACAAAGGAGAAAATCGGAGGTCCAAAGGGGAGGCTAGGGTTCTTGGCATAATTCCACATTTTCCCACTTTTAGAGCAAGATTTAGCCAAGGTAATAGTTATATAACTTAATCCTCTCATCTTTCTCTTCATTTTGGTCTGATTAGTTTTTCATTTGGAGCATTTTCACCATACCCAAAATCTAAAATGTGGTTATTTGGGATTCTCTTAGTGGAAATTCGTTGGTTGAGGCTAGGGCTATCATTAGATAGGTATGAACTTTTCTTTTTGAGGTAATTCTGCTTATTTAAGACACTAATGACTTGATTATAGTGTGGGTGTTAATTATGTACGAATTTGCTCACAAATTTGGGTGATATACTGAAGTTTTTGGTGGGGGACATACTCAATCCAAATTTGGGGATTTGTGGTGGCTAGGTAAGTGTTCTTTAGGTAGTTATTAGCATTTAAATTCTTTAGGTACTTGTTGTTACTGTAGATGATAAATTAAAGTAGTAATTTTCTGATGCTATGGTTATAGGGATATTTTTGTACCATTGGTGTAACACCATATATTTCTAGCTTACTTCTTATTATTTCTAAGTTTCCCATGATGGATTGCACAAAAGGGAATGGAAGATGACATTAAAATAATGTCTTATTTCGCATTGCGTAGTGTATGAAAATTTCATTCAATGTCATGAGAACCATATGAGTTCATGCATCACATTCTCATATTTAATTATATACATACAACTCATTTTCATCACTAAAGTTGGCCCACAACTCGTGGAATTCAAAGGGGAGCATCAAACTCACACTATTATTTTCAGCCAAATTCTCAATTTTTCTATCACAACTTCAGAAATTCATAACTAAATCCAAAAAAATCAAAACTCAACAAACTTTACCATTCCAGAAAGATCTGGATGTTTGCCCCATGCTAAAAATAATTTTAACTCATGAATCATTAAGGGGAGAATATTTGACATATGAAAAGCCACTGAGGTTGCTGCTATCTGGGCCATTGGTTCAGTTTACTAATATAAAGTTTCAGAATTCATAACTAATTCTAGAAAATTTGGAATCATTTATTCTTGGTCATTATAGAAATATACACATGTCTAATTTATTCTAAAAATATACCTAGGCCATGAAACATAACACAGGAAGCATTTGACATGCAAAAAGTGGCAAAGATTTGGATAGCTACTGGTACTGATGCAAGTGTTTGCTATAAACTTTGAAAATGTCCAATTAATTCTAAAAAAATCTAATCCATGAAAATGATACCAATTTAGAAATATATGAATGTTAAATTTATGTCAAAAATAGATTTAGACCAGAGCAAGCACGTTTAGCCACTGAAATTCAATGGAATAGTGACTCAGGTCGTGTTGCACTACTATTGCTATTCTAGAAATTCAAAAATTCATATCTCTTGGATCAGACGTCCAAATGAGATGCTTCTAGTTGCTTTAAGTCACTGTGAATGCCTAGTTTCTGCATATAAAATTTCATAGCCATTGGACCATGTTTTCCCCTTGGATGACACAATTTCACAACTGACCAAATGAACAGTACTAGTGCAAATCCGAAATTCTAATACCAACTTTGAAAAATCATAAAACATTCCACAGACCTTCAAATGACCTGATCTTTAGCTTCCTAAAAAGCTCTAGGAAAGATCTAGTTGCATGCAAAATTTTAAGTCAAGACGAGGTCATTTGGTCAGACTTTACTATATCTCAAGAATATAGCAATTTTGGTCCTAACAAGAGGCAAATTTGGTTCACATGAGCCATCCATTGTTCCACACACATTTGAGCAACTTAGAAAGCATAAATATAGCATAAATAAGTCTCTCATAAGGTCTAAACCCTCATGCAACTCAAATTCACCATGTCACTTCCATAAACATACATGCACAAGTGGGCTCCCAAGTGGTCAAAATACATAATTCTATTCATTAAACTCTATTCTTGATACATACACTAACTTTACATAGTTTTACACTTATTCAAAATGTCATGGCTCAAAAATAACATTTACATATCTACTTTGACATTCTAGACATCATAGTACATCAAAAATGGAAAGATTTGCCAAGAGATGGAGATTTAAGCTCCTTAGTTTCCATCCTTTAGATCTTGAACTCCACCTAGATCATATGAGATGTAAAAAAGGAGGGGGGTGAGATTCATTGAATCTCAATAGCTTATACACCTATTCAAGCACATATTTAAGGCATAAAACATGTCAAAGGTACAAGTATGTAATCAATCAATCTATGAAGCATTCATCTTTCACATTTTTGTGTCACAAACTCATGTCAAACACAAGAATAAGCTCTAGGGACTTTTGGTTTGGCCTCACCCCATTTCTAGGACTTTTGGATTGCCTCACTCTTGGTTTTTAGGACTTTTGACTTAGTCTCACCCATCCAAGGGACTTTTGGCCTTATTTTACCTATGCCATGAGATTTTTGGCATCTCCTCACCCACATTAAGGGACTTTTGGTACTACCTCACCCTTATGAGTCATTTCCACCATTCAAAGACATTCAAGAAAGCATATTAGTACCAAAATAGCAACATAGCATCAAGTGGCATGTCTCAAACATATAAACATACACACAAGCACACAATGATACCATATGCAACAAGAAAAGGTAGAGAGCTACCTTGGTGTAAATTCAAGCTTTACTTTACTTGTTTCTTCTTCCTTTTGGTTCCACAAACACAAAGAGGTGGGGTTGGATTTCCTTAGCCTATTCAAAATAAACAACACTTAATTATAGTCTTAGAACAAGTTATGACATCCAACTTACTCCTAAGACTATACTTTATTCTATTTGTCATAATATGGTTCCATTAAGGACCTAATGAAGCAACTACCATAATTAACATTCTTGGTTCCATTCTCTTGCCATATTTAGACCTCTTGACCTCATTTAAGGTCTTTGAAGCCATCACACACTCACTTTCATAAACCTAGGTCCATGTTGCTTCATAAGGTTACATTATGGAAGCTATTGCCTCATCTCCTAACCTAAGGCTTCTAAATTTTTCCCAATGGTTTTTCACATCTTCTAACATCATATAAAGTCCAAAACTAAGGTTAGAACAAATTAAAACATCCCCTAACCTAATGAACCTAGCTTGGCCGAAATATGCACCATAATGGAGGTTCATGGACTTTGTGATTTTCCTTTGATGGGAGAACCACTTGGGAGGCTTTCTAAAGGTCTTAGGAGCTCAAGGAAACATTTAAGTAGCTAACAAAACATTCACACAAAATCAGATTTTGCAAAATCCTAGAAAACACTACACTTTTCTAACTTATTTTCTATTGGTTTTTCTTGGAATTTCTTGCCATATTCCATCTCCCCATGGACTAAAACCCTTGTTCCCTCCTTGTATTTGGACAGAACATCCTCCCCTCCTTTGGTTCTGTTCTTGGCTGAAATACACACAAAGGGAGGGGAAAGAGAAGATGCAACAAAAAGCAAAGATTACCTAGGGTTCAAGTGAGCTTTCAAGTGTCTTTCTCCTTCATTCTCTTCTCCTTAGCAAATTCGAAGTTCTACCCTTAGGTCTGGGTCAAAAATAGAACCAAATCATTCAAAAAATCCATGGAAAGAAAGGAGGAAGAGAGGAGAACAAGATTGGAGGAAGATGGAGTAAGAAATTTCATGAATTACCTAGTTTCTCCTTGGCTTTCTTCCTCTTTTTCTCCTCCCTTTGGTGTGCCTAAGAGAGCTGAAGATTTTCTGTATTTTGGGCAGAATGGGTCGTGCTCATTAAAGAGGAGAAGAAGGGAGAAAAGTGTGGAACTCTTTAGAACATTCAAGAAACCATAAATTTCAATTTTGCCCTTCCATAATGGTAATTTCGTTTCGGCTTCGTTTTAGCTCATTTTTTAGAACCATCTTTTCCATCATAAAATTTAGGTTGCTAATTTAATAAAATGCCTTTAGAATCACTCAAATCAGAGCTAAAACCTTCCCGAATGAATCGGTCAAAGTTTGAGTCAATGGACGTTGGAAAGAGTACACCGGAGGGGTTTTACCAGTCCCGGGGCATCCCATGGTTTTTGGGGCCTCTGAGAACCTTGGGCAACTCAAAATTTCCATTTAAAAAGCCTTCCTATGTGTTTTTCCAAAATTACACTTATTTACAAAAATGCCATTGGCCTTTCGGCAAATTTTTCGAATCGCTCTGACTTCAGTTTTTGGGCAACTCAAGGCTCAAATCCTCATTTTCTATTATTTAAAATTTTATTCAAATTTTATTTGGCCTTGAATCACTCATCTCAGGGGACTTGTTTTTCAAACTGACCCGTTCCAGTGATTGTACAATGTACCAGGCGTTACAATAGGTGGCTGTTATGAATTGTCTACAAGTAAGGTAACCGGGTTCATATTAATTCCATGCATATATCTATTTTAATTTCATATTTGCTGTACATGAATGATTTGAAATGTTGAATGAATTGGTTAGCTATCTATTGTATTGTATTGGACCTTGTGAGTTCATAGTGGAGCTGTGATGCGACTACCACCCATGCATGTGCTTCAATCGGGCACTGAGTTATAGTCAAATCCCAGATGCATTGAGCCCTGGTTGTGCTCAATAGGGAGTAGGTGCCGTGGACAGGCCTCTCCCGGTGTTAATGACCTTTAACATATGAAAATATGATTACTAGTGTGGGATGGTAATCATGATAGCCTAATTGCTTCATTTATTGATATGATTGGTATTTTTCCGATGCTTATGTGAAATCATGCTTATATTCTAATTAAATTGGAATATATGATGGAATTGTCTTGGTTACTGAGATTTATATCTCGCCCCATTTTATGGGATTAATATTTCAGGTGAAAGTTTTTCGGTTAAGGATAAGGGGAAGCAAGTGGATGAAAATCCATGAGCTTCATCATGTAGGGAGAAGGCTGCACATAGGCTGACTTATTTAGTATAAATGCTAAATTTTGAATTTCTTATTGTATAGCATCATCATGTATTCATGTTGCTAAGTGTAGGATCTTATATTTTAATTTCCTTGGATATATTCATTGAAGAGTTAGACCTCACTTTAGCTTGAATCAGATGTATGAACCCATAACACTTGACGTATGTATTTTGCTGAATTTATGGTATGGTATACTGTTAGAAATATAATTATGTGATGTATTAGATGTAATATGAACCATTGATGTATGAAACCTCTGATGGAATGTATATCAAATTTTAATTTCCAATAGTGTATGAGTTCTTGTTGCTAACTATGGACTTGCCGGTATAGGATAATTGGAGGAGTGAAAACTTACATTTAAATTTTGAATTGGTAATGGTAGAATAGCTGGGTGTATAGGGCAGATAAATACCATTAGAGACATATAAAATAAGTGGGAGTGGTCCTAGGGTAGTTCTAAGATGAGAATTGGATTGTAGGGGATGAAATTTGGGAGATGTAGTTACAGGAGGGAGTCACGCCGTAGCTAAGAAGGCTTCACCTCGGCCAGATGAGTGACAGAAGCGAGGGGCGCCGCGGCATGAGTAATCCTGCCGCAACGTAAGAAAATAAAATTTTCCTGAAGAGTAACAGTGGCGAGGAACACCGTAGCTTAAGTAATCTTGCCACAATGTAGAGTGAAAAAAATCGCCCAGGAGGGTAACAGAATGAAACCTCGCTGCGGCACAAGTCGAGGGAACAAACTGAGGGGTGTCCAGTAGCAAATCTCGCCATGGCGCGAGTGTATTACACTGAGGCAAGAGTTGGGGGACTTGGACCAGTAGCTCCATAAGGCATTTTTGCTACAGCGCCATGTATGGATGAATCATAAACCCCTTATAGTAGTATGATTTCTTTTATGCATCTTTGTTTTAGTTGTGGTTGTTTAGTGATGACCTTATCATCAAGGTTCAAATTTTCCTGTATTTTCATAATGTAACAAAATGTAATGACTCCAAACCTTGATTATTAATTATTAATCACATATTTAACTATAATTACCATGCTTAGAAGGTAGGGTCATCACAGTCCCCGTTGCGGCACCCGGCACACTACCTGGTGGGGTTTTGTTCCTCCCTTGGGTACTCTCATTTCCCCTTAGGAAAAGGCCTCGCTGGTGGGGAGAGCTGCGCTCCCACTTATATGGGCCGTTCCCAGGACCACTCCATTCGATGTGAGACTTTACATTCCACTCCCTTGGGGCCAACCCGTCCTCAGGTTACACATATGAACGATCGGCTTTGATACCAAACACCACATAGAGCCCCCAATAATATTGTCCTCGTTGCGGCACCCGGCACACTGCCTGGTAGGGTTTTGTTCCTCCTTTGGGTTCTTTCATTTTCCCTTAGGAAAAGGCCTCGCTGGTGGGGAGAGCTACGCTCCCACTTATATGGGTCATTCCTAGGACCACTCCATCCAATATGGGACTTTACATGTGTCTTGGCAAAGAATGTAGTAGCTAAGTAGGGATAGGTAGAACATCTTAGCATTACAATTAGAATGAATTGACTAAATCTAGTGTGTATGTGTGAAAAGAAAGGTAGGTAGACCTCTTCTAATCTAATAATAATGATAGTATTAATCTTAAATAATAATCTTAATACTTTTTATAACATTGATAGTAAAAATAATGATAATAATGTTACTAATCTTAATCACATTTGACGATTAAGGTATTAATAATCTAAAATAACTTTACATACTTTATGTAAAACAATCCCTATATCATAATGATATGAGATAATATAAGGAACTAAATTATCTAAGGAAATAATATATTTTCTTCTTTCTTCCCTATATAAATTCTCATATTTTTCTTTTTTTCCCTAAATTAATAAAATATAACCTTGATAAATCTTGACTTTATTAATAATAATTGTTATGGTAATTATCCCAATGCTATAGAAAAGGTTACTTAACTTTCATGGCCAAAGTATGCAACAACCTTTGCCAGTAGAGGCCATCAAAATATTGAAGTATGAAAAAAGTTGATAAAGGAGGGATTGGGGGGATATTGGTGCTCCTTCTCTAAATATTCCACAAGGGTCAAGGCAAACAACACTCCTTTCAATTTTAGTCTTGCTAACTTGTAGTTTGATAACCTTGTTTTCTTCAAGTAGGTGACTACAAGGTAAATTAGCATGTTGTTTACAATCATAAGGAGTACATGTTAGCTTGCTGAAGCTAAAGAGCAATAGTTAGGTGGTTAAAAGTGAAGGGGTTTTTAGTGCAATTGAGGGAGACTTTGTTCAATGCATATTACAATCTTGTGGCTTCCATTCAAGTTAAAATAACCCATACTCTTGACTTCACTACTCATAAAGAGTTTATACAAGCTTACACATCATGGGATTGAGGGATTTGATTAATTGAGATCTTCTCTAGCTATGCTCTTATTATATTGCTTTTGCTAAGGCCAAAGATGACACCTTGACTTTAAAGAAAAAGAAATCAGTTAAGATGTTTAAGGAGGAGTCCAAGTTGATTGTGTAATGAACATAGTTTCTGTAAAATGACAAAATGAGTTGTATAAAAGCAAATCTATTGGAATGAGCTAGATAATGTCCAGGAAAATTTAGGTAGAGTCTTAGGCTCCTAAAAATGATAATTCCAGGCTTAAACAGAAAGAAAAACAGAGCTAAAATGGAGAAATGAAATTGTTACAAAAATTAACGAAACGTAATAGTATTTTCGTAATTATGGAGAGTTTTTGGAAAACTCATAAGAGGGCTTTTTAAATGGAAATTTTGAGTTAACTAGGGTTTTTAAAGGCCCAAAAAACTATGGAAAGCCCCAGGATCGGTAAAGCCCCTCTAGTATACTTTTTTCAACGACAGTGAACCCTAACTTTAACAGATTTGTTTAGGAAGGTTTTAGCTCCAATTTGAGTGATTTCAAAAGCATTTTATTAAATTGGGAACCTAAGTTTTATAATGAAAAAGATAATTCTCAAAAAGGAGCTAAAACGAAGAAAAAATGAAATTGTCATTACAGAAGGACAAAATTAAAATTTTTGAAAAAGTGAGCTTCTTGGACTAGGGCTGTACATGGGCAGGGCCGGGTCAGACATTTAGTAGGCCCGATACTCTACCCGATTAAAACATCGAGCTTGTTTTTATGCCCATAGCCCGGCTCAACCCAAAGAAGCCCAATTCTAGGGTGGGTTAGGGAGAGTTAGGGCTGCCCGAACTTTCTTTTATTTTTTAATAAATTGATATTTGTAATATAAAAATATCTTTTTACATATTCATGGATATATATTTCAAAACAATAGACCTTTAGAACTCTTATATTTTTATTAGTAATAAAAAAATAGTTTAGTATTATCAAACAAAATATAAGTTATACTAGCAAAATTAACCTTAAGTAAACATGTGTATTTTTGTTATTCAACAAAAGAAATATCAAGAAGTATACACATCAATAATAAAAAATAATTAAGAAGCTAGGAAGGTTTGCATAGGTAATAAAAGCTACAATATGTAGAGAAAATCGGATGAAATAAGAATTATATATATATATATATATATAAGATGGTAAGATGTTAATAATTAAAAAAAAGTAACTATTAGGGTAGGTTGGGCAAAACATGCCTTCGCCCATGGCCCGGCCCAACTTGATATAGTTTTGTTTAAAGTTTTGCCTATTTATATTTTTAGCCCGGCCCAGCCTGGCCCAATTAGACCGGGTTAGGGCGGGCCCCTAGGGTGTATTGGGCTAATGAACACCCCTATCTTGAACCTTCTAAATTTTTCACACACTTCTTCTTATTCCCTTGGCCGACTTTCTTCTACCCAATTTCAAAGAAGAGAAGTAACTCCAAAGAAGGAGAGAAAAGAGGAAGAAAACTAAGAAAAAGGTAGGAAAAATCCAAGAAATTCATGCTCCTTTCTCTTCCAATTTTGTTCCTCTCCTTTCCTCTTCTCTTTCCAAGGTTTATTTGAGATGAATGGTTCTATTTTTGGTCTAGAACCTAAGGGAAGAGTTTGAATTCCTTATGGTGGAACAAACCAAGAAGAAAGAGCCTTGAACACACACTTGAATCTAAGGTAAATTCTCATCTTAGTTGCCTTCTCCTCTTTCTTCTTCTTGGTGTGTGTTTCAGCCTCATACAGAACCATGAGAGGGGAGGGATTTTTGCCCAAAAACAAGAGAGGAACTAGGGTTTTAGACCATGGAGAAGAGGAATATGGCAAGAAATTGCAAGAAAAACCAAAGGAAACTAAGATAGGAAAGTGTGGTGTTCTTTAGGGTTTTATAAAATTTAATTTTGTGTGTGTACTTCCTTGGCTATTTAAGTATTTCCTTAAGCTCCTAAGATATCTAAAAAGCCTCCCAAGTGGCTTTCCCATCAAGAAAAATTTTAAAACTCTAAGAACATCCTTTGATGGACATGTCTAGACCAAGGCAAGAGCATTAGGTTAAAGAGTGTTTTAATTTGTTCTAACCTTGGTTTGGGGCTTTATATGATGTTAGAAGATGGGAGAAACCATTAGGAAAAATTTAAGAGCTAAGATGGGATAATGGTGTCCATAATGGTGCCTTGTGAAGCAACTTAGTTTTTTGCTTATGTAAATGAATGTGTGATGGCTCCAAGGACCTTGAATGACGTCAAGAAGCCTAGTAATGGGGAGAGAATTGAGCCTAAAATTTGAATTGTGAAGGTTTCTTCAAGGGGCCAATTATGGAACCATTATGTCATCACTTGTAGGATTAAATGTGTGTTTAAGAGTGCAATTGGTGTCTTGGCTTACTTCAAATATGTGATTGTGTGCTACTTATAATGTTTAGGCTAAGAGAATATCCAACCACCTATATGCACTTATGAGATCAAAAAGAAGGAGAGATAAGACTAAGTAAAGTTTGAAAGATTCAAGGTAGCTCTCCACCTCATTCTCCTTACATTCTTATGTACATATGTATGTCATTATGTGCCTATGTGTGCCCTGTGATTTGATAGCATGCCACTTGATGCCTTGATATTACATTGGTACCAATATGTGATCTTGAATGGCTTTGCTTGTGAAAATTGTTCACAAGGGTGAGATGATGCCAAAAGACCTTTAAAGTAGGTGAAGAGATGCCAAAAGCTCAAGGCATAGGTGAAACTAGGCCAAAAGTTTCTCGAATAGGTGAAGCCAAGTCAAAAGTCCCTAAGCCGAGAGTGAGGCAAACCCAAAAGTCCTAAAAATGGGGTAAGAAAAAACTAAAAGTTTCTAGAGCTTTTTCTTGAATTTGATATGAGATGGTGGCATGGAAATGTGGTTTCATGTGTTTTGTACTTAAGGCACCTTTCATATTTGTGTTCTTGATGTATGTATGCCTTGAATGTATGTGTAAATAGGTATGTAAGCTATTGAGAATCCATAAATCTCACTCCCCTTCCCTCCTTTATTTCTATGACTCTAGATGGCTCCCAAGAAACAAGAAATCCAAGCCAAGGGAATTAGAATGTCATACTTTGAACATATTGTAGCTTTCTTTGTATCTAAATGTTCAAGTAATTATGTATATAATATTTTTGAGATGTAAAACCATGAACAAATGCAAAATGATGTATGGATGTTATGTATACTATATGTGACCCTAAATCAATATAAATGTGGAATTTGGCTTCTTGAATGGCTTATGTATGTAGTGCATTAAAGGATGTGGGATAGCCAAATTGAGATGCATGGGGTTTGGAACCACTTGGGTAGTTCATACAAGTCATATTTATGCTTTTAAACTTGCCCAAGAAGTGCCAAACACTAAAAGGAGCCATTTGGACTAAAGAGTTGCATTATGAGAAGCAAAAATGACCATATTAATGGGTTGTGTCACTTTTTGTCTAAATGAGCTCTCCTTGATCAAAAATTTGGCATGCATTTATAGTTTCTTAAGATATTTTTGAAAAGCTAAAGTGAAAAATATTTGGAGTTCTATGGAATTTTTGGCAAATTTTTGAAGTTGAAAAATGTTCTAATTTTTTGTCAGTGTACTGTACAATTAGTCCGAAAATAAATCTATATCATTTATGAGGCAAACGATGTCCAATTATCATAAAATTTTATAATAAAAAACTAGACCTTCCCAGTGACTTGTGCCAATTAGAAGCACCTCAATTAAACATCTAGAAAGGGAGATATGAATTTTTGAAATTGTTGTTCTATTTTAGGCACACCTCTAGACTCGTGTTATTATTTAATTAAGTTTAGGGGCCTGAATGCTCTTGGATTGGAACTATTTTTTTCCTTTAGTTAGCATCTGTAGCTTTCCAAATTGGTACAAATTGCATGGATTGGATTTTTGTAGAAGTAATTATGAATTTTCAAAATTTGTATCAGTAATCTGTATCAGATTTCTAGACAGCTTGACCTCCCTGCCTTTTCTAATGTCAAGCATGGTCTAGATGAGATTTTTATGGCTGAGAATTATTTTTAGTGTAAATTTAACATCTAGATCTTTCCAACAAGCTATTTTTTTCTTAATTTCAAATTTTTTAGATTTAGTTATGATTTTTCAAAGTTTTCCCTAAAATCTGCCACATGCTGTCCGAGAAGAATATGGGGAAATTCGAGGTTTTCACCATGACATCCATGGATTATGTGTTGTTTTCAATTAATTGTGAATTTTATAAGTGATAAATGACTATAGAATGATGTTGAAAAGTCCACAGGGCCCATGTAACGCTAATTGAAATTTTGAACCCCGACATAACGCGAAAAAATGGCTTAAATAATGGATTTTTCCTTGCTCATTTCTTAAGAATTTGTGCAATTCCCCATGAATGAGAATGTATGATAATGGTAAGTACATGATATGATAGATTGAAGCAACCATAACATTTGCTCAATGGGTGTAGGAGATTACAAATTTAAAGAAGGCTAAGACCAAAGTGGAAAGGGCCAATTAATATAAGAAAAAGCAAGATAAAGCTTGAAAGGATAAGAAACCAACAAAGAAAAAAGGAAAGTAAAGATGAAAGCTAACATTGAGATGGCCAAGGTGAAAGGTGTTAATCTAAAGCAGACATTAGTGAGTTCCTTAAAAGAGGTTGCCACGTTAAAAAGAAGATAAAGGACTTAGAGGTTAGGCTTTATTATATAGAAGAAAAGACTCTAAAATGGTTGCTAATTAGGCATTTAGGCAGTGCTATGATCAGAACTATTTTTCAAACCATAGTTTGAAGATTACCACTAGATAGCTTTAGTTTCTTAAAATGTGAAAGATGGACAATTAATCATTTGTGCTTGTCCACCCTTTCCCCCTTGCCATGAAGATAAAGAACTTACCCTTGTTACTATTGATGAAAAGAGCTTAGGAGATAGATTGGTGAAGGTGAAACTCCTCTAATAATGGCAAGGAGTGAAGATGCCTGTCAGTGATGAAGAACATGTCCAAATGGTGACTCCTACTGACCCTAAGAATGACATTAAGAGTTATGTTAAAAGGGACTAAGGCCAACTTGGTGCAAGGGCAAGAATGCAAGATAGGGAGTTGGGCAAGTAGATTAATGACCCTAATAAGAACAAAGTTTGAAGATCAAAAGCTCAATAAGGTAGGACAATTGCTTTGCTGGCCTTTTTTTTTTTTTTGTTAACCTTTTAATGTGTATACATAAATTTTCCATGTGACTATTGTTATAACTAAGAACTTGATTTTGTTGTATGGCATTTTTTGAACTTTGTGTAATACTTCCCAAAATTTAGCAATATTATGTGATTAATTTAGTTTTTGTGTTATTGATTACTACTCTTCCTTGCTTAAAACCTTCTTTAGTTTTTTTTTCCTTTGGTGCCATTGCTAGGGATTGGCATAATCTTTGTTATTTTAGAGAAAAATATTTTTATTTTTATTTCTATTCTCATTTTTTCTTTGTATGATTTGTAAATTTATGATTGTATATAATATGCATAAAAATTAGATAAGTCCATTAGTATTTCATTTTATTTTATTTAAGTTTGGTTAGCATTAAACTAAAATCCAAGCAATGGAATCTATGTTGACTTTGCAAAATTACTAAAAATGCATTTGATTGATTTTTGTTTTAATTTTTGATGAATATTCCTATCTATATGTTCTTAATTTCTTGTATTTTTTATAATTTTTTGATGGTTTCTAAATAGTGTTCTACTTACTTTGTTTTAAACTTAAACCAAGGGCTAACTTTGAAAGTTTATTGGGAACTAACTTGATTTTGTTTTCAACTAATTTTCTTTCAAAATATTCTTTATTGTTTGTTTAATGTTTTGTAATTTTTTTTATAAAGTTTCTAAGGCAAATAGATATATCATTTTTGCGTTTTAACACATGCAACTCCATAAATTTTCAAACATAACAATGTTGGTTTTAAGAATTTTTCTAGGCATGTTTAGATTTGTTTTGTGCAACATAACTAGACAAAATCAATCACATATATATGATTTATGTGAGGAAATATTATGAGTTAGTTGAATTAATTTATGAACATAATATGTTGGACAATATGCTAAAACTAGTGTACTCAGTTTCATTTTAATTGTGTACAACTTTTTTTTCCTTGGATAGAATGCTAAATAAATAGTGCTTACTTCTTGTGCATGAATAATTTTATTTTAATTTTCAGAAATGCCAAGTAACATATTTGTAACATCTAGTTTTCGTAAAAACAATGAAATGAGTCAGTTTTAAAAGCAAGTCTCTTAAAATGAATGAGTTGAGGCAAAATAAAATTAGAATAAAATTTTAAATAATAGAAAATGAGGATCTGAGGCTTGAGTTACCTAAAAACCCAAGCCAGATGAGTTAAAAAAGTTTGTGAAAGAAAGTTGGGGCATTTTTGAAAATTTTGAAAAACTCACAAAAAGGCTTTTTAAATGAAAAATTTGAATTTTCTGGAATTCTAAGAGGCCCTGAAAACTATGAGAATCCCCAAAATAATTGAAACCCCTCTAATGAGCGATTTCAACGAAGAGTTGACTGAAACTTTAACTAAATGATTCAGAATAGTTTTAAATCCTTTTTTAGTGAAACCAAAGCCAATTTATAAGATTGAGAGCCTAAATATTATGATGGAAAAGAAAATTTTCGAAAAGGAGTAAATTTGAGCTTAAATGGAAAGAACCAAGGAAAAGGACTAAAACACAAAGTTAAAAAGTGCATAAAGTGACTTTTTGGCTCTTATATCACATTCCTTTTTTTCTCTCTCTTCACCTATGTTTTTGGACATCTAAAAACAAAATTTCAAGAGGCTTTAGGAGACGCACAACTGATAGGAAGAAGAAGGGGAGAGAACTCAAGTTTAAGCTGAGAAATTCAAGCTCCTTTCTTGCCTCTTTCTTTATCCAACCTCTTCTCCTCATTCTCTTCCCTTTTTCTATGGAATCAAAAGCTAATTTGGTTCTATTTTGAGGTTAGCACAATTAGAACAAAAGAGCTTTTGAAGGAGAAACTTGTAGCAAGTGGAAACACCTTGAGAAAGCAAGTAAATAAGGTATGTTTCATGAATTCGATTAACTTCTTCTTGGATGTTTTCCTTTGGGGTAATTTCGGTCAGACCTAGCCCAATTATGAGGAGTTAAATTATGAACTTAGAAAGAAAAGAATAAGTGTTTTAGAGTGTGCAAAGTAGAAATATGCAAATGGAATCAAAATAAAAGGGAAGTAAGGGAATTCAAGATTGTGAACTTTAGGGTTTGGAGACAAATGTTAAATTCTGATTTTTCCTAGAGATATTCCAGCTTATGTAAGACATGGTATGAGTTCATTAGACCTCTAGGAAGATTTATATGTGCCATTCCCACAAGAAAAAGCAAGCTCCTCCTTTGACCCCTTTTTAATGCATAGTCTCGCCCAAGCATGTCCTAAGCACCTAGGGAGTATTTAAAATTTTTCTAATGCTAGAATGGGACTAGATATGATATATGAACATCAAAGGAAGCCTTGGAAAAAATTTAGAAGCCTTGGTTTGTGAGATGGAGGTGTAGGCTCCATAATGAGACATAAAGACACAACATATAGCTAGGCTCTTAACATGAATGTGTGATGACTCCAAAGAGTCTAAATGGAGTCAAGAGACTTAGATTGAGGGAGGAAATGGAGTCAAGGTTATGAATTCTCATAGTTGCTTTATTAGGTCTTGTATGGATATGTTATGGATGGAAAATAATATTGATGAGCTTATATGGTTCATGAAGCATGAAATGAACTAATAAGGCCTTACATAACTCAATTTAATGTTATTAAATGGATTATTTTCCATGTAAGTGTAGGTAACTAAGTCTTGTAATGTGAAGGAAAAGCTAGAAGGTTAAGGTATTATATTTATTAGTATCAAAGCAAAGGTTCAGGCACTTTTATTTTGTGGTTGGCTCTTGAATTCTATGAATAACCTATGTTGCAGTGTGAATTGCCCTAAAGTGTGTGGAATGCATATGCATATGTGCTTGAAATGCAATTGTAAACTAAAGGTTATGGTTCTTTTCAAATAAAATGGTTGATACTAGATAGGGTGGGGGCAGGCCACCTAGGGCTTAGAGGTTTGAGCCTGAGGGCCCTCTACGTACCATTATAAAGAGGCTTGACAGACAAGAGACCATGATAGGCCAACAACAGGAATTGCTGGAACAACAAAGATATATTATGTAGCAGCAGCATGAAATGATAATGCAACTATAAAATGCCCTAGCTAGGTAGGAAGAGATGAGGAGAAAAGCCCCTGTACCACATCCATCTACCTTTGGCATTCCACTCACACCTCCTTAGAAGCCAGTAGTTTAGACCTAAACGCCTATTTAGAAATTACTAAATCAATTTCGAAAGAATGGTCCACCCTCATTTAACAGAGAGTTGGATGCAGATAAAGCAGAGGCATGGGTTATGCAATTAAAGAAAATATTTGTAGTGATGGATTGTACCTCAGAATAAAAAGCTCCGCTCGCCACTTTCATGCTAGAAAAAGAAGGTGACAGGTGGTGGCATAGCACAAAACCCCTTATGCAAACCAAGAATGTTCAGATTAACTAGGAAAACTTCGTGGTGGAATTTTATGAAAAGTACTTCCCCAACTAAGTAAGAAAACAGAAAGAGATGGAGTTCATGTGGTTGAAACAAATAGATGATATGACAGTGGATCAATATGTGACAAAGTTTGTAAAGCTCTCCAGATATTCCTCCTATTTACAGAAGCATGATGATGAGAGATGGAGGTAGACAAGTTAAAGAAAGGTGTAATATCATATTATTTCTAATATTGATCCTCTTATGTACAAGTGGTATTATACAATTCTTCAAAGAAATCCCAAGAAAATACAATAAAATAATAAATTAAATTGCATTGCGTAGAGGATAAATTTTTTATTTTGTGGGCCCTATGAACTCACCAACAACATTCTCTAATTATTTTCCATTTATATAAGTCATAACATTCTCAAAATTTAGCACAAACCACGGATCAAGAGTAAAAAACCCCAAATAATCACATTTTGGCTCGAGTTCTAGGATAACAAAATTTGAGGCAATTTTGAAAAATTATAACTAATTCTAAAAAAATTAAAATCATACAAAACATAGCTTTTTAGAAAACTCTAGACATAAAATTTACATAAAAATAAGTTCTAGCCATGAAAATCTCATCTGGACCACGTTTGACAATAGAAAAAGTAGGGAGGTCGAGCTGTCCAGAAATTTGATACAACTTATTGATATAAAGTTTAGAAATTCATAATTAATCCTAAAAAAATACAATCCATGAATCTATACCAATTTGGAAAGTTACAAATGTTAACTAGAGGGAAAAAATAGTTCCAAACCAATCCAAGAGCATTCAAACCCAAAAAATTAATCGAACAATACCATGGGTTTAGAGGTGCACCTGGAACAGAATAGTAACTTCAAAAATTCATATCTCCTTCTCTAGACATCCAAATGAGGTGCTTCAAATTGACATAGGTCACTGGGAAGGTATAGTTTCTCCTTGTAAAATTTTGTGGCAATTGGACATCATTTGACCCATGAATGACAGAGAACAAAATTCAGACCAGATGAATAGTGCACTAACTAAAACTAGAAAATTTTTCAACTTCAAAAATTCACCAAATATTATGTAGACCTCCAAATAATACCCACTTTAGCTTTTCAAAAATATCTTAATAAGCTTTAGATGCATGCCAAATATTAGATCAAGAGGAGTTCATTTGGACAAAAAGTGGTGCAGCTCACCAAAATGGCCATTTTTGCTCCATATGAGGTACCAACTTTGTCCAATTAGCCTTCTTTAATGTTTGGCACCTCTTAGGTAAGTTTAAAAGTATGAATATGACTTTTGTGAGCTGCCCAAGTGGTCCCAAACCCCATGCATCTTGTTTTGGCCATTCCACATCCAATAATACACAATTAACCATAACCGTACAAGAAGTAATTTCTATGATTTCATTGATCTAAGGCTACATAAAGTATATATAGTATCCATTCAGCATTTTACATTAGCTCATGGTCTTACATGACAAAAATAATATGTACAAGCTCACTTTGAAATTTCATTACAAGTAAGGTTACATAAAAGACAAAATCTAACTTTCAAGGTTCCTGGCTTGCATTCCTTGCCTCTTGAATGCCACTTAGACATTTTAAAATGATGGAGGAAGGGGGAGTGAGATTCCTAGATTCTCAATAGCTCACACACACATTCAAGGCATACATACATCAAGTGTGTAAATAAACAAGCTACTAGAACCATAAATGCTTATTTACAAAATGTTCATGCCACACTTTCACAATCAAGCCATCAAGAAGCTCTAGGAACTTTTGGTTTTGCCTCATCCATTTTTAGGACTTTTGGATATGCCTCATTCTTGGCCTAGGGACTTTTGACTTGGCCTAGTCTCACCTATGCCTTGAGACTTTTAGCACTTCCTCACCCACATTAAGGGACTTGTGGCATCACCTCACCCTTATAAGCCATTCTCACTATCGATATCATTCAAGATAACACATTGGTACCAATGCAATCTCAAGATATCAAGTGGCATGTTCTCACATCACAAGAGCACACACAAGTATACAAAGACATACATATGCATACAAAAATTCAAGAAGAATGAGTTGGAGAGCTACCTTGAATCTTGTAAGCTTTTCTTAGTCTTTCTCCTTCCTTTTTTCGGCTTCACAAGCACACCTAGGTGGGTTGGTATTCTCTTGGCCTAAACACCATAAACAACACGCAATTACACACTTGAAGCAAGCCAAGATATTAAACTCACTCTTAAACAAACATTGGTTCCATAAGTGGCATAATGGTTCCATAAATGGCCTATTGAAACAACCTTCACAATTCAAGCTCTAGGCTCCTATTTCTTTCTACTTCTAGGTCTCTTGGCCTCATTCAAAGCCCTTGGAGCCCTCACACATTCATTTACACAAGCTTAGAATAAGTTACTTCATAAAGAACCATTATGGACACCATTATTCCATCTTCTAATCCATGGCTCCTAAATTTTTTCCAATGGTTTCTCCCATCTTCTAACATCATATAAAGTCTAAAATCAAGGCTAGAACAAATTAAAACATCTCCTAGCCCATGGAACCTTGCTTAGTCGAACCATATGCCATAATTAAGGTTTATGGAGTTCTTGATTTTTTCTTGATGGAAGAGCCACTTGGAAAGGTTTCTAGAGGTCTTAGGAGCTCAAGAGAACACTCAAATGGCCCAGAAATTACTCACACAAAATTAGATTTTCCAAAACCCTAAAGAAGCCTACACTTTTCTATCTTGATTTCTATGGGTTTTTCTTGAAATTTCTTTACATAATCTTAATCCTCACACTCTTTTTCTTAATATTCTCCCTTTATTCTATCCAAATTCCAGCCCCTCCTACTCCTCCTAAGTTGGTTGAAACTCAAAGCAAGAGGAAGCAAAGAGAAGAAGCAACTTAAAGCATGAATTACTTTGGATTTCAACTTAGTTTCAAGAGCTTTTCTCCTTGGTTGGTCTCCTCTCAATTAATTCAAACTCCCCCCTTGTGTTCTGGACCAAAAATAGAACCAAACTTCTAAATAAATTCATAGGAAGAGAAAGGGAAAGAAGGAGAAGAAAGTTCCTAAAGGAAGAACACAAATTTTCCATGAATTTCTCACTTTTCTTGGCTTTTCTCCCTCCTTCTTCTCCTTCTCTTGGTGCACCTAAGATTTTTGTTTTTAGGAAAAAAATATGTCAGCCTAAGAAGGGAGAAGAAGAGTCTTAAAGTGGTGTGAAGGTGGTAGAAGTTTCAAGAAACTCACTTTTTCAAAAATTCTAATTTCGTCCTTTCATAATGGCAATTTTGTTTTGGCTTCCTTTTATCTTCTTTTTTAGAACTGTTTTTTCTATTATAAAATTTAGATTCTTAGTTTAATAAAATTCCTTTGGAATCACTTAATTTTGAGCTAAAACCTTCCCGAACAAATCCGTCAAAGTTCGGGCTCACTGTTGTTGAAAAATGTATACTGAAGGGGTTTTACCAGTTTCAGGACTTCCCATGGTTTTTAAGGCCTTTGTGAACCCTGGGCAACTTAAATTTTCTATTTAAAAAGCTCTTCTATGTGTTTTTCCAAAAGTTACACTTATTTACGAAAATGCCATTACATTTCATCAATTTTCGTTATAATTTGTTTCACCATCCTAACTCTATTTTTCTTTCTGTCTAAGCCTAAAATTATCATTTTTTAGGAGCCTAGGACTCTACCTAAATTTTTTGAGACATTATCTAGCTTATTTTAGAGGACTTGCTTTTATACAGTTCATTTCATTATTTTACGAAAATTACGTTTGTTACAAAGGGACTGCTACCTGAGATCAGAGATAGGGTGGTGCCATAGAGGATTAGGGATTTCAATGCCCTAGTTGAAGTTTATAGAGTCACAAAAGTGAACCTGAGAATGATGCAGACAATCCCGAGTGCTAGACCTCTCATTCTTGAGAACAAGAGGCCATAAGAAGAGACACAGGCCACCGGTAGCAATAAAAGAGGTGGCAGAAGTCAATGAAACAAAAAAAGGTAAGGGCAGAAAGAGATAAGCTCAATCTACCAAAGGTAGTTCCACTCCAACAGTCTACAATCAGTATGGTAGGAATCATAGAGGCAGACCATGTTACACAGGGCAGAACATGTGTTTCAAGCATGAGAAACCAAGGCATATTGCTAAGAATTGCCCTCAGATGGATACAGTGCCTCCACCCAGGCCATAGACCCAAGGAAGAGTGTTCGCCCTTACTCAGCAGGAGGCTAATGCATCCCTTAGTTTGATGCGAGGCATGCTTATAATAAATGCTTTTCCTGTAGTTGCTATGTTTGATTTGGGTGCTAGTTACTCATTTATATCTTATGATTGTGTGAGAAAATTAGGTCTAGCTGTAAGTACTTTACCTTTTGATTTATCTGTCATCGCACTTAATAAAGGCCACATTGTTACTTCCCATGCTTGCTTGAACATCACTGTACAGTATAATCATTGTCACACCACCATTGATTTGATTTATATGCCTTTCCATAACATTGATTTGATTATTTGCATGAATTGAATGGCTACGAATAATGCTATACTTGATTGTGAACATAAAACCATCTCCTTACCTACTTGTAGGACCATACCTAGGATAGGGGCTGAGTTATCCTTTTTAACCACTGCCTAAGTTAAGAGATACTTAGAACATGGATACTAAGGGTTTTTAGTCTTTTTCTCTATACAGGTTGAGGTAGAGGAAGAGATAGAGGAGATCTCTATGATTAGGGAATTCCCAAAGGTTTTCCCTAAAGACTTTGATTTTAATGGTCTACCATCCAAGTGAAAATTAGAATTCCCTATAGAGTTAGTGCTTGGGGCGGGATTGGTGTCCAAGGCTCTTTATAGGATGGCTCCCACTGAGCTTACTGAGCTGAAAAAGTAGATAAAGGAGTTGTTAGAGAAAGGGTTCATATGCCCTAATATTTCACCCTGGGGAGCTCTGGTATTATTTGTGAAAAAGAAAGACAATAGCCTGAGATTGTGTATAGATTACAGAGAGCTGAATAAAGTTACCATCAAGAATAAATATGCTCTCCTTAGAATAGCTGACTTGTTAGATGGAGCATCTATATTTTCCAAGATAGATATTAGATTTGGGGACCACTAATTAAGAGTGAGAATTGAAGATGTCTCAAAGACGACCTTCAGAACGAGATATAGGCACTATGAGTTCCTAGTGATGCCATTCGAACTGACAAATATGCTCACTGTGTTCATGGATTATATGAATAGAGTATTCAGATCATATTTAGATAAATTTGTTGTGGTCTTCATTGATGATATCCTAGTATACTCTAAATCCTTTGAGGAGCATGAGAGACATTTGAGACTAGTCCTAGAGACCTTGAAAGATAAAAGGTTATATGCCAAACTTAGTAAATGTAAGTTTTAGCTAATCGAGGTGAGATTCTTAGGTCAAGTGATATCATAGACAGGGGTTGCTATCGATCCCTACAAAGTAGAGGCCGTGTTACAATGGGATAGACTTAGAACCATCACTAAAGTTAGGAGTTTTCTGGGTTTGCCAAGATATTATAGAAGATTCATTCAGGGCTTTTCTCAGATAGCTTTACCACTAACGAGGTTGACTAAGAAAAAGACTCATTTTGTGTGGGATGAGTGTTATGAGAGGAGTTTTCAGGAGTTAAAACTCCAATTAACCACTACCTCTATACTGATTATCCTTAACTCTAGTGAACCATTTATGGTTTCTAATGATGCCTCGAGAAAAGAGTTAGGATGTATTTGATACAGCAAGTAGAGTAGTGGCATACACCTCTAGGTAGTTGAGGCCTTATGAGGAGAATTATCTCACACATGATCTAGAGTTAGCTGCGGTGGTATTTGCCCTCAAAATCTGGAGGAATTATTTGTATGGGGCTAGGATAGAAATTTATAGTGACCACAAGAGTCTGAAATACCTGCTTGATTAGAAAGAACTGAATATGAGATAAAGGAGATGGATGGAATTTCTGAAAGATTATGATTACACTTTGAAATATTATCCAAGCAAAGCCAATGTGGTGACTAATGACTTGAGTAGAAAATCCATCCATATAGCCCATATGATGATTAAGGAATAAGAACTCATAGAAAAGTTTAGAAATATAAACCTCTCTTACCATATAGTGTTAGGTAGATTATATCTGAGTGAAACCTAAATTGAAAGCCTAAATCATAGGTGCCCAGGTAAAGGATGAGTTCCTAAAATAGGCTATGAGTGAGATTTCCTAAGGTAGGACCTCAAATTTTAGGATGTCTGAGGATGGTATGATAGTATGTCGAGACAGAAATATGTGTGCCTAATTAGGCTAAATTGAGAAAAATAATTTTAGAAAAGGCACATAAAAGTAAGTATACTATTCATCTAAGCGCTACTAAAATATATTGAGACTTGAAAAGAATATTCTAATGGCTAGGAATGAAAAGTGACATAGCCAACAATGTGGCTAGATGCTTAGTGTATCAAAGGGTGAAAATGGAGTACCAGAGACTAGTTGGGTTACTACAACCCCTAGATATCCCTAAGTGGAAATGGGATAGTATAGCTATGAATTTTATCATAGAGTTACTTAGGACATCCTCTGGACACAATGCTATTTGGGTAGTTATTGATAGATTGGTGAAATTTGCACACTTTTTAGTTATTAGGGCTACTTAGACATTAGACAAACTAGCTCAAGTGTATATTAGAAAAATTATGCGACTTCATAAGGTACCCAATAGCATAGTATCAGATAAAGATCCTAAGTTCATATCAAACTTTTGGAGGTTATTGCAGAGTGCCTTAAGGACTAAGTTGCAATTCAGTACTACATATCATCCCTAAACAAATGGTCAGACTAGACCCTGGAAGACATGTTAAAGGTATGTGTATTAGAGACGAGGGGTAACTGGGATGTGTATCTGCCATTAGCAGAGTTTGCATATAATAGTAATTACCATTCCAATATCTAGATGGCCTCTTATGAGACCTTGTATGGGAGAAAGTGTAGATCCCCTCTGTGTTTAGTTGAACTAGGTGAAAGGAGTCTAATATGACCTGAGATTGTGGATTAGACCTCCTGTAACATCCAGTTCCTTTGTAAACTTGAGAAACGTAATGTTTGGTTTCTCCGTAAACGTATATAATTCACCAGATATAAAAGGAAGTCCCCCAGATATAATGATTTAAGGTCTAATAAAATTATAGCAATAATCTAGACCTTAAATAATAAGGATCTAGGGCCAAAGGTACCTTAAAAATGAAGCCAGAGTAACCAGATGAAATTTAATGAAGATACAGTGTCATTTTCATAATTTTGGACACTTTTTAGAAAACTCAAAAGAGAGATTTTTTTTTAAATGGGAAAAATAAGTTTCTCAGGGTTCTCAAAGGTCTTGAAAATTATAGAAACCCTCGGAACAGTTAAAACCCCTCTAGTGTACATTTTAGAATGTCAGTGGACTCATTTGATCCTTTCGTTCCAAAAGATTTTACATCCAATTTGAGTAATTCCAAAGGTATTTTATAAGTTAGAGAACTTGAATTTTATGATAGAAAAAATGGTTCTTGAAAAGGAGTTGAAATGAGCCTAAAAAGAAAAAGCCAAGAACGAAAGGCAAAATTGAAAATTTAAAATGTGTGAAATGGGTCCCTAGCCTATATATCACATGCCCCACTTCTTCCAATTGCCTTAGTGTACTTTCTTCTGCACCAAAACAGAACCCTAAGCTCCTTGAAGTGCACACCAAGAGAGAAGAAGAAGGGAAGAGAAAATTAAGCAAAAAGGTAAGAAAATCCATAGTTTTTCATGCTTCTTCCTTCACCAATCTTGTTCTTCTCTCTTTTTCTATGGTTTTGATAATTGATTTAAGGATGATTTATGACTGGTTCAGTGAAGGGAGGATAGCAATTGAAGGAGATAGAACAAGCAAGTGAAAGAACTCTTGGAAAGCACGGAAACCAAGGTAATTTCATTATCTTCCATGCCTTCTTGTTGCTTTTGTTATGGTGTGTCTCAGCCTCATATAAGACAGCTAAGGGGGAGTTGTTTCTAACCCAAACCAAGTGTGAAACCTATGATTTAGAGTGTGGGAAACAAGATAATGTAAAGAAATCCAAGAAAGAACAATTGAAATTCAATATACAATTCTTAGGGTTTCACTTGCACCTTGGCTTGTAAGAAACTTTCTAGCCATAATTTGAGGTGTCTACGAATTTGGGTAAGTTCCTAAGACATCTAAGAAACCTCCTAAATGCATCTTCCATCAAGGAAACAAAACAAGCTCTATTGGTGCCAAATGGAAGCATAGCCTTGATCTAAAGGGATTAATGCACCTAGGGAGTGTTTTAAATTTTTCTAAACCCATATCAGGACTATATATGATGGAAGAACATTAATAGAAGCTTTAGAAAAAATTTAGAAGCCTTGGTTTGTGAAATAGAGGTGTATGCTCTATAATGTGACATTATAAAGTAACTTATAATTAGGCTCTTTAAAATAAATGTGTGATGACTCCAAGGAGTCTAAATAGAGTTAATAGTCATAGATTGAAGGAAAAAAGAGAGTCAAGATAAAAAATTCTTACAATTGCTTCATTAAGTGGTTTATGGAGCCATAATTGAATCATATGAGAAACTAAGCCTCCCTAGAGTATGTGAGGTGTTAAAGTTTGTTTCAAGAATGTAATTGGGTCACATTTGATGTGTTTAAGCCAAAGGAATCAAGCTTCACCTTATTGTAAGTATATGGCTAAAAGAGGGGAAGAGAATCCAAAGGAAAGTTTGCATTTTTATTTTCAAGGTAGCTTTCTAACCTTTCTCTTATGCATGGCTTGGATGTTTGTTTGTCTTTGAGTACTTGTATGTATGTTTATACCATGAGAAATGTTTCTAGCTATTACCTCTATGCCATGGTACCATGATGATCTTGAAATGTGTTTTATGAATGTGTTTTAGCTTGCATGGGTTTGGTGATGCCAAAAGTCCCTTAGCAAGGGTGAGGATGAGCCAAAGGTCCTTAGAAAAGACAAAGCCAAAAGCCTCAAGAAGAGTAAGGCTAAGTCAAAAGTCCTTTGAAAATGGGTGAGGTAAATCTAAAAGTCCCAAAAAAGGTGGGTGAGGTTAGACCAATGCCCTTAAGAGCTTATGTGACAAGGAAAATGTTTTATGTATACTCATTAATAGCTTGAATGCCATGCATGCATTCTTTGACTTGTAAATGCATCCATTATATATGTTTAAAAGGTTTAAGAGCTATTAAGATTCTTTGAATCTCACTTTTCCCCCACATACACCTAACTATGTTTAGGTGAGCTAAGTGGATCAAGAAATAGAAGCCAACAAGCATGAGACGCAAGACCTTGACAAATAGATAGAGAAATAAGCTTTATAATTGCATTATGATGTCAAGAATTGTAACCATGAGATGTATACATGATGTAAACCCTTGAACATGTTTTCATGTATGTATAAATGATGTATGTATCAATGTGAAAGTTAGATGAATGAGAATGTAAGAGTTTGCCACTCATTTACCTTTATGTGATATGATGCACTTATGTATGATAGCAAGTGGCATAGTGAGTTTGAGCTCCATGATATTTGGGACCATTTGAGAGGATTCCCTAGGCTATTTGTGCTATGGGACGCATTCAAGTGACTATGGAATAAGAGGAAGGTCAAATGGTGCCTTATGAACCCATATTGATCATCAAAAGTGACCAAATCATGAGCTAAACCAAAAATTAACCAAATAGACAATTTTTTACATGAAATTTGGTTAGCAACTAAGGCTCATAAAGAGCGTTTCATAAAGTTAAAGAGCACCTAATTTGGAGCTCTATAAAATTTATTATGATTTTTTAAAGTTGGCCAAATTATGTAGAATAGTAATATATAATGTTCATATGGTCAAATTTTGTCTTTGTGTCACATATAGGCTAAATGAAGTCCAATACTTATAAAATTTTATAAACATAAACTAGACACTATAAGCTTTCTATAGCTACTGAGATCATCTCATTTGCAGCTCTAGAGAGGGAGAAATGAATTTTTAAAGTTATATGATTTTTTGGGTTTTGATTTTTCTAGAATTAGTTATGAAGTTTTGAATTTTATATTAGTAACCTGTGATAGCAAACCTGGGTAGCTAGACCTTTAGTGCTACTCTATTGTCAATCATGATCTAGTTGATGTTTTATAGTCTGGAATGATTTTTAACCTATGGTTGATATTCAAGGCTTTTCAAAAAGCTATCATTTACTTGATTTCAATTTTTTTAGAATTAATTATGATTTTTCAAAGTTGATGTTAGAAATTTACCCTTGTAGCCCAAGAGTAAAATGTGGATTTTATGGAATGTGTTCTAAAATTCAAAACTTTTGGAATGTTTTATGATGTGTTTGACTTGTATAGATTTGTTATGGATGGAAAATGGCATAGATGAGTTCATATAGTCCATGAAACATGAAATGAAATTTTTGGGCCTTACGAAATGCAATTTAATACTATTATTTATGCATTATTTTCATATAAATGATGGAAGCTAGGCCTTATAATGAAACAAGTAGGCAAAATGGTTAAGTTATTACACTACCAAGCAGATAGAATAGATTAGGAAGAAACTCCTCATGGCCCAGAGTAGACAAAAAGGTTATACTAATAAGAGAAGAAGGCCATTAGAATTTGAGATTAGAGACCATGTATTCATTCGAGTGTCTCCAGTAACTAGTGTAGGTCAATCTATTAAAGAAGGAAAGTTTAGTCCTAGGTATATCAATCTATTTGAGATCCTTGAGAAAATTAGACCCATAGCCTACTATATAGCCCTTTAGGCCAGATCCATAATGTTTTTCATATCTCCCAGTTGAAAAAGTACTTACCAGACCCCTCACATGTCATAGAATATGAGCATGTTCAATTGTAGGAAAATTTTTCCTATATAGTGATACCGGAGATAATTGTGGATGCAAAGCTCAAACAACTGAGAAACAAGAACATTCCTTTGGTAAAAGTGGTTCGGAAGGGTCTTTCATCTAAGGAACAACCTGGGAGCTGGAAGAATATATGAGAAAGAAGCACTTAGAGCTATTTCCATGAGGTATGTATTTAAATTTCAAGGACAAAATTTTATTCATGGGAGAAGAAATGTAACATCCAGTTTTTGTAAAAATGATAGAATGAGTCAATTTTAAAAGCAAGTCCCCTAAAATGAATGAGCTAAATCCAAATAAAATTAGAATAAAATTTTAAATAATAGAAAATAAGGATGTAAGACTTAAGTTGCCTGGAAACTCAAGCCAAATAAGCTAAAAAAGTTTATAAAAGAAAGTTAGGACATTTTTGTAATTTTTGAAAATTTTGAAAAACTCACAAGAGGGCTTTTCAAACAAAAAATTTGAGCTTTTTGGGGTTCTCAGGGGCCCTAAAATCATGAGAACCCTTAGAATAACTTAAACCCCTCCGCTAAGCTATTTCAGCAAAGGGTTGATCGAAATTTTGACTGAATAGTTTGGAATAGTTTTAAATCCTTTTTGAGTGAAACCAAAGCCAATTTATAAGATTGAGAGCCTAAATATTATGATGGAAAAGATGGATTTCAAAAAGGAGTTGATTTGAGCCTAAATGGAAAGAACCAAGAAAAGGGACTAAAACATAAAGTTAAAAAGTGCATAAAGTGACTTTTTGGCTCCTTATATCCTGTTTCTTTTTAGCTCTCTTCACCCACGTTTTTATACATCTAAAAATTTAGACATTAGAAAATAGAATTTCAAGAGGCTTTAGGAGATGCACAATCAAGAGGAAGAAGAAGGCAAGAGAACTCAAGCTTAAGGTGAGAAATTCAAGCTCCTTTCTTACCTCTTTCTTTATCCAACCTTTTCTCCTATTTCTCTTCCTTTTTCTATGGAATCTAAGGCTAATTTGGTTCTATTTTGAGGTCAACACAATTAGAACAAGAGAGCTTTTAAAGGAAAGACTTGTATCAAGTGGAAACACCTTTAGAAAGCAAGCAAATAAGGTATATTTCATGAATTCTATTAGCTTCTTCTTAGATGTTTTTCTTTAGGGTAATTTCGGTAAGACCTAGCCCAATTATGAGGAGTTAAATTCTGACCTTAGCAGGAAAGGAATAAGTGCTTTAGAGTGTGGGAAGTAGGAATATGCAAATGGAATCAAAAGAGAAGCAAAGGAATTCAAGATTGTGAACTCTAGGGTTTTGAGGCAAATGTTAAATTCTGATTTTTCTTAGAGATATTCTAGCTTATGTAAGACATGGTATGAGTCTATTAGACCTTAAGGAAGATTTATATATGTCATTTCTACAAGAAAAAGCAATTTACTCCTTGTATCCCTTTTTGATGCATAGTCTTGGCCAAGCATGTCCCATGTGACACTCGAAATTAATGAAAACTAATTATGAGGATTAGGGAATTAATCTGGGTAATCAATAAAGTTAATTAAGTGGAAAGAAAGATGGATACTTAATTTAGGCCTTATGGTTAATTCAATTTGGGGCCTAATATAGAAGCCCAATTATACCATAAACTTAATAGGAGAGCCCAATACTAGCTTTCTTGTTGGCCCAACTTAAATTTTCTGAAAGCCTAAAACTTATGAGTGAATTTAAGTGAGACAATAGCCTATTTAGCCTTAGCCCAAACTTGGAGAAGTGAGTCTAAATAGGTCTTGGGCTATTGGATCAACATATTCCATCTTTAACATTTAAAATTTTATAGCCCAACCCAATGAACCTTGGCCCAATTCTGAAAATAAATTAGACCATAGGTAATATTGGGCCCAATAGACCAGCCCACTTACTTTAAAACCCTATGGGACTTATCACTTCATTATTTGGGTGCTGAAGTTTGAGGGTTCTATAGATCAAAGGGAGAAAATTCGCACATATGAGAAGGCAGCTAGGGTACCCTATCTTCTAGGCTCCGATTTCAAGTTTAGAGAGAGATTTAGCTAAGGTGAGTTATACATAAGTTGATCCTCTCATTCTCTCCTTCATTTTGGTCCAATTAATTTCTAGTTTAGTGAATTTTTATCTCCTTCTCAAATTTAAAATTTGGTCTTTGGATGATTATTGTAAGATTTTCAAAGTTAGAAGTAAGAAGGATGATTGGGTAAGTATTTCCCTTCCACTTTATGTATTATTCTGCTAGAAAATGTCCCCAATGATTGATTTTCATAATGAGTTCTGCTATTGTACGAAATTACAAGGAGATGGAAAGTAAAACACTATAGTTTCTAGGCTTAATGATTCAAATCCGAATTTTAGGAGTCACTAAAGGATTGGGTAAGTGTCTCCTACCATTTTGTGATGTGTAAATGTTGGAATTTTGCCATTTAGATTGATTATTGGTGAATCTCTATTGCATGTGTGAAAATGGAACAGTAGGGAGTGAACCTTTATGAATTCTTGGTGTTTTGACCTTGAATTGGTATAATAGACTTTTTGGGAGTTGGGTAAGCAATTCTTGATAGATTCTTAATGAAATTAATCAATGAATAGAAAATTCCTTGCTAATGATAGTTAAATGCTAATAATTATGCTTATCTTAGACTTAGTGTACTTTGGATCATGGTGGCAGTTAGAGGAAAAGTAATTGGCTTCATGTAAGTAACTGGGTTAATTTTATAATTCCATGTATATATTCATTTTAATATGATATTTGCTGTACATGTATGATTTTGAAATGCTAAATGATTGGTTGGTTACTCAAATTATGTTGTGATTGGACCTTATGAATCCATGGTGGAGTTATGGTGTGGATGTTATGACAACCCTAACTTCTAATCGTAGTAATTAAGCTTAAACACACGGTCAAGAATCATAAACCAAGGCAAGAATCATTTATGTCATCAAATTAGGAAAAAGTAAGGAAATTTGAACCTTAATGTTATTAGAGTCATTAACCAAATAATCACTACCATTTATGCACATAAGAGAATCAAATCCTCAATTTTAAGCCTTAAATTAATTTACCCATTAAATTCCAACTCACAAGAATCTCCTATCAATGTTTCCAAATCATCCTTTAATGTTACTATAGGAAAAACCAAGGTTTCTAGATCAATATAAGAATTTGAAAACCTTCATCATGGCTAAATGCTTTTGAGCCGCAGCCAATTGCTTTCGAGTTCACTTCTCATATCTTCACAAATTTCACTGTGGTGAGAGGAGCTCCTGGAGCCTACCTCACTCACCCCTCGCTATTAGCCATGGCCAATTCCCCTTTTCATTGTGGCTAATTATTCTCTAGGTCACTCCTAGTTTAGCCTCTCAACTCTCGCTATAGTGAGTTCCACTTTGTGCTGTGACAAATTACTCTCAGTTACCCTCCCTAGGCAACTTTGTCGATTTTCGCCATGGCGAAATAACTCTTGTACCTAGAACTCCTATAATTTCATCCCATACACTCTAACTCTTCCTTTAGGAACACTCTAGAACCACACTCCTTCAATTTATGAGACTCTAATGGCATTTATCTACTTAATTTTTCTAGTTAATCTAACATTACCCATTTCAAGATTTAAGTATTGATTCCTACTCTTCAATTTACCATATATCAGCAAGTACTATGTGATATTAATAAACAATTAGATTTATAAACAACCAATATAGTCATTCAAATAGAAATCCCAATAGGGCACAATACATTATCAATCTAAGTCATCATACAAGTTAACATATGATTACATTTCCAGATAGTGAACCATATCATAGGATTAACCAAGTCCTATATCAACTACTATAAGTTTATACATCATAAACCAGTTTAATGTAAGGCCTCACCCCTCAATAGATACATATTAGGTTATCAAAATATAAGCCCCTACACTTGGCAACAAGATTACATGATGATGCTATACAAAAGAATAACAAAATTAACATCTATCTTAAGTTAAGTCAATCCAAGTGCAGCTTCCCTACACATGGTTTCAGCTTATAGATGCTCATCCACTTGCTTACCCTTATCCTTACCAGAAGATCCTTCTCCTAAAATAGTTAGCCCATGAAACTGGGTGAGATACAAATCTCAGTAACCAAAGGCAAGTTCCATCCATATATTCTAATTTAATTAACATATATGCATGAATTAAAATGAGTATTAAAATTATATCAGTCATATCAACAAATGAAATGAGGCTACTATGATTACCATCTCATACTAGCAATCACATTTCCACATGTTAAAAGCCAATAACAACGAGAAAGGCCCATTCATGGCACCCATTTTCCAATGAGCACAACCAGGACTCAGTGCATCTAGGGTCTGATCATAACTCGATGCCTGATCGAAGCACATGCACAGGTGACAGACACACCACAGCTCCACCATGGACTCACAAGATCCAAACACAATACAATAGATAGCCAATCAATTCATTTAGCATTTCAAATCTTTCATGTGTAGCAAATATAAAATTAAAGTAGATATATGTATAGAATTACATAATCCCCTGTTACCTCACTTATGGACAAATTTTCCAGAGAACCGATGATAATGCTATGTCAGACTATGAACATAAAAATCAAACTATTATCATTCCTATTCATCAATTATGATAGCAACCCAATAGTTAAAGAATTAATCTATCGATAATTACCTAAGGGACACTTACCCAACCACCAAAAGATTAAATTTCAAATGTTGCTTTCCCTAGCCAAAAACTTCAAAATATCACCCTATATTATGGTTATTTTTGCATAGAAATAGAGCCCATATTATAAATCAGCCAATGGGGTTTCTAACTAGCAGAGAAAGCATCAAACTAAAGAGTTTATACTTATCTAACAACACCTCTAGACTCAACCTTCAAAATTTCACCATGAAAACACCAAATAACAAGTTTTAGATTTTAGGTGTGGGTGAGATGCTCTAAATGAAACATTAATCTGGTCAAATTAAAGAGAAAGAGGAGAGGATTAAGTTATATAATAGTTACCTTGGTTGATTTTGAGTTTAGAAATGAGAAATGATAAATTTCTTGCTAAGAACCCTAGCCTCCCCCTAAACCTCCAAAATTGTGTTATGTTTTGTATTTCTGCATAAGGGAGGGGAAAGGCTGAATATGTTTAGGGTTTTGGATGGGTTTGGGCTTACCCAAAGGCCTAAATCCAAGTGGGTTCAGACTTTGAGTTGAGTTGGGCTAAGTCTTATTAGTTGGGCTGCAGAGTTGTAGTTGGGTTAGGCCAAATTTCAAAAGTTCACTTAGTTTGGGTCTACATAAGGAATGTTGGGCCAACTATAAGGATTTGTGTAAATAAGGTCTTGGGCCTCTACCTCACTAAACCTAATTGGACCAATGCTAAGTGGTCTCTCTCTTAGACCAAGTCTCACAATAAGAAGTTGGGTCTGCACCTATAATCATTAAGCCTCCATTAGTTTCTAATCATGGCCTACTTAATTTAATTTAGGCCTAAATGAAGTTTTTAATCCAATTAAATCTCAAACCTATATTAATAATTTATTTCTCTCTAGATTCCCATTCACATGGTTTGTCTAATTATTCTATAATAATTATTCTTAATTATGTCTAATCCATGATTAACACCTTAATTAATTTTAGGATGTTACAGCTGTCACCGGTGCATTATGCTTCGATTGAGCACTGGGTTGTGATTAGACTCCTAAATGCACTGAGCCCAAGTTGTACTCATTGGGGAGTTGGTGCAGTGAACGAGCCTATCCTAGTGTTATTGGCCTTTAACATGTTGTATGTGACTGCTGGTATGGGACAGTAGTCACTAATAGTCTAACTAGTTCATTTGTTGATGATATTGATGCCTTCAGTATGTTTTCTATATAATTGCATTATTATGATGATTAATCTGTATAAACATATGGAATTTGCCTCTTGTTACTGAGATTATATATCCCACCCTGATTGTGGGCTAACATTTTCAAGGACCGAACCTCTTAGTGGCAAGGAGAAATTAATAGAAGCCTATTGTATGACTTAGTAGCACATAGGTTTGGAAATCTTGTAAGGTTGGATTTGTGTAACAAGAATATTAGTTTTTATGTAATTGCTACATTCCATCATGAATTGCCAAGTATAGGGACTAGTTATGTAATCTAATTACCATGGAATCAAACATTGTGATTATATTTGACTAATACTTGATAAATGACTTGATATTGTGTAACCATTAAGCTTAGTTCTATGCATCTTGTGGTTGAAACACATTCACTATCATGGGAGGGGAATTGACTTATATGAAATTAAGTTATGATTGCTCTAATTCAATCCAAGACCCCTAGACAATGAGGATTAATGAATCATGATACAATGGGAGATGGGAGGTCTAAAAGGCCATGTATGTTAGCCATTAAGATCCTAGAATCCATCTAGGTCTAAGGGGAATTGATTAAAAAGCATAAAAATAAGAGTCTATGTGAAAGACGGGGTCACGCCATGGCCAAAATGGGCTGAGCCATAGCCAAGCATCATGCAGAGGTGAAGAGTGCATGGCACGAGATGTCTCAGCACGGCACAGAATGAAAGAGTTGCCTAGATAGGGTAACAGTGATCAGATTCATAGTAGCATGAGAGATCAAGTTATGGCGAGGATCGAAGGAAGAGAATAGTTCTAGTAGCTTAGCGCACCGAGGTGCAAGGATGGTCCACCATGGCGCAAGTTAGATAAATTAAGTGGTGAGTCCTAGAAGGCTGTCTTGCTATTGCGAGGGTTCAACTTGTGAAAACATAAATGATAGGTCCTTAAGAGCACTCTGTCATGGCGTAAAAAACCTAAACCATGGTGTAAGGTGCAAAATTTCAACTTCGAATTATAGTAGACACATACACCGCAGCATGGATGTACTAAGTCACAGTGGGAGTCCCCAAACTTTGTTTTTAGGTTCCAATAACCAACTTAGCTACAACAGGGAAGGTCTAAGCCATGGCGAAGGTTCCCAAACCCTTATTTTTGACTTAGAAACCTTGATATTTACTATGATAGTGTTATGTAATGACTTGGAAATATTTATATGAGGAATTTTGTGGGTTTAAATCAATAGTAAGATGAGTCTAATGTCTTAATTGATAATCACGATGACTTGGAATTCAATTAGTTGTGGTTGTTTAGCTAATGACCCTAATGATATCAAGGTCCAAATTCCCCTTATTTTTTTAATGTAATTAAATGTATTGACTTTAAGTCTTGATATATGATTATTAACCACTTAATTGAGCATAATTACTGTAATTAAAAATTAAGGTCTTTACATCCCAAGCACCTAGAAAGTGTTTTAAATTTTTTTAAGGATAGAATAGGACTAGATATGATAAATAAATATCAAAGAAATCTTTGGAAACAATTTATAATCCTTGTTTTTTGAGATGGAGGTGTAGGCTCCATAATGAGATATAAAGACGCAACATATAGCTAGGCTCCTTAAAATGAATGTGCGATGACTCCAAGGAGTTCAAATGGAGTTAAGAGACTTAGATTGAGGGAAGAAATGGATACAAGTGTAATGCCTCAACCTCTTAGCACATACACAATGATCCTATGGTCTATCCCAATCCATTCGTAGCACATTAGGCAACATTTACAAGGAAGTCAATATTTTCCTTTATAAAAAGTTGCATGATTGGAAGACCATATGCATGATTTATAGCTTTAGGGACCATGTGAACTCATCAAGATTACTTTCTATCCATATCATATTCCTTCAAGTCATAAACATCACATTTGATCTCATTCATTTTGGATTTGGAACCCTATGATACAAAAGCCAAAATTTTGTCTCAGGTTCCATGTTCCAGCTTTTTTGACATCAAATTTGGAAAATCATAATTAATTTTAGAAAAATAAAAATCAAGTAAATGATAGCTTTCTAGAAAGCCCTAAATATAAACCATGGGTTAAAAATTATTCTAGACCATAAAACATCAACTGGATCATGAATGACAACATAATAGCACCAAAGGTCCAACTACCTAAGTTTGCTATCATAGGTTTTTAATATAAATTTCAAAAATTCATAACTAATTCTATAAATATCAAAATCTAACAAACCATACCATTCTAGAAATATATGGATGTCTCATAATGGCTAAAAATAATTTTAAACCTATGCCATGGCCTCTAGCCATTAGAAATTGATGGGACAGTAACTCAGGTCAAGCTGCATTACTGGTATTGTTATGCAACTTCAAAAATTCATTTCTCCCTCTACAAAGCTCAAATGAGGTGATCTTAGTGGTTATGGAAAGATCATAGTATCTAATTTATACCTATAAAATTTCATGAGTATTGGACTTCATTTGGCCCATGTGTGGCACAAAAATAAAATCTGACCATATGAATAATACACATTACCATTCTACATAATTTAGCCAAATTTAAAAAATTATAATAAATTCCATAGAGCTTTAAATTAGGTGCTCTTTAACTCTATGAAAAGCTCTTGATGAGTCCTAGTCGCTAGCAAAATTTCATGCAAAAAATTATCCATTTGGTTAAACTTTGGTTTAACTCATAATTTGGTCACTTTTGATTATCAAAGTAGGTTCATAAGGCACCATTTGACCTTCCTTTTATTCCATAGCCACTTGAGCATGTCACATAGCACAAACACAGCCTAGAAAAGCCTCTTGAATGGTCCTGAACATCATAGGGCTCAGAATCACCATGCCACTTGTAGTCATACACAAACACATACTAGTACAAGAGTGACAAATTCTTACATTTTCATACATTTGACTTCCATATTGACACATACATCATATATACATACATTTAAACTTACTCAAAGGTTTACATTATATATACATCATATGATTACATATTTTGACATCAAAATGCAATAAACAAGCCATTTCTCCATGTCTTTTGTCAAAGTCTTGCTTTTCATAGTCGTTGGTCACCATTTCTTGGTCCTCTTAGTTCACCTAGACATGGTTAGGCATATATGAGGGAGGATTGAGAATTGAAGAATCCCAATAGCTCTTAACTCTTTTAGACATACATAATAGATGCATTTATAAGTCAAAGAATGCATGCATGGCAATTTAGCTACTAGCAAGCATACATGAAACATTTCTTATGTTTAAGAAGGTCACACATGACATACATAGGCATTCAAAGGTATTGGTTTAGTCTTACCCACTTTTCTTGGGACTTTTGGACTTACCTCACCCACTTTCAAGAGAATTTTGACTAAGCCTTACTCTTTTTGAAACTTTTAGCTTGGTTTCACCTAATTATAGAGATTTCCTCACCCTTGCTAAGGGACTTTTGACATCATCATACACATTCAAGCCAAAACATATTCATAAAATACATTTCAAGAACATCATGATACCATGGCATGTAAGCTATAGCTAGAAATATTCTCATGGCATAAATATACACATAAGCACTCAAGGACAAGCAAATATCTAAGCCATGCATGAGAAAAAGGTTAGAAAGTTACCTTGAAGAAAGAACACAATACTTTTCTCTTGAACCTTTCTTTCCCCTTCTCAGCCAAGCATTGCAATTTGGTGGCCCTTTGTTCTATTAGCCTAGACACAATAACAGAGACATACATCACTCATGGGAACAAGCTCTAACCTTATGAAATTATTATGGAGGCTTACTTTCTCATATAGCTTCATTATGGTTCCACACAATACCTAATGAAGCAACTATGAGAATTCATGATCTTGGCTTCCATTTCTCATTCATTCTAACTCTCTTGACTCAATTTAGACTCCTTGGAGTCATCACAAATCCATTTCCAAGAGCTTAGACACAAGTTGCTTCTTTAAGTCTCATTATGGAACCTACACCTCTATCTCACAAACCAACGCTTCTAAATTTTTTTCCAAGACTTCCTTTGATGTTCTTCTAGCATATTTAATCCCTTTCTAGCCTAAAAAAAATTTAAAACTCTCCCTAGGTGCTTGAACTAAGTTTGGCCAAGACTATGCACTAGGTATGAGCCCATGGAATTTGCTTGCTTTCTCTTAGGGAATTGGCACTTGTAAAACTTCCTAGATGTCTTAGGATCTCATACATACTCTTACATAGGCTAGACTATCCTTGGAAAGCTTCAAGAATGGCTAAGTGCAACAAAAATCCTAAGTTATATAACTTGAATTCTAAAGCTTTTCCTTCGAATCTAATTGCATATTATTATTTCTCATGCTTGAAAACCCTTAGCTCTACCTTGTTTTAGCTTTAAATCATTCCTTAGAGAGTGAGCTCTAAGTTGGCTGAACATGCTCGCATGGAGAACAACAAGAAGATGCAAAGAGAAGCCATGATTTTTACCTTGTTTCAATTCTTTTCAAGAGTTCTTTCACTTGCTTCTTGTATCTCCTTCAATTTCCATCCTCCCCTCACTGAACCAACCATGAATCATCTTTAAATCAATCATCAAAATCATAGAAATAGATAGGAGAAAGAGGAGAACAAGATTGGTGAAGGAAGAAGCATGAAAAACTATGGATTTTCTTACCTTTTTGCTTGGTTTTCTCTTCCCTTCTTCCTCCCTCTTAGTGCACCACTTCAAGAAGCTTAGGGTTCTATTTTGGTGTAGTGGAATGTGATGACCCTAACTTCTAATCATGGTAATTAAAGTTAAAGACATGATTAATAATCATCAATCAAGATTTGAAGTCATTATGAGATTACTTACATTAGGAAAAAGGTGAGGAAATTTAAACCTGGATGTTGTTAGAGTCATTAACTAATTACTCATAACCATTTATGCATATGAGGGAATCAAACCCACAATTATAAGCTTTTAATCCTATCATCCATTAATTCCAACTCACAAGAACCTCCTACAAGTGCTCATAAATCATTCCTTATCATTTCCATAGAAAAAACCAAAGTTTATAGATTAATATGAGAAATTAAGCACCTTTGCCACAGTTAAATTCTCTTGTGCTGTAGCTAATTACTCTCAAGTTCAACTCCTTACACCTTCACAAATTTCGCACATTTTGCCGTGGCCAAATACCCCTTTAGCTGCGGCGAATTACTCTCTGGAACACCAGCAGACTTGCCTTTCACATTTCACCACGGCTAACATCACTTTTCGCGGCGACCAATTCCTCTATGTTTCCTTCCTTAGGCAACTTTGTCACGTTTACCCATGGTTAATTCCATTTTAACAGTAGCCAATTCCCCTCTGTTCTTGTAACTCTCAAATTCCCTCCCATGCACTCTAGTTCTCCCTCTATGACCACTTTTCCTTAATTTGTGAAATTCTAATGATATTTATCTACTTAATTTATCTAGCTAATCTATCATTATCCACTTTAAGATTTAAGTGTTAATTTCTACTTACAAAATTATCATACATAAGCGAATTCCATAATTTAGTGACAGCAAAAATATTCTGACCACAAGGAGCATAGGGCCAATGCTTAATATTCATACAAGATCAAGTCACTCATCTATTGTTAGCCAATTACAACCATAACATTCAATTTTATGATAATTGTATTCCATGTATAGTTCGTATACTTGGCAATTCATGATGCAATGCAGCAATTATATAAAACTAGTAATCTAATTACACAATACAATCTGATAAGGTTTCCAAACCTATGTGCTATCAAACCATACAATAAGCTTCCATTAAATTCTCCTTGCCACTAAGAGGACCAGTCTCTGAAAATGTTAGCCCATAATCGAGGTGAGATATACAATCTTCAATAACAAGAGGCAAATTCCATATATATGTATAGATTAATCAATACAATGTAATTTCATATAATTAATACCAAAATTATCAATTCAATTTGCAAATGAACTAGTTAAGTTACTAATGACTACTGTCACATACCAGTAATCACATACAACATGTTAATAGCCAATAACACCAAGAGAGGTCCGTCCACAGCACCTACTACATAATGAACACAACTATGGCTCAGTGTATCTGGGGTCTGATCACAACCTGGTACCCAATCGATGCACATGCAAAGGTGGCAGTCGCACCACAGCTCCACCATAGACTCACAAGGTCTAATCACAATCGTAATTCAAGTAGTTAACCAATCATTTAGCGTTTCAAAATCAAGCAAGTGTAACAAATATCATATTAACATGAACATATACATAGAATTAAGAAAAATAGCCCCAGTTACCTCACTTGTGTACAATTTTTTGGATAACCAGCAATAATACTTTGTTAGCCAATGAACACCAAAAATTAAACCATTACCATTCCTATTCATCAATTATGACAATAACCCAATGCTTAAAGAATTAACCCATCAATAATTGCCTAAAGGACACTTACCCAACTACCAAGAGACTCAATTTTTAGATTTTGCCTTTCCTAGACCAAAAACTTCATACTATCACTTCAAACTTTAGGCAAATTCATACAAAATTAATGCCCATACTATAAATAACTTATGGGGGTCTCTAATTAGCAAAAAAAAACATCAAAATGAAGAGTTTATACTTACCTAACAACACCTCTAGCCTTAACCTTCGAAATTTTACCATGAAACACCAAATAACAAAGTTTTAGATTTTGGGTATGGGTGAAATACTCCAAAAGAAAAACTATTTAGGTCAAAATATAGAGAAAAAGGAGAGAGTCAAGTTATATAACACTCACCTTGACTGAATCTTGGTCTAGATAGGGGAAATGGGGCCAAGAAGGTGTTGAAAACCTTAGCCTCCAAGACCTCCAAATTTGCTTCTTATGTTTTATTTTTCTACAAAATAGAGGTAGAGGCTGAAGGTGTGTAAGGGTTAGTTAGGTTTAAGTTGGGTCCTAGATAGGGTTATGGGCTGACCCAAAAGCCCACATCCATAAGTTTCAGAATTTATACTTATTGGGCTAGATTTCATGAGTTAGGCTACAGAATTCTAATTGGGTTAGGCTAAATTTCAAGAGTCATTCTAACTTAGGTCTATATAATCAATGTTGGGCCAACTATAAGAGTTCATGTAAGTTAGGTGTTGGGCCTCTATCTCACTAAATCATATTAGGTCATTACTAGGTGCTCTCTCTTAGGCCAAGTCTCACAATAAGAAGTTAGGTCTGCACCCATAGTCATTAGGCCTCCATTAGTCTTTAGCCATGGCTACTTAATTTAATTTGGGCCTAGATGAGGTTTTTAACCTAATTAAATCTCAAACCTATATTAATAATTTATCTCTCTATAATTCCCATTCATATAACTTGTCTAATTATTTCATAATAATTATTCTTAATTAGTCTAAATCCATGATTATCACCTTAATTAAATTTTAGGGTGTTACATGAAAAGTCAGTCAAGGCAGATGGAAGAAGTGGGCATGCTATATATAAGTTAGGGAACCATTTAAGACATTTCAAATTTTCAATTTTGCCCCTCATTCTTAACTTTTTCGTTTTAGGCTTATTTCAACTCTTTTTCAAGAATCATCTTTTCCATCATGAAATTTATTTTTTCTAATTTATAAAATTCCTTTGGAATCACTCAAATCAGATCTAAACCTTCTCAAATGAAAGGATTAAAGTTTAGGTCTACCGATGTTTTAAAACATAAACTAGAAGGATTTTAACTGTTCTAGAGGTTTCTATAGTTTTTAAAGCCTCTAAGAACTCTGGGAAACTCATTTTTTTCATTTAAAAATTTCTCCTATGATATTTCTAAAAAGTTCTCAAAATTATGAAAATACCACTGCATCTTCATTGATATGGTTATTCTGACTCCATTTTCAAGGACCTCTGGCCTTAGATCCTCATTATTCGAGATCTAAATTATTACTTTAATTTTATTAAACCTCAAATCATTCTATCTGGGGGACTTCCATTTTTATCTAATGAGTTACATACATTTACAGAGAAACTGAACATCGCACTTCTCACGTTTATAGAGAAATTAGATGTTACATGCAATGTCCAGTTTTCGTTAAACAACGAAAACAGGCATGTTTTCAAAGCAAGTCCCTCGAAATGAATTAGTTAAGGTTCCAAAAAATTTGAGTAACATTCTAGACTCCTAAAAATGAGAATCCTAGCCTCAAATGGAAGGAAAAACAGAGCTAGAATGAAGAAACAAATTTTGTCGAAAATCTTACAAAACGTAATGGTATTTTTGTAATTTTGAACAAATTTTAGAATTCACATAGGAGGACTTTTTAAATGAAATTTTTGAGTTTTTTGGGGTTCTTAGAGGCCCTAAAAACCATGGGAAGCCCCAGGACAGTTAAATCCCCTCTGGTAGACGTTTTCCAATGTCAGTGTATCTAAACATTGATGGATCTGCTCGAAAAGGTTTTAGCTCCGATTTGAGTGATTTCAAAAGCATTTTAGAGGACATGCTGAGGGCATGTGTGTTAGAGACGAGGGGTAACTGGGATGCATATCTGCCATTAGCTGAATTTGCATACAATAACAGTTATCATTCCAGTATTCAGATGGCCCCTTATGAGGCTCTCTATGGGAGAAAGTGTAGATCTCCGTTATGTTGGGTTGAGTTAGGGGAGAAGAGGTTGCTAGGACCTGAGTTAGTGGACCAGACTACCCAGCAAATAGAATTGATTAGAAAGAAACTCCTTACGGCTCAGAGTAGGCAGAAAAGTTATGCTGATCGTAGAAGAAGGCCGTTAGAGTTTGAGATTGGAGACCACGTATTCATCCGAGTGTCTCCAGTGACCGGGGTAGGTCGGTCTATGAGGGTAAAGAAGCTTAGTCCTAGGTATATTGGTCCATTTGAAATTCTTGAAAAATTCGGACCCGTGGCCTACCGGATAGCCCTACCTCCAAACCTAGCCCAAATCCATAATGTTTTTCACGTCTCCCAATTGAAGAAGTACTTACCAGACCCCTCACATGTCATAGAATATGAGCATATTCAATTGCAGGAAAATCTTTCCTATGTAGTAAGGCCAGAGAGGATTGTGGATGCCAAGTTGAAACAACTGAGAAACAAGAGCATCCCTCTGGTGAAGGTGGTCTGGAAGGGCCCGACGTCTGAGGAGGCTACCTGGGAACTAGAAGATGACATGAAACGGAAGTATCCAGAGCTATTTTCCTGAGGTATGTATTTAAATTTCGAGGACGAAATTTATTTTAAGGGGGGTAGAAATGTAACGCCCGGTAAATTGTACAATCGCTGGAACGGGCCGGTTTGAAAACCAAGTCCCTTGAGATGAGTGATTCAAGGCCAAATAAAATTTGAATAAAATTTTAAATAATAGAAAACAAGGATTTGAGCCTTGAGTTGCCCAAAAACTAGGGTCGGAGTGATTCGAAAAATTTGCCGAAAGGCCAGTGGCATTTTCGTAAATAAGTGTAATTTTAGAAAAAACACCTAGGAGGGCTTTTTAAATGGAAATTTTGAGTTGCCCAGGGTTCTCAGAGGCCCCAAAAACCATGGGAAGCCCCGGGACTGGTAAAGCCCCTCCGGTGTACTCTTTTCGACGTCGGTTGACCTAAACTTTGACCGGTTCGTTCGGGAAGGTTTTAGCTCCAATTTGAGTGATTCCAAAGGCATTTTATTAAATTGGGAATCTTAATTTTATGATGGAAAAGACGGTTCTCAAAAAGGAGCTAAAACGAAGACAAACCGGAAATGCCATTATGGAAGGGCAAAAATGGAAACAAAGTGCACAAAAGAAGCTTCCAAACTCCCTTTTTAAGCCACGTTCAGCTCCCCCTTCTCTAAACCGACTTTCCTCTGCCCAAAACTCAGAAATGGAGCTGCTGTCTTAGGCACACAAAGGGAGGAAATTTTGGAGGAAGAAAAGCCAAAGAAAAAGTGAGAAAGTGTAAGGTTTTCATGCTCTTTCCTCTTGAAACCTCATCCTCCCTTTCTTGCTTCATCTCTCCATGGTTTTAATATATTTTTTGGTGCTGATTTGGGTCCAGATCAGAGGAGGGAAATTCGAAATTCAAGGAGGAGAAAGAGGGAAGAGGAAGGGCTCTTGAAGGGAGCTTGATTGCAAGGTAGTTTCTCACCCTTTGTTGCTTCTTTTTCTCCTTCTCCTCTTCCATGGTAGGATGTCTCAACCAGAACCATGAAGAGGGAAGAGTTTTTGTTTTATAATCCAAAAGAATCCATCAAACTAAGGCATGGGAAGATGGATTATACCAAAGAAATGCATGAAAAACTAGTAAAACTCAAATTGGAAAAGTGTAGAGTGCTTGAACATAAATTAAAATCTGGGTTGATTCAAGACTTCCCCATCATATGTGAGTGTTTGTTTGAGTTTCTAAGACTCCTAGGGGGCCTCCCAAGTGCCCTATCCATTAAGGAAAAATCCCAAACTCCATGGGGTTTTAATGGAAGCATAACTAGGTCAAGACCCTTAGAGATAGCTAGGGAGTATTTTAAATAGTTCCAAGCTTGATTTGGGACTTTATATGATAGAAGAAGATAGGAGAAACCCTTGGAAAAAATTTAGAAGCCTTAGGTTGGGAGATGAGGCAATGGCTTCCATAATGTAACCTTATGAAGCAACATGGACCTAGGTTTGTGAAAGTGAGTGTGTGATGGCTTCAAGGACCTTAAATGAGGTCAAGAGGTCTAAATATGGCAAGAGAATGGAACCAAGAATGTTAATTATGGTAGTTGCTTCATTAGGTCCTTAATGAAACCATATTGTGACAAATAGACTAAAGTGTAGTCTTAAGAGTGAGTTGGATGTCATAATTTGTTCCAAGAGTATAATTTAGTGTTGTTTATTGTGAATAGGCCAAAGAAATCCAAACCCACCTCCTTGTGTTTGTGGAACCAAAAAGGAGAAGAAACAAGCAAAGTAAAGTTTGAATTTGCATCAAGGTAGCTCTCCACCTTTTCTTATTGCATTTTCTTGTTGCATATAGTGTCATTGTGTGCTTGTGTGTATGTTTATATGTTTGAGACATGCCACTTGATACTATGTTGCTATGTTGGTACCAATATGCTTTCTTGAATGTCTTTGAATGATGGAAATGGCTCATAAGGGTGAGGTAGTGCCAAAAGTCCCTTAATGTGGGTGAGGAGATGCCAAAAGTCTCATGGCATGGGTGAGACAAGGCCAAAAGTCCCTTGGATGGGTGAGGCTACGTCAAAAGTCCCAAGAACCAAGAGTGAGGCAATCCAAAAGTCCTAGAAATGGGGTGAGGCCAACCCAAAAGTCCCTAGAGCTCATTCTTATTCTTGACATGTGTTTGTGACATAAAGTGGAAATTGAATGCTTCATTGATTGAGTAGTTGCATACTTGTATCCTTGACATGTTATATGCCTTGAAAATGTGATTGAATAGGTGTATGAGCTATTGAGATTCAATGAATCTCACCCCCTCCTTTCTCTCATCTCATATGATCTAGGTGGAGTTCAAGACCCAAAGGATGGAAGCCAAGGAGCTTAAATCTCCATCTCTTGGCAAACCTTTATATTTTGATATACTATGATGACTAGAATGTAAAAGTAGATATGTAAATGTTATTTTTGAGCCATGACACTTTGAACAAGTGTAAAACTATGTAAAGTTAGTGTATGTATCAAGAATAGAGTCTAATGAGTAGAATTATGTATTTTGACCACTTGGGAGCCCATTTGTGTATGTATGTTTATGGAAGTGGCATGGTGAATTTGAGTTGCATGAGAGTTCAGACCTTATGAGGGACTTATTTATGCTATATTTATGCTTTCTAAGTTGCTCAAATATGTGTGGAACCATGAATGGCTCATTTGAACCAAAGTTGCCTCTTGTTGGGACCAAAATTGCCATAAGCTTGAGCTATGGCAAAATCTGACCAAATGACCTCTTCTTGACTTGGAATTTTGCATGCAAGTAGATCTTGCCTAGAGATTTTTGGGAAGCCAAAGATCAGGTCATTTGGAGGTCTGTGGAATTTTCTATGATTTTTCAAAGTTGGTATCAGAATTTCGGATTTGCACTGGTACTGTTCATTTGGTCAGTTTTGAAATTGTGTCATCCGAGGGGCAAACGTGGTCCAATGGCCACGAAATTTTATAGCTAGAAACTAGGCATTCACAGTGACTTGTAGCAACTGGAAGCACCTCATTTGGAGGTCTGAGCTGAGAGATATGAATTTTTGAATTTCTGGGACAGTAGCAGTAGCTCAACATGACCTGAGTTACTATTCCATTGAATTTGGGTAGCTAAGCGTGATTCCTCTGATCTGAGTCTATTTTTACCATAAATTTAACGTTCATAGATTTCCAAATTGGTATTATTTGCATGGATTGGATTTTTGTGGAATTAATTGGACATTTTCAAAGTTCATAGCAGACACTTGTATCAGCACCAGTAGCTGTCCGAACCTTAACCCCTTTTCGCGTGTCAAACGTTTTCTGTGTTATGTTTCATGGCCTGGGCATATTTTTAGAATAAATTAGACATGTGTATCTTTCCATAATGGCCAAGAATTAATGATTTCAATTTTTCTAGAATTAGTTACGAATTTTGAAACTTCCTATCAGTAAACTGAACCAGTGGCCCAGACAGCAGCAACCCCAGTGGCTTTTCGGATGTCAAATGTTTTCCCCTTAATGATTCATGGGCTGAAATATTTTTATCACGGGGTAGACATCCAGAGCTTTCTGGAATGGTAAATTTTGTTGGATTTCGAATTTTGTGTATTTAGTTATGAATTTCCGAAGTTGTGACAGAAAAACTGAAATTCTGGCCGAAAATAAGAGTGTGAATTTGATGATCCCCTTTGAGTTCCACGAGTTGTGGGCCAACTTTGGTTATGCAAATGAGTTGTATGTATGTAATTAAATATGAGAACGTGTTGTATGAGCTCATATGGTCCGTGTGACACCGAATGGAATTTTTATACGCGACGTAACGCGAAATAAGGCATTATTTAATGTCATTTTCCATTCCTTTTTGTTCAATTGATCATGCGAGACTTAGAAATGATCGGAAGCATGCTAGAAATATATGGTGTTACAAACTCAACCTGACCTCAGTTACTGTTTGATTAAGTTTCGAGGTCTGAGCGTGCCTGAGCTAGTTTGGAATTATTTTTTTCCTCTGGCTAACATCCATATCTTTTCATATTCGTATCATTTGCATGGATTGGATTTTTTGGAATTAATTGGATATTTTTGAAATTTGCTACAGAATTCTGTGACAGCATCAGTGGACAGCCTGACCTCTAGACCATTCGAATATCAGACATCCTTTGTGTCAGATATTATGGTCTAGACATATTTTTAGCATAGATTATACATGAGTAGCTTTCCAGAATGGCCAAGAATACATGATTTCAATTTCTTTTATAATTAGTTATGATTTTCCAAAGTTGTGATAGAAAAGTGAAAAATCTGGCCGAAAATATGTATGTGTATTTTAAGCTTCCCTTTGAGTTCCTTGAGATGTAGGCCACTTTTGATGATTCAAATGCATTGTATTCATGTAATTAAATATGAAAATGTGTTGTATGAGCTCACATAGTCCATGTGACACCAAATAAAATTTTTATACGCGACGCAACGCCAAATAATGTATTATTTTAATGGATTTTCTTACTTCCTTCATGGAATGCATCGCATAAAGCATGAGAATGTGGTGAAATGAGTTAGGAAATTATGGTGTAACATTACACCAAGATTATGAATTTCCATAATTGCTTCATTAGGTCTTATATGGATCCATAATTGAGTCTTAGAACAAAGTAAGCTTCCATAGTGTATGTGTGTGAAGCCAAAACTTGTTTCAATGATTGAATCATGTCTCATTTGATGTGTCTAAGGCAAGAGAATTAAGTGCCACCTAGTTGCAAGTGTGTGGCCAAGAGAGGGGAAGAATTAAGCAAAGGAAAAGCTTGTGATTTTGCTTCAAGGTAGCTCTTTAACCTTTCTCACATGCATGGCTTGGATGTTTGTTTGTCTTTGAGTGCTTGTGTATATGTTTGAACTATAAAATATGTATCTATCTATTGCTTACTTGCTATGGTACTATTCTGCATTTTGAAATGAGTTTATGAATGTATTTTGGTTTGAATGACTATGGTGACGCCAAAAGTCCCTAAAATTGGGTGAGATAAAGCCAAAAGTCTTAAGAAGAGTGAGACTTAGTCAAACGTTCCTTGAAAATGGGTGAGGCCAATCTAGAAGGCCCAAGGAAAATGGGTGAGGCTAGATCAATTCCTTTAAGAGCCTATATATGATATGTATGAGTTCATTTAACATGGAAAATATTTTATGTATGTTCACTAGTAGCCTAAATGCCATACATGCATTCTTTAAAATGTTAATGCATCCATTATGTATGTTTGAAATGGTAGAGAGCTATTGAGATTCTTGAAATCTTACTCTTCCCCTATAAATGTTTAACCATGTCTAGGTGAGTCAAGTGGTCCAAGAAATGAAGGCCAACAACCTTGAAAACTAAGACTTTGATAAAGGAGTAGTTATTTAGCTATTTTGATGACATATTGGTGTCAAGATATATAAATACAAGATATATATATGATGTAGATCATTGAACATGTCCAAATATGTATAATGATGATGTATGTACTATTTTTGGAACCATATAAATGAATATGTAAGTTTTTGCCACCAAGGAACCTTTATGTGCATGTGTATAATTGTAAGTGACATGGTGAATATTAGCTCCATGATGATTTAAACCCATTGGCATGCTTCCATAGGCTGTAAATGTGCTTTTGTTCATGCCCAAGTAACTAAGGAATGGAAAGAAGGTGATTTGGTGCATGTTGAACCCATTTTAGACTTTAAAAGTGACCAATTTGTGAGTTGAACCATAAACTGACCAAATGGATAAACTTTCCCATGAAATTTGTCATGAATATAGGTATCATCTAGAGCTTTTCACAAAGTTAAAGAGCACTCAATTCGAAACTCTAAAGAATTTATTATGATTTTTCAAAGTTGGGAAAATTTTGTAGAAATGGTAATAGCACTGTTTATATGGTCAATTTCTTTTTCTGGGTCATCTGAGAGACAAATGATATCCAATGCTCATGAAATTTTATAATCATAAACTAGACATGATAAGCTTTCTGTAGCACTTAAGAGCACCCTAATTGGAAGTCTGTAGAAGGAGAACCAAATTTTTAAAGTTGCATGATAGTACTAGTAATGCAGTTCGACCTTTGGTATTATTCTATCAATTTTCCTAGGCTAAACGCCATTTTCTTGATCTAGAACTACTTTTAGTCATTATTTAACATCTAGATCTTTTCAAAAAACTATCATATATGTGCTTTTGATTTTTCTAGAATTAGTTATGAATTTTCAAAGTTTATATCAAAAACTTATAATAGCAACCTGAGAGCAAAACATTGATTTTATGGAATGTCACTTAAAACTCGAGACTATTGAGATGTTTTGTGATGATTCTGACTTATATGGATATTTTATAGATGGAAAATGATATTGATGAGTTTATATAGTTCATGAAGTATGAAATGAATTAATAAGGCCTTACGTAACTCAATTTAATGCTATTGAATGGATTATTTTCCCTATAAGTGTATGTAACTAAGTCTTGTAATGTAAAGGAAAAGCTAGAAGGTTAAGGTATTAAAATATTAATGTGATCAATTACTTTCTATTTTGTGTCCATTGCATTATGTTCATATCATTGAAATTTTGTTTTATGTTAGACAGAAAATTTGTAAACAACATACTAATGTGTTATCAAGATTTCATTGTTGTATTGTTTGCAAAATTTTCTAATGCCATTATAAGTATTAATGGAGTTACATTTTAGTTGCTTTATCACAAACTAAAAAGAACAATCTTTTGATCAAGGAGGGCAATGTCACATATGCTAAGGTGATGGTAAATGAGAAAAATCCATGTGGCATGGACATGAAAGAGAAATAAATTGAAAATTTACCTCAACCATGGAGAGATTATGCTCGAAATATAAAGATGCTGACCATTCAAGCTAATATGACCTTGCAAGTCGTGGAACTCTAAAGATCATTAGACTTCACAACAAAATATAGTTTAACTTCTTAGCTTTAAAAAGAACACTAATGTACTATCTTGTGCTATTGTTAAGATAGGGAAAGAGCCATCAAGTGCACTAGTTGCATAAGTGATAAAGTGACTCCTTAGTAAGAGTATTGATTCCATGAAGATTGTAGACTTATAAAATTTTAGGGAATTTCTAAAAAAAAATTTGTTATGATATAATGACTTGTTAGTGGACTATGTTACACTTAGTAGCCCAAGTTTCCTCAATTACTTGGAATTAAAATATGAATCATGACATCTAAACCTACAAGATATAAAAAACTCAAAGACTTAAAGACTTATGACAAAAAGGAAAATTTGATGAATTAAGGTTTGCTTACCCTGTTATTACCTAAAATTTCATATCAATACCCTACTCACTATGGATGGTGCATTCCTATGATAAGAAGACTTCAAACGGAGGTTTTGATCTATCATTTTCCTAACCTCACTTAAGATGCTCAAACAAGTTTACTTAAATCTTAATTAATCTAAAAAAGCATTAGTGATATGCAAATTCCAACTTAATTAAGGTGAATTGACTCTAAAATGATGTGTTCACACATAATTAAGCTAAGCCACATTTTATCAAACACCTATAAGTCAATGATAATACAGTGTATGTTAGCCCTAAATTTACCTTAATGTGCATTGACTTTGAATGGATATTTAAGCAATAACAATCAACCAAGCATCAAATTGCAATTGAACAAAAAATATCAAGCATACACTTCATAGATTGAATAGAAATATTAATTTGTCACTACTATAATCAAGATCCATGCAATCAAATGAAAATTCATCTAATCCTAAACTAAATTAACAAATCAAAAGACAAGAAAAAGGAAAAACAACTAATGAAGAAAGGACATGGTGGATCTCATGAATTACTAACTAGAGTTAAGCAACAAAGCATGATATTCTTATCTTTCATCCATTTTAAAGCTCTTACAACCCTTGCAAGCTATTTATGAATTCAAAATTAACAAGCCTTCCTCTTTCTTTTTAGACACCTAATAGTCCTATTTATAAACTTCTCCCAAGACCTTTCACAAAAACTCACATTTTGATTTCTATGCTTAAGCATCTTAACCAACATTCTTAACAAGTCAGGACACCCAACTCTTTGATTTTTTTTATTGGGATGTTGCATATGGGCACTATGATCAAGTAAAAGGCTAGTCATGGCTTTTATCTTATTTCCTTCTAAGAACGCTAATTCATGAGTTTTTGCCCTATATCTCTTTGGAATTGATTATGTGACACTAGAACTTTATTTATCTATAGTTTAACCTGCACAAATATAGAACTCAATTAAAAACTAATTAAAATAACTAAAAAACTTTTTAATAAAACATAATTAAACCACTATTTACTAAAATAGAGCTTAAACTAGGCTTTGTCGCTCAAGACCATACAAATTAACACTAAAAACTTGGGAACTTAGGTCTCTTTCCAACAATTAAACTCAACAATAGAAATAAGACCTAAAATTATGATTTCACATCAAATTCTCCTATTTATACATCATTTCCTCTAAATGCAAATTAATTCCAAAGTAGGCCGAAAAAAAAAGGAAAATCCATTAAAAGCACATGATAAGTCTTTATAAAATGGTATGAAAATACACATATAAGTGGGACTTATCAAGAACTTTTTTATTTTTTTCCTTTTATGCAATTTAGTTCCTATTTTTAAATGTTTAGTTTTTTATGTTTTAGGGTAGTTTTATTTATGCTTTTAGTATGTTTTAATTTTTGCTTTCTATTTTTATTTTTTTTATTTTTTATTTTTTCTATATTTAAATTTTGTTTTTGGACACTTTCAAAATTTTATTTTAGCTTCTTATATTTTTTTAGTGTTTTTGGTTTCCATTTTAAGCAAGCTAATGTTTAGTTTTAAGCAATTTAATTATTTGTATCATGTGTTTTATATTTGGCGTTATTTTTATTTTGACCTTGGTAGGTTTTAGTTAAGTTTTAGATAGTTCAACTCATTATTTTAAGTTTTGTTTTTAGTTAGGTTGAAAATTATGCTTTAGTTGCTTTTAATTTTCTCTTGTTACAACTCAATTTTGTCTTAGTTTTTATTGTTATTTTCATAGTTTCTCAATTATGTTTTCCCATGTTTAACTTAAGATTTAAGTGTTCCTAACTTTTAGTGTGCGTGGTGCTTAGCTTGTTAAGGCCCTTCACCATTCGAGCATAATTTTGTTTTGGTATGTGTGATGGTTGTCTTATTAGGGCCTTTGACATTTAGGCAAAATTTTGTTTTGGTAGGTGTGATGCCCAAATTAGCATTTGCTCTTACTTGCCATGGTATTATTGATAAGTCTCATTTTCTGCATAAATTTTAGAATGTTTTAAGGGCTTATGAAAGTTTATTTTGTAAAAATATCCTTCCTTTTATGCAATTTTTAACAATTTTTATTAGTGGTTAAAAGTATGAAGTGTTGAATGATAATTAAATTTTACTTAAATTTGTAGTCCAATGCCATTTTAACTTAATTTTATTGATAGTAAACCTACATTTAATTCATTATTTTATACTTTATTTTATAACTATCTCATAGTTAAATATTTTTAATTAAGTTTAATTTTATTTTAGAGGAAGATTTAGGGTTTAAGTGAAAAGATTTAGGCTAAAATATTAAAAGCTAAACTACATGTAGTCTTATAGACTAAAGCATAGTCAGATAGCATTACATGCCTTATAAATCTTTAAATAGCTAGTTCTTAAGCCCATAAAAACTTAAGACAGAGCCCTACAATTCTTTAGATTAGATCAAAGCTCAATTCATAAAAGAAATAGGTTAAAATGGCAATGCAACAAAACTAAACCAACCAAAATTAATTTATTTGATATATCTTAATAATTTTAATATAACCTGTAATCTAGAAGACTAAATTAGATGAAATCGATAGTAACAAGAAGTTGAGAGAGAATTCTAAAACTTTGCTAAAGACCATAAAATTCAAGTTGTGCATTTTAAAGGAGTCATATATAATTAGAGAAGTAGGTTACATTTTTTGCCCCACTTACAAACCTTGGTTCAAAAAACCTTACTTGGCTATATCAATAAATAGTCATATTCTACCCTAATCTAGGGTATGTTGGACTAGGTAGATTCTTTTGATAGCTTAGGTCTGAGAGATCTTCTTCTTACTTGTCCTACTTTTTATTTCATATTGAGTCATTGTTCATGTCTAATCTTTTGAATTGTTGATTTTAGTATGCATTGATATTACAATTTTGAATGAATTCAAGTTTATTCTTCTTTAATGAATATATTTTATGAATCTGTATGCAATTAGTATAGATGATGAGCAAATTAATTAGGTTATAATTGAAAGATGACATTTTGATTCATTTCAATTTGGTGATATTGCTAATTGAATCTTGGACCTAGAGATATGTTGAAAGACAAAATTAGGCAAGAGAAAGTACAGACATAGCACATATCCCAATTCTATGTGTTGAAAGATGACAAATTCTGTAGCTAACTTAGGGAATATGATGATGTGTTAAAAGACAAAGTTATACTAATTAAGGATGGCTAGATTGGATAACAGAGTTAACTTGAATTAATTGTGAGTTGGGATGATAAATATAATAAAGTTATGGAGCTAATTGAGTCCTTTCCATTTTCATTTATGTATTAACTTTGTTGAGTTTTGAGTTTACTAACTAACAAACATAAAAATCACATCCTTCATAATAATCAGTCATATTAGCTAATGAAAGCTAAACCAAAGGTGTATTATAATGTAAATAGGATACATAGGTATGTATCAAGTTTGTTGAGTCTCAAGTTTACTAACTAATAAATATAAAAATCACATCTTTCATAATAGTCAATCATTCTAGTTAATGAAAGATAGACTAGAGGTGTATTATAGTGTAAATAGTATACATAGGTATATAATAGAAAACCCTAAGATTAATGGAAATAATTCCTCATAGGATGGACAACCCTTACTCATTTAACCACTTTATTTATTTATTGACTAATGTGTTTACTAGTGTTTCTAACTTTGCATTAATTATTGGGGGGTTATAGAAGATGCTATTATTGTTGAATATTTCTTTTGTTGAATTGCTACCATAAGGTAGGCTCATTACATGGTTTAGTTCAATAGCTACCTAAATAAAATATTTTTTAAGGTTATATAGATTCCAAGTTTTGGGGATTTCTTTCCCTTTTATATTTTCTAAACTATATTTCCCTTTGGGTATTACTTCTTTGACCTTGTGCAACCCTGCCTAGTTGGCAACTTGCCAATTTCTTAGATTGGCTTTGCTATTGGCAACCACTCTTAATGTAACACCTTAACTTCTAGCTCATACCCATCATGCCTTACATACTCATATGCACATGCTAAGCATACAAGGAAGATCATTCACTCTACTTTTCCCTTGATGTTCCTTCTACATGGCATTATGCATGGGTAGATATTCACTTTAATGTCACATGGACCGGGTGAGCTCTTTCTATGCATCCTCATGCTTAGTTACACTATTAAGACTTATTACAATCCCAAAAATATGCTTTAAACTCATGGAAAGCAAAAAGGGATATGAGACATGCAATTTCGTTTTCGGCAGATTTGGCTTCATTTCTGGGCTGAGTTTGGAAATTCAGAACTAAATATAGAAACATCGAAAACACATGATCTCGGTCATTCTAGAAATCTTAAGACGTCTACTTCATGCTAAAAATATGTAGAAGTCTCCATATCTCACATATCATGCGTTTGACATCCGAAATTGTCCACTGGTAAGAGGGGGTTCTGTTACTGTCACAGTTTACTGATATGGACTTTGAAAATGTCTAACTAATTCTACAAAATTCCAATGATTGTAAACGATATCACTATGGAAATATGTGGATGTTAGCTAGAGAGGAAAAATTTTTCTAGATCAGTTCATCAAGCCAAACTCCCGAAAACCGATGAAACAGTACCTCGGGTCTGGTAGGATGACTGATTTTGGGCTGGAACTTCAAAATTTCATATCTTCCTCTCCAGAGCTCTAAATGAGGTACTTCTAGTTCCTACAAGTCACTGTGACTACCTAGTTTTTTTGTATAAAATTTCGTAGCCATTGGACTACGTTTGCCCCTCGGATGACACAATTCCCAAACTGACCAAATGAACAGTGTTTTCTGAATTCCGATTTTCTGATGTCAACTTTGAAAAATCATAGAAAATGCTGTAGACCTCCAAATGACTTGATCTCTAGCTTCCCAAAAAGCTCTAAACAAGATCTAGCCACATGTCAAATTTCAAAGCAATAGGAGTTCATTTGGTTAACTCTTGACATCAGATGCAAAAAGCCCTTTTCTTGGCAAAAACGGGGCTCATGGGGTCCAATCTTATTTTTCTACCTCTATGACTCTTTGAGCACATGAGAAAGCATCTATAGGGGCCATCAATCATGGCTCAAGTGTCTAGCAACCTAGATTGGAGAAACTCACTACCCCATGCCCACTTATACCTTCATATGACTAAGGCTAACATTGTGCTTTTCATAATCAAGACTTGCCTCTTCATTCAAAATGGGTCTCATTCTCAGACATACATCATACATACATTGACTTGCAAATATTCTTAGAGGCTACATCATATATATTATTAATTTACATCTCTTGTCTCATATACAACATATTTACAATAAGCTCTTTGCAAGTCTTCATTAGTCTCCCTAGCTTCATGCTTGGTGGCTCCCATCTCTGGTCTCACTTGGTCCACCTAGCATGTTTGGATGGTAGAGAGGGAGGGTGAGATTCAAAGAATCTCAATAGCTCATCTCTCATTCAATCACACATATATAGCATGCAAACAAGTCTCACCATGTATGTATGGCATGTTAGCATATAAAATTATAATGAAAGCATTTGCAACATTTAAACTGGCCATGCATAAAAGAACAACATTCTCAACATGTGAGTAGGCCATACATAACATATAAAAGTTTGCCAAGTACATGGATTAGCCTCACCCACTCACTTGTGGATTTTGGACTTGCCTCACCCATACTTGAAAGGTTCTTAGATTCAACCCTTACTCTTTGGGAGTCAACCTCACCTTTGGGAGACTCTTTACTTTGTCTCAACCAACTTAAGAGTTTGGCTCATCCTCACTATGGCTAAAAGATTATTGGCTTTTCCATTCCTCAAGCAAACCAAAACAATCACATAAATCATCATTTCAGTTCATAATGTATCATTATGCTAACACACTTCTCATGGCTCATATCATACATACACACAAGTAAGACAATGTAAACACACAATTATGCATGAAAGAAGGTGGAGAGAGCTACCTTTTTGGCTAGTCACAACTTTCTCTTTCAACTTGTCTCCTCCCTTGTGGGTTTCACAACCACTTTTAGATGGGAGAACTTCTCTTGAGCCTAACCAGACAAGAAGCATGGAATTAATTCCTTAACACTTGATTCATAAGCTAGGGATTTCTTTCTAGTAAACCCTACTAAGCATGTAAGAGCTAGGGGTTCTCTCTCTCACTAGAAACTCATCCACTCTCCTTCCTCTCTCAAGTTCTCACAAAGGAAGCAAGGGGGAAGTAAAGATACGAGAGTCTTGGTCTTCTTCAAGAGGGGTTTTCTACTCTCCCTCCTCTGAACCAAGCTTAAAACATGGCTACTTTAACTTCTAAAACCGTGGGAAGAGAGGATAAGGGAAGAAGAACAACATACTAAGAGAAAAGCCATGGAAATCCTTACCTTTCTTGTCCTTTCTTCCTCCTCTAGGCCTCTCTCTCTCTCCTCCGCCCTTTTCTCTCTCTTAAAGTGAACTTAAGTCGGTTACAGAGTGAGAGAAGGAGTTGGGATGCTTTAAAAAGTTAAATTCTCTATTTTCACGCTTTTCCGGACTAACACTCTCTATAGCGAGCCATAACCCTCGCTACGGCGAGCTCGAATCAATCCTAGACCCCTGCCTTCGCTATGGCGCTCGCTACGGCGAGAAATTCCCTGGTTTTTATATGGGGTGCCCGAACTCGCTATAGCTAGAAGCATTCTCGCTATAGCTAGAAGGCAGTCTCGCTATAGCTAGACCATTTCTCGCTATAGCGAACAGGTACATTCGCTATAGCCAGGCTGTAGCTAGCAGACTTAGAAAATTTTCAGCTTTTCTTTTCTTTCCCTTTTTCTTTTTCTTTTTCTTTTCTCTTTCTTTATTTTTCCTGGTTGTTACACTTAACACCATATTAGCTTGTTTAAATAAGCTTTTCTTAACCCTCACGTCATAATATCATGCCACTTTCAACTCATATGCTACCATTCTTATGAAGGTTGTTTCCTAAATTCCTTTGGCAAGGTTTACATTTTCTAAGAGCAAGTGAGAGTGTTGCATTTCATCATATATCTCTATTCTTTTTTATAAACTCCCAATTTCTATTAGTATTATTACTTCTTGTCCATATGTCCAAACGAAGGGGGTCTCTCTAGTTGCAATTTGGGGGGTTGTCCTATAAGACCATAAGATCAAGGGTGATTATCAACCTATCTTTTGATGTAAAGAAATTTATCTAGCAAGGGCACTAGTCAAGCATGTAATAAAGTGATAAGTGGAGTATTATTCCTATGAGAATTGTGACAATGGAATAAGCCAATGTTGCTTGCATCTTAAGTAACCCCAAAATTATTAAAGCTAAGAAATTTTAATAAATAATTAAAATTTTTCAAGAAAATGAAACAAAAGAGAAAAATAAACACACCTAAGTAGCCTTTATATGATATAGCTTTACATCAAACAACATTGTAAGCAAGTTAGGTAACTATAAAGTTGCAAAGCAAAAGAATTCAAACCTTTTGGCAAAATTTAAGGGGTTCATAAAGATGGTGTTGTAATTTGGGCATCTTCCAATCATAGTCTACTATTACAATTGGTCTCATTCCTATAGAAAAAGCTAGACCATAAAATTATGAAGTTACCATATAACTTCTTAAAAGAAGATTACATCAAAGAGATTAATAATGTAGGAAAAAGAAAGGAGACAATGCATAGTTTGATCACTCCATTTTCTCTACCACCGAGAAAGAGTAGAAAAGGACAAAGAAAATGGAATAGAGAAAAAAACTTATGCATTTGATGCAAAGCATACCTAAATTCTTCTCCTTATGTAATACCTTAACAATCTAGCTCTTCTTTAATTATTATGGTTCAACAGCAAATCTATTTACTGATGGAAGAAAAATATCAAATTCAAAATTTCCAAAATACAAACTCTAACGTTTTTAATAATTTTCACGTCAATCCAATTCTAACCACAAAAAGTAAAATGTATATACTGTAACATCTGGTTCTCTGAAAATAAGAGAAAATGTGAGAAATGTAACGTATGGTTTCTTCGTCAACAAATGAAATTTACCAGATACAAAAAGAAGTCCCCTGAAATGAATTAGTTAAGAACCCAAAAAAATTGGAAAGCATTCTAGACTCCTAAAAATGAGAATCCCAGACTCAGACGAAAAGAAAAATAGAGCTAGAATGAAGAAACAATTTCTTACAAAAAGCTTACAAAACGTAATGGCATTTTCATAATTTTGAGAAAATTTTGGAATTTATACAAGAGGGCTTTTTAAATGAAAGTTTTGAGTTCCCCATAGTTCTTAGAGGCCCTAAAAACCATAGGAAGACCCGGGGCAGCTAAAACCCCTTTGGTGGACCTTTGTGCCCGAATTTTGACTGATTCGTTCGAGAAGGTTTTAGCTCTGATTTGAGTGATTCTAAAGGCATTTTACTAAATTGGAAACCTAAATTTCATAATAAAAAAGACAATTCTCAAAAACGAGCTAAAATGAAGGAGAAACAAAAATGCAAAATACGAAGGGCAAAATTAAAATTTTTGAAAAAGTTACTTTTCTACACCTATATATAGGTGGCGCCCCACTTTCTCCCTCATTTGGAATCAAAAATTTCTGCCTAATTTCAGAAGTGGGAGCTAGGGTTTTGGGACCACAAAAGAGGAAGAAGAAGAAGGAGAAATTCAAGCTTAAAGGTATGTTTCCATGGTAGTTTTTCATACTTTTCTCCATCCACACCTCCTCTCCTTCCTTCTCCTTAGTTTCCTTTAATTAAAATGGAGTTTATAAACTGATTCAAGGGAGAAACTCAAGGGAATTTTCGGATTTGGAGAGAAGAGCTTGGAGAAAGCAAAATTCAAGCAAGAATAAGCAAGGAAACTAGGTAATTTCTCTTTTTATGGTTGATATCTTCATCCTCCCTCCTTCTCCATTTCACCTAACCCTAGGGACCATAGGAGGATCTGATTTTTAAGCCAAACCAAGCATGAATCTAAGGAAAAAGAGTGTGGAGATTAAGAATATGCAAAGAAAATTAACAAAAACCCATTAGATTTCAAGATGTAAATTCTAGGGTTTTGTGTGCACCTTCCCAAATCTAATTTTGTATAATGATTTCTAGGTCTAATTAAGAGTTTAAATGAGTTCCTAAGATCTTTAAGACGTTCCCCACATGCTTCCTCCTTCAAGAAAACAAAAAGAATTCCAAGCAGGCCAAAAAGGGGCTATGTCTCAGCCAAGCATGGATGGAGTAACTAGGGAGATGATAAGCATGATTTTTATACATTTTAATCCTCTTAACTTAGGCATTTTGATGATGGAATATGGTCATAAGGGTTTAATTAGATACAATTTGATTTCATCAGCCACTTATGCACTTTGTGAATTAATTGGCAAAATTATTGAGTTTTAATGTATGAAATTCTTTTAAATAATTTTGTGGATAATTCTATTGAATATTTTCCATTCCTTTGTGTAGAATTTTTTATGGGAAAATAGCTTGAGTGGGAAATTGAATTGAGAAAGAGATGAAGGCTTCATGTGTACAATTTGATGAGGAAAATTTACAAGAGAAGCTTGATTTTCACGTGGCTGGAACAAAAGTGTGGATGCTACAAATGAATGAAGAATGAGAGCAAGAACAAAATGAAGCTAATGTGGAAATCATGGCTGGTAGCTGCAGGAAGAAAACACACATGAGTAACACGTGAATGACATGAGAAGAGCAAAACAGAGCATGCATGGGCTCACATAATCTACACACATATATCACACTTTCATCTCCATGTAACGCTCAAGCAAGAGACAGCCCACGATGAAGAAAAGTTGAGCTAAAACAGAGTAGAAATAGCTCCATGTAAAGAGGTCTTGAGTTGAAAAGCATGGAGAAGGAGCAGAACAGAACCATCCACGTAGCATGCAGCGAGTTGAAGTTCCACGGGTTTATGGGAGGAGGAGGCTGAGAATAATAAGAGAAATACATGGAATGAGTTGGAGAATGCTGCATGAAGAAACAAGCAAACGACACAAAGGAAGAAGCTCACAAGGAAGAGTTAAAGGAGCTGAATAATGAAGCAAGCCACGAGCAACATGAAGCAAGAGCTGGGAATTGAACACGACGTGGGATGGTTTCTTGAGGATTAGAAGCTCGAGTAAAGAAACGTGGGAAGTCATGAGAGAGGAATACATACGGAACCACGTGTTTGCTACGTGCTAGATGGACATGCAGAATATGTTCAAGAAGATAAATGTACAGAAGTTGCATAAGAGCAAAAACAGAGTAAGGAGCAGCTGGATGAAGCAGAAACACAAGAGAAGGAGTTAAGGTTTTCAAACATAGAATGAGCTAGGAGAAATTAAACTCAGGTAGAATGCAATGAAAGCTCGAGCTACTGGTTATGGATGCATGACACGAACGAATTGAAGAAGCTGACGGGGAGAAAGCTAGAGATTAATTTAGCTACAAGCTGATGTGGGAATAAATGAGCTGAGCACATGGAATTAAAAAAGGTTGAGGTGAGAGCAGAACACGTATGATTAATGAAAGTGTGAGGCATTCAGTGAGAAATAAACGAGCTGAGGGGCACACGATTGAAAAAAAATAAGTGAGCTGAGACGTGACTTCAGTGTGAAAAATGTAGGAGCTGAGAGCGAGAGAATAGACGAATAACATGATGTAAAACGAAGGGCTCCAGAGGCATACTGGAACGTGGAAAAATGCGAGAGCTTCAGGGAGAGGTTAATTAATCCATTTCTCCATGGCTAAAGCTTCGATCATCAATTTCCTTCCGATTAAACTCTCCATGGCAGCTTGAATCATCCATGGTGGCTAGCTGAAGCTTGGAAACTCCCAAATGCAGATTTGAGCTCCACATTTTCTCACCAAATTGGATAAAAATTCTTTGCTCCATCTTTTAATTTCAGAATTATTTTCCTTATTAATTTGATAGGTTTAGTTTATTAATTGAGGAATTTGATTACTGGAAATTTCTGGATTGGGTTGAATTGTGGATTGAGCTTAATTTGATCTTTAGAATTTTAATTGTGATCATTACATGTTTGTAAAAATTTTAGAATTAGTGCTGTGCAAATTACTTTTAATTTCCTCTTGATTTTAGGCCAATTGATACAATAGTAGTTGGATTTAGTGGCTAGAATTTTTGTGCAATTAATTGTTTGAGGAATTAATTAATCTAATTAGTTAATTAGCATCTTAAGTGAATTGTGCAGTAGATTTTATTGATCAATTAGGATTGGTTATAGTGTGTTCTTGTTCTTAATTCAATTAATTAATTTTTCAAGGTTTCTTGTGGTTGCAAATTCCTTGAATAATTGATGAATTGAATCTTGGATGGTTATTCAAGAGCCTTTATAGGGAATACACTAAGGAGTAAGAAATTAAATCCAAATTTGATAAACTAAAAAGGACAAGGATAATTGAATTCTAGGGAATCCATCTAAAGGTTAGCTACCACATTTTCTTGATTGTTCACTTCATTTTAGTTTTAAGATTTTGATTCTTGTCATTTAAAATTTAGTTCAATTAAATTCTAGCATTTCAAAACCCCCGAAACAAGTTCCAATTAATAATACTAAGAATACTCTTTCATAAACAATTTGAGGCACAAAGCTCCTTGGGAAATGACCTAGGTTGCACCATTATCTACAGAATTCATTTTGCTTCTTAGTTTTATTTGAGATTGTGTGATACAATCGTCAAATTTGGCATCGTTACCAGGGAGTTTAGTTTCTTAATTATTTTAAAGGATTTTTTAGTATTTTTGCCCTATTTTTGCTCTATTTTTGTTCTATTTCTCCCTTATTATGAAGTTGGATTTTGGACATTTCGATTGCTTGATCTGATTTTGTTGCTTGCTGGAATTTTGTTTAAAGTGCCCAAAAAATTCTCAAATTTTGTTTTCCAAGGTTTTTTTGGTGTTTTAAGCAAAACTAATAGCATAGTTATTAGGTGCACCATTTTTTGTCTAAATTCTAACATTTTGGGCACTTTTTCTTATTTTTTAGTATTTTTTTAAATTTTCTAGGATTTTTCTAATTTTTTTAGATTTATTGTTTTAATTTTTCTTTGTTAATTTTTGCATTTCTTCTTAGTTTTTACTTGTCTAATTGGTTTATGACAAGGAGCTTTAGTAAAAAATTAATTGATTTGGATCCAAAAATTGAAAGAACCTCTAAAAGACAAGCAAGGATTAAGAAGAACAAGGATAGTGTAGGAATCAGTAATTCTATTTCTTCTGCTTTTGATTGTGTGCAAGGAATTGATTGTGTACTTCAATTTGCTGGTGATAATATGGTTGAACAAGATCAAATGAATGCTAACATGAATATGCATGTTCATGCTAACTTGAATACAAATGCAAATTTGAATGATAACATGCATGCCAGAACCATTAAAGAATTGACAGCTCCTAATGTGCACTATCAAAATCTTTGTATACAATATCCAGAATTGGATACAAATTTTGAGCTTAAATCTAGTTTGATTCACTTATTTCCTAAATTTCATGGACTTGCAGGAGATGACCCTCACAAACATCTAAAGGAATTCTATGTTGTCTACTTTACAATGAAGCCACAGGGTATCTCAGAGGAACAAATTAAGCTCAGAGCATTTCCTTTTTCTCTAGATAGTTTAGCTAAGGATTGGTTGTACTATCTACCCCCTGGTGCCATTACTTCTTGGGACCAGCTGAAGAGGCTATTCTTGGAAAAATTATTTCCTACGTCTCGCACTGCATCAATAAAGAAGGAAATATGTGGGATCAAACAGAATAGTGGAGAAACTTTGTATGAGTACTAGGAGAGATTCAAGAGATTGTTAGCTAGTAGTCCTCACCATCAAATTTTTGATTAGCTACTTATTCAGTACTTCTATGAGGGGCTGTTGAACATGGACAGAAACATGATTGATGCTGCCTCTAGTGGAGGCTTAGGTGATCTGACACCTATAAGGGCCTGGGAGTTAATTGATAAGATGGCTCAGAATGCTCAGCAATTTAGTTCTAGATCAATGCAGTTGGCAAGAGGAGTAAATGAGTTGTGTACTCCACAGTATGATACTGAAGTTAAGAGTCAGTTGAATAAGTTAACCACTATGGTTTGTCAGCTTACTTTAGCCTCAAAAGCAATAACAGTCATCCTCTACTCCTTCTCAGACTTATGCACCACAGTCCTACCCTACTCAGACACATTCTTATCCACAGTGCTATGCACTGAGCAGACATCTACCTCTACTACCTTGGTGGGACCCCTGTGTGATATATGCTATTTGGCCATACATGCTACTGATCAATGCCCTATGTTAGAGGATAGGGTAGAGGCTTGTGCTGGGATGTTTCCAGTCAGGACAATGCAACAAAGGCAACAAAAATATAATCCTTATTCTAATACATACAATCCAAGATGGAAGGATCACCCCAACCTAAGATATGGGGGAAGGCAACAGCAAAATAGATATAATGTTGCAGGACCTAGTGCATAGTCTTCCCAACCTATTAGGCAATCAGTTCCTATCCAAGAGGAACCCAAAAAAGATAATAACATGGAGTTTATGATGAAGCAGCTCGATAAGATAGATCAGAATGAGGCTAGACACAAACAAGAAATGGATAACATGAAACTCAGAACAAGCATATGGAGATTGTGATGAGTCAGTTTGCTACTTCTCTTAATGAGATAAAAAGCTAAGGATCAGGCCAATTACCTTCTCAGACTATTGTCAATCCAAGGAATAGTAGCAATGTTAGTGCTATCACTCTTAGGAGTGGAAAAGAAGTTCAGGGATCCTCAGATACCACTACCATGGATAAGCCAGTGTCATCAAAAACACACATCACACCAGATGAGCCTAACAAAGAAGATGAGCCAAAGAAGATCTTGCCTTTCCCACATAGACCTACCTTGGGAAAGAGGCAAACTGAAACAAACATTGAAAAAGAGATTCTTGAGACTTTCAAGAAGGTTGAGGTCGATATACCCTTGTTGGATGCAATCAAGACCATCCCCAAATACGCCAAGTTTCTTAAGGAAATATGTACTAACAAAAGGCGTCTAAGAGGGAATGAAAAAAGTCAATTTTGGCAAGAATGTTTCAGTACTCATACAGCCAACAATGCCCACTAAGTGTTAAGATCTGGGCACTTTTACAATTTCATGCACTATTGGGAATTTTGAGTTTTCTAATGCTTTGATTGATCTTGGTGCTGCTATAAATGTTATGCCTAAATCTATTTATTCATCTTTACAGATGGGAGAGCTAAAACCTACCGAAGTGGTTGTGCAGCTAGCAAACAGGAGCATTGCCTATCCTTCAGGAGTGTTGAAGGATGTTCTGGTTAAGGTAAAGGACTTGATTTTTTTAGCTAATTTTTATGTCCTTAACATGGAGGATGATAGATATAGATCTAGTGGACATGCCCCACTCATCTTAGGTAGACCTTTCTTAAAAACTACAAAGACAATTATAAATGTGCATGAGGGTACTCTTCAAATGGAGTTTGCTGGCAATGTGATACAATTTAATATATTTGATGTCATGAAACACCCCTGTGATGATAACTCTATTTTTAGTATCAGCCTGATTGATATGCTAGTTGATAATGCCAGTGCTGATTTTAGGGATAGTTTGTTGACTGATTCCTGTGATATTGTTGATCTTGATGATTCTCTGAGACATAATTGTGATGACTCTCATTCTTGTACTATATGTAGAGAAACTGATGAATTTTTGAGCTTATATTATTATATTAACTCTAAGAAATCTATTGCTAATCAAATTGATTTTATTTCATCTAGAACCTCTATTGATTTCACTGGTCTTGTTGATCTTTCAGGTACTGATGATTCTTTGCATGTTGATATGGATAGTTTAAGGAATCATAACGCTAATATTCACTTGACTGCTGATTCTTTTGATTCTTCCCATACTACTGATATTCCCAAAGATGGGAAAGTTATTTCTTCTGTCTGTGAGTTGTTTGAATAGGTATTTGGCATGAAAGGGATTGAAATCAAATAACTCATTCGGTCGGTTGAGTAAGCCCCCACCTTAGAGCTCAAACCACTGCTAGACAATCTCAAGTATACTTATTTGGAGAAAGATGAGAAGCTTCCGATGATTCTAGCTAGTGACATTACTCCAAAGGAGGAAGAAAAGCTTCTTGAGGTCTTCAGGAGGAGAAGACAAGCAATAGGGTGGACCTTGGCTGACATACCTGGCATTAGCCCTGATACATGCATGCATTGAATTCTGTTGGATGATGGCGCAAAAGCAATAAGGCAACCTCAAAGATGACTAAACCCACTTATTCTAGATGTAGTTAAAAAGAAAGTTTCTAAACTTTTATCTGCTGGTATTATATATCATATTTCTGACAATCAGTGGGTTAGTCCTGTGCAGGTAGTTCCAAAGACATCAGGGATTACAGTTGTTCAGAATGAGAATAATGAATTGGTGCCCACCCGTGTACAAAACAGTTAGAGGGTTTGCATTGACTATAGGAGGCTTAATTTAATAACTAGAAAAGATCATTACCCCTTCCCTTTTATTGATCAGATGCTTGAGCATTTAGTTAGAAAATCTCATTATTGTTTTCTGGATAGATTTTCAGGGTATTTCCAAATATGCATAGCCCTTAAGGACTAAGAGAAGACGACATTCACATGCCCATTTGGAACATATGCCTACAGACGAATACCTTTTGGTCTTTGCAATTCCCCTGGAACTTTTTAGTGGTGCATGGTTTCTATTTTTAGTGATTTCCTTGAACACTGTATAGAAATGTTTATGGATGATTTCACTGTATATGGGAATTCTTTTGATGATTGCTTGTGTAGTCTGGATAGAGTCCTAGCTAGATGCATAAAGAAGAACCTTGTACTTAATTTTGAAAAGTGTCATTTTATGGTTCGAAAAGGCATTGTATTGGGTCATATTATATCTGAATAGGGCATAACGGTTGATAAAGCTAAGATAGATGTTATCACTTCTCTACCATACCTGACATGTGTTCGGGAGGTCTGATCTTTTCTAGGTCATGCAGGTTTCTATAGAAGATTCATTCAGAATTTTAGTAAAATTTCTTTGCCATTGTCTAAGCTATTACAAAAAGATATTGATTTCCATTTTGATGATGCATGTAAAATAGCTTTTAATGATCTTAAGAAATGCTTGACTTCCCCACCCATTATTCAACCCCATATTTGGAACCTCCCATTTGAACTTTTATGTGACGCATCTAATTTTGTTGTAGGTACAGTTTTGAGCCAGAGAGTGAATAAGAGGTCCCATATGATTGTTTATGTATCCAAGACTCTGGATAGGGCCCAAGCAAATTATACAACCACAGAAAAGGAGTTTCTTGCCATTGTTTTTGCTTTGGATAAATTTAGATCTTATTTGCTTGATACTAAAGTTATTGTTTTTACTGATCATGCAGCCTTGAAATACTTGCTGAAGAAGCCTGATGCAAAGCTAAGATTGATCAGATGGATGCTTCTACTTCAAGAATTTGATATTGACATCCGGGAAAAAAGTGGAACTGAAAACTTGGTGGCAGACTACTTGAGCAAAATTGAAGCTCCAAAGGTAAATTCCTTACCTATTGATGATGATTTTCCTGATGAACATTTGTGTGCTGTGCATAGTTCCTACCCATGGTATGCAGATTTAGTGAATTATTTAGCTGCTTCTGAACTGCCTGTTGATTTGAATAAACATTAGTTGAATAAGTTTAGGAGTGAAGTTAGGTATTATATTTGGGATGATCCATATTTGTGGAGACTATGCAGTGACTAAGTGATTAGACGTTGTGTGCCTGATATAGAATTTGATTTTGTTTTGAATTTTTGTCACACACTTGCATGTGGAGGTCATTTTAGTCCAAAACGCACAACTAGGAAGGTTCTAGATAATGGATTGTATTGGCCTACTTTGTTTCATGATGCCTTTGATTTTTGTAAAAGATGTGTCAGGTGTCAACAAATAGGTAGTATATCTAGGAGAAATGAAATGCCACAGCATCCCATTTTATTTTGTGAAGTCTTTGATGTATGGGGCATTGATTTTATGGGATCTTTTCCTACTTCTTTTAGCTTTTTATACATCTTATTGGCTATTGATTATGTTTCAAAGTGGGTAGAAGCAAAACCCACTAGGACTAATGATTCTTCTATGGTTGTAGAATTTGTTCGCTCTCACATTTCTACAGGTTTGGTATTCCCAGAGCCATTATCAGTGACCAGGGCACTCATTTTTGCAACCAGAGTATGCACAGCTTGCTTAGCAAGTATGGTGTTATGCATAAAGTAGCTACTCCATACCACCCTCAAATAAATGGCTAGGCAGAAATTTCTAACCAAGAGGTGAAGCAAATTTTGGAGAAAACAGTGTAGCTAAATAGGAAAGATTGGAGCAAGAGGCTCGATGATGCACTTTGGGCCTATAAGACTGCCTACAAGACTCCTATTGGCATGTCACCCTATTGGCTGGTATTTGGAAAAGCTTGTCACTTACCGGTAGAAATGGAGCATAAAGCTTACTGGGCTGTGAAGTAATGCAATTTGGATTTGAATGGAGCAGGATCTTATAGAAAATTCTAACTCTAAGAGCTTAAAGAGATCAGATTGGAAGCTTATGACAATGCAAGGATCTATAAAGAAAAGACAAATGCATTCCATGACAAGATGATTGCAAGAAAGGAGTTTGTTGTTAGCCAAAAAGTTTTACTTTATAAATCCAGCTTGAAGCTTATGCCAAGTAAACTTTGTTCTAAATGGGAAGGTCCTTACATAGTTTTTGATGTTTTCCTTTTTGGTGCAGTTGAGCTTCTGGATGAATAGACGGGAGCTAAATTTAAAGTTAATGGATATAAGCTTAAACACTTTCATGAAGGAGTTCCAAGGGATGACAAGGAGGAGCTCTAACTTCATGACCCACCCTAAGCCCCAGTTGTACTCTTTTCCTTTCCCCTTTTTCTATTGTGTTGTCTTTATTTGTTTACTGGATTGTGTGCTGGCATTAAGGACAATGCAATGTTTAAGTGTGGGGGGGATACAAATAAAATTTTTAGTTTTGTTTTATTTTGGTTAATTGATTTCCAGTTTCTAGGCTTTTAGTCTTTTGTTTTTTACCTTTGGAGTGTTGAAGTTTTGTGTTATTTTTTAGTGTTTCTATAAAAAAATTATGCATTTTGTGGAAGTTGCTGGTATTAAGGGGATCATAACTTTGATATATCTTGATTTGATAGGGAATTTACCTTGTGTTAAAAATGCAAGTTCAGCAACAATTAGTTTTGCTTTAATGAAATTTGATGATGGTCAATTTACCTTGTGAGATTTTTGAACCTATTGCTTATTCACTTCTAGTGTGTATCCCCTATCTTGCTTTTACTCTAGAACTTGGCTTGAATCTTATTCAAGGCCACATTTATTCATTTGTCGTGCATGAAAAGGATTAAGGCATTCATTGTTGTTTTGTTTTAGCTAGAGCCAAAAAGTTATCCTACATGTGTTTAATCCATTTGTTTTACCTCTTTTGACCCACATATTTTTCCTTTTTAGCCTTTTAGCCATGAAAACCAAATGAATGTTCATCCTACCTTGATTAGGATGCTTTCAATTATTAAGGGCATTGTATGTTGTTAAGGTGGGCGGAGGTGCATTTATAGGCCATTTGTTTGTTCTTCTTCGAAAATATTCCAAGAAAAAGAGAAAAAAATATAATAATAATAATAAGTGAAAAAAAAAGAAACAAAGCAAAAGAAAAGCATTTGAAATACTAAAAAAAAAGAAAAAAATTTGAAAAAGGAATAGAATAAAAAGGAAAGAAAAGTTATTCTCTTAGCGCACATTTTTGTTTGTGGTAATTAGGGTCTTAAAATGCACTTGTATTCCATCCTTATTCTTATTTTAATGCTCTTGATGATTTTTAGCACCTAAATTTGCTTTTTAAATTTCCTTCATTCTTTTGTTTTCCACTTGTTTCATATTTTATCCTACATTACAACCATAATAAAGACCTTTTGATTCATTCATTGGCATTTGATTTTAGTGGTGGAGATATAGATGATTGCCAAGCTTATGGTAGTAAGATTGGGTAGGATGGAATTTGAGAGTAAGCACTTCACTCTAAACACTAAAGAGTAGAGTGATAAATACTAATCTAAGTGAGGGACTTTCATTGCATTTCATTTTTGATTAAGTGTATTGCCATGGTACTTGTTGCATCGATGCAAGTGATATGACTTGGAGAATTAAGCTATTGATTTGCTTTGAGCTTCCTTGTGCTAAGTGACCTACACAACTCCATTTTTCTTGATTTCCTTTCCATTATCTCTTTCTTGGAGCTTTAGTTCTCTTTTGCCCAAGAGTGCAAAGGTTTAAGTGTGGGGGAAATTGATAAGCATAATTTTTATACATTTTAATCCTCTTAACTTAGGCATTTTGATGATGGAATATGGGCTTAAGGGTTCAATTAGATACAATTTGATTTCATTAGCCACTTATACACTTTGTGAATTAATTGGCAAAATTATTGAGTTTTAATGCATGAAATTCTTTTAAATAATTTTATGGATAATTCTATTGAATATTTTCCATTCTTTTGTGTAGAATTTTTTATGGGCAAATAGCTTGAGTGGGAAATTGAATTGAGAAAGAGATGAAGCTTCATATGTACAATTTGATGAGGAAAATTTACAAGAGAAGCTTGAATTTCACGTGGCTGGAACAAAAGTGTGGAGGCTATAAATGAATGAAGCATGAGAGCAAGAACAAAATGAAGCTAATGTGGAAATTATGGCTGGCAACTGTAGGAAGAAAATGCACATGAGTAACACGTGAATGACATGAGAAGAGCAAAATAGAGCATACATGGGCTCACATAATCTGCACACATATATCACACTTTCATCTCCACGTAACACTCAAGTAAGAGACAGCCCACGATGAAGAGAAGCTGAGCTGAAACAGAGTAGAAATAGCTCCACGTAAAGAGGTCTTGGGTTGAAAAGCATGGAGAAGAAGCAGAACAGAGCCATCCACATAGCATGCAGCGAGTTGAAGTTCCATAGGTTTATGGGAGGAGGAGGCTGAGAATAATAAAAGAAATATGTGGAATGAGTTGGAGAATGCTGCATGAAGAAACAAGCAAACAACACAAAGGAAGAAGCTCACAAGGAAAAGTTAAAGGAGCTGAACAACGAAGCAAGCCACGAGCAATATAAAGCAAGAGCTGGGAATTGAACACGACGTGGGATGGTTTCTCGAGGATAAGAAGCTCGAGTAAAGAAATGTGGGAAGTCACGAGAGAAGAATACATGCAAAACCAGGTGTTTGCTACGTGCTAGATGGACATGCAGAACAAGTTCGAGAAGATGAATGTACAGAAGTTGCACAAGAGCAGAAACAGAGTAAAGAGCAGCTGGACGAAGCAGAAACATAAGAGAAGGAGTTAAGGTTTTCAAACATAGAATGAGCTGGGAGAAATTAAACTCAGGCATAATGCAATGAAAGCTCGAGCTACTGGTTGTGGATGCATAACTCGAATGAATTGAAAAGGCTGAATAGGGAGAGAGCTGGAGATTAATTTAGCTACGGGCTGATGTGGGAATAAATGAGCTGAATGAGCTGAGCACATAGAATTAAAAAAGGGTGACGTGAGAGCAGAACACGTAGGATTAATGAAAGCGTAAGGCATTCAATAAGAAATAAACGAGCTGAGGGGCGTGTGATTGAAAAAAAAAATAAGCGAGCTGGGATGTGACTTCAGCGTGAAAAATGTAGGAGCTGAGAGCGGGAGAATAGACGGACAACACGACATAAAACGAAGGGCTCCAGAGGCGTACTGGAACATGGAAAAATGCGAGAGCTCCAGGGAGAGGTTAATTAATCCATTTCTCCATGGCTGAAGCTCGATCATCAATTTCCTTCCGATTAAACTCTCCATGGCAGCTTGAATCATCCATGGTGGCTAGCTGAAGCTTGGAAACTCCTAGATGCATATTTGAGCTTCACATTTTCTCACCAATTGGATAAAAATTCTTTGCTCCATCTTTTAAATTTAGAATTATTTTTCTTATTAATTTGACTAGGTTTAGTTTATTAATTGAGGAATTTGATTACTGGAAATTTTTGGATTGGGTTGAACTATGGATTGAGCTTAATTTGATCTTTAGAATTTTAATTGTGATCATTACATATTTGTAAAAATTTCAGAATTAGTGCTGTGCAAATTACTTTTAATTTTCTCTTGATTTTACGCTAATTGATACAATGGTAGTTGGATTAAGTGGCTAAAATTTTTGTGCAATTAATTGTTTGAAGAATTAATTAATCTAATTGGTTAATTAGCATCTTAAGTGAATTGTGCAGTAGATTGTATTGATCGATTAGGATTGGTTATAGTGTGTTCTTATTCTTAATTCAATTAATTAATTTTTTAAGGTTTCTTGTGGTTGCAAATTCCTTGAATAATTGATTAATTGAATCTTGGATGGTTATTCAAGAGCCTTTATAGGGAATACACTAAGGAGCAAGAAATTAAATCCAAATTTGGTAAACTAAAAAGGGCAAGGATAATTGAATTCTAGGGAATCCATCTAAAGGCTAGCTACCACATTTTCTTGATTGTTCACTTCATTTTAGTTTTAAGATTTTGATTCTTGTCATTTAAAATTTAGTTCAATTAAATTCTAGCATTTCAAAACCCCCTAAATAAGCTCTAATTAGTAATACTTAGAATACTTTTTCATAACAACTTGAGACACAAAGCTCCTTGGGAAATGACCTAGGTTACACCATTATTTATAGAATTCATTTTGCTTCCTAGTTTTATTTGAGATTGCGCAACACAATCGTCAGGAGAGTTTTAAATTTTTTTCAAGCCCATTTTTGTGTCAGATATGATGAATGAATATGAGGGAAGGCCTTGGAAACAATTTAGAACCCATAGAAAAAGAGTTAGTGCTTTAGGTTCCATATTATGATCTAAAGAAGCAACATGTAGTTAAACTCTTAGTTTTAATAGTGTGATGACTCCAAAAGGCTTCAAAGGAGTCAAGAATCATATTTGAAAGGAAAGAATAGAGCCTAGAAATTATTTGAGGAGTGTTGCTTCATTAGGTGTATTTATGGACCACAATGGGGTTTATAGAACAACCTAGTGTCTAAGCAAGTTATGTGACCTTAGAAATTGTTTCATGGACCTAATTGACTCCCATAAAATGTGTTTAGGCCAAGAGGAAGTATCTCCATAAGTTTGTAGGTGTGTGGCCGAAGAAAGGAGCTTGAATCCAAAGGGAAAAATGTGTGATTGTATGCAAGGTAGCTCTCTCCACCTTCTCTCATGCATGAATGTGTGTTTAGCTTATCTTAGAATGTGTGTATGTGTATTTTCAAGCCATGAAAAATATGCTAGCATAATTTTATATGTCATGATTTCATGATGACATGTTATGTTTTTAAATGATACCATGATGTTTGTTTGAGTTTACTTGAGTGTGGAGAGGTCAAGAACTCTTAACCATAGTAAGGATGAGGCAAGAACCCTTGAGAGTGGTTGAGACAAAGCAAAGAGTCTCACAAAAGCAAAGTGGGCCCCCAAGAGTATAGTTGAGTCTAAGAATCTCTTAAAGAATAGGTGAGGCAAGTCCAAAATTCATGAGAAAAAGGGTGAGGCCAATCTATGCACTTGGCAAGCTCTTGGATGTCATACTGTATGACTTATTCACATGCCAAGCTTGCTTCTTGAATGTTCATGACTTCCATTTTATTCATGTATGTATTTTCAAGACTTACTTTGCATATATTATATATGATTGAATGGGAGATGAGCTATTAAGATTCTTTGAATCTCATTCCCTCCTCTCTAATGATCTAATATGCTAGGTGGACCTAAAGAGCAAGGCAATGGGAGTCAACTACATGAAAGATGAAGCAATGACATTGAAATGTGAAAATTTTGTTACTTTAAGGCTATGATAATGGCAATTGATGTATTTTATAGATGTATATGTAGTATAATGTTATGAACATATGAAATTATGATGTTATGACATGTATGAATGAGAGAATATGCTATGTGACCACTAGAATGAAATTTGGACATGTTATGGCCTTATAGCTTCCTTGATGCCAATACGGAATTATGCATACATGTGGATGAGATAGCCAAAATGAGAGACATAGAGTTTGGGACCATTTGGGTAGCTTACACAAGTCTTAATCATGATTTTAGATTTGCCCAAAAGGTGTCAAATCCTAAGGAAAGCCATTTGGTTACTTTGGTACCCTATATAGAGCCAAAATTGACTATAATGGAACCCTATGTCATTTTTTAGCCAAATGAGCTCTTTTTAATCTGAGATTTGGTATGTAATTAGAGCTTATTGAGAGATTTTTGGGAAGATAAAGAACATAATTTTCAGAGGTCTATAGAATATTTGAGAAATTTCCAAATTTGGCAATTTTTTTATTTGGGTTTGCTGCACTATTCATTTGGTTCAAAAATAAAATCTATCACATAGGGCTCAAATGATGTCCAATTGTCATGAAATTTTATATAAAGAAACTAGATATTCACAGTGACTTGTGCCAACTAGAAGAACCTAATTTGGAGGTCTAGAGAGGGAGATATGAATTTTTAAAGAATCTATCCAGTATCAAGAGTTTTGTCCAACCTCAGTTATTGTTCCATTAATTTCTGAAGTCTGGGCTACCTGAGCTGGTCATGAAATATTTTTTCCCTCTAGCTAATATTCATAGCTTTCCAGATTGGTATCATTTGTATAGATTTTATTTTTTTGGAATTAATTGGACATTTTAAAAGTTTTCAACAAAAATCTATGACAACATCATAAGGCAGTTTAACCTCTAGACCTTTTTGGATGCCAAACATCCTCTGTGGTAGATGTTATGGTCTAGAAATATTTTTAGTATGAAATAGACATCCATCGCTTTCTAGAATGACAAAGAGTGTATGATTTTAATTTTTCTAGAATTAGTTATGAATTTTCAAAATTTGGTCAGATAAAGGGTCAAATCTGGCCGAAATTTAATATGCCTATTTTAAATCTTCCTTTGAGTTTCATAAGTTGTGAGCCACATTTTATGATGTAAATGAGTTGTATTTATGTAATCAAATATGATAATGTATTGTATGAGTCCACATGGTTCACGTGACACCAAATGAAATTTTTATACACAACGCAACGCGAAAATATTCATTATTTTTATTGCCCTTTTCATTGGTAACCCACATGATTCATGAACCTGAGTTATAAAAAGGCATGAGGTGAGTTAGAAATTATGGTGTTACATATAACATTCTAAGAAAAATTCAACAGAGTTTCCCATTATAAAATTGACTATCCAAACCTACAAAATGGTCACATTTCATCCCAGAAATTCACAAACATGGAAAATACATATAATAATAGTATCAAATAATACAATCTAAACATATATCATCATCTAATTTTGAATAACTCAAACTGGAGTTACATCACTGTTAGTAGTATACTAGTGCACATAAATACATTACTGAGAAAGTAAAGCTTAATATATACATTCATTGTAACATTGTAACAAAATTGGATGCAAAACATTCCTATAGTTTTGCAAATCAAAATATCATTTTTTTTCTCTTTTCCTTTGCTGGCACTAGAACTTTCACTAAGCACTAGTTAGTGGGAAAATAGAGATGGGGATCAGATTCAGGAAAATTTCAGTAGCTATACTCAAATTACCCAAAATAAGTATGAGACAGTTAAACAAGAAAAATGCAAGTATGCATGGTCATAAGAAACTAATCTATATGCTCTACATGTTTAACTTAGGCTTTTCTCTTAGGCTTAGGAGAATTACCATCTTTGTTCCTATTGCCACTTTTTATCCTATAGCCTCAACTTATTAAACGTAACATGCAAAATATAACATGTAATTGATACAATGTAATATAGCATATACTGTGATAAAACAACCAATACAATACAATGTATATCAAGCTCAAATAAGTCTACATGCAACTAGATAGGGAAAGTAAGCTACCTTGAATAGGTGAGAAGAACATAATAAAACCTCTAACTTTTTTACTCTATTTCTTTTTCTTTCTCGACTCTACGTCTACAATGAGATGGAGCCTCACTAGCTTATCCTAAAAATATCACATAAACATATCATCCACATCTAAAACTCATAATAACATCTCTTAAATTTTTATGACTTTTTATCTATACTTTAAGCCATTTAAGGTGTACTTGAAATCCTCTTCTACATACTTTCAAGATACATGCTTATTGGGTGGCAATCATACCATCTAAAATGCTTAAATTTTACTATATTTAAGGGTTTAAATTTATGAAATTCCTTTTGGATTTTAGTTCCCTATAATTGGTTCTTCGCTTAGGATGGTTAGGAATTTCACTAAACTTAAATCCTAGGCCAACTTGTGCTTCTAGAATTCATAATTCAATCCACAAATTCCATATTGACTATTTATATGGTCATTGGCACCATTCATTTGGTATTTTCACTTTTCTACATAATGAAACTCATTATGTGTAACACCCCAAAATTTATTAATAAGGATTATGGTAATTAAGGAATTAATACAAAAATTTGGGAAAAAATAAGAAAAATAAGGTTTCTAAAGAAATGGATTTATTTTAGACATTTTGAGCCAATAATCATGTTTAGTTATTGTTAGGTGGAGATATATTAATTATGGTTATGGAGTTTAATTAAGGAGTTAACTAAGGAGAATTAGACATTTAATTTGGGTCTTATGATCAATGTATTTATGTCATAAGCGAAATAAGAAAGCCCACTTCTAATTTGTAAGAAGTTCCAATCTCATTTCGTAAGAGCCCAACTCTCATTTCATCAACTAAACCCTTGAACTTATGGCCCAATAAGCACATATCTAAACTTAAGTGGATTTTGGGCTTTAGGGTTAGTCCAAACCCATCTAAAGCCCTAACTTAATCTGCCCCTTATCCTCTATTTTGCAAACCAACTTAATCTTAGGCAAGGGAGAACTCCATTATCGCATAGGAGGAGATGAGGCTAAGGTTTTCTGTATTCCTCTATCATTTCTCACTTCTAGAGGAAGATTTGGCCAAGGTAATATATATATAACATGTCATTCTCATTCTCATCTTCATTTTGGTCTAATTAGTTTTTGATTTTGGGTATTTTCATCTCCTTCTCAAATCTGAAATTTGGTGTTTAGGTGATTCCTTGCAAGATTTTTGGAGTTAGAAGTTAGAGGGATGATTAGGTAAGTATTTTCCTTCCATTTTATGTATTACTTTACTGGAAAATGCCTCTAAGGATTGATTTTCATAATGGGTTCTGTTATTGTGCGAAATTACAAGGAGACGAAAGTGAAAAACTGAAATTTCTGGGCTTGCTTACTCAAATTCAAATTTTGGAATTTCCCATGGTGTGTTTTTGATAGTTGAGGCTCAACTCAGTCCATTTGACCTCTTAGGTATACAGGTATATAGGTAAGTGTTTCCTCTTCTCTTATGTGGTATATATATACTGAATTTCTATTATTTAGACTGACTTTTGGTGCATAACCGTTACATGTGCGAAAATGGAGATGTTAGGAGTGACCCATTATAAGTTCTTATTGTTGTGACCTTGAATTGGTGCTGTAGACCCTTAGGAAGTTAGGTAAGAAGTTCTTAATGTACTATTGTTAAGATTAATCTATGAATAGGGAAATTTCTTACTAATGGTAGTAGAATAATGATGATTATGCTTATGTTAGGCCTAGTGTGCTTTGAATCTTGATGGTAGCTAGAAGATGAGTAATTGGCTTCATTAAGGTAATCAAGGTTAATTTCCTAATTCCATGTATATGTTCATGTTAATCTACTATTATTGGCACATATATGATTTTGAAATGCTAAATGATTAGTTAATTACTTGAATTGTTATTGTGATTGGGCCTTATAAGTCTATAGTGGGGCTGTGGTGCAGCTGCCACCCGTGTATGTGCTTCGATCGGGTATCAAGTTTGATCAGACCCTATATGCACTGAACCCTAGTTGTGCTTATTGTGGAGTAGGTGCCGTGGACGGACCTCTCTCAATGTTATTGGCCATTAACATGTTGTGTATGATTATTGGTATGGGACAGTAGTCATTGGTAACTCAACTAGTTTATTTGTAAATTGAATTGATAGTTCTGGTATTGATGATATGAAATTGTATTGTATTGATTAATTTATACATATATATGGAATTTGCCTCTTGTTACTGAGATTATATATCTCACCCCGATTGTGGGTTAACATTTTCAGGGACTGAACCTCTTTGTGGTAAGGAGAAAATTAATGGAAGTTTATTATGTGGTTTGGTAGTAGGTAGGTTTGAAAACTTTGTCAGATTGTATTCGTATAATTAGACTACTAGTTTTATATAATTGTCGCATTGCATCATGAATTGTCAAGCATAGGGACTGTAATCATTTAATACATTAGATATTAACTTAAACTAGTAATATATGAAATTTCTAATGGGACTTATGTTTGAATGGAAATATGAGTAGTGTATGAACTCTTTGCTGTCATTGATCTATGAACTCACTGGTTTATGGTGGCTAGAGGGTTAAGGATCCACATTTGAGTTTTGAATGGGTAATGATAGATGTGTTAGGTAGATTAGGTAAAAGAAAGAAACTAAATCTTCATAAACTAAGTTAAAGTGGCCTAGAGTGTTGCTAGAGGGGGAATTAGAGAGTATGAGATGAAATCTTGGGAGTTATAGGAACAGAAGAGAATTGGCCATGGCCAAAATTTAATTGGTCTTGGGCAAAAATGACGAAGTTACCCAGGGAGGGTAATAGAGGGAATTGGTTGTGGCCAAAATTTAATTGGCCTCAACCTAATGGTAACAGAGGGTAATTGGCCGCGACTAACATTTAATTGGCCTCAGCCAAATGTGGCGAAGCTATCAGGGAAGAAAATAGAGAGCAATTGGCCGCGATGAACAGTGAGGTTAGCCCCGGCTAAGTCTGAGAGGCAGGTCTGAGGGTGTTCCAGAGGGTATTTGGACGCAGCAAAAGGGACATTTGGCCACACGAAATGTGCAAAATTTATGAAGGTATAAAGAGTTGAACCCGAGAGTAATTAGCTACAACGCGAGGGAATTTAGCTGCGGTGAAGGTGCTCAATTTCTTATATTAACCTAGAAACCTTAGTTTCTTTTATGGTAATACTAAGGAATGATTTAGAAACACTTGTAGGAGGTTTTTATGAGTTGGAATAGATGGATGGAAGAATCAAAGGCTCCTTATTGATGATTAAATTCACTTGTACATTCGAATAATTGTGGTTGTCTAATTAATGACCTTAATAACATCAATGTTCAAATTTCCCTGCATTTTTTGAATGTAATTAGTTGTAATGACTTTCAACCTTGATTTATGATTATTAATTACATCTTTAACCTTAATTACTATAATTTGAAGTTAAGGTCGTTACATTTGGTATCAGAGCCATGGTTCAGGAAAATCGTTCTAATTTAAATTTTATAGTTTGAAGCTTGGCAATCATGATGCATATTTGGCATAGTATTAGCTCATAAGAATAGATAATTATGTGAACATATAGTTGTTGTGCTTTATGTTCTGGAAGGAAATATAAAGGAATAATGATATAAGGCTTGTAATGCTTAATTAAAATGGTTGTTTCTTGAATTTTATTTAGAATATTACCTATCACAATAAGTATGCCTCAGAGAATAATAGAGTGTAGTTAGATTCTACCTCATAACACTTTAGTAATACTAATTTTGAGACTTAAGGTTGTTAATGCCAATGAAAAGACTAGAATTTTGCCCTTCCTTTCTTCAAAGATTAGGTTACTGATTTCAATCTAGATAAACAACTGGTTGAGGCTTGTTGCCAACTAGCTATCCGATAGATGCACTAGTCACTCGCTGTGAGGCACCAGTTGACTGAATGAATGAGACCAGGTAACTGATGAGGAAGATAAATAAAACTACTAATAGTATTTATGACTATTTAACTGCCATTTATTAAGCAAGTCAATTGGGTACGGCCGACCAGTTGACTGCCCTATTGAAGTAGTCAACTGATCCTAACAAGAATAGCATTTCTTTACCTAAGCAAAATTTTAAACTTTTCAAGGGCCATCTAAAGTAATTTTGAAAACTTAAAAGGCAACAAAACCGAGTAAAACACCTGACTAGCTATAAAAACCTTACATAAGGGTAAGATGCAAACCTTACTTATAATTAGGAAATTGACAATGGAAGTTTAGGAACTAGTGTATAATAAATAAGTGTGATTGACTAAATATATGAAGTGATATATAATCCATACTGAGTTAGAACTATGTAGACTTCGAAAGGTCCCTAAAGTTGAAGCTTTATAGGTACAGAGGTCTTAACCTACTTGCTTGATCCTGGTTAATAAAGAACGTAATTACTCGATCCTAGCTACCGCAACTTAGGCCTAATGAATAAGGATGATAAGAGCTAAAGAAAATTTCAAATAGTTTTATTTAACCTATTGGAGTGAGTAAGCCATCTTTAGTTAATGATGACAAGAAAGGAGGGCAAGAAACCCTTAAGATTGTCGAATCATTTCTAAATGGAGGATAGTAACTTTAAAGTAAGAGACTATGGGAGATGATGTTTTGGAAGGAATCTTGAGAGCTTTGAGGCTCCTCTCTTAGTGTACTATGGCAAAAGAGGGAGATAATGATAAGGGGAAAGACAACCCCTTAGTGTGATAAGGGTGAGGTACACTGGCATGGGGTGCTTATGCATGTTATCTCTTTTGTGTAATTTAGTTTACTTATGCTATGTATTGACATGCATTTAGGTGGTGGTTAGAGGCACTTTACGTGCCTAATACACTCGAGGAGTGTAAGATAGGATTCTACAGAACCTTAGTGTTAGAGACATATGGGACGTGCTCATTTTTTAGAACTTTGATGCTTGAGACATGCGGGGTGTGCCACTTATCATATGATTTGATGAATTTTGACTACCAAATTGGCGTTAAACTAGACTAAGTAGACTTTCTACTTGAAAGGTAAAGAGGAGATATTGATAGTAAGGATCCACCTAAAAAGAGATAAAATAGTACCCATGTGCGTACTAATGGTAGAGATACAATCATCATGGGATGATGAGCATGTATATGGCCATAGGAAAGAATTGCTTACTAATATTGAAGGCAAAGTATGATTTTGCCATTAGTAATATTATTGTCATGTATCATGTGAGGTGTGATTAAAGGGATAGAGACAACATTGGGAATTTTGAGATGGACTAGTACTTACCATAGTAGTAAAACTCCTTAATTTTGAAAGAGAACTCCTTGATCCTGAATAATAACCTGAGGGAAATGAACGAGAGGTGGCAGTAATGCAATTAACTTATATTATTACAATAAAACCTTAGTATAATAATTGATGAGGAAGGGTGAAACACTAGTGGTAAATGATACTTGAGTTCTCTCACTGGAAATCCCTACTTGATCCGTTGATAATTAGAGAATGCTTGATAATGAAAAGGCTCACTAAGTCTCCTTATTATGTTAATTTAACTCCTAATAGTCAGGCATGAAATAGGGCCTAAAAACTTTTAGGGGAGCGAAAGAGTTAGTTGTGGCTTGCACAAGCCATTGTGTAAGGACGAAAACTATCATACCATCTTATATTATATGCTATAACTTATGGTCAAAAGACCTTGCACTTGTTGTTAGAGAACCTTGTTGATAAGGTCTCAGATTTTACATTAATGAATACAAGATCTTGTTGATAGGATCTTAAACCTTGTTGATAAGATATTATTTCATTACTTTTTAAGAATTATTATGAATTTCCAAACTAGAGAAGAAAAACTTAGTTGTATGTGAGGAGGTTTGAAAGAATTTGGAGTATTGCAAAAAAAAAGGTAAGAAGTATGCTAATTGAAGAATGACTATACTTATATGAAAATATCTTAGTTAGGGGTAGAAGATATGAAAGCACAGTCTTTTGGGACTATATATAATGACATAAAATCCAAGGAGATGTTTAGTTAATTTCAAACAAGTGTAAATGCCACTAAGTTAACTACTAAAGCTTGTAGTAACTAAGAATCAAGATGAAACATTAGAATCTATTGATCATGGTAGGCTTTGGAGTCACATGTATGTGATTATGGTAATGCCTTTGCAAGTGCAAAAAAAAAAAAAAGAAGAGAAAGAGAGAGAAGAGGTCTACTAAGGGCTTTCCTATGTTGGTTACACCTATAGACGATGATTATATTATCTATAATGAACCATCATTATGAATTGGAAATTTCTAATGTTATAGGCAAGTTGTTGAAACTGTGTCATTTAATAGAACATCCACTTGAGTTATGGCTTGTAGGATTTAAGAAAACTCATTCCTAAGTCTTAAAAGATTACCTTGATACTTTAGACAAGGTATTTTCACCCTTAAAATCAAGCCTCATCAGGGAATATAACCTAGACTTGAAGGATCATGTTTGTTTTTGCTTAAGAGATGATATTCGATTTCGATTAGGCGAAAGGTGACCTTAGAGTGTTTGAATGCCTTATATGGATTAGTCGTAAGATCAAACTTTATATTAGTTCCAACTTTTGGAAAATCTTGATGAATAAAAAAGGGGAACTTAAGTACTAACTAGAGGTGAAAATAGAATTTATATGTCTAATGGAAATAATGGACCTTTTACTGATGAACCATAAATGAAGATATAATATGTGCAATAATTTTTGAGATAATTGAATGCAAGACTTGGAAACTTAGATTAGATAACCCTATAGGAGGTAAGACCCACTTCAATTAAGAAGATTGGGCTAAGGAAATGTGGGAGTAATCTAAGTGAAGGATGAATGAAACTTCATTGTGAAATAAGGTTATTTACCTATGTTGCTATTAGTGGAATAAATACTAAAAAAGCTAACTAAGTGGAATTCCTTGTAGTTCTTGATATCAACTATTAAGGAGAGTTAAGCTAAAGTATCTAGAAGTTATCTCTTAAATTGATTAAAAGTTAAGAAGGAAAGGAAGTTAACATGAACATTCGATGATTGACTGTTGGAAATAAAAAAAAGGAGAAACGAGCAGGAAAAGAAAAAAAAAAAGAGACAGAATAGAATAAAACAAATGCTATAAAGGGAGAGAGATTTTAAGATTTATTTAACCTAGGTGCCTAGACTTGCTATAAGGTGATCAAGTGTAACTTGGTTAAGATCTCTTTAATTGTGGACAAGGGAAGAAGGCGGAATCTTTAGGTTAGTATGTCATTTAACTTGGGTGGACAAAGAAGAAATAGAATTATGGATAATAAGTGAGGTAGTAATAGAATAAGGATATCTTTTATAGGAAAGTAGCAGGGGAAGGATTAGGTTCTTGTGAAATTTTGAGAAACCAAAGAGGAAGCTATGAAGATGGATTATCCAACACTAATTGAGTGAGGTATATCTAATTTTGAGGATAAAATTCTTAAAAGGAGGGGAGAATGTAATACCCCATAATTTATTAATGAGGATTATGGTTAATTAAGGAATTAATACAAGGATTTGGGAAAAAATAAGGAAAATAAGGTTTTTAAAGAAATGGATTTATTTTAAACATTTTGAGCCAATAATCATGTTTAGTTATTGTTAGGTGGAGATATATTAATTATGGTTATAGAGTTTAATTAAGAAGTTAACTAAGGGGAGTTAGACATTTAATTTAAACCTTATGATCAATGTATTTATGTCATAAGCAAAATAAGAAAGCCCACTTTTAGTTTGTAAGAAGGTCCAATATCATTTCTTAAGAGCCCAACTCTCATTTCATCTACTAAACCCTTCAACTTATGACCCAATAAGCACATATCTAAACTTAAGTGGATTTTGGGCTTTAGGGTTAGTCCAAACCTATTTAAAACCCTAACTTAATCATCCCTTTATCCTCTATTCTGCAGACCAACTCAATCTTAGACAAGGGAGAACTCCATTTTCACATAGGAAGAGAGGATGCTAGGGTTTTCTGCATTCCTCCATCATTTCTCACTTCTAGAGGAAGATTTGGCCAAGGTAATCTATATAAAACATGTCCCTCTCATTCTCGTCTTCATTTTGGTCTGATTAGAATCTGGTTTTGGTTATTTTCATCTCTTTCTCAAATCTGAAATTTGGTATTTAAGTGATTCCTTGCAAGATTTTTGGAGTTAGAAGTTAGAGGGATAATTGGATAAGTATTTTCCTTCCATTTTGTGTATTACTTTGCTGAAAAATGCCTTTAAGGGTTGATTTTCATAATGGGTTCTACTATTGTGCGAAATTACATGGAGATGAAGATGAAAAACTGAAATTTCTAGGCTTGATGACTCAAATTCGAATTTTGGAATTTCTCATGGTATGTTTTTGATGGTTGAGGCTCAACTCAATCCATTTGACCTCTTAGGTATATGGGTAAGTGTTCCCTCTTCTCTTATGTGGTATATATATACTGAAATTCTATCATTTGGACTGACTTTTGGTGTATGGCTTTTACATATGCGAAAATGAAGATGTTAAGAGTGACCCATTGTGAGTTTTTATTGTTGTGACCTTGAATTGGTACTGTAGACCCTTAGGAAGCTTGGGTAAGAAGTTCTTAATGTACTCTTGTTAAGATTAATCTGTGGATAAGGAAATTCCTTACTAATGGTAGTAGAATAATGATGATTATGCTTATGTTAGGCCTGGTGTGCTTTGAATCATGATGATAGCTAGAGGATGAATAATTGGCTTCATTAAGGTAATTGGGGTTAATTTCCTACTTCCATGTATATGTTCATGTTAATCTACTATTTTTGGCACATATATGATTTTGAAATGCTAAATGATTAGTTAACTACTTAAATTGTTATTGTGATTGAACCTTGTGAGTTTATGGTGGAGCTGTGATGCAGCTGCTACCTGTGCATGTGCTTCGATCGGACATCGGGTTGTGATCAGACCTCAGATGCACTGAGCTCTAGTTGTGCTCATTATGGAATAGGTGTCGTGGATGGACCTCTTCTAGTGTTATTGGCCATTAACATGTTGTGTATGATTGCTGGTACATGATAGTAATCATTGGTAGCTTAACTAGTTCATTTGTAAATTGAATTGATGGTTCTAGTATTAATGATATGAAATTGCATTGTATTGATTAATCTATATATATATATATGGAATTTGCCTCTTGTTATTGAGATTGTATATCTCACCTCGATTGTGGGCTAACATTTTCAGGGATTGGACCTTTTAGGGGCAAGGAGAAAATTAATAGAAGTTTATTATGTGGTTTGGTAGTAGGTAGGTTTAGAAACCTTGTCAGATTATATTTGTATAACTAAACTACTAGTTTTATGTAATTGCCGCATTGCATCATGAATTGCCAAGCATAGGAACTGTAATCATTTGATACATTAGATGTTAATTTAAACTAGTGATATATGAAATTTCTAATGGGACTTATGTTTGAATGGAAATGTGAGTAATGTATGAATTATTTGCTGTTATTGATCTATGAACTCACTAGTTTATGGTGGCTAGAGGGTTAAAGATTCACATTTGAGTTTTGAATGGATAATAATAGATGTATTAGGTAGATTAAGTAAAAAAAAGATACTAAATCTTCACAAACTAAGTTAAAGTGGCCTAGAGTGTTGTTAGAGGGAGAATTGGAGAGCATGAGATAAAATCTTGGGAGTTATAGAAATAGAAGAGAATTAGCCACGACCAAAATTTAATTGGCCTTGGGCAAAAGTGACAAAGTTGCTAAGGGAGGATAACAGAAGAAATTGGCTGCGCCCAAAATTTAATAGCCCTCAGCCAAATGGTAACAGAGGGTAATTGGCCGTGGCCAACATTTAATTGGCCTCAGCCAAATGTGGCGAAGTTGTTAGGAAAGAAAATAGAGAGCAATTGGCTGCGGCAAATAGTGAGATTAGTCGCGGCTAAGTCTGATAGGCAGGTTTGGGGGTGTTCCAGAGGGTATTTGGCCGTGGCGAAAGAAATATTTGGCCGCATGAAATGTGCAAAATTTGTGAAGGTGTAAGAAGTTAAACCCGAGAGTAATTATATGAAACTTTCATTTAGACATTATAGAACTAGAAGACAACCATATATATATATACCTTTTTTGTTCTTGTAGCAGTATCATGTAAGAATTTCAAGAATTTGTTTGAATAAAATGTTAAGCAATCTTGTGTAAACATACTTTTATCTCTAGATAAATTAATCTTTCAATTACAATGCTTTTTACAATTCTTTTATGTAGCAAATAAGCTCCTTCTTTATACTACTAAAGTTCATTGTTTCTTTACTAAAATGATTACCTTAACTCATGTTGAATGGAAGAATCTCAAAGTAAGCATTAGTTGGAAGTATCACAAATTAGTTTGATTGAAGGGGTTACATTATTAGGTTTTAAAACTCATCATACTAAAGAAACATAACCCCTTCAAATCCTTATCAAAATTAAATATGATTTGATTAATTTACCTCAGTAGTATGATTGAATTACCATGGGAGCAATAAAGGAGGCAGAAAGGTTTAAATCAAAGTAAAGGATCAATTTGGGCTTCATGGAACTTGTTTTAGAAAATGAAAAGTATAAGTCACATTTAAAATCAAGAGAAAATTATGTTTAAGGATTAAGAAATGAAAAAATTTATTCTTAAAGACCTGTTACTACCAGGTTCAACTATTTATTGTTAAACTCAATGGTAATTATCCTAAAACAAGCGGTAACAAATTTTTAAGAATAAATTTCTTCTTGGTCCTTTATTATAATTCTCCCTAAAATCAAATCTTTAGTCAAATAAATATTCACTACTCGAATGAGTCAAATTTCAAACTCTAATAATACATTACTAAGTGCCAAAAAGATTTTGGGGATTAGGAACTTTGAGTTTAAAGTTTTTATTTCTAGTCAATAATGACGGCGATGAGAAAGTGTAAAATAAAACTATAATATTATTATTCCTAGTCATTTTTTTTTTAATCATAGTTAATAATACTGACAAAAAGTCAAGCATTACAATATTGATTTCATATTTCTAGGCTTTTTCATTATTCTTGCAAAATAAAAATAAAACCCTCTGTAATGAATTGAGGAATAGAGGTAGGAGTGACAAAACACGAAAACTTCACTCCTTCCACACCTAATGTCTCTTGGCTAGAAACTTTGAATCAATCCCTTTATAACAGAATTCCAACGCAATGAAAGATTCAGATCCTCTTGAACCTTAAACCTTTTCATGGCTTTGGGAATATTGGGTGGAAATGGCTTAATTCGATTCACCACCTCTTTGTGGGCATTGGGGTTGGGCTCCTTTACATGATTATAAAGTGTAGCGACATAATGTATAAAATCATTTCAAACAAAAAAATATGTTTTGGTGAAGGAGCGTCATTTTGTGGGATGGGACAATGACTAATTTGCTTTTTAATCCACATCAATTGCCATGTTTCCTAGGTTGAGTTTGATGTAGCATTTCTCTGTTAATGGTTTAAAGGTTTAGTTGGTGGAAGTTTTATTTTTTTATAAATAAAAGTTTGGAGAGGTTTATAATTAAATTTTAAAAGTTTGGAGAATTCTTTACATAGAATTTAAAATTTAAAGAAAAAATATATTTTAATCTTAAAAATATTTGGAAAACTAAAATAAATTAATATAAATAAAAGTTTGGAGAATTTTTTTACATAGAATTTAAAATTTAAAGAAAAAATATATTTTAATCTTAAAAATATTTGGAAAACTAAAATAAAATAAAATAAATTTAAGAGATCCAAATAAAAATTTAACCTTAACAATAACTAGACAAGTAAACAAGTAAGCTTGTACACTTGCGCGAATAAGGGAGCAAAATTAACAAAAAAAAAGCCATAAAAGAGTCAACACATAACCTGAGGCAACAAGGTAGACAGATTTTAAAATCGTATTAGATGGACAGATTATTTTGGGAAGGTTTATAATATGTAAGTATTGATTGATAATTCCTGTCTAAGAAGAAATAAATAAATAAAAATAATTCCTGGTATGAAGACGGAGAACAGTGGTTTGGTAACTGGCGTTTAGGTCGGACTTAGGTTTGGTCACTGCTCTGACCTGCTGAAGACCTCAGGTCTGGTCTCAGCTTTGGATTCTTTCCCTCCTTTCCCTTTCTATGTATAGCCGTTGAGTTCTGGTTCGTGCCGCTGCTTCAACTCTCATCTTCTGTGTATCCCTCAATTCAATGTATTCTCTCTACTTCATTTGCAGGAACCAAGCTTTTCCACACAAGGTGGAGGATCAGGAGGAGGGAGAAATTCTCGAGTTTGGCTGATTTTGACTGCGAAATAAGCTTTTTTTCATTTGTGGAGCTCTGAATTTTCCGAGTCAGTGGAAAATGGGTACTAGGGTTCCGGTGCAGCACTATAATCTCAACTCTCCCACTTCATTCATTGAGAGCCCACTCCACGTTCTCAGCACCGTCGAGGGTAGGGCCTCCGACATGAACGACATCGAAGCCGAGGTCGATCGCGAAGCTGTCACCGAAGATAGCTTGGACAATGATAACGATACCAGTGCCGTTGTAAGTGTATTGCGCCGTAGCTATTTTGTATTTTGCTAAAATTTCCCCTCGTCTTTGTTGTCTACTATAAAGCTTAAAAATAGAAGCTGTATTTCAATACGTATGCGATACTCCTATCAGAGCCGATACAAAAATTTTTATACAAACACCACATATTTTGTTCTGTCACGATATCTATATCGAGTAATGTCCCATATCCTTGTCATCTTGGATTGTCTACGTAGTGCTTAGTTTATTCAGTTTTTTGGGCGGCGGGTTGATGGGTGTGCCTGAGCAGACGGACACCTGGGTGCTGCAAGAGAGTGTATGTTTCTGGTTGTAGAGTAATTTAATCATATCGAAAATTTGCACTTGTTTTGTAGGACTGTATGCATGAACCCCATAGGAATTCTTTACCACTTCACAATGTGGAAGTTGAAGAAGATCGCTCCAGTCTCGAGAATAACGAGTCTTCAAGGGGCCCTTACGATATCTTGACCATTGATGGTAAAGTACTAAAATTACTTGGACTTATTTATTTATTTTTAGTTGATAGAAATTTTGGTCTTTGGGTTAAGACCATGTAATCATATGGGATGAAGTTGTTGTAAACTCATTTGAATTCAACTTCAAACCAGATGTTTCACCCATTGAATCAGCAAGGGCGAGATTTCTACACATTGTTGTGGATAATTTTATTAATAACCATGTAATTGAAGTGGCTGATTCTGAGGCTGATTACACTACTCAGTCTGGGCAAGATAAACTAAATAAGAGGAAGACAAGAGAGGTCCAGTATGAAGGAGATCCAAATTTTGCTTTACCTCTGATGTATATCGCAAATATGTATGAAAGTTTAGTTAATGATGTCAACATCCAGCTTGCTTCCTTGAATGGTATTCGTGAGAAGACAATTGGGGTAGCACTTGAAGCAGCTGGTGGTTTGTATAGAAAACTGGCCAAGAAATTTCCTAAGAAAGGTACAAAATTTTCTTTGTACCCTCTTCATTAAAACTAGATTGGACTTACCTACTTTTCTGCTACTCATCACTAAAATAAGACTGACTTGGGCATTTATGAAACTAATGCAGTTTGGTGTACATGAAAGTTTCTTTATTTTTCTTTGCAAGTTTTTGATATGACTAATGTCTTTATTGAACCGCTTCTCAACAGGAACATTAACGTATAAGAGAAGAGAATTGGCAACTTCTTTGGAAACAAGGACAAGGTTTCCAGAACTAGTAATTCAAGAAGAGAAGCGGGTTCGCTTTGTGGTAGTCAATGGTTTGGAAATTGTTGAAAAACCAAATGCCATGCCTATTAATGATGCTGAGTGGTAAGTTGGGCATTACAGTGTTTTATTGTGCCTTATGATTGTACTACATCCTTTTTTTCGGTGCAAGGTTTGTTTTTGTAATAGAGATTATGAACATCTTTTTCACTTGAATGAGTATACTGAAAACTGTTAATGCATTTATTTGGTACTTTATATATTACATCAGAATTTTATAGGTCTATCAAATTGGTTTTGTAATTGATCCGTTAATAGTTCATGAGATATTCTTTTGTATTTCATTCAAAATTTCTGTATCAGTACATGAAGACTAGCTATAGCTTAAATAGGGGACCTCTGTGGAGGGACGCTGGACAGAGGTTCCCAAAAAAGTAAAAAATACAAATTGAAATTACATTAATCATCCTATTAAAAAGCCCTAATGGATAATTGCATTAATAGGCCTAATAAAGCACCTTATGGACAGAAAATAAAGACAGAGTTAAATGCAATATTTGACTATCTGAAGGGAATAAAATTATATGAGAGACATTGGAGATCAGCTTCAAATCAGGGAGAGATAGTGATGTTGATTCCCAACAGTTTGCTTTAAGTTGGGGAGTAGATATGAATCACCCTCAACTTGCATCCAAGTTCTTCAACCCGAATTCTCGGTAAGGCCTTTGTTAGAACATCAGCAACTTGAGTTTTGGTTGAAGTGTAGGATGGTTCAAGGATCCTAGAATCTTCCTTTTCTTTGATGAAGTGATGGTCAATTTTTACATGGTTGGTCCAGTCATGTTGGATTGGATTTTTGGCAATACTAATGGCTGCCATACTTAGGACTCGTATAGGACCTTGACACTCAATTTTAAGTTCAATTAGGAGGCGTTTGAGCTATAACCCTTTGCAAAGCCTTGTGCCAAGGCATGATATTTTGCTTCAGCACTACTTCGAGCATTAATAGATTGCTTGTTGCTTTTCTAAGTTACTAGATTTCCCTAGATGTAAGTGCAATACCTTGTAGTGAACTTCTGGTCTATGATAGAATTGGCCTAGTTAGCATCACAATACACTTCCATTGTACGGCATAAGTTCTTTTGGAATAAGATTCCTTTCCCCAAGGAGAGCTTGAGGTATCTCAAAATTTTGTGAGCTACATCAAGGTGAACTTCACATGGCTTGCTTATAAATTGGTTGATTACATTAACAGGAAAGCATATGTCAAGCTATGTCTAGTACAATTAGATAAGTTTACCTACTAGTCTTTGGAAGCTTTCAATGTCCACTAGAGGACTTTCTTGAGTGAACTTTAGTTTGTAATCTGCTTCTATAGGTGTGACGGCAAGTTGCATCTTAACATCCTAGTCTCAATGAGTAAATCAATAGTATACTTCTGCTGTGATATGAAAATGTGTTTCTTAGATCTTACCACCTTTATACCCAAGAAATATCTTTGGAGTCCAAGGTTTTTAGTTTCAAATTTTCTAGCTAAAGCCTTCTTAAGATTGACTATTTCTTTAGCGCAACTCTTGATAATAATGATGTCATCTATGTACATGATGAGGATGGCAATTTCTTTTGTAGGGGATATTTTTGTGGAGATTGTACAATTTGCTTGATCTTAAAGGTGCCCTTGCATCTTAATTGCCTTGGTGAACTTTCCAAACCACACTTTAAAAGATTGTTTAAAACTATAAAGGGATTTATGTAACTTGCACATCTTTCCTTTAGTGTCACCTTCAAGGCTAGGGGGCACAAACATGTAAACTTCTTCCTTTAAATCCTCATTTAGGGAGGCATTTTTTATGTCTAGCTAGTGAAGAGGCTAGTTGACATTAGGGGCAAGAGAAAGAACTTTGATAGAGTTAAGTTTGGCCACTGGAGCAAATATTTATTGATAATCTATCCTTTGGGTCTAGGGTAATCTTTTAGCACCAAGTCTCACCTTGTTTTTGTTGATGCTTCCATTAGAGTTGTATTTGATACTGAATATTTACTTGCACTCAACAAGATGTTTGCCTTGAGGAAGATTGACTGGCTCCCTTGCGTTGTTTTTCTTGAGAGCATTCATTTCTTTTTCAATTGCTTTCTTCCACTCCTTTGTCTTAGAGCTTCATAGATATCCTATGGAATTTTTTCATTAGAAATATTAGTAGCAAATGTATTGCAAGTAGTAGATAGTTTTCCATAAGACATATTTGTCAATTGGATGTTGAGTCAATATCTTATATCTTTTCTTAAGGCAATTGGTGAATCTAAATCCAAGTTTTTAGCCATTCTTGGACTTGGGCAAGTGATTTTTTGGTGCTGCCTAAGAGATGGTGAGGTAGTTGTTATCTCATGAGGTTTTTCTTTTCTAGAGTACACATAGGGGTAACTATAGTTTTCTTGCAATTGGTTGGGATTTTGGGTATTTTGCTATGACTGGTTAGTGTTTAGGTTGTTCCCATGTTATTGATTATATTCACACAAGGGGAAGATTCAAGGGTAATGTTATTCTCGGGTTCAAGTTTAGGTGTGGTATTGTCCTTCTTGGGTTCAAACCCATTGTTGCTCTTGGGGGTTTAGGTATAGTAATAGTAGATTAAAAGCTCCATTCATCATTTTGGGTAGTCTCCCTTTGAATGGAAGTTTTGGTATAATGGGGTTATCTCTCAAAGAATGTGACATCCATGGAGACAAAATATTTTTGTAGAGTTGGTGAATACAATGTAAGCCCTTTTTTGATAAGGAGTATCATACAAATATGCATGTAGTAGCCTTTTAATCAAGCTTGTTATGGTGATGGAGATGGAAAAAGACTATACACCCAAAAAGTTTCATGGGTAGGTTAGAGATGAGATTTGTGGTAGGATAAATTAGAAGAAGAGTGTCACAAGGAGTTTTAAAACTTGGTTTTGGAGGGCATTCGGTTGATGAGATAGATAGAGGTGGTAATGGTCTCTCCCTACAAATGGTGAGGAACATTCATAGTGAACATTAGGGCTTTAGTTATATAAAAAATGTGTCTATTTTTCCTCTTAACTATCCCATTTTGTTGGGATGTGTTTATGCATGAGGTTTGATGGTGAATGTCGTGGGTAGCGAGGTAGGTTTCTAGGGATTTGTTGACATGCTCTCTTCCATTATCACTCCTTAAGACCCTTATATATGTTTGGAATTGATTTTTGATGAGTTGATGAAAATTTTTAAATATGGTAGAAACCTCAGATTTTTCCCCCATTAGGAGCACCTATATGATTCTAGTGCAATCATGTACAAAAGTTACAAACCACTTATAACCTGTTGTACCTTTGACATTAGAAGGACCCCATACAGCACTATGAATAAGGTGAAAAGGATGTGAAGGTCTATAGTTGTGTTTGGATAGTTAGCCTTGGTTGTTTAGCAGATTGGCAAGTTTCACATGTAATAATTGTAGCATCTTTATTGAAAAAACCAGGATACCTTCCTTTCATGTATTGAAAATTCGGGTATCCTAGTATAGTATGCCATAACATCACATCGGAATTAGAACTTGTGTTAAGGCTCCATTCATTTGAACTTTAGTGCTCATGAGATAAAGGTCATCCATCTCTTTAGGATTGCCGATCATTCTCTTAGATATCAAGTCCTAAAACTCACAACTACCATCAAAGAAGTTAATTTTGCAATTGTTATCCTTTACAAGCTTACTAATGGAAAGAAGGTTGTAAGCACATTTTGAAACATCTAAGACATCTTTGAGATTTAAATTTTCATATATTGTTGTATTACCTATTCTGCTTACTTGAGCGAGTGTTTCATCTGCAATTTTAACATTTAAGGGTGTGGCACAAGTGTTTATGTTATCAAAGAGATTAGCATTGTGGGTCATGTGCTCAAAGGCTCTTGAATCCACAATCCACTGATTTTAAAAAATGAGTATTGAGAGCAATTGAAAATTTACTAGATTGAGTTATATTTCCAGCCCTTACATTACCCTTGGTGTCATTTGGAGGTCATATGTTGCTATCCAAGTAATTTTTGGAGTAGCTCTAGTTGTTCACATGAGAATAAACTTGGCTCAGGATTGGCTTGCTCTTCTGTTTTTGCTTTTAGACTTTGGCTTCCAATTTGGAGGCTTTCCATGTATTTTCTAGCGATTGTCCTTGGTGTGGCCGCTCTTGTGATAGTGGTCACATCACATTTTGCCTTATCTTTTGCCATTGATCCCATTAATTTGGTTAGATATTGCTGCTAGGTACATCGCAAATTGTAAGGCTAGTAGCTTTTGGAGGAATGGTGATGTGATTGCTGCCTTGCATTACCTTTTTCCTACTTTCTTCTCTCCTAACCTGATAAAGAACTTCTTTTATTGTAGGTAAAGATTTAATGGCTAGAATTCTTATCCTTACATCATCGATATTGATGTTGAGGATCATTAAGAACTTGTAGATGTGTTTCTTTTCCTTGATCTTTCTGAAATTTGCTACATTTGCCATGCAGCTTCAAGTGTAGTTCTCAAGTTGTTCAAGTTGTTGTCAATATTTGGAAAGGGTATTGAAGTATTGTTTGACCAGCATGTCACCTTGCTTCAATTCATGGATTGTGCATTCAAGTTCAAAGATTTGAGCCACACTTTCTTTTGTAGAAAATGCTTCACAGGTGGATTCTCATATGTCATGAGCTATGTCATGAAATATATAATTTTCATCTACGTTGGTCTCAATAGAGTTGATGAGCCATGATAGGACTTGGTGGTTCTTAGCTTTCCACGTTTTGAAATGTACATCTTTGGCTGGCTGAACTATTTCTTAGTCAAATATCCCTCTTTTCCTTTGCCACATATGTGGACCATAATGCATTTACTCCAAAGTGGGTAATTATACTAGTTTAGTTTGTGCCCAGTAATACATACTAGTGTAGTTTCAGTCATTCCTTGATTTGAGTGGGATGCTGATGTAGGAAAAGGGAGGAAAAGGGGGGAAGATAGAAGAAAAAAGAGAGGGGGAAAGATATCAAAAGAAATAGAGGGAGAATTCTGGAAAGTACTTTTTATTATTCAAGGCTAAGTGTCTTTAAGTATAATTGTTAAGGTTATATATAAAGTCCTTAGTCCTCATCTTAATAAAAGATAATAATATTAAATTTTAATAATAGATAATTGGTAAAAACTGACTAACAAAAAGATAACAAAAGATAATATTAAATCTTATTGGAAAGAGATATTTTAACTTATTACTAAAACTAATAATATAATAAAAATACAAAAGATTAAAACATATCAAAATTAGGGTTGTTTTATGTTTAAAGTAGACTTGCCATGATGTCCCATCATTTCCCCCTACCTTGGGGAAACTTTTATCTGGAGAGGAAGATTGCTAGTAAGACTTCAATAGGGCTAGATTTAAATGGAGAAAGTCCTCCTCAGTGATCCAAGCAACATCCAAGTTTGGGCAACCTTTTCAATGAACAAGGTAATGATGGAGAGGGTCTTGAGGAGTGAAAATAGTCTAATCATCCATGACCATATCAATTTTTGAAATTGGTGGGGGAGTAGATGGGAGAGTGGGTATAGGAGCATGATGAGACTAAGTACCAACAGAATCAATAGAAAGCAATGGGGGAGGTGCAAAAGTGCCTCAATGAAGAAATAAATCTTTTACATTGAAAACTAGACAAATAGTTATATTAAGAGGTAATTCCAACAAGTATATATTAGGGTCAGATTTCTTAGAGATACAAAAAGGGCTGGAGGCTCGGGCATGCAACTTTATGGGTAATGGATTGCAAAGAATTCAAGAAATAACTTTTTAGAATAGTCTCCTTTAAGGTAATTAGTCATAGGCTTCAAATGAGAATATAAATATCTTGCTATAGCAAATTTAAAGCCAAAAATTAATAATATTATCCCTTAATGCTTTCTAATGATGATTTTCTACAATTCATGTTGATTAAGTGGCAATTAGGATGAAAAAGGTTGCAAAATGTGAAGTCTAGAATGTTTGGAGCATTTGGCGCCAGAGGCCTATGCACAAAGGACTTTGCCGGTGTGTGGCAGGGTGTATAGCGGTTGCTGGTGACAAGCTTCGATGGATTGGTTGGTTTTCCCTTTTTGGATCTGATGGCACAATCAGTTAGTTGATTTGATGGTCAAAGGTGCAAAATCTAGCTTAAATAGAGATGTTTCTTTGTTTTTTGGTGAGATTCCAGTGAAACGTAGGCAATGGAGGTGTGGTTGGAACAAGAGAACTAGGCTCTAATACACTTGATGTAGGACAAAGGAGGAAAAGGGAGAAGATAAAAGAAAAATGGAAGGATATCAGAAGAGATAGAGGGAGAATTGTAGAAGATATTTTTTATTATTCAAGGTTACAACTGCTAAGGCTATATATAATGCTCTTAATCCTAATTCTAATTAAAGATAACTTTTAATAATAAAAAATAATAATATTAAATTCTAATAATTGATAATAGAAACTGTTGGAGATCGTCATTTATTGTTGCTCATTTATTCCCATTATATTTCTTTTCTTTTTCTGTTATTATTTCCTATTATCTTTTCTTTCCTATTATTCTCTATTATCTTTTCTTTCTTATTCAGTTATATCTTTTCTTTCCTTTTTATTCGGCTCATATTAGGATTTTATTCGATTTTATCATTTAGTTATGTAATCTCTTGTTTTTAGGCTGAATACCAAAGAGTGATTGGCTTGTGATCAAACCTAGTACCATTATATATATATATATATATATAACCTTGACCAAGGAATAAAAATTAATAATTTTGTGCCTACTAAATTCTCATGGTATTAGAGCTGCAATCCTATACAGCATAGGCGCATTTTGTTTGGCACCATGGAGGCCTCGCTGTCGATGGCAACAACCTTAGCCTGTCATCGTCTGGTGGCTCTCCACAAGAGGTGCTGAGTTCAATGACAAATTTGGACAGCAATAGTGCGAACCCTTCTGGGATTGCATCTGATAGTTTCCTGTTGGTAATAATCACTCATAAACTAACCAAAAATAATTATCTACTATGGTTAAGGAATATCTTGATGTTTATTTAAGAAAAAGGAAGGAGAAGTATCTAACAGGAGTAGCGAAAGAACCAGCAGTTGAAGATCCTGGCTATGATACCCGGGTTGCAACGAATAACATAGTTATGATGTGGTTAGTTAACTCCATGACCATTGAAATTAGTGAAAACTACATGCTAGCAGTAATAGTCAAGGAGATTTGGGACTTTGCCGAGCGAACTTATGGAGTGAAAGAAAATACAGCCCCTGTGTTTTAGGTCAAAAGACTCCTACGTGATTTGAAACAAGAAGGTAAGACTGTAACTTAGTACTATAGTGCTTTACTTGGGGTGTGGTAGCAGATAGACTTTTATGAAGTCCACCAATGGTCATGCTCTACTGATAGCATTTGCTATAAACAGTTGGTTGAAAAGGAGAGAACTTATGAGTTCCTCTTTGGTTTGAATGATAGATTTGGAAATGTAAGAAGAAGGATTATGGGTATGAAGCCCCTGCCCTCTTTTAAAGAGACCATTAATATGGTCAAATGTGAAGAGAGTCGAAAGAATTTAATCTTGAGTACTGTGCCGTCTTCAAATCCTACTGAATCTCAACCATGCTATCCAGAAGCAACCAACAAGCAGATCAAAAAGGAAAGAAGTCATCTAAATGATGTGATCATTGTAATAAAGGTGGACATACCAAGGATATATGATGGAAGCTTCATGGTAAGCCATCGGGGAATAAACAGAGGACCAGAAGTGAAGGAAGAGGATTTAAGGTGGATGCTGAAAACGAGAACGTTACAGTGAGCAAAGGAGAATTTTTAGTCCTTAGAAAGCTACTTGATAGACATGATTTTCAGTCATCTCAAAGTGAGAACTTTACGCCCTCAATCACTTTAGCCCAAGCAGGTATATCTTTCATTGTTGCATTGTGCACTGTGGTTAGCACTAATAACATTTGGATTGTTAACTTGGGTGCAACAGATCATATTTTTGGTTACAAAGATTTATTTTGTGAATTTCATAGTAATTCAAAGCATACTAGAGTTAAGGTTGCAAATGGGACTTATGCTAAAGTGCTTGGGATTGGAACAGTGGTAATATCATATACTATAAAATTAATCAATGTCCTCTATGTTCTTAAAATCAAGTGTAACTGGCTATTCGTAAAGAAAACTTCCCAACAATTGAATTGTGGTATCTATTTCATTGATGAAAATTGTATTTTTCAGGACTTGAGCTCAGGGAGGACGATTGGCAATGTTAAAGAGTGGGATGATCTCTACTATCTAGAAGGAGGATCAAATAAGAGAGCATAAGAGAGAATGTTAGTTTTTTATACTTTTTCCAGCAATAATTTAATGTTGTGACATTATAGATTAGGCCACCTTACTCTTAGCTATATGAAGCACTTATTTCTAGAACTGAATAATAATAAAAATGACCTTTTTCATTGTGAATTTTGTCCGCTTGCAAAGCATGTTAAGTATACCTATCCCACTCTTTCTCATGTACCATCATAGCCCTTCACATTGATTCATAGTGACTTATGGGGCCCTTTTAAAGTGCAAAATTTTTCCAAAACCAAGTGGTTTATAACCTTTATTGATAATCATACACGTTCAACCTGGGTTTTTTTATGAAAGAAAAATTTGAAGCTTTACAATTTTTTCATAAATTCCATGTTTTTGTTAAAAATGAATTTCAATTTACAATTAAAATTTTATGTAGTGACAATAGTAGAGAATACCTAAGCACACAATTTCTAAATATCTTTGGGAAAATGGAATTCATCATCAAACTTTATATGTTAACACTCCACAACAAAATGGGGTAATTGAACGTAAAAATAGACATCTCTTGGAAGTCTCTAGAATAATAATGTTAACAAAAAATGTTCCAGGTTGTTACTGGGGGGATGCAATTCTGATTTCAGCATATTTAATTAATCGTATGTCCTCTAAAACTCTTGGTTTTAAACCCCCAATTCACGAATTTCAAGAGTGTTATCCTAATTCTCATTTCATTTCAATAATTCCTCAAAAATTTTGAGTGTGTGGCTTATGTTCATAATGAAAGTGGGGGGAAAACTTAACCCAAGAAGTATAAAATGCATTTTCCTAGGTTAGTCACCTACTCAAAAAGGGTATAAAAGCTACTCTCCCAGTAATCACAAATAATATGTTACTATGAATGTTAATTTTAACGAAGAACAACCCTTTTATCCCAAATTACCCATTCAGGGGGAGAATCAAGGAAATGAATAGCTAATTTGTAATGAACCAGAACCTAGTTTTGATACTTTCACTAATGAGAGGTCCCAAGTGTCACTAGAGTCAATACCTATTTTCCCTCACCTAAATCAAGTACCAAATCAGCCCCTACTCCTATTGTTATTGAGTCTTCCTCAACCACCTTTGAGTTTGAAATTAGCTGTAAAAATCAATAAACAGACCTTGACCCTTTTAATACCCAAATTGGTGTGCCCAACAGTAAATCTAAGATTGATTATAATTTAGGAAAAGGGATTGATAGTGCTGATATAGTTGGGACGATAGGTGAATAGCAAGAGATAAGGGAGATCAAAGTTTATTTTAAGAGGAACAAGGGCACAAATAAACAAGAAAGAGATGGTAAAGATAAACCCACTCCCATGTAAAGTCAAGAGACCGAAACCGAGGCAAGTTTTGAAGAAGTCGCGATTGACTTGCCTATAACATTGAAGAAAGGTAAGAGATCATGTACACAACACTCGATTGGTAACTACATCTCTTATGAGAACTTATCTCCAAATATGAAGGCTTTCATTACTCGCATATCAGAGGTCAAAGTACCAGAAAAATTTCAAGATGCCATTGTGGATCCTACATAATGACAAGTCATTAATGAAAAGCTACAGGCTTTAGAAAATAATAACACTTGAGAAGTAACTGAATTGCCCATAGGAAAGACGCCAGTTGAATGTAAATGAGTTTTTACTATTAAATATAACCTTGATAATTCTTTCAATAGGTACAAAGCTAGATTGGTAATTAAAAGATTTACTCAAACCTATGGAGTGGACTACTAGCAAACTTTTGCGCCTGTGGTAAAGTTTAATACAATCAAAATCCTTCTATCACTAGCAGCAAATAATGATTGGCCTTACATCAATTAGATGTGAAGAATGTGTTTCTAAATAGGGACCTAGAGGAAAAAGTCTATATGGAGCTTCTACCTGGCACGAGGAATCAAAACAACTTCAATAAGGTATGTAGACTTCGCAAGTCGCTCTATAGACTGAAACAATCACCAAGAGTTTGGTTTGAAAGGTTTACCAAAGTCATAAAGAATGAAGGTTATGAACATTGTCAATTTGATTATACAATGTTTGTCAAACATCATAAAGGAAAAATTTCAATTATGATTATATATGTAAATGATATTGTGATAATTGGTGATGATTGTGAGGAAATCAATAGGTTAAAGAAGAGCCTAGCCATAGAATTTGAAATCAAGGACTTTGGAATTATCAGGTATTTCCTTAGAATGGAAGTTGTAAGGTCAAGTAGTGAGATAAGTCTCTCACAAAGAAAGTACAAGCGGGATTTGTTGAAAGAAACAAGTATGCTAGGTGCAAAGCCAGATGAAACTCCTATGAAAACCAATTACAAGATTGAATTCAAACAAGAAGGAACTTATGTTGATAAGATGAGATATCAAAGGATAGTTGAAAAACTTATCTACTTATCTCATACTAGACTTGACATAAGCTTTGTTGTGGGAGTTGTTAGTCAGTTCATAAAAGATTCATGAGAACAATATATGGAACAACAACAACAACAACAACAACAAAGCCTTTTCCCACTAAGTGGGGTCGGCTACATGGATCAATCGACGCCATAAACACCTATCGTAAATCATATTTTTAGACAAACTATTTAAATCTAAATCTCTCTTAATTTCTCCTATAGTTTTTTTTAGTTTTCCTCTACCTCTAATTATTGGATTATTCTCCATTTCATCTACTCTCCTAACTGGGGTTTCTATAGATTTCCTCCCAACATGACCAAACCATCTAAGTCTTGATTCTACAATCTTTTTCACAATAGGTGCGACTTCCACCTTCTCTCTAATACATTCATTTCTAATCCGATCTCGTCTATTGTGTCCATTCATCCAGCGTAATATTCTCATCTCTGCAACATTGAACTTATTCTCTTGTTGATTTTTTATTGCCCAACACTTAGTTTCATAACATTGCAGGTCTTATAACTGTGCGGTAGAATTTACCCTTAAGTTTGAATGGCATTCTTCTATCACAAATAACACTCGAAGCACTCCTCCACTTCATTCACCCTGCTTAAATCTTATGTTTTACGTCTTCTTCTATTTCCCCGTTATGTTGTATGACGGATCCAAGATATTTAAATCGTACGACTTGTGGTATAATATGTTTTCTAATTTTCACTTTTGCGCTAGAAGTGGTGTATCTCTTATTAAACTTACATTTCATATACTTTGTTTTACTTCTACTTAAACGAAATCCATGAGTTTTCAAAGCTAATCTCCACCTCTCCAACTTCTCATTCATTTCCGCTCTCGATTCTCCAACTAAGGCAATATCGTTTGCAAAAAGCATACACCGTGGCACCGGCTCTTGAATATATTCAGTAAGTACATCCAATACTAAAGTAAAAAGATAAGGGTTCAGAGTTAATCCCTGATGTAGATCAATAGTTATTGAAAAATTTTCTGTAGGTCCACCTTTTGTTACTACACTAATTGTAGCCTTATCATATATATCTTGAATTGTTCGCATATAAGTTATACGAACTCTTTTTTTCTCAAAAGCCTTCCATAGAACCTCTCTTGGTATTCTATCATATGCTTTTTCTAAATCGATAAATACCATGTATAAATTTCTTTAATTCTCTCGATATTGCTCTATTAATCTTCGCAACAAATATATTGCTTCTATAGTTGACTTTCTTGGCATAAAACCAAATTGATTCTCCGTAACTTGAGTCTCTTTCCTTAATCTTCACTCAATTACTCTTTCTCATAATTTCATAGTGTGGCTCATGAGTTTAATTCTTTTATAATTTGCACAATTTTGAATATCCCCCTTACTCTTATAAATAGGAATTAAAGAATTTTTCCTCCACTCGTCTGTTTTTCCCTTAGATCTCATAATTTCATTAAATAACTTTATGAGCCATATTATGCTTTTTATTCCTAAACCCTTCCATACTTCAATAGGTATATTATCCTGTTCAATTGCTCTGCCACTTTCCATTCGCTTTAATGCTTCTTTTACCTCTGCCTCACAAATCCTACGATAAAAAATATAATTTTGATCCTCTTCTCTAGTGTCTAACATATCCGATTGTAATGAAATCTCGTAGCCTTCGTTAAAAAGCCTATGAAAATAACTCTTCCACCATTCTCTGATATCTTATTCCGTGACCAAGACTTTCCCTTCTTCATCCTTAATACATTTTACTTGGTCTACGTCTCTTGTCTTTCTTTCCCTACTTTTAGCTAACTTGTAAATATTTCTTTCTCCAACTTTAGTCCCTAAAGATTGGTATAACCCATCGAATGCCCTCGTTCTCGCTTCGCTCACTGCCTTCTTAGTGTCTTTCTTAACTACTTTATATTTCTCCTAATTTTCATTACTCTTACATAACGACCACACTTTATAACATTCCCTCTTAACTTTAATCTTATCTTGTACGTTTGCATCCCACTACCAAGATTCTTTATCTCTAGGTCCAAAACCTTTTGACTTACCTAATATTTCCTTTGCCACCTTCCTACTCCCTTTAGCCATTCCATTTCACATATCGTTAGCACTTCCTTGTATTTCTCAAGGTCCTTCCTTCACAATCCATCTCTGTAAATTTTTTTCTTTATCCCCCTTTAGTTGCCATCACTTAGTCTTTAACACCCTATTTTCGCCTTTGCTTTGTACTCTCCTTCTAACTCGTACATCCATAACCAAAACTCTATATTGAGTAGTTAAACTCTCTCTAGGTATAACTTTGCAATCCATGCAAAGTTTTCTATCTGATTTGCTTATAAGAAAGAAATCAATTTGAGAACAAACTCTTCCACTTTTGTACGTGATAAGATGTTCCTCACGTTTTCTAAAACAAGTGTTAGTTAATATAAGATCAAATGTCAATGAAAAGTCTAGAATAGTTTTACCCTTTGCATTTGCTTCCCCTATGCCATGTCCTCCATGAACACCCTCGTAACCTGAAGATACACTTCCCACATGACCATTTAGATCCCCTCCTAGAAGAATATTTTCTCCTAATGGTATTTCCTGAATTAAACATTCTAAATCTTTCCAAAATTTTACTTTGTGATATTCTTCTAATCCTACTTGTGGTGCATAAGCACTAATAACATTAAAGATTTCTTTTTCCACTACTAACTTTAATGCAATGATTCTATCTCCTAACCTTTTTACACCCACTATAACATTTTTCCAAAACTTATATACAATCATACCTACCCCATTTTTAGATTTAACTTTCTCAGTATATCAAAGTTTAAAATCTGAAGTGCCTAATTCTTTCACTTTTTCTCCTACCCATTTAGTTTCTTGTAAGCATATAAAATTAATTTTCCTCCTAATCACAGTACCTACTATTTTCATTGACTTACCCGTAACTGTACCTATATTTCAAGTCCTAAAACGAATCCTACTCTCGTGAACTAACTTCTTTTCCCACATTCGTTCATGAAAATGTGGAAGTCCTTGCTTATTTTTCACTACACTCAGGCGACGATACAGCGGCTCTTGTTCATTTGTCACTGTATTTGAGTTATACAGCGCGTTACTTCCGGGCAACAACTTAGCATTACATTTAATATATTGATTGTCCATATCATAAAGATTCGACAAAGTTTTACGTTAGCTGTCGATTGCCTAACACAACTCTCCTCTTTTTTTTTGGGCTTGACTATGAAAAATAATTTGCATCAAAACTCATCATAGGCAGAGTTAGAACAACATATGGAAGTAGTTTATAAAATTTTAAAACATCTAAAAATGACTCCTGGTAAGGGACTCCTGTTTAGTAAAAGAAGTGTGAAACTATATACAGATGTTGATTGGGCAAGCTGTGTGATTGATAGAAAATCTACAATAGGGTATTGTACATTTGTTTAGGATAATCCAGTGACATGGAAGAGCAAAAAATAGAGTGTGGTTGCTAGGAGCTTTGCTGGAGTTGAATGCAAGGCACTAGCACATGGTATATGTGAAGTAATGTGAATTAGAAGGATTTTGAGAGCTAAAAGATCAAATTGGATCAGCCTATTGCAGTGTGGTGTGATAAGAAAGCCATCATTGAACTTGCACAAAATCCAATTCTTCATGATAGAATCAAACAAGTAGAGATTGATCGAAACTTTATCAAGGACAGCATTGAAGCAGGTCTTATAGAGTTAGATTATGTCCACTTCAATGCACAAGTAGTTAACATCTTGATCAAGGTTCTCACTAAATCAAGATATGACGAACTGAGTGGCAAGTTAGGAATGATCAACATCTATTCACCAACTTGAGGAGTGTTGGATATCTTCATTTTTTTATTGCTCATTTATTCCCATTACATTTCTTTCCTTTTTCTATTATTGTTTCCTATTATCTTTTCTTTCCTATTATTCTCCATTATTTTTTCTTTCCTATTCAATTATATCTTTTCTTTTCTTTTTATTTGGCCCATATTAGGATTTTATTCTGTTTTATCATTTAATTATGTAATCTCTTGTTTTTAGGCTGAATACCAAGGAGTAATTGGCTTGTAATCAAATCTAGTATCATTATATATATATATATATAAAACCTTGATTGAGGAATAAAAATTTATAATTTTGTGCCTATTAAATCCTCATAAACTAACTAACAAAAAGATAACAAAAGATAAATCTTATCAAAAAGAGATATCTTAGCCAATTACTAAAACTAATAATAAAATAAAAAAATATTAAATCTTACCAAAAAGAGATATTTTAGCCAATTTCTAAAACTAATAATAAAATAAAAAATATTAAATCCTACCAAAAAAAAGATATTTTAGCCCATTCTAAAACTAAAACTAAAATAAAAGTACAAAAGATTAAGGGCTTGTTTAGTACGTAGAAAATTAGGTGTAAAAACGAAAATAGAAAGAAAAAAGATGATTTTGTAGATAGAAAATATGTAAAACACCTTTATTTTTAATGATTGAATAATTAGTAGATAGTATTAAATAATAATTGAATAATAATTATAAAGGTAAAATTGACATTTTGGCAAATTTTCCCTCTTCCTTTCATTTTCCATCCGATTACCAAATAGGTTGTAAAATATATCTAAACAATTCTTTTCTTTTTGGTTTAAAGCCAAGAGTATGATTTTCCATCAAATGCCATTTTAGACGTGGCTTTAGGTAGAAAGAAGGTGGATTAAAAGCTGTATTTATGCATGGAAGAGATCAGGCCTAAGAGGTTCTAATATCAAGAGAGATTCTCTTGTATCGTATTCAAAATTTATGTATCAGTACATGAAAACCCGCTATAACTTAAATAGGAGAAGACCTCTATAAAGGGATGCTGGACAGAGGTTCCTAGAAAGGAAACAATACAAATTGAAATTACATTAATCATCCTATTAAAAACCCCTAACAGATAGCTTCATTAATAGGCCTAGTAAAGCACCTAACAACAACAACAACAACAAAGCCTTTTCTCACTAAGTGGGGTCGGCTACATGGATCAATCGACGCCATAAACACCTATCGTAAATCATATTTTTAGACAAACCATTTAAATCTAAATCTCTCTTAATAATTTCTCCTATAATTTTTTTTGGTCTTCCTCTACCTCTAATTATTGGATTATTCTCCATCTCATCTACTCTCCTAACTGGGACTTCTATAGGTTTCTTCCCGATATGGCTGAATCATCTAAGTCTTGATTCTACAATCTTTTCCACAATAGGTGCGACTTCCACCTTCTATCTAATGTATTCATTTCTAATCCGATCTCGTCTAGTGTGTCCATTTATCCAGCGCAACATTCTCATTTCTGTAACATTGAACTTATTCTCTTGTTGACTTTTTATTGCCCAACACTCAGTTCCATATAACATTGCAGGTCTTATAACTGTACGGTAGAATTTATCTTTAAGTTTGAGTGGTACTCTTCTATCACAAATAACACTCGAAACACTCCTCCACTTCATCCACCCCGCTTGAATCCTATGTGTTAGTCTTCTTCTATTTCCCCGTTATGTTGTATGACAGATCCAAGATATTTAAATCGTGCAACTTGTGGTATAATATATTCTCCAATTTTCATTTTTGCGCTAGAAGTGGTGTGTCTCTTACTAAACTTACACTCCATATACTCCGTTTTATTTCTACTTAAATGAAATCCATGAGTTTCCAAAGCTAATCTCCACCTCTCCAACTTCTCATTCATTTCCACTCTCAATTCTTCAACTAAGACAATATCGTTTGCAAAAATATACACCGTGGCACCGACTCTTGGATATGTTCAGTAAATATATCTAATATTAAAGTAAAAAGATAAGGGCTCAGAGTTGACTATTGATGTAAATCAATAGTTATCGAAAAATCTTCTGTAGGTCCACCTTTTGTTACTACACTAATTGTAGCTTTATCAGATATACCTAGTAAAGCACCTAACGGACAGGAAATAATGACGGACTTAAATGCAATATTTGACTATCTATATAAGGGAATATAATTGTATGAGAGACGTTGGAGATCAGCTTCAAATCAGGGAGAGATAGCAACGCTGATTCCCAACAGATCTCTTTGGTGCCAAATTGTCCTGTCTTATGATAAGAGAATAATATAATGCAAGATAGTTTATATGCTAATGTTTCGTGTTTTAATATTGTAGTTCTTGTTGTTACATAATTCTTATGCCACCGAATGAGTCTGACAAAGGTATATATTTATGTGGATGATCATTCATTTTTTAATTTTACAAGCTGCGAATGCTTGTCTGATTTCTTTGTTCTGGTTTCAGGTTTAAGAGATTGACAGGTCGACATGAGGTAGCTATCTCTGCACGTGACTATAAATTTTATTCTCCAAGACACAAGTATAGGCGGGCAGCATCAAACTTGTTGCCCAATATCTCTGGTCTTCCCGTAAGCATAATATGTCTCAATTTGGCAAATGAAATGCTCCTTTTAAACTACTTGGAGAAATATCTGTGACTTTTAGACATTATAGAACCACAATTTCTATATATGAACCATGACAGAGGAGTTCAGTTGGCTCAGCTCTAATTATTAATATTATGCACATGGCCATTTGTTGACTCCATAATAATGATTGATATCTATAAAACTATGTTAATAGCTTGGTAATACTAGGTTGAGAGGGTAAATACATTCTAACTTATGTGCTTCTGCAAATCGTAACTCTATTTAGTGTTTCATGGTCTTGACTTTTGACTCAATTCTACAGAGTTTTCCTGGAGCCGACAACTCATCTCCATTAGCAACTTCTCAAGGATTTCGCTCTGTAAGTGAAGTACAATTTAATATGTTTGTTTTTGTTCTATGTTTATATTCTAATTTATTGGTCAGAGATTGGTGTTTTTCTCACTTCAATGCCAATATTCAGTTGTAGATTGCAGAGATGATGCCAATTATTGTAACAAGTTTGAGTATTTTCTATTAGGTTATACATATGAAAACCATAGTTTTGAAAATTGTGGCACTCACTGTGAACTGGAAAGTATATCATGGGTTGTGAATCCTATGTATTGCAAGATACTGTAACAAAATGATATATAGCTTAGTAAACATAACATAAAATAGGTTGGATTTTGCATTTGGTAGGGTTACTCAATCTTGCCATAAAAATCTTTTATAATTAATTTGACAATTATCTTTCCTACCTACCTCACTTGCATTTGCCCCCTTAATCCCCCCTTTAGTTTCTTTCCCCACGATGGATATATGCTCATCAACTATTCATTATCACTTCTCCTCCAAGTCTACATTGATCATTTTTTTTTCTTATAAATTTTTTTGAAGCCTAACACTGCTTTAGCTGTTGATACTATTAGATCTACAATAGTCTCAAATTTTGAAGCTTAACCAATTAGAGGATGGAAGATTTAGAGTAAACTAAAGGGGATGCATAGATTCTAAGGTTGTCTACTATTCTTGAAGTGTTTCAATGCATTAGCCTAGCAAACCGCACCTATCGTTGGTGGTATGCTTTAGTTAAAGCACGCATATATCATTATGATTTGATTGGTTTAGACTGATGATGGGTACCCAAGCAAAGTGAGAAATCCTTATCCAAAAGTTAGCTATTGAGGTGGGAAAATATTTTACCCAAATATCCTATTGAGTATTCTATATTACTCAACGTGGGACTTTGGCATCTTATACTACCTTGGTTTCGATCAATTGGCCACTCTTGGAAAGTTGACATCCTAACGGCTATATTCTGTGATACTTCATTCGGCGATACTTCACTCGGATTTTCACTTGTCAAAACCCTCTACCAATCAGAATTCTCCACAGGTAGTCTTTTTTGAAGCCACCAACTAACAACTTTGATGCTAATTGATGGGTATCTAAGTAAAATAAAGAACCCTCCCTCAAAAACTAGCTATTAAGATAGGAGAATCACCCAACTGAATATCCTATTGAGCATCCCGTACTATTTAGTGTGGAACTTTGGCTTCCCATTCTACCTTGGTTTCTATCAACTAAGGATAATGTTACCCATTTCATAAGGTTGGTGTGGATTTTGTTTACCCAAGCCAAGAAGGAGAATGAAATTTCTTACACTTATTTAGATTGAGGGAATGAAGAAAGATGAAAGAAAATTTGAAATGCTTTGTCAAATCAAATAGTGAAATGGAAAAAATAAATATAAAATTTAAATTTTAAGATTGTTTCCTCATTTTCTCTTAAAATTAAAAATTTCAGTTTTCTTTCCCATCTTTTTTCACTCCCTCAATCCAAACTGTCAATGTGAATCTTCCCTTTCACTGACTAGAAGACATGCCTTGTTTTCATCTCACTGATGAATGTATAATTATAGACTTGACATGGGATACTCGGAAATCAACTAAAAAATTGGCAGTTGGTTGTGTTCATGTCATGCATGTCATGTCTTTGTCTTGCTTATACAATTCTGTTGCTATGGCTGTGCGAGTGCTTGGGATGGATCCTGTGATTTTAAAAAAAAAAAATCAGATTTTGATGTAGTTAACATTATAATATAGGAACTATTTTTATTTCTTTATTTTTTCTCAGCCACAAAATCAGCAGCAAACTCCATGCAAACATCACATGCAGTCTTTGCCCCATCAGCCTCAGTTTCATCCAGTTCACCAGAACCATCAAACTCTGCACCAAAGTCAGCATGCAGGCCCCTATTCTCACAGCCATCAATGTGGTCCATCCTCACACTTATCTGAAATTTCTCATGCTCACCAGTCACCAACAATATCTCAACAGTTAACCTGCTTACAACCACTCACAGGTGGTCATGTTGGAGGACGCTTGCATATGCTCGTGAGTATTTTTCATGGATTGTGTTTTATTAAGGACAATGAAGCTTCTGTTTTTCATATGATTTTGTAATTTAATTTGCATCTGCAAAAGCATGGTGATGCCTAATTGTGTCACTATTGTGTATCATTTCTTTGACTGCTGGTCTAGCATGCAGATTTTATATTATGTTAGCAAGCTCCATGTCATGCACTCTGGGCTTTAACTGTTAGTCATAGCTCTGAAAGTTGATCATTGTTTTGAAGTTTTAAATAGAAGTTTCATGAGATCATTTCACCTAAATGCTTAAGCTTGCAGGCCTAGAAATCTCTTTAATTTCTAACAGGGACTGCCCGTATCATCTAGTTTCTTGTGCTTTTAAAGACTGTTAGAGAAAGTTGTTATTAAGGTAGAAGTTTAGTTAATCTTTTTGATTGAGTTAGTTGTTATGTTATTTTATTTAGTTTATTTCTAGTAGTTAGTGTCCTTGTCAAACCCAATTAATTTAGTATTATAAAGGAGGGCACAAGGCTTGAAGCATGTTTCTTGCTTTAGTCCCTGAGTTTTGCGTCATGTAATTATTTAACTTTTACAGAGCTAGGTTCCATAACCCTAACCCTAAATCTAGAAAAACTCTAAATCAGTCACAAGTATCACCAATGGCCACCCTTCCTGGCAACAAAATGATGATTTGACCACTCCATTGGTTCTTTCCTTCTGCCACCCCCTTTTGTTATGGAGTGTAAGGATAGCATGACTGATAAATCATCCCTAGGCTAGACATGTATTCAGTAAATTTAGCAGAAAAACTCTTTTGTATTGCCACTTCAAGGAATATGCACTGGATTATTGAATTGAGTTTGAATTTCAGCGCAAAAGTAATGAAAATCTTGAAAATAATTCAGAACTCTCTTTAATGAAATAAACCTTGACATTCTTGAATAATCATCCACAAAAGTTACAAAATAATGAAATCTTAATTTTGATATGACACAACTAGAATTGCAAAAATCTGAATAGACTAATTGAAATGGACTAGCAACCTGTTCCTCGATTCAAGAAGTAAAAGTATCTCTGACATCCTTTCTTAGCTGAGAAGGCTTACCATCTGATGGGCCCTCTGCTCCAGTACCAGCAGACAAAGTTGACAAAAGGAGACAAAAGGGGAAGGAGGAGGTAGGAAAACAAGGGACTGCTGGTCCTATAAAAGAAACAATGGTATATGGCTGAAAGAAGCAGAAAAGTAGGAGAACAAAAGAAGGATGCAATGATGATAAAGTAGGAGGGAGTAATTAGTAGTTAATTGAAGTATAAAAAGGAAAAACTATGATAGTATTGGGGAATTTGGTTTTCGAAGAGAGCCAACCTCTCGAAACTTGGCAAAGGAGTTTTGTTTTGGGGTAATTTTTGTGTAGTGTGAGTGTGTAAGGAGAGGTACTTGAGTGAATCTTTTTTGTGTAATGTGAGGGAGAGATTCACTCACCTAGAGTGTGTTGTAAGCTCTTCTCTGAGAGCATTTCTCCTATTAATATCAATACCTCTGTTTCTTGCACATCTCTGAGTGTGTGTGTTTGATAGGAGGTTTGTATCATTTGGTATCAGAGCATCATGATCTAAGTATAGTGAATACCAAAATGGAGGCAAGACTAGATAACTAAGATTGTGAGTTGGCAAAGCTGAAGGGGAAAATGGGATCATTGCAAGGAACGGTCATGGAGATGCATGAATCTATGGCACACATGGGAGCACAAAGTAGGGTTGGAGGAAAGTCATAACTAGTGGTTCAGATAGAACTAAATGCAAGGGGTGAAGATGGAGCTGGTAGTAGTTCAGCCACAGACAAGGATGCCCACAAATATAGAAACCTTGAAATACTTGTTTTCTCAAGAGAAGACCTAATAGGATGGCTATTCAGAGGAGAGTGTTACTTCAACGTCAATGGAGTGATAGAAGAGGAGAAAATAGAAGTAGCAACAGTGTGTTTAGAAGGTAAGGCACTCAAGTGGTACCAATGGGTAGAGACTTGAGAAGCATTGCGAATGTGGTTAGAGTTTAAGGATGAGTTGTTAAGGGTGTTTCGATCATTCATAGCTGGGGAATAACTACAAGATGGTTATGGCTTTAAGGCAAGAAGCGTTAGTTATGGAGTACTGTGAGAGATTTGAGCTCTTGACAGCCCCCTTGAAGGACACATCAAACGAGATGTTGATAGGGGCCTTTTGGAATGGGCTTAAGGAAGAGGTATGAGCTGAACTTCACATGATGCAAATGAGGAACTTGAAGGGAATGATGGAAACGGCACATCATGTAGAAGAAAGGAATATGGTGTTGGAGAAGGCCAAGGAAATCAGGTGACCCATTCCAAAGCGTACCTAGAAGCCAAAATGGGTTAGTATAACCCATCTTTAGTAGAATTATGACCTAGGGAAGCCCACCACCCAACTCAACTCTATTCATAGCCGAGAGACCAAAACGGGGGACTCCAAGGCTTGCCATAGTGTGGCATCACTAGCATTTATATGAAGTGGAAGGAATTTTCGCAGATGGATAGATGTTGGGCTCCACCCCCCCCCCCCCCCCACAAAAAAAAGGAGCTAGGCATGTATTTCAAGTGTGATGAGAAGTTCGAGCCTAACCACAAATGCAAGAACAAGCAACTTCAGGTATGTTGTTGGAAGAATCAGGAAGCAAATAGAGCACAAACCAGGAAGGAACCATTGAACATGAAGAAGAGAGAACAGGTCAAGAGGAGGCAACTATGGCTTTCTCCACAAACAATTATAAGTTTCACTGACAACTACACAATGAAGATTAGAGGGAGGTTGAAGGTTGAGGAGGTCCTCATCCTCATTGACAATGGGGCCTCCCACAACTTATGGTCTTCTAAATTGGTGGAAAAGTTGGCCTTACCTATGCAAAGAACAAGAGAGTACACAATTTTGGTGGGTGATGGTCGCAAGATAAAGGGGAGTTAGATGTGCAAGGGAGTTACATTACAGGTAGTCTAAAAACTCCTATTTGCTTGAATTAGGGGGAGTTGACCTACTATTGAGGATTGAATGGTTGAAGTCATTGGGGGAAGTTAAAGTCAATTGGAGTCAACTTACCATGGAGTTGAGATCGGGGAAGAAGGAAGTCCATTTGAGAGGTGATCCCTCTTTGTCCAAAATTGTGGTATCCTTTAAGGCACTAATGAGATCAATGAAGGGTGAAGGGCAAGGGTATATGTTGGAATTTGGAGAAGAGACTTTGAGAACAAAAGTAGAACCTAATGTTCACATTGAGATCCAAGGCTTGTTAGATGAATAGCCATTGGCTTGTGAATTGGCTAGTGGCCTACCACCTCAATGGGTAAGAGATCATGCCAAAGTGATCAAACCAGGGGAACAACCCCCAAATATACAGCCTTATAGGTATCTCCACTCATAAAAGAATGAAATTGAATGTATGGTGCAAGAAATGACATTGGCAAGGGTTATTAGGCCTAATAGTAGTCCATATTCTAGCCCCATACACCTAGTGAAGAAAAAAGATGAGAGTTGTTTTGTGTGAACTATTATGCTTTCAACAAGTTTATAGTCCTTGATAAATTTCCCATCTCGATAATAAATGAGTCACTTGTTGAGTTGGGCAGTGCCCCAGTCTTTACAAAGCTGGATTTGAAGTAGAGGTATCACCAAATTAGAATCAAGGTAGGAGACAAGCATAAAACAACCTTTTGGACTCACCAAGGCCATTATGAATTTATGGTGATGCCCTTTGGGCTCACCAATGCCCATTTACTTCCCAATTCTTGATGGATGATAGTTGTAGGGAGCATCTTTGGAAGTTTGTGTTGGTGTTCTTTGACAGCATATTGATATATAGCCCTGATATGGCTTCACACCTTGAACACTTGATAAGGGTGCTAGATATTCTTAGGGAGCATCAGTTGGTAATCAACATCAAGAAGTGTGTCTTTGCACAAACTCAAATACCTTGTTCATATCATTTCCCTCAAGGGGTGTAGGCAGGTCCCTCCAAAATTAGCAGCATCTTGAATTAGCCACTCCTTAAAAATTTGAAGAGTTAAAGATGATTTTTGGGGCTAACTGGATACTATAAAAAATTTGTGAGAAGCTATAGGAAAATTGCAGCACCTCTCACTAATTTACTTAAGAAGGATGCCTTTAAACGGAACACTGAAGCCTTGCATGCCTTTGAAGAGTCAAAGGCTGCTATGACTACCCTACCACTATTAGCCATGCTCGACTTAACTAAACCCTTTGAATTATAGACTAACGCCTTGGCAAATGGAGTTGGTGATATTTTGATGCAAGGATGCAGACCCATAGCTTATTCAAGTCAATCACTAGCCAAAAAAATGTAAGGCAATGCTTAGCTTATGAGAGGGAGCTCTTGGTCATAGTCTTTGCTATTAAAAAATGGAGGTGACAGCAAAAGTGGGTGTCAAAATTAATGGGATTCAAATTCACCATCATGTATAAGCCAAAAAGAGATACTAGAGTTGTAGATGCTCTATCAAGGAAGCACAAGACCCTAAAATTTAAGGCCTTCTCCTTATGGCAATATGGGGATCTAGAGTAGTGAGAGGAGGTCCAATCTAATTCCAAATTATTTGCCACCAATCAACGTATACCAAAAGGATATAGCCTTAAGAGAGTGCTCGTTGTATCAAAGAAGATTGGTGCTACCCAAGAATTACCCAAGAACATGAGCCGTCATCATAGAATTACACTCTCTCCTTTGGGTGGACACTTAAGGTTCCTTTAGACTTACATGAGGATGGCCAACATGGTGTATTAGGAAGGAAAGAAGTGGGATATTCAACAACATGTATGTCAATGTGATGTATTCCAAAAGAACAGACATCAAGCCTTATCTCCAGCAAGGCTCTTGCAGCCATTGCCAATTCCACAGCAAGTTTGGGAAGAAATAAGCATGAATTTTATTACGTGGTTGCTCAAATTCTAATAGTTTGACACTATTATGGTTGTGATTGACAGCTTGTCTAAATATGATCACTTTATACCTTCATCTCACCCATTTATTGCAAGGGATGTGGTTGAGATGTTTTGCTCTAAAGTGGTTAAACTCCTTGATTTCCCAAAAACCATTATCTTGGGTAGAGATAGGGTCTTTATTAGTTAATTTTGGAAGGAGTTCTTCAAACAAGGAGGCATTACTTTGTGCTATAGTTTAGCCTATCACCCAAAGACGGATGGTCGGACAAAAGTGGTTAATAAAGGAGTGGAAACTTATCTATCTTATTTTGTAGGGGAACATCCTGATTGATGGTCCAAGTGGTTGAATTGGGCTGAACATTGGTTTAATACCAACTTCAACAGTTCTATTGGTATGACACCCTTTAAAGTTGTTTATGGAAGGGACCCTTCCATCATCTTCAAGTTCAAGGATGACCCATCAGTTGTGAAAGCAGTCAATGAGCAAATGGAAATCTAAAACCTCATCCTCACAAATCTAAAAGAGAACCTTAGGAAGGCCCAGTCCAAGATGAAGGCCCAAGCTGACAACCATAGATGAGATGTCCAATTTAAGGTAGGAGAATTCGCCTACCTCAAAATTAAACCCTACAAATTGAAGTCTCTCGTAAAAAGGGCCAATGAGAAATTCAACCCTAGGTTTTATAGGCCTTTTAAAATCATGGAAAAGATAGGAACACTGACCTATAAGCTGGAGTTGCCTCCAACGACATAAGTTCATCCGATTTTCCATGTGTCACAATTTGAAAAATCACTCCTTATATCCATACCCATCCAAGTACTGCTGCTTTTTATAATCTATAGACTTGGAGCTCCAAGGCCAGCCTCAAGAGTTGAGAAAAACGAAAAAACTTACCAATGGATAGTTAGAGGTACTTATCAAATGGAAAGACCTACCCGAATTTGAAAATATTTGGGAAGGTTTTGATGTCATCCAGATGCAATTTCCTCACTTTCACCTTGGGGACAATGTGAGAAAAACCAAAAGACTCACCAATGGACAGTTAAAGGTACTCATCAAATGGAAAGACCTACCTGAATTTGAAAATACTTGAAAAGGTTATGTCATCTAGATGCAATTTCCTCACTTTCACCTTGAGTTTTTTTTTTTTTTGGAAGGGGGGGCTTATTGATGGGCCCACAACTTCAGAACTAGTAGCCAAAGTTTACAAAAGGAGACAAAAGGGGAAAGAGGAGGTAGGAAAACAAGGGACTGCTAATCCTGTAAAAGAAACAATAGTATATGGCCGAAAGAAGTAGAAAAATAGGAGAGCAAAAGAAGGAGGTGTAAATTTCAAAGTAAACTTGCTTTGATTTTTTATAATTCTCAATAAAAAATGTGGGAAAGATTAAATAAGGGATTGAGGCAACAAACGTGCCAATAAATCCATTGATTGTAATTAAACAAAATCAAAATAATAACAATCGTAACAATTGCAAAAATAACAAAGATGAGGAGAGAGAATACAAATCAAAAATTAAAGAAAAGATAGTGTAAATCCACATAGATCACCAACACTCCCCTTTAAGCTAGGAATAGATGTTAATCATTCCTATCTTGGATCTTAGTTTTTCAAATTTGATCTTGGATAGAGATTTTGTCAAGACATCAGCCATTTGAAGTTTAGTAAGAGTATGAACCAATTCTAGAATACCTACTTAGCCTTCTCCTTAATGAAATGTTGATCAATTCTAATATGTTTTGTCTTGTCATGATGCATAGGATTTTTAGCTATGCTAATAGCAGTTAAGTTGTCATTAGGAATTCATAAGTTCCTTCATAGGTTTTTTGAGTTCACAAAACAATCTTTTGAGTTATAACCCTTCACAAATGGCTTGAGGTGAGGCCCTATATTTAGTTTTAACACTGCTCCTTGCAGGCATAGCTTATATTTTGCTATGCTAGTTTACTAAGTTACCCACACATGTGTAAAATGACATATGGTCGATTTTCTATTAGTAATGGATCTTGTCTAGTCAACATCAGAAAATATTTCAATTTCCTTATGGTTCTCTTTTTGGAAATAAATCCCATGTCGTGGTGTCATTTTAGGGTACCTTAAGATTTTGTTCATAGCCTCAAGGTTTTTTTTCATTTAGCTTATTCATGAACTAACTAACAACACTTACTAGAAAGTTGATATATGCTCTTGTATGAGACAAGTAGATCAACTTGCCCACTAATCTTTAATATTTGCAAGTGTTTGGAGAATCACGTTGGATTACCCACGCAATTCTTATGTTTTGTGTGACTCATTTTCTTTCCATCTTTTAGCTCTTGATTTCTTCCCTTATTTGGCACATGATTTATTTCCTTATTTTATCTATTAAATGTAATGCTTAAATATGACTTTATTAGGAAGACTAATTACTTTATTTTTCTTGCATTTTCTTTGGGCTTTAGATAGGAGATTTGTCTCTTGTTCTCTCTTATAAATTATGGTTGTTCTATAAAATCAAATATACAAGAGAAATTCTTCTTAGCAATGCATTCTCTTTCTCTCTTTCTTTCTCCTAAAATTTTCATGGTATCAAAGCTAGATGCCTGATACACCTATCACTTTCAGCATATATTCTGCCCTCACCACTGAGATCTATGATGGGTCTGCCTCTTCGGCCACATTGCCATTCCAAATTGGTTAGAACCTCTCTTCTCTATCCTCTCTCAAGTTTGGTGCCCAAACGGCCTAGGGGTTTTCTCTTGTTGGTCTTACCACATCCATGGAATCCTCTCTAGTCATGATCACAGGGCACAAATTCAATGGCATAAATTATCTTCAATCGTCCTTTTTGGTTATGATGTGTGTTAGAGGTAAAGGAAAAATTACCTATCTTGCAAGTGAAGTTCTTATACCTGAACTTAGTGACCCGAAGTGGCTTATTAGGGATGCTAAAAATCATATGATCATGTCGTGGCTTATTAACTCCATGACACTTGAAGTGGGGGAAAATTTTGTATTGTGCAAAAAAGGCCCTGAAATTTGGGAAGCTATTCGTAATACATACTCCTCTAGAGAAAATGCTAATGTCCAAATTGGAATAAAAAATGTTTCTACATGATTTTAGATAGGGAGAGCTGATTGTGACACAATATGACAATGTCCTTAATCAGTGTTGGCAGGAGCTAGATGTTTATTGAGTTTACCCAGGGCCTTGTACTGCCAACTCTTGACTTTTCAAGAAAATTATTGAAGAAGAATGTACCTATAGATTCTTGATGGGGTTGAACTCTGCATTTGAAGACATAAGGGGCAGAATTATGATCACATGCCCACTGCTTGGCCTTCGTGACATTGTTTTTGCAATCATTGTGAAGGAAGTTGTCAAAAAATATGCCAACCTCAACTGTCCCCCTTGACTCCTCTACTTTGCTTGCCTATGGAATGTCATCCTTTTGCCAAGACAGTAAAGTATAGAAGCCAAATAGCCAACAATCATGTCCCAATAAGTAGCATGCGCCTGCTGTCCAACCTTAGTGACATTGTTTGTGTGATTATTTGTGAAGAAAGCTATGAAAAAAACACGCCAACCTTAGTTGTCCCCTTTGACTCCTTTGCTCTGCTTGCCCATGGCATGTCATCCTCTTGCCCAAATAGTAAAATGTAGAAGCCAAACAGCCAGTAATCATGGCCCACATGTGACAATTATCATAAACTAGGTCATACAAAGGACCAATGTTGGAAGTTACATGGCAAGCCCACCAATTTCAAGCCCAACAACAACTCCAGCTTAAGGCAATATGGCAAGCTATGAAGGACCACTTGATCAGTCCCTCTTCAACAATGAGCAAATTGAGTTTATGAAAAACTTGTTATGCAATCCTAAAGCCCACCAAGTCAACTTTGGACATGTGGCTTTAACCACTAATGCTTCAACTGCCCTGCTCTCTCAAACCCATTCAAGCCCACATTTCTTGTCCTATATTACAAACTTTGTTTCTTGTCCTAACAAATTAGTGGTAAAAATCACTAATGGCATTTTTTCTAAGGTTAAAGGCATGGATTTAGTTACTTTATCTACTGAATTGACATTTATTAATTTGCTTTATGTGCCTAAGTTGACCTGCACTTTACTATCTATCAGCAAGTTAGCCAAAGATCAAGGTTATGTAACTAAATTTCAGTATGATACTTGTTTCTTCTAGGACTTGGCGTGAGGGAAGATAATTGGGCGTGCTAAGGAGTGTGCAAGGCTCTTCATCCTTTAAGCTGGTGGTGGTCATGACAAGCAATGTTTTTCAATTGTTAACATTAACAATGAGATCATGCTTTGGCATTTTCGATTGGGTCATCCCAACTTTGGGTATTTAAAAATGTTGTTTTTCAAATTATTCAATAAAGATGTTGGTTCTTTATATTGTGAAATATGCCAAAAATCCAAGCATATAAAAAATATTGTTTTCCAAATTATTCAATAAAGGTGTTTGTTCTTTATATTGTGATATGTGTCAAAAATCCAAGCATATCAAACATAGCTACTCTTCACAACTATACTAACCTTCTCATCCTTTTGCTTTTATTCATAGCAATGTATAGGGTCCCTTAATCATACCTAACATTTTTGGGGCTAAATGGTTTGTGTTGGAATAATGTCTAGATTCATTGTATATAGAGTAGTAGTACTATACTTGTATTACGCTTATTTTTTACCTATAAGTAAGACATAGTGTAAGGGGTTACATACACCTTACAATTCATTCATCTACTTTTCCTTTTAATTTCTCATGGTATTAGAGCCTCCGTGACTCCTTCCAGTGGCCTTTTTCTCTGGCTGTGTCTTCTTTCTAGCTAAAACACATTTCCTCTCTCACATTCAAATCTTTTTGGATCTGTCCACTTTGAATCTCTACTACCCAAGCTTTATCTTGAGCCTTACGGCCATCTATCATCTTCAAAAGGTCCCGATTGTCAAAACCCAGAAGTCTGGTCACCGAATGTTAATCCACGCGCCCTCACACACGGCCTCCATCGGTTGCACTTTACGCGCCAACGTGTGCGAGCACGTTTGATGTCGTTTGTCGCTATGCTTTGTCCAGATCTAGTCGCTGTGCTCTGCCCCCCTAAATGTCCCTTTAGCTTTGTTTTTGTCAGCAAGTTGACTTGTACTCTTAATTATTCTATTACCTTTCTTGACAAAAGTGTTTCTTTATAGAATCAAAATATGGGTCAGGCAATTGGTGTAAGGTGAGTCATAAGGCCTTTATCATTTTACTACATCACTAGTAGCATGCACAACCTCTTCTCCACATCTTATCCACAATCATCTCGGCTATCTTAGTCTTTCCAAATTTCAAAAGATGTTTCTCTCATTTTTTTTTTTACTTTGAAGTCATTTGATTGTGAGTCATGTCAATTGGGTAAACAAGTTCGTGCTTCGTTTCCCAAACATGTCAATAATTAGGCTACGTCCCTTTTTAAACTTGTTCATTCTGATGTATGGAGTTTCTGTCATGTTTCATCTATTTTTGGATTTCAATATTTTGTAACTTTTATTGATGACTATTTCATTGCACTTAGTTATATTTAATGAAGAATCATTTTGAAATGTTTTTCATTTTCCAATCCTTTTATGCTGAAATATAAACTCAATTTAGTTGTTCTATATCTATTTTACGTAGTGATAATGCACGTGAATGTTTGTTTGCTTCTTTCCAAGCATTAATTTCTAAATAGGGCATTTTTCATTAGTTTTCCTATGCACATACCCCACAACAAAGTGGTGTTGCTGAATGTAAAAATCGCCATCTAATTGAAATGGCTCATACTCTGCTTCTCCATTCTAATGTACCCTTTCGTTTTTGGGGTGATGTTATTCTTATTACTTACTATTTAATTAACTATATGCCTTCTTCTATGTTGCAAAATCAAGTCCCTCACTCTATTTTGTTTCCTTCTTATTCTCTTTTTCACCCTCTTCATATTTTTGGTTGTACTTGCTTTGTTCATGATTTAGCCCTAGGGAAAGATAAACTTACAGCTAAATCTATCAAATGTATCTTCCTTGGATATTGTCAACTTCAGAAGGGATATTGGTGTTATTCTTCTGATAGTAACAAATGTTTCATTTCTGTTTGTGACCTTCTTTGAATCCACTCCCTTCTTTTCCACTACTTCAATTGTGCCTCAATCTATGTTAGATATTCTTTCTCTCTCTTACTTTGATCCTCCAACAATTACCCCTCCTTCTCCATTTTAGACTTATCATCATTGTCCTTGACCACACAGTCCTCCAGGCTCCTCCAGGCTCTGTTGATGGAGTTGATGACTCACTTTCTTTTCCAGCATCAGCCCCTGATTCGGTCCAAAGTTCCTTTGAGGATCTTTCAATTGCTCTTCATAAAGGTATTCGTTCAACCTGTAATCATCATCCACTTTGCAATTTTTTAAGTTATTATTGATTGTCTACACCTTATTATGTTTTTGTGTCTTCTTTGGATTCTGTTTCCATTCCAAAGACTGTCAATGAGGCACCTTCTCATTTTGGGTAGCGGCAAGCAATGCTTGATGAAATGGCTGCCTTGCAATTTAATGGAACTTAGGATTTAGTTCTTTTACCTCCAGGCAAATCCCTTGTTGGCTGTCGGTGGGTATATATTGTTAAGGTTGGTTCCAACAGACAAATTGATCGTCTCAAAGCTTGGTTGGTCGCCAAAGGTTACACTTAAATTTTTTACTTTGATTATAGTGACACTTTCCTTTGTTGCTAAAATTGCCTGTGTCTGATTACTTCTTTCTATGGTTGTTATACGCCCTTGGCAACTTCATCACCTTGATATTAAAAGTGCTTTCTTCCATGGTGAGCTCGAAGAAGAGGTTTATATGGAGCAACCGCTTAGCTTTGTTGCTCAAGGGGAGAATGACAAGGTTTGTAGATTACATCGATCACTTTATAGTTTGAAACAATCTCCTCGACCTTGGTTTGGTAGATTCAGTTCTGTTATTTAGAAGTTTGGGATGGTTAGAAGTGAAGCAGATCATTCTGTATTCTATCGACATAGCCTATCTAACCAGTGCATTTACTTAGTTGTTTATGTAGATATTGTCATTATAGGTGATGATGAACAAGGTATTGATCAATTTAAACAACATCTATTCAAATCTTTTCAGACCAAGGATTTGGAAAAATTGAAGTACTTTCTAGGTATTGAGGTGGCCCAATCTCGTATTGGAATTGCTATATCACAGAGAAAATATTCTTTGGATATATTAAATAAAACTAATATGTCAGATTGCAAACCAATTGACACTTCGATGGATCCAAATGTCAAACTCTTTCCAAGATAGGGGGAGCCTCTTGTAGATTGACAAATATCAGAGCTGTAGATTGACAAATATCAGAGATTGGTTGGAAAGCTTAACTACCTTACTATTACTAGTCCAGATATCTCTTTTGCGATAAGTGTAGTTAGTCAATTCTTACAATCTTTGTGCAATAGTCATTGGGATGCTGTGATTCACAATCTTCGCTATATCAAAGGGCCCCTGGTCAAGGTCTATTATATGAAAATAAGGGCAATTTTCAAGTTGTTGGTTATAATAATGCAAATTGGGCTGGGCCTCCTATTGATAGACGCTCCACTTAAGGATAGTGTCCTTGTTTGAGGCAATTTAGTCTGTTGGAAGAGCAAGAAACAAGATATTGTTGCAAGGTCTAGTGTAGAGGCCGAGTATTGTGCTCTGGTTCTAACATGTGAATTTATATGGCTTAAGTAACTCCTTCAAGAATTAAGATTTGGAAGTACCGAACAAATAGAGTTAATTTGTGATAACTAAGCCACAATGCATATTACTTCTAACCTAGTATTTCACGAGAGAACCAAACATATTGAGATCTACTGTCACTTCATAAGAGAGAAAATTCAATCTGGTTATCTTGTTACCAAATTTGTTAATTCAAATGATCAATTGGCATATATACTCACTAAGTCTTTCAAGAGTCCTCGAATCAACTATATACGTAACAAATTAGGTGCATATGATTTATATGCTCTAACTTGAGGGGGGAGTGTTGGAATAATGTCTAGATTCATAATGTCTAAGTTCATTGTATGTTGAAATAATATCTAGATTTATAATATCCAAGTTTATTGTATATAGAGTTGTACTACACTGTATTACACTAGTACTATATTTGTACTACACTTATTTTTTTACCTATAAATAAGATACAGTGTAAGGAGTTACATATACTTTACAATTTATTCATCTACTTTTTTCTCTAATTTCTTCGTTTGTTACTCTTATTGATGATTACACAAGACCTACTTGGTTGTATAACGCATGAAAAATATAAAGTTCCCCAAATCATTAAAAATTTCGACCATCTATGATTCATACCCAATTGCATACTTAGATAAAGTGCTTCAATCTGACAATGGTCAAGAATATACTAACCAACATGGATAGTTCATCAAACCACCTGTGTGAATATGTCTCAACAAAATAGGATAGCTGAACAAAAAATATGGCACCTATTAGAAGCTATTAGAGCCCTTATTGTTTCTTCCAACACAATTTGATGAGGACCATTCTCATTACTACCTCCTTGATTAATCAAATGCCCTCAAAGACCCTAAACTTTCAAACACCATTCCAACACTTCCTTCTATCGTATCCTAATACCCATCTCTTATCCTCCTTACCAATCAAGGTCTTTGGATGCACTACCTTTGTTCACACTTCCCATGGTAGCAAGCTCGAACCCAAATCCCATAAATGTATTTTTTTGGGCTACTCTTCTATAAAGAAGGTTTACAAATGTTATTCTCCCACCACCAAATAGTTCTATGTTACCCTTGATGTCACTTTCTTTGAGCATCAACCATATTATCTAAAAACCACCATTTAGGAGGAGATTCAAGAGAGTGAATGGAGTATTTTGGACTTGAAAATTGATAAAAATAGCAGAACTAGTGGCTTTCCTTTACTTGAAAATAGCCAAAATCATCAAAGTGGTTATCACTTTGTTTTGGAAGACCAATTTGTGACTCCTTCAAATCCTACCCATAACTACTTTGGTACAACTGAATTAGAGCCTGTACCAAAAAAGGAAGAAAAGGAACTTTAGGCCTACACTAGAAGGAAGAAGATAGATGTGCATGAGCCTTGCACATCCTAAGACATAACCAAGAATCCTCCTTGGAACCAACTTTATCTACCTCATGATTCTACCTTGGATGGCCTTTTGGATTTGCCTATTGCTTTAAGAAAAGGTGTCAGAAGCTATACTAAACACCCTATTTGCAACTTTGTATGTTATGACAAATCTCACCTAAATATAAGGCTTTTTTTACTTACATCTATTTTGAAGAAATTCCACAAAGTATACAAGAGGCTTGTTGTACAGTAGAATGGAATTAAGTTGTTAAAGAAGAGATGTCAACCCTAAAAAAAAAATGACACTTGGGAGATTACTGAGCTTTCTAAACAAAATGATTTGTTAGTTGCGAATGGGTATTTACCATCAAACACAACTCTGATGGAACTATTAACCACCACAAAGCAACGTTCATGATAAAGGGATTTGCGCAGACATTGGGCATAGATTATCAAGAAACATTTGCTTCTGTTACCAAAATCAATACAATCAAATTGTTGCTTTCTTTAGCAGCTAATTTAGACTGACAACTTCATCATTTGGATGTTAAAAATGCATTTCTCAATGGAAATCTAGAGAAAGAAGTTTGCATGGAACCTCCTGGCATTATTTTCCCTCATTGCAAGAATAAAGTCTGCAAACTTAAGAAATCTTTATATGGCTTCAAACAATCTCCAAGGCTCGTTTGAAAAATTCATAAAAGCTATGAAGGGTTATGATTACACCCAAGGGTAGGCTAATCATATTTTGTTTCTAAAATTCTCTCCTAAAAATAAAATTGTCATCTTAACTATCTATGTTGACAATATCATTGTGATTAGCAACTTTGAAGAAGAGATCAAGAGGTTGAAAGATTTTTTAGCTGGTGAATTTGAGATCAAGAATCTAGGGGAACTAAAGTATTTTCTTGGGATGGAAGTGGCAAGATTGAAGAAGGGAATCATTATCTCTAAATGAAAGTATACACTTAACCTCCTTAAAGAAACTAGGATGATTGGGTGTAGTCCAATTGACACTCTTGTGAAAATCACCTACATGTCTAACTCCAAACAAGAAGGCATTCCAGTTGATACTGGAAGATACTGAAGATTGGTTGGGAGTTCATTTACCTCTGATACACCAAACAAAACATCAGTTTCTCTATCAATGTGATCAGTAAGTATATGAACAAGCCCACGGAGTAACACATGGAGGCAATTTATAGAATTTTGAGATATTTGAAAATAACGCTTGGTAAAAGAATTTTCATCCCAAAAAAATCAAAATGAAAAAAATGGCGTAAAAGTCTATATTAATACTGATTGGGTTAGATCTATCATTGATAGATGCTCAATCTCAAGATATTGTACCTTCCTATGGGGAAATATTATTATATGGAGAAGCAAGAAACAAGTAGTGGTTGCCAAAAGCAGTGCCGAAGTGAAATTTCAAACTCTTGCTCATTGAATATGTGAAATCTTGTGGCTAAAGAGACTATCGGATGAAATGAGGATATGAGTTACTTGCCCTATGAAAGCCTTCTATGATAATTTCGCAACCATTAGCATTGCCAAGAATCTAGTCTAGTATGATAGAACAAAGCATGTTGGGATTGACAGGCATTTCATTAAGAAGCTAGATGCTGGTATTCTTGAATTGACCTACATCCCTTCTCAAGAACAAGCTATTGATCTCTTAACTAAAGCTTTGCCTCAAGTGAAGTTTGAAGACGTTACTAGCAAGCTACGTTTGCATGATATCTACCCACCATTTTGAGGGAAAGTATTAGAGAATCACATTAGATTACCCATGTGATTCTTATATTTTGTATGACTTATTTTCTTTCTATCTTTAGCTCTTGATTTCTTCCCTTCTTTGGCACATGATTTTTTTCCTTATCTTTCCTATTAAATGTAATGGCCAAATATGACTTTATTAGGAAGACTAATTACTTTATTTTCTTGCATATTTTCTAGGCTTTCATTAGGAGATTTGTCTTCTATTCTCCACTTTGTGGCTATTCAATAGAATCAAACACACAAGAGAAATTCTTCTTAGCTTTGTGTTTTCTCTCCCCCTTTCCCTTAAAATTTTCTGCAAATATCTACAGGAGGACTTTCCTCCTTGAAAAGCAGCTTATAATTCGTTTCCATAAAGGTATTTGTTGGTTTACACCCCAGCATACTACTTTCTTCAAGCAAGTCTAAGGTGTATTTTCCTCGAGAGATGACAATTTTCCTCTTTGATCTGGCTACTTCCATTCTCAAAAAATATTTTAATTCAGCAAGCTCTTTGATTTTAAACTCCTTAGCAAGATCACCCTTTAACCTTCTTATATCATTCTCAAAGTCTTTTGTGACAATTTAATCATCTACATACATAATTAATATTGTAATCTTGCCATTAGGTGAGAACTTGGTAAACAAGGTATGATTAGATTGGTCTTGAGAGTGCCCATCGTTTTTTATAACATTGTAAACCTCTCAAACCAAATCCTAGGAAACTGTTGAAGGCTATATAGAGATTTGCATAGTTTACATACCTTGTTTGTACAACTTTTGTGCTTGATCCAAGTGGTATTTCCATGTATACTTCATCTTCAAGGTCTCCATTTAGAAAATGCATTTTTGACTTCTAGTTGGTGCATAGGCCAATCAAGATTGGTAGCTAGAGCTAAAAGTACTTTGATTGTGTTAAACTTTGCAACAGGAGCAATTGTTTCTTGATAGTTAATTCCTTGAGTTTGAGCGACTCCTTTAGCCACTAATATGGCTTTGTATTTGTTGATGCTTCCATCTAGATTATGCTTGACGGTGAAAATCCATTTACATCCGACTAGCTTTTTCCCTTCAAGAAGACCTATTGATGTCCCAGGTTCCTTTCTTTTCCAGAGCATTCATCTCCTCTTGAATAGCCAATCTCCATTCATTATACTGTAGTGCTTCGTGGATATTTTTGGGAGCATTCTCATTTGAAATATTAGTCACAAAGGCTTGATATTTGGGAGACATTATCATATGATATGAAATTCTCAATCGAGTGCTTAGTGCAAGATCTAACTTCTCTTTCAGCAAAGCAAAAGATGGATGCTCCAAGCAGAAATGATGATGCCAGATTTCTAAGACACTAGATTTGGACTGACTCGAAATATCCCTGGAACTTTAAATCTCAGGAGAGGGTGAACAGCAAGATAGACCCCATCAATATTCATGAAGTAAAGGCCACTTCGTTCCTCAGCAGATCCAATCAACTTCCAGGTTGTTCAGTTCTAAAAGATACAATGGTCATCAAAGAAGGTTATTTGCAATTCAAAGTTTTAGTAAGATGAGAAATAGATGAGATTCGAGAAAAGTTTTGGAACACGTAAGACATAATGTGCCTGCAACAATAACAAAGGTTCTATTGGAATTTTTAATTTTCCTATTCCTAGGGCTCAAATTATAAGTTTTATAGAGTAACGAATCATTAGTCATATGATCTGTTGCTCGAGTCAATAACCTGTGATGTAGGATTTTTAGAGACGCTTAAAGAATAAGAAGCAAGACACCAACCTGAAAAGCTAAAAATATGAATTAAAGGAAGTAGACATGGAACTGGTGAAACTAAAGATTTTTTCTGTCCCTTTGTTGAGATCCTGAACCTTATTATCAGAACCTTCTCCTCCCTGTCTAGACAATAGGAAGCATGTATTGCTGAGTTCACTGGTTGATCCAGTGGAATGCGTGAAAAAGACAGGGCTAGAAAACATAGGTGCAGAGGGTGCTGGAGCTTTATCTCCTTCTGACATAATGATCTGTAATATAGAAAAACAAATAGATCTGAATGGCAATGAGGGCCAAAAGAGAGGAAAAAATCTTCAATGAGAAATGGCAATGAAGGCTGAGAATCAGCAATGGCAAATCCACAAGGATCACTACTTTAATGCCATGAAAAAATGAAGGTTATTTTCATTTATACAGGTACAAGAGACCAAATTCCTATGATTCAGGTGATTAATTACCTAGACCCGACAGTTCCTGTACATGCTGATTTCTAGGGATACATTTAATCGGAAAAAGAAAAAAAAACTGATTCTGAGAGATACAAAGAATCAAGGCTGATTCCTAGGGACTAGGAAATAATGGGAAGGGAGGAAATCTTGCCTATCAGCCCATAAAACAGATCTCTTCTAATAAAGAGAGTTGACCAAGAATTAACACATTATATGCTCAATTTATTGAAAAATGCTTTCCAAATAATTGTGGTGAACTCTCATAAAAAGACGACAGGAAAAAAAAAAACAAAGGAAGATATATAGAGGGATGAGAGGGTGGTGTTTGTCTTCAGCCGCTAATTTCTACCATCTATTTCACTCAACCCTAAATTTCAACATGATATCGCAGCCATGGTATCATCCCCCTTGAATCTCAATCCTAGCTTCATAAAAAAGGATAGATTTTGCTTGAAATCCTTCTTGAAGTAAGGCCCCGGGAAATTTGTGGCTAGAAGCCACATAAATTTTAAAAAAAATGGTCAAGGGAGCCATGTAGGTTAGGGCTCTAGGAGGTGTGGTGCAACAGTAACAATCTAGGTGGCTATCCTGTCTCATGTGGGTTGAGAATGTTGGGTGGAGTTCCTCCCTTGAGTTGCTGTGATATCTCAGTACCTATGGCACCAATAACAGGGACAGGGGGCCCAGTCAGCGTACTATAGATTTAAACAAACGTAACCAATCCCAGACCCAATAGGGCAACATTTTTTCCTTCTCTCAAATCAACAACTGCAGTTTTTCCCAAGTCTGAAGATTGATATGAATCCTCCACCTCAGATGAGCAGCAAGAGATTCATTGAGCAACTCTTGAGTAAACTAATCTAATAAAAAAGATTTTATTATATTAAAATAGAAAAGAACTTTGTTGTGTAACTTCATTCAATTCAAAAAAGAAAACTTTCTTTTTCTTTGAATTAATATAGAATCAAATCCCCAGAAATCTGCAATTCCTAATAGAATAGGTAACAAAGCAATTTGCCACTCACTGCCACTAAATTACCAACCCCCCAAGTCAAATTAGTGCTTGTTGTTGCACTAGGGGCCGTTGTATCAGGTGCTAAAGCATGGGTGTTTTGTATCCATGAGTAAAGACGGGTTGTAATTTTATAGTAGGGTAATGCAGAATTGATGTGGCAGTGATATAAAAAGTTGCATTTGGTGAGGGCTTGAGCGGATCCATGCCTTAAGGGTGCGCTTATTAGTTTTTTAGAAATTAGTAAGTTGTGTTGTCTTAGTTTGGACATATTGAAGATTTTAGACTGAGAGTTGTGTTGTTGGGTTCCTTGGAGTGCTACCCAATAATGGAGACCAACTGGGAGAAAGTCGAGGAGACTACTGAGAATATGTTAGGTTGAACACTTACGGGAGCTTTGTTATTGTGTTATAAGATGTGGTCAAAGATTAACCAAGAGAATGATGAAGGGCCACTCATGAGAAATAGGTCAAAAAATCCCAGGAGTCGTTTGTTACTGAGGACATTCTTTGAGGAAATACTAGTTGCTGTGAAGTTCCTGAGTTGTAGTTAAGTACAAGGGGGACGTTGAGTCACAGTGTAACATCTAGGTGTCCTATTGTAGATTTGTTTCTGTTTTTTCAAATGGATTTTATTAGTAAGAATCTGAAGCTTGTGCCTCGTATAATCTTGAGCTCGAGGAGAAGTGTTCAGAAACTTATTATTTGGAACTCTTAACCTAATGGATTAGTCATTTATTATTATCTGGAGTTTTATAGAGTTTGTTATTGTTTTGGAGTCTTACAGTCATCTTAGGATTGTTATGTAGATTTATTTTAAAGATAAGAAAGTTAGTTATCTTCAGATTGCTTTGTTATTCATCTTTATCTTAGAAGTTTATCTTGTAGTTAAACTCTATTTTCAAATTATTATATCGCTGATTGGGTGGTGTTTGTCTTAATCCCCTAAATTATTCCATCTATATTACTTTAATCTTAATGTCAACAAAGCCTTTTACGTTGTTATTAGTAGTTGACGGTGGAGTCATGCATATAATTCAAGTTATAGATGAATATTTAAGATCCAAAACATAAATCGTTAATCATCACCTTCTAGTGTTCATGGTATTCAATATAGTAATAATATCTTAAAAGTGGAGAGATAGTAGCAGCTATGTTAGTCTTTGGGAAATGTGAATGATAATTCCTTAGTTCTGTCAATATATTTCTGAATCTGGTTAAAATCAATTCGTCTGTATATTCTTGTGAAGGCACATTGTGGTCATATATAATTGCATTGTTGTATATGTGCGTGTTTTATTATAAGGCCTTACACTTGTATCTTGGCTTTTATAAGCTCTGATAGGATTTAATAAATACAGGTTTGCTGTTCTATTAGTTCTTTATAATTCTTCCATTATTGTTTTGGGCTTCTTCAATTAAAGATTCAGGATTATCCATGATGCTCTGTGAGAATTTAGCAGAGCAGTTGGTTTTGATGATTGAAGTAACTTGATATTATTTAAATACTATACCTACCTCTTCCTGTCTGGTAACTTGACTATTGCCTTGCAGCCATCGAGTCCTGCAAAGTTTTGTGATGAATGCGGGGCCCCATATCTGAGAGAAACCTCTAAATTTTGCTCCGAGTGTGGTTCGAAGAGGTTCGGAACATGATATTGTTTGTTCAAGTTTTGCTAGTGCAATCCAGGTTCGATAGGTTATTGAGTTTCTCCTTATCATTCTTCTGAATTCTGATCATTAATGTTTTCATAGTTTTTATATAAATTAGCTTTCCTAAGCATTTGCACATTTTGAGAAATGTATTTAATTGTGTAAATAGAAAGAGTACAATTTTCACATATGCATATACATGTGTATATATGTACTTCATCAGAGTCTGATAGAATTTTCGTTTTTGGGCTAAACATGCTTAGTAACTTCTTCAGGATATCGGTTATGGTATATATCAGCGTAGCATATTTTCTTTTATCGGTTTTTCTTACTCATATCTTGTATTTGTTGAACGCTGCGGTTGTTTGCACTGCTCAAACGGTCCCCTTCCAATATTGCTCTAAGGACCAATAGCCAAATATTCTCTCAAATCATGTTACAGTGTAAACGTTCAGCTGGAGCTGGTTTTCTTCCTTTCTCTGCTCTTAAGATTGTTGGGGTGAGTTGTGGGTTGGGTCATGTATTCTTTCATTGGGCTTAAGGCTGCTGTTAATTGCCATTCCTTAGAGAACTACCCCCTCCTCAAGGTAGAGTCTGGGTGATGAATGAGCCCTCGACTGAGATGAAAATAAGCTTTTCAACATTGAAGATAGCATGAAAGGAGCAAAAATAAATCCATGGATTCTCCAATCCTTTCTGGTATTCGTCTTGAATCTCGTGCAGCATTGATCAAATTCTTTAAATAATTTATTACTTTTCTCTTGAAGTTTTCCAAAATTTGATGGTTATCCTTAGGTCTCTAATGGTAAAATTTCTAAAAAAAATAAAAGTTTCAATTATTAATAAGAAAAATATACAATATTATAATTATGTGATAAATAATTACAGAAATTCACTTGAAACTTTTCAAACAACAATTCCTTCACTCTGGAATTTGTTACCAACAATTCTGTCTTCATATTTATTTTTAAAATATTTAACTATGCAGGTAACAATGTTTGCATGATTTGGCTTAAACTTGATTAGTAAATAAATTAGATATGTATTAATTATTTTTATAAATAATTAAAATTTATATTAATATAAATAAATTAACTAATGGTGTTGCACCATTGGGTTCAATAAATTTTTTACATGATTTGGCTTAAACTTGATTGGTAAGTAAATTAGATATGTATCAATTAAATTTATAAATAATTAAAATTTAATGTTGTTGCACCACTGGATTCAATCGATTGTTTATGAATTGCTCCTAAAGCTTTCGTCTTTAGAGGAGGAATGTTGTGGCTTGTGCTTGGTCTCGACTTGATGATGTACCTCTTTAAGACATTTAGATGAAAAAAAAATTATGTAATTTAAGATATATATTTTTTAAAAAAAGGTTTCTAAGTAGGGTTAAAGCGATTGAAAAAAGATTGAAATAATTATGACTCCTCACTTCTTACCTTTTAAAATTATAGAAATGAAACCAGGCTATGCCTAGATAAAATGATGGAAATTGGAGAAGTAAATGGTAAATTGGAAGAGGAATTCGAAAGTTGAGGTGAGGAAGGAGTGGCGTATCCTGTATAGGTACATACAAAAAATAAAGAAAATAATCCAAAGTTAATGTTGTCATTTTATTCCAATGGTTCAAAGCTCCTTTGTCATTTCATGTCAACATTTCTTCACCTTCTTGTGATTGTACATGGTTAAAAAAAAATTCTAACATGTTTTTATTAAGTAACAGTGAAATAAAAATATCATACAAGTAATTAAAAATTAAATACATAAATTTAATATAAATTATTCAAAAAACATTAATTTTATACATGGTTTTATTACAAATATGTAATTTAACTTAAAAAATTTCATTCATTGCTATCCACCATAATAAAATTAAGCATATTGAAATAAATAACACCTATGATAGGACTAAGCATGTTGAGGTAAACAATTATTTTATCAAAGAAAAGATTGAGATGGGACTAATCGAAGGTTAACAAAGGCCTTGTGAAGGATTGAATTTGAAATAAGTTAGAAATGATCAACATCTACTCTATAATTTAAGAGAGTGTGTTATTAGCCATTAAAGCTTTCATTTTGCTATTTTGATTTTTTTTTGGCAATATCTTTTGTGGTCAACGTGTAATTATTCTCTTTCCTTATCTTTCAAATAAGTTTCTATTTTTAGTTTTTGAATTTTGTTGGATTTGACTTACTAAACTCAGTGTGGCCAAGCATCATTCTCTTGAAATAATAAGAAAAAAAAAGTAGCTCCATAGCTCTAGTTTTTCCACACTAAGATCAATATAATTATTTTTGTACATGTATTTAGTTGACTTATAATTTAAAGGTGCTAATCTACTATGCCAGGAATCACAAGAATTAACAACATACATATAAACATTCACTTTATTATCAATACTAAATTTAGACATGTCTTCATTATAATGTCCTTTTTCCGACAAACAAATTATTCTTAAGAAAGACCACTTTATCATATTCTAACACAATTTTGAATCCTTCTCTACATAAATGATAAGTAAAGACTAAATTCTTCCCTACTTTTGAAACATGAAGTGCGTTCACTAAAGTTAACTTCTTTTCCATTTGTGAAATTCAATTCAATTATTCCTTGACCGCATACTTTAGCCATGTTATTATTGCCCATTAGCATATATTGGCCATTCACTTGACAATTGTTGCAAACATGAACAATTGTACTAGAATCTAGCCATCACTAAGATGAAAATTGCCACGTTGAGTTCAATAATCATACCAATATGCATGTAATGAACTCTCTCGGTGATTGTAAAAATGAAGTTTTTTTTTTCCACTAAGTTGGTTTTTGAATTTGATACTTTTTTAGAATGATTTTTTGCCCTCCAAAAGTTGAGAACTTTTGATATAGTGCCCTTCTTATAGCAAGGATAACACTCTTTTTGTCTTTTTGTCTTTCTTTACGTCCACTAAAGGCATAGCTTTTATTTTGCCTTTGGCGACTTTTCTTTCACCAATATAATTCACCTTAGAATTTTGAAAAAGATACATTGTATCCCATTTTCAATTTTCCTCATCTATATATAGATGCCTTAGTAATTTCTCAATTGTGAAGTCTTCATCTAGATGTAGAAGTTTCTTCCTATAATCATTCCAAGTTAATGGCAATTTTGAAATCACTCTAACTTGTAATGATTTAGGAACCACCACTTGTAGAAAACAAAGTCTACAACAAAGTCTACTTACTAAGATTTGTAACTCATAGACTTGATCCATGATAGGCATGTCGTTAACCAAATTAAACTTAAAATTTTTTAACATAATAAATTTGTTGATACCTTATCACTTATTATTATATTTTTTCTTCAAAGATCTCTAAATCTCCACTGGTGATTGTATAGTCATGTAAAGATTATAAAGTCTATCAAACAAGGTGTTGAGAATATGGCCTCAGCATGCAAATACATTCTCTTCACCCTTCTTCAGTTGAGCAACCTTTATCTTCTCTTTATTTGTGGCATCCTCCAAAGCATCTAGAATTCGTGCAATATTTGGACCAAGCACATAAACAAGGTTGAGTGCTAAAAGGAGAAACAACATTCTATCTTTTCCACTAATTGAAATTGGTACCATCAAATCAATCTAACTTGACAAATTATTGATTTATAACCTTGAAAGTAGCACTTTAATCTTAAAGACATATTGTAAATATTTTGTCTAAAATTGTAAGAAAACAATGCTAAAGATAACTAAGATCATCGCCCGATAAATTACTTTAAGGCATAACTCAATTGCTTTCTTTAAAGGAATATTTATCCCTGAACATAATTGTTAAAGTGTTGATGATAATACTCTTTTATGATATAATGAAACTTTTATGAATTTTTTTATTAGAAATATCAAGAAAATCCTTAACACTTTTGTAACTTGAAAATAATATTTATAAGACCATAGAACACTTTTCTCATCCAACTTTACAAAGTCTTATGGTATTCCTTTTATACTTAACAGGAGAGCCTCATTATAATTACCTCTTAGAAAATGAAGCCAAAAAGTCTTTTCATATGAAAGATATAAATATATGCATTTAACTTTTAGAGTTATAACCTTTTATATGAAAGTCTATATCATAAAGATACATCTTAAACACCTTGTGAGTTACAACCTTTCATTCAAAAGGTTTATATTATAAAGAGTTGCATTAAATCATTTATTTATTGGATGAATTAATAGTCATATGTTCTTACTCTTTATTCATAATTATAAATACATATACATAAAATAAACACAACATTTAAAGTTGTAAATTAGGAAAAACCCCCATGCGTTGCACGGGCATGATTCTAACTATTTGAAAATTACAGAAGTGAACTATGTTATAAAATGCTAACAACTATTCATCTCAACCACTTTCATTATAAATTTTGAAACACTTCTTTGTATACAATATTGGTTGTTGTGTGTCTTGGTTTTTTATCTAAATCATGGACAATGATTTTAAGTCCATTGATATTTTTTGCCCTTGAAAGTGGGAACATATAACTGCCCATGAGTAAAAACTAGTTGTGAAAGATACAAACCTATTATTGACAATGATTGACCTTGACTTTTATTAATTGTCATTGCAAAGGATAGGATGATGGAAAATTGTCTTCTCTACATTTGAAATGGTAAACTTGTTTTTGATGAATTCATGTCCATTCGATGAATTAGAACTTCTTCCTTGTTGTTGCAATTGCTGAGTGGAGTTGCTTTAATGTGATGCTTGCCAAAGTTTGTAATGAGAAGTCTTGTACCATTACATAATCCAGATGCCTGATCTATATTTCGTATAAGCATAATTGGTGCTCCGACCTTCAATGCCAATCTATGAGGTGGTAATCCAGATGCATTTATGCTATTAAGAAACTCTGTTAAATAAAGGTCTTCGAAGGATTCATTGTCCTGTGTTGATTTACATACAGAATCAGAGCTGAAGTATTCAACCAAAGTTCCTGGTAATGAATTGCAAAGATAATCATTAATCTTTTCCACTGTATCTTTAGTTGTTGTGAGAATGACTTTGTCTGTGAGATATGGTGGATTTTGAAGGTTCTCCAGTAAATTTGGGAAGGTTGATTGAACTATTGCTTTCACAGGATCATCAAAGTTCTTTATTAGAAGTTGAAGGGGAAGATCTATTTTTGATATTCCATTGTGGGTCATTTTAGATCTCCATCACTTGCCTGTAATAGCCATTTTGAGAATTATTCAATCTTTTATTGTTCATGTGGTTCTGAAATGATGTTAGTCTCATCAACCTACGCAACTTACAATTTTTCCATAAGTAGGATAAGTTTATTGATGCATTCACAATGTCTGCACGGCCTCCGTTAGGCATAACTGGAAGCATTTGTCTAAAATCTCCTCCTATTACAATGCATTTCCCACCAAATTGTTGGTCATTATGCATTATATCTCTTAAGGTGTGATCAAGTGCTTCAATGCAATATCTTTTGATCATGGGAGCCTCATCCCAAATAATTAATGTTGTGATTCTGATGAGTCTTGCAAGCGGTGAGTTCTGCTTGATATTGCATGTAGAATCTTCATTGATCTCAATGGGTATTGCAAATCTTGAATGTGCTGCTTTACCATTGGGTAGCAATGTTGCTACTATTCCATTGGAAGCTACATTGAGAACAATTTCTTTTTTGGCTCGGATTGTTGATGTTAGTGCATTCCACAAAAATGTCTTTCTTGTTCCTCCACAAACATAAACAAAAAAGAAACCTGGAGTCGATGTGTCAATGGTTGAAATAATTTCATCAAAAATTTGTCTTTGTTCTTGCGTCATCAAATCAATATATCTATTCGATTCTTCCTTTTGTAACGTTGCATCAAAGTTTAGTTCTTGTAACATGAAGAAGTTTCCCATATCAATTTGTTGATGAAGCTGTGGAGTTGGCATTCCAGGGAACTCACTCAATGACTTGCTGTTAGCATTTAGCATTTTCTCAATCTCTGACAATGCTGCATCTTGCTTTTCTGCCTCTGTAAACTGAAAATCTGCAAAAAGTTTTTTTGAATTGTGAGAAAAAAATGTATTTTATGTTTATCATATTTCTTTTATGTTGGATAATATTTAGTTTTCAATTTTTTAAAAATAAAATTGAAGAAAAATGATATTAAAAATCTAATATTTTTCTTGTTAGTATACTTGATAATTCTTGGTTGGCATGTGGGATGTAGAACATATCTTTAGATATTATATTTGCTATTTCATTCCACACAAATTCAGGACATGCTCAGCAATGACACAAAAGCATGCTTACAAGGAATTTCCTAAGATACCTCCCTGATGCCCATACTGATGCTTCTTTGATTGCATCTATGAATTCTTGGTCGTCATTAAGAAGTTCGAGTGCATAACATGCTGACCTATATTTATACAAAAAATATAATTAGAGATAATATTTTATTAAAAAAGAAAGGATTAAACACTTTATTTTAAAAAATTAAATAATTCTATCCTAACTTCTAGATATAGTTTGAAATTTCAGAGTAGTTTTTTTTTGTTAATGATATCAAGAATTTATATGGAGTAACAATAATCGATTTAAAAAAAGCCTGCTAACCTATACGTGGGATATATCACATTGTCAACAATTCTGATGTCCTCATAACTTCTTAGACCTTTAATTTTTGTTAGCAACACTTGTAGGTAAAATCTTTCACCTTGAGTTGGTGATGCATGTGATATTCTTCCTATACAAAATCCTTTTCGACATTTTGTCCAGTCCTTTTTCTTTCGATTGAACACATAATGATGTGGGAATTCAAAATAGCTAAGTGTTCTTGCAAATTCATCGTTGCTATTTTTTTCAATCCAAGCAATGAACATCGACTCTTTAGTTCTTTTTGAATTTACCAAATGTGATATATGTTGTCTACTTGAATATATGATAGATTGTTGATGAGAAATGTAACGCCTGGTATGTTGTACAATCATTGGAACGGGTCAGTTTGAAAAGCAAGTCCCCTGAGATAAGTGATTCAAGACCAAATAAAATTTGAATAAAATTTTAAATAATAAAAAATGAGGATTTGAGCCTTGAGTTGCCCAAAAACTGGGGTTGGAGCAATTCGAAAAATTTGCCAAAAGACCAGTGGCATTTTCGTAAATAAGTGTAATTTTGGAAAAACACCTAGAAGGGTATTTTAAATGGAAATTTTGAGTTTCCCAAGGTTCTCAGAGGCCCCAAAAACCATGGGAAGCCCCGAGACTAGTAAAGCCCCTCCGGTGTACTATTTTCAATGTCGATTGACCCAAACTTTGATCGATTCGTTCGGGAATGTTTTAGCTCTAATTTGAGTGATTTCAGAACCTAAATTTTATGATGAAAAAGATGGTTCTAAAAAAGGAGCTAAAACGAAGCTGAAACGAAATTACCATTACAAAAGGGCAAAATTGGAATTTATGGTTTCTTGAATATTCTAAAGAGTTCCACACTTTTCTCCCTTCTTCTCCTCTTTAATGAGCACAACCCATTCTACCCAAAATACAGAAAATCTTTAGCTCTCTTAGGCATACCAAAGGGAGGAGAAAAAGAGGAAGAAAGTTAAGGAGAAACTAGGTAATTTCATAAAATTTCTTGCTCCATCTTCCTCCAATCTTGTTCTCCTCTCTTCCTCCTTTCTTTCCATGGATTTTTTGAATGATTTGGTTCTGTTTTTGACCCAGACTTAGGGGGAGAATTTTGAATTTGCTAAGGAGAAGAGAATGAAGGAGAAAGACACTTGAAAGCTTACTTGAACCCTAGGTAATCTTTGCTTTTTGTTGCATCTTCACTTCCTCCTCCCTTTGTGTGTATTTCAGCCAAGAACAGAATCAAAGGAGAGGAGAATGTTCTATCCAAATACAAGGAGGGAACAAAGGTTTTAGGCCATGGGGAGATGGAATATGGCAAGAAATTCTAAGAAAAACTAATAGAAAGCAAGTTAGAAAAGTATAGTGTTTTCTAGGGTTTTGCAAAATCTGATCTTGTGTGAATGTTTCCTTGGCTATTTGAATGTTTTCTTGAGCTCCTAAGACCTTTAAAAAGCCTCCCAAGTGGCTCTCCCATCAAGGAAAAATCACAAAGTCCATGAACCTCCATTATGGTGCATATTTCGGCCAAACTAGGTTTATTAGGCTAGGGGATGTTTTAATTTGTTCTAACCTTGGTTTGGGACTTTATATGATGTTAGAAGATGGGAGAAACCATTGGGAAAAATTTAGAAGCCTTAGGTTGGGAGATAAGGCAATGGCTTCCATAATGTAACCTTATGAAGTAACATGGATCTAGGCTTGTGAAAGTGTGTGTGTGATGGCTTCAAAGACCTTAAATGAGGTCAAGAGGTCTAAATATGGTAAGAGAATGGAACCAAGAATGTTAATTATGGTAGTTGCTTCATTAGGTCCTTAATGGTACCATATTGTGACAAATAGAACAAAGTGTAGTCTTAAGAGTGAGTTGGATGTCATAACTTGTTCCAAGAGTATAATTAAGTATTGTTTATTGTGAATAGGCCAAGGAAATCCAATCCCACCTCCTTGTGTTTGTAGAACCGAAAAAGAGAAGAAACAAGCAAAGTAATGCTTGAATTTGCACCAAGGTAGCTCTCCACCTTTTCTTGTTGCATATGGCGTCATTGTGTGCTTGTGTGTATGTTTATATGTTTGAGACGTGCCACTTGATGCTATGTTGCCATTTTGGTACCAATATGCTTTCTTAAATATCCTTGAATTGTGGAAATGGCTCACAAGGGTGAGGTAGTGCTAAAAGTCCCTTAATGTGGGTGAGGAGATGCCAAAAGTCTCATGGCATGGGTGAGACAAGGCGAAAAGTCCCTTGGATGGTTGAGGCTAAGTCAAAAGTCTCAAGAACCAAGAGTGAGGCAATCCAAAAGTCCTAGAAATGGGGTGAGGCCAAACCAAAAGTCCCTATAGCTCATTCTTGTGTTTGACATGAGTTTGTGACACAAAAATGTGAAAGATAAATGCTTCATAGATTGATTGATTGCATACTTGTACCTTTGACATATTTTATACCTTGAAAATATGCTTGAATATGTGTATGAGCTATTGAAATTCAATGAATCTCACCCTCTCTTTTCTCTCATCTCATATGATCTAGGTGGAGTTCAAGATCCAAAGGATGGAAGCCAAGAAGCTTAAATCTCTATCTTTTGGCAAATCTTTCCATTTTTGATGTACTATGATGTCTACAATGTCAAAGTAAATATGTAAATGTTATTTTTGAGCCATGACACATTGAATAAGTGTAAAACTATGTAAAATTAGTGTATGTATCAATAATAGAGTTTAATGAATAGAATTGTGTATTTTGACCACTTGGGAGCCCACCTGTGCATGTATGTTTATGGAAGTGACATAGTGAATTTGAGTTGCATGAGGGTTCAGACCTTATGAGGGGCTTATTTATGCTATATTTATGCTTTCTAAGTTGCTCAAATGTATGTGGAACAATGGATGGCTCATGTGAACTAAATTTGCCTCTTGTTAGGACCAAAATTGCCATATTCTTGAGCTATAGCAAAGTTTGACCAAATGACCTCTTCTTGACTTAAAATTTTGCATGCAACTAGATCTTACTTAGAGATTTTTGGGAAACCAAAGATCAGGTCATTTGGAGGTCTGTGGAATTTTCTATGATTTTTCAAAGTTGGTATCAGAATTTCGGATTTGTACCAGTACTGTTCATTTGGTTAGTTGTGAAATTGTGTCATCCGAAGGGCAAATGTGGTCCAATGGCTACAAAATTTTATAGATAGAAACTAGGAATTCACAGTGACTTGTAGAAACTAGAAACACCTCATTTTAAGGTCTGAGCTAAGAGATATAAATTTTTGAATTTTTGGAACAGCAACAGTAGTGCAGCACAACCTGAGTCACTGTTCCATTTAATTTCAGTAGATAAACGTGCTTGCTCTAGTCTGAGTCTATTTTTACCATAAATTTAACATTCATATATTTTCAAATTGGTATCATTTACATGGATTGGAGTTTTTTGGAATTAATTGGACATTTTCAAAGTTTATAGCAGACACTTGCATCAGTACCAGTAGCTGTCCAAACCTTTGCCCCTTTTCGCGTGTCAAACGCTTCCTGTGTTATGTTTAATGTCCTGGGCATATTTTTAGAATAAATTATACATGTGTAGCTTTCTATAATGACCAAGAATACATGATTCCAAATTTTCTAGAATTAGTTATGAATTCTGAAACTTCATATCAGTAAACTGAACCAGTGGCCCAGACAGCAGCGATCTCAGTGGCTTTTCGGATATCAAATGTTCTCCCCTTAATGATTCATGAGTTAAAATTATTTTTAGCATGGGGTAGGCATCCAGAGATTTCTGGAATGATAAAGTTTGTTGAGTTTCAATTTTTGTGGATTTAGTTATGAATTTTCGAAGTTGTGATAGAAAAACTGAGAATTTGGCCGAAAATAATAGTATGAGTTTGATGCTCCCCTTTGAATTCCACGAGTTGTGGGCCAACTTTGGTTATGCAAATGAGTTGTATGTATGTAATTAAATATGAGAATGTGATGTATGAACTTATATGGTCCGCGTGACACCGAATGGAATTTTCATACGCTACGCAATGCGAAATAAGACATTATTTTAATGCCATCTTCCATTCCCTTTTGTGCAATTCATCATGGGAAACTTAGAAATGATAGGAAGCAAGCTAGAAATATATAGTGTTACAAGGAAGATGAAAGCTTAATCTTTCCACAGGAGGAAATCTGTGTTGTATCTCGAATGCAAAGATTCTCCATGCTGCTTCACATGCTGAGACATATCTACAATTTAGATGCTACTTGACCTCATTAAAAATTTGTCATGAGTTATCACTTGGATCATTATTGTATAGTTCTGCAACTACTCTATCATTGCCTTTGTTAATATACTTGAACAAATATTTTATCGATGTTAACTGATTTGTCTTTTCAACATTTATATGAGCTTGAAATATCCTTAATAATGTTGGATTGTAAGGCACAACAAAGCAATGATCAAGCATTTTACTTTTTCTTTGAATTTTACGTCCATCATTTCTCCTCCTATATGTTGGATAACCATTATCATCTACAATTGTCTCATCAATGAACCTTTTTGGAAAGTATTTTAAGCATTTTCCTTCTTTCATACATGGAGACTTCAAATTATTTTGGCCACATGGTCCATGTATCATATATGATTTCACTAAATCATACAAGAATGGATCTTGTTGCTTGTTAGGTATTTCTGCAGTGATAACTCTGTTAACATCTTTAGGAGTCTTTATTTTATCGTTAGGGTCAAGGAATAGCAATATATGAACATGTGGAAGCCCTCTTTTTTGAAACTCTATTGTATAAACTTCTGAAAGATCAAAAAAATATATATTAGATGTGGCAATTAAAAGGAATTATTATTGAAAAGGTTTGTAATTGGCTCATACCTGCATGAACATTTCCAAATAATTTTGTTTCCTTTACTTACTTAAGCAAGACTTGTAACTTCATTTTAAATACTCTGCATAGAATTTCAGGATGATTAGAGGGCTTATAGTCTCGTTCATTACAATATCTCATAATTTCTGGCCATGTAGGATTACATGTAAAGGTAATAAAGATATTTGGATATTCTGCCCATCTACAAATTGCCATAGCATCTTGATAATTTTGAATCATATATCTTGCTCCTCCAATAAATGTAGATGGTAAAATAATTCTTCTTCCGGTGTTGGTTGCATCTTCTTCACCCCTAAGTATTACATCTGTCAAGCCTTGGTATAAATCGAGCCTAAGTTCTTTTTGATGATGCCTGATATAGTTCAATCTCTGACTCTCCATCATTGTGTAGCCATCAACAATGAATTGTTGGAGGAGATTTCTTCCTTGCAATATTGTTGAGATTTCGAAATTTCTACTCATCAATCTAAAAGCTAGATAATCTCTAATTGTGAGAGTTTTTTTTTCCTTTGAGTTGATGTAGTTGATGAGTGATGCTCCAACTCAAGATTATATCCATTATTTCCATAAGGAAAAAATAAAGGATACTGCAAGGGTAAGTAAGATTGATGTAATTCATCAATTCGTGCAAGAACTGCTGACCTCTTTTGAATGATAATATCTCTCTTGTAATACGAATGGTCAAAATCTCTTACTATTAATGTGGCTATTTCAGAATCAGTTAGAAGATCATATGGCTTGCCATGATTGGCCATTTGCTTGATAAGACATAGTTTGACATCCGCATGTTGATCACGTTGAAGAATTTCATATGGAAATCTATATTCTCTAACCAAAGAATTGTTGGCATTCAATGCTTCTTTGATTGATTCCACTATTTCAAGGTCTATGTTGGATGCATTGCCATGATTACTATATGTTTGAAAGATAAAATAAATAAATAAATATCACTTTAAGAGTTATAATAATATGTTTTGATTATTGTGATTGTGATATATGTATGTGTGAAAGGCAATTGTGATGTAATGTTTTTTTGTTTTTTTTAAATGGAGTAGTAAAAAATATGTAATCAACAAATTATAATGGCAAATAGTAATGATTATTTGTAAAATTGTTATATAAATATTTTGAAGTAACTGATGAAAATAAAGTGTGCTAGTGACCATATGTGTTTGGAAATACTAAAAGTGGTTATATTTTTATTTTTTCAAATACTTATTTTGTGGTTTTCTAATTGATTTAAATTATTATATTTTCAAAACTTTTTGATTTAAAATTTTTTTGAATTTTTTTTAAAAAGGTAAATAACTAATTTTGTTTCATACTTTTTTTTGGAAAATAAAATTTGGAATGATATTTATAATATTTTAAATCTTATCTATTTTGATAAAAAGTGAGTGTTACCATTAACATGAATTTTGTATTGATATTGACATATATTTATACAAAGCAGGTTCAAACATATATTGTACACAAAAACAACTAAAAATATTATTTTAGTACCTGATTGCAGCTATTCTGTTGTTTATTTCATTGTCAGTATCGTAGATGTACAATTGAGAATAAACTGGAGCAGAATGTTCAGGTGGCAACAAACTCCTAATGTGGTGATAGTTCTGACTTGATATGATAAAGCTATATGGCCCAGAGTTTGAAATTACTGTTTGATTAATTTTTCCTCCCATTGATGTAAATGAGGACATGTTATTGTATGTTCGGATGTTGGAGAGGAAATGTTGTGACTCTGGTGAATCTACGTCAAAAAAAAAGCTGATATAGTTCTAGTGGTGGTGGTTCTATTGGAGGCACAATAACCTTACCATGATAGCAGCAAAGGAAAAATTCATGTGCATCATTCGAAGTAACCCACTTAGTTCTTTCATTATACCACATCATGACATGACAATACTTGCATTTGTATATTGGGTCATCTTCATCCATGTAGCCTAGTATTTTCAACATTATTTATGGTTAGAGAAATAAAAAATCACTTAACTAAATCATATAGTTATGGGATATTACCATCTTGTGTTAGAGGAAGTTCATTTGTCATATCTACACTAATTGACTGATGTGAGGAAGTTCCAGAATTGTCTGAAATAAATTCTATACAGTAGAATTGTGAAAATGTAGTTTTCAAATATTTGTCAAGAATATATAGAGATTTATGTTTGTACCTTCTTCTTCTACAGGTTCATCGTCAATTGAGATCCTCTTTCATTTTGAGGATTGTGCAGTCCTATGTATGTTATAATTTGATAATCCTTTAGAAAGAAAACATTATTTGAAAATATATTAGCTATTATTATAAAAGAATAGTATTATGCTGTTTATTTTCAATTTTCTTCTTTCTCTAAGAGAAAAATTTTGAATCATACCTTGAGTAGTCGAGGGAGGTTGATCACCTTCCTCATCTACAGATGTTGATCGGCATTTGTTTCTTGGCATTTTTTCATTGAATATAATGTAAATAGCCGACTTCTGTTGCAATTCAAGTTCTACAATGATGATCTTTAACTCTCAAAAGTTTATAGCTAATGCCTCTTCACAATCATTTTTACTAAAATACTTTTAATACATTATTCTATTTAGCATGAGTTGCATGATTTGTTTATTTATGTGCCGTTCCTATTTATATTTTGTAAGCATAGTGATGTGTGTGTGAAACATATAACTCGAAAAGATGGCAAATGAAGAGCCTTGGCATATGTATTTTGAAAATTTTTATTTTAAAAATGTATATGGGAGTACATAATCATTATGAATGTGTTTTTCAAAGTGTATAAGAAGTGGAGAATCCATTTTGTATCTCAAAGAAGTCTCTTTCGTTCTCCTGAGAAAAAGAGGGAAATGTATGTAGGTTCTGAGCATTATATTCTTCATGTTCCTTCCACAGTCTTTTGGCCTACTACGACAATTTTATGAAAATTCAAAACATAATTATTGTAAATAAAGAAACCCTTTCCATTGGATTTGGATTGATTTCGACCAACTATCAAAAATATTTAATTTCTGTAATGAGATTGAATGTTAAGGCAATATAGGACTAGTAAGCAACTCACAAAAACTCAATGGAAATATATGTATCTTATATTAGTCTTTTTAGTATAATACAATCTTTGTGTAACTGAAAAAAAGTTTTTTTTTTCAATATAATTTGTGGCATTCTTTAATTCAATTTTTTAATGGTTTAATATCAATATAAGAAAGATGGCAAAGTATAAAGTATAAATATTTGTGGTAACATTTTTATTTTCATATTAAAATTCTTGTTTTCGATTGTTCCAAGTTTCACTCTGATGAATTGATTGTTTTTTTTCAATTATATATATTAAATTTTTATAAAGGCTTCACGTGTCATTAAACACCAACAAATGAATGGAATAAACCATACATGATACATCATCTATATCTTGAAGACCCAAAAGAAATGCAGATATATAGTGCAGTTTATCAATGTATATTATAACATATTATATTCCAATTAACTACAAACCGAGTTTCGAGAAAATTGATGAGCCTTGTACCCTTACCAAAAGGATGACACACACAAATGAAAATGTGATAAATTAAATTAATAATATGGATAGTAAAAACTAAAAAGATAGAATAATTATATTAAATCTATTAAATATCAAAGTTTTTTTTTAATTAAATGCCTACAAACCTTTTAAAAAAAACAAATGAATCAATTATTGTAAATAAATGAATTAATTAATAAAAATATAATTAATTTTGTAATTATTATCTCAAATTTAAATAAATTAATTTAAATATAATTATAATCTAAGGATAAAAGTAAGTTAAAAATTCTTAAAATGTTATTTCTTAGCATTACAAAAAATAAACTCTTTTACTATAATATAATAAAGTATAAATTATAGATAATAGAATCCTGCACTCCCAATAACTTCCCCTGTTGTTTCATCTTCTTTCTCATAACTTCTTCCCATGTTTTATGCTTTAATATTAATTTTATTAGTTAAGCACTTTTTTTAAAGTATATTTATATGTATTGTTTGAATCTAAACATTATAAAGTCTCAAAATGAATAGTCACTTTGACATGCCCGCATGTTAATTCAATCTCTAAAAATCTCTTTATTTTTATTAAATTTTTTTTTCACATAACCCACATTTCTTGGAAAAGAGAAAGCGGTTTATGTTGATAAATTTCTCAGATAGAAGGAGATGAGGGATGAGAGAGTCTGCTGCATCAGGATACAGTGAAGAAGAAGGACAAACGTGAGATACAGGGAAAGAAGACGGAAGCAAATACGAGAGAGAGCCTAGTGCATTAAGATGTTGAGTTAGTCAAATTTTTTAGGAAAAATTATATTTAAAGATTTAAGTTTTGTAAAATTTATAATAACAATTTTAAAAATTAAAATTATATTAATAACTAAAATTATTATCATATTTTAAAATTTTTATTATTAAAATTTAAAAAATTATTATCAAATTTGAAAAATATTACTAATAAAATTATATAATTTTTTTTTTAAAATTTTCTTATGATTATACTTCTTGATAAAAATATTGACTTTTATATTTTTCATTCATACTAATTATTAAAGTAGTGGATTTTTTGGACAATGTGCATTTTGCTCTTTTATACATTGAGTCTATATTATCAATTACAACAGTGGGTTATATAGGTGATGAGGTTAAATAAAGACATAGGGAGCATCAACAACAATATGCTATATTTTTTTTAAACAAAGACTGTTTAGAGTAAATTTGAACAATTTTTTTTAAAGTTTCAATTATTATTTTTTTAATTTGCATAATTTCTTTTTAAAGTTTCTAATATATTTTAAAATTGATAGGTTTTTTTTAACATTCTGTGCCATTTAAAATTTTTCTAGTCATTGCATTTGCATTTCTCAATTCTCTGGAAAATGGCATCACAATTGCATTACCATGTCTATATCGTCATCTTCTTGATTAAGATCCCAATACAGCATTGCTTTCAGCCGTTAAATTCTGATCCACGTGTCTATAAGACCAGCCTTCCTATTTTCGCCTCCTATTTTGGGGATGTGTGGTCCCAATTTCTGCTTCAAGATTCATGTTGCGTATCTAAAACATATTACATTAACTTCCAACATAAACCTGCTAGGAATGATGTTTTTCTTTTCTTTGATATTAATACATGATTTTAGAGAATGACAATTACGGGCTAAAGTGTCATGAATGATATTAGAAATGAGAAACCTTTTTCCGAGATGAAATAGAAAAATTTTAGTTACAGTAGAATCACTGACATGCTTTTTCACCAAAACAATTTGTGAGGATTACATATATTATATAATGGATTATTATTATTTTTAATTAAAAAAAACAAAAAATGAAAGGCATAACAAAACGTACATGAATATATTGGTGAAATATACTTCCACAGGTTAATTATAAAATAGTATATGTTCAAACCACTCAGAAAAATGTCCCCACAATAAGCAAATTATGCATACAAACTCAGAAAAATTATTAAACCACATCTTGATACATGCCATTTGCATTCATGCAATTCCTCGTGTGTCAGAGTTTGTTGGAGTTTTCACGCTTTCTCTTTCCAATGGATGGTGATGAACCAAATAATTGTGATATTGTCAGGTCTTCATCTGAATTGGATTTGTCTTCTGGGCTTGAATTTTCATCACCCAAGTCTCTAATGTGAGAATAATCACATTTCTATGAAAATTTACATGTCATGAATTAGTTATATGCTTAATTTGATATAAGAAAAATTTTCCATTATGCGAATTAAAACTCTTTTTAACCTGGCTACTTATTATTGTTTTAAATTGATCCAACATCGTGATGTCATCTGAGAATTCTAATACACTGAAGCTTGATCCAGGTCGTCTGAGATTATACTTACTAATGCTGATTTTAAGTAACAGTTCCTTGTCCAAATACCGATTAAAGATTTCTGGAAATGAATATTGTCGACCATCCTTTTTTATTTTGAAATAATAGAAAATCTAGTCTATAATTCAAGTGAGCCTTATAAAAGCTATGTTATTTTGTTAATCTTACATTAATAATAAAGAATTCTTGTATATAAACATTGTATGAAAATAATACCTCCTCCAATTGTTGTTTTAGTGCACCAGCAGTTGTACCAAATATTTCTTCTACAAGCTGGTTAAAAAATGCAACTGATATTTGTCCAAAATCATTAGATACTTTGTAGTGTACTTTAAACCTGAAATATGAATAATTTACCAGTTTTTTTATTGCTATTGTTTAGCATACAATTATGTAAAATGAATAAAAATATAAAAAATTATATATATTATATGATGTTATTAATTATATGATATTATTAACAATTAAATTTTGCTCTTTCTGTATATTGGTAGTCATCATATTTTTAATTTAAAAGAGTCAGAAATATAGCAAAATAATTCAATCTATTTTGTTTATGTTCTGTTTAAATTCTATTTTTGGAAAATATTATGTTTACATTGCACATGATTAATTGTATGAATATTATTTTAAATGAATGAGTACCTTGGGGATGTTTTTAAATCTTTTACACCACGGGCCTCACAATAGATACTTCCTTCTTTAATAATCGGCTTTTTATCGCATCATAATACCACCTAGGAGCTGTTTCTATTCTGATAACTTTTCCCTTGATTAAAACTTCAGATTCTTACACACAGGAAGTGCTTAAATAAATAATTTTTGCATATTTGGTAAGTTTGTTATATTTGGAAAAAAATGGCATTAGAAAGTACCTTTTCTATCCTTCCAAGTTCAGAAATTTGTAGCTTTGGTTCAAATGCGATTAAGGTTGAAATGCCATGCAGAATAGGACGATAAGGAGTTACTTGGAAAAACTCTTGAGATATGTTAGGTGACTCATCCATCCTAATTAAAAGAAAATTATCTTGATTTATATATGATTATATATAATATGTAAAACAACTTAATAACAACTTACCTTTCTAAGAGTCTTTTTGCCTTAGGGATATCTGGATTGAAAAATACATTTGTTGCAGAGAAATAATTTGTGATTTGTTTTTGACCTAGTATATTCAACAATTAGTTCTAACATAACATTTGCATTAGAAATTCAAAAGAATATAATAAAGGGAAAATAATTAGATTTAATTTTTTAGTTATTGATAACATGAAATAACCTTTGTACAAGTAGACCTTTCCCAACTGGATAAGAACAATGATTGGTGGTTCTATGTCATCTCTTTTCTTGTAAAATGTGTCTATTGCGCATTGTCCAAAAGAGTAACCTCAATACTTTTCCCCCTGTTTTAAAATACATATGATGAATTATGATTTTTTTTACTAATTGTACATCATGAAACTTTATAATATAAATAATTTACCTATCATTTGCTATTGTGAGGGATAGAAGATGGTTGGGCTGACTATCTGTGGTAATATCACGAAGCCTTCCAAATGTACGCAAATGTCCCCCAACATCTATATATTTAATAGAATGAAAAAAATATTATTGATTGTTGACAAATAGCAATTCAAATTAGCATGGAGTTTAACTAATATAGGATAAAACAAATAACAAAAGGATTTAAACCAATCAACACATTAGGAATTGTTTCTTCTTCAATGATATCTGATATTGGACAAAGCTCATAACCATTCATCATTATCTAATTCTTGACAGCTTGCATATGAGTATTTTGGTGAAACGTGATCTTGAAAGGATGTTTTGTAGCTTTGAACTTGAGTGAATTCATAGATACTTGAAAATTCTCAAAAACATATGTTTCACCTTCATTAGGCTCAGATTGAAATTGAGGGACCAAATTCTTGTTTGTTATTGATGCTTGAATTTTGGTGCCCTACAATAACACTGAAAATTATAAAAGGCCTTCCTTAATAATCGTTAGAGATATATATTGAATAAGAATTTTTTGTATGCATGTTGAAAATACTTAAAAGGTCAAATTGTATTAAAATGTCACTTCACTATCTATGAGGATCATTGATATATCCCAAATATCATGCAGTAGGAGCTTTTGTCTCAGGTACCATTTTCTTAGAATTTTTGCTTGAATTATCCATGTCTTCTTGCTTGTATCTATATTCTTTATCGAATCATGTACAATTGAAGACATAATGTTGTTTAGATAAAAAAATGGTGAAGTGATTTGATTACTCGTCTCAATTTTATTAGGTGTTGAGTGATACGTTTTTTAATATGGGAATATATAGAGTCATAAAGTTGTTAAGTGAGATAGTATTTAAGAAAATAAAAGCAGTTACACAAATAGACACAAACAAGGTATGATTGAAAAACAAAATTTAACATAATACAATCTTTTTAGTATAATACAATCTTTGTGTAACTAAAAAAAAGATTTTTTTTTTCAATATAATTTGTGGTATTCTTTAATTCAATTTTTTAATGGTTTAATATTAATATAAGAAAGATGGAAAAATATAAAGTATAAATATTTGTGGTTTAATATTTGTTTATATTTGTGGTAAATATCTATGTTAATATTAATTCAATTTTTCAAGTTTCACTTTGATGAATTGATTTTTTTTTTCAATTCTATATATTAAATTTTTATAAAGGCTTCATGTGTCATTAAACACCAACAGATGAATGGAATAAATCATACATGATACATCACCTATCACTAACTAACACTCCCCTCAAATATCTCCCTTCATTAATAAAACTTTATTCTTCATAATTTCATCCCTCCCCCGTTACCCAGAATTGATTGGATCACATTAATTAACAATTAATTACAGCCTTCTAATTGACGCTTATCTCTTACACCTACTAAATAAGGAATTAATGCAAAAATCTTTCAATAGTGAAAACAAAACGCTATATTAAGAGCCAAAAGAAAAGAAATGTAGATATACAATGCAGTTTATCAATATATATTATAATATATTATATTCCAATTAACTACAAACCAAGTTTCGATAAAATTAATGAGCCTATAGATATATAGTGTAGTTTATCAATATATATTATAACATATTATATTCCAATTAACTACAAACTGAGTTTCAATAAAATTGATGAGCCTTATTAGAGTTTTGTTTTAATTAACCAACCACAACTAACCAAATCAAGTTTAATTTAACCATGGTTTCCACGGCTTTTATAATATATATTGATATTGATGATTGATATTGATATATTGATGATTATATAGCATTATTGTCCAAGTATGAGTACATTAAGTCTACCTACCATTTAGCTTTTAGTATTTGAATTACACGATGCCATTATTTTGTGAAAGAAGAGAACTTTAGATTTAGTTTTATATAAACATATGATACATGAATTTTTTTAGACTCAATTTTTTTTCTATACTTAAATTATACAACTTTTTCATTTATTTTGAAAATATATTCAAATTCCTCCAAAGTTAAAATATGACTAAATATCCTAAAAAACAATATTTGATTTCTTTTATTAAAAATATAATTTATTAAAGAATATGCTTTTTAAATTTTTATTTCAATGTTATTTAACTCATATTAAAAACTATAAATTTAAATTATTTTAAATTTCAAAAATTGAATATTTTTAAATTAATCAAATATATATTTACTACTTATTATATTATATAAATAATAGATATAATGGCATTTTAGTCAAAATATGTGTAATAGCTCATCTTTTTTTGCAAGAAATTGATGTTGGCATAGTGCATCTTATAATTTTAAGGGAGGGGAATGTATATATTTTTAGAATAAAGAGAAAAACTATATCATTTGAATAGTTAGCTCTGAGGAAGAGAGTGTAATTTTCTCTATCTCTATTAGCATCATCTAATTGATTACTTTATAAATATTTATGAAAAAATTTGATAGCAAACACCAAAATAACATCGCTGAGTTTAATCCTTCGGTAAAACAATCTTTGAATAACTTTTATATTGAAATTTTAATTTGAAATGAATAATATGCAGTGGTATCATTCTCAAGTGTTCGATGGAGCTCAAGCAACAGTGAGGACCCCAGATGTAAGCCTACATGATGTGGATTGTACTAGGGAGTGTGGGAAAGGACTTGCTCTTTGTAACAATGGTTCTTGGGACTGCGTTGGACACAAACCAAAACCATTCAACAATGTGTTACTGAAAATGACTGCAAAATCCTCTGTTCTTACCCATGTTCCAAAAAATGTGTAAAAGAATGGTGGACTTGTGACTCTTTAAAATTAGCCTAAACTACGTATACAGTTTATATGATTCATGTGTAAGCCCAAGGTTTAACAAAATTTGTCACCCATTCTAGTAGTAATAATAATGGCTCAAAGTGTATTAATATGATCTGATTCTTGTGCTTTCTTTTCAAACATTTAAATTAAATTTCAGTATGATACGGTTAGTGGTATCTTTGGTTTCTAATTCTTTCTCCAATTTGAGTACGGAAAGGAGTTACCACTTTATATTCAACTGTGAAAAAATTGGACAACTATACGCAGGATTAAAACTTTTACAATTTAACTATATTTTTAATTCTTCTCTGACCCCTCGTTTGTTTTCCTTTTCTTTAATTTGCTTTTATAAATAAAACTTTTTAGATATATTATTTTCATAGTCGATATGATGGAAGTCTATCGGTTTGACCACCATTTTCACACACATGAATTGTTTTATTTATATTTGGCCTCCACTTATATATATATATACATATACATATATATATATATATATATATATGGTTAAGGGTATTTTCAGATATACTTGGGTTAAGTCCCTTTCTCAAGAGGCATTGAAAGGCATTCTTATACATCGATTTGGTATATTTAGAATTTTATTTATTGAATGCACTTTAAAGAAATCAAGCTTAGGTTGATGATAAGAGAAAGCATTATTTTCTTTTACTAATTGAGCAAAACTGTTAGTGTTTTGTTTTCTATTTAATTAGTGTTTTTAGAGTCATTCTTTTTGTTCCAAATATCTTATTCTTTCGCAAAAATAATTAAATATTAGATTTGATCACTAATTTACGCAACCCGGAAAAAATTGAATGAGCTCAATACTTAAGGTTTAATTTAAATTCATACTTTTTATTGGGGTGGAAATTAAATTTTCGTTAAACCCAATTTTTTATATTAAAATGAGTTCAAGCCTGGCTCAAAAAAGTTATCTGAAAACACTAAAGATATTAAATTAGTTCCTTTTTTAATAGGAAATCTATAATCTAAATTTCTAAGAAGAATTAATATCTAAAACTATGTACTATTTAATGCAAGTATTTTTTTAGATATCATTTTTCTCTTTTTGAATTTTTATTATCTTTTAAAATAAAAATAATATTTTTATCAACCTTCCGGCCAAGCTAAGTTAAAAATTGTCTATTCAAGAAACTAAACCCAATAATATACATGTATACTTTATAACAGTGCGACTTCTTTTAAGGTTATGTGTCTTTTTGCATTTTTTTTATATTTTATATTTTTATTATTTTTCTAATTATTTCTGATTCTTTTTCTATGTGCACAGGTCTCCGTATAACTGTATATGAGAGCTATGTTTGTCATAAGCGAACCCTAATTGTGATCAAGTCTTTTGGACATATGACGTTACTTAAGTGGATAGATGCATTTGTATTGTTGCAGCATATGGTGACGACTTCTGATCCGAAAGATGCATAGACTTTGTCTGTCCAGTTATTGATAATCCATAGCCAATGCTTGGGCAAGGAAAAAAGCTATTATTTATTATTTAGCTATGTTCTATTTTTTTTTTCTTTTGGAGAGATAGGTTTACTTTTATTGTTAGATTGATAGATATGAGATTTCATAACTATTATAACTCTTTAATTCAACTGAACCTTTTTTCTTTTAAATAATGTAATTTAGACCCTCTAATTTTTAATAAATAAATTTTATGTCTCAAATTATTAAAAATTAACAAAAAAATTAATTGTTTACGATAACAAAATTTGGCTATTGATCCAATTAATTTTATTTTAATTGGTTCAATTTAATAAATAAAGAGATGATATAACTTTAATTAGCTATATAAAGGCTAAAGTGCTCCAAATAAGTAAACTAGATAGACAATGCTGTTTAAATTGACAGTAGAGGAACCAAGTTGCTTGTTTGAATAAATTAGAAAGACAAAAAATGTAATTAAACTAAATTTTAAAAAATTTTCAAGTAAATAAAATACTTACTTTAATTAAGTCAAAATTTTAATTATTCTAAGTTATTATTGATTTTTTATTATATATATTTATTTATTTATATGAAAATTTATTCTCACGACAAAGTCTCAAGGGATTGACTTAGGTTTAAACTTTGTGAGCAGTATATATGTAAAGGGATATAGTTTTAATGTATAAATTGATTCGATGATACTCTTATCTCATATACTCACAACATAATATATTGACTAAGTATATAGAAAATCAAATTAAAAGGAAAAAAATGAAAAATTTTGATGAGTTCTGAGAATTACTCTTCTATTCGTTTGTGTTACATTCCTTAGAATATTAAAAAAAATTATTGCATCTCTAAATAATAAATATGGTAAAGATAGACATAAGGATATGTGCTTGTGCAATCAATGCCCCCTTTTGCCATAGAACAGATGGATCCATAAATCATGTTTTTTTTTGTCATGACCTTCTGAGTTTGATATGATTCGCCACTAGGTTTACAGATTGATCACTTGCACCCATTAGATATCTTGGTATGGGTATAGAGATGGTTTGATCAAGGTTTCGTAAGCCCTACAAATGATTCAATTAGCTTGGTTTTCTTTATCACTTCATATGTTGTTTGGTATTGTCATAATTGCAAAATATTTTAAGATGATTGTGGGCTTGAAGCAAAATACAGATGGTTAAAAGACCTAGTTATCAGTTCAAAACGCTATCCTCTCAACTAAATACTCTACTGAAGTGTGTCTATGCTTAGCGTATAGATGTCTGAACAAGTAGATTCATAATGAAACATTGGTAGGCAATGTTTTTAGGATTTGGATTCTCTTCACCAATTCTTCTCTCATCTACCTCTCCATCAAAATCTGATGGCTAAGATTGTATCTTTTAAAATTGTTATCATTGATTGTGGATGATTGATAAATCTAAGGGCTGAGATTTTGGTGGAAAGGCAAAGGATGGTAAAATTGGGGGAGAGAATCCAAATCCATGTTTTAAGTTGTAAAAAGGAATACTTGGTAAATGAAACATCATGTTTTCATATTAACTATGTTTAGGCACACTGTCTTTCACAAAAGGGTTTGGGACACTATAAGTTGTCAAAGCAAGATGTTAGTTATTTTTTAAGCAATTCATCATGTGATACAATTTCTTGGTAATTAGGAATTAATTTATAATCCTCATAACAATTTATTGCAAGATTGTAGTGTTGTCTATTACAAACATGGTATAGCCTTGCAATCTATTTGCAAGTACTTCAACAAGACATTTGGTCTTTACTTTCTCAATTTTTATCAGTTGCTTATTTGTGTATTTCAAATAATGTAAGTTATAGAATTTAGACTTAGGTTTGAGATTATCATGCCTCAACTTTTCTTCCCATTTTTTTTATTATTTTGGTTGGCCTTCTACTTCTTTTATCATATTCTTATGACTTATTAGGAGGCTCATACTCAATTGAAAATATAGGATACATTTTTCATGACTATTATGATATTTCTCTTACTACACCATAGCTTATCGGGGCCACCTTTTCTAGGTCTTTTCCTCATTCCTAGCCCAATCTTTCATCACGATTAGGCTTCTAATCTCTTTTTAATTCTTCATTTTACTCCGTTCTAAGAGTTTGGCCTAACATAGAGTAGTAGATGTGACAATTAAGGGTGAACACACTTGTTCAAAGTCATTATTCCTAATTAATCTAGAGTTCAATGTTAGTAATGCTTCTTAGTTACAAATGGAACTTAGGCTTATCTGTTTAGGCACCCTAGGCTAAGTTAGAAACTAGATAAGTTGTTGTACACATTCATAGCCTCAATGGTTAGTGTAACGACCAGAAAAAGAAAAGAAAAGAAAAGAGAAAAGAAAAGGGAAAGAAATGAAAAGCTGAAAATTTTCTAAGTCTAAAAATTTTCTAAGTCTGCTAGCTACAGCCTAGCTATAGCGAATGTACCTGTTCACTATAGCGAGAAATGGGCTAGCTATAGCGAGAATGCCTTCTCGCTATAGCGAATATGCTTCTAGCTATAGCGAGTGCGGGCATCCCATACAAAAATCTAGGGAGTTGCTCGCCGTAGCGAAAGCTATAACGAAGGCAGAGGTCTGGGACTTACACGAGTTCGCCGTAGCGAGGGTTATGGCTCGCTATAGCGAGGGTTATGGCTCGTTATAACGAGGGTGAGTCCGGAAAAGCGTAAAAAGAGAGATTTTGACTTTTTAAAAACTTCCAAACTTTCCTTTCTCTTAGAACTGACCTAAGCTTCGACCAAGGAGAGAGAAAAGAGCTGTGGAGAGAGAAAGAGACCTAGAGAAGCAAGGAGATCAAGCAAAGAGGTGAGTAATCTTTAGATTTTCCTAGCTTTTCTCCTTAGCATGTTGTTCTCCTCCTTTTGCCTTCTCTTTCTATGGTTTTGGAAGTTGATTTGGGTTTGGTTCAGAAGAGGGAAGTGGGAAAATTACTCTAGAATAAGGGTAGAACTCATATATCTTCATTTCTTCTTCCTTGCTTTCTTCTTTGAGAGCTTGAGAGAGGAAGGAGAGTGAGTAGAGTTCTAGAGGGAGAATCCCTAGCTTTTTACATGTGTAGCCAGGGTTTACTTCGATGAAGAGCCTCTTTCGCTTTGTGAGAGTTTAATTGAGTTATGAGAGAATGATTGGTGCTCTTTGTTGTGCCTAGGCTCAAAGGAAGCAACTCCATCTAGTTGTGAGTGTGAAATCAAGAAGGGAGAAGATAAATTGAAAGGGAAGACTTGTGTTATCCGATAAGGTAGCTCTCTACTCTTTCTTGTTGCATTCTTGGATGTGTAATAGTCATTGTATGTTGTGTATGTGCTTGTATGATGAGATATGCCATTGATGTTGCCTTGATGCATTGGTACCAATATATTTATGATATGAATTATGGAAATTGCTCGGGTGAGGTGGTGCCGAAAGTCCCTTGAGACGGGTGAGGTGGAGTCAAAAGTCCCTGAACCAAGGGTGAGGCTAATCCAAAAGTCTCAAAACTCGGGTGAGGCTAGACCGAAAGTCCCTAGAGCCTATTCTTGGCATTGATTTGTTATCGTGGCATGAAACACATCTGTTGTGTTATTGTAACTTGTGTGCATGCTTGACTAGTTTATATGCCTTGATTGCATCTTGAATGAGTATGAACTATTGAGATTCCCTGAATCTCACCCCCTTCCCCTCCCATCTTAACATCCAGGTGGAACTCAAGGAGAATCAAGTACACCTCATGGAGCCTAGTGAGCATACCTAGAGAAATGTATAGTTCTTTTGGTTCTTTTGTTGTAAAAAGGTGCCAAAATGATTATGCACTTATTATTTTTGAGTTGTAAATATGTGAGCACATGTAAACATATGTATAAGCGATGTATGACTTGCGTAAAGAGCCAAAGTAATGAGAATGTGAAATTTGGCCTTTTTGTGGCTTATATGAAATGATGCATTTTGTCCCGTAGCATAGTGAGTATGAGTTGTGTATGGATATGGATCACTTTAATAATTCATATATGCTATGTTTGTACTTTCAAACTTGCCCAAGAGAGGCTAGAGCATGTAGGAGGCCTTTTGGACCTATTTTGAACCAATTTGGGTGCCAAAACCGCCAATTGTGTGAGTTCCGTCAAAGTATGACCGGATGAGCTCTTTTAACATGAAATTTGGCATGCCTCTAGAGTCCATTGAGAGCTTCTTGGGAAGCTAAAGTGGGTAATATTTGGAGGTCTAGAGAATATTTGGCGAATTGTTGAAGTTGGGAAATTTCAATGGTTTGGTCATGGTACTGTGCATTAAGTCTGAAAATGAAACCATCTCATCCATAGACCAAACGGTGTCCAATTGTCATGAAATTTTATGAGCATAAACTAGATATCCACAGTGACGTATAACAACTAGAAGCACCTTAATTGGAGGTCTGTAGAGAGAGAAACGACTGTCTGAAGTTCTGTATCAGCATCAGGGAAGTTTCTGACATTTGTTACTGTTCTATCGGTTTTCGAGATCCAAGAGCTCCTGAACTGATCTAGACTTATTTTTATCCTCTAGTTAACATCTGTAGCTTTCCAAATTGGTATAGATTACCCAGATTGGATTTTTTTGGAATTAATTACGAATTTTCGAAGTTCATAACAGTAAACTGCACCAGTATCAGGGACAGCCGGACTTCTGTCACTTTTTCGATGTCAAAGATGGTCTAAACGTGGAGATTGTGGTTGGGAGTTATTTTTAGTGTAAATTTAACATCCAATGATTTCCATAGAGCTATGATTTTCTTGATTTCCATTTTTCTATAATTAGTTATGATTTTCCAAAGTTGGAGCCAAAAATCTGACTTATGGGCTCATTTGTGAAATTGCATTTTTCTTGGTTTTGGCTTCATATCCGTGGTCTATGAGTTGTTTGAGGCTATGTACAAGTTGTATACATGGTGTTTGAGTAGAGAATGTGAATGATGGGTTCACGGGACCCACAGGGCAAAATATGACCGGTTAGACCTCGACTGTAAGAAGTAAAATACCACGGTTTTGGTCGCTTTCTTTGGAAATCATATGGAATCAAGCCTATGGGAAGATGAATTAGAGTTAAGATATTATGGTGTTACAGTTAGAAATTCACTAAACATAATCAAGCAAGGGCATTGTTATTAAGTCATAATAAAATTAAGGAAATAATGCCTAATTCACTAATATGATTTTATAGTTTAAGAATTGAGCTTTAAGTCTTTAGTCTCTCATTAATGCATTTTCATAGGTCACTATGGTGTAGCTCAATTTCCTACTTTTTTGTTCATAGTAACTTAGGCTACTAGGTGTAGCTGATTAGCTAACCAATTTAAAATAACTACTTGAATAAATTCCCTATGATACTAGACCATATTTGTAATGAGAATGGCATTTCTTATAGGAATGATACTTGGATTCATGTCCATTTTATCATTTAAACAACTGATGCCCTTGTTAGCCTTTGAGATGATCTAGTCTTCATCAAGTTTTTGGCATTGTTGCTGGGGAATGATTTTACTAGTCTTTTGTAATTGGTGTCCCATTGGGAATGTTTATTCTAATTGCTATAGGATTGCTTATGTTGTGATAGGGACCAAAAATATACTAACTTTTACTGACATTGGCTTTAGAAGCATGCAATTTACCATAGTGTTTATTTAGTGTTAATATTATAGTTATTTAAGTCAGCTAATGCATACATAGAGTAATTGTTGTTTGAATCATTTTGACCTATAATGCTTAAGTAATTATTCTTCTATATGATTCTTTGATTGTAGTTGATGTATCATAGTTTAAATAGGCTGATAATTTGCTATAGAATAGCCTATTCATTTATTTATACAAATAAACTCAATTGTGACAATTTGTTAAGCATTATTGGAGTTGAATTTTGCCTTTATTTTTGGAGGATATGTTCATTTATATGTCTTGATTGTTAAAGATTTTTATGTTGATTTTAGAAGTCATTTGGATGTTCAATTCCACTTAATTTCAAGTTATGTTCAAAATGCTCTATTTTTGTTGGTATTTTAGTAAAGACTTATCTTGGTGAATATTTTGGGAACAACATCGTTTGATCTTGCTCTTAAATTTTGCAACATTGATTGTGTATATGTCTAGTATATTGTATGGAATTTTTATGAATTTTTTTAATTCATTTTCTTATATAAAAGTGGTTATTTATTTAGAGTGTACAAATGTCCATTTTTTTTAATTTTTTTTAGCTTAATTAATGATTTTTCTTGGAATGATTCTTAAGAAACTTTGAGCTGAAATTTCGTACAAGAATTTTTTTATATGTCCATTTGTTTTGAACATGTTAGCTATGTCTTTTTGCTTGTGGATTGTCACACCTAAAATGTAACCATGTGGTGTTAGAAAAATAAATTTTCAAAATTCAATTTTTGAAAATAAAAACTAAAATCAAAGTAGTAAAATCGTCATCAAATTTTAATTTTTTTAAAGCAAAACTATAAAAAAGACTTTTTATAAGAAAAATGATCTACGAACTAAATAATGGATTCAGGAGTCAATTGTGAGCGGAAAAGATATTAAGTACCTTACAACACCTATTACTAAGAATGATTATTCTTAGTTAATTGCGCAAAATTAATATGACATTCATTCTATTTTAATTCCCTTAGCAATCACATGTAAAAATAAAAAAGAAAAGAAAAGAAATTAAAAACATAAAACTAAAAGAAAAAAATATTTATTTACAAGAGTAGATTTGATTTAGAATGAAAGTTTAGGGCTTACCTATCCTACAATAGTGATCAAAGTCCATGTAATTTGATTGGGTAGAGAATTAGGTTTGTTGGTTTTTTTTTCTTTTTTAATTTTTGTGAAGAGAGAAAGAAAATAGAAATTGTTTTAGGCTTTCATAAATAAAATAGTTTTGAAATTAGTTGGTATGTTTTAATTTGTAAAATACAAATTATTATACTTCCTTATTCTCTCATTTTTTTAATGATTTTTATGATTTTTGTATTATTTATGATAAATTTTTTATTTTTTTGATTTTTTGACATTTTTTTATTATTGTTATTTAAGTAAAAAGGATTTTTCTCTCCCTTCTTTTTTTTTAATTTGATTTTTTAGAATGCATTTGTACTTAAGTACAAGGATTTTTTTAAATATATTCTTTTTTCTTACCTTTTGTTTTTTTTTGGTTTTGGTTTTTTTTTCTTAGTGATGAGTGGAAAAGTAGAAATTATTTCAAGTTTTTTGCGAATAAAACAACTTTAAAAGTGGTTTATATATTTTAATTTGCAAAAACTAAATTAATCATACTTTTTTACTCTTTCTCTTCTTCTTTTTTAATGATTTTTATATGGTTTTTTATTTTTATGATTTTTTTATTATGATTTTTATCTTTTTTTTCTGATTGATTTTTTACTTATTAATTTTGCCTTTCTCTCTTTTTTTTAGTGGTTTTTTATTGTTCTTTGATTTTTTTATGGTCTTTTTCTTATTATTATTATTTATTGATTTTTAATCTTTGATTCTTGTTTCAATTTTTTTCTTTCTATATCACATATTTTTTAAAAATGTAAACAAGATAGACCTTTTTTTGGTATTTTGAACCACTATCTATATTTTATTTATTATTCTTTCAAAAAATTTGTAGGAAAAGAAATTTATTTGATTTTTTTGCTTTTCTTTCACTTTGAAACTTTTGTTTAAAGGAACTTTATTTGGTTTTCTGAAATCTTCTATTTTGTTTTGAATCATTTCTAAATTTTTCCTTAAATTTTTTTTGGAAAATAAAATTAATTTGATAAAGCCATTGGGACCCTAAACTTATTAAAATGTAAATGTAAAGACTTGATAAGCACCAAGAAGACTTATTATCACACATGGTGCTTTGATTAACCCCTTTGTACCTGAGGAGATAAATTATCCCACATGGCAATTTTAAAAAGGGAAAAATGAAATTGAAATAAATATTTACAAGCATACAATATTTGTGATGGTGTGTGCTAGTACTCAGCCAACTCAATAATGCACTATTTCAAATGATATTTACACAATGACTGACAAGGAAATTTGAAACTACCAATTTATATTTACTTGTTTGCTTTTATTCTTCTTCAACTTATCAAAACTTCAAGCTAAAAAGAAGCTCTGTCTCGATGAGATTTTCCTCCAACGATTTGCATGATTTTCAAGACTCATCCTTGTTTAAATCCGAGACCTCGCATGTGCCATGATGCCCCCACATACACAAATATAAACAACACCAAATGAGAGGCACGAATATGAATTTTAATAGCATTTTGTACTTTAAATTCCATGCTAATAAGAAAGACCAATTTGCAAAAGCTTTGACCAAAATCCAAACCCTGTCTTATGTCAAGTGAAACAAAAGGATAATAATCACACTTTCGTAGGTATAAGGGAATCAAACAAATGAGATATACAAACTGAACTTTATAGTAAAACATCAGAACCATGGTATATTTTGATGGCATGCGAGGATTAGAACAAGATTAAGTCAAGCAAGCAGGATTATATACAATATTTGGACCCCAAAATTAGGTAAAAAAAAAAAGTTAAATCATGTTGAAATTAGCAGGATGACAATGCATAAACTTTATACAATATTTTAGTCCAAAACTAGAATCACAACCAAGGTAATGATATTAGGGGGAGATAGTGAGTTTAGAAGAATTCATATCTTGCTTCATGCTAGAATCTCTTTAATCAAGTTTTGAGACCATTAGGATAGTAAGTAATTCTCCTCTATTATTTTGACGCAAGGTTGGGTCAACAAAATGAGACTAAATCTTATTGAAGTCTTAAAGACAACATGTGATATTTTCTCCATTATTTTGGCACAAATTAGTTTTGAAGCATGATGCTCACTAAATAATGACACCACAAGTGTACGGGTCGTAGACGTAGTACGTGATGAATCAAGGTCGTTCCCTCATAGAATTAGTACAATTGGCAATTAGGCATTAGAGTCCTCATGTTCATTTTAGTTAAACAATCAATTCGCAATTGGGTTTTATGAAAATTACTTTAAATGTAGTTGACAATAATAAATGATGGTTGTATTTGAAAGTATGCAATTAAAAACACCCTAGGAATTTTAATCCCCTTTATCTCAAATGTCGATCATTCCCCTTTCAATTAGACAACTTAATGCAAGTTTTAAAGTCAAGGTTTAATCAGGTGCAACTGTCTTTCGATCCAATTGAACCCCTATATTCACTCACTCTTGATGTCTCAAGGAGTAGTTAATGCTTGATTAAGTGCAGACCTTCTCTCGACTACCTAGGGCCCTTGAGGATATCTCTATCTCAAGTACAAATTAGATTATATCCAATCCTAAGTTGTTTAACCAATGGTCTACAAGCAATTCCCTTCTTTCAAAAGTTAATTACCCAATCCATAATCAAACTAAATGAGGCCACCCAATAGAATGAAATATAATTCAGATTAAACACTAAAATTTTCAATAATTCGCATAATCAACAAGGGAAACAATCTCTACAAACTAAAGGTTCATAAAATTCCTAAGGGTTACAAAATCTAGCCGCTCATGGCTTGAAATCCATAAACAAATTCAGCAAACATATTAATTATCATCAACTAGAAGGGAAGATGGAGTAGAAACACCTAATCGGAAGGATCAATGATAGAATTAAAAGATTTTCGATCAAATTGAAGCTCCTCCAACACCTTTTGTGCGTTTTCTTCTTCTTCTAGTCGACCAGAACGTTCTCCCTCTGCTGAATGATGCCAACCCTAGCTTCCTTCCGTCCATTTTAGCTTGCTAATCTAAACTGTGCATTTTAGGATCCGATCTCGCTATGGCGAGGAGTACTTCTCGCTATAGCGAGAGCTCATAAGTTTCCAGATTTTTACTATTCTCGCTACTGCTCCGCTATGGCGAGCTTCTCCCTAGAATTTGTATGCCTCGCGACTTCGCTGTGGCAAAGTACCTCACTCGCTATAGCGAAAGTGCATTCTTGCTACAGCGAATTGAGTTCTAGCTGTAACGAGGGGACTTGTTCCACTTGTACTTTTTCACTTTTCAGCTTCCTTCTCTTTTCTTAATTCTTTCTTCCTTCTTCTATTTTTCTTGAAATTGAAATCAATCATAGAGTGAGGCTCAAACTGATAAAGATATTACAATAAAACACTTTCTTTATTTTGTTTGATTGAATCATTTTTAACCCTATTAATCAAGAAGAAAGTACTTTACCTCCCTAATTTAATCTAAAATATATTCCTTTTTTCATCCTAAATTAGGGAGTCATCAAACTCCCCCACACTTAAATCCTTGCTTATCCTCAAGCAATTCTTAGAAACTATCAAACAATGTGATTATTTATTTATTCTTTTCCACAATCATCACCCAATCAATCAGAATTTTAGCTCCCCCCACACTTAGAATGAAACTAATGTTAGAAACAGAAGTTCAGCAAAACTCAAATTGAATTTTGAAAATAATGCAATCATAGCCACACCCTGATTTCTAAGTGTGTGTGTGCTCCACAGATAGATTTTCAAGAAGCAATCAAGTAACCTTCAACATATCCTCATTACATTTTCAAGAACAATCCAAATATCCACTCTAACTTCAATCATCAACATTCATTAAAAGAGGTTTTTATTGTTCACCAGAGATCTGTCTTCAACATAATCATTCAACATTTTTTTTAAAATGGCTTTTGCCCCCCCTTTTTTTTTTATTTCTCCTCGGTTCTCTTAATCCTTTTGACATGAATGACAACATTGGTTATGAAGCCACCCGGTTACTCAGATTAAGGAAGTCCTCAGAGTACTCACTACCATACTCTTAGTTTCTATCACCGTTTGACGCGAAAGTTCACACTTTTTAGTGCAAACCCCCGGTTACTAAGTGATTTCAACCATTGGAGTAGAGCTTTTTTTTTGGGTGGTGTACTAATGATCCCTCTCAAATGACAGTCAGATATTTATTAGAAGCAGGTAAATTAGAAGGATCTAAAAAAAATAATTGAGAATTAGTTAAAGAGAAAACTTGAATAACTTCAATAATTATATTGTGGAAGAGTGGTCCTACTATGGGTGCATACTACGACTACATTACTTACTTTATTCATTTCAAGATTGCTTCACCCCCATATTCATTGATTAGTATTCATCTAAAGCAAGAGGGCTAATTCTGGTTAAAATTGGAGACATTATGATGGACTATCTATTAATGCTAGATTTTGCCTTATTAATCGAATTTGGGTGTCCATGTCTACTTAGCTTAAGTGTACCTTCCCCCACACTTAAAATTAACATTGTCCGCAATATGTAAAAGAGAAGAAAAAAAGCAGGAGAAAAGAAGCAAAATGGGGTAGAGGGAAAATAAAGTGACGAGACTCCCCTGATAAGAAAAAAAAATTGTGAGGACGAGAGGGGTGTGCTTAAACAACTCCTACAATTGACAGACTAAAAATAGACAAAATTTAAGTAGCAAACAGTGAGTTGGCATGAGAAATAACAAATTAGCCAGCACAAGTATCAAAAGCATAGCGATATACAGTCATCCATATACAGTGATCCCAAAATGCAAAATAAAACAATAAAAGGAAACAGCAATCAAGGGATAGAAGGGTCCTGTGAATCAAAAAGTCCAGGCTGGTCTCGCGGTGTAGGGTTCTGTGGAAGAACAATCACTGATGGTGTAGGACCTGCTGGAGGAGAAGGGGCAGGAACAAGCATCAAGTAGTCTATAAGCATTTGTAGTTGGTCCTTCATTGACAGGACATGTCCTTCCAATCTGTCAATGGACTCCTGTACCCAGCCCTCAAACTTAGTTGAATGTGGCGGGTCCTACTGCATCGGCTCAGGGGTACTCAGGCGCTGTGGAGGAGGGGGTGGAGAAACCTCAGGCAGTGCCCGAGTAGATGCCCAGTGTCTGCGAGGATGCCCCGGCTTATCCTTCATACTATCATATTTAAATGGCCCCTTCGGTTTGAATTGCACATCATTCTTGGAGACTCAGCTTCCCCCCATAGTGACTAACTCAGTAAGAATATGGGGGTAAGCCAAACTCGCCTTATCAGACCCTGCCACTTGCTTGAAGTTCAGATACATAAGCCGAGGGATATTCACCCGCTGCTTTGTCATGAAGTACCAAGTCAGTGTAGCTCATTCTTGGATCATATCAGATCCATGGGAGCTCGTCAGAATATTGCGGGTTATGAATTGAAGCCAATATCAGGCAGGTTTGTTCAACTGATTGACCGAGTACACTTTGTTGACCAATCGGGCTCGGCCTTCCAGTGCGATGGTGATTTCCATCTCCTCCCATGAAACAGATTGCGGATTTTCCAAGTAGGTTTGGAAGGCACATTCCTTGACGTTTGGTAACTCATAGAAGTCTTGAAAGACTTTCTCATTGATGCGTACCTAAGCGGCTCGGCAATAATATTCATCTTCTTCCTCTTCAGTGTCCTCAAAGTTTGCATACAGCTCTTAGATCATGAGTGGAATCTAATGCACCGGCTTTTTGGTGAAGCCTTGCAATCCATGTCACTGGAAGTTCGGATAGGTGAGATCCAAGGCATGAGGCTCATAGTATCTTTCTTCAACCACAACCTGATCAGAGAAGAGCCTCTCAAAATGGAATTTCGGCTGGGCTGAAGCAAACCGATTTTTATCATAGGACTCCTTCTTTTGCTTAGATGAGGAAGCTTCAGTAGTCTTGGTTTGCTTTTTGGGAGCCATCACTATGAAAATCAAAGAAGATATGGAAGAAGATCAGTGCAAGTATTAAGAGAAATCAACTAGATAAATAGGGGAAATGAGGGGTCACATGCATAGTGCAAAAAAGATATAAATTATGAAATACTACATGTGACATGCTTGCAAAAAGGAAATGAGCTTTGAAAAGCCTACAAAAGACTAAGGGAAAAAGGAAGATGGAAGCAAACGAAGGAGGGAGCGCCTGAAAAAGGAAGAGCATTTTCTGGAAAAATGCTCGAACTCGCTGTAGCGAGTTGATGCTCGCTATAGCGAGCACGAACTGATGTTCTAAAAACACGATTTCACGTAGTCAAATGCCAAATTAATTGAAGCCCCCTGCACAGAAACATTCAACCAACACAGCGCAAGCATATAAAATAAATAATTGACCCTTAACTACACAAATTCATGCGAAACGTCATTCAGCCCTAATGCCCACAAAAATGTCTCAAATCACAATGATTCAGGAGGTAAAACGAATAATTGACTTACCTGATGTAGGGAGAATGGAATGTGAGGGGAATGGGAGCATTGCTCGTAAGAGATTTGGTCAAAGAACAAGATCTAAAGGAGGAGAGTTCAAAGGCGTTATAGTGAGAATGAGGGTGGGGTTGGTTAAGCGACATAATGAGGTATTTTAGCTCAGATATTAGCGACCTCGCTATTGCTAGGCAATAGCGAGAACGCCTCTGGAAGAAGTATGACAAGCAGGGCTGCTGTCTTCACAACAGTGAAAGGTACTCTTCGCTATGGCGAGAAGACTTGTAAAAACTTAGGCATTAAAGAATATCGCTGTAGCGAGGCTATAGCGAGGAATTCTCTGGTGTTTGTACGTGGTTCAGGAGTATGCAGCATTTGCTATAGCGAGTGGACTATCTCGCAATAGCGAGGAAACTTAAAATTATTTGCACATGTCACTCGCTATAGCGGGGCTATAGCAACATACTCTCAGGACTTTGTACCAGATTAGATGCAGAGATCTCGCTATGGCGAAAGAGTTGGCTCGCTATAGTGATAACACTTAGTATTGCTTATTGGGCTCGCCACAGCCTAGCCATGGCAAGGGACTCTCTGGTTGTTATACCTGATGCAGAATAAGCAGCTTCGCTATAGTGAGGTGGACTTCTCGCTATAGCAACTTTTTTTTTTTACACTTGAATATTCAAATAAGCATTCTATGACCCTATTTATATTACCTCTCACAACAACCCATTTTCCTCAAACTATAACCAAGATAGTTGATCAACATTACTAGAATAAAGATGTGCAATTCAAAGTAAGGTTAGAAACTCCCTGAAAATCATGTTGGACGTTGGTCTTTCCTACCAATCACTTTGTTCCCAGTATCCAGCATTCCAGTATCAACACCCAACCTACAAAACACACAAAGAACACGGAAAATCAAAACAAAAACATAAGAACGATAAACTTAAATATAAGAACAAGAAGAAAACTTGGGTTGCCTCCCAAAGAGCGCTTGGTTTATAGTCCTCAGCCGGACTTTGTCTCCAATCAAGGAGGTTGAGCCAAGGTATGGACTGTAGTTTGTCAGTCTATGTCACCACCCAGATAATGCTTAAGCCTTTGACCATTTACTTTAAACTGATCTCTTGATTTCTCATCTTGAACTTCAATGGCTTCATATGATGTCACAGCAATTACCTTGAATGGACTAGACCACCTTGATCTTAACTTACCTGGAAATAACTTTAAACGAGAATTATAAAGTAACACAAGGTCTCCAGGTTCAAATTTCCTTGGTAAGATCTGTCTATCATGAACTCTTTTAGTTCTTTCTTTGTAAATTCTAGAATTTTCAAAAGATTGCAATCTAAACTCATCCAACTCATTAAGTTGCATTAGTCTTTTTCTCACTCACTTTAGCCATATCATAATTTAGTTTCTTAATAGCTCAAAAGGCTTTATGCTCTAGCTCAATGGGCAGATGACAAGCTTTGCCAAAAATTAATTGATATGGGGACATACCTATTAGAGATTTAAAAGCCATCCTGTATGCCCATAAAGCATCATCGAGCTTATCTGCCCAATCTTTTCTAGTGGGGTTTACAGTCTTTTCCAAAATCCTTTTTATTTCTCTATTGGATACTTCACACAAGCCATTGGTTTGAGGGTGATAAGCCAATGCCATTCTATAGGTGACTCCATATTTTTCAAGCAGACCCTTGAACAATCTATTGTTAAAATGAGTTTCCCCATCACTAATGATTGCCCTAAGTGTGCCAAATCGAGTAAAAATATTCTTTTTCACAAATCGCACCACCGTATTGGCATCATTAGAGTGGCAAGGTACAACCTCAATCCACTTACTTACATATTCAACAACAACTAATATGTATTGATGAGTTCTAGATGAAACAAAAGGTCCCATGAAATCAATGCCCCACACATCAAATAATTCTACCTTAAAAATACCTGATTGGAGCATTTCATGCCTCCTTGAGATGTTACCAATTCGCTAACATGCATCACATTGACTAACAAACAAATAAGCATATTTAAACAGTAAAGGCTAATGAAACCCAGATTGCAACACTTTGTAAGCAGTACATTGGCCGCTAAAATTACCACCATAAGGAGCAAAATGAAAAGCATGAAGAATATCATTTTGTTTAGTTTGAGGGACACATTTTCGTAAAATTTGGTCAGCACATTTCCTATACAAAAATGGTTCATCCCACACAAACCATTTCACATCATGCAAAAACTTTTTCTTTTGATAAAAATTTAATTCATCCGGCACAATGCCACTGACCAAGTAGTTGGCATAATTAGCATACCAAGGCACAGATATACAATTCACAGCGAATATAGACTCGTCAGGAAAGCTCTCATTAATCAAGAGATTATCCACACAATCAGAGCTATTCATAAGCCTAGATAAATGATCGGCAACTTGATTTTCACTTCCTTTCCTATCAATAATTTACATATCAAATTCTTGCAATAGTAAAACCCATCTAATCATCCTAGGTTTAGATTAAAAGATATTTAATAGCAGTATGATCAGTATGAACTATAACTTTAGTACTCATCAAATAGACTCTAAATTTCTCAAAAGCAAAGACAACAGCAAGCATTTCTTTTTCAGTAGTTGAGTAATTTACCTGTGCTCCAACTAAGGTTTTGCTTGCATAGTAAATAGGATAAAAAATCTTACCATGTCTCTGGCCAAGCACAGCTCCAACCGCATAATCGCTCGCGTCGCACATAACCTCAAAGGGTAGTGACCAATCAGGGGCCACTATAATTAGTGCGATGATAAGTCTCTGCTTAAGTTCTTCAAAGGCCTTCAAGCAATTTGCATCTAACTTGAAAGGGGTATCCTTTTCAAGCAATTGAGAAAGAGGCTTCGCTATCTTTGAAAAATCTTTGATAAATCTCCGATAGAACTCAGCACGCCCTAAGAAGTTTCTAATAGCTTTCACATTAGTGGGTGGTGGTAGTTGCTCAATTACTGAAACCTTAGCCCGATCCACTTCCAATCCTCTTTTAGACACTTTATGCCCAAGTACTATACCTTCACAAACCATGTAGTGGCACTTTTTCCCAATTTAGGACTAAATTGGTGTCCTCACACTTTTGCAAGACTCGTGTCAAATTGTTCAAACACTCTTCAAATGTGATGCCAAATACTAAGAAATCGTCCATAAAGACTTCCATGATATGCTCAATCATGTCAGAGAAAATCGACATCATACATCTTTGAAATATGGCAGGAGCATTACACAATCCAAAAGGCATGCGTCTGAATGCGAAAGTTCCATATAGACATGTGAAAGTGGTCTTTTCTTAATCCTTCAGGGCAATAGCAATTTGATTGTATCTAGAATAGTCATCCAGGAAACAAAAGAATTCTTTTCCTGCTAACCGATCTAACATCTAATTGATGAATGGAAGTGGGAAATGATCCTTTCTTGTAGCCATATTCAACTTTCTGTAGTCCATACAAACTCTCCAACCTGTGACTGTTCTTATAGCAATCATTTCATTCTTCTCATTATTTACCATTGTCATACCTCTTTCCTTAGGGACACATTGCACCGAACTCACCCAGTCATTATCCGAGATGGGATAGATAATGTCAGCATCAAGCCATTTAATAATCTCTTTCTTGACCACTTCTTTCATTATAAGATCTTCTTTGGTTTTCCACTGATTTCTTGTGGTCATCTTCTAAGAGAATTTTGTGCATGCAAATGGCTGGACTGATTCCTTTTATATCAACTATAGTCCAACCAATAGCTCTTTTGTGCTCTTTTAACACTTTTAACTACTGCTTCTCTTGGAGAAATGTCAATTCAAATGAGACTATGACCGGCAAGGTTTCTCCTTCCCCCAAATAAGCATATTTTAGATGCGGTGGAAGAGGTTTCAATTCTAACAATGGAGGCTGCTCAATAGAAGGTGGTAGAGTATGGGTATTTCGTGAAGTCATCTCCAGTGATTCAAAATGCCCATTCTACTTAGCCATAGGTCTAAATGCATTGAGCTTGTGCTCAACTTCCACTCACATCACTTCTTCTATACTTGGCTTACCAACAAGTACTGCTTCAAGAGGATCTGTGAAAGCATAAGAGTTCAATTCTTCTTGAATCATCTATTCAACAATAGACACTCGTGAGCATTCTTCGACACTACCCAGATGCTTCATAGCTTTCTCCACACTAAAAGTAACTCGCTCATCTCCAAGTCGCATTATAATCTCCCCTTTTTCCACATCAACTAGTGCCCTGCCAGTAGCTAGAAACGGCCTCCCCACTATCAATGGGATATCTCTATCCCCTTCAATATCGAGCATAATAAAATCAGCGGGATAGATGAACGGCCTAACTTTCACTAGCACATCTTTAATGATTCCATGCGGATAAGAAAGATTTCTATCGGCCAGCTGCAAAGTGACCGTCCTTGGGTTGGCCTCTCCCATCTGTAGCTTTCGAAAAACAGATGAGGGCATGAGGTTCACAACAGATCCTAAATCACAGAGTGCTCGACCTTCAAATTTATCCCCAATCATGCAAGGGATTGAAAAGGAACCAGGGTCTTTGCACTTGGTTGGTAGGTTGGATTTCAGGATATTTGTAGTCTCCTTTGTCAAAGCCACTGTTGCAAATTCAGTAAACCACTTCTTCTTGCTAAGCATGTCCTTAAGGAACTTAGTATATTTAGGCATTTGCTCTAAAGCTTTAGAAAAAGGGATATTGATGTAAAGTTTCTTAAACATGTTCAAGAACTTTTTGTACTGTTCATCAAGGACTTTCTTTTGCAATCTCTGTGGAAATGGGGGCAATGGCACCACTTTAGGATGTACCACTATCTTTTCTTCAGACTTTTCCATTTTAGGCTCTCCTTTCTTGTCCTCTTCTTTGTTACTCAAATTGGCAACCTTTTTCTCTTTCTTCTGTTGAAGTTCTTCACCTTCTATCTGAATAGTGCCTGATGGACCCTTAGAATTCATCTTAGTTGGTTCCTTCACTTGAACTTATACTTCAGGGAGTTCTTTACCACCTCTCAAAGTGATAGCTTTACATTCTTCCTTACCATCTCTTCTTGGGTTAGAAATTATATCACTTGGCAAACCTCTTTGGTGCAGTGCATTCACAACAGACACTAGTTACCCCATTTGTACCTCTATGTTCTTAAAGGAAGAATCTACTCTTACATTAATACCGGCTTGCTCTTCATTATTTTTGATCTGAGTGGTCATGAACTTAGCCAGTACATCTTCTAAATTTGTTATGGGCTCTTGAATAGGCACATTCTGCCTTGTCACTTGAGAGAACCCAGGAGGTTGAGTTGGCCTTGCTCCAAAAGATGATGGTTGATTAAGTGATGGACCATTCTTCCAAGAGAAATTTGGATGGTTTCGCCATGCAGGATTGTAAGTGTTTGAGTATGGGTTCTGATTCTTTGGAAAGTTCTCACATAATTAACTGATTCTGTTGATGCAAAGGGGCAATATTCTGTTGAGTGCAGATCTCCACAATTCTCACAAGTAGTTGGAGTCACTTGGGTAGAACAAACATTTATATGCTGGCTTCGTTACACTTGAGATTCCAACATATCAAATCTCTTGTTCAAGGTGGATAGAATAGTTGCTAGTGGTACGAAAGAGTCTTCTTGAGTGCTAACAACATTAGCAGTTATCCTTCTATCACCTCCTCTTTGCACATAGCTCTCAGATAAAGTGTCCAAAGCCAAAATAACATTATCTACCGGCATGTCATCCCAATGCCCATTTAAGATAGCATCCAACATAGTATCAGTTTGTGGAGTTAGGCGTGTGCAGAAATTCTGAACAATGGCACAGTTATCCATTCCATGACTCGAGCACTGGCGGAGTAAATGTTTGTATCTCTGTTATGCAGCATACAAATGCTCATCTGAAGCTTGTTTAAAGTTGATGAGCTCACGACGGACATCTGCTATTCTATTATTTGGAATGAAGCAAGCTCTGAACCTTACCTCTAGCTTGTCCCAAGTGTCGATTGAACCCTCTGGTAGATTCAACAACCATTCCTTAGCCTTTCCTTGCAAAGAGAGTGGGAATAGTCTAAGTCTTAACACATCCCTTGGTATCCCATTCTACTTGAATGAATCACACACTCCCAAAAATGACAGAATGTGGCGGTTGGGATCTTCATCAGACCTCTCACCAGTGAACTGTCCATTGAGCTGTAGCATGGAGATCATCACAGGTTTTAGCTCAAAATTAGTAGCTTGAAAATCTGGGACCACAATGCTAGGCTGAGTGGTTCTCATGGTTCTTCTCACAAAATCCTTAATAGTGTGATTCTGATTATCTTCGTTCGCCATATTTATAGTAGGAACGATTATCTCACTTTCCGCTTGAATTAGTGTATACCCCTCAGCCAAAATATCCGTTAAACTCCTTGTCTTTTTAGGTGTTCTGTTAGATCTGGATTTAGGTGGCATAAACTATGTACCTGTGAAAATAAAGGAGTGTAGATCAAGAGTCTCACTAAGCCAAGAAAATCAAAAGGTAATTATTAAGAACGTAATAATAAAATTACTATAACTAACAACTGAAAGCGTAAATAACCAAAAAGAAGTAAATAAAAGAAACTAAATGTTTAAGCTAAAACTACTCAAAGCCCTCTAATTCTCTTCACCAATTGCCTTAATTCCCTAGCAACGACGCCAAAAACTTGATGCTCACTGAATAATGACACCGCAAGTGTACAGGTCATAGACGTAGTACTTGATGAATCAAGGTTGTTTCCTCAGAGAATTAGTACAATTGGCGATTAGGCATTAGAGTTCTCATGTTCATTTTAGTTAAACAATCAATTTGCAACTGGGTTTTATGAAAATTACTTTAAATGTAGTTGACAGTAATAAACGATGGTTGTATTTGAAAGTATGCAATTAAAAACACCCTAGGAATTTTAATCCCCTTTATTTCAAATGTCGATCATTCCCCTTTCAATTAGATGGCTTAATGCAAGTTTTAGAGTCAAGGTTTAATCAGGTGCAACTGTCTTTCAATCTAATTGAACCCCTGTATCCACTCACTCTTGATGTCTCAAAGAGTAGTTAATGTTTGATTAAGCGCAGACCTTCTCTCGACTACCTAGGGCCCTTGAGGATATCTCTATCTCAAGTGCAAATTAGATTATATCCAATCCTAAGTTGTTTAACCAATGATCTACAAGCAATTCCCTTCTTTCAAAGGTTAATTACCCGATCCACAATCAAACTAAAGGAGGCCACCTAATAGAATGAAATATAATTCAGATTAAACACTAAAATTCTCAATAATCCGCATAATTAACAAGGGAAACAATCTCCAAAGACTAAAGGTTCATAAAATCCCTAAGGGTTACAAAATCTAGCCGCTCATAGCTTAAAATCCACAAACAAATTCAGCAAACATATTAACTACCATCAACTAGAAGGGAAGATGGAGTAGAAACACCTAATCGGAAGGATCAATGATAGAATTGAAGGATGTCCGATCAAATTGAAGCTCCTCTAACACCTTTTGTGTGTTTTCTTCTTCTCCTAGTCGGCCAGAATGTTCTCCCCCTGCTGAATGATGCCAACCCTAGCTTCCTTCCATCCATTTTAGCTTGCTAATCTAAACTGTGCATTTCAGGGTCTGATCTCACTATGGCGAGGAGTACTTCTCGCTATAGCGAGAGCTCATAAGTTCCCAGATTTCTGCTGTTCTCGCTACTGCTCCGCTATGGCGAGCTTGTCCCTGGAATTTGTATGCCTCGCAACTTCACTGTGGCGAAGTACCTCACTTGCTATAGCGAAAGTGCATTCTCGCTACAGCGAATTGAGTTCTAGCTGTAGCGAGGGGACTTGTTCCACTTGTACTTTTTCACTTTTCAGCTTCCCTCTCTTTTCTTAATTCTTTCTTCCTTCTTTTATTTTTCTTGAAATTGAAATCAATCATAGAGTGAGGCTCAAACTGATAAAGATATTACAATAAAACACTTTCTTTATTTTGCTTGATTGAATCATTTTTAACCCTATTAATCAAAAAGAAAGTACTTTGCCTCCCTAATTTAGTCTCAAATATATTCCTTTTTTCATCCTAAATTAGGGAGTCATCAAAGCACCATATAAAAATAGTGTTAGAATCTTTAGGGCAGCATGCAATATTTTGGAGCCATTCTACTATGATTGAAAATATCATTTAGTGTCAATTAATGAACCAACACCATCTTAAACCTAAAAGTAGGTAACAACAATATTGGGTGACCGAGGAATCTATTCAACATAGATTCAGTACATAAGCAATGAACTATACATAAATTTTTAGCTTACACTATAGAATCTTATGCTCGAAATATAGACACTAAGCAAACACTCCATGATAGGGAATTTCAGCGTTACCACATACCAAACAATGGAAATCAAAACTAAGCACTAACAAATGAGAAATGGAGATTGAAACAAGATCATTTAATGGAAACTTATCAAAGCAACAACAACAAGACATTACCTAAACAAGATAATAGGCTCAAAGTTCCTTTTCGTACTCAAGTGTGCAACACATTAATTTCAGATCTGACCCTAAGCAATGTGTTTAACAGTTACAATTAGAACTAGAATCAAGAAATTGAATCAACCCTATACAATTATTCAAACTTTGGATTGGCCTCAAAGCTCGCTCATTTGAGTTCAGATTTGCTATAGTTGATGCAAGAAAATGAGCTTGTCATCTTAGCTTGATCTCAGCCATTCAATCAATCTGAAGGACAACACACTGCCACGTCACACTGAAGGAAAGGACACGATGTTTCATTAATTCCTTCATAGATTGTAGCCATTCATTTAATCAACGATCAATAATGTGCCACATCTCCCTTCCCTTGCAATAAAATGCCACGCTTCGAATTTGCTCTACATATCAAAACCTATTTTCTTCATCCTCCCTGATTGATGCTTTGCACCAATATCCAAAGATCCTTAGAAGATGATTTCAAAGTGGTCATGGGTATTACATGACTCACCAATTTAAATTCTTGTACTACCTCTTGTTATTGTGTAGAGGTCGAGTTTCTAACCATATTAATTATGGGTTTGTAATTTGCAATATTCCCTTATAGGTGTTTGCCATCATCTTTTTGTTCCTAAGCATTTATAGTAATTCCCTTTATTTGTATTCTTTCTTTGGCCATAAGCATTAATCAGTACTTCTAATTTGTTGTTATTGAGGAACTAAACCTCTATTCACTTACTAATTAGTTTATAGGTGTAGGGGAGTGGATCCTCTGAATTATAATTGCATAAAGTGCCTCTAAAGTGAGGCAATCTTGGCCGTTCATCATATCAAAGGAGAAGATGGAGCCACATGTCCAATTTGCAATCAAAACACATTGTTTGAAGCACCGTCTTTTACCCTTTCCAGTCACTTGCAAGAATCAATTTATTTCTCTCAATCTCATATTTGCAATCGAGAAAGCTTTCCTTCACTGAAGATGGAGTGCCCTCAGGATCTAAATGCAGCACGCGAACCACCCAGGGAAGAAGGGGAAAGGAAAAGAAACCCCATTGTCGTCGGTGATTCCAGAAAATCCTCCAAATAAAATTTTCACAAATTGAAATTCGAGGAAAGAGATGAGTGTGAAGAAGGTTTGATAGTGGAAAGCACTGATTATTTAGGTTAACATCTATTACAAGGCTATGCAAAGATTAATGAAGGAGCTTACGATTTAGCATTCACCTACCACTCTGCTCCCCTACCTTAAGCTTTGTTGGACGCCATTTCTGGTTCACTTGCTTTTCCCATAGACTTGAAATCGGGAAGCAGATTTGAAGCTATTTCAAACACAATCGGTTAGGTTTAATCATTAATACCCCAAGCAGCAGCTAAAAGTGGTTCTATTGTTTTTTGTCTCATGTATTCTGATTAGTTTGGAATAAAGGAATATGAATTTCGTAAAAGGGGGTTTTTGTTTTTCATGCTTGTCTAAGAATTATATGATTCTTTTGGATAAAATTTTTGGCTTTTTGACATTGTTAGCTTGTGTAAGAGCCTTGATTCCTTATGTTAAGAGTTAAATGCTTCACTGGGCCTGAATGAAGGACTGATAGATTGTAGCTAAATATTTCATAATGTAAGTTGTTGGATTTGGAATTTGATTGTTTGACATTTAATATGGAAAACCTCCCACTTTCCCTATTGCCTAAAATTGAATAGCTTGTTTATAGCTTAACCATAGCAATATTTTGAGCAGTCTAATTAACATACTTGTTATCTACTGCTTATGTATATCCTCAGATCCCATGCAAAATTTGTGTGTTTCCCAACATGAAAAGCAAGATGCTTTCGCAATTTACTATGAACACTTGGTACCACTAACATAGATGAATCTTTAACAACCAATGAAGAAATGGAGAAAGTATTATAAATGGATGATTACTCTGAGCATAACTTAATGTTTTTCAACCATGAAATTGATATTTATAAATACAATATGGACAATTTTTAAAATATTCTGCATGCTTTTAATCTCAAAGGAATTTGTTGTTAAGGAACCAAGAGTGGCAATGAAACCAAGAGCTTAAATTAATCTCTTCATTACAGCTGAAATTTAGATAATGTACAAAAGTTTTGCCCAAATATTATAATATAAAGCCATGCATAAGGTTGTGGCATTTTTACAACTCTATTTAGTAATCCTACATCCTTTACAATCACCAATTTCTCCTCTGCAAAATTAGCATCCAATATCCACTTTTGTTGCTTTCCTATATAGTCCAATCAATGTCTGACCATCTACCAAAGAAAAACATAGCATGACAAATATTGATGCTTCTAATTCAGGCTAGTTGCAAATGAAAAGGTTGTAAGTTTTCTTTTCAGATTGGAATCACTGCACCACAGTAAGAAATGAAAGCATATTCAATAAACTTGGGATGATATGGAAGAAATGGAACCAGCCAATAGAAGGGGGATATGCCTCATAGACATAAGAAGCAATAATGTTCTCATATCTCAACCACTTTAAAATTCAAAATCTACAAATGAAGTCCACTAAGTAGTTGTTCCAATTTCCCAAAATTAACAAAATAAATTCATCACTAAAATTAGTGCCCATTTACAATGCCTTCTTCTAAGTACTAAACCAAAAACTAAACTAGAGATGGAGGTTATCCCTAAAATAAAGTGTACGAATTGAATTAAGGAAACTGAAGATGATTCTACCAACATCAGTTGTTCTCATTGCCTAAAAAAAATGCTGACATTAGGCACTAATAACATCATACAAAAAAATAAAAGTAAAATACACCTTGAACCTGAAGCCTATAATTTGTGGTGGTTTATGTGCTCTACAAAGATGTGGGAAATTATATTTAAAGCAAAGATATCGTGGTTGATTAGCTTAAGTAAAAGAAGTGTAGCTGTGCAATATACAAGTTGGCATGCTTTATATTTATGTCTATATTCATTTACTCCCTTGTACTCAGAGTGAATATAACAAGAACATTCTCTAGCCTTTTTTGTGTTTACAGCAGGAGGGTATGTAAACAGAATGGCATTCTTTGTGTTTAATTCACTTTATGTTTAAATAAAAAGGCAATGCTATCATATATTCAAGTTAGCAACATGTATATGGTGTAATGGGGGAAAAGAAACAAATACCTTATCCTTAATGCAAGATCTTTCGCCACCTTGGTATGGGTAATCTTCCTCAGTGTCAATCCCATGGTCATTAATGGCGAATTGATAAGCATAATGCACCTGTCCATCCCCATAAACGTTGTTATCTAAACGTTTATAAGTTAAGCAGTACAAAGAACTCAGCTTTGAAAGAGAAAAGAAAAAAGGAAGAAAAGTTATCAAGTGGGTAAAGAAGTAGAAGGGCTAGAGTACAATACCCTTGAACCCAACAACAATCTTTATGAACAAAAGCTTCATTCTTGGAATTGAGCCTCCTCTTTGTCCAACCTCCATTTTAAGCTGATATAGCTTCGGGCACCTTCAATTTGTGAACCAAAAATCCAAAATCAAAAAGCTATGGCATTAAAGTAGAGCATCAAAGCCATGGCCAAATCTCATAAGAAAACAAGCATCGAAGCCATGGCCCAACCTCAAAAGGACGCTACAGAAGATGTAAATAGTGGATCCAATAGCGTAGAAGCAACAGATTTTAGAAGTGAAGCATTAATGGAAAAAGCTCTGCCACTGGCTTCATTTTTTTGCTTCGCTCTGTTGAAATGCAGCATTCACTTGCCAATAATCAAAATGCCTCATTTTTATCTCACTTCAGAGGAACTTCAGAGGGGATCCACTTCAGAGGATCCATTCCCTAGGTGCAGAATGGTGCACGCTTACCTGGTCGTCATTAGCGCCATTTGCAGTAAGTAAACCCAACAACATTCAAGTTATAATAGCGTCCTCTATTCTTCAAGATATACCATTTTGATACTGACTTCTCTGACACTACCCCTCCTCACCTCCATCATCCTTATCCAACTAATATTGATTTCTCCTTGGTTAATCCTTAATAAACCATCTTCTTTGTTAACCTCTAAATAACCATCTTCCATTTCTAATTCACTCAAATAGCATAATAAGGTGGGTATGGAGTTTGATTCAATGAAAGTGAGTGAGGAAGGAGGTTCTGGGTTTTTGGTGGTGTTCCTTACATAACACTAATATAAAGCAACAATTAGGAAGGAAGAAGAAAATGGGTTCTGATACATAAAGCAAATTTGAAAGGGAAGGGAGAAGTGATAGATTATTGATCATTGATTGAGTGAACGACTGCGATCTACAAAGCAAATTAATGAAACAATGTGTTCTTTTCCCTCTAGTGTGATGTGGCAGTGTTTCATCCTTAAGATTGATTGAACAACTGATATCGAGCCAAAATGACAAGCTCATTTTCCCATGTCAACTATAGCGAATATGAACCCCCTCATTCCTCTTTCACTTCCTCTCTAGCTCCTTTTTTCATGTGTGTATCCAAAAAGGCCCTATCTCACCTTCGTTCTCAATCTCTACTTCCCTCTCAGTCTCCCTCTCAATTTTCTCCCTTTTCTCCTTTTCCTCGTGCCTCTCTTTCACTCTTGGTTCGTCCCCATTCTTGGTTCCTTCTCTTTGATTCTCGTTCTCTTCTGTTACCTTCAGTGACCTGAACCCACCCCCTCTTAGCTCACCTATATTCTTCGTCTCTCTTTCATTTCTCCTATACGTCTCTTGGTTTCTTCCCCCTTGCTGAATCCTTTTTCTCTTTTATTCCCCTCGCCTCTCTTTCATGCTTCCTCTCTCACTTTTGGTTTTCCTCTCTGCATCTTCCTCCTTTTATAGTTTTTTTTTTCTCCTTAAGCCCCCAGTCGCTCTCCCTTCTCCTCCTTTATTTATGATTCACGGCTTTTATAAGGCTTTCACATGTGATCCTCCTCTGTGCCTTTACCCCACCAATTTGTAGTGCTAATGCTCGTTCCTCATCTTGCAAAAGCTGGTATTTTCCTATTGCTCCTGTTTTGACTGCTGAGAGTTGTCGTGTAGCAAGAGCTATGCTTGAGAGCTGTATATGCAACAAAGGTAACCTACCTAACTAAGCCTTATGCTCTCTTTTATGTCTTTTTCTTTTCATTTTGCTTTTGCTGTTTGTTGTTTGTTTTTTCATTTTTGTTTTGTTTTCTTCATTTTTTTATTTTTTATTTTTTCATTTTTGTTTATTGTTGTTCTGATTATTTTTTTTGGTATCGGGATATTTTGGTGTTGGGCTGTATGGGCTAAAGGAACCTGTTATGTGGGTTGGAGGCTTTTTCTCTTTTCTCTTCTTTTTCTCTTTTTTTTTTCCTTCAAATTTGTTAGTATTGGGTTAACAGGCTTCTATTATTTTGGATATGGGGTTAAAAGATTTGGACCTAACAATTTATTGTTGTTGTTTTATTTTATGTTTTTTTATCTTTGGTCCTTTTTTTTATTATTACTATTATTAGTTTGTTTTCTTATTTTTTAGTTTTATTTTTTTACTTTTCTTTGATTTTCTTATTTTGTTTTTTTTTCTTATTTTTTCTTTTGTTTGTTGGCTACTTAAGCTTTTGGAGAAAAAGATATCCTTGTTTTTACTTTTCCCTTTAATTTTTTTCATTTTTCATTTTCATTTTTCTTCTTTTTTTTTTTTTTTATTTTTGTATTTTCTTTTTTAACATTTTATGCTAATTGGATTTTATTATTACTTTTGAAGCATTCTTAAACAAAATACGATATTTGCAGTTACCCCTATTTACTTGCTTTTTATGCAAAGGAATTGAAAATGTAATTTTTAATATTTTTTGTAAGGAACAAGTAAAAATAGGGACACACATTTTGTTATAAACAGTTTGATTGCCTCTTAACTCCACTAGACAATAAACAAAAAGAAAAAAGTGATCCAAACAAAATATGATGTTTACATGGACTATATATGACTCAACATGTTTTAAAACAAAACAACTTAGTTTTTCCTAACTTTTTAGACATGTATTAGTTCTTCTATGAGTTGACTAATAATTGAATTCCCATGTTCCACAATTGTTTACTATTATGAGTTGTATTCTTTTAATTATTGTTGATAATTTTTGTATTTGAACATATGAGCACTGTATTTTGTCTAAGCATACTTTAAAAATAATAATAAAATCAAATTAGCAAAAAATATTTAAAAAATACAAAAATTTAAAAAAAAAGAAGAAGAAAAATGAAAATGAAAGAAAATGCCAAAACAAAAAGGAAATGGAAATATAAAAAATATATAAAAAATGAAAAATAAAAAATAAAAAAATTTTAAGGGAAAAGTAAAAGCAAGAAGAATATCCATATCTTTTTCTCCAAAAGGTTAAGTAACCAACAAACAAAAGAACAAAATAAAAAAAAGGAAAATAAGAATAAAATAAAATAAGAAAAGAAAAAAAAGCAAAGAAAGGTTAAAAAAGGAAACCAATAAAAAAGGTAAAAAAAACCAAAAAATGAGGAAACAAAAAATAATAATAATAAAAAGAAAAGGGCCCAAAAAAAAGAAAAATACAAAACAACAACAATAAATTGTTAGCTCCAAACCTTTTAACCCCATACCCAAAATAGTAGAAGCCCAATAACCTAATACTAAAAAATTTAGGGAAAAAAAAAGAAAGAAAAAGTCTTTAGCCCACATTACAGGTCCCTTTAGCCCATATAGCCCAATACCAAAATAGCTTCATACCAAAAAAACATAATTAGAAAAAAAAATGTAAAAAAAAAAAGAAGAAAACAAAACAATAAAAACAACAACAAACAACAAAAGCAAAGTAAAACAAAACAACACAAAACAAAACAAAAAAAAAAGGACACAAAAAGCTACTTGTTTGTTATTTCTCTTGTGAGACATGCATATGTGATTATTGAGAAATAGCAAATGCTATGTCATCCTTGTCTTTCCATTTAAGATATGTATTACTTAATGATGAAGGAAGAAGATGTATGGGAAAAAAGTGAAAAAGAAAAGACCCCAAAGAAATGTGATAGATCAAAATGATCTACTTTTGGAGGTGTAGGAAGAAAAAAAAATGTGATGAATTACAAAATGCAATTTGAAACTCCAAAGAAGTTTAAGGAAGAAAAGAAAAAATAAAAAGAAAAGAAAAGAAATATTTGAGGGGAGGAAGGGTAGAATATAAGCATGAAGGAAGAGTGAGAGAGAATTTATTTTTCTCTTATACATGTGCTTAATATCTACTTTTTTGAACTTGCTCATTATTTCCTTATATATGTGATAACCTAAACCAATAGCCACATCACAAGGTTGAAAGACCTTATGATCTTTAGGTTGTACTGAAGCCTACATTAGTGGAGAGAGAGTTGAAAAGCAAACACATGAAGCCTTTAGGGAATTGATTGATTGTATAATTTGATTTACTTACTTTTGTCTAATGCTTTCAATTAGATCTATTGCATGGTGTACGCTCACACTTCATGAGTTTGGAGGGTTCTTTATTAGCTATTTTATTTTGAAACCTTTGTGCATTGTTTAATGTTTCTTATGACTTAAGATAACTCCTAATGGTTTAAATCCAACATTGTCAATGGATTCAATTGCTTGGCTAGGTAACAAACTATTTTTGTTGAGTTTTACTTGAGAACAAGTAAAAGGATAAGTATGGAGGTGTGATAAGTTCCTATTTACCTTATATATCTTTGCTTATTTCTAGGTACTTATAAGTATTTTAAAGGTTTTTAGCCTATTTTGCACTTGTTTTATTGATATTTTGTGTTTGATGGTTGTAAATGTAATTAGATGCATTTGTACTTAAAATCCCAATTGTTAGACTTTATTAATTTAATTGTCTTTATTATTGATTAAAGATATAATTTCCTAAGTGTTTTGATGATTTTGGGTGATTTAATCAACCCTTGGTTCAATTTTGTAGCTATGTTGAAGTGGTCAAGTAATTAGATAGTTGTTAATTGCTTTTGAATTACTTGGCTAATTACGTTTACTTGTATTTCATGCTTTGTAAGTTGATTTGCAAGGAAAATAAATATTCCAACACCATGAATTAATCTTAAGATGTTCAAGGATGGTATTTGCGACTTAGTTCATTTGGCAATATGAAAATAGCATCACACTACATGAAGAATTCCTTATTGGTTATGGCAAACTAGCTTAACTTCTACTACAAATTCTAGAGAGCTCGAGGTCATGGTAGGGAAAGTAGTTGGGCACAACAAGATGTTGCAAATATGTTATTAAATATCTAAACTTGGAAGGAATTAGAACCTGATGTCATTTTTCCACTTTTCACTTTTCTATAATTTTTTTTTTAACTTTACTAAGGTTTTTAGCTACTATAGGAGGAAGATACAATTGAAGAGGAGATTAAAGATCAAGAAGAGATTCAAGATCAATTAAAGGTAGGGATTTAGATTGCTGATTGTAATAGTTCCTAATTCTTCTTCTCTTTCTCTTACTCTTTCTTCTAAAGTACTTTTTTTTATTTGTATTTTGATGCTGTTACTTAATTAATTTTAGGTTTAGTGAATTGGATATTGTTGATGTGATCTTTTAATCTTGATTATGATTTAAGAGTGAATCTTGATTTGATGTATAGAAGCATATAGCAAATCTAGGTTTTGTCAATTGAATTGTGATTTTGATTGATTGTTAATTCTTGTATATCTAATCGCGTTATCTTGATTAAGCAATCAATTAAGTAAGTGTTTAATTGTGCACTTGAATTCTAATGTTGTTTGCATCCATTTGGAGTACTCAATTGTTAAGATGAAATCAATAAGAACATGTATTGGTTTATTGTTACCTATTGGGTATTCAATGAATTGTGGCTTAGAGTAATGAAGAGTGAACACATTTGTTTGAAGCTAATTTCCTAATTAATCTAGAGTTCACTTATCATAATGCTTCTACGTTACTAATGAAACTTAGGCTAATCGATTCAAACATCTTAGGCTAAGTTAGAAACTAGACAGGTTGTTGAATCTATTTCAAGCCTCAATAGTTTAGGAATTTATTGACCATAATCAAGCAAGGATATTCTTATTGAATCATGATAGAACTAAGGGAATAATGCCTAATTCACTAATTCAATTTTACAATATAGGAGTTGAGCTTTAAGTCTTGAGTCTTGCATTCATACATTCTTATATTTCATTATATTATTGCTTAATTCCCTACTTTTTGATTACAAGTAACCAAGACAACTTAGGCTACTAGGTGTAAATAATTATCTAACCAATTTAGAATACCTGATTAAATAAACTCCTTATGATACTAAACCATATTTGTAATGAGAATAACATTTCTAGTCGAATTGATACTTGCATTCATTTCTAATTTATTACTTGAATAATTAGTGCACATCTATATGAAAGTCTGAGAACCTTGAAGACTAAAAATTTGTTTGAGTAGAGGCCATAGTCTATTTAGAATTTTTTACTAGTAGTGGACAAATGGAAGCCAAATCTCATTTTGGAAGATATGAAGGTTGAATGGGTTTCTATATGGGTCCAAATTTGGGCAATCTTTTTTGAATATCACAATAGTGATTTAGCAATGATTTTGGGACACCTAATGAGGGAGGCTAAATTTCAAGATGGAGTAGCCCAACACAAAAATTTTACAATTCCAAAGAGTAAAGCTTTGATTAATCCTTTGTTACACTTGGTAATGGCAATTCAAATTATTCTAGCTAATGGCATAGCTATTTGGGTTGATGTCAACATAAGAGTATATTCAAAAAACTTCACCAATGTTATCATATTAGGCACATAGATAAAGACTATAACTAGAATTTTGAATAGGTACAAGCTAGATTTGAATTGCAAAAAAAGAGGATCTAAGCCAAATATGGTGTAAGGGTTTGTTACTAAATTCAAGTTTTCTCATATAGGAAAAGAATCCATACTTTTTAATAAAAGAAAAGATTCAAAAGCTTTACTAAAATAAGTTGGGTAGAGTTAAGAAAAGGGGATTTTATTATATGCAAGACACAAATCTTGACAATTTAGATAAGATGAATCCATCAAAGACAATAGCTACTAACTTTATTAGTGTCTTTGATGACTTAGCTTCCTCTAACTTGTTCGATCATCACTTTAAGGATCACATGCAAGTTGAGAATATTTGCATGTGGAGGAAAATGTTGACATGGACACCTAAGCCACAGTTTAGGATGAACTTTGAGAGGTTTTGTCAAGATATTGTTGCAATAGGTGATAATGTTCCACATCAACCTGAAGTAGAATTATAGAACATGTACTAAGTGGATCCCCAATGTTTGATAGGTGATGAACCTCTCAAGCTGAATCACTCTTTAAAATAACACTTAGATCACATGCAAGAGCTTGGGTGGTAAGAAGATAATCCTTTTTTATCCAGCCAAGTCCTTCAGTTTCTGTAACAACCAAAAAAAAAATTATGCTAAAATTTTTCAAGTCTTAAAAATTTTCTAAGTCTGCTGGCTATAGCAAGAAATGACCTAGCTATAACGAATGTGCCTGTTTGCTATAGCGAGAATGCTTCTAACTATAGCGAGTTTGGGCATCCCATACAAAAACCAGGGGGTTCCTCGCAATAGCACATGTCGTAGTGAGAACAGGGGTCTGGGACTGATACGTGCTCGCCGTAGCGAGGGTTATTTTTCGCTATAGTGAGGGTTAGTCCAGAAAAGTGTGAAAAAGTATATTTCTCCTTCTTAAAGACTCTAGAAACGTCTCTTTTCTTTTAACCGACTTAAGCTCTATCTAAAACAGAGAAAAAGGGCTTGAGAAAGAGGGAGAGACCAAGAGAATAAAGGAAGAAGGAAGAAACATTAAGGAAGAAAGGTAAGAATCTTTAAAGATACCCATACATAACCATGCTTCTTCTCCTTAAAACTTTCTTCTTCTCCTTTTAAGTTTCCTTTCCATGGGTTGTTGAGTAAGATAGTTCTGTTCTGACCTAGAATGAGCAAGAAATCCTTGAAAGAGAGTGTGATAAGTTAAGAAATACCAAGGAAGTAGAAAGAGAGTTAGTGAAATTCTAGAGGGAGAAACTAGGGGTTCTTACATATTTTGTAGGATTTGCCTTGATGAAGAACCCTCTAACCTTGTGAGTGTTTATTTGAGTTATAAGAGAGTAATTCTATGTTTTTTGTTGTGTCTAGGCTCAAGGGAATCGACTCCATCTAGTTATGGTGTTGAGACCGAGAAAGATAAAGAGAAATCAAAAGGGAAGGCTTGTGTTGACTTGTAAGGTAGCTCTCCACTCTTTCTTGTTGCATTCTTGGATGTATATAGTCATTGTATGCTTGTGTGTATACTTGTATTGTGAGACATGACATTTGATGTTGCCTTAATGCATTGGTACTAATATGCTTATATTTTGGGTTGTAAAAATTGCTTGGGTGAGATAGTGCTGAAAGTCCTTTGAGATGGGTAAAGTGGAGCCAAAAGTCCTTAGAAATAGGTGAGACAAGGCCAAAAGTCTCATGAATGAGTGAAGCTAAGTCAAAAGTCCCTAAATCAAGGGTAAGGCCAATCCAAAAGTCTCAAAAATCGAGTGAGGCTAGACAAAAAATCCCTAAAACTTATTCTTGGCATTGATATGATATTCATGGCATGTAAATAATGTGTTGTATGATTGTGAATGGTTAGATACCTACTTGCACGCTTTGACTCATTTATATATCTTGGTTACTTCTTGAATGAGTGTATGAGCTATTGAGATTCCATGAATCTCACCCTCTTCCCTCTCCCATCTCATATGGTCCAAGTGGAGCTCAAAAGCCAAAGAATGGAGGTCATGAGGCATAAATGGCTCATTCTTGCCACTTTTGCACTCACACATAGTTTGATGTATAGGAAAGCCAAAGTGCTTATGTATATCTATTCTTTTTGAGATGTAAATATTTGAGCAAGTATAGAAATATGTATAAATAATGTATAAACCATGTATAGAACTAAAGTAATGAAAAGATGAGATTTGACCCTTTAGTGGCTTATATGTAGTAGTGTACTTTTGCCCGTAGCATGGTAAGTTTGAGATGTGTGTTGGTTTAGATCACTTAGGCAATTCATATATATTGTGTTTATACTTTAAACTTGCCCAAGAGGTGCTAGAGCATGTAAAAGACCATTTACCCTTATTTTGAACCATTTATAGTGTCAAAATTGCCAAATTTGTGAGCTTTATCAAAGTATAACCAAATGAATTCTTCTTGATATGAAATTTGACAGTCATCTAGAACTTGTTGAGAAATTCTTGGGAAACTAAAGTGGGTAATATTTGGAGGTCTAGGGAATATTTTGCGAATTGTTGAAGTTAGGAAATTTTGATAGTTTTGGTTAGTACACTATTACCATAGGTTCAAAAATGAATTTGTGTCATTCATGGACCAAACAGTATCCAATTGTCATGAAATTTTGTGGAGATAAATTAGACATCTACAGTAACTTATACCAATTCGAAGCACCTCAATCGGAGGTCTATAGAGTGAGAAATAACTTTCTGAAGTTCTATGTCAGCATCAGGGAAGCCATCCGACCTTCATTACTATTCCATCAATTTTTGAGGTTCAAAGGCTACTGAAATGATCTAAACTTATTTTTTCCCTCTAGTTGACATCTGTAGCTTTCCAAAGTGGTATATTTTGCCAAGATTGGATTTTTTTTGGAATTAATTATGAATTTTTGAAGTTCATGATAGCAAGCTGTATCAGTACCAGGAATAGCCGGACCTCTGTCTCTTTTTCAATGTCAAACCTCGTCCAAACGCTGAGATTATGATTTGGAATTATTTTTAGTGTAAATTTAACATCCAAAGCGTTCCAAAAAGCTATGTTTTGCTTGATTCTAATTTTTCTAGAATTAGTTATGATTTTCCAAAATTAGAGCCAAAAATTTGACTTTTAGGCAGTTTTGAGAAATTCCATTTTGGGGTTTTTGGCATCATATCCATGGTTCATGGGTTGTTTTATGCTATGTATGAGTTGTATAAATGGATTTTGAGTAGATTATGTGATTGATGGGTTCACGGGATCCACAAGGCAAATTATGAGCGTTTAAACCTCGATACATAGCAGGAAAATGCCACGGTTTACTCTTTTCTTTAGAAATCATATGGAATTAAACCTAAGCGAAGACTGGTTAAGGCTAATACATTATGGTGTTACAATTTCTTCTTAAATAAAAAAGCAAAAACTCATTAGAAATTAGGTCATTAGTTCTCCCACTAGTGACAAAGCACAGCTTGAAGAAATTGACCATGCCTTGGCAAATCAACCTAATTTAGTGCAACATCAAGACTTTATTCCTTTTGAAATAGATCCTAAATCCAACAGTGAATTCAAAATTTCTGAGTTAGCTAACAAATTAAATCTAATAAAGCTTTTTGATCAGTGGAAGTAGTTCCCCCTAATGTTTAGTTCCAGGAAAAATTCCTAATTCTTTTATGCTAGATTAGCTAGTTTACTCTATAAAATACTCATTAGTCTAAGTTGCTAGTTTGTTCTAGATCTCTAGTTGTTTTATAGAACTGGTAGGAGGTTTTTATTATATTGCATGGAGAAAATAGTTTGACCTTAGGCCTCATGACTAAACTACAAAACTTAGAAGAAGTTAAATAGCAATTTCTAACTTTTTTCTAGATGGTTCTAAATATTTTTTGTGGTCTTAGCCATATTTGTGTTTCATGCCCAAGTGTGCCAGAATCTCTTTAGGATCACCTTCAAAGAACTTGCTCTTTTTGAAATGGTTTTAGTTTTCTTTATGATGTGTTTCCTTAAAGAACTAAAACTTTCTATATTTAGGAACCCAAGAATCTAAAGATACTTTTGAAGATTCTTTCCCCCATCATTTGGCACTTACCCAGCACTACAATTATTTATACTCTTTTGAATTTTAACATAAAAATAGTAAAAATGGATCTTGATTGTTTTGAGCTAAAGCAAGATTTAGTAATTAAACCATTGAAAAATAAGAAGAGGACCAATTCACTTACTACAATGGTTTATAAAAAAGCCAAGTTGTTCCAAGGCAACTGTAATTCTAAAAGATCCTAATTTCAAAGAATTAATATAAGAAGATGTTGTAATGGGGTTTTAGGAAGTTACCCTTGGAAAGCTTTCCCAAATGCCATGAGGATCCTAAGTTGGAATTGTCTAGGTTTTAGGAAAACCTCTATAGTTCATAGATTCAGGAACATTAATTCAGGAAGTTAGTTTAAAAATATGATCCTAGAATTTTGTTTTTCATTGAAACTATGTACTCTATAAATAGTATAGTGAGTAAATTTCATGGATTGGGATACATTGAAATGATTGATATTGATACTTTAGGGAAAAATGGAAGTTAGTTGCAACCATGGAAATAAGATACTAGATGCCAAATAATTGATAGCTCACTTCACTAGATCCACATATCTTCTTCAATTGCTTAAGGTTTGAATTTCTTCATCGCTTTCTTTTATGGTTTTCAAAGGCAACAACATAGATGTATTCTTTGGGATTGGATCCATAACATCTTTAAGGGATTCCTAGGACTAACTAATTTCTCAATATGACAGAGGCATGTGAACTAATTGAAATTTTCTTAATTGGACAATATAACACCATACATAGCTAGCATCCATTTTACATCACAATTAGTTAAAAGGGTTCATTTTTACAAATTAAGCACCTTTAGCAGCAGAATTTACCTTATTAAAAGCTAAAATAATTTATTAATTGCCAAATGGACCATATAACCTTACCAAACTTATTTTTCATCTATAACACATTTGTTCAACCAGAATTAACACAATTTAAAGCTCAAAACTTGGATCTAAGGTGCATAACACAAAATCACAACACACTTGCCATTTTTGCATATGCTCCATATTCTGATATAAACTTTGAAAAATCATAATTAATTCTAAGAAAATTGAAATCATCCATGTTATAGCTTTATGGAAAGTTCAATATGTCTTCTAATTACCATAAAAATTTCAAGTCAAAACAACTAGGTTTGCATAAGAAATTCAATGGAATAATAACACTAGTTTGGATGGCATCCTATAACTGAACTAGAAATTCAAAATTTTATATTTCCCTCTACAGAGTTCCAAATGAGATGCTCTCTATGGCTATGGAAAGTTTAAAATGAAACCTAATTGCTGTAAAAATTTCAAGGGCATATGAGTTCATTTGACCTATAAAATCCATTACATATTAGAAGCTACTACAGTATTCAGGCACCACTAGACCTCTAAGTTCAAAAATGCATAACTCTCTCCATACAACTTCTTTTCATGGAAACTTAGTAGTCCTAGAAATTTTATAATACCAGTTATATGTTTGTAAAATTTCATGAGCATTAGATTTCATTTGGCCCCTGAATGACACAAAAATGCAAACTAACCATATAAACAGTAACTGAGACAATTCTACATAATTTGGCCAACTTTAAAAATTCACAATAAATTCTCTAGAGCTTCAAAAATAGTATTCTTTAACTTTGTGAAAAGCTCTAGATGAGACCTATATTTATGCCAAACTTCATGTATTAAATCGTCCATTTGGTCAGTTTGTAGTTCAACTCAAAATTGTGTCATATTTTGCAAACATAATGGGGTCAAATGGTATCAAATAACCTTTTAGCCATTCCATAACCATTTGAGCATGTCTCAAAGCATAAATGCAGATATTAAAGCTTCTCAAATGGTCTAAAAGATCATACATCTCAAAACCACCCTCCTAGTTATCATTATATACACGTGCATTAAGGCATAGGGATGTCAAACTTTCACATAAGCATATATTTGGCTCAAAATCCCATTCATACATGATAATTACATACTTTTATACATACTCAATAATTTACATCTAATAAACATCATATACATACATACTTTGACATTACATTATACAAAATCCTATCCTATTGTCAAAGTCTCATGATTCAAGCTCCTTGGCTTTCAATCCTTGCTCCTTGAAGTTTACCCAGACATGGTTAAATATAATGAGGGAAAGAGTAAGATTCAAAGAATCTCAATAGCTCTTTACACTTTTAAACATACATATATGTTGTGTTTTCATGTCAAAGAATGTAAGCATGCCATAAAAGTTTCTAATAATCATACATGAACATATTTCCATGTCATATAAACTCACACAAGTCAAACATAGGCTCTAAAGGATGTTGGTCTAGCCTCATCCAATTTCTTTGGGACTTTGGATTTGCCTCACCCACTTTAAGGAACTTTTGACTTAGCCTCACTCATTCTTGAAATTTTTGGTTTTGTCTCACTCATTCTGAAGGACTTTTGGCTCATCCTCGTCTATTCTAAGAGACTTTTGACACAACCACATCCATTCAAGCCATTTTGCATTTAAATTTCATTCAAGAAACATAATGGTACCAAATTACTAAATCACAAGCTCTAGATATATCTCATAGTTCAAACATACACACAAGCATCCAAAGACAATCAACATCCAAGAAATGCATGCAAGAAATATTAAAGAGCTACCTTGTGTCAAAGCTCAACTTTTTTTCCTTGGTTATTTCTTCCCCTTCTTGTCCTCACACTCACAACTAGGAGAAGTTTGATTCACTTGGCCTAAACACATCAAATGAGACACAATTACATCATCGGAGCAAGTTCTAGCTTCACACAAACTCTACATAAGCTTACTTGATCTTATGATATCATTATGGTTCCATATAAGTGCATAATGAAGCAACCTCTAAAATAAATTGCTAGAGGAAATTTAATGCAATGTTGACTTTAATGAACCCACTAGAATTTAAAGAGATGTAAGGAATGAGCTTGAATTTTATAATGATTGTGAAGAAATGATATAGCTTAAAAGGTTAGATAGTCCTAGCTAATACAAGAAGATAAAAATACTATGTATTTTCATACCTTAGTTAATACTAGAAAATCACATATGTCACATAAAAAATGATCAGGGAAACTAGATTGATGACATGGTGAGATACTTCGATCAAGTATATGCAATAACTAATAAGGAAGAAATTGATAACATTCTTTATTCCCTACATAAAGTGGATATCCATGTTTTAAGCCCTAGGCAAATGGAGTTTTTGTAAATTGATTTTAGTTTAAAGGAAATTAAAGTAATAATTTTTTAGTTAAAAGCTGCCAATGCCATAGGTTTATAAAGAATTTAGGGAAACAAGATGTAAATGAAGAGTTAGGTTGACATTAAATTGAATTGAACACAACAAAAATTAAGTTTAAAAATTATTAGAAGTCATAAAAAATTGAGCTATCACCATAGCTATTGGTTACCATCTTAAGCTAGCAACTCTTCCCATTTGAGTGTTATAACCAAAATAAAAAATAATAAAAATTTTAATTATAAATTTAAATCAAGTGAATAAAAATTTATTTAAGAAATTTTTATTAGAACATAAAAATCAAAATAAAACAAACAAAAGAAAAACCCAAAAAAAAAGGAAGGAGACACGAGGAATTTTGAACCCCTAACTTCAAAGTTACTAACCTTGCCACCTATCAAGTTGCTCTAAATTAGATAATAAAATAAGTTGCAAATTAGTATATAAGAAAGCTTGTATGCACCCTTAACACCATCAAAAATAAAATTTTATACTCATAGGATTTGAACTCAAGACATTAAGGAAATACAACTTGTATGCTACTAATAAGACTACCAATGAATTTGACATGAGCTTTTAAACTAGTTGTGTGTGTGTGTTATAGAGAGAGAGAGAGAGAGTTAATGCTCCCTTCTTTCCTACATTTTCAATTCTTGCTTTGCTCATTAAAACCCATATCACATTATTTCTCCTCGGCCATTTGTCCTTTATTGCTCATCTGGAGAAGTTTTTCCTTTTCCCTTAAATGTCATTAAACTCGTATAGCAAGCAAAGAGCAACTTGAATCTCACCTTGCTTCATGATTTGAAGTAGCTTCACCCACTTTAGCATATCCATGATGTGACTAATTTGTATCATGGACTAGCAAGCACACTAGTCATACAAGTAATAAAGTAGACATAAGTCCAGGTATTGATCCCATGAGAAATGTCATTCTAGTTGCATGGATGGTATAATATCCTCAAGAATTATTTTTCAATTCATTAGTCCTAATTGGCTAGCTAGTTATGTATACCTAGTATCCTAAGCTACCTTAAATAATTAAAACCCAATAGTTGAGATTAAGCTAAACTAATATAATCTACAAGTATGCAAGACTCAAGACTTGGCTCCTAGACTCAAAAGGCAGAATTATAAACTAGGTTTTATCCTTTAACTCCAACCAAATGCAATCACACAATAATTTCTCTAACCCATGTGTTATCAAACATCTAGTAGTCAAGATAATCGATGTTTACAAATCATTAGTTTTCCTTATCAAATCTAGCATCTAACCTAATCAGTACATTTGTAAGATTCAATTGCATAATTTTAATCCATCAATCTAATTAATCAACTTCACTAATTGCTCCAACTAGATGTAAAAGTTCAATCAATTCATTAAACTTCAAAATCAAAGTTCATATGAGGCATTGGGAACATGTAGACACTCCTAAATCTAATCAAAAGTTCAATTACTTTATCATCATGAATTTAAAATACAATTACAAAACCTAATTTCATAAATCCTAAACTAATTCAAGAAAGATCAAAGACACATAGAAAAAGCCTCATCAAGGAAAGAGATGAGATCAAGAATTCCATATAAGATTGTGAATCTTGGAAGGATTATCAAATAAGATGAAGAAATCAAGCTCTTAATCCACATTCTCTCAGCATAAAGAGTCTTGAAGCCTTAAATCCACAAACTTCCCGTAGGTACTTCAAGTGTTCTCTCCTCTCCAAGAGTGTAAAAATCATAAAAATGTTCAAAAGCTCTGAGTTTCCTCTAAGTTCAAATATATATTGGCAATCTGCATCTTGGCATCATGATGACCTACTTGCTAAGCTGTATAGCACATGGTCCCAGACATTTGTACCAAGATTTTGTTGCACCTAGCCGTTACTCCATGATACTTGGTCATGACCCGCCTTTTGTTTTAACCCTCCAATGTAACTAAGCCCCACAATTCATGTTTTATTGCACAATGACCTATAGAAACACACAACATAGTTATAAAACAAAAAAACAAAATAGACAAAAGAATAAACCAAGACAAAACAAAGTAAGATTAGCACCTAAACTATAAAGTAACTAAACCAAATTAAACTTGAACTACATGAATGCATTAAGACTTGATTTAATAACTCATAACCAACCAAATGACTTATAAAACTTGGGAATTAAGGTCATAACTAAACAAGGAACCAAATTGAAACACATATGACCTAAGCCTAGTCAACCCAATTACACTTGAACTTCATAAAACAAAAATTAATATCAAAACAAACGTAAAAGAGATAAAAAAAATTAAAAATACTTAATAAATCCCTTAAGAAAGCTAAAAAAATATATGCCAAATAGGGACTTATAAATGCATAGGTTTGTAAAACTCTCCATTCACTTTTCTTATAGAAAATCCTCCTTTATTGCTTCTCCACTCCTATGCTTCATTTTGGCTAACTGCTTACATCTTCATCCTCAGCAATTGATGTATCTCATTTTCTCCACTCTAATGGCTAATCACATTGTAGTGGCCTTTCCTTTATTTTATTAGCCCTAACTTATGAGTCATTTTGGTTGCAATGTGAATTAAAGGGCGAGTGTAACACATCTCCATTTTTAGGCATTGGGAGCTCTTGGGTTATTTAATCTTGGTAAAAGGCCATTCTTTTCTTTTTATTTCGCTCTTATACACTTATGTTTGAGTTAATAATCCCATCCTCACTCCTTTCCCACCTTTTCAATTCCCACTTTGCTCATCAAAACTCAAATCACATTATTTCTCCTCCTTCGTTCATCTCCTGTTGTTAGGTATAAAGAAGCTTCTCCCTTCTCCCTTGAGTGTAGTTAAACTTGCATAAAAAGCAAAGAATAACTTAAACCTCACGTTGCTTCGTGTAACGACCCTAACTCCTAATTGTAGTGATTAGGCTTACTTGCATGATTAATGATCGCAAGTCAAGATCTAAGGTCATTACAATTAATTAAATTAAAAAAAAAGTGACGAAATTTGAATCTTGAAATTATTGAGAGTTATTAACCAAACAATCAAAACCATTTAAACCCACAAGTATTTCTAATTATCAATTAAGACCTTTGATTCATATTACCATTGATTCCAAACTCACAAAATCCTCTTATAAATATTCTCAAGTTATTACATAATATTATCATAGTAAATCTCAAGGTTTCCAAGTCAAAAATAGGAGTTTTGGAACTTGTGCCGCAACTTGGTATGTCAGTGCCAAGGTATAAGTAGCGACTTGGGATTTTTGCGTCGCAACAAGATAACCTTCTGGACCCTACTATTCAAAACTTCCCAATCTGCATTGTAGCAAACCATACTTACACAACCACGAGGTGAGCTTCTAGAACCTAGATTTTTCTTCCTTCAATTCTCACCACGGCAAATTCCACTCGACTCGAGTTGAACTCACTCTTTGTTAGGCGAAAATCACAGACTTGCATCACAACGCCCCTCGCTTTTGGAAGAGCTTTAGCTGTGACTTAACTCCATTCTACACTTAGACACTCCCAATTTTGTCCTAAACACTCTCACTCTTCTCCTAATAACATTCTAGAGTCATTCTACCTTAATTTGTAAGGTTTAAATGGTATCCCACTACCTGTTTTACTCAACATATTTATCATACTCATTTAAAGACTTAGATGTTGATTTCAACCTATCTATCAGTCATATATTAGTTAACCATGGACTTAGACAACCAGGGAATACAAAAGCCATCGCTACTATTATCAGTCAATGGGAATTTTAATAGAGGTTCCATACAATCTTAGTCCAAAATTAGCATTCAAAGCAACATATAATTATATTCTCAATATTAGTATATTTTCATAGCAAGTCACAAAAGAATCCATACATGACATTGCAACTAATATAAGGTCTATTCTTTTATTAGTTATACTTTAATTTCAAAACCCAAAAGTTTTTACACTTAACAACATGATTACATGATGATACTATACAAAAAATAACAAAATTAGCATCTACCCTAAGTTAGATTAACTCAAGTGTAGCATTCCCCACATATAGTCTCAACTCATAAATGTTCATCTACTTGCTTCTCTTTATCTTTACTTGATGGACCTTTACCTGAAATAGTTAGCCCATGAAATATGGTGAGATGCAAATATCAGTAATCAAAAGCAAATTCCATTCATATGCTTCAAATTAATCAACATATATGCATTAAATCAGAAAAGCCACAGAAACATCATAATATTAGCAAAATGCAATAGTTGAGCTACTAGTGATTACTATCCTATACTAACAATCACATATAATATATTAAAGGCCAATAATACCAAGAAAGGTCCGTCCACGACACCATTTTCCTATTAAGCACAACCTAAGCTCAATACATTCAAAGGTCTGATTATAACTCAGTGTTTAATCGAAGCACAATACACGGGTGGCAGCCGCATTACAGTTCCACTATGAACTCACAAGGTCCAATCACAACATAACAGATAGCCAACCATTCATTTAGCATTTAAAATCATACATGTGTAGTAGATATAAGATTAAATTGAACATATGCAAGGAATTAGAATTAACTTTGGTTACCTCACTTTGCGAACGATCTTGAAGGCTAACAACAGTGCCAATACACTATATGATCATAAAGTCAGATAATTACTACTTTTAATTATCATTTATAGTAGCAAACCAATCACCCAAGAAGTTAAACTACAAATGATTTCCTAAAGAACACTTACCTAGCCACTAAGGAATCCCAAATTCAAGCTTGAGCTTCATCTACCCAGAAACTCCAAAATACCACTCAATTTTATGGGCAAATTCACACAAAATTACCACTCATATTATAAATCGGCTATAGGGGTCTTAAATCAGCAAAAAATTTCTCAATATAGGAAGAAAATACTTACCTAATAACACCCCTAACCTCAACCTCAGAAAATTATGCAAAAGCAACTTATAATAATCAATTTTAAACTTGGATGGAGGGTGAAAATGCTCCAAACGAAAAACTAATCAGTTCGAATTAAAGAGGAAGAAGAGAGGGTTAAGTTCTACATAAGTTACCTTGGCTGACTCTTATTCTAGAAGTGAGAAAAGATGAAAATATGCGGCTAACCCTAGCCTCCCTTTTTGACCTCCAAATTTCCTCTTGCTCTCTTGGTGTTTTGTAGAATGGAGTAAGGAAGAAGGGTTTTTAGGGTTTTAGTTGGGTTGTGGACTAACCCAAAGGCTCAAATCTAAGTGGGTTTAGATTTTTTGCTTATTGGGTCAAGCTTTATGGGTCCATTTAAGTTAGGTCTGCACACAATCAATGTTAAGCTTTTAAGAAATAAAATTGGACCTCCCTATGGTTAAGATTAGGCTTCTACGTTTAACTCAAAGCATAATTAAATTGATCATAAAACCTAAGTTAATGTACACCTCTCTTAATTAATTTTTTTAATTAAATCTATATTAATTCTTAATTCATCATAATTATTCCTTAATTAATCTCGGGGTTTTATACTTCGTGCTTTGATGTAGCTTCACCCACTTTCACATCTCCTTGATGTGACCAATTTGTATCATAGGCTAGCAAGTACACTAATTGTACAAGTAATAAAGAAGACTTGAGTCAGAATATCAATCCCATGAGGAATGCCATTCTAGTTGCAGGGATGGTATAGTATCCTACAAAATTTATTCAATTCATTAGTCCTAATACTTTAGTTAGTTATAGATACCTACTATCCTTAGTTGCCTTAGCTAATAAAAAACAAAAAGTTGAGATTAAGCTAAACTACTCTAATCTACATGTTTGCATACTTTAGACTCAATACTTGATACCTAAACTCAAAAGGTAGAATTATAAACTAGGTTTTATCCCTTAGCTCCAACCAGATGTAATCATACAATAATTTCCCTAACCAACACATTATCAAACATTTAGTAGCCAAGATAATTGGTGTTTACAAGTTATTAGTTTGCCTTATCAAACCTATCATCTAACTAGATCAATATATTTGCAAGACTCAACTACATAACTTTGATCCTTCAATCTAATTAATCAACTTCATACTCCAACAGGATATAAAAGTTTAATCAACTCATAAAACTTCAAGATCAAAGTTCATAAAAAGCATTGGGAACATGTAAACACTCCTATATCTAATCAAAAGTTCAATTACATCATCATCATCATCATGAATTTTAAAAACAATTACAAAGCTTGATTTCATAAATCCTAAACTAATGCAAGAGAGATCAAAGACAAATAGAAAAAACCTAATCAAGGAAAGAGATGAGAACAAGGATTCCATCTAAGATTGTGAATCTTGGATAGATTCCAAATGAGATGAAGAAAGCAAGCTCTTAATCCACATTTTCTCACCATTAAGAGTCTTGAAACCTTGAATCCTCAAACTTCCCAAGGTCTCTTCAAGTGCTTCTTCCTCTCTAAGAGTTTAGAAACCATAAAAATATTCAAAAGTTCTGAGTTTCCTCCAAGTTTGAATATATATAAGCAATATGCATCTTAGCACTAGGGCTAACCTACTTGCTAGGTTGCAACACCATGGTCCTTAATATTTGTTGCACCTTGCAACAGCTCCATGATACCTGGTCATGGCCTAGCCTCTGTTTTAGCCCTTCAATGTAACTAAGCCCCACAGCTCTTGGTTTATTGCACAATGACCTACAAACACACAAAACATATTTAAAAATAACTACACAAAATTAAACCAAGACAAAACAAAGCAAGATTAACAACTAAACTACAAAGTAACTAAACCTAATTAAACTTAACTACAAGAATAAATTAAGACTTGATTTAATAACTCAAAACTACCAAACAACTTAAGAACTTAAGGAATTAAGGTCTTAACAAGTAACAAAATTGAAACACATAAGACCTATGTTTAGGAAGTTTGCATATAATTCCACCCAATGACACTTGAATTTCATAAAACACAAATTAATATTAAAACAAGTGTAGAAGAGGTAAAAAAAATTAAAAATACTTAATAAATCCCTAGAAAAAGCCATGAAAATATGTACCAAATAGGGACTTATCTCTCCTAAGTCTGTAAAACTCCCATTTTTGTTTTCTTATAGCAAATCTGCCCTTTCTACTTCACCACTCCTATGCTTCATTTCAGCTAACTTCTTACATCTTCATCCTCAATAATTGGTGTATCTCATTTTCTTCACCCCAGTGCTGAATCACATTGTAGTGGCATTTCCTTTATGCTATTAGCCCTAGACTCGTGAGTTGAAGTGTGAGTATAGCACATTTGCATTTTTTGGCATCGGGAGCTCTTAAGTTCTTTAATCCTAATAAAAGACCATTTTTTCCTTTTTAGTTAGCTCTTCTACACTTGTTCAAAAGAATAATCCCATTATCCCTTGCCAAGTTTTGTTGTAAGCTGAAAATCTGGAATTTTGTTGTTGTAGGAAAAGGCATACAATTGGTTACTTGGGCATGATGCCTACGTGCTACAAATCCTAATTTTTGCTCCTTTGGTAAATTCTAGACTCACTTATGGTGCTGCAAATTAATTTTGAATTATATTCTAGGCTAGGGCTAGTATTAGAAGTAGGAACTAATTAGAGAGTAGAATGATCTAGCAAAGTAGAATAGATGAGAAATTTAGATCTACCTTTCTATAAACTTAATAGGTATCTAATAAGTCCTAAAATGTATTTACTTTTGGTAATATTTTTTAGGACTTATCATAGGCTTTTAAGTGGTTTTCAACTCCTTTGCACTTATTGTTTGTATTATTTTGCATTCTTGTTTATTTAGGTAGAAATTAGAGCTAGTTTATGAAAATTCCTCAAATTAGGACTAAATGGAAATATTTTGTATAATTGGCTTTTACTTGTATATTTGATCTTTGTGGCTAATCTTCTTTTTGTAAAAGCCTATAGTATGTTATTGTAAATAATCGTTTCCTAGATGTTTTAATTTTAATTTAATTGTTTAATGCTCATGTTTAGTATTTTTGTTGTTTTGAAGGGATTAGGTTGAAAATAAATAAGTTTTGCACAAAACGAAAGGAAACTTAAAGAGCCCAAGAACTAAAATGTAAATTTATTTATAGAGTTTGCACCTTTCTATCCATTGCGAGAAGTAGCTATTTCCATTGCCACAAGCAAATCCATTTCCATAAAATGCAGCAACACATTGCTTATCATGACAAGTTCTATATCTCATTACAATGACTAAAAGATCCACATTAAAAAAAAAGATAATCCACACTTAATTTTTTTAAAAAAAAAGATAATTTCCTTAGGTGCAAAGCAAGATGGCCTTATTTCATTTTTCCAATTTTTTTGAGTAGTTTTTAGCATTTTCTCTACTTATTAGAGACTTAAGGTGGAAATTTGGATTGGATCACACCAAGAAGGTATTTCTCAAGCTTTGTCTTGGTAGATCTTGAGTTGTGATGTATAATATTTTGCTTCTACCTTGAATTTATCCTCTTCTCAATATATTTGTATTTGTATTTTGATGGTTTTACTTAATTTCACTGATTAATTTTGGTTATATGTTGATAAATTCATAGTTGTGATGATTTCTTTTAGATCATTATGATGGTTATAATGTAATTGTATGTTTTCAATGCTCTTGATTGATTTTTCTTGTATCTAGTCCATTGAGCAACACCTATGCATCGTGTATAGCGAGTTTAGGAGATAATTAATCAAATAAAAATGCTAGTTAATCGATTAGATATGAGTTAGGGAGTGTAAATACAATGTTTAATTGGTATACATATAATTAATTTAGAAATAAATTATAATGACCAATTTTCTTACACTAAAGTTCTTTGAATTGTACCTTAGACAATTAGTATATGATGCATTGATTACAAGATATCCTTGCTAATTAGTCTAATTAATTCACTGATTTTAATGCACATGATCCTAACCTGATTGGAAATTGCATGGGATTGTTATCTCAAGGCCAAATGACAATAAAAGGAACTAGCCTACCATAACTATTGAATGTTAAGAATGAGTTCTAAACTTAAGTACACATTTAATTAAAATTAACTGATATTTTGTATCTAGGTATCTAGGCTAGAATCATTGAGTCTCAATAGAGACGTCAAAATGGGCTGAACGCATTGAATTGACCCATGTAACCCATCTAATTGGTGGGTTGGGTTTTGTAGCTTATTTAAATTGGCATTTTCGTATAATCATTTTGACCCAGCCCATTTATCTTTTTTTCTTTTTATTCTACCCCTAAACCATAATGCCAATAATAGGCCATGGCCCATACGCACTACGATGACCCAAACCCATTTGCATTTCATATTGTCAACCCAGCCTCTTTAACCATCGCCTGTTCAGCCGTAGCGAAGAAGCCTCCAGTCAGTATATGCGTCTTCCATTGCTAGTAACAAGCTTGGGAAGAAGAGAAACCTGAACCTTTCGGCCTACTCAAAAGCTGCTTCCCCCGCCAGCCATGCCAACCCGAAAATGGTAAAAATGTGTAAGACCACTTGAGGTGCATAATTCTTAGCTTTGAAGCAAGTGAACAATCGGATAACAACCAGTGTTTCCCATGCCATCTAGATAATACCATGCCAACCAGATAAGGTAAAACATATAAGACCGTTTAAGGTACATAACCCCTCTCAGCTTCAAGCAAGTGAACAATCTGATGATATGGTACCACCAATTATTAGCCTGTCGGCATACATAAGTAATTGGTTTATATTTGGTTCTCAATGTCATGACTGGATATTGTTCCAAGTACGAAATAAGAGTATGATATGGAGCCTGTATAAAAAATAATTTTACAACAAACATCTATTATATACTTGGAGAGAAATTCTTTCAATCATTTTTTGCTTCCATATTTTCACACTAAGCAATCCCCATTCGGGTGTATCCATGTTGTGGGAATTCATTTCATTAGTTTCTCATCTGAAAGTTAGGAGGTTCTAGGATCAGCATTAGTACGAGAGGATTTGATATTTTAGATTGTGACTTCAGAGACCTTCCTCAATCAAGGGTTCAATATACAAGGTCTATTGATAGGGGAAGGGGAATGGCTTTTCATCTCTCACGCATCCTTCTTTTCATCTCTATTTTATTATCACGTCAGAAATGGTACTTGATTACAATTTTGGGAAGATCATGGGATTGAAGACTTCTTTTTCAAAACTTTTTCCTTGACCTTATCAACTTTACACCATCCTCTAATTTCATGTTTTAACATTAAAAAGTACAGGGGTTCTTTTGGAATTTTCCTTCACAAATCTTATGATAGAGTTGTTGATGAACTTGCCTTGTTATTGGATACCCCAGGCCCTTTCCATTTTGCATTATAGAAGGATTTGGAGTTCAGAATATTCAGGCTTATATATATTTGTAATTCTTTCTTCAATTCTTTTTTAATTTAAATTTTAAATTTGTAAGGCCAATAAGGCTATTTCATCAATTCTTTCTCTGGTGTATTATCAGAGCTCTGAGACAAACAACCATCTTTCTATATTGCAAAGAGGTGTGGCCAATTTGGATAGCTGTTAGGCACATTTAATGAGCATTAAGCCTGTCCTCAAAGGATCTAAATCATTTTTTAATTACGAAGCTCAACAGTTTAGGGAGAAAGGAGCACAAAGTCCTCTGACAAGTGCTGTTTTTGCAAGTTTCTGGTATCTATGGTTAGAGCAGAATGCAACAACTTTTAACCAAGAGTTTCTTCGCCCGCGCCGGGGGGAGGGGGGGAACTAAAGGATATAGAAGGAGAGAAAACAGTTGAACAACAACAACGAATATTTTCCCACTAGACGAGGTCGATTATATGGATCAAACGACACTATTAAATTTTATTGCAAATCATATTTTTTAGACAAACCATTTAAATCTAAATCTTTTTCAATGATTTCACCTATAATTTTTTTTAATTTCCCTTTATCTCTAATTATTAGGCTACTCTTCTTACTGAAACTTCTATAACTCTTCTCCACACATGCCCAAACGATCTAAAATGCGATTGTACAATCTTTTTTATCCTATAATTTTTTTTAGTCTCCCTCTATCTTTAACTATTAGACTATTCTTCTTATGGAGATTTTTATAAGTCTTCTCCACATATACCCAAACGAGTTAAAGCGCGATTTTACAATCTTTTTTACAATAAGTGTGACCTTAAATTTTTTTTCTAATACATTCATTTTCAATTTCATCTTGTCTTGTGTGTCGATTCGTCCAACGCAATATTTTCATCTCTACAACATTAAATTTATTCTCTTATTGGTTTTTTATTACCCAACACTCAATCCCATACAATATTGCAAGTCTAATAACCGTGCAGTAAAATTTACCCTTAAGTCTAAGTAGTACTATTCTATCACAAATAATACCCGAAACACTCTTTCATTTATTTAAACGAAATTCATGTTCTTCCAAAACTAATCTTTATATCTCTAACTTCTCATTTACTTCCTCTCTCGACTCTCCAACGAAGACTATATCATCTGTAAAAAATATATATTGTGGCACCAGCTCTTAGATATGTTCAATGAACACACCTAAAACTAAAGTAAGAAAATAGATGATCAAAGTTGACCCCTAATGTAGGTTGATAATTATCAAAAAATCTTCTGCAGACCTACCTTTTATTTTCACACTAGTTGTAACCTTATCATACATATTCTGAATTGCTCGAATATAAGCAATACAAACTCCTTATGCTTGAAAGAAAACAACTCAGCCTTGAATAAATTTGAATTTTTCCATGACTTAAGGCCCGTTTGGTATCCATGGGAGAGACGTGGGAAATGGAAAAAGGGAAGGAAAACTAGAGAAAATTATAATTTTACCCTTATAATCATTATTCGATATTATTTAATACTCTCTAATAATAATTATTTAATTATTAAAAGTAAAAGTATTATGAATATTTCCTATCTACAAAATCACCTTTTTACTTTCCATTTCCATTTCCATTTCTATCCTAACTTTTTATCTACCAAATGGGCCTTTAGGCTTCTAAACATTGGGAGAATAATTAAGTGGGTGAATGATGAAAATTCTTTGGTTAATACTAGAAATACCTCAAGGGGAACAATATATTTCTATAGAATATTAGAACCTATGGAAACAATTTTAATTAAAACAAAAAAGTTATGAAAAAGAAATGAAGTAAATTCAAGGCCAATTTGGATAGGCTTGTAAGAATTTTTTTTAAAAGAATTTAAACGAAGCAAAAACTATTTGCTTTGGAGACAATAATAGAGAGGATTTTAAGAGTTGCAAAAATTGTTCAAAAGTAAACAAGAGGTTGCTAGGAATACTTGTACATATTATAATTATTTAGGCATATATGTATTAGTTATTTCATTTGCCCCTAATGTCTTTAATTATAAGAGAGTAGCCTCCCTCTATCTATAAATACCATGCTTGTTGCCTTATTCTGTATAATGAAAACTAGACATCCATTTTGTCATGGTATTAGAGTTAGAGAATTTCTCAAATTTCTCCTTCTCTTGGTCTAAATTTTTGAGAGCCTTAATAGCCATTTTTTCCCATCCTTTGTGTTCAAAAATTATCTCATTGGTAAACTAATAGTCTTCATTACTATCTTTGCTTGTTTCCCATGCAAACCCATTATTTTTCAACTACTCCGATGATGACCCTTCATTGTCACTAGTCTTTGTTCGTCTGGTAGCCTCCATTGTTATTGTCATAAACTTTTGCCTTTTGCTTAATTCCCTTTTGACCCAAACACTTAATGAACCACCACAAAACTTGCAAACGAGCTTAACCCTGCCAACTGGAATGCCATTGGACTCCACATGCTCCATCACGTTATTGGATTGAACCCCACACGCCTGCCCACGAGAGCATGTGACACTCTCTTTCTAGTAATTGTTCACCCAAAAAGTGTCGCCAACCATCATACAAGCTAGCCCAAATGTCCCCTTGACCTATTTGGGCTCTGTCAGTGGTGAATCTCCTAGTTGGAAATCATTTCACTATTGTTCTTCACTTTTTTTACCTCTTTGCTCCAAGTACTTGTTGTTTCTTGCTCCTAGACCATGTTTGAGTCTATCACAACTAGTAGCACCTCTTAAACAACTGTTGGCAACCACTCTTCTTTAACGGCTGACTTGCAAAATATTTCAACATATAGGTTGAATGAAAAGAACTATTTAAAACAATCTCAACTAGTTCACACCTTTCAAAAGGTATAGATAAGTTGAGTTATTTGCTTGGTACTCATCCCAAACTAAGGATTTCCAAATTTGATGCCAAGGATAATGAAAATTCTTTAGTAATGTCCTAGTTATAGAACTCTATGTCACCAAAGATTAGTGACACATGCATGTTCCTACATTTGATGAAGGAGATTGGGATGTTATTCAACAAACCTATTCTAAGGTTCGAGATGCAATACAAATTTATGAGCTTAAGACCAAAATCTCCAACACCAAACAAGAAAGTCTATCAATCATTGAATACTCTATTTGCTAAAAAAATTTTGGCAAGAGATAGACCACTACAAATGCACTCAAATGATATATAGTGAGGATGCAATTATTCTTAAGCAGTTTGTGGAAAAAGACAGAATTTATGAGTTTCTTCTTAGGTTGAACATTAAGCTTAATGCTATGAGAGTCCAAACACTCAACAAGGAGGAGTTACCATTCTTGAATGAAGCAATTACTATTGTATTGGTTGAGCAAGGAAGAAGAAGTGTGATGATTAAAGCTCAACCTGTGGAGAGTTTTGCTTTAGTATCCAAACATGTCATGCAATGTCCTAATGAGGTCAATGGACAGAATGATTAATCAAAACAATCCATTAGAGACTCTTCGCAATGTACTTACTGCAAGAAGCCCCAACACATTAAGGAGATATGTTGGAAGCTCCATAGTCGAAAAAGGGGCTCAGACAAGCCAATATGACAACTACAAACTCTAGCAATGAGGAAACCTCCACCTTTGCTGATTTCAACGAGGAGATTGAGAAGCTAAAGAGCCTATTAGTAACACTGGACAAAATGCCAATGCCTACCACAAGTACTTGTTATTTAGTGTTTTTAGGTATTTCCTCTTAATCTTCATATGCCTTCAATTATGTTCCTACTGCATCTAATAAAGTTTCCTCCAACTACTAGGTCATTGACCTAGAAGTCATAGATCATATGACCAATTCCTTACAAAAATTCATCTCATATACTCTTCGTCCTAGCAACAACAAAAAAATCATCATAGCTTATGGATCAATTACTATAACTGGTCAAGGAGATGTTTGTTTAAGTGATTACCTCATACTTAAGAATGTGTTTCATGTTCTAAAACTTTGCACCAATCTTATCCTAATTCAAAAACTCATAACTAATTTTCATCGTAGTATAACCTTTCACCTACTCATTGTGTATTTCAGGAACAAAGAACAAAGAGGATGATTAGACTTGCTACAATTCCACTGTGTCTTAAAAATAGTTAGAGACAAAATTTTCTGCTTTTTTTTTTCAATTAGAAGTGTTTTCTATTTTTTTAAAAAAAATCTCAGAAGTTTTCCAACAGCTTAAATAAAAGAGAATAATACCAAAGATAAAAAATATGGTGGTGGCAGCAGTCTATGGTGGGGCATTGAGCAATAGGGTTAGTAGAGCTAACAACAGTGGCAGGGTTAACAATGGCGGTCATGGTGGTGATGGTGGATGGTAGTAATGATGGCAGGCAGCACATTAGTCGTGGCAACGGCAAGCAGTAAGCAACAGTGGAATTGGGTGATGAAAGGCAGCAAGCAATAGTCACAGTGAGCAATGGTGGCAATGGTGGTAGCAATAGCAGTGGCTTGAAGCAAATCATAGAAATGTTTTCTTTAATTTTTTCTAAGATTTTTCCATGAAAATTCAAAGAAACTATATATTGTTGCAAAATCTTTCCAATAAGAAATTTTATTTTCTAGCAACCAAAAAAAAAAACGAGAGAAAATATCATGCCAGAAAATTATGGTGAAGAAATTATACATAGCGGAACAAAGATGGCTTAAAAATTTTCTTCTCCAACAAAACAAACACCAATAATAAAACTCTTGCCAAAAGATTTTTCTAACGAAATCACTTCTAGCAAAATAAATAAAGTGGATAGAATTTAGACTAAAGACACAAGTAGAAAATGACTCATCCCATATGAGTTCAGAAGGAATGACTATACTCAACTCCAAACACCTGTCTACTAATAGGGTAGGAGGATTAAGAATGCATTGTCAAAGAGAAAATTGCTTTGGAGGACATAAAAAACATAAAGAAGCAAGTGTTTACATTGCAAAATCCAAAACATTTCATAGACAAAAGAACAAACAAATTGTTTTCTCAAAAGAACTGGGAACCATTTAACATGCAAAGATGTTTCCTCATAAGCACATAGAGAAACTTGCAGCACTGAACCTCTATATAATAAATTCATATATGAAAGGTATAAAGGCTATATGTGATGACATAATTATGATGATTACATACGCTAATATCTTTATGGATATATTAAGCTGTAAAATGTTTAAGAAGTATAAATACCTTGTATATTCAAGTGATAAAGGAGCATTTACTGTCGCTGGAATCCTTCACATCTGCCATATAAATAATTGTTGTTCTGACATGGTTGATGCCTATAACGAACATCAACCATTAGAAAATCTGCATCAAGCTTAATAGTTACAATAAAAAAGCTATAATTTAATTATACACAATAAAAGTACCCAGTAAAGAATATAATTTAGAATTTTAGCCAACCGATCATCACTCACCGCGAAGAATATTAAACCTCTGGAACAGGGAACTATCATGTTTTATTTGTCTAGTTACACATGAAAGCTTGAAATGGAAGTCCTAGAAGCAGCAGAACTCACATCAGAGTGCCTTCCAGAAGCAACAATTACAACTGGCAGTTGCCATTTCATAATATGGCATCATATTCATTTCAATTAAGTACTTCAACGCTGGAAGTAATCATCAAAATTTTAATTGCTCACCACTATAATTGGGAACAATGAACTAAGAAAAACAAGTTTTCCCTCTCAAGTTTGTATAGAAGGAGCTGTGGCATCAGAGGGGCCAGCGATCAGGCTCCTCCTAATCATATCATCTTGCAGTGCCAGAGCTTCATTTATGTCTCCTAGCTCATAATATTTTCTCAATAGACGAATACAAAGAACCTCATCAGGAATTATATCCTTTTCAAGCATCTCGTCAAGCAATGACTTTGCCTCTTGTACAAGACCACAATAACAAAAACCAGAAATTAATGAAGTATAAGTAAGCAAGTCTAACTCCATACCCATTTCAACCATTTTAGTTCGTAACCTCAAAGCTTCTTGAGGATTTTTATGCTTCAGGTACCCATCAATCAAAGCAGTATAAATAATTTTATCTAGACTCATTCCCTTATCCAGCATTTCATTGAACAGCTTTTTGGCTTCTTCAAGGCAATCATTTTTACAAAGGCCATCAATTAGGGCAGTATAAATCATTATATTAGGTTGCAAACCAATGCTTATCATGTTGCCAAAGTAACTAACTGCCTGTTGGACTAATCCCTTTTTGCATAAACCATCTATTAGTACACCAAAGGTCACAACTGTTGCCTCAATGCCCAATTCCTGCATTTCTCGAAACAGATTAAGTGCCTCTGTGGTTTTCCCAACCTTAAAATATGCATCCATAAGGGTCGTATATATATAACTATTTGCAGTCAGACCACAATCCTTCATCTCATGTATTATGGCCTCCGATTCTTCAATCTTATTCTGCTTGCAAAGACCCCATATTATGGTTCCGTACAGCAGTAGATCTGATTTGATGCTTTTCTTCTCCACTTCCTTTAAAATATCCATGGCATTCTCCAGCATCTTAGCCTTAGTGTATCCATGAACAAGGGCAGTATAAGTTTTTTCATTAAGAGCCACTCCAGCTTTCAACATTGCCCTATATAACTTCTCTGCTTCTTTCATCCTACCATCTTCACAAAGACCATCCAATAAAGTGGTATATGTTACAATGTTTAAGTTAAATCCAGCCTCCAACATATCATTTGCCAGTGCAAATGCTTCATCCAGATTACCTGTTTTACAGTTTGCATCAATCAGAGATGTATAGGTAATTTCATTAGGCATAACACCAACACGTATCATGTCGACAAAAAATTTAATTGCTTCCAGCATCATGCCTGCCTTGCAAAATGCATCAATAAGTGTACTATAAGTTACAACATTTGGTTTCAACTCTCTTTTCTTCATCTCATGTAGATAAGCAAAAGCCTGAGGAATTCTTTCAAACTTACAGAAGCAATTGATTAGAGAATTGTAGGTTATCACATCAGGTTCACATCCTGCATCTTTCATTCCCTCAAATATATTAATTGCTTCATTTAAGAAGCCTAATTTTCCATGGCCATCAATGAGAGAATTATATGTCACTTTGTCTGGAGTGAGGCCCATCTGTTTCATTTCTTCAAAAAAATTCCTAGCAGTTACTAAATCCCCTTCTTTGCTCCAATAACATATCATTATATTATATGTGAAAACCGTAGGTGAAAGGCCAGCCCCAACCATCTCCTTGAAAAACTTTATCGATGATTCCCCTTTGCCTGCTTTTGAAAGTCTATGCAGAAGCTCATTACAGGATCGCACTTTTGGAAGAACCCTGAACTTCTTCATCTTCCAAAAACATTGAATAGCTTCTTCAAGCATTCCCAACTCAACTACTACGCTAAATAAACAATCAAATACTCCAAAGCCCGGACGGCAAACAGTCTTTGTCGACCACAACATATCAAACAAATCATGACCTGGAAATGTTCTATTTATCAAAATTAACTCCCTAAGTATCTCTCTTGCATCAAGGTAAAACATCCCACAAAATAAAATGTGAGCCACGATGCAATATGATTCCGCAGTGTGGCGAAATCCAATTTGGCTTCTTGCCCACTTGAAGAACCTCAAGGCTAGCTTTGGATCTTCCTTCAATTTCATCAAAACCTTGCACACCCAAATGGGCGCTAATGCTGATGCAAATATGCTAGACATTTTTGGATCATCCCAATCTCCTTGTTGTATTATATTGCGCAATGATTCAGAACTAATGTCATCAAAAGAACTATGGGGGCTTGATTGGGAGACAAAAGGGAATCTGATTACAAACAGAAAGCTAGTGAACCAAACCAAAGGGCAAGCAATAAAGGAACTATGTGACACTGATATTGATGATGAAACACCGAACACACCGGCAAATGGGTAATTAGCGTTTTCAGGATACGAAGAAGCGAAAGAGCTTACTCGGAGGGAAGTTCTCCGACCAATATGAAAGAGGTTGCGCATAAAAAGCAACATCATGTGTAGTACGGAGCTCAAAACGCCTTCAATTAGTTTCATTTTCCAGTGCTCGAGCCTTGGTTAAGCAGTGATCATTCATAGCTTCGTGTCTCGCAGATGGTGAAGAAGGTGCATAATAAAATACTTCTTAGGGTTTATGGAGCACAGGTACCGAGGTTTGTGTTTCGAAATTAAAGGGGGAATTGTAATTTGAAAAATTTACTTTGAACATTAGATAATTATATAATTATATTTTTTTAATATTTTTATTAAAAATTTTATAAACGGATATGTAAGTTTAATCTAAATTAAAGTAAACCAATGAACATATTTTAAAAGAAAATTAGAAAAAAAAATTAAAAACAGTAGAAAATGAAACTCTGAATTAAAAAAAGATAAAAATAAAAAATTTAATTAAAATTGTGCCATTAAATCTAATATTGTAAAAGTTGGTATAATAAAGGAGAGGAGTCTCTTTTTCATTCTCCATTCTCTTTATTTTATTGATATTAAATATTTTTGTCTCTTTACTTCTTATTTTCTATTGTCTAGATTACATTAAAATATAAAATAAGTCACATAAAATAATGGTTAATGATGCAATATGATTACTAATATTTTTAAAATTAAACTAATTATTAGTCCCATCACAGTTAAATCGAATAATTATATATATATATATATATATTTTTAGATATAAAAAATTAAATTTAATAAATGATTTTCCTTTTTTCTTAGATATATAAAAATCAAAGTAGAATTGTAAGGGAAAATCAAAATTGTTGAGACTACAATCTTTCTTCAACTTCACAAATGCATTGATATATGGAAGCTAGGTGTATTTGCTTAAACTTCAACTTCACCTCACTTTCACTTACCATTTGTATGATTTAACAACTAAACTAGATACCCACAAAAGGAGCTCATGGTATAAATAACACTTACACAGTGCCCTCTCTTGAGATATATATGTATATATATTGTAGTGTTTATACCTAGAGAGTTTTGAATTTATTATTAAGTCAAATGAAAGTTTATAACTCTATTTTCTTTCATCTTAGCAAAATTTCCTTTCTTTTATAGAAGGTTAGATACTAGTAAAGGCATAATTAACTTTGTTTTGAGGTATGTCTTTGTGTAATTCCTTTGAACCATCAAACATTATCCAAATTTCATGAAAATTGGTGGGAAGCCTTCTCATGAGGTTAAGTAAAAGCCATAAAAATAGTTTCTAAGAATTCTCATAGGTGACCATTTAACCGAACTCATTTAAGACCCTACCTAATTTTAACCTACTTCATACTATCCTCTCCGAATTCAGTTTAATTAACCTAGTAAATGAACTCCAAAAAATCCTTAAAATTTCCTAACCTAAGTTTATAAGTCTTAACTACTCTCCCATAAAAATTTGTCAATGAATTCCTTCACTTACTTGTTTAACTAAATTTATTATTAATCTTACTTGAATCTATCCAACACAAAAGTATGTTTCTATTAGTGTATAATTCAGGGGCCTCACCTATCCTAAAAATTCTATAAATTTCCATATTTGAAGTTGAGTGAAGGACTCATAGCAAAAATTTGGACTCAAAAATCAACCTCTAAGTGCCTTTATTGAAGTCAAACACTAAACTATTTAAACCACCTATTACTTATATATTCCATTTAATTGTCCGTTATTTCATTTAACCCAGCCCAAGAATTACATTCATAAATTCCTATTCCTTAGGACCTTACCTTCACATATAACCAAAATTCAAGGCTACTCAAGACTTCAGATAATCCATGAACCATGGATATGAGGCTACTCAGGACCTTACCTTTACTCAAACCCCATTCATACAACTCATACACATCATAAAACAATCCATGAACCATGGATATGAGGCTCAAAACCAGAAAAATGGAATTTCTCTCACGGGTCCAAAATTCATATTTTTGGCTCCAACTTTGAAAAATCGTAATTAATTCTATAAAAATAGAAATTAAGCAAACCATAGCTTTTTGGAAAGTTTTGAATATTAACTTTATACTAAAAAGAATTCCAAACCATAATATCATCGTTTGGACCACGTTTGAGAATAGAAAAACTCGAAAGGTCAGATTGCCTAGCTTTTTGATATAACTTACTAATATGAATTTAAAAAATTCATAACTAATTTCATAAAAATCCAATCTGGGCAAACTATACCAATTTGAAAAACTACAGATGTTAACTAGAGGGAAAAAATAAGTTCAAACAAGTTTAGAAGCCTTTAGAGCTCAAAAACTTATAGAACAATAGCCAAGGTCTGCTAGAGTCTCTGATGCTGACATAGAACTTTAGAAAATCATTTCTCCCTCCATAGACTCTAATTGAGGTTCTTCTAGTTGGTATAGGTCATTGTGAACGTCTAATTTCTCTTTGTAAAATTTTATAGCCATTAGACACCATTTGACCCATGAATGATAGAGGCAAAATTTCTGACCCTATAAATAGTGACACTGTCAAATTTGAAAAATTTACCAACTTTAAAAATTCACCAAAAATTCTCTAAAGCTTCAAATATTATGCACTTTAGCTTCTTGAAAAGCTATAGACAAGACCTATAAGCATGCCAAGTTTCAGACCAAAAAAAGGTCATTTGGCTAAATCTTGATATAGCTCTTGAATTTGGCAAATTTGGCACCATATATGATTCAAAGTGGATTCAAATGGTCTCATACATGTTCTAACACCTCTTGGGCAAGTTTTAAAGCATAACTACAACATATAGGAACTATCCAAGTGGTCTAAATCATCATGCATCTCAATTTAGCCATTCCATATGCAAGAATATACTAGCATTTACAAGGCATCAAATGTTCAAATTTTACATTTACATTGATTTGGTACCAAGTATGGTTTTTACATCATCCATACATGCTTTTACATTTTCTCCAATTGTTACAACTCAAAAATAATATGTACATAAGTACTTTAACTTTCCTATACATCAAAATTATACATAATCATGCAAAAGTATCAAGAGATGGCCATTTTATGCTTCATGGCCTCCAATCTTTGGCTTTTGAGCTCCACCTAAACAATATGAGATGGGAAAGGGAAGGGGTGAGATTTATGGAATCTCAATAGCTCATACACTCATTCAATGAAGCAATTAAGGCATATAAATATGTTAAAGCATGTAAGTAGGTATCCAACCATTAAAAATCATACAACATATGATTTACATGCCATGAAAATCATATCAATGCCAAGAATAAGTTTTAGGGACTTTTGGTCTAGCCTCACCCTATTTTTTTAGGACTTTTGGATTGGTCTCACCCTTAGTCTAGGGACTTTTGACTTGGCCTCACTCATCCATGAAACTTTTGGCCTTATCTCACTCATTCCTAGGGGCTTTGGGCTCCACCTTACCCATCACAAGGGACTTTTAGCATTACCTCACCTTTTAAGAGCAATTTTTATAACCTAAAATATAAACATATTGGTACTAATGCAACAAGGCAATATCAAATGGCATGTCTCATAATACAAGTGCATACTCAAGCGTACAATGACCATTATACATCCAAGAATGCAATAAGAAAGAGTGAAGAGCTACCTTGGCACTCAAATACAATTCTTCCTTTTTAATTTCTCTTTCCTCTTCTTGGTCTCACAATCACAACTAGATTGAGCTTGATCTCTTTGGCCTAGTGAATGGTCTATCGCGCAACCCTTAAAATAAAACTAGGTTAATAAAATATATAGCTAGTGGCATAACCTAAGTCATCTCCCTTAGAATTGGAGTTTAATACTTAATTGAGTTTTCCAAATGTTAAAAGACTTTAAAAATTTCTAAACTAAGGGGAGTTTTTGATTGAATTAAACTAACCTAAATCTAAATTGAATCAAAATTCCTAATTGCTACCTAATTATATAAATTATGGGTAAAAGATGGGTTTGTGACTAGCTTTGTAATCATCCCTTGGTGTCCACTATTCTTATCCTAATCCAATTGTGATTAATTCTGGCCTAAGAATCCCTAATTGTGTTCATAACAAGTTATCTTGGGTTACCACTCAAGAATCAAGAAATTAACAATCTAATGTTGAATTGAGAACTCAACCTCGCATCAAATTGCTAACTCTTGTTTTAGGATCAATAAACACCCAATTTGATTGATTAACTAATTAATTAGCCTCTGAACCATCATCCAAAAATGTTTAATTAAACAACTAAACACCAAGGAGTCCTCAAATTAAACAATTAAAGACTCAATCTCTCACATGCATTTCATCAAATACTTTGTTTGCATATATGGGTAATTGTAAGAAATTGAAAAATTCAGTATTTAATCCAACCAATTAATCAACAAAAAGGCTTCATAATTAGTGTCTAAACAGCCACTAATTACAATTACACAAATTTGCTATCAAATACAATTTAAACAAGACAATATATGAAAGAGAAAAAGTGTAGGAAAATAGAAATCCTTAGCCAAAAATTCTGTGTTTTTCTCTACAGATTCAAACTTCAACTCAAGTGTCTTCCACACTAATCACAAGGAATGGAGAACTAAAACTTCATCGTGGTGGTGAGATGGAGAATGGAGGAAGTGGCGTAGAGAGGGCGAAGGATGGAGTCTGGACGAAGGCGTGGAATGTCACGTGAATGGAATGTGGTCTGTGAATGGAATGGATTGTAGGTTGAAAGATGAATCCGACATGTGGAATGAATGGCGTTATTCACGTGCTCTCCTTGCCTCATTCTCATGTGAGTTTTTTACAATTTCACGTGCTACCTCTCTTAGTTCAATTCCCTGCACCTCATTCTTCTTTTATTATATATGAATATGGACCCCACTTGTCATTTTGTATTATAATATTCCACATGCTTCCTTCTCCACGTGATTTCCAGCCCAAGCTCTTTTCTGATGTCATTTTTCTCATGTTGGCTCTCAGCTCATTCCTCGTCTTTTCTTCGAATCCAAATATAGCTTCTTCTTGTTCTGGAGTTGCTTCTTCCGTGTTCAGCTACTGCCCCATGTGATTTTCTTCTTCCATGTCAGCTTCAAATTCATGCTTCTTTCCAGCTAAGCTTCATGATCTCGTGGCTTCATGCAGCTTCCCCAAATTTCCACATCAGCCCCATAACTCGTAGCCATCAGAATCTACTTCTCGAGAGTTCCTTCGACTATCATTTTTCACGCTACTTCTGCTTTGTTCTACTGGCTCGAAGCTTCTCTTCTTCACGATTCTTCATTCCCATATTCTACCACTTCTTCTCTACGTGAACCTCTGTTCTGCTCAAGTTTGTGAGCCGCTGCCCGTGGCACATCTTCTTTCTTCTTCGAGTTCAAATGAGTGTGTGCATGTGGCAGCCTCTTTTTCCACCTTAGCTCCTTGCATTTCTACTGGACGTCGCTGCATGGTTTGGTGCCTTGGCAACCCTTCATGCTGGATCGCTTCTTCATTTGCTTCCCATTCCATGTGACTTTTGCCATTTAAAACTTTCTGCTGCAGCTCGTGGTCACTTCTTCTCATCCACTCCATTCTCGACCTCACTTTCACGTTATTTCTTTACTCGAGTTGCATGCCTTTGTGTGTATGGATCTTCTTTTGCTCATTCTTCATGCAACCTATGGAAATCTTCTTGCTTACATACTGCTCTTTAATGAATCACATGCACAGCCCATTTCTAGCTTCTAACCCAGCCCCCTTTATTTAATCTTGTGCCATCCATGTGAGCTCATTTAACCTTATTTCTTTGCTCCTCACATGCTCTTCTCTTTACTCTCAACCTAAAGCTAGCTTCATGTGAGCTTCTTCACGATTTCCTACTCATCCCAATGTCCTCATGCTTCTTGTGCTACGTGTGTATGAACTGGACCAGTGGCTTTGTATGTGTAAGCTTGTGAAGAAGCTACTTTCTTAATGTTGCTTCCTTGGACTTGGAGAGCTTCCACCTCTTCTCCTTCTCTTCTTTAAATCAAATTCTCATTCAAGCTTCATTGGCCAATTAAAACCTACAAAAAAGAATGAGAAGAATTCAAATAGGAATATTCACAGAACAATTTGAGATAAAATTGAGCATTAAAAACTAATAATTTGTAAATTAATTCCTAAAATGTAGAAAATGACTATTTGAATAAAATCTTATCTAATTAAACCCCTAGAGCCACATTTGGATACTAAAATGCTTAAGATAAGGAGAATAAAATATATATATAAATCATACTTATCACCTAAACACAACACATAGCATGTAATTACTTTCTTGGAACAAGCTAAAGCATCCACCACATATTTGAGAAGCATACTTTATCTATGATTCCATAAAAGGTATAATAAAGCTTTTAAATTTTCTTTGAAGGGAAAGGCACTTAGAAAGTTTCTTAGGGGTCTTAGGAACTCAAACAAATACTCACAAAGGCTAGAGGATTCTTAGACAAAATTACGTTTCCTATCTTAAAGTTCAATAGTTTTTCCTCCACTTAATTTTCATTTCCTAGCTTCTGACACATTAATTCATGAGTTTCATGCTTGTTCTAGGTTAGAATTTCCTCCCTTTCTCAAGCTCTCAAGTTGGTAAAACCAATATACCCAAGAAGCAAAGAAGAAGAAGCAAAGATATATAGATATCTACCTTGAATTCAAGTCTTCTTCAAGAGTGTTTCCCTTTGCCTTAGCCTTCCCTTTGAATTTCTACTCTCCCTCCTCTAAACCAAGCTTAAAACAGAGCCAATTCAACAACCAAAACCATAGAAAGAGAGGGCAAAGAGAGAAGAATAAGATTTCAAGAAGGAAAACCATGAAAATCTCAAGTTTCTCTCACCTTTTCCTTGGTTTCCTTCCTTCTCCCTTCCTCTTCCTTTGTGCACCCTTCTTAGATAAGCTCTCCATTGGTCTTAAGTAAAGGAAATGTCAGTTAAAAGAGAGGAGAGGCTTCTGGGCTATTAAAGAAGCAAAATTTCACTTTTTCATACTTTTTCTGAAATAATTCTCATTATAGCAGAAAATACCCCTCACTATAGCGAGCACTTATTAGTCCCAGGTCCCTTATTCTCGCTACGATGCTATTGTGAAAAACTCCTTGGATTTTGTATGGGAAGCATGAACTCATTATAACGGGTTGCATCCTCACTATGACAACCAGCACCTTTGTTGTAGCCAATTGAAAACTTGCTGTAGCGAACTAGTATATTTGCTATAACTAACGGAGGTCCTGGCTATAGCTAGCAAACTTAAAAAAATTTTAGAAATCTTAGATGTTATAGCTAGAGTCTGTAGTTAATCTAAGATAAACATCATTATAGAAGTGGTTATAGTTTTTAATGATAAAATGGTAGGTGTTACCAAAGTAGTCCTGAGTTAGTTTGTCCATAAAAGTTCTCCCCAAAAAGCTCCAAAAGAACTAATGTAAAATAAAGAAGTCTGATACTAAATAATTGAAAATAAGAAGCTAGGAAGTGCATATATAAAAAGAAAGGAAAGGGATAGCAAGGCTTCTAGCAAGTTTTTGGAACTAGGCTAATGTGTAGTCAACTTAGCTTATAGTCTTTTTTTTTTAACTTTGTTTTATCTTTTTTACTTTGAACTAGGTAGCCATTAGATTGTCTAGATTTTACCAGTTTTGTCAATTATTGACTGGTTTCTTATTTTTCCAATTTTATGGTTTGAGTGGATTGGATTAATGGTTAGTTTATTGATTTTTCAATTTAACTAGATGGTCCAATCTAGTTTTTGTAACATTGGTGATTAGTGACTATAGCAAACACTATCAGTGATAGTAATGATAAGCAAACTAGATCATAAGGATTTGGGCTTTTCAAAAGTTAAACTTAAGTTTAGCCTAAGCATAATTTACTTTTCAATTTTTCTTTTTGACCCAAGTTTGGACAAATAGAGAAGTTTAAATATGTATTTAGGCCCAAACAAGACTCATTTTTATAGTTTTTATTGTAGTCTAAGTCTTACTCTAATAACATCTTTTGTTAATGGTATTAGAGCTTCATTGTTTTTATAAATTGAAATATTTGTATTGTATCATTTTTCCAAATTTAAATTTGTTATTTTCTACCTTGGTGAAAACATGGGTAAGCCTGAAAGATGGTTTCAGCAATGAGTGTAAGTTCATTTGGTTTAGCCTAGTGTTCTCATCAAGCCTAAGAAAGAGAAGAAATAAAGAAAAGTTAGGAAAACAGTTACAATATAATGAGTTGGTTTAAAAAAATAATAGGTTCATACAACAATAAAACCATAAGTGTAACACCCCAAAATTAATTAAGGTGTTAATTATTGATTTGAGTTAATTAAGAATAATTAATATGGAATAATTGGGCAAGTTAAGTGAATGAAAATTTTAGAGAGATAAACTATTAGTATGAGTTTGAAATTTAATTAAGTTATAAACTCCATCTAAGCCCAAATTAAATTAAGTAAGGCCAAGGTTAGGGACTAATGGAGGCCCAATAATTTTAGGTGCAGATTCAACCTTTTAATGTGAGACTTGACTCAAGATAGAGCACCTAGAGAGGGCCCAATCTAATTTAATGAGATAGAGACCCAAGACCCAACCTATATAAGCCCTTGTAATTGACCCAATACCCCTTGTGCAGACCTCAACTAAGTGGGCTCTTGAAAACTTAACCCAACCCAACTAAAAGTCTGAGTTGTTGAAATTAGACCAATAAATTAAAACTCAGCCCAGATTTACTCAAAGTCTGAACCCATATGGACTTGGGCCATTGGGTTAGCCCAAACCCATCCAAAACCCTAAACATATTTAGCCTTTCCTGTCCCTTATTTAGAAACACAAAACACACAACTTATTTTCGGAGGTTTGAAGGGGGGCTAGGGTTCTTAGCAAAAAAATCACTATTTCCCACTTCTAGAGCAAAATTTAGCCAAGGTAATAGTTATATAACTTAATCCTCTCCTCTACCTCTTCAATTTAACCTAATTGGCTTCTCATTTGGAGCATTTTCACTATACCCAAAATCTGAAATGTGTTTGTTTGGTATTTTCTTAGAGGATTTTTGGAGGTAGAGGCTAGGAGGGATATTAAGTAAGTATAAACTCCCCATTTTAATGCATTTTCTGCTGGTTTAAGACCCCTATAGCTGATTTATAATATGGGTATTGTTTTTATATGAATTTACTCAAAATTTGAGGTGTTATTTTGAGATTTATGGGGTAGGTTCAACTAAATCCGAATTTGGTTTGAGTGGTAATTGGGTAAGTGTTTCTGAGTAATCCTATATAGTTTAACTCTTTAAGTGATAGGTTTGCTGATACAAATTGTGATTAGGGGTAGTAATGGCTTGGATTTGTGTCCATAAGCAGAAGTAGCATTCAATTGGCTCTTAGAGGATTAGCTACAAGTGAGGTAATCGAGACCATATTAATTCTATGCACATATCTGCTTTAATTTCATATTTTTTGTACATGAATGATTTGAAATACTAAATGAATTGGTTGGCTATCTATTGTATTGTATTTGGACCTTGTGAGTCCATAGTGGAGTTGGGGTACGGCTGCCACTCGTGCATGTGCTTTGATTGGGCATCGGGTTATAATCAGACCCTAGATATACTGAGCCTTGGTTGTGCTCATTGGGGAGTAGGTGCCATGGACGGGCCTTTCCCAATGTTATTAGCCTTTAATATGTGAAAATATGATTGCTAGTATGGGATAATAATCATGATAGCCTAATTGTTTCATTTGCGGATATGATTGGTATACTTTTCAATCTTTACTTGATATCATGCATATATATGAATTGAATTAGAATATATGAATGGAATTTGTCTTTGGTTACTAAGATTCACATCTCACCTCGTTTTATGGGCTAACTATTTCAGATGAAGGTTCTTCAGGTAAAGATAAGGGGAAGCAAGTGAATGAAAATCTATAAGCTCCAATCATGTGTAAGGGAGGCTACACTAGGCTGATCTGAGTAGGATAGATGCTAAATTTTGTACCCTTACTTGTATAACATCATTATGTAATCATATTGCCAAGTGTAAGAGCTTATATTTCGATAACACAGCATGTATCTATTGAGGAGTAGGCCTCATTTTAGTTTGGTATGGGATGTATGAATTTATGACTTTGCCTTGAACTTTGTTGAACCTATGATATGGTTTACTATTTGGAAAATGTAATTATGTGGTATATTGGATATAGACCTGAGCTAGTGATGCATGAAATCTTTAATGGAATATATATTTAAATGATAATTATTTATAGCTTATGAAATTCTTGCTATCATTAATCTATGAATTTGCTGATATATGATAGTTGGACGAGTAGGAATTAATACTTAAGTTTTGAATTGGTAATGGTAGAATAGTTGGGTAAATAAGGTAGATAAATACTATTAGAGTCATATAAAATGAAGGGGAGTGGTCATAGGGTGTTCTTAGGAGGAGAATTAGAGTGCATGGGATAAAATTTAGGAGATGTAGTTACAGGAGGGAGTCATGCCGCAGCTAGGAAGGCCTTGCCGCTGCCTGGAGAGTGATAGTGGCGAGGAATGCCGTAGCTTGAGAAATCTCGCCGCAGCTCAACGCGAATGAAATCACCCAAGAGGGTGGTAGAGAGAAACCTCGTCGCGACACAACAGGTCCTGCTACGGTGCAAGTTGGGAAAACTAGGTAAGGAGTGTCCAGTAGCAAACCTCACTGCGGCACAAGTGTATTTCACTAAAGCAAGAATCGTGGGACTTCGAATAGTAGTTTTAGGAGGCATTTCTGCCATGACGCCACATAGATTTGCCACGGCGACGGTCGATGGTCCAACTTGCTACGGCGAAATTCGCGTGAGTTGTCTAATAAGATTCCCAAGAGTAACTTAGCTGCGGCACAGAAAGTCAGGGTCGCGGTGCAAAGTGAAAAGCTTAGTTTTTGAGTTTCAGTACCTAACTTAGCTGCAGCGGGAGAATTTCAAGTCACGGCGAAGGTTCACAAACTCTTACCTTTAGCCTAGAAACCCCAGTTTCTTCAATAGTAATGCTAGGAAATGATATAAGAGCACTTGTAGGAAATTTTTGTGTGTTGAAATTGATGGATGGATGAATCACAAACTCCTCATAATAGTGCAATTTCTTTTATGCATTCTCAGATTTATGGTTGTATAGTTAATGAACCTAATATTATTGAGGTCCAAATTTCCCTATAATTTTCATGATGTATTTAATTTTAATGACTCTAAACCTTGATCATTAAGCATTAATCGTGTATTTAATCATAATTACTATGATTAGAAGATAGAGTCATTACAATAAGAGTTTAAGTCATAAGAGTCATAGTTTACAATAAAAAATGGGAGGATACAACAAGTTAAGAAGTGAAGAAACTGAAGAAATAGAAGATAAAAAGGTTATAACTGAAAGTAAGATCACTAGACATAATTTACATGGACAACTTCAAAACTAGCCTATGCTTACGTTTAAGACAAAAGAGATATATAAGAAAACATCTTTTGATTTTTCTTATATAACTCAAACTATAGAAAAGGAAATAAGTGTTTCACAAAATAGACTGGCAATATTTATGATACCTAAACAGACCATAGACAAATATAGAGAAAAATATAATTGGATGTATTTAGGAATGATTCAAGTATCTATAAAGCCAAATTTTAGACAAGATTTAAATAAAATTATTTGTGTATGTTTAAGACATAAAAGGCAAATAGTGTTTAAAGACTCTATTGTAAGAGTAATTCAAACAAACTTACATAGTGGACTAATATATTTTAATTGTTTTCCAAACTATATAGTAAAGATAAAAGATATGAATGCTAGGAATCATTAATCCTAGAAGTAGGATCTAATGTAATAGGCAGGAAGGAACAACTCTTATACTACTACAATATGGAATGACATTTACGATAACAAAGATACATCAAAATTTGAAGGCATTAAAGGAGTCACCAAAAGGAGAAACAATGTTAATACAATTAGGAGATCCTCTAAAACTATAATTTTAATCCCAAAAGCATTAAAGCATGAAGAAATAGAATTTTCAACAAACTAGGAATTTCCAAAGCAAGTACAGCTAACTGCTTTGAAAAGACTAGAAATAGAAGAAATAACTCAAACATCAGAAGGATATCTATTAGAATGTTTCACAGGTCATTATCCTCTTCTAGTTTGAACACCAGAAAGCCAACAACTTTTACAAAAGCCAGAAGTTCCATAGATAACTTAATCATATGATATAAATTAAAGAAAGTAGATTTTGAAGCCAAAATTCTAAAACCAATATATAAGCTAGAAAGTTCAAACATTTAGATACCCAGTCAGAAATATATAGACAATTTCAGCTTTAGACTATCAATCCATAAGATCTCAATTAAGAGTCACAAGAAGAGATAATTATTAGATAAATAAAAATTTATTAAGAAAAAAAATTATGTTAAAAATACATAAAAGGGAAATAGAATGAAGAAGAGCAAATAGAAATTAGAAAAGAATGGTATGAAACTATGGAAAGAATTAAATAAGATTTATAGTTATTTAAATGGTTTAGGATATATACATTCAACAATCAAATATCTAATCCTTTTGCAAAAAATCATCCTTTAGTTAATGTAACTAATGTTAGAATAAGAAACTGGCAATGTAGAAATAATTGGAGTATAACTACAATATATTCAACCTTAGAAGAAATAACAATAAAAGTATGAGAAGATAAAGTAATAACATCACTCTTAAAAGTCAAAAATTCCCAAGACACTAAAGAAATACAAAAGATATAGCAACAAAACAATTATTCAAATAAAATATTATACACTATAAGTCAATAACTAACAAGAATGGAAAAAAAAATAGAAGATAAAGAAAAGCCAGGTACCTTATTTATTAGTCAGACACTCAAAAGCTAATATTCAAATCTGAAGCCATGCCTATTGAAGAAGCAAAAAAAGATAACCTTAAAAAAATGGGAAATGAGAAATAAAGATACTAAAGAAAGCAAAGATATCTTAAAAGATATAAATAAGAAATTAGAAAAGTTAAACATAGAAGATAAAGGTAAAAATTCATCCATAAGAATAAATACCATAACAAAATTAAAACAACAATTAAAGACTTAGGGGAAGCCACTATAAATAAAATCATAAGAAATAATAAAAGCCATAATTATAATATACGCAACTATTACCCCAAATCTACATTACTAGACTTATAGAGAATAACCAAAATAAATAGAAATTCATCTAGAGAGTAACCACATCATGACTCAAATCTTGAAGTCATAGCACATCTTATGAAAAATTGAGAAAGAGTTACCTAAGGGGTAATCATGTCGTGACTCAAATATTTCAAGTCACAGTGCAAATCATGAATCTTTGGATTTGTTGCCTGGAACTTGTGTTAAGTCACAACTTGACCATTTCGGGTCGTGACTTGAATCCTAGAATTAATGTATAACATTTTAGAACTTGTTTACTTGATACTATTGATGAATATTAATTAAAGATTTAGCTTATACTCATTTTAATCCTTCTAAAAGGTATCAAAAAGAGGTAATTGAGCTTAATTAAGATTTTAAAGTTAAATGAACATGAAGTTTCTTGTTTAGTTTTAGTAGTGTAACTTATTGAATAAAGGCTCTAATTTTCTTATGTTTTTATATCTTGGTGATTCATTAACTGATCTTATGCATTAATTATAATTAATTTTGAACTTAATTATGTTATTTAGCTTAATTAGGAACTAGGGATGTTACATTTGGTGTTAGGGCAATAGTTCAAGAAAACCTTACTAAATTTAAAGTTTATGGTTATAAACTTGGCAATTATGATGCATGCATGCTAGAAGCTAAAGCAAGTTCATCTTGTAGGATTACTCGTGCCTGTGTATATTATGGATGAAACTGTATTTAGACTTGCTCTTATGGATGTAGCTTAATGGGGAACCTATTGTTATCTTGTGACATTGTAGGGCATGATGGCTACACATCTAGAAATAGCTAAAATGTTAAGGGAAGTGCAAGAGGCTATGACTACAATGGGCAATCGTATGCAAGAATAAACAAAAGCCAACAAGGCTACTGTGAGGGCTATAGCTAACCAGGTTCAAGTGTCATAACATATATATTTAGTGATTCTTATATCATTTACTTCAAATTTAATATAAATGTAACCATAGCAAAACTTTAGTAGTGGTTTATAGGCTTTCCATGTGTCAATTTAGCCTATAGGGGTCAAAATTAGGATTTCTTTCCATTTTAATCCATAAATTCCATACACATATTTTGTTTTGATCTACTTGATCAAAGATAAGCCCCATTTGCATAAGAGAGTTATATAGCCATTTTACCTCCTTTTGATATATTAAGGTACAAATTTAAAAAATACATAACTTTAGCTATGCAACTTTGATTTATACAAATTAGGTATCTACAGAAAGCTTATGATCTAAACTTGTTACTTAAAAATTTTAAGGTAAAATAAATCCATTTGACCCCTTAAAAGTCACAAAATTCGAGAGCCATGTAGAGTGAATAGTAATTGATATTTGATAGCTTTTTAGGACCAATTTTGAAATTTACCAAATATTCCAAAGAGATAAAAAAAATGCAAACTTTGATTTTTTGGAAAGCTCTATATGTTCCCTAATTGCCCACCAAATTTTAGCCCCAAACTAGGTCATTAGACTATCAAGTGTAAGGTTACATTTTGTGACTATTTAGACCAAAATTTTGGTTCCTCCAAAATGGTCCAATTGAGCTCGATTTTACAATTTCTTCCCTTGAGAAAAAATCAATCCATTCATACTTCATTTTTATAGGTGTCAATATAAAAATATGACTAGTTACTAAAAATCAATGTCCTACTTGTTTCCTTGCAAATAGAACTCATAGTGCATCTCAAGATAATTTATAGTCTAAAAGCTCATATATACATTTATTTTTCATCATCATCATATATAACATGGTTTACTACTAATTGTTTCAAAATATACATCATAGTTACATACACATCATCTCGGAGTCTTATAGGTAGTCTTATAGGCCTAAAGTGCATCATCTAGCCTCTTGTTCTAATTATTCCTATTCAGCTACATTGTTTTCTCCAAAATTTGCTTCACCTCCCGGTTAGAAATCTCTGTTTGGTCATTTGTTTGAGGATGATATAGAGTAGACACTTTATGCACAACACTATACTTGCTAAGCAAGCTTTGCATACTTCGGTTGCAAAAATGAGTGCCCTAGTCACTAATAATGGCTCTAGGATACCAAACTTGCAAAAAATATGAAAGTGAACAAACTCTACAACCACAAAAGAATCATCAGTCCTAGTGGGCTTTGCTTCCACCTACTTCGAAACATAATTAACATCTAGTAAAATGTATGCAAAGCCAAAAGAAATAGGAAAAGATCCTATAAAATCAATGCTCCACACATCAAAGATTTCACAAAACAAAATGGGATGTTGTGGCATTTCATTTCTCTTATATATGCTTCTTGTTTATTGATACCTAACACATCTTTTGCAAAAATCAAAGGCATCATGAAACAAGGTAGGCCAATATAATCCATTATCTAGAACCTTCCTAGCTGTGTATTTTGGATTGAAGTGACCTCCATATATAAGTGTGTGATAAAATCTCAAGATAGAATCAAATTCTATATTAGACACACAATGTTTAATCACTTGGTCACTACGTAGTCTCCACAAGTATAGATCATCCCAAATATAATATCTAGCTTCACTCCTAAACTTATTCAACTAATGTTTATTCAAATCAATAGGCAATTCAGAAACAACGACATTATTCACTAAGTATGCATACCAAAGATAGAAACGATGCACAGCATACAAATAATCATCCAGGAAATTATCATCAATAGGTAAAGAATCTACCTTTGGAGCCTCAATTTGGCTTAAGCAATCTACTACCAAGTTCTCCATTCCACTTTTATCTTAGATGTCAATATCAAACTCTTGAAGTAATAGCCTCCATCGAATCAATCTTGGCTTCGTATTGGGCATTTTCAGCAAGTACTTCAAGGCTGCATGATGTAATGTCTGATTTTTGTTAAACGACAAAAATGTGTGCATTTTTAAAGAAAGTCTCTTAAAATGAATTAGTTAAGGTCCCAAAAAATTTAAGTATCATTTTAGACTCCTAATAATGAGAATTCTAGGCTCAAACAAAAAGAAAAACGGAGTTAGAATGAAAAAATGAAATTTAATGAAGACTTAAGAAACGTAATGGTATTTTCGTAATTTTTGAGCAAGTTTTGGAATTCACACAGGAAGGCTTTTTAAATAAAAGTTTTGAGTTCTCTGGGATTCTCAGAGGCCCTAAAAATCATGGGAAGCCCCAGGACAGTTAAAACCCTTCTGGTGGACGTTTTCTATTGTCAGTGTACCTGAACTTTGACAGATTTATTCAAAAAAGTTTTAGCTCCTATTTAAGTGATTTCAAAGGCATTTTACTAAATTGGGAACCTAAATTTTATAATAGAAAAGACGATTTTCAAAAAGGAACTAAAATGAATTAGAAACAAAAATGCTAAGAATGAAGGGCAAAATGAGAATTTTTGAAAAGTCTTTCTTCCATCCACCTATATATATAGGGTGCCCCACTCCTCCACTCACTTAGCCACATATGTTTCTGCCCTAAACCAGAGAAAAACCCCAAGGAGAGAGGTATATAAGAGGGAGAGGAAGAGAAGGAGAAATCAAGGGTAAAAGGTATGAATTTTTGGTTGTTTTTCATGCTTTTTCCTTAATAAACCTCTTTTTCTCCATTTCCCTTTATTTTCTATGATTATATTGAAGTATATGAATTTTTTTTAAGGAAAGAACAAAGGAGAAAATTCGGATTTGAAAAGAAGAGGGTAAAGAAAGGAAGATTTAAGCAAGAAAATAAGGAAAAATAAGGTAATTCTTCCTTCCATGTTAGCTACCCCTTGCTCCTCTTCTCTCCTTGGTTTGCCCCACTCAAGAAGCTATGAGAAGACTTGGACTTTGGGTAGAACCAAGGGTGAATCTTAGGAAAAAGAGTATCGAGAATAAGAATATGCAAAGAGAATTAACAAATAACCATGAAAATTCTAGATAGCAAATCTAGGGTTTCATGTGTTTCTTATAAAATATGACTTGATACCTTAATACCTATGCCTAAATGAATATTTAAATGAGTTCCTAGGACCTCGAGAAGTCTCCCCATATGCATCTTCCATGTAGAAAACAAAGCAAAGTCCATTAATGCCCAAATGCTTCCTAGTCTCAGCCTAGAAGGGTTAGCACACCTAGGGAGAGTTTTAAAATTTTTCAAACCCATTTTTGAGTCATATATGATGAATGAAAATGAGAGAAAACCTTGAAAAAAATTTAGGAGGCCTAAAGAATAAATTGGTGTCTTATGTTCTATAATTTGACCTAAAGAAGCAACATATAGTTAGGCTCTTTGTTTTAATTGTGTAATGATTCCAAGAAACTTAAAAGGAGTCAATAATCATATATGAAAGGAAAGAATGGAGCTTAGAATTTATTTGATGGGTGTTGCTTCATTAAGTGCATTCTTGGAACCATAAAGGGGTTAATAGACCAAGTTGGTATTTAAGGAAGATGTGTGGCCTTAGAATTAATTCCATAAACCTAATTGGCTTTCATAAATTGTGTTTAGGCCAAGAGAAATCAATCCTACACCTTTATGTGTGCGAGGCCGAGGAAGAGAGCTCTCTCCACCTTCTCTCATGCATAAATGTATGCTTGACTTGTCTTTGAATGTGTATATGTATATTTTAAGATATGGAAAGTGTTCTAGCATAAGCTCTTATTCCATGGTACCATAATGATGCATTATGTTTTCAAATGATGTTTATTATGTTTGCTTTGGTTTGCCTGAGTGTGGAGGAGCCAATAACCCTTAGCCATGGTGAGGATGAGTTAAGAACCTTTAAAATTGGTTAAGACAAAGTAAAGAGTCTCTCAAAAGTGAGGTTGACTCCCAAGAGTAAGGTTGAGTTAAAAACCTCTTAAAAAAATATGTGAGGCAAGTCCAAAATCTACAAGTGAATAGGTAAGGCTAATACACTTATTTGGCAAGCTTATGTATATTATGTATGACTTGTTCAAATGCCAAGGATATTTCTTAAATGCTTACACAATTTAATATGTCCATGAATGCATTTTCAAGACTTGTTTTGCATCTTTTATGTGTAATTAAAAGGGAGATGAGCTATTGGGATTCTTTAAATTTCATTCCCTCCTCTCCAATGTTCTAACATGTTAGGTGGACCAAGTAGATAAGGTAATAGGAGCCAACAACTTGGAAGTTGAGAATATGACAAGAAAGTGTTTAGATTTTACTTGTTTATGGCCATATGAATGGCAAAGTGGCTTTGTATATATTATTTTTGAGATGTAAGCTTATGTATGAATGTAAAATGATGTATGACTCTTGTATAGACTTTATGTGGTGTGAAATCAATAGAAATGGAAAGTTTAGCTTCTTGATGGCTTGATGTATTAATGTAATAATGGAAGTGGAATGGCCAAGTTGAGATACATGAAGTTTGGAACAATTTGGGCAGTTCATACAAGTCATATTTATACTTTTAAACTTGCCTAAGAGTTGCCAAACATTAAAGGAAGCCATTTGGACACATTTAGTGTCTCATATGGAGCAAAATTGACCATATTGGTAACCTATATCACTTTTTATTCAAATGACCTCTTTTTGGTTTGAAATTTGGCATGCATTTAGAGCTTGTTGAGAGATTTTTGAAAAGCTAAAGTGCAGAATTTTTGGAGGTCTATGGAATATTTGATGAATTTTCAAAGTTGAAATTTTTCTAGTTTTGGTTTAGTGCACTGTTCATTCTAATCCAAAATAAAACTTTATCATTTATGGGGTAAATGATGTCCAATTGCCATAAATTTTACAGAGAGAAACTAGACTTTCCCAGTGACTTGTGCCATTTGGAAGCACTACATTTGGATATCTAGAGATGGAGATATAAATTTTTAAAATTTTTGTCCAGTATCAAGCATCCAACCAGACCTATGGTACTGTTTGATTGGTTTTGAGGCCTGGATTGATCTGAAGTTATTTTTCCCCTCTAGCTAACATATGTAGCTTTCTAGATTAGTATCATTTGAATGGATTAGATTTTTATGAAATTAATTGGACATCTTTGAAGTTTATAGCAGAAATCTGTATTAGTACCAGTAACTAGTCGGACCTTTGTACTTTTTCAAATGTCAAACATTTTCTACTTGATGTTTCATGACCTGGACATATTTTAAATATAAAGTAGACATCCATAACTTTCCAGAAAGGTAAAGAATGCATGATTTCAAGTTTTCTAGAATTAGTTATGATTTTGCAAAGCTTGTGACAAAAAAGGAAAAATTCTGGCCGAGACTGCAACTATGAATTTTGTGTATTTCTTGCATTTGCACGAGTTCTAGGCCACTTTTGGTGATGGAATTGAGTTGTATATATATAATTAAATATGAAAATGAGATATATGAGTTCATATGGTCCATAGGATGTGAGATGAAAAATTTATATGCTATGCAACGCTAAAATATTTATTATTTTAATGCCATTTTTCTTATTCCTTCATGAAATACATAATGTGAGACATGGAGATAGCATGAAATAAACTAAGAATTCATGGTGTTACACATGATCAGTGAAAACATTTACTTTAGTATCAAGCAAATAAGATCTAAACTTATCCAAAACAAAAATAATAGCAAAAAATTCTTTTTCTGATAGTTGTATAATTTGCTTGGGCCCTATTCAAAGTCTTGGATGCATAAGCTATCACATGGAACTTTTTATTCACACTCTGGCTCAAAACTGTACCTACAGCATAATTAGAACATCATATAAGAGCTTAAATGGAAGGTTTTAATTAGGTGGTTGAATAATGGGTAGGGAAGTCAATCTTTTTTTAAGATTATCAAAAGTTATTTTACATGCATCATCAAAATAAAAATCAACATCTTTTTGTAATAGCTTAGATCATAGTAAAGCAATTTTACTGAAATCCTGTATGAATCTTCTATAAAAACTTGCATGACCTAAGAAAGACTTAACCTCCTGAGCACATATCGGGTATGGTAAAGAAGTAACAACATCTATCTTAACCTTATCAACCTCTATGCCTTGTTCAGATGTAACATGACCTAATACTATACATTTTCGAACCATAAAGTGACACTTTTCAAAATTAAATACAAGATTCTTCTCTATACATCTCGCTAACACTCTATCAAGACTAGATAAGCATTTATCAAAAGAGTTTCCATATACAATAAAATCATCCATAAAAATTTTTATATAATGTTCTAAAAATCACTAAAAATGGAAACCATGTACTGCTGGAAAGTTCTAGGGGCATTGCAAAGACCAAAAGGTATTCTTTTATAGGCAAATGTTCCAAATGGGCACATAAATGTTGTCTTCTCTTGATCCTCTAAGGCTATGCATATATGGAAATAACCTAAAAATCCATTCAGAAAATAATAGTAAGACTTCCCAGCTAGATGCTCAAGCATCTCATCAATAAAAAAGGGAGTAATGATCTTTTTAAATGACTAATTAAGCCTCCTATAATCAATACGAACCCTCTAACTATTCTACACACAGGTAGGCACCAACTCATTCTTTTCATTTTGGATCATTGTAATCCCTAATTTTTCCACCTACATAGGACTAACCCACTAATTATCAGAAATAGGGTATATAATACTAGTAGACAAAAGTTTAGATACTTCCTTTTTAACCACATCCAAAATAAGTAAGTTTAGTCTCCTTTGAGGTTGCCTCACTGGTTTTGCTCCATCCTGCAACAAAATTCAGTGCATATATGTATCAGGGCTAATGCTAGGTATATTTGCCAAGGTCCACATTATTGTTTGTCTTCTCTTTCTCAAGACCTCTAAAAGCTTCTCTTCCTCCTCTGGGATAATGTCACTAGCTACAATCACTGGAAGTTTCTCATTTTTCTTCAAATAGGTATACTTAAGATTATCTAGCAATGGTTTGAGCTTTTAAGGTAAGATCTTGCTTAATCAAAGGTATGAGTAGTTTGATTTCAATTTCTTCTATGCTAAATACCTATCAGACAACTCACAGATAGAAGAAACAACTTTCCTATCCTTAGGAACATTAGCAGAATGAATATCAATAAAAGAACCAATAGCAGTAGTAACATCAATATCATTACTAGGTGAACTAGTCATACAACATCTAGTACCACTATCAATAGGCAAGTTCAGAGTGGACATAGATGAACTAGCGCAGTAAACACATCTAAAAGAAACATCAACATGCAATACATCTTGAGAAACAGTAAATCCAGTAACATCAGAACAATCAGGGAAAACAGTAGCATGCACATCATCTTTAGAACTAGAGGAGTGATCTAGATTAGTAAAATCATCCAAGTTAGTCACACGCTGACTAATAGTAAAATCATTACAAAAAGAAGAAATCACATAATCATGATGATCAACAAATGTGAGGAACTCACTACTCTCAAGGAAAGCACTAATCTGGGTATATCTATCACATATAATGGATCTAGCACATTCACAGTCAAGAAAATCATCGAAGTTAGCTATGTCACAGAGTCTAGATAACATACTATCCCTAAAATCAATAATAGCATCATCAACTGGCATATCAATCAAACTCACATTAAGAACAGAGTTATCATCACACGAGTGTTTCATGGCATCAAATATATTGAATTGTATCACATTGCCAGCAAACTCTATTTGAAGAGTACTCTCATGCACATTTATGATTGTCTTTGCAGTTTTTAAGAAGGGTCTACCTAAGATGAGTGGAGCATGACTACAAGACCTATATCTATCATCTTCTATGTTCAAGACATAAAAATCAGCTGAAAATATCAAATCCTTTACCTTAACTAAGACATTCTCCAACATTTCTAAAGGATAAGTAATGCTCCTATTTGTAAGCTACACAACTACTCTAATAGGTTTCAATTCTCCCATCTGTAAAGATAAATACATTAATTTAGGCATAACATTAATTGCAGTACCAAAATCAATCAAAGCATAAGAAAACTCAAAATTTCCAATGGTACATAGAATTATAAAAGTGCTTGAATCTTGACATTTAGTGGGCATTGTAGGCTATATAAGTGCTGAAATATTCTTGCCAAAATTGACTTTCTCATTCCCTCTTAGTTGTCCCTTGTTGTTATATATTTCTTTAAGAAATTTGGTGTACTTAGGGATGATCTTAATTGCTTCCAACAAAGGTATATTGACATCAACCTTCTTGAAAGTTTCAACGATTTATTTTTCAACTTCTGCTTCAGTTTGCCTCTTTCCTAAAGTAGGTCTATGTGGGAAAGGAAAAATCTTCTTTGGCTCCTCTTTTTTCTTACGCTCATCTGGTGCGACTTGTGTTTTTAATGACACTGGCTTATCCATGGTAATGGTATCTGAAGATCCCTGAACTTCCTTTCCACTCCTAAGAGTGATGGCACTCACATTACTGTTATTCCTTAGATTGACAATTGTCTATGATGGCAATTGGCCTGAATAGATTAACAATCATCTATGATGGCAATTGGCCTGAACCTTGAGACTTCACCTTATTGAGAGAGGTAGCAAACTGGCCTAACTGAGTATAAACCCTTCTTTCTAAATTCTGCATGCTCATTTGTAGCTACTACTATTGTTGTTACAAATGTTGCTTAAGCTGTACATTACTCTCCATCAGTTACTTCATCATGTCCTCCAAATTACTTCCTTTTTTTTATTCCTTCAATATAAGGACTGACAGCCTCATAGGTTAGGAAGGCTGTACACTAGGTCTTACAACATTGTATCTATTTTACTATTGCCCTCCCTCATATCTTAGGTTGGGATGATCCCTTAATCCTAGATTGTATGTGTTAGAGTAGGGATCATACTTTTACTGCCTTTGTCACATTGGCCTGACTAGAAACATCCTAACACAAGTCTTTACCCTGTCATCTAACATTGGGCACTGATCAATAGCATGTGTGGCCAAACAACATATATCACATAAGGGTCCCACCAAGGCAGTAAAGGTAGATGTCTACCTAGGTGTATAGCATTATGGATATGAATGCATTTGAGTAGCATAAGACTGTAGTGCATAAGTCTGAGATGGAATAAAGGTTGACTGAGGTTACTATTGAGCTAAAGCAAGCTGTCGGAGTACAGAGGACATCCTATCAATTTTACTCTTAAGTCTCTGATCATAGTGTGAAGCATATAACTCATTGACTCCTCTTACTGACAGTCTCACACCAAACTATTATGCATTTTAAGCCATCTTGTCAATTAACTCCCAAGCTCTTGCAGGTGTCAAATCACCCAAAGCTCCATCAAAAGCAGCATCTATCATGTTTCTGTCTATATTTAGTAGCCCCTCATAGAAATACTGAATTAGTAGCTAATTAGAAATTTGATAGTGAGGTCAACTAGCTAATAATCTCTTAAACCTTTCCCAATATTCATACAAGGTCTCTTCACCATTATGTCTAATCCTGCAGATTTCCTTTCTTACTGATGCAGTACAAGAAGTAAGAAAGAATTTTTCCAAGAAAAGCCTCTTCAATTGATCCCAAGAAGTAATGGCACCAAGGGGTAGATAGTACAACTAGCCTTTAGCCACACCATCCAAAGAAAAGAGAATGCTTTGAGCTTAATTTATTCTTTTGAGACTCCTTGTGGCTTCATTGTAGAGCAAATAATATGAAATTCCTTCAGATGCTTGTGAGGGTCATCTTTTGCAAGTCCATTAAATTTAAGAAGTTAGTTAATCAAACCAGACTTAAGCTCAAAATTTGCATCTAATTCTGGATATTGCATACAAAGATTTTGATAGTGCACATTAGGAGCTGTCAATTTCCTAATAGTTCTTGCATGTATCTTATCATTCAAATTTGCATTTGCATTCAAGTATGCTTGAACATGCATATTCATGTTAGCATTTATTTGCTCTTGTTCAGCCATATTATTACCAGCAAATCGAAGTACACAATCAATTCCTTGCAAACAATTAAAAGCAGAAGAAATACTACCACTATTTTCTACACTATCACTATTTTTCTTAATCCTTACTTGCTTTCTAAAGGTTCTTTCGATTTCAAGATCCAAATCAATCAATTTCTCACTAGAGGACATTGTCATACACCAATTAGGCAAGAAAAAAAAAAGAAATAGGGCAAAAAATCAATCAAGAAAAATCAAAACAATGAATCTAAAAAAATTGAGAAATTGTTTGAAAAACTAAAAAAAATTTCACACCAAATGACAAGAAGATTAATTTTAAATTAAACAAACAACTACTTAACATATATAGACACTAAAAAACAAAGACAAATCACACAAAAGAATTTCACAAAAATAAAGAGAATAAATTTAGAAAAATCTTAGAAAATTTGAGAAAATACTAAAAAATTAGAAAAAGTGCCTTAAACATTGGAATTTTGGCCTAAAAATAGTGCACTTATTAATTTTGCTCAAAACACCTAAAAATCTTGGGAAACAAAGTTTGAGAATTTTCTGGGCATGTCAAACAAAAAATTCCAGCAAGTAGAACAATTGCTACGTAACACTGAAAAGACCAAAAATCAAGTCCAAAATAGAGCAAACACTATACAAAAACAAAGCTAAAATAGAGCAAAATACTAGAAAACCTCTTTCAAACAATTAAGAATCCAAACTCCCTGGCAGCAATGCCAAAATTGATAGTTGTGTCGAGCAACCTCAAATAAATTAGGTTGATTAAAGGTTTGTAGTTTCTGGTACAACCTAGCTCATTTCCCAAAGAATTTTTGCTTCCAATTATTTGTGAAAAAGTTTTTTTATTGGCATTAAATGAGAAATGTTAAGGAGGTTTTTGAGTTACTAAATTCTAATTGGATTAAAGAAAATAACAAGAATTAAAAACTTAAGACTAAGTGATGGCAACAATTAGACAAAGTGTGGTTACTAGCCTTTAAATGGATTTCCTAGAATTCAATTATCCTTGCTCCTTTTTAATATATTCAAACTTGGACTTAAATTCTTGCTTCTTAATGTATTCTTCATAAAGATTCTTAAATTACCATCTAAGACTCAAATCACTAATGATCAAGGAACTTGCAATCACAAAGAACCATGAAAAACTAGTAACTTGAGTTAGGAATAAGAACACACCAAAACAATATCTAAATGCTCATTAAAGTAGCTAAACAATCCACTTAGAGATACTAATCAACCAATTAGATTAATAAATTCCTTAAGCTTAATAATCACACAAAAATTCAGCCACTCAATACAATGACCATTGCATTAAATAGCCTAAAATAAGAGGAATTAACTTGCAAATTGGACATCCATTAAGTTTGAAATTTCTAAAAACACTTAGACATAAAAATCAACCTTCAAATGTGAAATTACAATCAAAATACAAAGTAAATTAATCCAGTATATTCAGCCACCAAAATCTCCATTTAATAAGGTAAATCTATCCAAATTAAACAAAGAAACTAATGCTAAAAGCAAAGGATATAAAGAAGCGAATTTAGTCAATTTGGAGATGCATCTTAGAGCTCAATTCTTCATCGATGGAATTAAATTCTCAGCTAGACACCAAGCAAATTCAAGCTTCCATTGAAGAGATGGATGGAGGAAAAGAGGAGGAAGAAGCCACAACCATTTGAGTTTGATGAATGGAAGTGAATTGGGATTGAATACTCCCCCGTCTTTAGTGTCCTAGAGCTGCCTTTAACCTGTAGCGCTATTTTTCTATGAATGCTCCTTCTAGCCAGCTAGCACATTCTGGAGCTCCTTAATCTCTTTTCAAAAACTTGTACTATTAACGTGCTTATTTGGCCTATTTTTTCTACTACTGCCCCATGTGTTTTCCACATAAGCTTCTGCATGTGTGTTTCTTTAATTATCACGTGAATTTCCTCCATGCTGCCTTATGTGCTCTTTCATGTGGATTAGTGCTTCTCACGAGTTTTATACTGAGTGCATGAGTGTGTTTCCCTGGGTTTCCATATAAGCTTCTTCTCACGTCCTTGTGTCACATTCTGCTTCCACAGACCTCTTTCATCCCTTCACACGAGCTCTTCAAGCTTCTCTTTATCACATCCACCCTCTAGCCATTTGAAACCTTCTACCCATATGTGTATCGTGCCTTCTAGACCTTCCAAAACCCGTGGCTTCTCACATAACTTCCCTTCTCCTTTATGTGCTCTTCTTTTTATTCCCAGTACCCGTAGCTTCTTCCAGTCTGTGCCTCTCTTTTATATTCATTCCTATGTGGTTTTTTGCTTTTCTCCATATTAGTTTTAATGAACCTAAGACTTTCCTCTCCACTTTGCCTTCACCAAACCCTCTTTCAACCCATGGCGTCACCTCAGCCATCATCATGTAATTTCCTACATGCAGTCGCTGTATGTGTTTCTTCTACCCCATGCTGCTTCTCTCGTCATATGAGTCCACTTGTATAAATGAAAAAAATGAATGTATGAATGATGGAATGGACCTGTGGCGTTTGTGTGTGATGAGAGAGTGCCAAGCGAAGATGGAAGTGCCTACGTGTGTGTGTGTTATGATGACCCTAACTTCTAATAATGGTAATTAAGGTTAAAAATGTGATTGATAATCATCAATCGAGATTTAAAGTCATTATGAGATTACTTACATTAGGAAAAGGTGTGAAAATTTAAACCTTGATGTTGTTAAAGTCATTAACTAATTACTCATAACCATTTATGCATATAAGGGAATCAAACCCACAATTATAAGCTTTTAATCCTATCATTCATTAATTCCAACTCACAAGAACCTCCTACAAGTGCTCCTAAATCATTCCCTATCATTTCTATAGAGAAAACCAAAGTTTCTAGGTTAATATGAGAAATTAAGCACCTTCACTGTGGCTAAATTCTCTCGTATCACGACCAATTACTCTCGAGTTCAACTCCTTACACCTTCATAAATTTTGCACATTTCATTGTTGCCAAATACCCTTTTAGCTGCAGTGAATTACTCTGTGGAACACCACCAAACTTGCCTTTCACATTTTGCCATGGCTAACATCGTTCTTGCCGCGGCCAATTCCTCTCTGTTTCCTTCCCTAGGCAACTTCGTCATGTTTGACAGCAGCTAATTCCATTTTGGCCGCACCTAATTCCTTTTTTGTTCCTGTAACTCTCAAATTCCCTCCCATGCACTCTAATTCTCCCTCTAGGAATACTCTAAGACCGCTCTCTCTCAATTTGTGAAACTTTAATGGCATTTATCTACTGGATTTACCTAGCTAATCTATCATTATCCACTTTAAAATTTAAATGTTAATTTCTACTTATGAAACTATGATACATATGCAAATTCCATAATTTAGTGACAGTAAAAGTGTTCTGACCACAAGGATCGTAGGGCCAACGCTTAATGTTAATACAACATCAAGTCACTCATCCATTATTAGCCAATTACAACCATAATGTTTCATTCCATGATAATTATATTACATGTACAATCCTTATACTTGGCAATTCATGATGCAATGCAATAATTATATAAAACTAGTAATCTAATTACACAATACAATCTGACAAGGTTTCCAAACCCATGTGCTACCAAATCATATAATAAGCTTCTATTAATTTCTCCTTGCCACTAAGAGGTTCGGTCCCTGAAAATGTTAACCCATAATTGGGTTGAAATATACAATCTCAGTAACAAGAGGCAAATTCTATATATATGTACAGATTAATCAATACAATATAATTTCATATCATCAATACTAAAATTATCAATTCAATTTGCAAATAAACTAGTTGAGCTACTAATGACTACTGTCCCATACTAATAATCACACACAATATGTTAATGGCCAATAACACCAGAAGTAGTCCGTCCACAGCACTAACTCCCTAATGAGCATAGCTTGGGCTCGGTGCATTCAGAGTCTGATCACAACTCGGTGCCCGATTGAAGCACATGCACGGGTGGCAGCTGCAACACAACTCCACCATGGACTCACAAGGTCCAATCACAAAAACAATTCAAGTAGTCAACCAATCATTTAGCATTTTAAAATCAAGCATGTGTAACAAATATCATATTAACATGAGCATATACATGGAATTAGGAAAAATAACCCTGATTACCTCACTCATGGACAATTTTTTGGAGAACTAACAATAATGCTTTGTTAGCCTATCAACACCAAAAATCAAACCATTACCATTCCTATTCATCAATTATGGTAATAACCTAATGCTTAACAAATTAACCCATTAATAATTGCCTAAGGGACACTTACCTAACCACCAAGAGACTCAATTTTTGGATTTTGCCTTCCCTAAACCAGAAATTTCAAACTATCACTTCAAACTCTAGGCAAATTCGCACAAAATTAATACCTATACTATAAATCAACTATGGGGGTCTCTAATTAGCAGAAATAATATCAAAATGAGGAGTTTATACTTACCTAACAACATCCCTAGCCTCAACCTCTGAAATTTTACCATGAAAACACCAAACAACAAAGCTTTAGATTTTAGGTGTGGGTGAAATACGCCAAATGAAAAACTAATTAGGTCAAAATGTAGAGGAAGAGGAAAGGGTCAAGTTATATAACACTCACTTTGGCTAAATCTTGGTCTAGATAGGGGAAATGGGACCAAGAAGGTGGTGGAAACCCTAGCTTCTAAGAGACTTCCTAATTTGCTTCTTATGTTTTGTTCTTCTACAGAATAGGGGGAGGGCTGAAGGTATGTAGAATTTAGTTAGGTTTAAGTTGGGTCCTAAATAGGTTATGGGTTAACCCAAAGGCCTACATTTATGAGTTTCAAAATTTATGCTTATTGGGTCTGATTTCATGAGTTGGGCTATAGAATTCTAATTAGGTTAGGCCAAATTTCAAGAGTCACTCTAACTTGGGTCTATATAATCAATGTTGGGCCAACTATAAGCGCTCATGTAAATTAGGTCTTGGGCCTCTATCTCACTAAATTAGATTGGGCTATTATTAGGTGTTCTCTCTTGGGCCAAGTCTTACAATAAGAAGTTGGGTTTGCACCCATAATCATTGGGTCTCTATTAGTGTAACACCATACATTTCTAGCCTTGCCTCATGTTACTTCTAAGTCTCATGCCATGAATTATACAAGAAAGTGGGAAAATAGCATCAAAATATTATATTTCTTTGCGTTGCATTATACAAAAATTTTTCTTTCGAAGTCCCGTGGGCCATATGAACTCATATATTATATTCTCATATTTAATTACATAGATACAACTCATTTTCATCATCAAATATGGCCTACAAGTCGTGGAAATCAATTAGAAGCATAATACACATATATGCATTTTCAGCCAGATTTTCCTCATTTCTGTCACAAACTTTGAAAACTCATAACTAATTCTAGGAATATTGAAATCATGCATTCTTGCCCATTCTAGAAAGCTACATATGTCTACTTTATGATAAAAATATATCTAGATTATAACATTCAACATAAAGGATGTTTGACGTTCAAAAAGGTCCACAGGTCAGGCTATTCACTGGTGCTATCATGAATTCTACAGCAAATTTCAAAAATATCTATTTAATTCCAAAAAAATCCAATTTATGAAAATGATACCAATTTGGAAATCTGTAGATGTTAGCTAGAGGATAAAAATAACTCCAAACTAGTTCAAGCATGTCCAAACCTTGAAACTCAATCAAACAATAACTGAGGTCGGGTGGAGCTCTTGATACGAGACAGATTTTTTAAAAATTCATATCTCCCTCTCTAGACATCCAAATGAGGTGCTTCTAGCTGAAACAAGTCACTGGGAGTATCTAGTTTCTTTGTATAAAATTTTGTGCAATTGGACATCAATTGAACCCTGTGTGATAAATTTCATTTTCGAACCAGTATAAACAGTGACATGACCAAAATTAGAAAATTTCTCAACTTCAAAAATTCATCAAATATTTTGTAGACCTTCAAAAATTATATTCTTTAACTCCCAAAAAGCTTTCAACAAGCTCTAATGTTATGCCAAATCTCAAATTGAGAAGAGCTCATTTGGACAAAAAGTGATATAGGGTTTCATTATAGTCAATTTTGGCTCCATATAGGATACCAAAATATCCAAATAGCTTTCCTTGGGGTTTAACACCTCTTGGACAAGTCTAAAAGCATAATTAAGACTTGTGTGAGCTACCCAAATGGTCCCAAACTCCATGCATCTCATTTTGGCCATCTCATCCATACTTATACACATTTCCATAATGTCATCCAAGAAGCTCATTTGCCAAAATATGTTCAAATCACATTCTAATGGTCACATAACATATTCTATTATTTATACATGACATATTATCATAATTATATATGTTCATGACATCATGATACATATACATCCATGGATTACATCATTTACCAATTGTATGGTTTCAAAGTAACAAAATTTAAGTACTTTGTTGTCATCCTCTCATCCTCAAGGTGGTTGGCTTCTATTACCTTACTCTCTTAGTCCACCTAGCATGTTAGAACATTGAAGAGGAGGGGATGAGATTCAAAGAATCCTAATTATTCATCTCCCATTCAATCATACATAATGAATGCAAAATAAGTCTCATAAATACATGTATGACTATGTTGACATGTGCAAACATTTAAGAAGCATTTTTATCATTTGAGAAAGTCATACATAGCATACAAAGGCTTGCCAAGCAAGTAGATTGGCCTCACCTAATTTCTTGTGGATGTTGGACTCGCTTTACCCATTCTTTAAGAGATTCTTGGATTCAACCATACTCTTGGGAGTCCATCTCACTTTTGGGAGACTCTTTATTTTGTCTCAACTAATCTTAAGGGTTCTTGGCTCATCCTCACCATAGCTATGGGTTCGTGGCCTCACTACACTCAAGCAAACCCAAGCACACATCAATAGCATCATATGAAAACATATTGTAACATCATGGCACCATGGAATCAAAGTCATGCTAGAACACTTTTCATGGCTGAAAAATACACATACACACATTCAAAGATAAGTAAAGCAAACAATCATGCATGAGAGAAGGAGGAGTGAGCTACCTTGGATACAATTACACACTTTTTTTCTTGAATCCAAACTCCCTCTTTCAACCACACACACACAAAAGTGTGGGGATGATTTCTTTTGGCCTAAACACAATTTATGGAATCCAATTAGGTTCATGAAATTAATTCTAAGGCCACACAACTTATTTAGATACTAGCTTAATCTATAAACCTCATTATGGTTCCATAATTGCACCTAATGAAACAACACCCTTAAATAAATTCTAGGCCTCATTCTTTCCTTCCAAATATGATTCTTGACTCCTTTTAAGCCTCTTGGAGTCATCACGCAATCAAAACTAAGAGCCTAGCTATATGTTGCTTCTTTAGGTCATAATATGGAACATAAAGCACTAACTCACTTTTTATGGGTTCTAAATTTTTTTCCAAGGCCTCCCCTCATTTTCATTCATCATATATGACTAAAAAATGGATTTAGAAAAATTTAAAACTCTCCCTAGCTATGCTATCTCCCTTAGGCTGAGACAATGGAGCATAATAGGTTCCATGGAGTTTTTTTTTGTTTTCTCAACGGAAGATGCATATGGGGGAACTTCTAGGGAACTTAGAAACTTATTTAAACTCTTATTTAATCCTAAGAATCATTGTGAAAAATTAGATTTTACAAGGTGCACTTAAAACCCTAGAAATTATATCTTGAAATTTCATGGTTTTTTGTTAATTCCCTTTGCATATTCTTAATCTCTACACCCTTTTTCCTTAGAATCACCCTTTTTTCTTTTGCCTAAAAATCAACCCCTCCTAGGGTTTCTTAAGTGGGGTGAAATGGTGGAGGAAGGGGAGGAAGAGATATCAACCATGGAAGAAGAAATTACCTTGTTTTCTTGCTTTTTCTCACTTGAATCTTGCTTTCTCCAAGCTCCTCTCTTCAAATCCGAAAATTTCCCTCAATTTCTCCCTTAGAACAGATTTGTAAATCTCATTTTAATCAAAGGAAGAAAGCTCAAGAGGAGAGGAACAAGTTTGGAAGAAGAAGGAGCATGAAAATCCATGACATTCCTTATCTTTTCCTTGCTTTTTCTCTTCCTTTCTTCTCTTCCATGGTGTGCCTAAGAGATCTGGTGTTTTCTCTAGTTTTTGGGTAGAATTGGTCGTGCAAATGAAGGGGAGAAGAAATAAGAAACTTAAAATGTGTTTAAGAAGCTTCCACTTTCTCAAAAATTCTAATTTTGTCCTTCATTTTTGGCATTTTCATTTTTATCTCATTTGAGCTCCTTTTTAAGAGCCATCTTTTCCATTGTGAAATTTAGGTTTCCAATTTAGTAAAATACCTTTGAAATCACTCAAATCAGAGCTAAAACCTTCCCAAATGAATCAGTCAAAGTTTAGGTCAACTGACGTTAGAAAATGTCCACTGGAGGAGTTTTAACTGTCTTGGGACTTTTTATGGTTTTCAGGGCCTCTGAGAACCCTGGAGAACTCAAAAATTTCATTTAAAAAGCCCTCCTATATGAATTCCAAAATTTGCTCAAAATTACAAAAATACCATTACGTTTCATAAGTTTTCTGTAAAAAATTGTTTCTTCATTCTATTTCCATTTTTCTTTTTAGTTGAGCCTAAGATTCTCATTTTTAGGAGTCTAGAATGCTTCTCAAATTTTTTGGGACCTTAACTAATTCATTTCGGGGAACTTCCTTTTGTATCTAGTGAGTTTCGTTCGTTTACAGAAAAACCGTATGTTACATTTCTCACGTTTTCTTTCATTTTCAGAGAATCGGATGTTATAATTATTCTCTAGCCATAGCTTATTTAATTTAATTTGGGCTTATATGAGATTTATAATTCAATTAAATCTCAAACCCATATTAATAATTTACCTCTCTATAATTCCCATTCACATAACTTGCCTAATTATTCTATAATAATTATTCTTAATAAGTTTAGATTCATAATTAACACCTTAATTAAATTTTATGATGTTACATGTGTGGGAGGGAGTTATGTGTGCATTAACACATGAGAATGTGTGATGGAGCTACTACGTAGATGCCCGTGCTTTATGTGAGTGGGTGGCTACTATAGACATGTATATGACTTGATGCTTAAAGCTACATGTGTTTTGTGTGTGATTAACTGACCTGGACCCATGAGTGTTATTTCATGTGAAATGTGTGGGAGATTGGAGTGGCGTGTGAGAGAAAGCCCGTGCCTTGGACCTTTTAAAACCTGAACCACCTTTCACGTGAGACCCTTCCATACATGTAAATGCGAGAAGTTGGAATTGGGCATGTGAGAGTACATGTTATTCAAGATGTATGATTCATGTGTGCTGCATATTCCTTCTCATGTAATTCCCCAAAAAAATGAAATGAAATTAAAACCCATGAGATAAAATTATCACCTAAGAATTAAATCCTTTAAAATGTTCAATTTATGCAAGAAAATTCTAAAAGGTGAAATTTTATTTCCTAGTTTAAATAATATCCAATAAAGCTAAAGGTATCATTAAATTATTAACAAAAAGTCCATAATTAATAGGTAAAAAATATAGAAGATATGTGAATTATCAATAAGGTTTTAAATCCAATTAATAAGAAACCATAGGCTTTTAATGGATTAGAGGACCTAAATTTTATGATAGAAAAGATGATTCTAAAAAAAGGAGTTAAAATAAGATCAAACCATGGAAGTAAAAAATAGGGGCAAAATTGAAAATTTTCCATTTAAGAAACCCTAGCTCCTCCTTATAAAAGGGCCACCCCATCTTTTTTCCCTTATTTTGGCGAAGTTTTGCACCTCTAAACAGACCAAGAGGAGCCCCAAGAAGCACTAAAAGCTAAGGAAGATTGAAGCCACCTAAGGTAACAAAACATAAGGAATTTGCCTATGCTATTCTTTTTGCTTAGTTTCCATTCTTTCTCCTCTCTTTCTCCATGGTTTTGGCAATTCAAAAGATGAGGTTTTGGGTATGAACTTATGGAGGAAAGAGTTTTTAACAAGGAATCAAACACACCAAATTAATTACCATAGAAAGCCTTTTCATTTGGTATGTGTTATGATATGGGAAATTTGCTCTTCCTTGCTTCTTCATCATTCCATAGGCTCGCCCAACATAGGGGGGAGGTGAAGGGAGTTGGTTTTTGATGAAATCATACTAGGAATTAAGGTTTTGGAATGTAGAGATTAAGATTTTGCCATTAGAACAAAGTAAGAAGCCACATAATGCATAAATGGGAACCTTAGGTTTTGATTACTCCTTAGGAAATATGAAGCTTTCTAATGATAATTCAAATTATGTAAGAGTATAATTGAGTCCATAAGAGATCTAGGAAGCTTCATAAGTGCCATTTCCCTAAGAAAATTTAACAACACTCCATGGTTGCTTCTCCTTGAGTATGTCTTAATCTAAATTAATATAGAGTACCTAGGGAGAGCTTTCTTTGATTGTAAGGATAGAAATGGTCAAGATATGAATTATAAACATCAAAGAAATCATTTATTTGAATTTAGAAGCCTTATTTTGAAGTGTGAGAGTTTAAGGTTCTATTATGCATAAAAAAGTAACTTAGTGCTAGTCTCCTTGAATTAAGTTTATGATGACTCTAATGAGTTTAAATGGAGTTATATGACTCATATTGAGTAAGAATTGGAGCCAAGATGATGAATTATATGAGTTTCTTCATTATGCCACTAAACGGAGCCATATGGAAGCCTAAAGCTAGAGTTAGCTTTTGTAAGACTTATGTGATTCTAAAGATGGTTCCATTGATGCATTTGTGTCTTATTTGATATGTCTAGGCTAAGCAAGTAAAGCTCCTCTCAAGTATATGTGTGAGGCTGAGAAGAGGAGCTAGGAAACTAAGGGAAAACTTTATGCTTCATTGAGAAAGGTATCTCTTTATCTATTCTTATATGTTTGTCTTGGTTGTTTGATTGTTATTGATAGCTTGCATGTGTATATGGATTATGAATTATGTCCATTATTATTGGTTTGATGATTTGATACTATTATATATTTTTTTAAATGGATTTAGAATATGAATGGCTCTTAATGGGTGAGGTTGTGCTAAAAGTCCTTAAGTAAAGGTGAGACAAGGCCAAAAGTCTCAATGAATGAGTAAGGCTAAGTCAAAAATCCTTAAAATGGGTGAGGCTAATCTAAAAGTTCTAAATAATTGGATAAAGATAAACCAAAAGTCCCTAAAGCTTATTTTTAAGCTTGATGGATCCATATGATTTCATAAATATGATTATGATTTATGTTTGGATGCTTATGATGCATGCTTTCTTTCTTAAAGATGATAATATGCCTTATAAGTATGCTTGAAAGATGAATGAGCTATTGGGATTCATAAAATTTCACCCTCCCGGATATTATTTTCAACAATGTCTGGGGAACTCTCAAGGAGCCAAAAATGGAGATCAACAAGTGTGATTGTCGATACTTTGACAATGGTTTAGGAATTTATGTAATATGTTGCACATAAGATATTGTACATATTATTTTTGTGATGCAAAGCCCCTCATATATGTAAAAGTATTAGATTATAGTGATAATCCCATTTTTGGATGTATATATATATATTTGAGAATGTGCAAATTGACCATGTGTATGCTATGGAAAGTATGAATATTATTGCAAGTGAATGAGAGACTTTGAGTTGCATGATGTTTTAGACCTGATGAGCTGGTCTTACATGCTGTATTTCATGTTTGGGACATGCTCTAATAGTCACAAGACTTGCAAGTGAATCATACTTGTGCTATTTTGAGCCATTTTCTACCCCAGAACTAAAATCTGACTAAATGAATGAATTTTGACATAAATTTAACAAGTATTTAGATCTTATTTAGAGCTTTTCACATAATTAAAGAACACAATTTTTAGAGCTCTGTAGAATTTATTATGATTTTTCAAAGTTAGCTAAAAAATGCAAAATTGCTTGGGTAGTGTTCATATGATCAGTTTTGGTTTTCATATATTTGATGCATCAAATGGACACCAATGTTCATAAAATTTTACAACATATAGTTGGCATTATAAGCTTTCCATAGCCATTAAGATCACTTAAATTGGAGTTGTGTAACCAAAGATATGCATGCTCAAAGTTTTAGGTCTGGGTTGGGTCCAAAATAATGATATGGTTACTATTCTATTAGATTTTTGTGGCCCAATCATTTTTTTTAATTTGAAATTTTTACAATATGTAGTTCATGTCATAAGCTTTCCATAAAGTCCTAATTTGTGCAAATTGGAGTTTTCTAGCTAAATATATGAATTTTTGAAATTAGTGGCTAAAATATGTATCTATGTGAAATTATGGAATTATGGTAGTTTGATGTGCATGACTTGAAACCTAAATTTCTTCCTCCTTTTGTGATGTTTCTGGTTGGGAAAATATGTTAAGGATGAATTTTGAGATGTAAATACAAAAGTTATGCGTTTATGCTTAAATTGAGAATTTGAACCTTTAATGTCGATTTTTTTTGCTGCTAAAAGTGTTAGAAATAAGAGAATTAATGCTGTAAGCTTATTATGATATAAAATAAATGCCAATTCATTATGGGATGATAGATTTTGTTTCCAGATGTCTAGTTTGCTAGAGAGTTAAGATTGAACATAAAAAACTCACAAGATTGTTAGACCTTTTGGAGATTCTTGGATAGAAATATAATAGTATATCTATGGATTTTGTGATGGGTTTGCTTAGGACATCCATGGGATGTGATGCTATTTTGGTGATTATGGATAGGTTGATGAAGTTTGCCCACTTTCTACTTATTAGAGTCACTTATTCTCTAGATAGACTAACACAACTTTATGTCCATGATATTGTGAGGTTGCACGGTGTCTCTAATAGCATTATGTGTAACACCTGAAATTAATTAAAGGTATTAATCATGGAGTTAGGCCAATTAAGAAGAATTATCTTGAGAATAATTTAGGCAAGCTATGGAAATAGGAATTTATGGGGGAATAAATTATTAATGTGGACTTAAGATTTAATTGGGATAAAGATTTAATTTAGGCCCATAATTAATTTAGACATTTAAATTAGGCCTTAAGATCAACTTAATTATGCTCTGGGTCAAATGTAGAAAACCTAATATTAGCCATAGGGATATCCAATTCCATTTCTTAGAAGCCCAACCTTAATTATGTGCAGACTTAATGTTAAATTGGACCTATATAGCCTGGCTTAACAAACTAAAACCTGAATCGTACTTGGATTTGGGCCTTGGGTTAGCCCACAATCCAACTAAAACCCATCTAAAGCTTAAATACACTTCAGTTTCCTCCCTATTCTATAGAAAAAAACACAAGAGGCAAGGAAATTTTGGAGGCCCAAAGGAGAGGCTAGGATTAGTAGCATATTTTCATTATTTTCTACCTCTAGAGCAAGATTCAACCAAGGTAACTTATATATAACTTAATTCTCTCTTCTTCTTCTTCAATTTGAACTAATTAGTTTCTCATTTAGAGCATTTTCATTTTTCACCCAAAACTGAAACTTGTTGTTTGGTGTTTCCATAGAGGATTTTTGGAGATTGAGGCTAAGAGGGTGATAGGGTAAGTATTTCCTTCCCATATTAAGGTTGTTTTTGCTGGTTTAAGACCTTTATGGTTGATTTATAATATGAGCATTAATTTTGTGTGAATTTACTCAAAAAATTAAGATGTATTTTGAGGTTTCTAATGTGAGGAACACCAAATTCGAATTTGGAGCTTGTAGTGGCTAGGTAAGTATCATCTAGGTAGTCCTTGGAATTTAATTCTATAGGTATTTGGTTTGTTGCTATAAATGATGATTAAGAGTAGTGATTGTTTGATTTTATGATCATAGGGTGATTTTGACACTGTTATTAGCCTTTAAGGATTGTTCACAAAGTGAGGTAATCGAGGTTAATTTTTATTCCTTACATATGGTCAATTTATTCTTATATTTGTTGCACATGTATGATTTTAAATGCTAAATGAATGGTTGGCTATCTAATTTATTGTGATTAGACCTTCTAAGTATATGATGGAGTTATGGTACGACTGCTACCCATGCATCGTGCTTCAATTAGGCATTGAGTTGTCATCAGATACTTGTATGCATTAAGCCCAAGTTGTGCTCATTAGGGAGTTAGTACTGTGGATGGGCCTCTTTTGGTGTTATTGGCCTGTAACATGTTATGCGTGATTGCTAGTACGGGATAGTGATCACTAGTAGCTCAACTATTGCATTTTGTTGATATTATGTTGTTTCTGATACTTATCCAATTTAATGCATATATGTTGATTAATTTGAAGCATATGAATGGAATTTACCTCTAGTTATTGAGATTTATATCTCACCCCGTTCTATAAGCTAACTAATTTACGTGAAAACTCTTCAGGTAAGGATAAAGAGAAACAAGTGGATGAACATCCATGAGTTGTGACCCTGTGTAGGGAATGCTGCACTTGGGTTGATTTAACTAAGGATATATGCAAATTTTTGTTTTTTGTTTTGTATAGCCTCATCATGTAATCATATTGCCAAGTGTATGAGTTTTGAGTTTTGGTGATCTATGATGTATCTAATAGGGAGTTAGGCTTTATACAAATTTAGAAACTAATGTATGCACTCATTTATATCTGATGTGAAACCTTATTAATATGGATATAAGACTTATCACTTGAAGTATATTATTGTATCACCATGAATGATCATGTTATTAGTTTATGAATCTTGTTGCCGTTAATAATTCTTGAATTTGTTGATATATGATTGTTAAAGAGATTTGAAATCAATACTCTAGTCTCTAAGTGGATGTGAGGATATGTTGGGTAGTTTAGCTAGTTGGTTACCATTAAAGCCTTACAAATTAAAGTAAAATGACCCTAGGACATTGCTTGAAAGAGGTCTGGTGTGTGTGGTGTAATGTTTGGTTTTCTTGAAAATGTTAGAAATAGACCAATTATAAAAGAAAGTCCCTTAAATAGAAAGATTTAAGGCCAAATAAAATTAGAATAAAATTTTAAATAATTAAAAATGAGGATACAAAGCTTAAAATGCCCAAAAATCAAAGTTGGAGTAGCTAAATGAAATCATACGAAAATTAATGATATTTTTGTAACTTTGGACACTTTTTAGAAAACTTAAAGGAGGGATCTTTAAATAAAAAAATTGAGTATTTCAAGGTTTTCAGAGGTTTTAAAAACTATAGAAACCCCTAGAATAGTTCAAACCCCTCCAGTTTACGTTTTAGAGCGTCGATTAATCTGAACTTTGATTAATTTATTCAAGAAGGTTTTAAATTTAATTTGGATGAAACCATAGGCATTTTATAAGTTGGAGAATCTAAATTTTATGATGGAAAAGATATTTCTAAAAAAAGAGTTAAAATGAACCCAAATGGAAGGAACTAAGAAAGAGGACCAAATTAGAATTTTAAAAAAGTCTTAACTGAGCCCCCTTACTTCTTATTAAGCACGCCCCATCTCTCCCTCATTTTAACTGACTCATTTTCTATCCCAAACCAAAGGAGAACTCACCAAGAAATGCACACAAGAGGAAGGGAAGAAGAAGAAGAAAAGCTTAGTGAAAAGGTAAGAAAACTGTGGATTTTCATGTCCTTGCTTCATTAATTTTGCTCTCCTCCTTCTCCTCTCTTTTCCTATGATTTTAATGTTTGATTTGGGATTGATTTATGGCTGGTTTAGAGGGAGGAAATCAGAATTTGAAAAAAAAGCTAGAAGCATAGAAAAGCACCTTGAAAATGCTTTGAAACAAGGTAACTCTCATAGCCCTTCTTGCATCTTCTTGTTTGTTCTTCATGAGGGGTGGTTCAACTAGACTTAGGCCCATCCTATAGGAGGTGAATTCTGACCAAACTAAGGTAGGGAGCAGGGTTATGGAGTGTGAAAATTAAGGATATGCAATTGGAATTGAAAAAGAAGCATTAGAAATTAAGTTACAAAACCTAGGGATTTAGTTGTACCTTGGCAAATATAAGACTTTTTAGTGGTAATTTAAGTTGTCTAAGAGTGTGTATGGGTTCTCAAGACACCTAGCAAGCCTCCCATATGCCAACTCCCTAAAGAAAATCAAACAAAGTCCATGGGTCTTCAAGTTTGCTTATGTCTTGGCCAAAGTAAGATAATGCACCTAAGGAGAGTTTTAATTCATTTTAAGGCTAGAAAGGGACTAAAGATGATTAGTAAACATCAAAGGAAGAATAGGAATAAATTTAGGAAGCATGGTTCATGAGATGGAGGTTTATGCTTCATTTTAAGACATAAAGAAGCAACTTATATCTAGGTTCCTTGAAATGAATTTGTGATGACTTCAAGGAGTCTAAATGGAGTCAAGAGACTTAGATAGAAGGAGAAATTGGAGCCAAGATTATGAATTCTAATAGTTGCTCAATTATATCTTGTATGGAACCATAATTGTATCTTAGAACAAAGTAGCCTTACATAAAGTTTGTGAGAAGCTAGAGCTTGCTCCAATTATTGAAATATGTCCTATTTGATGTGTTTAGGCCAAGAAAATCAAGTCCCACCTAGTTGCAAGTGTTTGGCCAAAAGAGGGAAGGAATAAGCAAATTGAAGAGTTTGTAATCTTGCTTCAAGGTAGCTTTCTAACCTTTCTTACATGCATTGCTTAGATGTTTACTTGTCTTTGAGTACTTGTGTGTATGTTTAAGTTATAAGAAATATTTCTAGTGATTGGTTACATATTATAGTACTATTATGTTTTTTGAAATATGTTTATGAATGTAAAGTGGTTTGAATGGGTTTAGTTATACCATAAGTCCCTTAGCATGGGTGAAGATGAGTCAAAAGTCCTTAGAAATGGGTGAAATAAAGCCAAAAGTTTGAAAAAGAGTTAGACTAAGTCAAAAGTCCCTTGAAAATGGGTGAGACAAATTCAAAAGTCCTAAGAAAGTTGGGTGAGGCTAGACTAATATCCCTATGAGCCTATGCTTAATATGTATGAGTTCATATGACAAGAAAAATGATTTACATATGTTCATTAGTGACTTAAATGCCATGCATGCATTCTTTGACATATAATTGTATCCATTATGTATGTTTAAAAGGGTAAAGAGCTATTGGGATTCTTGGAATCTCACTCTTTCCCTACAAATGTCTATGTCTAGGTGAGCCAAGTGGACTAAGAAATGGAAGCCGACCACTTTGAAAGGCAAGGTTTTGACAATGAAGTAGAGAAATAGGCTTTTTAATAGCATTTTGATGTTAAGAATTGTAATCATATGATGTATATATGATGTAAACCTTTGAACATGTTTAAATGTATGTAAATATGATGCATGTATTCATTTTGGAACCAAATGAATGAATACATGAGTTTTTACCACCTATATCCTATTATGTTTATGTGTATAAATGCAAGTGGCAAGGTGAGAATGAGCTTTATGATGATTTGAACCATTTGGCATGCTCCTATATGCTGTAATCATGCTTTTGGATGTGCCTAAGTCATTATGGAATGTTAAGAAAGTCATTTGGTGCCTTATGAACCCATTATGGACTTCAAAATTGACCATTTCTTGAGCTGAACCAAAGTCTAATCAAATAAATGCATTTTTGCATAAAATTTAGCCAACAAATAAGTCTCATCTAGAGCTTTTCATAGAGTTAAAGAGCATTCAATTTGGGGCTCTAGAGAGAAGCTCTGTAGGGAGAAATAAATTTTTGAAGTTCCAAGTCCTATAGTTATCTGAGAATAGATCTAATATATTATTCTATTGCTTTTCATCGGTTAAATGCTATTGTCTTGGTCTGGAATTATTTTTAGTCATTAGTTAACATCTAGACATTTTCAGAAAGCTATCATACGCATGATTTCAATTTTTATAGAATTAGTTATGAATTTTTAAAGTTCATATTAGAAATCCGAGACAGCAAACCCGAGAGCAAAAATCTGGTATTGTGTTGTGTGGCTCAAAATTCGTGATTTATGAGATGAATTGTGATGTTTATGATATGTATGGATATGTTATGGAGGGAAAATGATATAGATGAGCTCATATGGCCTTTAAAGCATAAAATGAATTAATTGAGCTTTCCGTTATGCAAATTTTTGTTGTTATATGTGCCACTCTCATAAAAATGTGTAACAATAAACCTATGGGATATAGAGTAAAGCCTAGGGAGCTATGGTATTACATGTGGGACAAAATTTAGAGAGTCTAAGTGTAGTAAGGGGTTGAGTCATAGCCAAAACTACCTAATTCGCAGCCAAGGGAGATCCAAAAACTAAGAGCATCGTGGGGCGAGATGCCTCGCTACAGCGCAATGAGAGAAATTCACACAGGGAGAATAATAGAGAGCAAACTCGCCATGGCACAAGGGAAGCTCACCGTGGCAAGCGTTGGGAGGTGAGCTTAGAGAGTTCCACAAGGCTCTCTCTCCATAGTGCCACATAGGCTCACTGTGGCAAGAATCGTGAAGGCTTGAGTCATGGCGCAAGGTTCGAATTTTTGATTTTAAGTTCCAATAGCCACTTATACTACGGCGTAGGTGTACCAAGTTATAACATGAGTCTCCAAACTTGGTTTTTAGATTATGGTAACCAACTTAGCTATAGCGGGAAGGGTCCAAGTCACAATGAAGGTCCCCAAACTCTTATTTTTTATTTAGAAACCTTGATATTTGTTATGATAATGTTATATAATGACTTAAGGATATTATATGAGGATTTATGAGTCTGAAATCAATGAAACATGAATCAAAGGTCTTGAATGATAATTAGAATTACTTGTGGACTCAAATAATGTTAGTTGTTTGACTAATGACCCTAATAATATTAATGTTCAAATTTTCTCACTTTTTCCAATTTAATAAATTGTAATGACTTTAGACCTTGATTTACGATTATTAACTACATAATTAAGACTAATCATAGTAATTAAGAATTAAGGTTGTTACACCACATCCATCATTTCAAAATTGTTAGAAAAAGAATTAGTTTCATGTAATAGCTTATGATATCCTTACTAGCAATTAATATATTATCCATATATAGAATTAAAAATACAAATTTATTGCCACAGACATTTAGAATATACAATCATCAAGCTTATTAACTTTAAATCCAAAGGTTGTAATGGTATGATGAAACTTTAAATACCATTGATGAGAAACTTATTTAAATCCTTATATGGATGTCTTAAAACTACACACTAAATGCTCATTTTCCTTTCTTGGTACTTTTAATTTGCTTTCCTTTAATGCAATCAATACAAGTACTAAAATTTAAGAAATTAAGATTTGCAATGATAGAATCATTGACTAATCTATCTAGTCTTTTTTTTAAAGATTCAAGCCTTTTATTGCACAAAATAGATGAAGTTTCATTTTCATGAGTTCTTTTAGTGCTAATAGATGTATCTAAATTCAAAGCAAAAACAAATTAAGAGAGAAATAAGCATCAAGGTGAATTTTGTGCAAGCCATCAAATAAACTTCAGTTCTAATCAAAATGTTATTTTTATACATCTCAAAGGTTCATTGGCAAATTTAAAACAATATCTTTCTTGATTAAAATAAGAAATAGAACTAAGTTTTTGGAAATAGAAGGGATATAAAAAGTGTTTTCCAAATATTAAAAGCAAGTTTACAAGTTCCATGAGCTTCAACATTAGCTTGTACTTTAATTCCCATAAAAATATTCTTTTTTTTTAATTCTTTCTTAGAGTTCAAGTTATAAGGAGTCTCTACCAAGAATTAGATACATGAATTATAACATTAGAATCCAAACCACCAAGTATAAGAAGGAACATCAATTGAATTGATTTCAAAACATACATAGGTAATAGAATGACTTTTCTTTTCAAGCCAATTTTTATGTTTTAGACAATCCTTTATATAGCCTCTTCTTTTGCAAAAGAAGCACTTCAAGGAACCTTTATTTAAACCATTAAGTGTAATAGCCTCCTTTCCTTGACTCAATAGTTGATTTGCATTATTTTAGCTTTTTTAAACCTTTTACCATTATAGCCTTGTATACCAAGTGAATTGACTGAACTGATTGCAATCCTTCTTTCTTTAACCTTCCTTCCTCTTAAGCACACATAACAATAAGTTCATTTATTATCTATTTTTCTTTTTGTGTGTTATAACTAATCTTGAATTGACCAAATTGAGGAGGAAGAGAATTAAGAATGATAAATTGCATTAAAAAGGATTTAAAAATGGTAATATCCATAGATTTAAGTTGTTTAGCCAAGCTTGACATTTGCATTATTTGTTTAGGTACACCAATCATCGCACAATATTTTTTCAATAGTCAAAGAACCCATAAGCATACCTCATAAAACTTCATCAGAATATTTGAATTGTTGATCTAAAGATTGCAAGAATTCCTTAACTTTAGGTTTGTCCGCCATGGGCTTGTGAATATTCTTGGCAATCCAACTTTTCATGATTATAAGGCTCCAATAGTCATAGTTAGATTTTAGCTCAGAAGGCTTTTCAAGTTCATCAATTTAGAGACACAAATCCAACAATGATTAACTATTATGTGATAGCTTAAGACATAAACTAACAAAACTATTAAGTGACATCTTTTGGGATAAAATATGATATGCAATTGAGTCACTCTAAAAGTGACAAACTTTATACACTTTCATCAACTTTTTTTTTTTGAGATGTTATATACCTTATGTTATATAAAAACAAACCTAACAAAATATAATATGGTTATAAAAATAATTACACCTTTAGGCATAAAAGATATTTTAGTCACAACTTTTAGTATTTGTGTAATAAAATAAACTACATTTTGCTTCACTTTAGTGAAAAACAAAACAATCAACAATGAATAAATATTACACAAATAAAATTTATAGAGTTATAATCATAAGCCATGACCTTGTTTGATAAAATGCCTATCTATCTCAATGTTTTCTTTAATAAAATACCTATAACATGCTTCATCTTATCATGATGGATAGGATTTTTGGCAATCCCATTGGTTGCCATGTCATAAAAGACCTTTATATACATATTGACATTGATGTTTAGCTCTTTAAGAAGTTTTAAGATCCACATCCCTTTAATATACTTGAAACTCAACTTTTACACTACTTCTAGTAACAACTGATTGCTTCTTACTCTTGTATGTTATGAGATTGCCCTACACAAAAGTGCAATAACCTATATTAGACCTCCTATCTACCACTAATCCTATCCAATTAACATCTAAAAACACTTCTATTCCTTTATGATATCCTTTCTTAGAGAATAGGTCTTTCTTAGGAGTCATCTTAAGGTATCCTAAGATTAGATACACTATTTCCATACATTCTTCATTTGGCTTGTTCATGAATTGACTAGAAAACTGATATCTAGATATGTGTGAATCAAGTAAATCAATTTCCTAACAAGTCTCTAGTACCTATTAGTGTCAACTAAGGAATTGAGTAAGTTTCAATTTATAATTTGCCTCCATAGGAGTATCTATGGGCTTACATCCTAACATACCTATCTCCTTAAGCAAGTTTAAGGTACACTTTCTTTGATAGATGGAAATACCTTGTTTGTTAAAGCTACTTCCATGCCAAGAAAATGCCTTAAATTGCCAAGAATTTTGACTTTAAATTCATGTGCCAAAGATTTCTCTAATTTCTCAATTTCATCAATATAATCTCTAGTGATCATTATATCATCTACATAGATAATAAGAATAGCTAACTTCCTATCTCATCCTACCTTAATAAATAAAGTATTATAAGCTTGGCATTGACTATAACCTTAAGCTTTAATTGTAATGGTAAGCTTATTGAACTAGGCCTTAGGAGACTATTTAAGCCAATAAAGAGATTTGTGAAGTCTCCATAGCTTTTTAGATTTACTCTCACACTATACTCCTAAAGGAGTCTCCATATAAATTCTTCCTCTAAATTTCCATTTGAGAAAGCATTTTTCATATCAAGCTAAATGGGCCAATCTAAACTTATGGCAATAGAGATTAACACTTTGATATTGTTGAATTTAGCCACTAGACCAAAAGTGTCCTAATAGTTAATTCCTTATGTTTGAGTGGATCTCTTGGCTATAAGTCTAGCTTTGTATTGATTGACATTACCATTTGGGTTATACTCCACTGTGAAAATCCATCAACATCCAACTAGTGATCTACCAAGTAGGAGATTAATAATTTCCCAAGTGTGATTTTTCTTAAGAGCTTTCTAACTATTCTTAAATAACATCTCTCCATTCTTTCTTCTTGGCTACCTTATAAACATTGTTAGGGAGTTTTTCAATAGAAACATTATGCACAAAAGCTTATAGTTTGGGAGACAATAACTAAAATGGCACATACTTGCTAATTACACGTAGTGTACAACTTCTTACCCCCTTTCTCAATGCAATAGGTAAGTTTAACTCCTCTTTATCTTTAGGACTTAAAGCAAGGGAAATGGGCTAACTTTGCTTAGGATATATGCTATTTTCAATTTTAGAGACTCTTGAATTATGTTGCTTTGGTTGAGTAGCCATGTTTCTCTTAGTATAAATTTGCACCTCTTTTTGCTATATGGCATCAAGATAGGTCTCGGGTATAAGATGTTGTGGGTTATTTTTAGTTTTTTGTGATTGGTTTGGTTTAAGGTAAAGGATGTTGATTTTCTCATTATGGGCTAAAGCAAAATGATGTTCAATATTGTGTTCAGAATCAACTAGTTCAACTACTCCACCCGATCGACTTTGTCATTTTAGATATATTAGTGAATTCAAAGCTGTTTTGTCTATCATATCTTAAAATAGTGGCATTCATCCTACCTAAGGCTTTAAGACGAATCATTTTAGTACTTTTGTATTTCAAAACTTAAGGTCGAGTTTTCTGCAACCAGGGGTGAATGATGCAAAATAGGAAAATAATAAAAAAGTTATTATTAATTATTTGTAAATTACGGGTTAAAGATAAATATAAGAAATAATATTTTATTAAGATTACTATTAGAAAATAATATTTAAATTACTTTATTTTATTAGTTATTTTGTTATTGTTAGTTATTTGTTTGTTAGGTTTTAATAATTATCTTTTTATTAGGTTTAGAATTATCTTTTACTATTAGAAGTTGTCTTTCATTAGGATTAAGACTTGTTATTAGTAGTTATCTCATTGACTCTATATATAGTCCATAGGAAATTAGGATTATGTACCTTACTATTAATTAAATAATAAGAAGTATTTCAGAATATTTACATCTCCCCATCTCTTCTTTCTCTTCCCCCTTTATTTTTCTACATCTCTCTTATTTCTTCTATCTTCTAATATCTCCCTCCTTTCTTCTATCTTCTGCCCCTCTTCTTTCTTGTTCTAATATCTCTCCTTACTCTTTTTCCTATGAAGGTACAGGGATGTTTTTGTACTAGATTCTAAGGAGGAGGATTTTGGAATTAGTAGGAGACAGGAAGCCAAGTTTGACGGTTCCATTCTTGGAGATTAAGGTTTGGTTATCAGTGAGAGACTAAAACTGAGTGAAGGCGTGGGTTGATGTAGCTAAGGTTTTGGAGATGAAAAAGAGTATGCAAAAAGTTAAGAACACAAAGCATTAGATAAAGTTATGAGTGCCATCAATCAACTTTGTATACAACGGATTGACAGAAATTTAGAAAAGCTAAAGGCGGAGGAAGAATGTCATTAAGAACATGAAGCATTAGAGGAAAATATCTTAATTGATTCTGATGTTATCATTGTGGATCTTGTTGATTGCCCATCAGATATCAATGAGGATGGTTTCATCATAGAGTATGAAGAGCAGTTAGAAGTAAATTTGGAATGTGAAGAAATTAATTCTGACCAGCAATTTGAAATTTAACCACAAGTTGTAGAATAATGTGTTCAAAATTAACCAGTTCAACTACTCCACCCAATTGAGTTTGTCATTCTAGATATATTAGTGAATCTAAATCTGTCTTATCTATCATATCTTAAAATAGTGACATTCATCCTACCTGAGGCTCCAAGATGGATTATTTTAATACTTTTCTATTTCAAAACTCGAGGATGAGTTTTCTTCAACAAGGGGAGAATGATGCAAAATGAAAAAAAAAATAAAATTATTATTAATTGTTTATAAATTATAGGTTAAAAATAAATATAAAAAATAATATTTTATATATTATTAGAATTAGAATTATCTTTTTGTTAGTTTTTAATTATCTATTAAGATTAGGTATTTATCTTTTAATAGGATTAGGATTTTATTTATTTTTTAAAAGTTATCTTTCATTAGAATTAGGATTAGGGTTCTATAAATAAAGTCCTTGAAATTATATTTGGAGCTAAGTTATTGATTGAATAAAAAGAAGTATTTTCACAATATCTGCCACCTCTCTTCTTCCTTTATTTCTTCTACATCTCCTTCCTTTCTTCTATATTCTAATATCTCCTCCTTTTCTTCTTTGTTCTAATATCTCTCCCTACTCTCTTCTTACATGTGTTACATCACAAGGTCCCCAAACCTCATTATGTATGAGAGAGAAGGGTTTTACGATTGATTAGTATGAGTAGGATAAAAGGCTTTGTCATGTTTTAAAAATTGATAAATTTCACATGATGGTAAAGGAGAGTTTTTATTAATCAAAGTTGGATACAAATGTTTAATGTAAAGAAAATTAGGGTGACCTAACTTATAATGCCATAATAATACATCATTAACTTTATTTGAGGAAACAAAATGAGTAACAACATTTTAAGACTTCTTCTTTGGAACATTCAAGTAGTAAAGGCTAGCACACATCCTAGCATTGCGAATCTTTTTCCTTGACTTCAAATATTGAAAATAACATCCATTATCATAGAATTGAGTTGCACAATTGAAGTCTCTAGTGAGCTTACTCGTGGATAGAAGATTGCATGTTAATTGGGGAACAAATAAGACATTGGGCAAAATTAAATCTTCAGAAAACTTAATCATATCAATACCTCTAACTTTAGCCAAAGTACCATTGCAATTTTTGCAACAGGTTTGTCAAAGTTAGGAGTAAAGCTATGAAAAAATGATACATTACCAGACATATGATCAAAGGTTTTGGAATCAATGATCCATGTGAGAGTTTTCTAAGTCTTAACATACAAAGCTATAAGATTATTACCTAACTGAGCCATCACTCCAACCCCCATGTTCTTCTCTTACACATTGGTAGATATCATTTTCGATATTATTTCCAATTGTTCCTTATTAGACATGATTGGATATGGTGTATTTGGCTATTTTTCATCATTTAATGCCATCAATTCATGGCCTTCCTATGGTTGCCTTGGCTTCCAATTGGTGCATTTTCCATGTATTGTCCAACACACGTCCTTGAGGTAACCTGTTTTATGATAATGGTCACACCAAGGCCTTCCATTTCTATGGAGTTTTCCCTTACGTCCAATGCTACACCAAGTAGCTAATACTACTGCTTCGAATGCTAGTGGGTTCCCTTACACACGAAGGGTAAGCTACTTTCGACTTTCAACTTTTGATTTTCTTAATATCTTACCTCGGCAAGCACTTCCTAAAGGGTTGGTAGAGACTATTTAGCCACTATTCTCTCCCCCGCCTCATCAAGTTGAATGTTCAACACAAGTAAAACACCATAGACACATGATTTTTCCACAATCTTGCAATAAATGGCTACATTAGTGGAGTTGGTCCACTCATAACAATGTGGTCATGGAGTTGACCAACCATGACATAAAGTGTTATCCTTGGAAACCCAAGTCTTGTATTTTAAGTTAGTTATGGGAGGGGCAGCAATTTCTCCAATAAGATGCTCTTCCTTTCCATAGCCTTGGATGAACATTAAGGCACTTTGGGACAAAACAAGATAGTTGTTGCCATTGAATGTATGACCTGTAATCATGAGTGAGGAAGGATTTTTGCTTAAACTAGCCATGAAGGAAGAGTAGCTAGTTGGCGAAGGATTAGCGGGCTTTGTGATAGAGGATAACACCTCTTAGAGAGCACTTATGAAAAACTCTCATGGAGCCAAATTGGAGCATGGGTTTTGTTCAGGCCCTAAGGCCTCTAATACCAAGAAGAACACCAAAATGCTATTGCTGGTTTTTCATATTGTTCATTCAAGGAGGCAACCGAAACAAAATATAGAGAGTTGGCCACAAGGAAAATGGTCCAATCCAATCCCACATAATAAGAAAACAAATAAAGAAATAACTTCTAATTTAATTCACATAAAACATTGACTAAAAGAAAAAGGAAACAAACATATATATGCAAACAAAACAAAATAAACAACAAAGAGAATAAAAAACTTGAAACTGACACACCCGTGGGTAATGGGCACGAGCTGCACATGCAGGGCAGTGAACACGACAAACAACATCTTCAAATTCTTTGCTTCCTTAATCCTTGCTTGTGCCGTCTTTCCTCCTTTCTTTTCTTCTATCATGGCTTCAATTACTTTCAGCATGTGAGCAATACAAATTGGATTCAAATACGACATCAAACTTGTCCTTTTTAAACGTTAGGAACTTATTCCCTTACATAGGGAGTTGACTTACTCCAAATAAAACATTCTCCTTTGATGTAATTACGTTATGAAAGCATTCAAAGTCCAAGTCAGATTTCTTTTTACTTTAAATGTAGATTCATCAGTGCTTTTAATGAGATATTTTTATCTACAAATTAAATGCAATGATTTATTATCATCAAAGCTAAATTAAAGACTTTTAAAGAACCTTGGGCCTTTACAATTTTTCAAAACTAGATTATTACCTATTGCAGACCATATTATTAAATTTTCTATTTCTAATAGATTTAAGTAAGGATATATGAGTAATTGTGGCTGATTGCTTGAGCGTGTCACACTTTTAAATTATGCACTTTGACATACATTCAACTAATAATGATAATAGGACTTGCTCATTTGAACCAGTCATCATGACCTTGTCTACAAGTTCCAGTACTTATTTCCAATTTTCTCAAATCAAGTTTCTAATGTTTTGAGATTGCTTGAGGATAACTTTTTTTAATCCCTAATTTGTTTTCCCAAGTCCAAAATCAGAATCCAAATCACGGTCGACTCCTTGAAGTTGGTAGGCTCATAATGCATTTTAATATTCATATATATTTTTTAATAAATACATAATTATGTTTCTAAAAAATATAGCTTTTTATGTATAGATGACAACTTTGCAATGCAGATGAGAACAGTGCTTCCCCACCCTCTCTTCTTGCCATCAATTATTTTTCTTATCGTCGTGTTTAATTTCCATTGCCCCCGGTCCCCACATCCTTGCCAATTTCCACAAAGACCTTGTCAGGGCAATACAGCAACAGATTTCTCGATCAACAATAAGGCAAAGTCTCATTTCTAAAAATGAAAGAAAGTTGAAGATAGAGGAAGGGTTTCTAATTATGAGATGGAGACTTCTAAATTTGAATCTAAAAAGATCTTCTATAGTTTAAATTAATATATATTATAAATGATATAATATATAGATATCTATAACCTCCAAATAATAATTTATTAATCTTATGTTTAATAAAATATATCCTTTTAACTTTCAAAGAATTTATATTATATAATTACTTAAATTATTTTTTTTTATTTTATGTTATTGTAACTTATAAATATATATTTATGATTGAGGGCATATAAGTAGAAATTCTACTAGTATGAAATATTTAAATGAATGAGAATTATCTATTTTTTCTCTTTTCAAATTTTTCATATAGTTTTCTATTTTTCATTAATTTTATAATTATATATATATAATACTTATATAATTTAACAAGATAAAGATGAAGACTTGCGAGGCGGGAACATGATTCCTTTCCTTATTCCAAACTACCCTTGCCCCACCAGAAGCAAATCGTCTGAAGTGGATGCCTTTGAAGTGCCTCTGAAGTGAGGCAATTTAAACCATTTATAGCATTAATAGTAGAACTAGAGAATCTAGACCGTTCAAAAGAATAAAATTTTTTGGTATTGGTCTTGTCAGTTGTTGAACGTGAGATCAAGAGTAAAGTTTTACATAGTGTTTGGTTGGAGGGTTTTGGAGCCCCTTGTTGCATGTGCCTTGGATGATCCACATCTCAGGGTCAGGCGCCGATGAGCACATTGAACTATCCATGTGGCTGAGAGCCCTCACAGTCCAGGCACAACGACGCAATTATCAAGGGCGCACTCTACACTGAGCTAATAGCCCGTCGTGCGGGCCTCCCGCTGGGGGCCCGCTATGCCAAAAGCGAGAGGCCCTCCCCTCCAAAAGTGAGGGTTTTTGGAGGGGAGAGAAATTTTTTAATTTTGTTTGACCAAATTGCTCTTACTTTGTTTTTATTTCAAACATAATATAGATCTTATTTTTTTTAATAGGGTTCAAGATAATTTTTTATAAAAATAAAAAATATTTTTGAATGAAAATAAAAAAATTATTTTTTATAATAAAAAGTAAAAAAGAAATTTATAAAAATATCTTTAAAACAAAAAAAAATTAATTCTAATATTATAAGGGTATAATTATCCATTAATCTCTCCCCTCCCCTCCTCAACCAAACAACATATCATTAAAACCCCTCTCCTCCCCTCCAAATCAACCAAACAACATATCATTAAAACCCCTCCCTTCCCCTCCCCTCCTCTCCACTCCAAATCAACCAAACAATATATCATTAAAACCCCTCCCCTCCCCTCCATTGAACTAAACACTCCCTTAGGGAATCAGTCTAGCATATTTATAAGGAATCATTCCTTAAACTTATTGCAACATAGATTCAAGTATCTCAATCTTTCACCACCAAAGTTATTTGGTAAAGAACTATTAAGCAAATTCAAAGACAGATCTAGAACTTGCACACAGATTAACCCACTAAGGACTTGACCAACCCAGTAAAGTAGTTGCTTCTCAAAGCAAGATTTTTCAAATCAATGAGATTTTCTAGGGCCAACCCAGCAAAAGCATTGTCGGAAAGGATATGAAATTAAAGACTTCTCAATTCACTAACTAACTCAGGTAACTCACTAGAGATGACATTGTTGGCTAGAGAAACAACCTAAAGCTCTGAAGCATTGAAGAATTATTGGGTAAAGACCCATTAAGGGGAATCGTTGGAGAAATCAAGATGTCTAAGTTATTGGATTCTTCCTAGTTCTTCCAAAATTGAACCCAAAAGTTGGCTATTAGGAAGAGCTAAGGAAGTCACTCTGAACATATTGCTTGGGTATTTGATTTTGTCGTAGGTAACTCCATTTCATGAACATGGAATATTGCCATTGTTGTTCTAGCTCTCTGATACTGATAATGGGGCGCTAAGGATGGTATATTTGAAAGAAAGTAAAGAATCCCCATCAGTGTTAAGAACAAAGGAAGGAAATAGAAGAGGAAAAAGAAGTAGAAAAAGAAAGAACTAAACTTTACACCATAAATAATGGAAGTTCTTGGAGTAAAGGCTCATGATTTCTTGGGATGATGATAAGAGTTCATGGTGCAGAAGAAGAGCTTAGAAGCATAAGATAGAGAGAAAATGGTGAACAACTACATGATAGATGAACATTAGGTTGATACGATAGCTCCATCACACTACCATAATGGTTGCTTACAGAGCTTAGTGTGAGAGAAAATGGCAGGAAGATGAAGGACTCCTCAAAAGCTTCACATAAGAGATGAGACCTGGAAGCTGATTTTTTTTAAAGGACTTAATACCTCTAAAAATGTCATGTCTCCCTTTGCTAATTGAAATGCACCATATCATCTTAGAGGCACTTCAGGGGAATTGCAAGTGAAGCATTAACGTAAGAAGAAGCTCAATTGGTGGCTTTATTTTCTTGCTTTGCCCAATTGAAATGTAGCATTTGCTCTCCAATAATCAAAATGCCCCCATTTTGGCCTCACTTTAGAAGCACTTCAGACGAGATTCACTTTAGAGGATCCGCTTCCTTGCCCCACTCACCCCCATCCTGTTGAAAATATTTTATTCAAACATCACAAATCCTCTTCATTGTTTCATTTCAAAGAACACAAGATCAGAGAAAAAGAACCCATTATCTGCTCTTTAAAACTCCTTAGCAAGCTCGGCACCACCATTCCATCAAAGCAATCCTCAAGCATGGACTAAATGGCAACCATTGACCATTCCCTTGGTATTTGATGAAGTAGGTGGTCCAGCCACTTCAATGGAGTTTTTTTGGCCTCGTTTTGGCAATGGGTCTTCCCACGGCACATCAAGCAACTCCAATGAACCGATCTTGGCGGAGGAAGATGCTTGAGAGAAATTTAAGGAACCCATGGACGATGACGAAGGTTTCGAACCCAATTCCAAAATCTTGTGAATTTCCTGTCAGGTTGAAGCCTTCCTTTCACTAATTTTAAATTCTCTTTCCTAGAGTTTCACTCTTATCCTATGTTAGATATGTGGAACTACAATGGATATGCTCTTTTTTGCTGTTTAGAAGTCAATTTTGAAGACTTTTGGTATATTCTTTGAATATTTGATGATTATTGGTAATTTTTGTTTGGATTGGGATATCTGATTCATTACGACTCTTGATTCCTGTTTTAGATTGAATGGTTATGTATTTTGTTTCTACTCAATCTTCCTATTTTGGGGAAGTAAAAAGGGTAGAAAAAAGATATTACATGTTGTTTTGCTGCTTATGGACAAGTAAGCATTCAGTCTTGACTGTTTTGATGGTAGGGAAAATATGATATATTGTTTTAATATTTACAAAAATATATGTGCCATTTTGATGACTATGGATAGGAAAGTATGCATTTTAATCCTTTGGTACTTGTAAAGCCTTTCTGTTTTGATGCTTATTGTATTAAAGTGCACGAAAGCATTGTGCATTAGGTTTGGTGCTCTTTATGCTTGGATGCATTCTCTTTTTGGATAAGTAAGCACCATCGTAGGGGAAGCATCTAGAAAAGCACATATGCTTTTTGTGAAAGATAAATGGGAGAGAGAAATGGAATTTTTTTTTAGTTCTCTCAGATTTTTGTTCTCTTCACTTTTTAGTATATATGTTTCTTAATTCTCTGACATGTGTCTGAGTAAAAGAAAAAAATATTATCGATATTATGTCATGATATTATCAATGACAAACACATACGATATGGCTAAAAATAAGTTTGTCTGTGCTTCATAGGCTAAAATCTTGAAAATCTGTTATTTTTTGCCTCATTGCTTTACTCATTTTATGAACACTTGGATTCAGAGACAAATCTTCCCCTAATGGAATTGCTCAATCTTACACTCCAAGATTTTAATTGATTAACATAATTCTTTTATGGGGTAAAGAGAACCTAATTCTAGCATAGTGGAAGGCATATTTGAAGGAGAAATAGAAAAATATAAGCAGATCTATTATCAAAGGTTAGATATGAACTTTATTAGATGTGAGAAAAGACATCAAAACAGAAGGAAGGAATAAAGGGGACTGCTACTGCTGTCGAGTAAGGATTAAAAGGAGCAAGAAGCCCTTAAAGCTCCTTTTCGAAAATTACTAGAATATAGAATGCTTAAAAGCACTGATACTGATATAGATATAGGACATAATGTGATATGGATATTGTAATACAAGAAATTTATTGTTCAAATGCAATCTAAATATTATGTTGTATTTGATGTAAGTGTTGGATGTCTATCGAACACACTATGGCTTCATTTTTAAAATATTGGAGCTTCATAAATGGAATGTAACAAAGCAAAAATCAGCATAGAAAATCTGCACACGGGGGAAAAACCTAGCCAAGAGACCTGCAATTATGTTGGAACTACGGTTAGTATCACTAACAAGTGAAGTTGTATTCATGGATTGAGGAAATAATGTAAATACTTTTACATTTATTAGGCTTTTTAGATTCAATATCAATTGTAAATGATCCTACTCTCCACACAACAAACGAAAAGACATGATCTACACACTTCCCATTTATCTTTTTCCCCAAAGTTTGATTCATACATCTATATTCTACTTATGCTCATTCTAGAAATACATTAGTTTGCAACTGTTTTTTTGCACCAAATTTACTTCTATAAAGTATAGTTAGAAACGAATTACGATTAACCCCAAAAAAAAAAGTTTCTTTTTTCCTTTTCTAGATGGCATTCTTGAATTGTTTAGAGCCTTCTCTTGTTGGATTTACAGAAGAGAGAGATATTATTAAGAAAAGACCATTTTTCTTTCCTTCAACAATAATTGAAGGGCCTAATGGGTTAAATCAAATTGACATATTTAATCATTCTGGCAACTCCTTCATAAACGTCAGAATCCACTCCTATAAATTCCACAAATCATCCACCCCTCGTACTTCAAAAACTACAAATAAACCCCTTTAAAAGGACAGCATCAGAAAATGATAAAATAAACAAATCCCAGAAGTTACTCTTTTTCTTTTTTTTTAAGTTTTATTTTCATTGACATCAGTTACTTGAGCCATTTTCATTAGCACTCCGTTAATATCAAATATAAATATTTAAGTTACTTCTTCTTTTTCTCTGTTGAGTGTTCCTTTTCCATCCTTTCAAACAGACTTCCATCATAAACAGCTCTGACAGTTTCCTTGTGCAGTAAACCATTCTTGTCTTTGCAAAGATCGTATAGGATCTTCCATTCTGTGTAGCTAGCAAGCCTGTGCATCAAATGGTAGCAGGTCATGGCCCAAGTATTTACCAGAAAATAATCAACAGCCTAGAAAAGACACGGACACAGGCCTAGAATAGAACACAACAGACACCGTATCCCAACAAGATCTGAAGTGTTATATTAAAATGTTGCGTTGTGTGTATTACAAGTGTCTGATATGAACACAACTATTATTGTTATGAAGTTTCCATGCTTCGAATTCAAAGCACTCTTCAAATTTGATTCAGTATATAGGATATCACAGACTTACCATCCTCTGAAATCTTTAGGAACTCTGTTTGCCTTTAGCATGGCCATCAATTCATCAGATGTTAAAGCATTTGAGTGCGCTTTTGCATGCTTGCTGAAAATTTCTTCAAATTTTAATGGAACAAACCTAAATGTTCATCCATAAAAGAATAATGAGATGGATAAGTTTCCAGAAAATGTACCAACTAAGCAGAAGTAGAACCATAATATGAGCAGGGCTGTTTCATTTGGCAAAGTCATCAAGAAAGAGGGTTTGGTATTGCATTGATCAAATCATGAGCCATAAACCTCAGATCCACCTACTATGATAGAACAATTCAAAATCACTACGCCAAATCCACTTCTAATAATGGTGGCTTGATTTCCCAAATTTTATATTTATTTTGTAGCTAGGCATCATAGATAAAATATGGTTGAAAATGAAAATTTAGGTCTTTGGTAAAATTTAAAACCCAAAGTTGTCAACTACATAACAAGATCCAGGACCAAAGAACACACTGCTTTGATAAGCAATTGGATGCACTAGCAATGTACATTAGAGAAAATGTACTTTTTCATCTCTGAATGATACATGTTTCAAGTATTTGGTATACAAATCTTACTCCTACACAAAATCGTCTTAAAAATTTTTGACCAGTTACTTGTCAATAGAGCAAATATAGACTAATAAGTAGCGAATAAAAAATTTTTAGAGATTGAATTCTGCAAAGTTAAGATTCATTAATTAAAGAGTTCAAAAATATATTTTTCGGGGATCAAAAAAATACAATATATATATATATATATAAAACAAATGCTAAATACTATTATAAAAAAATAATATTCTACCAGCAGTCAACCACAAGACAGAAAGTTGTGTCCAGAGAAAATTAAATAGCAAACAAACTATGGAGTCAGACTGACAGTTGATAAAAACTATACAGCGTAATATCAACATGAAAATTGAAAACAGATATAGGGGTTTTAGATTGTTCTTCAGCTTTAGCAGTTAATTTTCTCTATAAAGCAGATCAACATATGGCTATGTGAGTGACATGTACCTTCCTTCAGTATCATAGACACCAGAGTCACTCCCATGTTTGGCCCTATGGATGTTTTTAACTTCAATTGGTAACAGCGGAGAAGGAAACTTTCCCTATATCATAAGAAGAAAGAATTAGGCACTCTAAGAAGCTTTGATACCGACATATCACAATACTATATGGACACAATAACACGACAAGATTTATTAGTGCTTAAATATAATTTGAAATGTGGTATCATTTTTTACAAAAGTTTTAATATGTGTCAAATACAAGACAATTCCATTTTTTAAGTATTGGTGCTTTAGACTTGGTTAGTGATCGAAGGTGCAATAGCGAAAACAAGTTTCAATTTATATACCAAGTAAAACTCATTGTATATTATCAACGATATCAACGAAAGCATTAAACTCTGCCTAATTTCTGTAAGTAATTAATCTTAAATCAGTATCATGATTCAAGAACTAAGAAAAGATTTCCCATTTCTTCTTCCCAAAGCAATAGTTATCTTAAGATTACATAAAGATTTTTAATTATACTAAATTTTAAATTATAGCTACAGTTACAATAATTGCAGGAGAACTTGATTGTATTGACTTAAATTGGCCCTTAGATGTGGTGCGCATTTCATCTTGATCGTCCATCTTTGATTTGGATTGTTCATGTTATATATATATATATATATATATATATTAAATTTAAATATTTTTATTTTTTAAAATATAAAATTATAGGATGAAAACAGTTTTATAATTGATAATTATAATATATATATATTGTATTTAAAAAATAAAAAATTATAAAATTTGGACAGTCTAAATTGAAATGCATACATGTGCATCTCCCCTTATATTTGAATGCAATTTAATGCCATTTGGTTGTACAATCCACAGCAACAATAGCATTGTGAATGCAAATTTCAGACCTTGACACGAACGAAAGTTAGCTGATGAACCCCTAATTTAATTATAACTAAGAATTTTATAATTGTATATGATAGCTATCATTTTCCTGGAAAGCTACACATAACCTTTATATATATATATATATATATATATATAAAAGAAAATCTCACTGTGCTGCATCGTTTTCAACCTATCTAAGACATTATTTTGTCTCGGTTACACGCCATTTCCTTTTTCTTTTTTTCAAATTTTTGCCTTTGTTTTTTTGAACCTTACCTAATCTTAGTAATTTTTATGAATTTAAATTCTTCAAAATTATTTATCGTAAAATTCTTATAAATTTTAAAGAAAAAAGAAAGGGATTGAGAAAAAAAAATAATAATCTTTATACTTCAGAAAGGAGTCACGAAACCTCATCCACAACAACCACAAGTGGACGTTGTCTTTCATGTCATTATCAATGTCAGTTGTTGTAATCCACATAAGTGACATGACCTACACTCCATTCTGTTAATGCATTACTGCTTTCATTTAGCGGAAGCATACTTTATCTGTTTCTTATATGAATTTTTTTAAAAATTATTTAAATTTTTTTAAGATTTCTAAACATTATAAATATTAAAATTTACTTATCTCTTAAATTATATAAAACTTTGTAGTATATTTTTTACGTAATTTTTTATAAATAAATTTATCAACATTTTAGAAATTAAAATATTTACATATCAAAAGTTACTTATGATTCGTTTGTCTATAGTACGAAGATTTTTATTTTTTTAAATATTTAAAAAGATTATTTAAAAAATAATTTCTATAGTGTATATGGATTAAATAATATAAAAATACTAATTTACATATATATAAATATCTTATGCTTAATTTTTTACAAATTTATTTTTAAATATGTAAACAATTATAACACTCACGTACAACCTGACTTCGTTCGCTTGCGTCTGTGAAAAGAAGCTAACTGGTAATTGTCAACCCAAAAAAAAAAAAAGAATAAAAAATACGGCTCCCTTATACTCCAGATTATTTATTGCAATCATAAGTATGTAAAGTTAAGTGCTCACATTTAAAATTGAATAATGAGCTTTCCTGATACTTTTATAGTTAAGTATTTTAAAGCAATAAGCATATTATACAGCAAATAATGGATGATTGACCAATATTTGACCTTATACAATCTCAAAAGATTCTTTTATACTTCGGCCACTCTTCACTTAGGAAATTAAATGATCTTAGAAAAGACAAATTAAGCTATCTAAGGTATGAACTAGCATTATTTGAACGGAATTAATTAATAGGAAAGCATTATAGATAACAATAATATATTTAAAAAAAATAATATTTATCTCAAAATTAAAGGACTAAAGTATATTTTATTTTATTTTTTGATATTAGATTTAGTTTTAATTACTGTGATCAGATTGTATTGAGACTTCATTACACACACTTTCCTTAAATAAAATAAGATTTTGTTTGAATAGAATTACAGATCAACAAGTCAGCAACAACAACGATAAAGGTAAGAATCATGTTTTAACCATAAGTAGCCACAAAAATTACGAATTTGATTACAATCAAGGGGTAAGTTAGTCATTAACCATTTGATGCAAATTTTAATTACTTTACAGTTTCTATATGAATCAATAATTTTCTTTTTCTGGGTGACACAATGGAGCCGGAGCCCAAAGAATCTATCCCTATCAATATTACTCTTCAATTGCAATCCCTTTTTTTTTTATTCCCTTCCTATAATTATTCTTTTTCAAGCCTAATCTTCAATTACTCCTAATAAATATTTTTTGTCCAGATAAAAGTGTAATTTATATACTTTTTTATTTTTTAAATAAAACAATTTAGCCTTTACAATTACAATCAAAATAATTTTATCTTTTGAGTTTTTTCATTAACGTAGTGTAATTTATGTAATTTAAATTCCAACAATGTTTTCCTTCCAAGTTGTTAAAAAGAAAGTTCCTACCAAATGAAAAAATATTATGAGTAAAAGATAATTTTTCATGGTGTTTTGAGTGAAAAGATTAATTTGAGAAAAGTGAGAGGAGTAAGTAATCATCGTTATAATAAAGATTAATGCATTAATAATCATAATCTACAATAAATATCTTTTTTAATTTCGTAATAATGACAATTAATTTGTAATCCAATAGTACTTTTTTTTTAATCTCTCACCTAAAATTACTCTACACACAAGATATGCTTTTTAATTTCAAACTTTTTTACTATTAATTAATATTTATTTTTCTTTTCAAATAATTTATTATTTATCTAATGTAACAATTATTTGAAAGAAAATATACTAAATTGTACCCGTGAATACATTAGCAGAATAATATTGTTTAGAATATAAAATAAGTAATTAATCTGTTCTAAGCAGCAAAAATATTTAAAAAAAATTGTAATCAATCCTACCATTTAATATTTTTATATATTTAAATTTTTTTTATATTACAAGAGAGTAAATATAAAAAAAAAAGTTTATGATGATGAAATAAATAAATAAAACAGAATGAAAAAGGGGGATACAGAGAGAGACATACGGGGCGGGTTTTCTGACTAAGAGCCAAATTGATGAGAAAAGCACTTGCGGTTGACAAGAGGATCCCACAACCGATTGCACGAAATCCTGCAATTAAAAAAAATTATTTATCATATTTTCATGATGCTGAAAATTGTATTATTATTGTGGCTTATATTTTGATTTATAAATGACTGCAGATTAAAATTTAAGATCCAACTTTGTAAATTAGAGCAATTTAGTCACAAATTAGTCTGACCTTGATATTTAAACTCCGTTATATTTATGTGGTTTGTTTAATTATTATTTAATTATCATGGGATATTTTATATTTAAATTTCAATATTTTATATTTAAATTTTAATAAAAATAATTACATAAATATTAAATGATAAATAATTTTATTATTAAATGTCTATTTACTTATATATTGAAATATTAGCTTAATTTTATTAATAATTTTAAAGGCTAAAAATCTTGAAATTATTTTAAATATAAGTAAAAGATGATAAAATTGTTTATCATTTCAATTTTTATATGATTATTTCACTTTAAAACAAAAAAATAGTTAAATGATGATGAGACAAATGAAATTTGTAATTGAATAAAATACTTTAAATCACAAAGATACAAATGTAATTTGTTATTTTTTTTGGTTATTTTTCATTTTTTAAAAGCCCATGAATTTCATCAATATTTTTTTAAAAAAATTTAAATCACTGTGGCTAGGATTCAACATGTAAGAAACCAAATCGTTTTGGCGGAAAAAAAAAAAGTAGAAAAGAAAGGGAGAGAACCTTGGAAAGTCTCCCAGGGATAAACGACGCCGTCTTGATTCCTGTCGAAGAAAGCAACATGCTTTTGCAGAACGTTTTGGTCCAGAGGTATGGCTTTCTCACCCACTGAACCTCCATAGGCAAAACAGACACACAGAAATTAATCAACTTCAAAAGTGTAAACGAAACAAGAAAAACACAGAAAGGACATCAAGTACTACATACCATCTCGAATATTGTTGCTTTGGAAGGAAGAAGATAAGGAAGCCATGAAGGTGATGACAAGATAAAAGAAGCAAAAGGAAGAAGAAAGGCTTATTCGGAATTACGGTGATTTGGGGCGAAATGCTTATGAATAAATGTGTTATGGTTTGGGAGTGATGCTGGGGAATAATCTGGGCTTTATGAAGTGAGAGAAACGTAACGTTTCAGAGAGCAAAAAGATAAACAAATCCACGCGCTCCGTCGGACCTGCCGTTTTTCAAGTCTAATATTATTCAAAATTACATAGTATTATGTGATTTTTTGAGATTTGTATTTAGTAAATAAATGTTACTTTCTCTCCTAAGTATTCGTTACATTATTGCAAAACATTCATGTTTGATTTTTTTTTTTTTCATATGCTTTTGAAATACTAACTTATCCTAGTTTTCTAATATATATTTTAAGAAAAAACAGAAAGTCATTCCCACATATATTTTAAGAAAAATTTATAAATAATTTTTTATATTTTTATTATCAAATTTTTTTAATCAAAATATGACAAATGTATGATTTATCAATAATAATATAATAGATATATAACTTTTACAAATGATTGTGTATGTGGTTTCTCAATTAAATTATATACTTGTCATGTTATTATTAAAGAAATATATATTTGTTATATTTTAACTAAAAAATCTAATGACAAAAAAAAATGAAAAACTACATATAAGTTTGGTCCAATATTTTAAGGTGTCAACAACACAAGTTGTATAATTTTTTTTTCATTAATTTCTCTTGTTAATTTGTGATTATACTACACAGTCTTCTTTTAAAAATAAAAAATTAATTACAGTTAAACTCATTTTAACTAAAATATCTTTAACAATAAAATTGATTTTTTTTATAATAAAGAATATAACAGTAAAAATGTGCTTCTTAAATATGAACATGGATTGTAACTATGAACATGAATAGTAAACATTGTCATATATGATTTGAGCACATTAAGATGCTAGTAATGACTTCAAGTATGTTTCTTACAATGTTTTCTCAATATTTTACATGTGTATTCAGAGAGCCAAGTTTTTCCACATTAGAGCACGCTATACTTGATGTATTGTGCAAGCCCCTCATATAGAGGGGAGCATTATGTTTTATTTTATTTATCTTTTTAATTTTTTTGACTTAATAATTCTCCTTGCACACCACATATGTTGCGCGGTAGAAAATTCATTCACATATTTAGATGGTGGTCAATTCTATTCAATAATGTACAATGCTTTGATAATTAATGTACAATATTATGTTAAAAATTTTGCGATACTCTATTTAAAATGTTACTATATATGCTCTATTTGAAAGAAAACTCTTTCTATACCTTGATGACATAACTTGGATGTGTTCTTATTTTCATTTTCTCTAAATTTTAAATCTTTTTATGCATTCATATATTCTTTAAAAATGTTTTGTTGGGTGAATTTTTTAGATGACACTCTACAACTAATAATAATAGTCATTAGCCTTAATGCACCATAGTTTAAGTTGAAGCTAACATGGGTGTTGCTAATCTATATAAAAAGCCAACACACATGAATCTATTTAAGGTGGCTTGGAGGGAAATGCTTATTCATGAAAGGAGTAGAATGCTCATTTTATGTTAGCTTGCCTATATGAGCTGTGTGTTGACATTTGTACTCTGTGTTAGTTATGCAAACTTATTTGAGACGTTTATTTACTAGCTCATTATCATGGTATGTAAACTTTATGAGATTAATTTTGAATTTGAATTTGGTTATTTATTAACATCTTAGTGTCATATTTTTATTCGAGAATTTATTTGCTAATCTACTAGTATAACTTGCAAATTTATGTAATCGTTTTAAACATTCTTTGATTATTTTCATTGTATTCCATCTCTTGTTTTCATTTCTAGCCATTTTATCTTGATTGAGGTAAAATCAATTCAGTATCTTTAAAAGAATTCACACAAAAAATATATAAGGAATTAGACACTATATATGTGTGTGTGAGAAAAATTATATTTCTAATTCTGTTAGTTTCATTCAATTCCTAATTTAGTTTGTATAGTTTAAAAATTTATAATTAGATACTTACAGTTTACAAATATTTTAATTTAGCCTTTACTATTAAAATTTTGTTAGTATTCTATTAAATTTGATTAATATAATTAATTATATATTGTTTTGACACTCTAAATATATATAATTTGTGCTAATGTAAAAGATAAAAATATAAATAATAAAATAAGATCGGCTCATATATATGGCAAAATATTAACAAAAATATAATGATAAGGACTAAATTAAAAATGGAATAAAATTATAAAAATCAAGAGTATAATTTTTCCTTTTATATATGTATATATAAAGACCTTGCCCAATCTGGATTAATTTGATAAGTTTTATTATTGTGGTACAAAAATTATGTAATGGTACTTGTGAGGAGCCTAATTAGACATTGTTTTGATTCTATATATAAATTTCCATTCTTAGGTATCATATATGCTAAATGCAAACATTTTTTAAATTTTTTTAGATTGATAGAAAATTGCTCAAATTTTATAGATAAAAATATTAGAATTGTTCTGAAAATAAATATTATAAAATAAAATTAAATGGAGTAGAAATAAAATAAAATTATCCTTTTTTTTTCTTATGAAGTTTCTTTTCTGGGTGAACAAATAAAATTATCCTGGAATAATGACAATGAGATATGGTCAGAGGAGCGTGATACAACGTTCATTTAAGAGGCGCGTGGCTTAGGAAACTAGTAATCCCATGGCAGCGATGCTGTTGATCTGGACCTGGCGCGTGGCTCGTGCGAAAAGCTTGAGGCGTTTAGGTGTTCACACTTGACCCACGGAAAGTGGCGTAGAAGCATCTGTGTGTTGCACGCATTTCTTTCGTTTGCTGTAAAGCAAAGGGGGAAGAAGCCAATTTTTTTTAATTAGTTTATGAAAGATATATATTTTTTAATTATTTAATTTTTAATTCTTAAAAATATATATTTTTATTTTTGAAAATTTTTTAGTCAAAATTTTAACATTTAAAGACAAAATAATTTTTTTTGCCCAATTAAATGTGAAATAGTTAAAAGAAAAAAATTTGTATGTAATTCTTTATAATTTTGTTATTAAATTTTTTAATTAAAATATCACAAGTATATGATTTTCGTAAATAATTGTATGGTTTTCAATTAAATTATACACTTATCATAATATTACTGAAAAATCATATACTTATTATATTATAATTAAAAAATTTAATAATAAAAATATAAGAAATTACACCTAAATATAATCCATAGTTAAAATAGATATCTTTCAAAAATTAAAAAATATGATGTATGAGATTATTTTCATGTTATTATCTCAAACTAAGTCTAAGGATACATTTTTAATCTTAAATTATGACTTTTTGCCATAAGGATATAAATGAATTTGTAGTCTTTTTATTTTAAATTGTTTAAGAATCTTCTCGATATTTAATTCATGTGAGAATGATCAGACAGGTAAAGGCCTCCTACTCTGAATCTTGATTTCTAAAAGATTTTGTTTGGTTATTGAGGCTGATCTATTAGTTGTATTTGTTGACTGTGAAAGACCTAGCTGTTTGAATTTATACGTTTAGGACCTTTGCTAATTGTATATCTTCCTAATTGCTACTGTAGCTAATTAGAAAGGTGAAAATGGAACAATTATTTTAATGGAATAATATGAGATTTGCAGTTTCCTATAATGATGGTTTAAATCAACATGGAAAGAGAGCAAATATGCATGAGCGCATGCTAATTCTACCGTATGTGAATATAACTACTGGAAAATTACATTACGTAAAGGAAATTAATCGATTTGAAGTCTACAGCGAAGTATGCTAGTAATGATTTTAATTTGTCTTAGCATATCACCATTTAGTTGCAGCTGTGAGTTATAGAAAGTTTCCATTTGATATAATAATTTTAATTTATGGTAGCATATCACCATTAAACAAAGTCTTTCTCTTAGCCTGGGAGGGTGCTTTTTTTAACCAAGCTGCTTGATATGACATTCACTATTTTTTTCAATGCTAAATATGATTACTTTTAATGTAAGATGAAAGCTATGTTGAAGTTGAAAATAGATTCTCTGAAATGAGATCCTCTAAAGTCTATTGGAAGTATTTCATATCTTTTTTTTTAAACACATTTTTCTTTTTTATTTATAGGAGAAACTCTTTGAAGTTTTTCACTTGAAGAGGAATTTACGAATCTTCACTTTAATGGATCTATGTTCATTTCAAGTTACTCATTTCAAGACAGAAATCTCTTACATTAGATACAGCTATTGGATTGTAGCAATTACTATTTGTTGAGAAACAGTGGCCATTGGTTGATCAGTGGTGCTTGTTCCTGTAGGTAATGATAATATATTATATGTTATCCTCATACACCTTACAAGCTTTAACTTTGAGTTTGTTTGAAGCTTACATATATAAGTTCTGTAATGCTTGTTTGATTGATTTTTATTGAGAGTTTTGATTCTACTTTCTCAGATGTGGCATAATCAATGTTTTTAAAACCGATGATAACAATGGTTCAAGGTTCATTGGTTCGACTGTGGTCGAACTGTGGTTGAACCGATAATAATTAAATATATATATAAATAATAAACAAATATTAATAAAATTTAAAACATTTTATTATTAAAATAAATCATATATAACCTAATATTTAAATTTAATTAACTTTCTAATTTTAAAGTTTGAATGTAAGATAACTTATCTGTTAATAAATAAAATCATTAAATATTAAAATGTTGAAACAAGTATTAAGAAATTTTTTTAAAAATTATATAATAAAATTTAATTGATTTTAAAAAGTTTGAACATAATGTAAAAAAATAATAGTAGATAAAATGTCTAAGTTAAATATAAATTTTAAAAGAGATATTATAATTTTATCTATATAATATTATACATAATTTTATTATGAAGAACAAAGTAGTGTAATAGTTAAAATGTTGGAGTTTTTTATTTTTATTTTAAGTTATTGCATTTTTGTTTTTTGTAGCAACTTAAATAGTATATTTATATAAAAATTTTTATATATGCATTGTTGTTCCACTTCAGGTCAAATGGCAGAGAGGGATTTTGGAAAGATGATGTCCCGTGTTCGAATCCTCATGCTGACCAATTTTGGGATTTTGAGGAAGAAAACTTAAACGTTTACTTATATAATAATTGAGAGCAATATAACGAAGAAGCATTGCAGGTGAGATGGCAAGCCTACGTTTTGGAAGCACAAGGTACCAGGTTCGAATCCGAAGACTGATGTTTGTGGATTTCTTAGGAGAATCGGTTCGATCCAGACCATTTGCACCGGTTCATGCCCAAAATTGACCGGTTTGACCTGGTTCTTGATCAATTTTGACCGGTTCTTAAAACCACTAGTTCTGAGGCTTGACCAGAACAGATCAGAGTCCGGTTCTCGATCCAATCGGTTGAACCGGCTAGTCCGATCTAGTTCTGATTACCATGGGCATAATAAAGCAATCACCAGAGGGACACATGGTCTCAGCTGCTGGCGTTTGCAGAGGTAAACTACTAAGTGTTAAAAAATAGTTCAATCAATAAGCCTTCTCTTCTCGAATGATAATAGATCAAGAAAATTCTGCTGTCTTTATTCATTTTATGTTATTCCCCTTGATGTGTATCTGTATGTCTGACTGTAGTAAATGATGGCTATTATTGGCATCGCAGCAAATAGGTTGCTAAAATTGTAGTCTTCTCTGTTGCAATTTTATGACCTATTGACAGACTATTGAAAAGATGATGGTAACTGATTAAAAGTCTGTACTTTGAAGTGGTTATGTAACTTGCATTGTTTTTTGTTTGTCATCGTTATTGCCTAAGATCCTATGCGTCCAAATATCGGTGCTAATCTGTCAAAATTGATTATTTAATGTTTGCTAAAATTGTAGTCTTCTTTGTTGCAATTTTTTTACTACCCATCGATAGGCAGTTAAAACACTTGGGACACTTCACTTTTTTTTTTTAAATGTTGTTTGTTCATTGGTTTGCTAATCAGTCTTCAATTTTGTTTAAAGTGTAATTTACCTATGGTTCTTAAATGGAAAAGGATATTGAATGTGAAATGTTAGGTTTTTTTTTTCTTCCTTAAATACCTGAACAGTGTCCTGAAATATCTGGCCTTAAGGTAGTATGTATTCAATAACACCGCAAACTTCAAAAATCCCATTACCTCCTCTTCCCTTGAAATGGAACAAAAACACAAATGACCTTTGAGTTTGTGGCAATTTATCTTTATGAGTCAGGCCTCTGAGAGGAGCCTATTTCCATGTGACAGAATCTAATGTGTTATAATATACCATTAAAAAAAAAACTCATACTCTAGTTCATCAACTTTAACTTAGCTTCTTCTTCTTTTTTAGCCAAACTTCAAATTAGTTGATTCCATAATTTTCAAAAGTATGTGTATTGAATATTGACTATAGATAACAATATCCTAACTACTATGTTTTAATTTTGCTATGATTTTTCAAAAAAATTGTTAATAATTTGCTTACTATTGAAGCTTTGATATGATTATTCTTCCATAATTATTAGCTAGATATTCCTTCCTAAAGCCATTTTTGTAGCATTTGTAAATGGAGGGCATTTTATTTTATTTTTAAAATTTTACTCACATCTAGCTGAGGTCAAAATTAATGTTACTTGTATATATATATTTGTTTGAAAACAAATTTAAAGATGGAATAGAGATGTAATTGATTTTGTGTAACATCCTCTACCTTGTTTTCTTATTTATTTCTTACATAAATGCATTTGTAAAATATTAAAGGATAATTAAATAGTAAACAACATATAATATAGGTCAAAAACCATATTACCATTACCTAGAGGGAAAAGTTAGATACATAAATCACTATATACATGCCAAAAAGAATATGTGAGATGTCACATCTCATGTTTCTGAATATTGAGACATCATAAGAAAGGTTGATGAGCCTAATAATGAGGGACTAAAAGTCTAGATAAGATAAAAAAAAGAGCAAAAATGAAGCCAAGGTGCCTAAATAAAAAAAACTGACATCCTATTAACAAAACGATAATTGTGAGAAAATATCAATATTATGAAAGTAAAATTTTTTCCCCTAATTAAAAGTAAAATATGGGTAATTAAAGTCCATGGAAGGGTTTGAGTATCCAGAAGTAGAAAAAGATCTAGTTAATAGTCAAGAAGGACTAAATTGTAAACATTTTGAGAATTTTAGGGTGAAACAATAATTATTAGAAAATAGCAGTACAATGATAAAATAAAAAATTTTATGGCTAAATAAGGTTAATTAAGGTCACCAAGGTTTCAAAACAATCAAAATAGGCCAAATCCTCAATTACACTTATATTGAGAAAATTAGTGGCATAATAAAAATTTAAACTATTTAAAGCCATCGTAGATCCAATAATTATTTTTTTGAGTATGAGAGGCAATTAAATAAATTAATTAATAGAGAAACTTAGAAAATATAGAGTTTAAGAGTTAGATCAATTTGAAATTCAAAATAAGTGTAATTGAAGCTTAAATATGTCACTTTTAGCCTTGGAATCCATGCACCCATTTTAAGGTCATCTTTTTCTCTTTCTTTTCCCATCAAACCAGACTTGGCTAGTGAAAGGAGAGAGAGAAAAATTGGAGAAAAAGGCAGCTATGGATGTTCAAAAGAGAGAAACAAAAAGCTTACATTTTGGTAAGGATTTTCTCCTTTTTTCACTTCCTCCTAGTTAGCAAAATTATTCCTCTCATTAAAAGTTTCATTTTGATGTAAATTTCATCCAAATATTCCCTATTTTTGTGGCAGACTTGAGGCTAAAGTTCAGATTTTGGGGATGCTTCTTTGAAGAAAAAGCTTTAAGGTAAAGAGCTTTTCATAGCCATGTGTATCTTGTTGCAAGATTTTCGATTTTGTGTTGAACCCTAGAGCCCCATGTTTCATCCATGGTGGTGCTAAAAACATATAATGTTTCTCTTGGTTGTTTGAATAATTTAAGAGCATGAACGGGTGTTTTAAACATTATTTCTTATAGGTTCAATTGAAATGGTTGGATATATGCATTGGATGTTCTTGCATGTGCATGGGATGGTCAAAGAGAGATAGTATAGAAGAGATGGATTGTTGCTAGAATTGAAGCTATTAAAGGCTTATTGGAGTATTTCTAAAGATGGAAATTGAGTTAGAATAATGCTAACTTTCATGGATATGCATTCTTGAATTTTAGCTATATGTGTAGCTTAAGTTGAGAATTTGAGATGCTATCATGGAATTGTGGTTGGGGTTGTCCAAGCAAGTTTTATATGATTATTATAAGTTATTTATGCCATGGAAATGAAGTTAGAATTAATAAAGCCCAAGAAAATGAGCAAAACTCCCTTAACCCCTTTTATATGGCATAGGTTTGGCCAAGCATTGTTGGAGCACCAAGGGAGAACTTTGATGGATTCTCAGGTTTTAAGAGGTCCAATTATGATAAATAAACACTAATGGAACTATTAAATTAAATTTAGAAGTCTTATTTTAAAAGGTAAATTTTTAAAGTATATAAAGGGCCTAAAGGAGCAAGTTAGCCCTAGGCTTATGTAATCATGTATATGATGGCTCCAATGAGCTTCATAAGAGTTATGTGACTCATAGTAAGCGAGGTTTAAGAGCTTAGAAAGCAAAATCTAAGATTTTCTACTTAAGGAGGTATAAAGTAGTTTAAATACCCTTTTGAGTTTTATTAGCTCTATGTGGTAGTAATATGAATTAGAACATATCCTAAGGGGTGTTTTGTATTGTAATTGTTGTAATTTAAGCCAAGCCAATACAAACTCATTTTGGGTATGTATGAGCTGAGAAGGATATGGCAAAAGATCAAAGAAAAGAAAAAGATTCGGGAGTTAATGGTAGCTTGAGGCTCTTAACTCCACAAGGTAGCTTTATCTCCCTTTTTTGCATACTTATGAATGCTTAAATGAGTTGAAATGTTTATGTGTTGTTGCTTGATATATTCATGTGATATGTTTTAGTGTAACTTCCATGGTAAGCTTTATGTATGAGATTGACATACTTTTCGGCTCCTAACTCCTTAAGACTTGAATTGAGCACAATAGCTCTTCCTTGGTCACATGTTGAGTTTGGTTGAGCCTAACTAGTTTATGTTGATGCCATGGCTTGAGAATAAATGAGTTTTTATGTTAAAAGTTGCATTTAAATTACATGAAACACATGAATGACATTTTTGCACCATATGCATGGCATTTCCTCATTGTGTTTCACGTGTGCATTGATTGGTTGAGATTAGCTATTGAGATTCTCTCCAGAATCTCACTCATGTCCTTCCTACTAACCATTTCAGGTTTTTCAAGCAAAGGAAAAGAAGTTGAAAAGGGCTAGGGAAGAAAGAAATGATGTAACTAGAAAGTTGACATGTACATAATGTATGTGATAGAACCAAGTGGATGGCACACATATGTATGAATTGTAACACCATATCTAACTAGCTTTCCTTATCTCATTTCTAATGATATTCCCTTAGATGAAATAACTTCTTAAAAAAATATCATTAAAATAATAGAATATTTTTACGTTGCATAGTGGATAAAATTTTCATTTCGTGTCCCAAGGACTATACAAACTCATTTATCTCATTCTCTTATTTAAATACATAAATAAAACTCAAAATGATCTCAAAATGTTGCCAAAAACTCAAGCTAATAGCATACATACAAAAAATAACACAAGGCTACCTTAGGTTCTGCTGTCAGATTTCTGGTGCCAATTTTGAAAAATTATAACTAAATCTAAACAAATAAAAATCATGTAAATATAAAATTCTAGAAATCTACAGATGTTAACTTCATATAAAAATCTTTCTAGACCAAAACAAGAATGTCTAGCCACTAGAAATCAATGGAATAGCACCAAAGGTACTACTGCATTATTGGTACTGACTTTGAATTTCAAAAATTTGTATCTTTCTATTCAGACATCCAATTGAGGTGATCTTAGTGGCCATAGAAAGCTTATCATGTCTAGTTTATGCCTCTAAAATTTTATGAGCATTAGACACCATTTGGCCCTCAAAAGACATAGGAGAAAAAACTAATCATATGAATAGTAACCATATCAAAACAGTAGAAATTTGGCAATTTTGAAAATTCATAATTGATTCCACAAAGTTCCAAATAATCTGGTATTTATCTTCCTAAAAAGATATGGATGAGATCTATATACACGCCAAATTTCATAAGGAAATTCGTTCATTTGGTCAGATCTTGACATAGAGTTGCAATTTGGTCATTTTTGTGCTTCTTAAAGGTCACAAAAGGTCCATTTTAGCTTCTAAGACTTCCAAGGCCACTTGAGCATGTGGAAAAGTGTAAGAATAGCTTACTAAACATGTTCTCAAGGTCCAAATACCCAGACCTTACAAATTTACTCTCCTACTCTAAGGTATATACAAAAGCATACATGAGAAATTCTTGCCATTCATTGTCAAAAACTTGATATACCATTCAAATGGTATCAATTCTCATATATACATCAAGTATTCATATAATTACACATGCTAAAAAAGGTTTACATCATATTCATCATAAGATTACATCATATGCTATCAAAATGGTTACAAAATGACTACATAACATTTCTATGTCAATCCTCTTCCCTTAAGCTTGGTGGCTTTCATTCCTTTGCTCACTTAGTCTACCTAGACATGTTAGGTAATGGGGAGAAAATAATAAGATTCTAAAAATCCTAATAGCTCTTCTCCCTTTTAAGCACACATAAAGGATGTAATTTTAAGTCTAAAAATACATGCTTGACTATCTCAAAATTCATAAACATACATGGAATATTTTCTTCATTCAAGAAGTCACATATATCATTCATAGGCTAGCCAAGACAATGGATTATCCTCACCCATTTTCTTTGGGCTTTTGGACTTGCCTTACCCATTTTCTTAAGGAGATTTTGACTAAGCCTAACTTTTTAAAGACATTTGGCTTTGTTTCACCCATTCTTAGGGACTTTTGGCTTATCCTCATCCTAATTAAGGGACTTTTGGCTTCACCACACTCAAGCAAGCCAAACACATTCATAAAAATATCATTCAAATGCATAAACAAAGCATCATGATACCATGGCATATAAATACATATAGGAACATCTTTCATGGCTTAGACATACATACACATTCAAAGACAAGAAAATAATCAACCATGCATGAGAGAAAGAAGAGAGAGTTACCTTGATTGCAAAATCACACTTTCTTTCTTGGAAATTCTTCCTCTCCCTTAACTAAACACTCACAAGGATGTGGGACTTGATTCCTTTGGCCTAAACATATCACAAGGAAGCCAATTACACTCTTGGAATAATTTCTAAAGCTATATATGCACTTGAAAAACTAGATTGCTTCTAAGGTTCAATTATGATCCCATAATGCACCCAATAAAGCAACATCAAGAATACAAGATCTTGGCTCCATTCTTTCCTTCTATATATGGTTCTTAACTCCATTTAGACCTCTTGGAGCCATCATACAATTCATTTAAAGGAGCCTAGCTAGGTGTTGCTTTATTATGTTACAATATGGAAGTTATATCTCCATTTCACTTTCTAGGCTTCCTAAATTTTTTCCAAATCTTTCTCATACTCTTCCATCATATATGATGCAAAACCAAGTTTGGAAGAAATTAAAACACTCCCTAGGTGCATGAACCCTTTTAGGTCGTGGCTATGTTCCAATTGGCACCAATGAAGTTTGTTTGATTTCTTTGATGGGAGAAGTATGTGGGAGGCTTTCTTGATGTCTTAGGAACTCATATGAACTCTTAAACACATTAATTTATGGCTAGGACTCATCTTATAAACCAAGGTGCAACTAAAACTCTAGGTTATACATTTTGGAAAATTATAGTTTTTTCTTTGTTTCCTTTGCATACTCTTATTCCCCAAACTCTAATTCCTAAGATTCATCCTTGGTTTGATTAAAAGTTCAATCCCTCTTAACTGTCCATACATGGGGCGAAACACACAAGAAGAAGAACAAGGAAGAGTAAGCATGAAAGTAGCAAAATTACCTTGGTTTCCTAGCCTTTCTTGGATGCTCTTTCTTTTTCTTGGATTCTCCTCTCCAAATTCAAAATTCTCCACTCTATTATGACCTAAAAATAGCACCAAAAACTCCAACAAATCCATAGAAAGAAGGAGGAGAAAGAGGAAAGCAAGTTTACTAAAGAGAAGACTAAAAAAATTCATAAATTTCATACCTTTCTTGCCTTGTTCTCTTGTGTGCCTCTTTCTCTTGGTCTCACTTTTATTTTAGGGCAAAGACAAAGTCAGCTAAATAAAGAGAAGAGAGGGGTGCATCAATTAAAGAGGAAGGGTTTAAAATTGTTTCAAGAAAATTCCATATACATCTTGTCTTTTTGGTATTTTCATTTTAGATTTGTTTTAGATCCTTTTTTAGAAATATATTTTTTATCATAAAATTTAGGTTCTCAATCTTATAAAATGCCTTTGGAAGAACTCAATTTGGAGCTAAAATCTTCCCAAACAAAAAGGGCAAAGTTCAAGTCCACTCTCATTAAAAAATGTACACCGGAGGGGTTTTAAGTGTCTCAGGGCTTCTAATGATTTTTAGGACCTCTAAGAATTTCAAAGAGATCAAATTTTCTATTTAAAAAGCCCTCCTATGAGTATTCTAAAAAGTATTCAAAATTATGAAAATATCCTTATGTTATGTTATTATTTTAGAAAATTCTGTCTAATTATTTTGGCTTTTATTTCAGGGCACCTTTGGCCTTCTATTTTCATTACTTAATGTCTAGATCATTATTCTAATTTTTTTTTGGATTTTAACCAATTCATTTTGGAGGACTTACTATTAAAACGTATCCATTTTCGTCATTTTTATGAAAACTGTACGTTACATGAATCATGAACTCTATGCATATGACAAGGTTTTATAATAGAAATATGTATATGAACTTGAGAACATGATTATGAGCCAATTTGATACATGATATGGTTAATAGTTCATATTCTTGTATGTATGAAGCCATAAGGTTTATGTGTATACTTGGGTGCTGGATAGTCAAATTTTGATGTAAGCTTTATCTTTTATATTGGACCATATATAATGGATGTTTAGGATGATTAAAAGTTGCTCTAAGTGGGAGAGTACAAATTAGAGGCTAATTGGACTACTTTTGAACCTAAGCTTGATTCAAATGAGTTCTAAATTGCACCTCTATCCTTGATAGCCTAAATGACCTAGAATGGGGCTAAAATTGGGCACATTATAAGAGAATTTATAAAGCTTTCTAGCAAACAAGAATGAGAATTTTTAGAGCTACATATAATATTTTATAAATTTTTAAATCTAGTCAGTATTGTAGCATTGATATAGTTTCTATTTTTTAGATTTTTGAGGGGCCAAATGAAATTGTTTTTACTCAAAAATTTGACAGTAGATAGCTCTCATTATAAATTTTTCATAGACACTGAATTTGCATAAATCAGAGCTATATAGAAAAGTTATGAATTTTTGAAATTTGGGTCATATTATGTCATAAGGGGTTAAAAATGAATATATGGCTCTTTTGTGTAAATGAAGCTAGTTTGATAATCAAAGGGGTTAACAGAAATGTGTCTATGGAGTTTATGGTATGAAAGTGAAGAAGATTCTAACTTTGACCCTTTGAGTTTTATTTCACTTATGGAAGTTTATGGAATTATTGCCAAAAGCCTTGTTGTGATGGTAATCTGATGTCTTTTGTGACACCTTAACCTCCTATCCCTTATACAATGATCACATTGGCTATCCTAACACATCTTTGGCATATTGGAACACATTTACAAGGGATCACATACTTTCATCCATAAATATGTGCATATAGATAATTGTGTAATTAGGAAGCTATATACATGATTCATGGCTTTAGGGATCATGTGAGCTCATCAATATCAATTTCCATCCATATCATATCCATACAAGTCAGAAACATCACATTTGGTCTCATACATTTCAAGTTTGGAACCATGCATCAAAAAAACAAGAAGTTGCTCTCGGGTTTGCTATCATAAGTTTCTGATATGAAATTTGAAAATTCATTACTAATTCTTGAAAAATTAAAATCATACATATGATAGCTTTTTGAAAATCTCTAAAAAATAGTTCCAGACCAAAACAATGTCATTTAACCCACAGAAAACAATGGAATAGTAACTCAGGTCATTAATAACTCTAGGACTTGTAACTGTAAAAATCTAGTTCTCTTACTACAGAGCTCCAAATGAGGTAATCTCAGTGGCTATAAGAAGCTTATGATGTCTAGTTTATGTCTCTAAAATTTCACGAGAATTGAACTTCATTTGGCCCCGCATGTGACATAGAGAAGCAAACTGACCATATGAACAGTATACATACAAATTCTGCATAATTTGGCCAACTTTAAAAAATCATAATAAATTCTCTAGAGCTCCAAATTAAGTATTTTTTATCTCTATGAAAAGTTATAAATGATAGCTATATTCATACCAAATTTCATGCTAAGACTAGTCCATTTGGTTTGATTTTGGTTTAGCTCAAGAACATGGCACTTTTAGTATCATAAAAGGGTAAAAAATGCCTCAAATGATCTTCCACAACTCCCGTGACCATTTGAGCATGTCCTGTAATGCCCGATTTTCGTTAAACGATAGAAACGAGTGCGTTTTCAAAGCAAGTCTCTGAAATGAATTAAATAAGGTTCCAAAAAATTTGAGTAACATTTTAGACTTCTAAAAATGAGAATCACAGGCTCAGATGGAAAGAAAAATGGAGCTAGAATAAAGAAACAATTTCTTATAAAAAACTTACGAAACGTAATGACATTTTCATAATTTTGAGCAAATTTTAGAATTCACACAAGAGAGCTTTTTAAATGAAAGTTTTGAGTTTATTGGGATTCTCAGAGACCCTAAAAACTATGGGAAGCTCTAGGACAGTTAAAACCCCTCTGGTGGATATTTTCTAACGTCGGTGTACCCAAACTTTGACATATTTGTTTGAAAAGGTTTTAGTTCTGATTTGAGTGATTCCAAAGGTATTTTACTAAATTGGGAACCTAAATTTTATAATGAAAAAGACAATTCTAAAAAAGGAGGTAAAACGAATTAAAAACGAAAATACCAAAAATAAAGGGTAAAATGAAAATTTTTGAAAAGTCATTCTTCTTCCACCTATATATATATAGGGCGCCCCACTCTTCCATTCACTTAGCCTCATATTTTTCTGCCCTAAACCAGAGAAGAAACCCTAAGAGAGTGGCACATAAGAAGAAGAAGAAGAGGAGGAAAAATTAAGGCTTGAAGGTATGGAATTTTGGTAGTTTTTCATACTTTTCTCTTTTCAAATCTCTTTTCCTCCATTCTCCTTTATTTCCTATGATTATAATAAATTTTATAAATCTATTTTAAGGGAGAAATTAAGGAAAAAATTCGAATTTGAAGAGAGGAGGCCAAAGAAGACAAGATTTAAGTGAGAAAATAAGGAAAAATAAGGTAATTTCTTCTTCCATGGTTGCTACCCTTTGCTTGCCTTCTCCCTATGGTTCGCCCCTCTTAAGAAGTCCTAGGAGGGCTTAGTTTTTAGGCAGAACCAAGGGTGATTCTTAAGAAAAAAGGTGTGGAGATTAAGAATATGCAAAAATAATTAACAAATAACCATGAAAATTTAAGATGCAAATCCTAGGGTTTCATGTATTTCTTGTAAAATCTGATTTGATACCTTGATTTTTATGCCTAAATGAGAGTTTAAATGAGCTCCTGTGATCCCTAGAAGTCTCCCCATGTGCTTCCTCTATCAAGAAAACAAACCAAAGTCCAAGAAGACCAATTTGCTTCTTAGCCTCGGCCTACATAGGTTTGTATACCTAGGGATAGTTTAATTTGTTCCAAGCCCATTTTTGAGTCATGTATGATGAGTGAATATGAGGGGAGGCCTTGGGAAAAATTTAGAAACCATAGAAAGTGAGTTGGCCTTATATGTTTCATAATATGACCTAAAGAAGCAACATGTAGTTAGACTCTTTATTTTAATTGTACAATGACTCCAAGAGGCTTAAAAGGAGTCAATAATCATATTTGAAAGAAAAGAATGGAGCCTAGAATTTATTTGATAAGTATTACTTTATTAGGTGCATTTTTAGAACCATAAAGGGGTTTATAGGTTAAGCTAAAGTCTAAGCAAGCTGTATGGCCTTAGAATTAATTCCATGAACCTAATTGGCTTCCATAAATTGTGTTTAGGCCAAGAGAAATCATTCCCACACCTTTGTGTGTGTGAGGCCGAAGAAGGGAGAGGAAATTCAAGAGAAAAAGTATGTACTTGCTTCTAAGGTAGCTCACTCCTCCTTCTCTCATGCATGAATATATGCTTAACTTATCTTTGAATGTGTGTATTTATGTTTTAAGTCATGAAAAGTATTCTAAAATGATTTCATATGCCATGGTACCATGATGATGCATTATGTTTCTAAATGATGTCTTTGATGCTTGTTTGGGTTTGCTTGAGTGTGGTGAAGCCAATAACCCTTAGCCATGGTGAGGATAAGCCAAGAACCCCTAATATTGGTTGAGATAAAGTAAAGAGTCTCCCAAAAGTGAGGTTAACTTCTAAGAGTGAGATTGAGTTCGAAAACCTCTTAAAGAATGGATGAGGCAAGTCCAAAATCCACAAGTGAATGGGTGAGGCTAATCCACTTGCTTGGCAAGCCTTTGTATGATATGTATGGCTTGCTCAAATGTTGAAAATGCTTCTTAAATGTTTGCACATATTAATATGCCCATGCATGTATTTGTAAGATTGGTTTTGCATCTTTTATGTGTGATTGAAAGGGAGATAAGTTATTGGGATTCTTTGAATCTCATTCCCCTCATCTCTAATGTTCTAACATGCTAGGTGGACAAAGAATGCAAGGGAATGGAAGCCAACCTCTTTGAAAGATGAGAGTATGCCAACAAAGTGCATGGAATGTGCTTCTTTAAAGCCATTTAAGTGGCAATTATTATTGTATATGACCTATGACCTCTTGAACATGTATAATTATGTCAATATGTGATGTATAAATGAGAGATTATGTTATGTGACCATTATAATGTATATTGAGCATGTAATGACAAATTTTGCTTCTTGAAAATTTGATGTATTAGTATATAAGTAGAAGTGAAATGGCCAAGTTGAGATGCATGAGGTTTGGAACTATTTGGGTAGCCTATATAAGTCATATTCATACTTTTAGACTTGCCCAAGAGGTGCCAAACATCAAGGAAAATCATTTGGATACTTTGGTATCCTATATGGAGTAAAAATTGACCATATTGGAAACTTATACCACTTTTTATCCAAATGAACTCTTTTTGATCTGAGATTTGGCATGCAATTAGAGCTTATTGAGATATTTTTGAAAAGCTAAAGTTTAGAATTTTTGGAGGTCTAGGGAATATTTGGTAAATTTTCAAAGTTAGAAAAATTTTGATTTTAGTCAAGTTACTGTTCACACAGATCCAAAAATAAATTCTATCACTCAGGAGTCAAATGGTGTCCAATTGTCACAAAATTTTATAGATACATTCCCAGTAAATTTTGCCAACTAGAAGTACTTCATTTGGATATCTAGAGATGGAGATATGAATTTTTAAAATTTTTGCCCAGTATCAGGTATTCAGACTGATCTTAGGTACTATTTGATTGATTTTCGATGTCTGGACATGCCTGAATCGGTCTAAAGTTATTTTTTTCCTCTAGCTAACATCTGTAGCTTTCCAGATTGATATCATTTGTATGGATTAGATTTTTTTAAAATTAATTGGACATTTTTTAAAATTGTAGCAGAAAGCTATGATAGTACCAGTGACCACCTAGACCTCTGCACTTTTTTGAATGTCAAATGTCTTTTGTGTTATGTCTCATGACCTGGATTTATTTTTAACATAAAGTAGACATGTGTATCTTTCCAAAATGGCAAAGAATGAATAATTTTGATTTTTTTAGAATTAGTTATGATTTTCCAAAATTTGTGACAGAAAAGAGAGAATTCTGGCTGAAAATGAAACTATGTATTTTATGCTTCCCTTTGCTTTCCACGAGTTGTAGGCCACTTTTGGTGATGGAAATGAGTTGTATCTATGTAATTAAATATGATAATGTGATACATGAGCCCACACAATCTACATGACACTAAATGAAATTTTTATACGCGACGCAACACTAAGAAATGCATTATTTTAATACCCTTTTTCTTGCTTCTTCATGAGATGTATGATGTGAAGCATAAGGATAGCATGAAATAAGATAGGGAATTATGGTGTTACACATCCTATAGTATAAACATAACATATATAAGCATTCCAAAAAGGTCCAAGTCATCATGAAACTCAAACTCACCATCTCACATACATAAATACACATTCAAGAATGGGCTCTAACTCCCAAAACCACATATTCTCATTCATATAGCTCCAAATATGATTCATACACTACATTTACATACTTTTACAATTGCTTAAGTATTTACACCTAAAAAATAACTCAAACATATAAACTTTGACATTTAATTACGTCAAAAAAATAAGCTATTGTCAAGAGATAGCTTCCTAAGCTCCTTGGCTCCCATTTTTGCTTTCTTGGACTCTACCTAGACATGGTTAGATAGAAAAGGGAAAGAGGGTGAGATTGAAGGAATCTCAATAGCTTATACACCCTTTCAAGTAAGCATATAGGCATATAATCATGTCAGAAAATACAAGTACTCATCCAACATAAACAAGAACCATACAAACCACATTTTCCATATTATTAAAACATGTCAAGGTCAAGATCAAGCTCTAGGAACTTTTGGTCTAGTCTTACTCCATTTTTGGGACTTTTGGATTGAATTCACCATTTTTTTAGGGACTTTTGACTTAGCCTCACTCATTCTTGAGACTCTTGGCCTTGTCTCACCCATTCTTAAGGATTTTTGGCTTCACTTCACTTATTCCAAAGGGCTTTTAGTACAACCTCACCCACAAATAATAATCTCACAAACAAAAGTCACTCTAAGAAAATAATGGTACCATATTAATCAAACAATGGCAAATGGCATGTCTCAAGATTCAAACACACATACAAGCATCCAATGACAATCATATAACCATAAAATGCACATAAGAAAAGATGAAGAGCTACCTTAGTTGAAGAAGACAAATTCTTCATTTGTTTCCTCACTTCCTTGGCTCGACCTCACACCTACACCTAGGAAGGACTTGATTCACTTATCCTAGACACATCAAACAAAGCACAATTCAATCATTAGAACCATCTCTAGCCTCACATAAACATTACACAAGCTATATCTAGCTTATGACACCATTATAGTTCCATACAAGGCATAATGAAGCAACTCATGTAATTCAAGATCTTAGCTCCAATTTCTCACTCAATCTAAGTCATATGACTCCATTCAAACTTATTAGAGTCATCTTCAACTCAATCCAAAGAGCCTAGTATCATGTTGCCTCTTCATGCCTAATGGAACCTAAAGTTTTCAACTTTCAAAATATGATTTCTAAATTCAAACCATTCATTCCTTTGGTGTCTATAATTCATATCTAGCTCACTTTAAATCTTGGAATCTAGAGAAACTCTCCCTAGGTGCTTCAACCATCTCTAGGCCAAGACACACACACCCTTGAGAGCCCAAGTGTAACAGCCAAGAAAATAGAAAAGAAAATGAGAAAAGAAAAAGGAAGGAAAAGAGAAGCTGGAAAATTTTCGAAGAGCTGAGAATTTTCTAAGTCTTCTCACCATAACGAGATATGGAATCGCCATAGCGAGAATGCCTCTTCGCCGTAGCGAGTATGTTCCTAGCTATAGCGAGTGCGGCATTCCATATAGAAACCAGTGAGTTGCTCGCCGTAGCGAAATTGTTCCTAGCTATAGCGAGTATGGCATTCCATATAGAGACCAGGGAGTTGCTCGCCGTAGTGGCGCTATAGCGAAGGCAGAGGTCTGGAATAGACACGATCTCGCCGTAGCGACTCCATAGCGAAGGCAGAGGTCTGGAACAGACACGAGCTCGCCGTAGCGAGGGCACTAACTCGCTATAGCGAGAGCAGTCCAGAAAAGCGAGAAAAAGAGAATTTGACTTTTAAAAGCTTCCAAATCTCTTCTTTCTTCTTCTAATCGACTCAAACTCGTCTTAGGAGAGAGCAAAGGGCGGAGGAGAGAGAGAGAAGCTGAAGAGCAGAGGAAAGCACAAGAAAGGTATGAATTTTTATGGCTTCCTCTTAGTAAGTTGCCCTTCTCCCCTTTTCCCCTCTTTCCTACGGTTCAGATGATAGAAATGGTTAGGTTTGAGTCTGGTTCAGAGGAGAGAGAGTGGGAAACCATTCTTGAGAGAGATTAGAAGTAGATAGTCTTCTCTTTCTTGCTTTTCCCCTTTCTTAAGAGTTGAGAAAAGAGAGGGATAGCTCATGGACCCTAGAGTGAGGGAAGAAACCTAGAGTGAGAAGCTCAGTAGAGCTGAGTAGAAGTAATCCCTAGCTTAAGAATTGGGTAGTAAGGTATTAATTCCGTGCTTTTGTGTGGTTAGGCTCAAGAGGAAACTCTCCCATCTAGAAGTTGTTGTGAAACCAACAAGGGAGGAGACCATTGACAGAGCAAGTAGTAGATAGCCAATAAAGGTAGTTCTCTCCACTTTCTCTCACGCATAATTGTGTGTTTACATTGTCTTGCTTGTGTGTATGAATGATATGAGTTATGAGAAGTGTGTTAGCATGATTATATGTTATGATTGAGATGATGTTTTAAATGATTGTTTGGTTTGCTTGAGGGAATGGAAAAGCCAATAACCCTATAGCCAAGGTGAGGATGAGCCGAAGCCCTAAGTTGGTTGAGCCATGTCTCCCAAAAGTGAGGTTGACTCCCAAAGAGTAAGGGTGAGTCTAAATACCTCTAAAGTATGGGAAGGCAAATCCAAAAGCCATAAGGGAAGGGGTGAGGCCGATCCAAGTACTCAGCGAGCTCATGAATGTTATCCATGGCCATTTCACATGTTTTAAATGTTTTTCATCATGTTTTATATGCTAACATGCCATACATGCATAATGAGACTTGTTGCATGCAATATATGTATGTTTGAATGAGAGTTGAACTACTGAGATTCTTCGAATCTCACCCCCCTCTCCACCATCCAACCATGCCAGGTGGCCCAAGTGAGATAAGAGATGGGAGCAACCACCAACAAGCATGAGGCTAGGGATAGAAATGAAGAAAAGTGTAAAGCACATTGTATATGAGAATTGTACATGAGATGTAAATGATGTATATGATGTAGCATGTACAAATGTTGTAAGACAATGTATGTATTAATGATGTATGTATGAGAATGAGATTTATGATGAATGAAAAGCTATGCTTGAATGAGAAAGAATCCATGATAGCCTAGAATATATGGATGCATAAGTGGGCATGGGATAGTGAGTTTCCCCAATCTGAGTTATTAGACACTTGAGGCATGATTGATAGCTCCTATAGATGCTTTCTCATGTGCTCAAAGAGTCATAGAAGTAGAAAACTTAAGATTGGACCCCATTAGCCACACTTTTGGCCAAGAAATGGCCTTTTGCACATGATGTCATAGAATAGCCATATGACCTCTTTTAGCTATGAGATTTGACATGTAGGTAGATTATGTTTAGAGGTTTCTGGGAAGCTAGAGTTCATGTCAAATAGAGGTCTATAGCATTTTCTATGAGCATTCAAAGTTGACATCAGAAATTCGGATTTCAGAAAATCACTGTTCATTTGGTCAGTTTTGAAATCATGTCATCCGAGGGGCAAACGTAGTCCAATGGCTACGAAATTTTATACACAGAAACTAGATGGTCACAGTGACTTGTAGGAACTGGAAGCACCTCATTTAGAGGTCCAGAGAGGAAGTTATGCAATTTTGAAGTTCCTGCCCAGAATCAGACACCCAGCCAGACCCGAGGTACTGTTTCATCGGTTTCCGGGAAATTGGCTAGATGAACTGATCTGGAGAGATTTTCTCCTATAGCTAACATCCACATCTTTCCATAGAGATAGAGTTTATGAGCATTGGATTTTTGTGGAATTAGTTAGACATTTTCAAAATCCATATCAGTAAACTGTGACAGTAAAGAAGCCCCCTCTGACCAGTGAACTATTTCGATGTCAAACGCAGAATGAGTGAGAGATTGAGACTTCTAAGTATTTTTAGCATGAAGTAGACATCTCAAAATTTCTATAATGACCCAGATCATGTAGATAAGATTTTTCGGCATTTAGTTATGAATTTCCAAAGTTAGCCCAGAGATGAAGCAAAATCTGCCCATAGCGAAAATGCATGTCTCCAATCCCTTTTTGCTTTCCATGAGCTTAAAGCATATGTTTGGGATTGCAATAAGTTTCAAAAGGGTAATTGAGCATGTGGATGACTAGAGAGAGCTCAACCGGTCCATATTACTTCTAAGTGGAGCTCTACCCACACATAATGCCATGGAGAGAGTAAGCATAAGGAAGAGGAAAGAGTCTCCCTTATGAGTTCCGCACTGCCCATATGGGCTAGAGGGCACGTTGGGTATGAGCTAGAGGTTAAGGTGTCACACCAAGCCACTTGTGAAGCTTCCTAGATGTCCTAAGAACTTAAAAATACTTTCATACAAACTAAATTAACATTAGAAAGCTTTAAACCTCCCTAAGGACAATCCAATCCTTAGGATTTCTATCTTGTTGTTTATATATTTTTTTTTTGAGTTTTAATTGATCCATGTGGTTCCTTTTGCCTCAAGACCGCATTTCCTATTAAGTTTAGACTAGAATTAAGTCCCTAACCTAGACTCCCAAGTTTGACCAAAATCAAGAAGAAGCAATAAAATCTTAGTTTGCTTACTTGTTTATAAGCCTTTCAAGGGAGCTTCCTTATGCTATAAAAGCTCTCTTAAATCCTCCCTTCTCTCCACTGGTTCAGTCACCAAACAAGAACAATCAAGTGTTAAAACCATAAAAGAAGAGAGGAGAAGGAGTGAAAGAAGTTTAGAGAAGAAGAAGGAGTGAAAAAGTGTATATTTTCTTACCTTTTCAAGGCTTCTTCTTCCTCCCTTAGCTCTCCCTTTTGTATGCCACTCTCAGCCCTATTTGATTTTTTTTCAACATGCAAGAGAGTCAGTTAGAATGAAGGGCAAATCTAGGACATTTTAATAAGGTCAAGTGTCCTTTGCACAACTTTTCAACATTGTAATTTAATCCCTCATCTTAGTTTTTATCGTTTGGGTTCATTTCAACTTCTTTTCAAAATATGCCTTTTCCATCATAAAATTTAGGTTCTCTAATTTATAAAATGGCTTTGGTTTCACCCAAATTGGATTTAAAACTATTATGAACCATTCAGTTAAAGTTTTGGTTAATCGACGACCAAAATCACTCACCAAAAGGGTTTTAACTGTTCCAAGGGTTTTCATAGTTTTTAGGGCCTTTAAGAACCCTGAAAAGCTCAATTTTTTTTAATGAGTTTTCCAAATTTTTCAAAAATTACAAAAATTCCTCATATTCTTTTGTAAAGTTTTCCTAGCTCTTTTGGCTTAGTTTTTCAGGCAACTCAAGCCTTAAATCTTCATTTTTTGGGGTCTAGGTTATTATTCAAGTTTCATTTGGCCTCAAATCTTTCTATTAGGAGACCTGCTTTAGTAATTCCCTTAGTTTCAGGTATTTAGAATAACAGGTATTACATCTTTGGGAGTGAGTTGCATAGAAATGACTATATACATATTTAGTCATTCAACTGCAGGGTTGGGATGATATATTGTTAGTAAGGTTTGAAAACCATGTCAACAAGGTATTTAAATTCAATGGTTGGATAATATGTTGTTAATAGGGTTAAAGATTTTGTCGATAAGGTCTTGAATTCAATAAAGAGAAATCTGAAATCTTGTCAAGAGCATCTATTATCTTAAAACAAGGTATTCTTTAATTGAAAAAACTTAGAAAGATCAAGATCCTATCAACTCGACTAATACCTTATCAACAAGGCTTTTTTATTACAATAGGTTATAACCCATTATATGTGAGGGTTGTTACATGAGACTTTCAAAGGCTACCAAAAGGTTTCCCTTCCTCCCTACTTACTAATATGGAGTTACATCATTCTATTCTATAACCTATTAGGATACAATCTAAATCTCTTAAATCATAAGGGTTAGACCAATGTATAGAATGTCAACCTATATATATTGTACTCTAAAGGTGACTTGAATCAATGCCATTATAATCTAGACACATTATGAAAATAGTGAAAATTTATAATTCCCAATAGATAATAACAATAGTTAAAAACTTCATGATGGTAGCAGCATGGTTGTACTACAATTATAATTATTAAAACATCATCTTATATTATACTATCATCTCATGTATACTCATAATAGAATGCATATATACTAATGGTAGGATATCATTATACTCATGGTAGAATAAGATTATATTCATGTCAGAAATAACATCCTTATCATTATTTTGTAAATATATTTGTCCATTTCTTTTTTTTTCTTTTTATTTATCAAGAATTGGAACTAAATTGTTGAACCTTTTCTCTTAACTAGGATGTCTCCTAGAATGGATTTATAATAGAGAATTATGAAACTAAAGGCCACGTCTTTTACTTTTCTTTGTGAGAATCATCCCTATAATTCCCTAAGATCACCTCTTTTATTTCTTTTCTCTTATGAAGATCATTTCTCATTTCACTTTACCCTTACAGGCATTATCTTTCTTTATCTTTCATAATAACATCATAAATAGTATAAATGCAGACTTGCTTATAGAATAATTTTCATGCATAAATTTGGCATAATTTATTCCCATTCAAATATATTGCTATTAACATAAAAATTAACACAATACTAATTAAATAAAAATTAACACAATACTAGTTAAAAATTCCTTTACATGTATTATCCATATAATTACAATAAGAAATGTTTGAAACTTCATGAAAATACCATACACATAATTTGAATAAGTTCTTTTAAGAAAAAATTATATATAAGGACCCAAACTTTTAACAATTTACAATAAAGGACCTTAAAAATTAAAATTATTTCTAAGGATCAAAGGACCTTATTTTCAGAGTGTTGAGACCAAAATTGTAACATTTCAAAATTAATTAAGTGAAATTATGAAGAATTAAGGATTTAATATGGAAAAAATAAGAAATTATCATGAGAATTTAGAAAAATAAAAAAAAATTTCAAGGAAAATGATTATTTTCAACATTTTGAGCAAATAATAATAATTTGGCAATTTTTAGTGAAAAATAAATTTAATTGTAGATTTGAATTTAATTGGGAGAAAATTTATTAATGGAGGTGAAAATTTAATTAGAATTTCATAATTAATTTGATTATGCTAAGAATATTTTTAGGAGCACAATTTAAGTTATAACAGAGACTTAACCTATTTAGATTCATTAGATAGTGGCCCAGCACTCAGAAAATAAACCTAATTAGACAAAAATATCCTAGGTCAGCCACTCACCTACTAAACCCTAAAAGAAGAGCTGCCCACTTTATTATTTGAGCTGAAGCATTTTAGATAGCAAAAACACAAGGAGAAAGTGCATAAGTGAGAGGGAGCTAGGGTTTCTCAACCTTGTGGCCTTGATCTATATATCTAAAGGAAGATTTGGTCAATATAAGTGATATAAAAGTTGATCCTCTCATCTCCCTTTGCCTTTCAACTTGGAAATGCCAAATTAAAAAAAAAAACATAATAAAAATCTTAACATCTAATGGAGTACTAAAGTAACATTTATAAATAAAAGGCTTTTCATAAATAATTAACTCTATAAAATGCATGCATTTGTTATAACTTTTGCTATGTGATCCAATAAGCATTTGAAGCCATTTCAGTAAAATGAATTTGAGAAACAAAATATCTTATCTTTATATTTCATTTCGAATAAACATGAAGTTTAGGAAAACCACATGCTCACTTGTTACAATAGGCAAGACTTCTTAACTACCACAATCCTTGTTTCCCAATAAAATAGTACTATGGTATGAGTTGTAGCACTCATACTCAATCCATCTCATATCGAAGTGAGGTCAATAACCTTATGCCTAGTCCTCAATAATGGTGATCATAGGATGCAAGAATGCATCGACCCATCCTTATACTTATGGCCTTTGGCCTAAAAATATAGCATTTAGCCAATTCATCATAATCATTAAGTAAATAATCTTCCTTTGGTATTTACCACAAGGTTCACATCACATTGGCAACATTTGGACATATGTTTGAAAACATCACATAGCATCATAAAACATCTTACTTCAAGTTTATAACAATCCCAATAAATGTATATCATTTTCATTGCATAAGAGTAAAATCATGATTTCATCAACACTTTTCCTTCAATTCAACATATCAACTTAATGAATATTTTTCTCAAATATTTGAAGTGTAAGGTGAAACATTTCATAAACATCATTTTGCAAAATATGAAAGTGTATATTGAATTATATTTATAAGCATTAGCTACCTTGATTTGAAGCCAAAAGAACCCTTGCCAAGCAACCCTCCACCAAACACAAGCTAATAATTTGCAAGGGTAAAATAAAATAAATATATTAATATAATAAATTTGAATGTTATGTAATTCACCCTTAACTAATATAATTCCACTATTTACCACTATCAAGAATCCTCCCAAGCTAATACCCTTCAAGATCACACCACACACTATACTAGTACAAAACTTTATCTTCAATCAATCATGCAAAATCAAATGATTAAACTATGATTACTAATTTAAAGGCTCAACTCCAATTCACCTAAGCATCTTATAAAACATCTAGATTCCACTAAAAATTACCATCATGAATTATATATTCTAACATTAATCTAATCCAAGTAAATTAATCAATAGAATAAGGTAGCTAACTTTGCAAGCACATCCTATACGGGGTTTAGATATGGGTCCAATGCCAACACTAAATCTATGACAAACTCTAGCTTTTTATCTGAAGGTAAACCACAAACTTCCTTATAGAATACCTCTAGATACTCTTTTACAATTGGTACACTCTCCATACCCTTTTCTATTTTAGCTTACAAGAAAAAGAAAATTATAATCCCCTAACATCCCCTCCAAAGATATTTCTCAGCTTGCGTGCTATATAGATAAGATAAACCAATAGAAGTGTCATTATTAGATACACAAGCAGGTAAAGATATAGATTTTTTAGAAAAATTAAGAATAAGATTATTTACAGACAACTAGTTTATATAAAAAATGACATCAATATTGACTAAAAGGATACAAATTGAATCAAGTGCAGAAGATTGGTTATCAAACTTAATAATGCAATTTAGAAAAACTTTGGAAGTAATAACTTTACCTGTTGTTAGAGTAGCAACAAACAAAATCAAAAGGTAAGTCATTGACAAACATACCCAAGCATTTCACACAGTCATATGCAATAAAAGAATGGGTTACACCAAAGTCAAATGGTGCATTGACAATTTGATTTTTAATTTTTAACGTACCTCAAATTGAGTTTAGAGACTAGCTAGCCTCTTGCTAGCTTAGAACAAAAACATGACCCTAGTTCTATGGTCTATGATATAAGATTGTCTCCTTCTAGTCCTAACAACCCTTTGCAATGTGGCTTGACTTGCCATACTAAAAACACATATTCTAACTGCTCACACATGGTTTATCATTAACATAACTAGCTTTATTAATTCTCATCTTATAGATTTTAGCTTAATATTATTATAAATCTGTAACACCTTGAAATTAATTAATAATGATTATTTGGGGATTATGGGGTTATTAAGAGGGATTTAAGAAAATTATGAGGAAATGGGAATTTTAAGGAGAATGGAAAGTTTGAATTTCTTAACCTAATAATTATTAATTATATCATTTTGAGGAAAATAAAATAGTGTTTATGGATTTAAGTATGATTTGGGCCCATGATTAATTTATGTATGTTAAGAACATTATTAGAAGCTAAATTTTATTCTTATGAAGGCCCAACTTCATCTTAATGTGATACAATTTAATTAAACCAAATAAACCTTAGCCCAATACCATTGAACTTATTTAGTTCTTGGCCCACACTTAGCCAAAAATTAGCCTACTTGAATAATAGGCCCATTAGATGAGCCCATTCCCTTTAAAACCCTAAGAAGCCTTTTGCCTATTCATTTGGATGCTGAAACCTACATGTTTTGTAAAACAAGAAGAGAAAATTTGCATTTGAGAAGAGGGGCTAGGGTTTTTTTTTTCATTCTTCTACTATTTCTCACTTCTAGAGGAAGATTTGGCCAAGGTAATATGTATAAAACATGTCCCTTTCATTTTCCTCTACATTTGGTTCAATTAGTTTCTAGTTTGGTGGATTTTTATCTCCTTCTCAAATATGAAATTTGGTGTTTAGATGATTCCTTGCAAGATTTTCAGAGTTTAGAGTTGGTGGAACCATAAGGTAAGTGTTTGCCTTCATTTCGTAGTGTAACCTTGTTCAAATTTCATGTTATAGGCTAAATTTGGTATATGGCTCATTGTATATGTGACAATCCAAGTTTAAGGAATGGCTCATAGTGTGTTCTTGGTGGTTAAGGCTCAACCTAATCCATTTAGCCTCTTAGATGTATGGGTAAGTGTTTCCTCTTTTTTTATGTGGTGTATATGCTGAATTTCCATAATTTGGATTGACTTTTGGTTCATGGCCTTTCAATGTGCGAAAATGGAGATATTGGGAGTGACCCATTGTGAGTTCTTAGTGTCTTGACCTTAAATTGGTGCAATGGACTTTTTGGAAACTTGGGTAAGTGATTTCTAATGGATTCTTGTTGAAATGGATTAATGGATAAAAAACTCTTTTGTTAATAATAGTTAAATGATGATAATTATACTTGTTATAGGCTTTGTGTAACACCATATATTTCTAACTTGCTTCCTATCATTTCTAAGTCACACATGATGAATTGCACAAGAGGGAATGGAAAAATGGCATTAAAATAATGCCTTATTTCGCGTTGCGTCGCGTATGAAAATTTCATTCGGTGTCACGCGAACCATATGAGCACATACATCACATTTTCATATTTAATTACATACATACAACTCATTTTCATCACCAAAGTTGACCCACAACTCATAGAATTCAAAGGGGAGCATCAAACTCACACTATTATTTTCGGCCAGAATCTCAGTTTTTTTGTCACAACTTCAGAAATTCATAACTAAATCTAAAAAAATTGAAACCCAACAAACTTTATCATTACAGAAAGCTCTGGATGTCTACTACATGTTAAAAATAATTTAAGCTCATGAATCATTAAGAGGAGAACATTTGACATCTAAAAAGCCACTGAGGTCGCTGTTGTCTGGGCCACTGGTTCAGTTTACTGATATGGAGTTTCAAAATTCATAACTAATTCTAGAAAAATTGAAATCATAAATTATTGGCCATTATGGAAAGATAAAAATATATAATTTATGCCAAAAATATGTCCAGGCCATGAAACATAACACAGAAAGCGTTTGACATGCTAAAAGGGGTAAAGGTTCGGACAGCTACTGGTACTGATGCAAGTGTTTGCTATAAACTTCGAAAATGTCAATTAATTCCAAAAAATTGAATCTATGCAAATTATACCAATTTGGAAATATATGAATGTTAATTTTATGGTAAAAATAGACTTAGACCAGAGCAAGCACATTTAGCCACTGAAATTTAATGGAACAATGAATCAGGTCGTGTTGCGTTACTGTTGCGTTACTGTTGCTGTTCCAGAAATTCAAAAATTCATATCTCTTAGCTTAGACCTCCAAATGAGGTGCTTCTAGTTGTTACAAGTCACTATAAATGCCTCTTTTTTGTCTATAAAATTTTGTAGCCATTGGACCACATTTACCCCTCGAATGACACAATTTCACAATTGACCAAATGAATAGTACTGATGCAAATCCGAAATTCTGATACTAACTTTGAAAAATCATAGAAAATTCCACAGATATTCAAATGACCTGATCTTTATATTCTCAAAAAGATCTAGGTAAGATCTACTTTCATGCAAAATTTCAAGTAAAGAAGAGGTCATTGGGTCAAACTTTGCTATAGCTCAAGAATATGGCAATTCTGGTCCCAACAAAAGGCAAATTTAGTTCAAATGAGCCATCCATTATTCTACACACATTTGAGCAACTTAGAAAGCATAAATATAGCATAAATAAGTCCCTCATAAGGTTTGAACCCTCATGCAACTCAAATTCACCATGCCACTTCCATAAACATACATACACAAGTAGGCTCCCAAGTGGTCAAAATACACAATTTTATTCATTAAACTCTATTCTTGATACATACACTAACTTTACATAGTTTTACATTTGTTTAAAGTGTCATGGCTTAAAAATAACATTTACATATCTACTTTGACATCTAGGTATCATAGTACATCAAAAATGGAAAGATTTGCTAAGAGATGAAGATTTAAGCTCCTTGGCTTCCATCCTTTGGATCTTGAACTCCACCTAGATCATATGAGATGAGAGAAAGGAGGGGGTGAGATTCATTGAATATCAATAGCTCATACACCTATTCAAGCACATTTTCAAGGCATACAACATGTCAAAGGTACAAGTATGCAACTACTCAATTGATGTAGCATTCAATTCCCATATTTTTATGTCACAAACACATGTCAAGAATAAGAATCAGCTCTAGGGACTTTTGGTTTGGCCTCACCCCGTTTCTAGGACTTTTAGATTGCCTCACTCTTGGTTCATGGGACTTTTGACTTAGCCTCACCTATCCAAGGGACTTTTGGCCTTGTCTCACCCATACCATGAAACTTTTGGCATCGCCTCACCCACATTAAAGGACTTTTGGCACTACCTCACTCTTATGAACCATTTCCACCATTCAAAGACATCAAGAAAGCATATTGGTACCAAAATAGCATCATAGCATCAAGTGGCATGTCTCAAACATATACATAGATACACAAGTACATAATGACATATATGCAACAAAAAAACTGAAGAGCTACCTTGGTGCAAATTCAAGCTTTACTTTGCTTTTTTCTTCTCTTTTTCAGTTCCACAAACACAAGGAGATGGGGTTAGATTTCCTTGGCCTATTCACAATAAACAATAGTTAATTATACTCTTGGAACAAGTTATGACATCCAACTCACTTTTAAGGCTATACTTTATTCTATTTGTCACAATATGGTTCCATTAAGGACCTAATGAAGCAACTACCATAATTAATATTCTTGGTTCCATTCTCTTGCCATATTTAGACCTCTTGACCTCATTTAAGGTCCTTGAAGCCATCACATACTCACTTCCACAAACCTAGGTCCATGTTGCTTCATAAGGTTACATTATGGAAGCCATTGCCTCATATCCCAACCTAAGGCTTCTAAATTTTTCTCAAGGATTTCTTTTATCTTTTTTTATCATATAAAGTCCCAAATCAAGTTTGGAACCATTTAAAATATCCCCTAGCTATCTCTAAGGGTCTTGACCTAGTTATGCTTCCATTAAAGACCCATGGAGTTTGGAATTTTTCCTTAATGGATGGGACACTTGGGAGGCTCCCTAGGAGTCTTAGAAACTTAAAAAAATACTCATATATGATAGGAAAGTCTTGAATCAACCTAGATTTTAAACTATGTTCAAGCACCCTACACTTTTCTAACTTGAGTCTTACTAGTTTTCCATGCATTTCTTTGGTATAATCCATCTTCCCATGGCTTAGTTTGATGGATTCTTTTGGATTATAAAACAGAAACTCTTCCCTCTTCATGGTTCTATTTGGGCATCCCACCATGAAAGAGGAGAAGGAGAAAATGAAGCAACAAAGGGAGAGAAACTACCTTGCAATCAAGCTTCCTTCAAGAGCCCTTCCTCTTCCCTCTTTCTCCTCCTTAAATTTTAAATTTTCCTCCTCTGATCTAGACCCAAATCAGCACCAAAAATTGCATTAAAACCATGGAAAGATGAAGCAAGAAAGGGAGGATGAAGTTTCAAGAGGAAGGAGCATGAAAACCTTACACTTTCTCACCCTTTCTTTGGCTTTTCTTCCTCCAAAATTCCCTCTCTTTTGTGCACCTAAGGAGTTGAGAATTTTCTCTGAAAATGAGTAGAAGAAAGTTAGTTTAGAGAGGGAGGGATGAACGTGGATTAAAAAGGGGATTTGGAAGCTTCCTTTATGCAATTTGTTTCCATTTTTGCCATTCCATAATGGCATTTCTGATTTGGCTTCGTTTTAGCTCCTTTTTGAGAACCTTCTTTTCCATAATAAAATTTAGATTTCCAATTTAATAAAATACCTTTAGAATTACTTAAATCAGAGGTAAAATCTTCTCGAACAAACCAATCAAAGTTTGGGTCAACTAACGTCGGACAGAGTACACCAGAGGGGCTTTACTGGTCCCGGGGCTTCCCATGGTTTTTGGGGCCTTTGAGAACCCTGGGCAACTCAAAATTTTTATTTAAAAAGCCCTCCTAGGTGTTTTTCCAAAATTATACTTATTTACAAAAATGCCAATGGCCTTTTGACAAATTTTTTGAATCACTTCGACCCCGGTTTCTAGGCAACTCAAGGCTCAAATCTTTATTTTCTATTATTTAAAATTTTATCCAAATTTTATTTAGGATTGAATCACTCATCTCAGGGGACTTGGTTTTCAAACCGGGCCGTTCCAATGATTATACAACGTATCGGGCATTACACTTTGTGGGCATTTAAATTATGTTGGTAGCTAGAGGAAGAGAAATTGGCTTCATTAAGGTAACCAGGGTTAATTTCATAATTTCATGTATATGCTTATTTTAATTTAAAATTTACTGCACATGTATGATTTTGAAATGTTAAATGATTGGTTGGCTATTTAAATGATTATTGTTGTGGATCGTGAGCGTGTCTTTGGTAGAGTTGTGGTGCGATTGCCACTTAGGCATTATGCTTTGATTAGGTACCGAGTTATGATCAGACTCATGGATACACTGAGCCTATGTTGTGCTCAATCAAGAGTTGGCACCATAGATGGGCCTTTCCTTATAATATTAGCCATTAACATGTTGTATCTAATAGCTAGTATGGGATAGTAGTCACTAATGATTTAACTAGTTCATTTGCTAATGATATTGATGCTTTTGGTATATTTCTCTGTATAAATGCATTATATTGATTAATCTATACATATATATAGAAATTTCCTCTTGTTATTAAGATTTTATATCTCACCTTGGTTGTGAGCTAACATTTTCAAGGAGCAGACCTCTTAGTAGCAAGAAGAAGCTAATGGAAATCTACCATGGTAGTTTAGTAATATATGGGCTTGAATGCCCTATGTAAATTGAGTTTGTATGGTAGGTATGTTAGCATTGCTTATTGTGTTATATAATTGCCACATTGCATCATGTATTGCCAAGTATAGGGACTAATTTTATAATTTGAGACATCATGGAATTGATACTTACGATTGTATTTAGATGATTATTAATGAGTACCTGGGAATTATACGACTCTTGAATAGTTAGCGCTATAGTATTAATGTGTAAGTTATTGGCATAGAAGGTTTAGAATGTGCTTTTATTGTCTTGAACTTGTGGAGGGTGAAATGGTTAACCCCTTATATGTTGCTATAGTGGATTTTATTGTCATGAGTTATTATAGGGTGATTTTGGGAAATGACACAATCATATTTTGAGCCATGGATTGTACCAAGTGTTAAGGGATGTAAACAAGCTTAATTTGTCAATTGAAACTGCTCAAGGTGGTTTAATGATCTTAGGTAGTGTAAGGAGGATTTTAGGTTGTCATTAGGAGCCATAACATACCATTTACTGTCATAGGCCCTTATGTGTGACATTAGGAAGTGTCATAGCTATATTTTACATTTGAGGCTCTATTGAAGAGTTGTGGGTAAGAACATGTTCAATTAGATTGTTGAATCTTGCCCTAAGTGGTTTGAGGACATTAAGTGGTGTATTGATTGGATTGAGTTGCCATTTGAGCTTACATTTCATCTTTTACTATCATAAATGAACCTTGTGCTAATATGATATGTATTTTGGTTAGTGTGATTAGCTTTTAAATCCTTGGGCTATGTAAGGTATTTGGATGGAGATTACAGGAATGTAAATCCTTTAAAACCCTTTCCTTTTAGCCATAAAAAGATCATAGGATTGATCTTGAGGTAGTAGCAACTTGTTGGTTTGCTCATTTAAGAGTTTGGGTGTAGTAGGTTTTCAAGTCGTGGCTCAATTTCCTCAAGTCACACCCAAAATGAGCTAATAGTGATACAACAATGATATTGGTCATGATGCAAACACTTCGCTTGTAACACCATATTCATCTAGCATTTTCCCATCTCATTTCTAATTACATTTCCTTAGGATACTTCTCAAAGAAAATTCAATTAAAATATTGCATTATTTTATGTTACATCATACTTAAATTTTTCATTTTTCATCCCATGGACTGTATGAACTCATCCATATCATCCTCCAATTAAAATACATCCATAAAACTCAAAACCATCACCAAATGTTCCATAAAACCCAAGTTTAGAGCATACATAAACAAAATCATCAAATTAGTCTCAAGTTGCTGTGCTAGATTTTTAATGCAAATTTTGAAAAATCATAACTAAATATAGAAAAATTAAACTCAAGTACAATATACTATTTTAGAAAGCTACAGATGTTAAATTTAGGATAAAAATAAGTTCAAACCAAAATAGAAACGTTTAGCTACTGAAAATCGATGGAACAATACCAAAGGTACTATTGCATTATTGGTACTGACTCCAAACTTCAAAGATTCATATCTCTCTGCTCAAACCTCTAAATGAGGTGATCTTAGTGGCCATGGAAAGCTTATTATGTCTAGTTTATGTTTGTAAAATGTCATGAGAATTGGATACCATTTCTCCCTTGGATGATGCAAGAAAAGAAAGTGACCATATGAACATTAATCATACCAGTTTAGTAGCTTTTTGGCAATTTTGAAAATTCATAATTAAATTTCTAGAGTCTCAAATAATTTGATTTTTAGCTTCCTAAAAAGCTCTAGATAAGACCTATATGTATGCCAAATTTTATGGGAAAATTTGTCGATTTGGTCAGTTTGTGAGATAGGGTTGCAAAATGGCATTTTTATGCCTCTCCAAGGGTCAATAATGGTTTATTTTGGCTTTTAACTTTTCCAAGACCACTTGAGCATGTGGGAAAGTATCAAAACAGACCTTTAAACATGCCTAAAGGGTATAGATACCCATACATTGCAAAATCACTCTCCCACTTGTTGACACACATAATAATCTTACATGTTCATCTTTGCCATTCAATGTTAAAAACATTCAATATCATTCATATGCTTCTAAGTCTCATACATACATCATATATCCATGTATTTACATATGTTCAAGTAGCTATACATCTTAGACATCATGAGATTACATCTTTTGATAACAAAATAGTTACAATACAAACATTTAACAACTCATTTATCAATCTTCTTGCCTTCAAGTATGGTGGCTTTTATTTTTTTACTCACTTGGTTCATCTAGACATGTTAGGGCAATGGAGGGGAAAAATGAGATTTTAAGAATCCCAATAGCTCTTTACCCTTTGACACATATATGATGGATGCAATTTCAAGATTAAAAATGCATGCATGACTATATTGAAATTCATATACATACATGGAACAATTCTCACATTTAAGAAGACATATTCTTCATGCATAGGCTTGCCAAGATAATGGTTTAGCCTCACTCATTTTCTTTGGGACTTTTGGACTTGCCTCACCTACTTTAAAGAAACTTTTGACTAAGTCTCACTTTTTTAGAAACTTTTAGCTTTGTCTCATCCACTCTTAGGGACTTTTGGCTTATCCTAACCATTGCTAAGGGACTTTTGGCCTCACCAAACTCATGCAAGCCAAAATAGATTCATAAAAATATCTTCCAAGAACATATATAAAGCATTATTGTACCATGGTATGTAAGCATTAGATAGAAATATTTATCAAGGCATAAACATATATACACATATTCAAAGATAAGAAAACACCCAAAGATGCATGAGAGAAAGGGGAGAGTTACCTTGAATGCAAGAACACACTTTTTCTTTTGGAATTTCTCCCTCTCCCTCAGCTAAACACCTACAAGGAGGTGAAGCTTGATTCCTTTGGCCTAAACACATCAAAAGGGATCTAATTACACTCTTGAAATAATCTATAATGCCACAGACACTCTAGAAGGACTTTGGCTTTCATATAGTTCAATTATGGTTTCATAAAGCACCTAAGGAAGCAACACCAAGAATTCATAATCTTGACTCCATTCTTTCCTTCTATCTATGGTTCTTGACTCCATTTAGACTCCTTGGAGCCATCACATAATCAATTTGATGAGCCTAGTTATAGGGTGTTTCTTTAAGTCATATTATGGAACCTACACCTTCATCTCACTTTCTAGGCTTTCTAAAATTTTTCCAAGACTTCCTCTCATGCTCTTTGATCATATATAATGCAAATCTAGGCTTAGAAGGAATTAAAACACTCCCTTGGTGCTTCTTCTCTTCTTGATCAAGAACTAGCCTTCCTTAGCACCAATGGAAGTTGTTTTATTTTCTTTGATGGGAGATGCATGTAGGAGGCTTCCTTGGTGTTTTAAGAACTCATATAAACTTTTAGACACCTTAGATTATGGCTATAAATCTTCTTACAAATTAAGGTGCAACTCAAAACCCTAGGTTAGACATCCTGTAATTTCATAGTTCTTTCTTTATTTTCTTTTGTATATTCTTGTTTTCCACACTCTAAATCCTAATTTTTACTTTTGGTTTGGTTCAAAAATAATTCCCTCTTGGCTATCCTAGGAGTGGTCGAAATATACCCAAAGAAGAACAAGGAAGAGTAATCATGGAAACAACAAGTTTACCTTGGTTTTCTAGCTTTTCTTAAGAGCCTTTCCCTTTGCTTTGGTTCTCCCCTTGAAATTTAAACTTCTCCTCTCTGGTTAGAGCTCAAAATAGAACCAAATACTTCAATAAAACCATGGAAAGAAAGAGGGGAAGGAGGAGAACAAGCTTACTAAAGGAAAGACCAAGAAATTCCATCATTTTCATATCCTTTTTGCCTTGGTTTTCCTTTTCTTCTTCCCTTCTCTTGTGTGCCTCTCTCCCTTGGTCTCATTCTCTATTTTGGGCAGCAAGAAGGTCGGTTAAGATGGGAAAAAGTGGGACACACCATTTAAAGAGAAAAGGATTAAAAATTGTTTCTTAAAAATTCCTGTTACGTCCCATTTTTTTGGCATTTTCGTTTTTGATTCATTTTAGCTCCTTTTTTAGAATTTTCTTTTCCATCATAAAATTTAGGTCCTCAATCTTATAAAATGCCTTTGAAATCACTTAATTTAGAGGTAAAACATTTCTAAATGAAAAGGTCAAAGTTCGGTCAACTGTCATTAGAAAAATGTACACTGGAGGGGTTTTAACTGTCCCAGGGCTTCCCATGGTTTTCAGGGCTTCTGACAACCTTAGAGAGCCCAAATTTTTCATTTAAAAAGCCCTCCTGTGAGTATTTTAAAAATTATTCAAAATTATGAAAATGCCATTAAGTTCCATAACTATTTTGTAAAATTCTATCTGGTTATTTTGGCTCTGATTTCAGGGTATCTCTGACCTCCTATTTTCATTATTTGATGTGTAGATTATTATTCTAATTTTTCTGGACCTTAACTCTCTCGTTTCAGAGGACTTGCTTTTAATACGTGTTCGTTTCTGTTGTTTTTATGAAAACTGGACATTACATCGCTATTGTGCAAACATTTCATGCCGCGGTGCAAAATAATCCGGAGGCTAATTTGGTCGTGGCATAAGTATTTCAACCGTAATGCAAGTAGTTGGCTAAGGCATAAATATTTTTGGCTGTAGTGCAAGTCGTGTTTGTGTGAAAAATTGATCTAAACCTGAGTTTATTCGTAGTGCAAGTTCTTTAAGTGCCATAAGTGTAGAATTTAGCTTTTAAAGATTCTAGAGGCTAAGTTGGCAGCGGCGTAAGTCTTGAAAACCCCAATTTAGTTATAAATTTTTAATTTTCACCATGGTAGTGATAAATAATGACTTTTAGCCCAACATATATGAGATTTTAGGCATTTTGGAGGCATTTTGGTTAGGACCAAAAATTGTTAATGAGAATTTTGAATTCCTAGAAATAATAATCCTGTTGTACAACTTAATGGTAAATATTGATTAACTAAGGTTCAAATTTCCCTGTATTTGCATCCATTGCTAACTCGTTAACCAAATTAAACCTAGGTGCACTCGATTAAGAATACAATCATGCTCTATTAGCTTAGAAAATAGTTGGGGTTGTTATAAAATCAATGTTTACAGAAATTGAATAGTGGAAGATGCTTGGAAAATTTTCTTTTCTTTCATAATACTGACTAATTAGTATAATGGCATTTTGTCTTTATCACATAGGAGGGTAAATTACATTGGAGGCAACACCTAGAAAAACGATATGAAATAATCCTTCCTTACTCCTATGCACTAGAATAATCACTTTAAATTTGCTTATGTCATAAGTTTAGACTTTATTCAACATATAAGATACCAATAACTCATAAAAATATAACTTAGCATAAACTCGAACATTTATGTTATCATTTTTTTTATTACAATATTACCAAAATGACTAATATCCTAACTCACTTTTTTGAAAAAATTTTGTCATAGTGTTTGATATACTTTTAGTGGTCCAAACCATCCGAATGGTCATATATCTCAACCAAAACCAGGTAATGACCCAATCATGTATTATGTTATCATTTACTAGTGTAATTATAAATTTTAGTGCTCAAATAGTAGCTAACCCAACTTAGTGCAATTTGTAACATTCGAGAATTTAATTAAGGAAAATAATGGAGAATTAAGTAATTATTTAGGGGATGATAGAGAATTATTATGGGGATTTTGAAATGAATTATATGAAGTTATCATTTATGGTATTTTGAGACAAATAATAATTATTGACCATTATTGAGTGAAAATAAATTTTTAATGATGGATTTAGGTTTGATTGAGAAAATTAATTAAGTGAAGGTTGATATTTAATATTTGAGCCTTATGATTAATTTATTTATGCCAAGAGTCATTTATAGAAGCCTAATTTCATTTCTATGGAAGCCTAACCCATTTGGAGTTACTTAAACCCTTGTAGATATGACCTAATGTGTAGACTATGGGCCCAAAAGGATTAGGGGCTCTTGGGTCAGCCCAAATTCATTCAAAACACATTTACTTTACTCTGTAGACCAAAACCCTTTTACTCTATTATGTAGACCAAACACTTATTCAGTGAAGGAAGAACTCCATTTTTTCATCTTAAGAGAAAGTCTTGGGTTTTTCAGCATCTTGCCATTCTTTTGCACTTTTAGAGGGAGATTTAGCCAAGGTAAGCTATATAAAACTTGACCCTCTCATCCTCCTCTTCATTTTATTCCAACTGCTTTTTCATTTGGAGAATTTTCACCTTCTTCCCAAATATGAAAATAGTTGTTTTGATGGTATCTTGTATCATTTTCAGAGCTTGAGAGTAAAGGGACTATTAGGTAAGTATCTTCTCTTAATTTTGATGTATTTTCTACTAGATATTGGCATCAATGACTGATTGATATAATAGGCTTTGATTTTGTACAAAAATATTGAGAATTTGGAGTAGGACATTGAGGTTTTTGGTGTAGAAAGACCCAAATCCAAATTTAAAATTTATTGGAGGCTAGGTAAGTGATTCTTGAGTAGTTCTTAATGTTAAGAATAAATGAGTAGTTGATTTCTATAATTGATAATGATTTGAAATCTAGTTTTTGGTAATTTAGGACCTTTAAAGTGTTAGAAAATTAATCTTAGATTATGAGAAATCGACATAACTGAGATAATTGGGGTTTAATTCTAATTCCTTACATATGTTCATTTTAATTTTCTATACTAAATGATTGGTGATTGTTGTTTTGTGTCATACCATAAAGAGATATAGTCATATCTACTCTCAATTTCCTTTAACAACAATATTTTCTAATATTAATACTTTTAGCAGCAGAATAGACTGATATTAAAGGCCCAAATACCTTAATTTTGCATAAATGCATAACTTTAATATATCAAATCTCAAAATCCATGCTAGAAAAATTTGTTTAACATGAAAAATCATAAAAAGAGTCATGAATCTCAGTTTCCAAGCCATATGAATCAAACTAGCACTTTTGCAGAATTTTATATAGGTTCTCATTTTAGCCACTAATTTAAACAATTCATATCTTAAGCTAAAAAACCTCGATTGGTGCAAATTAGGACTCTATGGAAAGCTAAGGACATGATCTATATGTTGTAAAAATTTTAGATAAAAGAATTCATTTGGGCCATAAAAAACTAATAGAATAGTAACCATATCAGTTTTCAGATCTATGATAGAATCTACATTTTGAGCATGCATATCTCTAGTTACACAACTTCGTTTTATGCAAACTTGGTGGCTATGAAAAGGTTACAATACCAAATATATGTATGTAAAATTTCATGAGTATTGAAGTTCATTTGTTCTCTCAAATACCTATAAAACTAGAACTAACCATATGAACAATACCCAGGTAATTCTACAATTTTTAGCCAACTTAAAAAAATCATAATAAATTCTAAAGAGCTCCAAAAATTGTATCCTTTAACTTTGTAAAAAGCTCTAAATAAGATCTAAATACCTGCAAAATTTCATCAAATTCATTCATTTGTCCTAATTTTGGTTTAGGGACATAATATGGCTCAAAGTGGCATATTTATGGTTCCAAATAGTTCAAAATGAGCTTCTTCAGTGCATGTGACCATTTGAGCACATCTCAAATATGAAATATAGCATATATGACTATTTTATCAGGTCCAAACATCATGAAACTCAAAATCCCTCACCCACTTAGCATTACACAGATACTTTCCATGGCACATACATAGTCAAATGGCTCATTCTTGCACATTTACATTCAAAGATGGTAATTACATTATAATTCCATATTTTTACACTTGTGAGAGTGTTTACATTACAAAAATAACATGTACAACCTCTCATGTGCAATATTTTACATAAAATCACAAACTATTGTCCAAGTATGGCTATTCATGCTTGTAGGCCTCCATCTTTGCTTTCTTGTGAGTTCCTTTGACATGGTTAGAAATAATATAAGGAAGAGTGAGATTCTATGAATCCCAATAGCTCATTCATCCTTCAAGCACATTTATAAGGCATGTTATTATGTCAAAGAAAGTAGGCATGCATAATAGGCATTTAAATATCAAGCATAATCAAATATTTAAAGTCATATGGATCCATCAAGGTAAATTCAAGCTCTAAGAATTTTGGTTTGACCTTACCCAATTATTTGAAACTTTTGGATTAGCCTCACCCATTTTTAGGGACATTTGACTTAGCCTCACTTACTCTTGAGACTTTTGGCTTTGTCTTACCTATACTTAGGGACTTTTGGCCTTACCTTACCCAATTCAAGGAATTTTTGGCACAACTTCACCTATTAAGAGTCATTTTATATTTCAAATGCATTCAAGGTCACATAATTGCATAAAACCATCAAGTCAATAACAAAAGGCATAATTCATAATCCATACACACATACAAGCAATCAGTGATAAATAAACAACTAATATAAGCATAGAAGAATGAATAAAGAGCTACTTTTCTTAATGGATCACCAAGTTTTCCTTTGGTTTCTCACTTCCCCTTCTTGGCCTCACACATCCACTTAGGAGAGACTTGACTTCCTTGGCCTAGACACATCAAATAAGACACAAATGCATCAATGGAACCATCTTTAGTCTCACATGAACTATACATAAGTTAACTTTAGCTTTAGGCTTTCATATAGCTCCATTTAATGGCATAATAAAGCAACTCATATAATTCATTATCTTAGCTCTAAGTTCTCACCCAAGATAAGTCATATGACTCCATTTAAACTTATTAGAGTCATCACAAACTCAAATTAAGGAGCCTAGCACTAAATTATTTCTTTTTGCATAATGGAACTCTAACTTTCATCTTTCAAAATAAGGCTTCTAAATTTAAACCAATGGTTCCTTTGGTGTTTATAATTCATATCTAGACCATTTCTATCCTTATAATCAAATAAAACTCTCTATAGGCACCTCAAACCCTCTTAGGTCAAGACATGTATAGGAAAGGGTACCCATGGAGTTTTATTCATTCTTCTGGGGAATTTAGTAGCTATATGAGTTCCTTAGCCTTTTCTTAGTTCAATCATACTCTTACATGATCTAAGATATCATTTTAAAGCTTCAAATTTCCTAAGATGCAATCAAAACCCTAAGTTTCATATCTTACTACTAATGACTTCCTATGTGATTCCTTTGGTTCCATATAAATCTCCATGCTTTAAAACTCCATTTCCTATTAAGTTTGGGCCAAAACCAAACTCCTTCCATAGTGCTCTTGGTCTGGACAAATAGGAGATGTCATAAAAGAATCAAGAGAAACAAGTTTTTCATGGAGAAATATACCTTGTTTGATTCCTTATCAAATGAGGTTTCTTAGGCTTCAATGGTTTTCTTCAAACTCTTCCTTCCCCTTATTGAACTAGCCACAAAACATCGCCATTTAGCACTTCATAACCATGGAAAGAGAGAGGAGAAAGAGGAGAAAGACATTTGCATAGGGAAGAGCATGAAAAGAGAACCATTTCTTACCTTTTTAGGCTTGGGTTTCTCTCTTCTTCTCCTTCCTTTTGTCTACCACTTAAAGCTAGTCTAGGTTTTGTTTTAGAGTGCATTTAGGTTGGTGGAGATGAAGGAGAAAGGGTGGTGTGGTATTAAAAGGGGAGGAGGGTCAATTATAACATTTTCAAAATTTTAACTATGTCCCTTGCACTTTGACCTCTCCATTTGAGCTCATTTCAATTTCTTTTTGAGAGCCATCTTTTCTATCATAAAATTTAGATATTTTAATCTATTAAAAGCCTTTAGTTTCACATTAATTGGATTTAAAACTTTGTCGAATCATCTTATCAAATTTTTGGTCAACTAATAATTTAAATCATATACCAAAAGGGTTTTAACTATTTTGATAGTTCCTATGGTTTTCTAGCCCTCTGAGAACCCTAGTGAGCTTAAACTTATCATTTAAAGCTCCCTCCTTTGAGCTTTCAAAAAGTTGCTCAAAATTATAATTTTGCCAAAGCATTTTGATTCATTCTGTTTAGCCATTTTGGCTCTAATGTTAGGCTATTCATGGTTTTTCAACCTTACTTTTAGATGCTTTATTTAGCATTCTAACCTTAATTTTCCTTAATTCACTTTACTTTAAGGTCCTCATTTATTAATTAAATAGTTTTAATTTCAGTTTCTTGTAATTCATACTTACCTTCTTTAGGCCTGTGACCCCTCATAAATAATTCATTCCACTCTTTTAGAAACTATTTTGAATTTTTAAATCATAGGATATTACATTTTGGACCATGAGTGTGTCCTTGGTGAAGTTGTGATCATGCTACCATCTATGCATTGTGCTGCGACCAGGTACCGAGTTGTGATTAGACTTAATGAATGCATCGAGCCATGAGTGTGCTCGATGGGGAGTTGGCATAGTAGATAGGCCTTTTCCTATGTTTTTGGCAATTAATATATTGTATGTGATAATTAGTATAAGATAATAGTCATTGGTAGTTCAACTAGTTCATTTACTGAGTATGTTGATGCCTTCGATATTTTTCTGTATAACATGCATTTATGTTGATTAACTTGCACATATGTATGGAAATTTCCCTTTCATTAATGAGATTCACATCTCACTCTATTTTATAGGCTAACAATTTCAGGAGAAGGTTTCTCAGCTAAAGATAAAGGGAAGCAAGAGGAGGACTATCCTTAGACTTAAGCCTTGTATGGGGTTTTCTGCACTTGGACTATTTTAACTTAATGTAGATACTATTTTTTTTGTAATCAAACTTGTATACCATCATGATGCATTCATTTTTGCCAAGTGTAAATATTTTGATACTTTTATAACCAATGGGTTAACCATTAGTAGGTTCAGTTTAACTTATATGAAATTTAATGTAACTACTTGATGTTGAGTAAACATGAATTGTTATGGATACACTGGAAGTGTTATGTATTTTCAAGGATATGGATAGATCATTAAATGAATGCCTAACTTAAACTCTGATTTGTGAACTTCTGTTGTCATGTATGTTCTATGTGTGTAGATCTAAGGTATGCCATAGTCATCTTTTGCAATTGAGGTTGCTTCAAAACTTTGAGGGTAGGATCATGTTTAATTTGTAAATTGAAACTTGCTCCAAGTAATTAGAAGACATTTGCAGGTGTATTGACTATTCTGGGTTATAGGTAAATTTTTGCCATCCTAATAATATGTGTGTTGATATAATAAGAGTTTGCATTGGTGTGACTGAGTTTGGAGTCCATGGATTACATAAGATCAATTATTTGGAAGTTATATGGGTTATAAGCCTTAAAAACACAATATTTTAGCTCTAAAAGGTTTTTAAGTTGGAGTAAAGTGAATTGGGATGAGTATTAATGAGTTTAGGACTAAAGCGAAGTTGAGTCGCAGCTAAAATGACTTAAGTCACAGTCAAAATTCATTTAGGCAGTAACAGAAGCTAAGTGCACTATGACGCAAGTTCTTGGGCCATAATAAAACTTAGGAAAAATGAGAAAGAGTGTGTTCCAGAAAATAATCTTGTTGTAGTGTAAGAGGAGCCCACCACCAAGAGAATTGGGCAAGTTCCTTAGAGGCATCTTAGTAGGCACTCTCACCATAGTGCCATATAAGCTCGTCATGGTGAGACATAAAAAGAATTTGAATAGTAAGGCCCAAAGGAGAACCTTGCTGTGGCGTAGGTAACTTGAGTCGTAGTAAGGATTGAGAAACTTTGTATTTTAGGTTCCAAAGCCAAATTCAGTCGTAGTATGGAGTGCTTAAGTTACAGCACAAATATATCCTGATGCTTTTAGAGGTCACAATAGCTAACTTGTCCACGACGGAGTCCTTCCAAGTTGCAGCCTAAGTCCCCAAACCTCTATTTTAGTTTCTAAATCCTAGTTTTCTCTATGATAATGAAAAATGATGATTTGTAAACCAATATATAGGAGTTTTGTACTTGTAAATCTATTTAAGAATGAGTTGAAAGTTCTAAATAAGAATTTAAATTTCATATGAGCTCAAGTATTATTACTTATCTAAATAGTGATTAATGATGATTAAAAATGTTCAAATTTCTCTATATTTTCATCCATGTAATAATTAGTATTGGTTTTAAACCTTGAGTATTGATTATCAAGAGTACAACTATACTTAATTAGTGTTGTTAGGGTTGTTACACAATTTCCATCACATAATATGGTATTGTATCAAAATACATCATTTCATGCTATAACTTACACATTTTTGACCTTACAGGAGAAATATGACCAAGCTTACTCAAGTCTATCATAATATATCAAATTACATCACTAAGTATGAGAAATTTTGATCTAATTATATCATATCATGTATCATGTCATTTTAAGATTTTATGTACATCATGACATGTTCAGTGCATCATAAGATACATTAAAACTAGCTAAAAGTTGTATAGAATCCTCTGTTGAATACTTTACTTCAAGGTGCTACTTCTTTGCTTTTATCTTTTCCCTTGTTAATTTCTTCACCTAGCATTAGTTAGTAATGGACAAAGGGGGGATCAGATTCAAAGAATCTCAGTAACAAATTCCAACATTCAAGCATATATAAAGTTCACTCAAGTAACAAGGAAGCAAACATACATATGAAATTATCTCATAAAAACTTAAGAATGGTTTGCACTGAAATTAGTAAATGGCTAAACACTCATGAAAACATAACTCATCTAGGCTACTCTTGGTGGAAGGAAGAACGACTGCACTTAATTCCCTTGCCTTGCTACTAGATGCCATAGGACACAACAAGACAATATAAAACATATTATACATAGCCAACTCTTGTGAAAACATATTCAAGTATAAGCATACAATTCATACAAGTAACCAAGTACTCAACCAAACAATTATACATGACAAGAAGGAAGGAAATGCTACCTAGAGGGATCTTAGTCCAATGCCAAAGCCACTTAGTTTTTTTACTTAAAACTTTGCTCTTTTTTGGTCAAACACAAACAATGAGGCCTAACTTCACTTAATTTGTCTAAAATATCAAAGTAGGTATAAATATGTTTAACTAATGTGTAATCAAGCCTATTCCATCTTTACATAGTACTAAACATTGATCAAAAGCCATTTTAGGCACACTCTAAGTCTACTTTTCCATAATTCTACTTACTAGGTACTCATTTTGCTTATTCTTGATAGCCTAATCTTTGACTAAAAGCATTGTCATTATTCCTTTCTCCATTTGCCCTTCTTCTAGGGCTAAAATTAAAGTTTTCCCTAGGTCTTTTTTAAAACTAAATTTAGCTTCCTAAATGCATAAATTTAACCATAACAACATGTTTACAATTAATTTAGTCATTTTCTTCAATTGACATACATAGGCATCATGATACAACTTTGAACTACAATAGTTGTCATCCCTTTCATAACATCTTGGCTTCATTTTCATGATATATATGACTTATTTAAATTATAAGAGACTCACTTGGATGACCATGATCATGCTAAAACATAATCTCCATCAATATGTCAATTAAGCCATTTTTTGAGATCAATTTTTCAACATATCAAAATCATGAGTTTTTAACACCAATCTTCATTCAAATAATCTCTAAAATTCATAATTAAGCCTCTTTTATTATTAAAATGGCAAAACAAATGTCATAACTACATGGTTCTTTACTCAGCTAAAAATGACCATACATGCTTCGAATTTGATTTTTCTAAGATTTCAAGCCAAATACATGTCATATTCAACATATTCATTATCATAAATATCATATTTCACTAAGCAAAACATCACACAATCCACTTTATTTCTCTTGCCAAAAATACAAGGGTTTAGGGTTTCAAATTTACATATTCCATGGGTTGAATCGTATCTTATTTGAAAGAGCTTTTGGTGGTGATTCTTTTGGTATAGTTAAATCTTTCAAAGGAGCAGCTTCTTCCATTTGGGCAACCATTGACTTCAATCTTTCAGGATGATATTTGGATCAAAAGAGAGCTCATGGAGTAGAAGAAGTTTCATAACTACAAGAAAATCAAAAAGTGCCATTTACATACATAAAATTTCTCTTGAACTTTGCTTTCTCTTCCTTCTTTCCAAGAGTCCATTTTGTCTCTCTTAAGCTCTAATTTGGCTGGTATTTCGTGGTAGAGAAATTAGAAAGATGAAAGGTTTGATAAACTCAAAGCAATTCATAATTAATGCTTTTCCAAAATGACCATTTTGCTTTTACATGTCTTTTCCTTCTTTTTTAGATCATAATTTAGAATTTTCTAAATCAATATGCTCTATACATAATTTCACTTACTTTTTCAAATACATATATAAATTTAAGGTTCCAATGGCTTAAGACATCTCAAAACAACTAGAATTATAATTTTGCCATTTATTTTCTTAATTTATGTGCAATCTGAATTTTGACTAATAATGACTCCTCTGCTTAATCTACTCATCTTATTTTATCATATTCTAGTGAAAAATATCATATTCTCTTAATATATTTACAATTATGAAAATTTTTGGTTTTCCCCAAATATAGGACTAAACTTATTCTTTTACCCTTGTTTTATGTTTTAACTCATTTTAAACCCCTTTTTCTCATCTTAGTTAGGCTTTTGTTTCTTCTTATTCTTTTTTTTTCATATTTATTTTAAGGTCTAGCTAGTTATAAAGATACTAAATATGACAATTACCATAGGCTTACCGTGTCCCTTACAATCATTGATATAAGTAGTTGGCATACTAGCCTTTCCCTTTTCCATGATAACTCATAGGCTTTCACTTTCTAATATTCCACTACTAACTGCTTGCATTTCTAAATTAAATAGCACTCTCAATACTCCCCTTTACAATTAAGATTGAAGTCTTATCAAGAGTGAATCCTAATATTCACTCTTTTAACACCTTAGCCTTGTTTGCTAGTAGTGCAAAATTCTTAATCAATCTCATAACCTATTATCTAAACCTTAATATTAGGCTTTAAGCACTAATATCAAAGTTAGTCATTCCTAACTTATGAACATCATGATCATAGTCTTAGTATTTAGTATACCTCGATTAGCATAGTTATTGACCTTAACATACTGTGTACTAAATCTTCAATTAATGTCAATAAATAACATACTAAATCCTTAATAAACCTTGACAAACAATATACTAATTCATCAAATAACTTCAAATAGAGCATACTACATCCTTAGATAACCATAAATCATTTAGAGTTCAATAGTTTTACTTGAACTATTACTTTGACACCAAAAATGTAATACTTAACTTTTATTTCTAAATGTAATATCATCTTTAAAAAAAATCCAATGATAATAACTTGCAAAAGCTAAAATCTAAATTAGCAACACTAATTAAATACAAAATAATTTGATAAAATAATCTAAAATCCAACATAATTTTTTCCTCATTAAATATCAAATATAATATTCAACATTGTTTGCATAACTAAACCAAATAACATAATAACTAAAGTACTGCATAATAAAATCTCTAATTATACCATAACAATTTTACTAAATAAACTTATAAGATTTCATTATGAAACTTTCCTTTTCCAATATCTACCCTTTGACTTGGAAATGCCAAACTAAAAAAAATAAAAGACATAAATGAGATAAAAATTTTAGTAGCTAGTGGAGTTCTAAAGCAACATTTGTAGCTATAAATATAAAGGCTTTCACAAGTAATTTAATTTTATAAAATGCATGCATTTCTCTTAACTTTTGCTATGTGAACCAATAAGCATTTAATGCAATTTCTATAAAATTAATTTAAGAAATAAAATGTCTTATTTTCATCTAGAATAAACAAGAAGTTTAGGAAAACCATATGCTTACTTGGTATAATAAATGGGACTTTCATAACTACTATCACCCTTATTTCCTAATAAAATAGTATTGTAGTATAAGTTAGCACCCCCATTCAATTTGTCTCATACTAAAGTGAGATCAATGAACTTAAGCCTAGTCCTTGGTAATAGTGATCACATGAGACGGGCATGCATCAACCTTATCCCTATACTTATGGCCTCTGGCCCAAAAACACATGTCATTTAGTCAATTCATCATAATGATTGAGTAAAAAACAAAAATCTTCCTTTGGAATTCACCATAAGGTTCACATTGTAATACCTTAACCTCCTAGCTCTCACACAATGGTTACATAGGCTATCCCAACACATATGTGGTATATTGATGCACATTTACAAGAAAACATATACTTTTATACTTGGATAATTGCATAATTGGGAAGCCATATACATGATTTATGGCTTTAGAGATCATGTGAACTCATTAATATTATTTTTGATTCATAACATATCCAATCATATCATGAAAATAACAAATCATCTCATATACCACGGATTTGGAACCAAAATTCAAGAACAACTAGAATTGCTCTTGGGTTTGTTGTCATAGCTTTTTGGTTTGAACTTTGAAAATTCATAACTAATTCTAAAAAAATCAAAATTATGTATATGATAGCTTTTTGGAAAGCTCTGGATATTAAATAATGACTAAAAATAGTTTCAAACCAAGAAAACACTATCTAAATCATGAAAAATAATGGAATAGTATCAAAGGTACCTGCTATGTCCTGATATTGACCATAAAATTCAAAATTTTAGTTCTCCCTCTACAGAGCTCCAAATGAGGTGCTCTCAGTATCATACCATATTGTTTCTAGTATCACCTTACTCATTCAAGGTGGATTACACATGCTATCAAAGGAAATCCAAGAAAATACATTAAAATAATGAATTTAATGATGTTACGTCGGGGTTTAAAAATTCCTCTTGCATCTTGGGGACCTCGTGAACTCACTAATGACATTCTCTATTTATTTTTCATCCATGCAAATCATAAACACCCCAAAAATTTTCATAAACCACGAATCAAGAGCCAAAAACTAGAAATATTCACGTTTTGCCTCGAGTCAGAATTTTAGTTTTTTGCTAGCAAATTTAAAAAATCATAACTAAATCTAGAAAAATCAAAATCAAGAAACTCATACCTTTTTGTAAAGCACTAGATGTTAAATTTACAATAAAAATAATTTCAATCCATAAAAACCTCATCTAGACCATGTTTGACAATAGAAAAGGGGCAAAGGTCGGACTATCCAATGTTACTAATGTAGATTACTAATATGAATTTTGAAAATGCACAATTAATTCTACAAAAATTCAATTTGTGCAAATTATACCAATTTGGAAAGCTACAGATGTTAACTAGAGGAAAAAAATAGTTTTAGACCCATCCAAGAGCATTCAGACCCAAAAAATCAATAGAACAATAATGGAAGTCTGATTGTGTGCTTGGAACAGAATAGAAATTTCAAAAATTTATATCTTCCTCTCTTGACATCCAATTGAGGTGCTTCTAATTGGAATAGGTTCTGTAAAATTTTATAACAATTGGACATTATTTCCCTCATGAATAATAGAGATACGTTTTCAGACCATATGAGCAGTACTAGTACTAAAATCAAAAAATTTGCTAACTTCAAAAATTAGCCAAAAATTCTGTAGACCTCCAAATATTACACACTTTAGCTTTCCAAAAATCTCTTAACAAGATCTATATGCATGCCAAATTCTAAACCAAGAATAGTTCATTTGGATAGATTTTGCCATAGCTCACCATTATGGCCATTTTTACATCTTATAAGGCATCAACTTGGTCCAAATGGCCTTCCCTTGTGTTTGACACCTCTTGGGCAAGTTTGAAAGCATAAATACAACTTGTATGAACTGCCCAAGTAGTCCCAAATCTCATACATCTCATTTTGGTCATTCCACATCTAAGAATACACTAACAATCATAAGCTATACAATGAGCAATTCCCACAATTTCATTACTTTGATGCTAATTATGGTTCTTACATCATTCATACATGCTATTACATTTGTTCAAAGGTTTACATCTCAAAAATAATATATACACATTCACTTTGATAATTAAATACAAAGGAAGCTACACAATTATCAAATTTTGGTCTCTTAAGATCCTTGGCTTGCATTTCTTGCTTCTTGGACACCACCTAAACATATTAAGATGAAGGAAGGAAGGGGAGTGAGATTCATGGAATCTCAATAGATCACACACCCATTCACACACACATTCATGGCATACATACATCAAAGGCATAAGTATATAAGATGAATCAATCATAAACATATAAAACTACATTTCCATGACACAATCTCACATCAAATTCAAGCATAAGCTCTAGGGACTTTTGATTTTGCCTCATCCCATTTCTAGAACTTTTGGATTTGCCTCACTCTTGGGCTAGAGACTTTTGACTTGGCCTCACCCATCCAAGAGACTTTTGGCCTTGTCTCACCTATGTCTTGAGACTTTTGGCATCTTCTCACCTTCATTAAGGGCCTTTTGGCATTACCTCACCCTTATGAGCAATTTCTACAATCAATGTTATTCAAAACAACACATTGGTACCAATGCAATATCAAGGCATCAAGTGGCATGTTCTTAAGTTACACAAGCACACACAAACACACAATGACATATATACAACTAAGAATGCAAAGAGAATGAGGTGGAGAGCTACCTTGGTATTTATGCAAGCTTTACTTGGTCTTTCTCCTTCCTTTTTTTGGTTCCACAAGAACACCTAGGTGGGTTGGGATTCTCTCGGCCTAAACATCATTAATAACACATAATTATACTCTTGAAGCAAGCTAAGACACTACATTTACTCTTAACAGCACAAATGGCTCCATTAGTGGCCTATTGAAGCAACTCTCACAATTCAAGTTCTAGGCTCTATTCTTTTCTCATTTCTAAGCCTCTTGACCTCATTTAAGGTCTCTGAAGCCATTACACACTCACTTACACAAGGCTAGATACATGTTGCTTCTTAAAGTTCCATTATGGAAACTGTAACACCATACTTTTAGGACTCAATTCATACAAATCCCATGCCTCATCTTATGTTTATTCTATGGAAACAATATAGTGGCATAGGAAGTTATGAATAAAAGTACATTTCTCTACTGGTAAAATTTTTCTTTCGGAGTCCCATAGGCCATATGAAAGCATCTATCACTTTATCATACTTAAACACATGAATATAACTCATTTCCATCATCAAATTTGGCCTACAACTCGTAGAAAGCAAAGGAGCATATGAAATCCATGTTTGTATTTTCGGCTAGAATTTCCTCTTTTATGTCTCAAACTTTGGAAATTCATAACTAAATCTATAAAAATTGAAAACATGTAATCTCAGTCATTCTGGAAAGCTTGAGACGTATACTTCATGCTAAAAATATGTAGAAGTCTTAAAATCTCATATATAATTCGTTTGACATGCGAAATCATCTACTGGTCGGAGGGTTCCTGATACTGTCACAGTTTACTGATATGGACTTCAAAAATGTCTAACTAATTCCAAACAAATCAAATTCTTGAAAATGATATCACTATAGAAAGATGTAGATGTTAACTAGAGAGGAAAAATATCTCCAGATCAGTACATGAAGCCAAACAGCCGGAAATCGATGGAACAATACCTCGGGTCTGGCAAGATGTCTGATACTGGGCAGAACCTTCGAAAATGCATATCTTCCTCTCTAGACCTCCAAATGAGGTGATCTCGGTGGCCACAGAAACCTTATGACCTCTAGTTTATACATATAAAATTTCATAAGCATTGGATACCATTTGGCCATCGGGTGACACAGAATTCAAAACTGCCAGTATGAACAGTACCCATACCAGAATCCATGAAAAATCCCAACTTTGAAAATTCCTCAAATATTCTCTAGGTCTCCGAAAATTATAATCTTTAGTTTCCCAAAAATCTCTTAATGAGACCTCATTTCATGCCAAGTTTCAGGGCAAGACTAACTCATTTGGCCAAAAAGTGACATAAGGTTCCATTATGGTCAAATTTGGCTCCATATGAGATACCAAATTTACCAAATGGCCTTCCCTTGGTTGTGGCACCTTTTGGGCAGGTCTAAAAGTACATTTGAGACTTAGGTAAGCTGCCCAAATGGTCCCAAACCTCATGCATCTCATTTTGGCCATTCAACCCACACTTATGCATACATTCATCAAAATCCCATATTGCACACTTTGGCCATACATACTCAGAATATTTGCTATAGGGCATATATCATTTTCATACGTCTAACCAACACATAATAGTATAATCACACATGTCTCAAGGTTCATGGTACATATACAACCTCATATACACTATGAACCATCATTATGGTTCCAAAATAAGCAAAATACTACATAAACTTGTCACTCCTTGCTCTTTATGGTTGTTGGCTCCCTTCACCATAAGTGCGTGGTCCACCTAGCATGTTAGATCATTGGAGAGGAGAGGATGAGATTCAAAGAATCTCAATAGCTCACACACCCATTTACATCACATTCAAGGCATACATATACCAAATGCATAACTATACAAGCATAAAGTGTGCAATAAATTCTATTCCATGCCACATTCACATGTCAAGATTACTTTCATGCTCTAGGGACTTTTGGTTTAGCCTCACCCCATTTGTAGGACTTTTGGATTTGCCTCACTCTTGGTCTAGGGACTTTTGACTTTGCCTCACCCATTCAAGGGACTTTTGGCCTTGTCTCACCCATGCCATGAGACTTTTGACATCTCCTCACCTTCATTAAGGGACTTTTGGCATCACCTCACCCTTATGAGCTCTTTCCACAACCATAGCCATTCAAGATAACACATTGGTACCAATGCACAACAAGGATCAAGTGGCATATTATCAAGCATCAAGAATGCATGCAAGCACACTAAGACATACATATGCACACAAGAATGCAAAGAGAATGAGGTGGAGAGCTACCTTGCACAATTTCACACACTTTTTCTTTAGCTTTCAAGCCTCCTCTTTCGGCCACACACCCACAAATTGGTGGAGATGGTTTCTCTTGGCCTAGACACACCAAAAGAAACATGAATTACTCATGGAAACAAGCCTTGGCATTATACACACGTTACATGATGCTACTTTGGTTTATGGCTCCATTATGCTTCCATAAGGCACTTAATGAAGCAACTTCAAGAATTCATGATCTTGGCTCCCTTCTCTCCTTTAATCTATGATTCTTGACTCCATTTAGACTCCTTGGAGTCATCACACAATTATTTTAAAGAGCCTAGCTAGGAGTTGCTTCATTATGCTACATTATGGAGCCTACACTTCCATCTCACTATCTAGGGCTTCTAAAATTTTTCCAAGACTTCCTCTTATCCTCTTCCATCCTACATGACTCAAAAATAAGCTTGAAACAAATTAAAACTTTCCATTGGTACTCTTTCTAGCCTAGGTCAACATTATGGAAGTATTTAGGGTTCAAGGGGTTTTCAATTTTTCCTTGATGGGAGAGTCACTTGGGAGGCTTTCTAGAGGTCTTAGAAGCTCAATCAAATACTCACACATGCAAGGAAACTCATATATCAAATCAGTTTTTGCAAAGTATTCAAGAGCTCTACACTTTTCTAGCTTAGAGTTCATTAGTTTTTCTTGCAATTTCTTTGCTTTCTTGGATGGGAGGTGCATGTGGGAAGCTCTCTAGGGGTCTTAGGAGCATGTTTAAACATTCAATTAAGTCTAAGAACATTCATATAAAATCAGATTTGCAAGGGAGCATTTGGATCCCTAATAGTTCTATCTTGTCTCTTAATGCTCCTTTCTTGATTCTATTGGTTCCTTCTTAATCCTTGCTATCTAAAACCTCTAATCCCTCCATAAATTGGGCAGAAAACAGCCCCTAAGAATTGGGCTCATGGTGCCCAAATTCGTGCAAGAGGAAGGGGGAGGGAGAAACTACCAAAGAATGGAAGTTTTACCTTGTTTTCTTGCTTTTCTTTGCTTGCTCTTCCACTTGGTTGGCTTGCTCCCTCAATTTTCGAAATTTCCCTCTCTGTTCTGCCCCCAAAACAGCACCAAACTCTCCATTAAAACCATAGAAATAAAGCTTGAGAGGAGAGGAGCAAGGTTCAAGAAGGAAGGATATGGAATTTCTTAAAGTTTCTTACCTTTTTCTTGAATTTCTTCCTCCAAAATCTTCCTCCTCTTGTGCGCCTAAAAAGGGCAGCTTCTCCTCTGGTTTTTGGCAGAATTAAGGCAGTCTTAGAGAGGAGAGAAAGAACGTGGCATATAAAGAAGAAGAAAGAAGCTTCCTTTTTAAAATGGTTTCCAATTTTGCCCTTCGTAATGGCATTTCCGATTTGGCTTCGTTTTAGCTCCTTTTTGAGAACCATCTTTTTCATCATAAAATTTAGATTCCCAATTTAATAAAATGCCTTTGGAATCACTCAAATCGGAGCTAAAACCTTCCAGAACGAATCGGTCAAAGTTTGGGTCAACCGACGTCAAAAAGAGTACATCGGAGGGGCTTCACTGGTCCCGGGGCTTCCCATGGTTTTTGGGGCCTCTGAGAACCCTGGAGAACTCAAAATTTTCATTTAAAAAGCCCTCCTATGAGTTTTTCAAAAATTACCCATATTTACGAAAATGCCACTGGCCTTTTGGCAATTTTATTGAATCACTCTGGCCTTGATTTTTGGGTAACTCAAGGCTCAAATCCTCATTTTTCATTATTTATAATTTTATCATAATTTTATTTGGCCCCAATTCCTTCTATTTTGAGGACTTCCTTTTATATTTGACCCATTTCTGACGTTTACGGAGAAACTGAACATTGCGTTTCTAACGTTTACGGAGGGACTGGATGTTATAGAAACCATTATCTCATCTCCCAAACCATGGCCCTTAAATTTTTTCCAAGGGTTCCTCTAACCTTCTATCATCATATGAAGTCCTAAACCAAGGTTGGAATAAATTAAAACACTTCCTAGCCCATTCATCTAGCTTAGGTCGAGATATGAGAGGGGGAGAGGGTTCATGGACTTTTTAATTTTTCCTTGATAGGAGAGCCACTTGGGAGGCTTCCTAAAGGTCTTAGGAGCTCAATTGAATACTTACATAGTCTAGTGAATACATGTACTAAATCAGTTTTTACAAAATCTTCAAGAGCTCTACACTTTTCTAAGTCAAATTTCATGAGTTTTTCTTGCAATTTCTTAGCATATCTACTTTCCCATGGTCCAAAACCCAAGTTTCTCTCTTTTTTTTGGACAGAAAATCCTTCCCTCATATGGTTCTGGTTTGGGCCAAAATATACACACACAAGAAGGAGAAGAAGAAGTAAGGTTACTAAGATATCTACCTTGGATTCAAGCTTGCTTTCAAGGGCTTTTCTTCTTGGTTTGCTTTTCCTCAAATTTTTGAACTGCCCTCCCTCTGTTCTGGGCTTAAAACAATACCAAACATCTTAATAAAACCATAGAAAGAATGCTTGGAAGGAGAGGAACAAGGTTGCAAGAGGAAGAAGCATGAAAATCCTTAAATTTTTCTATCTTTCTTGGCTTTTTCTCCCTCCAATTTATCCTCCTCTTGTGTGCCCTTGCTACTGGTTTTCTTTTCTATTTTTGAGTAGAATAAAGTCGGCCTAAGAAGGGAGGACAAGTGGCGTGAATTACATAGAAGCTTCAAGAACATTTTATTCACAAAAATTCTAATTTTGCCCTTTTGTTGTGGCATTTTCGTTTTAGCTTTGTTTTAACTTTTTTAGGATCATTTTTTTATCATAAAATTTAGGTTTCTAATTTAATAAAATACCTTTGAAATCACTCAATTTGGAGCTAAAACCTTCATGAACGGATCTGTCAAAGTTTGGGCTCACCGTTGTTGAAAAATGTACACCAGAAGGGCTTTAATTGTCTTAGGGCTTCCTATGGTTTTCAGGGCTTTTGAGAACCCTACGCAACTCAAATTTTCCATTTAAAAAGCTCTCCTATAAGTTTTTCCAAAAATTATGTGTAATTACAAAAATGCTACTATGTTTCTTCAATTTTCGTTACAATTTTACTTCACTGTCCTATCTCCATTTTTATTGTAGTCTGAGCTTGAGATTATTATTTTTAGGAGCCTAGGATACTATCCAAATATTTCAAGATGTTACCTAGCTCATTCTAAGGGACTTGCCTTTATATAGCTCATTTCGTTGTTTTATGAAATTTAGCATCTGTTACACTCGGTGGCTATAGACTTATTATGTCTAGTTTATACTTATAAAATCTCATGAGCATTTAACTTCATTTGACCCACATATGACATAGAGAAGCAAACGAACCATATGAATAGTATATATACTAATTCTATATAATTTGGCCAACTTTGAAAAATTATAATAAATTCTATAGAGCTTCAAATTGAGTGTTCTTTATCTCTATAAAAAGTTCTAGATGAGACCTACTTGCTAACCAAATTTCATTCAAAAAATCATTCATTTGGTTAGACTTTGGTTTAACACACAAATTGGTCAATTTTGAAGTCCAAATTGGAATAACAAGGCACTAAATGCATTTCTTAACATTCCATAACCACTTGGGCACATCCAAAAACACAATTACAGCCTAAGGAAGCATGCCAAATGGTTCAAATCATCATGGAGCTTATTTTTACCTTGCCACTTGCATTCATACAAATGCACATCAAGACTCATGGGTGGCAAAAACTCATTCATTTATTCATTTGGCTTCCAAATTTATACATACATCATATTTACATACTTTTGAACATGCTCAAAGGTTTACATCATATATATACCATGTGGTTATATATTTTGACATCAAAATGCCTATTTAGCTACTCCAATGGTGAAGTCTTGCTTCTCAAGGTGGTTAGCCTCCACTTCTTGGTCTACTTGGCTCACCTAGAAATGGTTAGATATTTGTAGGGGAAGAGTGAGATTCAAAGAATCCCAATAACTCTTAACCTTTTCAAACATACATAATAGATGCATATATATGTCAAAGAATGCATGTATGACATTTAGGCTACTCCTAAACATACAAAAGTCACTTTCCTCATCACATAAACTCATATATAGAAAATATAGGTTTTTAAAGGAATTGGTCTAGCCTCACCTAATTTCTTTGGGACTTTTGGATTTGCCTCACCCACTTTCAAGGGACTTTTGACTTAGTCTCACTTTTCTTGAGACTTTTGGCTTTGTCTCACCCATTTTTAGAGACTTTTGGCATAACCATACTCCTTCAAGCCAGTTTGTATATATAAACATATTTCAAGAAACATAATGGTACCAAGACATAAAATCAATGGCTAGGAACATTTCTTATAGTTCAAACATACACACAATCACTCAAAAATAAATAAACATCCAAGCCATACATGTGAGAAAGGTTAGAGAGCTACCTTAAAGCAAGATTCACACACTTTTCTCTTTGTTTATTCTTCCCCTCTCTTGGCCAAACACTTGCAACTAGGTGGAGCTTGATTCTTTTAGCCTAGACACATCAAATGGGACACAATTACATCATTGAAGCCAACTCTAGCATCACACACACTCTATGTAAGGATATTTTCTCATATGGCTTCATTATGTTTCCATACAAGGCATAATGAAGCAACTATTGGAATTCATGATCTTGGCTCCCATTTCTCATTCAATATAAGTCTCTTGACTCCATTTAGACTCCTTGGAGTAATCACCAATTTATTTTAAAGAGCCTAGATATAAGTTGCTTCTTTATGTCTCATTATGGAGCCTACACCTCCATCTCACAAACCATGCTTCCTAAATTAATTCCAAGGTTTCTTTTAATGTTCATCTATCATATTTAGTCCCTTTCTAGCCTTAGAAAAAAATTAAAATACTTCTTAGGTGCCTTATCTTGCTTAAGCCGAGACACACCCATGACTATGGACCTATAGAGTTTTGCAAGTTTTCTTTAGGGAGTTGGCACATATGAGACTTCCTAGGTGTCTTGAGAACCCATATGTACTCTTAGACAACTAAAATTACCACTAGAAAGCTTCATATTTGCCAAGGTGCAACTAAATCCCTAGGTTTTATAACTTTAATTCTAATGCTTCTTTTTTAATTCCAATTGCATATCCTTGTTTCCCACACTCTAAAACCTAGGTTTCTTGCTTGGTTTTGGTCAGAATTCACTCCCTCTTATGTGTTCTATACTTGGTTGAATTACACCCAAGGAGGAACAACAAAGAAGAAGCAACAATAGCCATGACTCATACCTTGGTTCTTAGCCTTTTTAAGAGCTCTTTCCTTTGCTACAAGCTTCTCCTTCAAATTCTAACCTTCCCCTATTGAACAAGTCCCAAAATAGTCCCAAATCAAATATTAAAATCATAGGAAAAGAGAGGAGAAGGAGGAGAACAAGTTTAATGAAGGAAGGAGCATGAAATTCCATGGTTTTCTTACCTTTTTACCAAGCTTTTCTTCTCCTTTTTCCCCTCCTCTTGTGCACCCTTCTTGGTTGAGCTCTCCTTTGTTTTGGATATAATTTAGGTTGGTTAGAATGGGGAGAAGGAGTGGGATGCCACATATAAGGAGAAGCTTCTTAAAAATTCTTTTAAAAATTCTATTCTTGTCCCCTTTTCTTGGCTATTTTTTTTAGCTCATTTTAACTCTTTTTTGAGAACTGTCTTATCCATCATAAAATTTAGATCCTCTAACTTATAGAATTCCTTTGGTTTCATTCAAATTGGATTAAAACCCTTTTTAAATGAACCGGTTAAAGTTCACATCAATTGATACTCTAAAATGTAAACTGGAAGAATTTGAACCATTTTAGGGGTTCTTATAGTTTTTTGGGCCTCTTAGAATCCCAAGAAACTCAAATTTTCCATTTAAAGATCCCTCTTTTGAGTTTTTTAAAAAGTGCCCAAAATTACAAAAATGCCACTACCTTTCGTTTGATTTTATTTAGCTACTTTAACACTGGTTTCTGGGCATTTTAAGCCTTGGATCCTCATTTTTCATTATGTAAAATTTTATCCTAATTTTGTTTAGCCTCAAATCATTTGTTTTAGAGGACTCTCTTTTATATCTGGTTTATTCCTAACAGTTTCAAGAAAATTGAACATTACACACATCAGGTCAACAATATTTAAGCATACATTTAAAACCGTCACATATCATCATAAAACATCTCACTTTAAGTTTATAGTGACCCCAATACATATATATCATTTTCATTGCATAGGAGAAAAATCATGATTTCATTAACATTTTTCCATTAATTCAGTATATTAAATCATTAACTCAATGAATATTTTCTCAAATTCTTGAAATGTAAGGTAAAGCATGTCATAAATATAATTTCGTAAAAAGATGAGAATTTTTAAAATGAGCCCAAAAGAAAACAGCCAATAATCTATAATCTATAACAATAAAAAATAAATATAATAAATCCAAATGTTACGTAATTCACTTTTAAATAATATAATTCCATTACTTACTACTGCTAAGAGTTTTCCCAAGCTAATACCTCTCAAGATCACACCACACGCCATACTAGTACAACACTTTAGAGTTATTAAATATATAGAAGAATATTTATAGAATTTAAAATATAACTTAATTCAACCTCTAGCTCAACTCCAATTCACCTAAACATTTTGTCAAACACCTAGACCCTACTAAAAATTACCATTCTAATTCTAATCTAATCTGTAATGTCTGCTAATTTAGCATAATACCTTAACCTCTTAACTATTATACCATGGTCTCCTTGTCCATCTCAATGCATTTCATATGGATTGGAGCACAAATGTAAGAAACCTTACACTTCACATGAAAAAGGCAATAAATTTAATGGTATTTATTTGCGTTATGTAGGATCTCATTTCTTTAATTTATGCCCCATGGACCATATAACTCATCAATATCATTTTCTATTCATAACACATTCATACAAGTCATAACCATCACCAAATATCTTAAGAACCTTAGACTTTAAGCTACATCTCACAAAATCCATGGTTTGCTCTCGGGTTCAAATTTTAGTTTTTTAATACTAATTTTAAAAATTCATAACTAATTCTAAAAAAATCAAAATAAAGAAAATTATACCATTCTAGAAAGTTATGAATGTCTAATTTTGACTAAAAATAATTCTAGACCAATGAAGTAGCCTTAAGCTACTGAAAATTGATGGAGCAGTAACATAGGTTAGGCTGCATTACTAGTACTGTCATACAATTTCAAAAATTCATATCTCCCTCTACAGAACTCTAAATGAGGTGATCTTAATGGCTATGGAAATCCTATAGTGTCTAGTTTGTGTTTGTAAAATTTCATAAACATTGGACTTCATTTGACTTACATGTGATAGAGAAGAAACTGACTAAATGAACAGTAACTATATCATATCTGCATAATTTGGCCAATTTTAAAAAATTATAATAAATTCTTTAGAGCTCCAAATTGAGTGATCTTTAGTTTTTGAAAAGCTTAAGATGAGACCTACTTGATGGCCAAATTTCATGGAAAAAATCACTCATTTGTTCAAACTTTGGTTTAGCTCTCTATTTAGTCAAAGTTGAAGTCCAAAATGGGATTTTAAGACACCAAATGCTCTTCTTGACGTTCCACAACCACTAGAGCAAGTCTAAAAGCATATTTACAACATATAGAAGCATTCCAAAAGGTCTAAATCATCATAGAGCTCAATCTCACCCTGCCACTTACATACATACACATGAACATCACATCTCATAAAGACTCCTAGGTAGCAAGAACATACATATTCATTCATTTAGCTTCCACATTGATACATACATCATTTATACATACATTAGAACATACTTAATGGTTTACATTATGTATACATATCATGGTTATATATTTTGACATCAAAATGCAAATACAAAGCTTATTTCTCTATCCTTTTATCAAAGTCTTGCCTCTCATAGTTGTTGGCCACCATTTCTTAGTCCTCTTGGCTCACCTAGACATGGTTAGGCATATTTGGGGGAGGAGTGAGATTCGAAGAATCCCAATAGCTCTTAACCCTTTTCAAACATACATAATGGATGCATTTATAAGTCAAAGAATGCATGCATGACATTCAAGCTATTAATGAGCATACATAAAATATTTTTCTTGTCACATAAACTCATACATAACAAGCATAAGTTCTCAAGGGCATTGGTCTAGCCTCACCCATCTTTCTTGGGATTTTTAGAATTGCTTCACCTACTTTCAAGGGAATTTTGACTGAGCCTCATTCTTCTTGAGACTTTTGGCTTTATTTTACCCATTTTTAGGGACTTTTGGCTTATCCTCACCCTTGCTAAGGGACTTTTGGTGTAATACCTTAGTCTCTTTACCCTTATATATTGGTACCATAAGCTATCTCATTCATAACATGCATGATGGAGCACCATTTCAAGGAAGAACATACCTTACATAAAGAAAATATTGAATATTTAAATGTATATATTTGTGTTACATAAGGTTTCATTTCCTCGTCTTATACTCCATGGACCATGTGAACTCATCCACATCATTTTCTAGTCATAGTACATCCATACAAGTCATACTCATCACATTTGATCTCATTCACTTCAAGTTTAAAGCTACATCACACAAGTTGCATGGTTTGCTCTTGGGTTCAGAATTTAGTTTTTTGATACAAACTTTGAAAATTCATAACTAATTCTAGAAAAATTTAAATCAAGCAAACCATACCATTCTGAAAATTTATAGATGTCTACTTTTGATAAAAATAAGTCCAAACCAATGCATTAGCCTTAAGCCATCAGAAATTGATAGAATAGTAACATAGGTCAGGCTACATTATTGGTACTATCATGCAACTTCAAAATTCATATCACCCTCTACAGAACTCCAAATGAGGTGATTTTAGTGGCTATGGAAAGCTTATGATGTCTAGTTTATACCTAAAGTTTATGAGCATTGAAATTCATTTGGCCCATATATGACACAGAGAAACAAACTAACCAAATGAACAGGAACCATACCATTTTTGCATAATTTGGCTAATTTTGGAAAATCATAATAAATTTTCTAGAGCTCCAAATTAAGTTATTTTTAGCTTTATAAAAAGCTCTAGATGAGACCTACTTGTTGGCCAAATTTCATGGAAAAACTCATTCATTTGGTCACACTTTGGTTCAGCACACCATTTGGTCAAAATTGAAGTTCAAAATGGCATTTTAAGACACCAAATGGCCCTTCTTGCATTCCACAACCACTTGAGTAAGTTTAAAAGCATAAACACCACACATACAAGAATGCCAAATGATTAAAATCACCATGGAGCTTAATCCCACCTTTCCATATCCATACATATACAAAAACATCAAGTTATATAATGGCAAAGGAGTGGCAAAATCTTACATTTTCATTCATCTAGCTTCCATACATATATTAAAACATGCTCAAGGGTTTACATCATAGAAACATCTCATGGGTACATAGTTTGACATCAAAATACAATTAAACAAGCCATTTCTCTATCTTGTTGTCATAATCTTGCTTCTTATGCTTGTTGGCCTCCATTTCCTTATCTACTTAGCTCACTTAGACATGGTTAGACATGTGTGAGGAAAGAGTGAGATTCAAAAAATTCTAATAACTTTTAACCCTTTCAAACATACATAATGGATGCATAAACAAGTCAAAGAATGCATGCATGATATTCAAGTAACTAGTGAACACGTTCAAGACATTTTCCTTGTTACATAACTCATACATAACAAGCATAAGATTTCAAGGGCATTGGTCTAGCCTCATCCATCTTTCTTAGGACTTTTGGATTTTCCTCACCCACTTTTAAGGGACTTTTGACTAAGCCTCACTCTTCTTGAGACTTTTGGCTTTGTCTTACCCATTTCTAAAGACTTTTGGCTCATCTTCACCTTTGCTAAGGGACTTTTAGCACAACCAAACCTAAGCAAGCCATAATGCAATCATAAACACATTTTGAGAAACATAATGGTATCATAACATGTACTCATGGGCTAGAAACATTTCTCATAGCTCAACATACACACAAGCACTCAAAGACAAGTAAACATCCAAGCCATACATGTGAGAAAAGTTAAAGAGCTACCTTGAAGTAAGAACACAACACATTCTCTTAAAATTCTTCTTCCTTTTTTTCTGCTAAGCCTTGTAATTAGGTAGCCCTTGGTTCTCTTGGCCTAGACACATTATAAGAGACATAAATCACTCATGGAAACAAGCCTTGGCATCATACACACTCTATATGAAGTTACTTTGTTTTATGGCTCCATTATGCTTCTATACAAGACCTTATGAAGCAACTAGGAGAATTCATGGTCTTGGCTCCCATTTCTCATTCATTCTAGGTCTCTTGAAACCCTTTAGACTCCTTGGAGTCATCACACATCCATTTTAAGGAGCCTAGCTATAAGTTGCTTCATAATGTCACATTATAGAGCTACACCTCTATCTCACATTCCATGACTCTTAAATTTTTTCCAAGGCTTCCACTAATGTTCTTCTATCATATTTAATCCCATTCTAGGTTTAGAACAAATTAAAATACTCTTTAGGTGTATGAAGTGGGATAGGCTGAGACATGAAGAACATTGTGCAACCAAGGAGTTTGCTTGCTTTCTTTTAGAGAATTGGCACTTGTGAAGCTTCCTAGATGTTTTGAGAACTCATATATACTCTTAGACAACTTAAAATACTACTAGGAAGCTTCATCTTAGCCTAGATGCAACCAAATCCCTAAATTTTATAACTTGCATTCTAAAACTCCCTTTTTAATTCTAGTTGTATATTCTTAATCCTCACACTCCATAACCCTTGGTTCCATCAAGAAAACATAAGGAAAAACTCTCCTCCTCACTTTATCTCTCTAGATCGAAGCTTAAATGGTTTAGAAACACAAGATTTTGCAACTTTTTCAAGTAAAGTCTTACCTTAAAACAAAGTTTTTTTCGCGTAGATTATTTTTCACTGATTGGTTTCTTGAAAAGAGTTCCTTTCTTGCTTGAATTAGACTTGAATCTTCAAGTTTTCAAGAAAAGAAAACTACTATTAGAGAGCTCTTAGAGAGAGGAATAACTTTCCTAATTGGCACGGGATAAAACGGGGCCGTTTACTTACCTAAATAGAAGCTTAAACTTCTTATCTCTCCCCCCTCTTAATGTCACACCATAGCTCTCTAAAAATATGAAAATGGAAGCTTGGAGAAGATAATGAAGTGTAATCTTACTTAAGAAGCCTCTTTTACAATTTTTCAAAATAACCATTTTGCCTCTACACACCTGTTTGCTTTGTTTAGGCTCATTTCAAATCCTTTTTTAGTGTCATCTTTTCCATCATAAAATTTAGATCCTCTAATTCATAAAATGCCTTTGGTTTCATCCAAATTAGATTTAAAACCTTTTCGAATGAACTGGTCAAAGTTTAGGTCAACCGATTCTCTAAAACGTAAATCTGAGGGGTTTAAACCATTCTAAGGGTTTTTGTGATTTTTAGGGCCTCTAAGAACTCCAAAAAGTTCATTTTTCTCATTTAAAAATTGCTCATTTGAGTTTTTTAAAAAGTATCCAAAATTACGAAAATGCCACTACATCTTTGTTAAATTTCGTCTGGTTATTCTAACTTCGTTTTTAGGGCACCTCTGGCCTTAGATTCTTATTATTTGAGGTCTAGATTATTACTCTAATTTTATTAGACCTCAAATCATTCTATCCATGGGACTTCCTTTTTATATCTAGTATATTTTATATGTTTATGGAGAAACCAAATATTACATTTCTCACATTTACAGAATAACTGGATGTGACATTTGGCACTAGACTAAATTAAATAGATTGTATATTATACTAAGTTAGGCCCCCAAATTGGAGTAAACTAGATGAGGAAAATAAGCATAAGCTTAATTAGAGAAGAGAAATGGGCTAAGAAGTCAAGTTTCATTCTATAAGAAGCATCAGTAACGGGTCTGATAGTGCAATAAGGGAAAATTAGGAGTTTAAATATTTAGTATTATATTAAGAAATTAAGATATTTTCCATCATTATATGACTAAATGAGGCTATCAGATTAACCAGAGCTGATAAAATTGGTCAAGACCTTGATTACATGTAAATTAAGGTAACCAATAGCACAGGTGTAAAATGAGCCAATTTAAGTTGTGTTAAGCTATTGTGGAACCTAAATTGTTACTTTTTGAGTAAAGAAGAAAGTTAACTAATGTATAGAGCAAAGTGTTCCAAAAAAAACAACATAAAAAAGGTATGCTATATGAGAAGTGATTGTAGGGGTAAATAGTTAGTTAACCGTAAAGCGAGAAAAATCAATGACTTAGATAACATAAGAATTACCATGAGAAACATATATCCCTCATCATAATATAATAAAATAAGGTTAGCAAATTAATCAAATGAGGTTGGTTCAATTAAATTTCTAATGATTTACAAATTCGGATGCCTGGTAGCAATTTTTTGGGCTAAACTTTTTCAGATTGTTTTAAGTCTCTATAATGCCTAAGAAAATATTTTTAATGAAAAGAAGAGTCTAAAATTTAATATGGAATAGTCAATTTCTAGAAAGATTGAGAAATGAGCTCAAATAAAAGAAATAAAGTATTAGGACATAATGGTCATTTTCAATTTGTTAAAAATATCTTAGGTTATCCTATAAGCCATGCCACTTATCCTCTTCCTTGGAGAACTGACTTATGCAATTCTAAGACCAACAACTATGGTGGCATGAAAAGAGGGGGGGGGGAGAGAAAGGAAAGGAAGCCTAATAGGTATGGAAACATATAAAATTTTGCTATATACTAATCATGAAACTTCTTCCTCTTTCATGCTCTTTCTCATGGTGGGTTTGGTTTCTTGAAAAGGTGAAAGTTATGGCTATCACCTTAAGTAAAAGAGGTGATTTAAGGAAATTGAATATAGCACAGGAATCTACATTCAAGGAGCTTTCCAAACAAGGTATGTATCAAGTTAAGAAAATTGTTATTTTTGGAGCCCTAAGGCATGGTGTGTTAGCGCGAGAGAGAGAAAGAGAGGAAAAGGCATGAATTTAAGGAGAACTTGATGAAAACAAGGGTTTAGAAGGATGAGGATTAAGAATATATAAAGAAATCCACTTACAAAGCCATAAAATTCAAAACACCTTTACGTAGAGTTCAAGATGAGCTATGATCTATTTTTAATTAATGTGATGATTTATGAAGTTTCCTATAATGCTTTTAAAATGATATAAGTCATTGGATTGGTTAGAAGTATGGTATGTTGCATTATGGAACCATAACCTGAATTAAGTATAAAATGAGTTATAGGTTCCATAAGTTTGCACAAAATAAGAAAGGGTCATACGACTAGTCTAGTAAGTGTAAAATGACCTAAGAATGATGTACAATTCATGACATTAGAGTTAGAGTCAATAAAATGTAATATGACCACCTAGGATGCAAATGGTAAGATAGAAGTCTAAGCAAAATAAAAAAAAGTAGCAGTCAATATTTTGATGTAGGCCATTTTTTATGTTAGAGACCAGTTAAATGAGTTGGTTACTAGCTAAGAAACTCATTCAAAGGAGAAAATTGCGATGAACAGCTAATATGGCAAATTTGGAACCATAAATAGCCAAAACAAACCTATAATGAATCCGAAAATGTATCTTTGCTAATGAAGGCCTTAATGGATGAATTTGGATGTGAAACTTGGTATAACAATTAGAGTACATCCTAAAGTTTCATATGAGACATAGTTTGTAATATTTAGATTAGTATGGAATATTTTATAAATTTTCAAAGTTCCAAAAAAAATTTGCCATGTATCAATTTTGGTCTCTAGATAGCCTTAATTTTTGAATTTTTTTTCAAGGACCAAATGATCTAATTTAAGACTAAAATTTTTAAAGTGGCTAGGGCATATCAAGGGATTTCTAACAAGTCTTAGTTTGTTCAATTAGGACACTCTTAACCAAAGTTATGAATTTCCAAATTTGGTTTACAAAAGTTATCATGCATCAGATTTTTACTTTATACTAGAGCTAATTTTCCATGTATTTTAGGGACCAAATGGATTAGTTTTGAATTGAAATTGTTTTAGTAGATAGTTTATGAGTAAAGCTTTTGAACAAGCTATAAGTTGCTGAATTTAGAGGTCCCTAGATTAAGATATGATTTTCTAAAGTAAGGGACTTAGATAAAGTATTAGTAGAATTTTAAGGAAAAGTAATGAATTAAATTAGTAAGTATTCTAGTTATTTATATTGTTGCTTATTTTGATTATTCAAGCAATTCTAGTGGCTTTAATGTATCTTTGGTAGAGAATTAGTTGAAGTAGAGCAAGAGAAGTTCAAAGTTACATAGCATTAGGTTTGAGTTTGTCAAGTAGCATTTCCTTCTTTTATGTATGCATATTTGTTGCTTAAGTGTTGGATGCTTGTATGTGTGTTATATATGCTTCATAATGATCATGTTCTATGTTTGAGTTCATATGTATGATTATGTCTTATGTGCCTTTGTGGTGAGAGTGTACTCTATGGTGTTAATTATGTTCAAAAAGAAAGTTGAGTGTAATAGCTCCTTTTTAAGTATGTTTAGAGAGGGATTGAGCACAATAGCTCTTCCCTAAGTAGAGCACAAACTAGTACAATGTTTCAAAAGTCATGGCCATTGATTGAATATGTTTTATGCCAACTTTAGTTTGTTATGAGGTATGTTTTATGCATGTTTGTGTGATTATGCTTAAGTGAATTATGCATGCATTGAGTGTGCAGTTTGCTACTAAGATTCTTCCTAAAATCTTATCATATTTTTTCCATGTCTATTAACCCATGCCAAGTGCAAAGACTAGTAGAGACAAAAGGAAAGCAACAATTATAGGAAGGCTAAAAACTTGGCAAGAGAATTATAAATGTATCTTGAAAGTTTGAGGTATATGTGTAATACCATATTTAACTAGGTTATCTCATAGTGTTTCAAGCATGGTTCCCTTAATCTAGCATCATTTCTCAAGAAAATGCAATAAAAATAATAGATTATTTTACGTTACGTCGCGAATAAATTTTTCATTTTGTGTCCTGTGGACTATATGAACTCATCTATCTCATTCTCATATTTAAATACACAAATAAAACTCAAAAACCATCTCAAAAAGTTGCCAAGAACTCGAGCTCATGGACCATATACACAAATTTCATATGCAGCCTCGGGTTAGTGTGCCAACTTTCTATCATGAATTTTGGAAAATCATAACTAATTCTAGAAAAATTAAAATCAAGCACACTATACCATTATGGAAAGATAAAGATGTCTACTTTATGTTAAAAATAATTTTAGACCAAACAAGGACGTCTAGCTAAATCGATGGAACAGTACTAAGGTCACTTGGCACTATTAGTACTGTTACAGAATTTCAAAAATTCATATTTTCCTACTCAGACATCAATTGGGGTGATCTTAATGGCCATAGAAATATTATCATGTCTAATTTATATCTTAAACATTTCATGAGTATTGGACACCATTTGACCCTTGAATGATATAGGAGAAGAAACTAACCATATGAACAGTAACAATACTAAAATAGCTAAAATCTGACAACTTTGAAAAATCATAATTAATTCCATAGAGCTCCAAATAATCTGATCTTTAACTTCTTAAAAGCTCTAGATAATATCTATATGCATGTCAAATTTCATGTGGAAATTCATTCATTTAGTCAGATTGTGTTATAAGATTGCAAAATGGCATTTTTTGTGTCTTATAATGGTCTCAAATGGTCCAAATCCACTTCTAAGACATCCATGGCCACTTGAGCACGTGGGAAAGCACCAAAATGGTCTACTAAACATGTCTCAAAGGTGCAAAAACCTAGATTTCACAAACTCACACTTTCACCCCAAGGTATGCACAAGAACACAAGCTAGTTCTTACTATTCAATGTTAAGAAGTGGCTACAACATCCACATGGCATCAAATCTCATACATATATAATATATTCATACATTTACAAGTGTTCATGAGTTCATACATCATATACAACATTGGATTACATCATATGCCATTCATATGGCTACAAAATAGACAAAACACATACTTTATTGTCAATCTCCTCCTTTTACGCTTGATGGCTTCCATTCCTTGGCTTACTTGGTCTACCTAGTCATGTTAGATGAATAGGAAGGAGGGGATGAGATTTTAGGAATCCCAATAGCTCTTCTCTCTTTCACCCATACATAAAGAATGCAAATCCAAGTCTAAAAATGAATGCATGGACATCATGGCTTTCATAATCATTCGTGGAACATTTTTATCATTCAAGAAGTCACATAAGACATGCATAGGCTTGCCAAACAAGTGGTTTAGCCTCACCCATTCTCTTTATGGATTTTAGACTTGCCTCACCTATATTCTAAAAGGGTTCTTGACTAAGCCTCACTCTTGGGAGACTTTTGGCTTTGTCTTGCCCATTCTTGAGGGTTCTTGGCTTATCCTCACCATTGCAAGGGAACTTTTAGCTTTACCACACTCAAGCAAACCAAAGCAATTTCACAAAGTATCATTTGAATGCATAACATAACATCATGGTACCATGGCATATAAATACATGTTAAAACATATTTCATGGCTTAAAATATATACACACACATTCAAAGACAAGATAAATATCCACTCATGCATGAGAGAAAGAAGAGAGAGTTACCTTTGTCACAAATGCACACTTTACTCCTTGAACTTGGTTCCTCTCCCTCGGCCACACACTCACAAGACGGTGGAACTTGGTTCTTTTAGTCTAGACACATAATATGCAAGCCAATTACACTCTTGGAACAAATTCTAAAGCTACAGATTCATTTCAAAAGCTAGGTGGTTCTTATGGTTCTTTTATGGTTCTATAATGCACTTAATGAAGAAACCTTAGGAAAATATGACCTTGGCCCCATTCTTTCCATCCATCTATGATTCTTGACTTCTTTTAAGCCTCTTAGAGTCATCACACAATTAATTTAAGGAGCCTAGTTAGGTGTTGCTTCTTTGAGTCATAATATGGAACCTATAACTATATCTCACTATCCATGACTTCTAAAATTTTTCCAAAGCTTCCTTTCATCCTCTCCTATCATATATGACTCAAAATCAAGCTTGGAATAAATTAAAACCACCTTGCGGTGCTTCATCCTCCCTAGGCCGAGGCTATGGGTCAAGAGAACCAAATGAGTTTGTCTTGTTTTCTTCATGGGAGATGCATGTGAAAAGCTTTCTGGGATCTTAGAGCTCATCCAAACATCTATTTTGGCCTAGGAACTCTTGCATCAAAGTAGATTTTTGGTGGAATACTTGAAACCCTAACTTTGCTATCTTGAAATCTAATGGTTGTTTGATTGTTTCCTTTGCATATTTCTTGTTCTTCTCCCTCATTTTCCTAAGATTCACTCTTGGTTTGGCTAGAAATTCAACCCCTTAGGGCTGGTCTTATATGAGGCAAAACGCACATAAGAGAAGGAACAAGAAGAATCAAACATAGAAGTGGCAAAATTCCTTGTTTCCTTGGCTTCCTTTGCTTGTTCTTCACTTTGCTTGGCTTTTTCTCCTTGAATTTAAAAATTCCCTCTTAGGTCTGACTTCAAAATAGTTCCAAATACTTCAATAATTCCATAGGAAAGAAAAGAAGATGGAGGAGAAGGAATTTGCTAAAAAGAAATAAAAAAATCCATGAAAACTATACCTTTTTCTTACTTTTTTCTTCTCTCTTTCTCTCTTCCCTTGTGCACCTCACTCGCTTGCTTCTTTCTCTGGTTTAGGGTAGAAATGAAATGGACTAAGTGAGGAGAAGAGTGGGGTGTGGGGTATATATAGGTAGGTTTAAGAAATTACTTCTAAAACTTCCAATTATGTCCCTTAATCTTGGTATTTTTATTTTCAGTTGTTTTAGCTCCTTTTTGAAAATTGTCTCTTCTATCATAAAATTTAGATCCTTAATCTTATAAAATTCCTTTGGAATTACTCAAATTAGAGCAAAACCTTCCCAAACAAAAGAGTCAAAGTTCGAGTCAATCGACGTTAGAAAATATACACCTGAAGGGTTTTAACTGTCTTGGGGCTTCCCATAATTTTCAAGCCTTCTGAGAACCCTGAAGAACTCAAATTTTCCATTTAAAAAGCCCTCTTATGTGTATTTCAAATTTACCCAAAAATACGAAAATGCTATTATGTTATGTAGTTATTTCGTTAAATTCTATTTGGTTATTTTAACCTCCGTTTTAGGACGTCTCTGGCCTTCTAATTTTAGTACTTAATGTCTAGATCATTATTCTAATTTTTTTGGACCTTAATCAATACATTTTAGAGGACTTATTTTGAAAATGTATCTATTTCTATCATTTTTACGAAAACTGAACATTACAGTATGCATATAGTTTGGAACTTATGCAAGAAATTATGTATATTGTACCAATGATTTATGATTAGATATTTTATTGAGCTTATACCTTGCCTTAAGTTATAAATATATGTAGAATTTTCCTAAAAGGGATAGCTATTAACTGAGCCCTAAGGTGTTAGCTTATGTTAGAAATGGATAATGAGCAGGATTATAAATTGAGACCTTTATAAGGTTAGGACCTCTAGAGGACAAGGGGAAACTTTGGCAAAATTTTTGAAAAGTTCTAATTTATTCTATTGCATAGTACTTCAATTATGTGAAATTCATAAAAATGGGCTTAAAGCATATAAGAAAGTATAGTATAAAGCTAGATGTTTCACTTTGTGGTATCAGAATAAAGGTTCAGACATTTAGGTTAAGTTGATTTAAAGTATAATGTTTGATTTTATGAGGTATGCTTAAGTTATGTGTAAGCTTGGGGGGATATCAGGCATCATATATGTAAGTAGAGGAATTTAGAAGTTTTATTATAAGGTTTCATGATTCCTTTTAGTAAAGAAAAGATGGTGAATGGTAGGAGGGGTAGTTTGGCTAAGTGGTGACCTAGTGCAAACCCACTAATAGTGGTTTTGTAAATTATTAAGCATAGGATAGAGTAACAGTAAGAACCCATGAATTAGTATTGCACCATTACTCTTAGCTATAAGAAACCCTTAGCCATTCACTACCTTAATTAAATGATCCTCTAGGAAATCTCTCAAATTCTGATCTTCTAGTTCTTAATGCTTAAGTACCCCTTTTAGAATTTGTCTAGGCCCAGTTGATAGACTACCAGGTGCTAGATGTGACAACCCTAACTTTTAATCATAGTAATTAAGCTTAAACACATAGTCAAGAATCATAAACCAAGGCAAGAATCATTTATGTCATCAATTAGGAAAAAGTAAGGAAATTTGAACTTTAATGTTATTAGAATTATTAACTAAATAATCATAATCATTTATGTGCATAAGAGAATCAAACCCTCAATTTTAAGCCTTAAATTAATTTACCCATTAAATTCCAACTCACAAGAATCTCCTACCTGTGTTTCCAAGTCACACCTTGATGTGGCCATAGGTAAAACTAAGGTTTCTAAGTTAATATAAGAGTTTGAGAACCTTCGTCACGGCTAAATGCTTTTAAGCCATGACCAATTGCTCTTGGGTTCACTTCTCACATCTTCACAGGCAACAAATTGGAGCCTTGCCTTGGCAAGTTTATGTGGCACCATGGCAAGAGGACTTCTTAGAGCCTACCTCACTCGCTCTTTGCTATTGGCCGCGGCTAATTACTCTTTGGATCACTCCTAGTTTAGCCTTTTGACTCTCACCACAGCAAGTTCTACTTCATGCAGTAGCAAATTACTCTCTGTTACCTTACTTGGGCAACTTCACTGCTTTTCATCACAGTGAAATACCTCATGCACCTAGAACTCCTATAATTTCATCCTATACACTCCAACTCTCCCTTAATTTATAAGACTCTAATGGCATTTATCTGCTTGATTTTCCCAGCTAATCTAATATTACCCATTTCAAGATTTAAGTATTGATTCCTACTCTTCAATCTACCATATATTAGCAAGTACTATGTGATATTAATAAACAACCAGATTCATAAACAACCAATATAGTCATTCAAATGGAAATCCCAATAAGGCACAATACATTATCAATATAAGTCATCATACAAGTTAACATATGATTACATTTCCAGATAGTGAACCATATCATAAGATTAACCAAGTCCTATATCAGCTACTATAAGTTTATACATCATAAATCAGTTTAATGTGATGCCTCACCCTCAATAGATACAGATTAGGTTATCAAAATATAAGCCCCTATACTTGACAACATGATTACATGATGATGCTATACAAAAGAATAACAAAATTAGCATCTATCTTAAGTTAGGTCAATCCAAGTACAGCTTCCCCATATATGGTTTCAGCTCATGGATGCTTATCCATTTGCTTACCCTTATCCTTACTAGAGGATCCTTTACTTGAAATAGTTAGCCCATGAAATGGGGTGAGATGCAAATCTTAGTAACCAAAGGAAAGTTCCATCTATATATTCTAATTTAATTAATATATATGCATGAATTAAAATGAGTATCAAAATTATATTAGTCATATCAGCAAATGAAACGATTAGGCTACTATGATTACCATCCCATACTAGTAATCACATTTTCACATGTTAAAGGCCAATAATAGTGGGAGAGGCTTGTCTATAATACCATAATCCTATGACCCATCTCATACCATATATATGTTCATTTCCTTGAATTACATAGAGTTCTCAAGAGAAATCATGAAAATAATCAATTGAAGTTGCGTTACGTCACAAATAAATTTTTCATTCGATGTCCCGTAGACCATATGAACTCATCAATCTCATTATCATATTTAATTTCACAATTACAACTCAATTCCATCTCAATAAGTGGCCTAGAACTCGTGCAAATGAAGTGTGCACATGAAATTCAAGAATGTAGCCTCGGATTGAATTTTCAAGTTACTATCATAAATTTTGAAAGATCATAACTAATTCTAAAAAAATCAAAATAAAAAATTACTTCACCATTTTGGAAAGCTATAGATGTCTACTTTATGTTAAAAATAAATCTAGACCATAACAGGGGCAGCTAGTTACTAGAAATTCATGGAATAGTACCAGAGGTTGCCTATCATTACTGGTACTATCCTCCAATTTTAAAAATTCATATCTACTTGCTCAGATGTCCAATTGGGGTGATCTTAGTGGCCATGGAAATCTTATTATGTCTAGTTTATACCTATAAAATTTCATAAGCATTGGACACCATTTGGCCTTCAAATAACATAGCCCAAGCAATTGACCAAGTGAACAGTGTCTGCATCAGTTCAGTAGAAAAATGCCAATTTTGAAAAATCATAATTAATTCCACAGAGCTCTAAATAATTTTTTCTTTCTCTTTTAAAAAATATCTAGATAATATATATATGCATGCCAAATTTCATGGGCAAATTCGTTCTTTTAGTTAGAGTTTGGCATTGGGTTGTGAAATGGTCACTTTTATGTGTCATAAGGGGTCTAAATGGTCCATTTTAGCTTTTAAGGCAACCATGGCCACTTAAACACATGGGAAAGCACCAAAATGGTCTAATAAACTTGTCTCAAAGGTGTACAAACCCACAAATTTAAAACTCACTCTCTCACCCCATGCCATACACAAGAATGTATAAGCCATATGTTGCCATTCACTACCCAAAATGTACATTACCATTCATTTGACACCAAAACTCATACATACATCAAATATATGAGTAATTACACATGTTCAAATGATTATACAACAATTCCATTATGGTATTACATCATTTTCCATCCATATGGCTACAATTTAAGCAAAACTAGACACTTTGTTGTCAATCCTTCATCTCCCCACTTGGTGGCTTCCATTACCTTACTCATTTAGTCTACCTAGCATGTTAAGACATTGGAAATGAGGGAATGAGATTCAAAGAATCCCAATAGCTCAACTTCCTTTCAATCATACATAAAGAATGTAATTCAAGTCTTAAAAATACATACATGAGCATAATGGAAAATATGATCATTCAAGAAGCATTTTTGGCATTTGAACAAGTCATACAAAGCACACATAGGCTTGTCAAGTAAATGGATTAGCCTCACCCATTCTCTTCAAGGGTATTGGACTTGCCTCCTCACCTTTTTTCTTAAAGGCCTTGAACTAAGCTGTAACACCATAATTCTATGACTCATCTCATACCCTTTGTAGGTTCAATCCATGAAGCACATGAATTCTCAAGGAAAAAGGGCATTAAAATATTCATTTTTCTTGTGTTGCGTAGCAGATAAATTTTTCATTCGGTATCCCATGGACCATATGAACTCACTCAACTCATTCTCATATTTAATTACACAAATAAAACTCATAACTATCTTAAGAAGTGGCCCAAAACTCGTGTAAGTGGATGGAATACATGAAATTCAAGAGTTCAGCCTCGGGTAGAAATTCTAGGTTACTATTAGAAACTTTGGAAAATCATAACTAATTAAAAAAAATCAAAATCATACATTCTTTACTATTTTGGAAAGCTAGATATATTTACTTTATACTAAAAATATATCCAGACTATAAAAGGGGCTACTAACCACCAAAAATTGATGGAATAGTACCAGAGGTCGACTGTCATTACTAGTACTGTCCTCCAAATTCAAAAATTCATATATCCTTGGTCAAAGGTCCAATTGGGGTGATCTCAGTGGCCATGGAAAGCTTATTATGTCTAGTTTATTCTTGTAAAATTTTATAAGCATTAGATGTCATTTGGCCTTCAAATGACACAGCCCAAATTTCTGACCATATGAACAGTATTTGCATCAATTTAGCAGAAAAATGCCAACTTTAAAAATTCATAATTAATTTCACATAGCTCCAAATAATTTGGTATTTAGCTTCCCAAAAGGCTCTTGTAATGATCTATATGTGTGCCAAATTTCATAGGTAAATTCGTTCATTTAGTCAGATCTTGACATTGAGCTGCAAAATGGCTCATTTTGTGTTATATAAGGGGTCCAAATGCTCCATTTTGAGTTCTAAGATAACCATGACCACTTGAGCACATGGGAATGCGCCAAAATGACATTCTAAACTTGTCTCAAAGGTGCATAAACCAAAAAATTGAAAACTCACTCTCTCACCCTATAACACCATAATTTCCTAGCTCAATCTATACTACTGTCATGTCTCATATCATGAATTATGCAAAATGGTAGAAAAAATGATATTAAAATAATACATTATTTAGCGTTACGTCACGTATAAAAATTTTATTCAGTATCACGTGGACCATATGAGCTCATATATTACATTCTCATATTTAATTACATGGATACAACTCATTTTCATCACCAAAAGTGGCCTACAACTCGTGAAAACCAAAGGGAGGTATAAAACTCATACTTGTATTTTCGGCCAAAATTTTTCCATTTCTGTCACAAACTTTGGAAAATCATAACTAATTTAAAAAAAATTAAAATCTGCATTCTTGGTTATTCTAGAAAGCTACACATGTCTACTTTATGCTAAAAATATGTACAAACCATGAAACACAACACAAAAGACGTTTGACATCTGAAACAGTCTAAAGGTCTGGCTATCTACTGGTGTTGTCACAAGTTTCTGCAGCAAACTTCAAAAAAATCCAATTAATTTCAAAAAAATCCAATCCATACAAATTATACCAATCTTGAAAGTTACAGATGTTAGATAGAGGAAAAAAATAACTCGATACTAGTTCAGGCACATCTAGACCTCAAAACTAATCAAATGGTACCTGAGGTCAGTTGGGGTGCCTGATATTGGCAGGAACTTCAAAAATTCATATCCCCCTTTCTAGATATCCAAATGAGGTGCTTTTAGTTGGTACAAGTCATTGGAAATGTCTAGTTTCTCCATATAAAATTTTGTGACAATTGGACATCATTTGCCCCATGACTAACATAATTCAATTTCAGACTAGTGCTACAGTACCAATGACCAAAACTAGAAAAATTTTCAATTTCAACAATTTGCCAAATATTCCATAGACCTCCAAAAATTACCTACTTTAGCTTCCCAAAAAGCTCTAGATACATGCCAAATTTTAGACCAAGAAGAGCTCATTTGGACAAAAAGTGACATAGCCACATGAAATGGTCATTTTTGTTCCCTATCAAGAGTCACTTTGGTCCAAATAGCCTCCTCTTGAATTTGGCACCTCTTAGGCAAGTATAAAAGCATAATTATGACTTGTAGGAACTGTCCAAGTAGTCTCAAACCCCATGCATCTTAATTTGGCCACTCCACATCCAATAATACATATGTAACCATAACCACACAAGAGGCAATTTCCATGATTTATATTGATTTAATGTCACACATGGGCTACATAATATTCATACATCATATTACCATTACTCAAAGTCTTACATTACCAAAATAATATATACAAGATCACTTTGATATTTAAATACAAAGAAAACTACTAAATCTTCCAAGTGTAGCTAGTTAGAGTTCTTGGCTTGCCTTTCTTACATCTTGAGAGCCACCTAGACATTTCAAGATGGAAGGGGGAAGGGGAGTGAGATTCCAAGAATTCCAATAACTCACACACACCTATTCACATGCATTCAAGGCATACATACACCAATGACATAATTATAAAACATAAGGTGTGCAAGGCTACAATTTCATGCCACATCTACACATCAAGATCATTTTCATGCTCTAGGGACTTTTGGTTTTGCCTCACCCCATTTTTAAGACTTTTGGAGTTGTCTCACTCTTAATTTAGGGACTTTTGACTTAGCCTCACCCATCCAAGGGACTTTTGGTCTAGTTTCACCTATGTCTTGAGACTTTTGGCACATTCTCACCCATTTTAAGGGACTTTTAGTATCACCTCACCCTTATGAGCCAATCTCACATTCAAAGGCATTCAAGAGCACACATTGGTACTAATGCAATTCCATGAGATCATGTGGCATATTACCAAATCATAAGAACACATACAAGCACACAATGACATACATATACATATAAGAAAGTATGAAGAATAAGGTGGAGAGCTACCTTTCAATTTATGCAAGCTTACTTTGTTAATTCCTTTCCCTCCTTGATTTCACAAGAGCACTTAAGTGGTTGATTATTCTCTTGGCCTAGAAATCACAAGGAACACACAATCACATAATTGAAGCAAGCCAAGACATTAAACTAAAGCTTAAACACACACTTGGTTTCATACTTGGCATTATGGTTCCATAATTAGCCTAATGAAGCAACTCTTGGAATTCAATTTCTAGGTTCCATTCTCTTGTTAATTCTAGAATTCTTGGACTCATTTAAGGTCCTTGGAGCCATCACACATTCACTTGCACAATTGAAAATCTAAGTTGCTTTATAAAGCACCATTATGGATACTATTGCTCTATCTTTCATTCCATGGCTCTTAAATTTTTTTTTAATGGTTTCTCCCATCTTCTAACATTATATAAAGTTTCAAACCAAGGCTAGAACAAATTATAACATCCTCCAACCTCATGCTCTTGCCTTGGCCGAGATTAGTGAGTATAATGGGGTTCACGAGCTTCATGATTTTTCCTTGATAGAAAAGCCATTTGGGGAGGTTTCTAAGGGTCTTAGGAGCTCAAGGAAACATTCAAATAACCAAGGAAACATTCACACAAAATCAAATTTTACAAAACATTAGAAAACTCCACACTTTTCTATCTTGTTTTGTATTGGTTTTCCTTAGAATTTCTTGCCATATTCCATCTCCCCATGGCCTAAATCCCTTGTTTCTCTCTTGATTTTGGACAAAAATTTCCTCCCCCATATGGTTCTAGTTTAGGCCAAAAATCCACCAAGAAAGAAGTAACAAGGAGAAGCAACAACAACAAGTAATTACCTTGGTTTTAAGCTTCCTTTCAATGCTCTTTTTCCTTGGTTTGCTTCCTCTTATGAAATTCGAATTTCCCCCTTATGTTTTGGCCCAAAAACAGAACCAATCATCTTAAGAAAACCATAGAAAGAAAGCCAAGAAGGAGAGGAAGAGAATTGAAACAAGGAAGAGTATGAAATTCTACAAATTTCCTTACCTTTTTCTTAATGTTTCTCCTCTTTTTCTTCCCTTTCTTGTGTGCCTAAGAGAGCAGATCATATTCTGTATTTTGGGTAGAAAATTTCGTGCTTAAGAAGGTCAGAGAAGAAAGGAGAAGTGTGTGGGAGCTTCTAGAAGCATACTTTTCCAAAAATTCTAATTTTGTCCTTCCATAATGGCAATTTCGTTTCAGCTTCATTTTAGCTCCTTTTTAAGAACCGTCTTTTCCATTATAAAATTTAGGTTTCCAATTTAATAAAATGCCTTTGGAATCACTCAAATTGGAGCTAAAACCTTATCAAATGAACTGGTCAAAGTTCAGGTCAATTGACATTGAAAAATGTACACCAAATAAGCTTTACCAGTCCCAGGGCTTCCCATGGTTTTTGGGGCTTCTGAGAACCCTAGGCAACTCACAAATTTCATTAAAAAGCCCTCCTATATGTTTTTCCAAAAATTGCACTTATTTATGAAAATATCATTATGTTTCATCAGTTTCCGCCACAAATTGTTTCTCTGTCCTAGCTCCATTTTTCTTTCTGTTTGAGCCTAGAATTATCATTTTTAGGAGCCTAGGATTCTACCCAAATTTTTTAGGACATTATCTAGGTCATTTCAAAGGACTTGCTTTTATACGGCTCATTTTGTTATTTTACGAAAATTGCATTTGTTACAGACCCCAAGCTGTACACAAGAATATACAAGTCTAATCTTACTCCTCAATGTCCAAAATGCACTATATCATACACATAACATTAAGGCTCATTTGTACATGATACATTTGCATAATTACATATGTACATAAGGTCATAGGACATATACAATAATAAATTACAACATTTGCCACTCATATGGCTATAAAGAAGTAAAATCTAGGCACTTTGTTGTTATACTTTCATCTTCCAACTCGATGGCTTCCATTACCTTGCTCATGTGATCCATCTAACATGTTAGGACATTGGAGAGGAGGGAATGAGATTTAAAGAATCCCAATAGCTCATCTCTCTTTCAATCACACATAAAGAATGTAAAACAAGTCTTAAAAATGTATGCATGAACATCATGAAGTGCATGAGCATTCAAGAAGCATTCTTGGCACTTGAACAAGTTATACAAAACATATATAGGATTGCCAAGTAAGTGGATTAGCCTCACTTATTCTCTTATGGATTTTGGACTTGCCTCATCCATTTTTTCTAAGAGGTTTTGACTCAACCTTACTCTTGGGAGACTCTTTACCTTGTTTTAACCAATTTTAAGGGTTCTTGGCTCATCCTCACCATGGCTAAGGGTTCTTGGCTTCACCACACTCAAGTAAACATATTAGACATTAATTAAAAATATAATACAACATCATGGTATCATAATATATATACACATGCTAGAACACTTTTCATGGCTTAAAACACACATAGGGAAGTGAGCGACCTTTGTTACAACCACACACTTTTTCTCTTGGAAATGCTCTCCCTTCCTTAGCCTCACACACATAAAGGTGTGGAATTTGTTTCTCTTGACCTAAACACAATATATGAAAGGCAATTAAGTTCTTGGAATCATTTCTAAAGCTATACATCTTCCTTAAACACTACTTAGTCTAATGACCCTTTTTATGGTTCCAAAATGCACCTAATCAAGCAACATCCATCAAGTGAGTTCTAGGCTCTATTCTTTCCCTTCATTTATGATTCTTGATTCCTTTTAAGCCTCTTGGAATCATCACACAATTAAAATAAAGAGTTAAACTAGGTGTTGCTTCTTTAGATTATATTATGGAACCTATGACACCAATTCATTCCCTAGGTCTCCTAAATTTTCCTTTAAGGTTTCCCTTCATTTTCATTCCTCATATATGACTCAAAAATGGGTTTGGAAAAATTTAAAACTATCCCTAGGTACATGAAACCCTCTTGGTCAAACCATGCTCCCTTCTTGGCATCTATGGAATTTGCTTTGTTTTCTTAGTAGAAGATGCATATGGGGAGCCTTCTAGGGATCTTAGGAGTTCATCCAAACAATCATTTAGGCCTAGAAATTATTAGATTAAATTAGATTTTACAAGAGACACTAGAAACCCTAGGTTTGCTATCTTAATTTTCTATTATTCTTTTGTTGTTTTCTTTGCATATTCTTATTCTTTTCCCTTAAATTCCTAAGATTCACCTTTAGTTCTACCCAAAATCCAAGCCTTCTTACAGCTCCTTATGTTGGACAAACCTAGGAGAGAAGGGGAGAAGGAGTAGCTACCATAGGAATGAAGATTTACCTTATTTTTTCCTTAGTTTCTTAGTTGATTCTTCCTTTCCTTAGCCTTCTCTCTTCAAATCCAAATTTTTCCCTCTATTCTTCCCTTAAAACAGATCCAAAAACTTCAATAAAACTATAGGAAAGAAGGAAAAATAGAGAAGAAGAGGTTTGTTAAAGAGAAAGCATGAAAAAAACTAAGAAATTCCATACCTCTTCCTTGTTTTTCTCCTTTTCTTCTTCTCCTTCTTGTTTACCTCACCCTTAAGGTTCTTCCTCTGATTTAAGATAGAAATAAATGTGGCTGAATGAATGAGGAGGTGAGGCGCCTCATATATATAGGTAGGTTTAAGAAACACTTTTTAAAAATTCTAATTTTGCCCCTTTGTCTTGGCATTTTTGTTTTTAGTTTGTTTTAGCTCCTTTTTAAGAACTGTCTTTTCCATTATAAAATTTAGGTCCTCAATTTAATAAAATACCTTTGAAATCACTCAAATCAGAGCTAAAACCTTCTTGAATGAATTCATTAAAGTTTGGGTCAACTGACATTAAAAAACATCCACCGAAGGTGTTTTAACTGTCCTGGGGCTCCCCATGGTATTCAGGGCCTTTGAGAACCTCGGAGAACTCAAAACTTTCATTTAAAAAGCCCTCTTATATGAGTTCCAAAATTTTCTCAAAATTATGAAAATGCCATTACATTTCGTCAACCTTTCGTTCAAATTTATTTCTTCATTCTAACTTTATTTTTCTTTCCATCTGAGCCAGAATTCTTTTTTTTAGGAGTTTAGAATGCTACTTAAAATTTTCAGGACCTTAACTTGTTCATTTTGGGGGACTTGCTTTGAAAACGCATTCGTTTCCGTCATTTGACGAAAATCAAACATTACATAAGCCTTGCTCTTGGGAGACTTTAGACTTTGTTTCAACCATTCTTGAGGGTTATTGGCTCATCCTCATCGTAGTTAGTAGGTTCTTGGATTCACTACACTCAAGCAAACTAAAGCAAAAACATAAAACATTATTTGAATGCATAAAATATCATCATGGTACCATAGCATATAAAATCATAATAGAATACTTTTCATGGCTTAAAACACATATACACACATTCAAAGACAAGGTAAGCACACATTTATGTATGAGAGAAAGACGGGAAAGCTACCTTTGCCACACAAGCACACTTTTCTCTTTAGAATTGCACTCCCTTCCTCGGCCACACACTCTCAATAATGTGAGGCTTGTTTCTCTTGGCCTAAATATATAAAATAGGAACTAATTATGCTTTTAGAACCATTCACAAAGCTATCTATCTACTTGGAACTCTAACTTTGTCTTATAGTTCATTTATGGTTCCTAAATGCACCTAATGAAGCAACATCCATCATTTGAGTTCTAGGCTCCATTTTTTCTTTCATTTATGATTCTTGACTCCATTTAAACCTCTTGGAGTCATTACACAATTAAAACAAGTAGCCTAACTACATGTTGCTTCTTTAAGTCATATTATGGAACCTATAATGCCATCTCACTTTCTATGGTTGCTAAAATTTTTCCAAGGCTTTCTCTCATCCTCTTTCATCATATATGACTCAAAAATAAGCTTGGATGAAATTAAAACTTCCCCTAGGTATATAGAACCTTCTTGGCTGAGACATATACTTGATTTGGACCCTAGGAAGTTGCTTTGATTTCTTTGATGGAGGAAGCATGTGGGAGGTACCTAAAGGTCTTTAGAGCTCATAAGAATGTTCAATTAAGAATAAAAATATTTGCATCAAAACAGAATTGTTGCTATGCAATTGAATCCCAATTATGTTATCTTGAAAACTAATGCTTCTTTGTTAATTTTCTTTACATATTCTTGTTATTCTCCCTCACTTGCCTAAGATTCATCCTTGGTTTAGTTCAAATTTCATCCCTCCCTGGCTGTCCCTATGTAAGGCGAAATGGAGAGAAGAGCAAGCAAAATTAAGTTGGAAAATGGCAAAATACCTTAGTTTTATTGGCTTTTCTTGCTTGTTTCTCATTTTGCTTGGCCTCCTCTCCTCAAATCTGAATTTTTTACCTCTGTTCTGCCTTCCAAACAAACCCAAAAACATCATTAAACCCATGAAAATAATGAGGAAAAGAAGGAGAATCATTTGGCTAAAGAGAAAGCTTGAATTTCCATGAGATTTTCTACCTTTTTCTTGCTTTTTCTCCCTTCAAAATCTCCTCCTTTGGTGCACCTAAGAGCTGCCTTATTTCTCTAGTTTGAAGGCAGAAATGAGTTGGTCTAGAGATGGGGAGAAGAAGTGTGAATAATAAAGAGGGTTCAAGAAGGTTCCATTTTCCAAAATTTTCAATTTTGCCCTTCCATCTTGGCATTTTTATGTTAGCTTCATTTTAGCTTTTTTTTAATAATCATCTTTCCCATCATAAAATTAGGTTCCTAATTTTATAAAATGCCTTTAGAATCACTCAAATCGAAGCTAAAACCTTCCCGGACAAATTTATCAAAGTTCGAGTCAACCGAAATTAGAAAACATCCATCAGAGGGGTTTTAACTATCCCAAGGCTTCCCATGGTTTTTAGGGCCTCTGAGAATTCCAAAGAACTCAAAACTTTCATTTACAAAATCCTCCTACAAGAATTCTAAAATTTGCTCAAAATTACAAAAATATCATTACGTTTCGTCAATATTTCATTTCAATTCGTTTCTTCATTCTAGCCCCATTTTTCTTTCCTTTTGAACCTAGGATTCTCATTTTGAGAAGTCTAGAATGCTACTTAAAATTTTTAGGATTTTAACTAATTCATTTTAGGGGACTTACTTTGAAAATGTATCCATTTCTATCGTTTGACGAAAACTGGATATTACACCATCCACGGCACCTACTCCCTAATAAGCACAATTAGGGCTCAATGTATCTGGGGTTTGATCATAACTCAGTGCCTGATCAAAGCATATGCACGGGTAGTAGCTGCACCACAGCTCCACTATAGACTCACAAGGTCCAAACACAATACAACAAATAACTAATCAATTCATTTAGCATTTCAAATCTTTCATGTATAACAAATATAAAATTAAAGTAAATATATGCATGGAATTACATAATCCCTAGTTGCCTCATTTGTGGACAATTTTTCAGAAAACTGACGATAATGCTATGTCAGCCTATGAACAAAAAAATCAAACCATTATCATTCCCATTCATCAATTATGACAGCAACCCAATAGTTAAAGAATTAATTCATTGATAATTATCTAAGGGACACTTACCCAACCACCAAAAGATTAAATTTCGGATTTTGCCTTCTCTAGGCTAGAAACTTCAAAATATCACCCTACATTATGGTTATTTTCATATAAAAATAGAGCCCATATCATAAGTTAGCCAATGGGGTCTTTAACTAGTAGAGAAAGCATCAAAATGAGGAGTTTATACTTACCTAACATCACCCTTAGACTCAACCTCCGAAATTCCACCATGAAAATACCAAACAACAAGTTTCAGATTTTGGGTATGGGTGAAATGCTCTAAACGAAACATTAATTAGGTCAAATTGAAGAGAAAGAGGAGAGGATTAAGTTATATAACAATTACCTTAGCTAATTTTGAGCTTAGAAGTGAGAAATGGTGAATTTCTTGCTAAGAACCCTAGCCTCCCTCTAAACCTCTGAAATTGTGTTGTGTTTTGTGTTTCTACTTAAGGGAAGGGAAAAGGCTGAATATGTTTATGGTTTTGGATGGGTTTGGGTTGACCCAAAGGCCTATATCCAATTGGGTTCATACTTTGAGTAAAGTTGGGCTAAGTCTTATGAGTTGGGCTGCAGAGTTATAGTTGGGTTAGGCCAAATCTCAAGAGTTCACTTAGTTTGGGTTTGCATAAGGAATGTTGGGCTAACTATAAGGGTTTGTGTAAATAGGGTCTTGGGCCTCTATCTCACTAAACCTAATTGGGCCAATGCTAAGTGGTCTCTCTCTTAGGCCAAGTCTCATAATAAGAAGTTGGGTCTACACCTATAATCATTGGGCCTTCATTAGTCTCTAACCATGGCCTACTTAATTTAATTTGGGCGTAGATAAAGTTTCTAACCCAATTAAATCTCAAACCCATATTAATAATTTATTTTTCTTTAGATTCCCATTCACATGGTTTGCCTAATTATTCCATCATAATTATTCTTAATTATGTCTAATCTATAATTAATACTTTAATTAATTTTAGGGTGTTACAATTGGAATTAAGGATTTTAGTGTGTTCTTGGTGGATTGGAGAAGAAAAAGCTTAAAAAAGTATTGTAAAGTTATTTTGCTCTAATTTCATCTTGATGGCTAATTTTTATACAGGTGAATTTACATATGCAAAAATTTAAAGGACCTATTGTGGTATTTTGTAATGCTTGAAGCTTTGGTAGTTAAAATTTAGTGATTTCTTTTTTTTTTCTTTCCTTTTGACTAATTTAAAGTGTGGGTCTCTTTGGGCTTATGAATATGTGTTGGTTGTGTGAGGTGAATATAAGCCTATGTTTCTACTTGATTGTTATTAGTGGCTAAATTGGAAGTGGAAAATATCGCTTAAGGTAACTCAAGTTTTATTTCATTCATATTTGATATGGAACCATGTTTATCATTATGCCATAATTGATTTTGACTATGAATATTTCATCATAGACTTTACAAGTGTATCCTAATGACTACCTTTGATATCAAAGGCATATTTTGGTAGAATGGAAAGTCATGGATCTTACGTGTGTGTTCTGGCTACTTATGGGATCTAGAAGACCTTGTGGGTGTATCTGTTGGTGATTGTGCCTTAGGCCAATCATTGTATTGCAAATATTGGACTTTATTAAGAAATAAGAGTTTTCTTTTATTACATTATTATATTATTTGTATATTCTATATAATAATATCCTTGGATAAATCATATAGATTATCCTAAATATCCCTAGTCGATCATCATTGTGGGAACGATGATGAACTAAGACTAGAATGATTTTAATTGATGATTATATGTTAATCATGGATATAGATACAAATCAAAATCATAGGCACTCGTTAAGGAACAAGGTGCTGGATTGACCCATTATGAGATAGCTATATAGATTAAGTCATAAGCGTATCTCATATATAACCGTATCACGAAGCCCTTAGACTTGAGATCACCATAGTTTCCAACATGAGGAACACTATTTTTTGGCATAGTCAAAAGTCATCTTTAACCGGGTGATTATAAAGGCTATGATCGGGTATAGTAAAATTCATGTAGAAGAAGATGAGTGATCAAGATAGGATTTGTCCCTCTGATTAATAGAGAAATATCTCTGGGCCCCTCGATGAGTGAGATTGAGAAATGCATGGCCATGTTCAAATGGAAGGGTTTTCATTTGTACTATCAATCTGCATGTAAATCAAGAAAACGACGATCAAGTAAGATGAGGATGATGTTTCCATGCCTTATACTTGATCTAGATATCATGTGACGAAAGGGATGTGATAAAGTTATATGACATGTTGCATTGGATCACTGATCCCTATATGATTTGGGTAGTCATAATGTCTTGCTAGAGATCGTTTATGACTTGTGGGTCAAATAGTATTATTAGCCCACTGCCAATATCATATGGGCCTACAGGATCGCACACAAGAATAAGTCAACTCGAGCTAAAATTTTCAAATTCATTGAATCTGAAATTGCGTCCAGATTCAATAAATGTCACGTTTAATCTAGGGTGAAAAGTTTTATAAATAAATAAATATATATTTGATATATATATATATATAATTTATAAAATTTGAAATATATATATTTATATTCGAAATATATATATCCTTTAATTAATTTAAATCAATTAGTTTTAAATTCAAATCTATATGATAGATTTAAATTTAAACTAATATAATAATTTAAATTTAATTTATGAGATAAATTAAATTTGAATTAAGTTCTAGATTTATATTAAATAATTTGTTAATTTAAATCTATTAGACAGACTTAAATTTAAACTAATCTATTTGATTTGATTTAAAATAATATTTTTAAATTAATCAAACATATCTGAAACCCTAATAGGATACCTCTATAAAAGGGTAAGAGGCTTGGGTTTCCTAGAACTACTGAACAAAAGAAAACCTTAGAAAGAGAAGGCATACAGATGGCGTACGAAAATTGTACGAACGTCGTACAAAACACCTAGAGAGAGAAAAAGTGTACTGACACTATACGAATGCCTAGAAAGAGAGAGAGAGAGGAAGGGGAGAACGTCTTCTCTACTAAGAACGTGTACAGACATTGGTAAGAGGCACTAGCATGCTGTTCGAGTTGAGTATCCGTTTGTGTGGATACCGGTAGAAGGAGCAAATTTATAGATAAGTTCCTAAGATCTAACAGAAAAGGTAAATATTCCTAAATCTACTCGATTTAAACAACATTGATGGATCCATGGGAAGGGATTCGGGGTTTTAATTTTTCACTATGAGTCCCTGAATTCCCAACAGTGTCCTACCCACTATTTGAGTTATTGGGCAATGACATTAATATTTATTGTCAAACTTGCTAGTTTTGATTTATTATCAAACTTGTTACTTTTGATTTGTTGAATATTATAATGAATGATGATTTATCATGTATAACCTTATACTTCTTCGCCTATGTAAATATGGATGGAAATTGTCTTTGGTTATTGAGATTTTATATCTTATCCCAGTTATAGACTAACATTTTATTGGTGAAGTTTTGTGTTTCGACAAGGACAAGCAACTAGAGAATTGACTAGTTAGACTAGGTTGACTTTTGGAATAGCCTATTTTTTGTTCACTTGTTTTGATAAATTGTAACTAATTTATAGCTTGTAACATGATATGCCAAGTGTAAGATTTTATATTTTGGAATGTTGTACATGCGACGATGATAGATAGGATTTTAAATGATGCCAAATTACTTTATAAAGGGATCTCACATGTATTTTATGGTTTACTTTGGATTAGCTATGTTTTATGTTGAATTATACGCATGTTTGATTCTTATAGCTTAAATGACATTGTACGATTGTTGATCATTATTTGATTGGTCATTTAGAGTTGGCTTAGGATTGATCTTCTTGTTGGTCTTGGAAGTTATGGTATAATGGCTATTAGTTGGGTGTTGTTGACTTAAGGAAGACATATGGTCAAATTTTGAGCTTGTAGATGTTTTATGGTCTTAAGGGTTAGAACCACTTTCTTTTAGCATTTGAAAGTTGTGAGGCTTGGTTCGGCATCAAATGGTCGTGCATTGGTGATTTAGGTATGTGAATTATTGGTCCAATTATGCACTTTGCTATCATAGTTTAGGAGTGTTGTCATTCCCTCAAATTTTTCTAATTTCTCTTCAAGATTTGTCACTTATAGGAGTGTGTGGGGATTTGGTCACTTATCCCTAAGTTTCTAAATCATTATAAGGTACATTTAAAGCCATTAGAGGTGTCTCATATCTATTTGATTAAGTTAAGAGCTAGTGGTTAGTGCACATTTAGTTTTTACATTGAATTTTTGCTAGTTCAGTGCCTTTTGTACTAGTGACATTACAACATGGCCTTTCAACATTATAACACCATGTGGGTTTTTCCCCTAGAATTGGCATAAAAGGCCGGGCACTATGGTGCAGCCCTTGGGCATCATGGGAATGTTCAACGAAAGGCAAACATGTCATAGTGCGATCTTTCAAGGCTATGATGCCAATCACACTATGTGGTTTAGGAGTTCCTTTGAAGGGTTTTACCATACAGCGATGCCAATCGTGTTGTGGAATTTAGGAGATCCTTTAAAGAAATTTATGTGGAGTTTGATTAAGTGGAAAATATCCTAAGGTCTTGATAGGATGTTTTTAGAGTTAATTATACTCTTTGTAACACCATATGATTCTATGACTCATCTCATATCATATGTAGGCTTATTTCCATGAAACACATGAATTCCTCAAGAAAAAGGTCATAGAAAAATACAATTAAATTTCATTACATCATGGGTAAATTTTTCATTCAGTGTTTCATGGGCCATATGGATTCATCCATTTCATTCTCATATTTAAATACACAAATACAACTCATAACAAACTCAAGAAGTGGCCTAGAACTCGTACAATTGGATGGTATACTCAACAACATAGTATGCAACCTTAGGTACCCAGTCCAAATTTTGTGCCTAAACTTTGAAAAATCATAACTAATTTTAAAAAACTCGAAATCAAGCACACTATACCATTATGAAAATCTACAGATATCTACTTTATGGTAAAAATAAATCCAGACCAAACAGAGGCTGCTAGCCACCGAAAAATGATGGAATAGTACCAGAGGTCAACTGTCATTACTAGTACTGTCCTCCAACTTAAAAAATTGATATCTCCCTGCTCAGAGGCCCAATTGGGGTGATCTTATGGACATGGAAAGAATATCATGTTTAGTTTATTCTTGTAAAATTTTATAAGTATTAGACATCATTGACCCACTAATGACATGGCCCAAGTTTATAAACATATAAACAGTGTCTGCATCAGTTTAGCAAAAACATACCAACTTTAGAAATTCAATATTAATTCCATAGAATTCTAAATAATTTGGTCTTTGGCTTGCCAAAAGCTCTAGATAAGATTTATATGTGTGTCAAAATTCATGGGCAAATTAGTTCATTTGGTCAGATCTTGACATTGGGTTACAAAATGGTTCAATTTGTGTCATATAAGGGGTCCAAATGGTCCATTTTGAGTTCTAAGGCAACCATGACCACTTGAGTACATGAGAATGCACCAAAATAACCTTCTAAACTTGATTAAAAGGTGTATAAACCTAGAAATTAAAAAATCATTCTCTCACCCCATGCCATACACAAGATTACATATACTTTACATTGCCATTCACTATCCAAAATGCACATTACCATTCATTTGGCACTAAAACTCATACATATATCAAACATTTGGGTAATTATATATGTTCAAATGATTACATAACAATTCTATCATAGGATTACATCATATGCCATGTGTATGGCTACCAAAGAGACAAAACTAGGCAATTTTAGACATTTTGATATCAATTTCTTATCTCCAAACTTGGTGGCTTCCATTACCTTGTTCATTTGCCCCACCTAGCATCTTAAGACATTGAAGAAGAGGGAATGAGATTCAAAGAATCCCAATAGCTCATCTCCCTTTCAATCACACATAAAGAATGTAATACAAGTGTTAAAAATGCATGCATGAGCATAATGACATGTATGATCATTGAAAAAGCATCCTTGGCATTTAAACAAGTCATACAAAGTATACATAGGCTTACCTAGCAAGTGGATTAACCTCACCCATTCTCTTGTGGATTTTGGACTTACCTCACTGAGTGGGTCTGTCGCGTAACCCTCAAAATAAAATTAGGTTGATAAAATATGCAGTTAGTGGCACAACCTAGGTCATCTCCTTTGGAATTGGAGTTCAATGCTTAATTGAGTTTTCTAAATATTAAAAGACTCTAAAAATTTCTAAACTATAGGGGGTTTTCGATCTAATTAACTAAGTAAAATGAAATTGAAATAAAGTTCCTAAATTTACCTAATTAGATGAATTATGGTTGAAAATAGGTTTGTGACTAGCTTTTGAATCATCCCTTGGTATCCATTATCCTTATCCTAATCCAATTGTGATTAATTCTGGCCCAAGAATCCCTAATTGTGCTCACGGCAATTGTATCTTGAGTTACCATGCAAGAATCAAGAGATTAACAATCTAATGTTGAATTGAAAACTCAATCCCGTATTAAATTATTAATTCTTATTTTTAAGATCAATGAACACCCAATTTGATTGATTAACTAATTAATTAACCTCTGAATCATCATCCAAAAGTGTTTAATTAACCAATTAAACACCAAAGAGTCCTCAAATTAAACAATTAAAGACTCAATCTCTCACATACATTTCATCAAACACCTTGATTACATACATGGGTAATTGTAAGAAATTGAAAAATTTAGTATTTAATCTAACCAATTAATCAACAAAAGGCTTCCTAATTAGTGTCTAAACAGCCATTAATTACAATTACACAAATTCTCTATCAAATACAACTTAACCAAGACAATATATGAAAAAGAAAAAGTGTAGGAAAATAGAAATCCTTAGCCAAAAATTATGTGTTCTTCTTTATGGATTCAAGCTTGCACTAAGGTCCTTCTTCCTTGTTAGTCACGGATGAAGGCTTAGAGCTTCATGGAAGTGGAAGAATGGAAGATGGAATGAAGGAGATGGCTGCTGGTCGAAGGGGAGTGGTGGAGTCTGGATGAAGAGATGGAGTGGATACGGCATGAATGAAGTCAATTGATGGAGTATGCGAATGAATGGGGCGTGAATGATGTGATTGTGTGAATCCCTTCCTCATTAAAAGTCACGTGCCCAGCTCCTCATGTGCTTCCTCTTTTATTTCAATTTCTTGTAGCTCCTTTCTCTTTTATTATATATGAATGTAGACCCCACTTCAAGCTAAATATAATATTCAAATTCATGCAAACTTCCCACGTCGTGTTTACTAGCTCTTTCTTCTTTGACTTGATGCTTCTTCTTTGTGTTTTCTTCACACGTTGCTTGCTTCCAGTCGCGTTGCTTCTTGCTTTCTTCGAATCTAGAACATGGCTTCTTCTCTTGTAGCTTCTCCTTCTTGCAGCTTCCTCTCCTCTGTTCAACCACGTGCTGCTTCCTTCCATTCTTCTGCTGTCCAGACGTAGCTTCTACATGCTTGTTTCTTCATCTCCATTTGCTTGCTTTCTCCAGCTCCAGCTCTTGCTTCATGCTTTATCCAGCCGGTGTGTGTGTTGTTCTCTAGGTGCAGCTTCTCTCAAACCTTCTTCTTCTCCACGTAGCTTCTTCACTCAAGCTGCATGCCTCATGCATGGTTTTATCACATGTTCTGCATTAGCTCTAACCCTGTGGCTCATGTACATGTTTCTTCTACGTTGCCTTAAGCACCCAAGCTTGAGCTTCTTGTTTTTTTGCTCACTAACCCGTTGCTTCCTTACACATTCCAGCCCTTCTTTGTTCAGCTCAACGTCTGTTCCAGCCTCATGCTTCTTCACGTAGCTTCCACGTCATTCTTAGTTTCAACTTGTGGCTTCTTCCTTCTCCTCTGTTTTAAGCCACGTTCAACTTGTGCAACTCATGGAAATCATCTTGCTTACATTCTGCTTTGCTTCTCTTCATTTGTTTCCACGTGAAACTCTCATCTCTTCTATGCTTAGCTCTTCTTAATCGCGTGGCTTTGTTTAATTTTGTTTCCTTCTGCAGCCTTACACTCTTCATGCCACTCTTCGAATGCAATTCATTCTCTCCTCCCATAACCCATGCATGTTGCCTCTTCTCCAAACCAACCTCCATTCAAGCTCTAATTGCCAATTAAAAAAAAAATCTGCACAAAAAGAATGGAAGAGATGAAATAGAAAAATTCACAAAATTCATTTAAAATGATTTATGCATTTAAAATAAATTATTTTTCCAATTAATTCATAAAGTGCAAAAAATCACTGCTAAAACAAAATTCCATCTAATTAAACCCTTAAAGCCATATTTGGAACTAAATTGTCTAAGTTAAGGAGAATAAAAACATATAAAATTCATGCTTATCACTCACCCACTTTCTCTAAAAGGTTTTGACTTAACCTCACTATTAGGAGTTAACCTCACTCTTGAAAGACTCGTTACTTTGTCTTAACCAATTTTAAGGGTTCTTGGCTTATCCTCATCATAGCTAAGGGTTCTTGGTTTCATCACATTTAAGCAAACCCAAGCACACATACTACACATCATTAGAAAACATATTACAACATCATGGTATCATAATACATATGCACATGCTAAAACATTTTTCATGGCTTAAAACACACATACACACATTTAAAGATAAGTCTAGCACACATTCTTGCATGAGAGAAAGAGAAGAGAGCTACCTTTGCCATACAAGCACACTTTTTCCTTGAGCCTTGAGTCCTCTGCCTCGGCCTCACACACATAAGGGTGTAGGATTGGTTTCTCTTGGCGTAAACACATCATATGGAAGCCAATTATACTCTTGAATTACATTCTAAAGCCATACATTCACTAGAAAAGCTAGGTGGTTCATATGGCTCTTTTATGGTTCCATAATTCACTTAATGAAGCAACCCTATGGAAACATGATCTTTGCTCCATACTTTTCATTCATTTATGATTCTTAACTACTTTTAGGTCTCTTGGAGTTATCACATAGCCAAATCAAGGAGTCTAGTTAGGTGTTACTTCTTTAAGCCATAATATGGAACCTATGATACCATCTCACTATCTATGGCTTCTAAAATTTTTTTTAAGGCTTCCTCTCATCCTCTTCCATCATATGTGACTCAAAAATAAGTTTGAAACAAATTAAAATTACCCCTAAGTGCCCTAAGTGTCTTAGGCTGAGGCTATGCTTCTTCTTGGCACCTTTGGAGTTTATTTGCTTCCTTTGATGGGAGAAGTATGGAGGAAGCTCTCTTGGTGTCCCAAGAGCCTATATAAACACATAAACATCATAAAATATGGCTAGGGTTTATGGTAGAGTTCAATGTACAATCAAAACCCTTAAATTTCCTTTACATATTCTTATTCTTCTCCCTTAAATTCCTAAAATTCACCCTTGGTTTTGCCCAAAATCCATGCCTTCTTGGACCTCCATATGTTGGACAAACCAAGGAAGAAAGGGGAGAAGAAGTAGCTACCATGGAATGGAAATTTTACCTTATTTTTCCTGGATCTCTTGCTTGTTTCTTCCTTTCCTTGGCCTCCTCTCTTTAAATCCAAATTTTTCCCTATGTTCTTCCCTCAAAACAAATCCAAAAACTTCAATAAAACCATAGGAAAGAAGGGGAAATAGAGAAGAAGAAGTTTGTTAAAGAAAAAGCATTAAAAAAACCAAGAAAATCCATACCTCTTCCTTGTTTTTCTCCTTCCTTTCTCCTCCTTCTTGTGCGCCTCACCCTTAGGGTTCTTTCCTTGATTTAGGGCAGAAACAAATGTGGCTAAATGAATGAGGAGATGGGGTGCCTCATATATATAGGTAGGTTTAAGAAACACTTTTTAAAAATTCTAATTTTACCTCTTTGTCTTAGCATTTTCGTTTCTAGTTCATTTTAGCTCCTTTTTTAGAACTGTCTTTTCCATTATGAAATTTAGGTTCCCAATTTAATAAAATGCCTTTGGAATCACTCAAATCAGAGCTAAAACTTTTCTAAACGAATTCGTCAAAGTTCAGGCTCACTGTTATTAGAAAACGTCTATAGAAGGGGCTTTAACTGTCCCAAACTTTTCTAAACGAATTCGTCAAAGTTCAGGCTAACCTTGTATCACCATTATTTGAGGTCTAGGATATTATGCTAATTTTATTGGACCTCAAATCACTTTATCTGGGGGACTTCCTTTTGCATCCGATGAATTTCGTGCATTTACAGATAAGCCGTATGTTACGTTTCTTGCATTTTCAAAGAACCGGATATTACATTTCTCCCTCCTTAAATAAATTTTGTCCTTGAAATTTAGGGTACATTTTCCCTTACTCTTTTATATTTTGGCTAATTGTTGTTGTTTTTTCTTTCTTCTTGGTTCTATACGCTTCTCTCAACGATTTCACTCTTTTGAGTTTTTCTCAGCTAGGGAATTTTCATTAGTACCTCTTAATGAGGGCACAGGCTAGTTCTACTCATAAGGGAAAGAAGTTTCTGACCCTAGAGGCCTATCCTGGGAGAGCTTATTAATTATATCAGATTAGTCTCAACTCGTCTGTAGGGGTTAACATTATTTTTAGCAGACTCATTTACATGCCTCATAAGGTAATTTATTTAGTATCAAATCTCTCGTATCCTCTCCCAATGGCTTCTCATAAGGTTTCATCATCTTTTTCTAATCATTATAGCCATTGGAGGTTTCTATCTATTTACTTACTTGTTTAAATATACTATTTGTTGTCTATCTCTATGTTCTTTCTTACTAGCTCATCCCATAATTACAATTCACACTTCTTTTATCATAAGCTTCATATCTCACTTACTTATTGGGATTATAACTCCTTTGGGGAGTTTATACTTTTAATGATCCTAATTTCTTAGTTTACTTATGCATTTGTCTCTTTAGGCTGGGACTTTTCCTTACTCTTTTTGCTTACTTAGGAATGGGCATTTTATAGTCCCTCATCTCAACATAGGTAGGCCTAACTTATTTTCTTCATACTGGCATCAAAGAGCAACTACCACTGACTAATGCTGGATTCTAGTGGGTTGCTAACTATGTTCATAGTCTCGATCACTAGAGACGTACTGTACCACTTACCTCATTTAAAACTGCACCTGACCCCTTTTTGAACACATAATCTAGCATATAGGGATTTCTTTATCCCTTAGTTAGGGCTAATATCTGCTAGGTAGTGGTTCATCTAGCTTTAGCTCTAGAAAATTACTTTCTTATTTTCTTCATCCCACATGCTATGCTCATCTAGCAAGGGTATAGTTAATGGTCTAACTATCTAAGTATAGCCTCGCTATCTCTGATGGAAATAGTCTATCAGACTTAAGAGATCTCTAGTCTCTGAGACAAAAGCTAACTAAAACTGTACTGGTCTCTGAGACTTACTGCTTTGTAAAAACTATCTCAGGCTGTCATCTCACTAAAGAACTATCATACTGTAACTGAAACTCTCTATAACTCTAAGGGATCTACTGTGACCCCTAGGTCTATTACGACCTCTCAGAACCCTGTTAGGGTTTACTGCAACCCGCTATACTATGCTAAGATCTACTACGATCCATTTCTAGGAGACGTCAAAGCCTAAAATCATTGTATCTAAAAATAAAACACATGCTCACTAAGTATGGTAACTGTCGCTCATAATCTTTAAGGCACAACTCAGATATAAGTCATGCTGTTCATGTGAAGTAGGTTCTGTGTCATCTGATTCTTTATGATGCCATCATACTATTGCTCAAAAGTATTTTAACTTTCCTTTACTACTTCTTATGGGATCCTCAAGTTCCCACTTTATCCCTTTTTTACTTGGGATTCTTCCCTTACTCTTATTGACTTACCTTGCTTTATTTGTACTCATGCTATCTTTTCTCTCATATCCTGCAATTTCTGACTATGCCCGCATTCTGCTTTTGAGTGCCTTAGCGTTAGGGCATTTCACACACTAAGTGTGCCTAACATCTCTGGCAAGAGAGAGGCTATACACTGGTCCCTTCTCATTTTGTTTAATTATATTATAAGGGACTCAAATCATACATATTAAACTCGTACTATCTAAATCTGAACATTCTTTACTATTAGCATGTTCTTTTCTATATTATTATTCTTTATTGGGGATTCCTTTTCTGTATACTTTTCTTACTATTATAATATTCCTATAATCCCTTCACCTCTCTTTTCTGACTCATATCATCATTTAACTAACTAGAATACCCTTTGATCATTGGGATAGTTTGATGATTGATGCCATCATTTGCTATGCACTCAAGTTACATTACTACTAGGTTGGCCAGACCCAATATCATGTAACCATTGTTGCAAGCAAACCACAACATCAAACACTAATACACAGGTGTCTCATGACTGAGCTTAAAGCTACTATCGCCTGTATATTACAAATTTTAATAATCTATAGTATTCCTTTCTTACTTTTCTTTATTTGCCCTATTTTCGTAAGACACTTGAAAAAAATAGGACTCTTCCTCTACTTCATCCCGAGATCACTTTACATTGCCCAACTGCTTTTATTTTAGGCACTATCATACTAAAAGGGCATCTATGCCAAGGACAAGTGTGCTTCCTCAAGTCCTCATGCACCTCAACTTAATTTTATTCTTAATCTATTATGTCCTCAGCTTGAATGTTGTCATATATTCTCTCTCTTTTTACCTTTACTATCTTTTTACTTAAAGAAAAGGATGCTCTACTATTGATTGCTCCTCTTGCTAATTTGTGTTTCTTTACGCTCAAGAGCACCTGCGTTTTTCCTGGGTTACTCTACTTGTTCACCCTCTATAACATCAAGGGGGTCTACTTTCTCTCATACTCTTGCTTTGCTCTTAACTAGACCATCCTTCTATAAGAAAACTTCTATTACATTAATCCCAAGAATTACATTCTATGGCACTCTTGGCTTACACTCTTTCTCTACATAATGCAAAGACTCACACTTTTAGGTGGCCTCTAGCTCCCTCAAGCTTCCCTGAGGGTATTAAGGTACTAACTATTTATCTCAACTCATTTCTACATTTAACTTAGAGTTAGACTTTCTCTCTATTTAATCTTTTACTCTCATCCCTAGGAGCACATTATATCGATTTTAAGGCTTTACTAACCCAATTTAGGACATATACTCTCAATATCTGGATTTTTTTTATTGAAAGCTTATGCTCTACTAGGTGCTCTGATTACTCACGTGCCTTAACTTTATATTATTCTCATATTAGGGAGTTTGTCTAACTAACTATTGGACCCCTATATGTTTACTTTTCAATGCTCAGTCTATTCATCTAGTATTAATAAAGCGAGGGTGTTTCTTCTATAGTTAGTTTCTCAGCTTTTCCTTGCTTTCCTTATCACTATACTCCACAATTCAGGGGGGTCTATTTAGGGGAATTTGCTAACCACTACTGAGTGGTTTCCCTAGCTCAAGATATCTTACTTTCCCTTTCTCGATCTAGGGAGAACTTTTACTGAGATTTCAGTTAACTTAATTTCTCCTTTTACCTATATTCTCTTCTGCACATCTCACCTGGATGATGCTACTAGTCATTTTTCTTAAGCTTCAGCTCATACTTAATTTAAGCTGCCTATCTCATCAAACCTGTAGCTTACAATAAGCCCTATTATCTCATATAGGTTTACAATAACTTAGTACTTTTCAAACTATTCTTATTCTCTTCTAAATCTCTTTTATTGGGCTAATCATACTCATCTTTAGGTGTTACCCATGAGGTACACCTTTCTAGAGTGCTCACTATATTTCTCACTACTGGTAGCCTTACTTTATGTAAATTTCAAGGCTACATTAACTCCCGTCAACAAGGTCTAGGACCTCATCAACAAGATCTCATATATTTTAGTGCAAAATTTAAGACCCTATCAATAAGGTTTTCCTAACAATGTCTACATGGTCTTAAACTCATCATGTTAGCCCGTCATTGCATTTCATAGGGTAACATTCTAGGTTAGAGTCAACGCCTTAGAGGTGGGTCTCAACAACCTTATTATTCTTGTATCTAACACTTTCTAACATTGAGTTCTTTTTTAGTCTCAACTACTAAGTCCATTGATCACATGTTACTTACTGATCTTTTGTGACCATTTACTACTCTCTTTCTCTACATATACTAGGGGTTCTCACTCTCTGTGCGTCGATTAATTTCATAGCAGCTCATTTCTTAGGTTGGCCTGAATATGACCAACAAGGCCTTTCATACCACAATTCATCACGGCTAACACATTATTTGCCATGGCTAATTAGCCTCGGGTTTACCCCAGCTTCCTGTCCAAGTATTGACTGTGGCTAACTTCTTAATTGGCTGCAGCGAAGACTTCTCTGGATTGCCTCGCTGCTTTATGAAGTAATTGGAAACTTCATCATTAGCTACAAAACCCGAGCCTCATTGCCTTTATACGCAGCCCATCCTCAAAGCTAGAGGGTTCTACCTCTTGTTTCATTCATGCATAACTAGTTGTTACCTCTAGGTTGTAGGGGCTCTATGGAGTGTAGCTTGTAACTTAACTTCTGGCTTGAGGAAATAACCTTTTAGGTTCTAAAATTTACCTAGACATTTGGGTGCTATGGCTAGAGGGTAACTCTTTCTCATTTCCCCTCTAAACCGGTCCTATGCAGTTATAGTCTCATCTTACACTACACTACATCACTACTCGTCTCTGCATTAAGCAAGACATCTCGGAATAGTCTGAGTATGACCACCAGGAGAATTAGGCCTCACATACTCTCTCTAGCAAGCTTCTTCATATCAATAATATTATTTCTCATTATCCATACCTAGGGCTTGCTATCGATCCTGGCGAGCTATCATATTTCATACAGTTCTAGCCGTCAGATCACTTAGTTTTACTCAAGCTATTCTAGAGGCCAACCTTTCTTGATGTTCACTATCTACTCCAAGACCATTCTACAACTTACTTATCATAAACATAACCCTAAACTACCTTCACACACCCAAGATGCCTCATACACGGCTTTACATGACTATACAAACCTCTACATAGCCTTGTTACCATATCCTCAAGCCAAATCCAATCATAGAAAGCTTAGAAATTTTTTTGATACCAATAAATGTAACACTATGATTCTATGAAACATTTCATATCATACGTAGGCTTATTTCCATGAAGTACATGAATTCCTCAAGAAAAAGGTCATAGAAAAATACAATTAAATTACATTACATCACGAGTAAATTTTTCATTCACTATTACATGGTCCATATGGACTCATCCATTTCATTCTCATATTTAAGTACACAAATATAACTCATAACAAACTCAAGAAGTGGCCTAGAACTCGTGCATTTGGATGGTATAATCAACAACATAGTGTGCAACCTCGAGTACCCAGTCCAGATTCTGTGCCTGAACTTTGAAAACTCATAACTAATTCTAGAAAAATTGAAATCAAGCACACTATACCATTCTAGAAAGATACAGATGTCTAATTTATGATACAAATAAATCCAGACCACAACAGAGGTTGCTAGCCATTGGAAATTAATGGAACAATACCAGAGGTCAACTATCATTACTAGTACTATCTTCCAACTTCAAAAATTTATATCTCCCTGCTCAGAGGTCCAATTGGGGTGATATTAATGGCCATGAAAAGCTTATCATGTCTATTTTATGTCAATAAAATTTCATGAGCATTGGACATCATTTGGCCCTCGAATAACACGACCTAATTTTTTAACTATATGAACAGTGTCTACTTTAGTTCAATAGAAAAATGCCAACTTTGGAAATTCATAATTAATTTCACAGAGCTCCAAATAACCTAAACTTTCACTTCTAAAAAGTATCTAGATAAGATCTATATGTGTGTCAAATTTCATGGGCAAATTCGTTCATTTGGTCAGATCTTGACACTAGGTTGTAAAATGGCTCAATTTGTGTCATATAAAGGGTCTAAATAGTCCATTTTGAGTTCTAAGGTAACCATAACCACTTGAGCATGTGGGAATACCCAAAATGACCTTATAAACTTATCTCAAATATGCATAAACCTAGAAATTAAAAACTCGCTCTTTCACTCCATGCCATACACAAGATTACACATGCTTTATATTGCTATTCACTACCTAAAATGCATATTACCATTCATTTGGAACTAAAACTCATACATACATCAAAAATTTGGGTAATTACATATGTTCAAATGATTATATAACAATTCCATCATAGGATTACATCATATGTCATGTGTATGGCTACCAAAGAGATAAAACTAGGAAATTCTAAACACTTTGATGTTAATCTCTTATCTCCCAACTTGGTGGCTTCTTTTACCTTGTTCATTTGCCCCACCTAGCATATTAAAACATTAGAGAGGAGGGAATGAGATTCAAAGAATCCCAATAGCTCATCCTCCTTTCAATCATGCATAAAAAATGCAATACAAGTCTTAAAAATGCATGCATGAGCATAATGACAAGTATGATCATTGAAGAAGCATCCTTGGCATTTGAACAAGTCATACAAAGCATACATAGGCTTGCCAAGTAAGTGGATTAGTCTCACTCATTCTCTTGTAGATTTTGGATTTGCTTCACCTACTTTCTCTAAGAGGTTTTGACTCAACCTCACTTTTGGGAGTTAACCTTACTCTTGGGAGACTCTTTACTTTTTCTTAACTAACTTTAAGGGTTCTTGGCTCATCCTCAAGATGGCTAAGGGTTCTTGGCTTCATCACACTCAAAAAAACCCAAGCACACATACTAAGGATCATTGGAAAACATATTACAATATCATGGTACCATAATATATATGCATATGCTAGAATACTTTTCATAGCTTAAAACACACATACACACATTTAAAGACAAGTCAAGCACACATTCATGCATGATAGAAAGAGGAGAGAGTTACCTTTGCCACACAAGCACACTTTTTCCTTTAGCCTTGAGTCTTCTCCCTCGACTTCACACACACAAAGGTGTGAGATTGGTTTCTCTTGGCCTAAACACATCATATGGAGGCCAATTATACTCTTGAGTTACATTCTAAAGCCATACATTCACTAGAAAAGTTAGGTGGTTCATATGGCTCCTTTATGGTTCCATAATTCACTTAATGAAGCAACCCTATGGAAACATGATCTTTGCTACATGCTCTTTATTCATTTATGATTCTTGACTCCTTTTAGGTCTCTTGGAGTCATCACACAGCCAAACTAAGGAGCCTAGCTAGGTGTTGCTTCTTTAAGCCATAATATGGAACCTATGATACCATCTCACTATCTATGGCTTCTAAAATTTTTCTAAAGCTTCCTTTCATCCTCTTCCATCATATATAACTCAAAAATAAGTTTGGAACAAATTAAAACTATCCCAAAGTTCCCTAAGTGTCTTAGGGCAAGGCTATGCTTCTTCTTGGCACCTTTAAAGTTTCTTTGGTTCCTTTGATGGGAGAGGCATGGAGAAAGCTCTCTTGGTGTCTTAGGAGCCCATATGAACACTTAAACATCATAAAATATGGCTAGGGTTTATGGTAGAGTTCAATGTGCAATCAAAACCCTAGCCTCCATATCTTGAAATCTAATGGTTCTTAATTAATTTCCTTTGTGTAACATCCGGTCCCTCCGTAAACGTGAGAAATGTAATGTTCGGTTTCTTCGTAAACGTCAGAAATGGGCTAAATATAAAAGGAAGTCCTCAAAATAGAAGGAATTGGGGCCAACTAAAATTATGATAAAATTTTAAATATTAGAAAATGAGGATTTGAGGTTTGAGATGCCCAAAAACCAGAGCCAGAAGAGCTTAGAAAATTTGTCGAAGAAAGTAGGGGTATTTTTGTAATTTTTGAAAAATTTTGAAAACTCACAGGAGAGCTTTTTAAATGAAAAATTTGAGCTTTTCGGGGTTCTCAGAGGCCCTGAAAACCATGGGAACCCCCAGAACAGTTGAAACCCCTCTGGTGAGTGATTTCGTTAAAGGTTGACCAAAACTTTGATCGAACAGTTCGGAATAGTTTCAAATCCTTTTTAAATGATTCCAAAGGCAATTCTTATGATTAAGAGCTTAAGGAATATGATGGAAAAGATAGATTTTAAAAAGGAGTTGATATGAGCCTAAAATGAAAAAGCCAAGAAAATGGACTAAAATGCAAAAGTAAAAAGTTGCATAAAGTGACTTTTGGCTTCTTCTTATCCACGTTCCAGCAGCTCCTCTGAGTAAAATGCTCTGTTTCTGCCCAGAAAATAGAGAGAGAGACTAGCGCACAAGAGCAAGCTCCAGGGAAGAAGAAAAGCCAAGAGAAAGGTATGAATTCATGGAAACTTTTGCTCTTCCCTTTAGAAAACTTCTTCCTCTCATTTCCTCCTCTCTTCCTATGGATTTAGTGAGGTGTTTGGTTCTGTTTTGAGCCCAGAACAGAGGGGTAAATTTCAAAATTCAAGGAGAGAGTTGAAGCAAGGAAGAGAGCTCTTGAGAAAAGCTAGGAAATCAAGGTAACTTGTTGTCTTCCATGCTTCTTCTTCCCTTCTCCTCCTTGTGATAATTTCATCCCATATAGAGCCCAATCAAAGGGAGATGAATTCTGGTCCTAGCAAGGGAGATTCATAGATTTTGGAGTGTGAGAAGCAAGTAGGTGCAAAGAAATCAAAGAAAGAAGCATGAAAACACAAGATAGAAAAGTGAGGGATTCATGGAGACATTGTGAAATCTGTTTTGATCCATGAATTCCCTAGCTTATATGAGTGTTTGCTTGAGTTCCTAAGATCCTTAAGAGGTCCCCCATATGCCTCTTCCTCCATGAAAATGAACAAAACCCCATGGAAAGTCATGAACCTAAAAGTTAAAAAAGTGTAAAGCATTTAAGGGGATTGTAAAAACTGATTTAATCTATGAGTTTTCTTGGCTATTTAAGTGTTTCCTTGACCTCCTACAACTCTTAACAACCTCCCTAAATGGTTCTCCCATCAAGGAAAAATCAAGAAGCCATGAAATCCCATTTATGCTCTAAGTTTCAGCCAAGTAGGAATGGCATAGTTAGGGAGAGTTTTAAATTATTTCAAGCCCATTTTTGAGTCATATATGATGAATGAATGTGAGGGGAAACCTTGGGAAAAATTTAGGAAGCTTAGAGAATGAGTTAGTGCTTTAGGTTCCATATTGTGACCTAAGGAAGTAACATGATGTTAGGCCATTTGTTTTAATCATATGATGACTCCAAGAGGTTTAAAAGGAGTCAAGAATCACATTTGAGAATAAAGAATGAGGCCTAGAAATCATTTGAGGGGTGTTGCTTCATTAGGTGCCAATATGGGCCATAATGGAGGTTATAGATTAATCTAGGGTTTAAGCAAGTTGCATGGCCTTAGACATTGTTTCATGAACTTAATTGGCTCCCATAATTTGTGTCTAGGCCAAGAGACACTATTTCCACCAACTTGTGGGTGTGTGGCTAAAAGAGGAGGCTTGAAAGCTAAGGAAAAAGTGTGTGAAATTATGCAAGGTAGCTCTCTCCACCTTCTCTCATACATGGATGTGTGTTTAGCTTGTTTTAGAATGTGTGTATGTGTATTTTCAAGCTAAGAAAAGTATGCTAGCATGCCTTTATATGCCATGATGGTTGATGCTATGTTATGTTTTCAAATGATTACATGATGTTTGTGTGAGTTTGCTTGAGTGTGGAAAGGCTAAGAACTCTTCCCTTTGGTGAGGATGAGCCAAGAACCCTTGAGCTTGGTTGAGACAAAGTAAAGAGTCTCCCAAAAGCAAAGTGGGCTCCCAAGAGTATGGTTGAGTCCAAAGTGCTTAAAGAATGGGTGAGGCAAGTCCAAAATTCATGAGGAGAAGTGTGAGGCCAATCCAAACACTTAGTGAGCTCTTGAATGTCTTGCATGATTGATTCACATGCCAAAGTTGCTTTAAAATGCCTATGATTTCTACTTTCTCCATGCATGCATATATGAAACTTGCTTGCACATATTATGTGTGATGGAATGGGAGATGAGCTATTGGGATTCTTTGAATCTCATCTCCTCCTCTCCAATGATCTAACATGCTAGGTGAACCAAGTGGATATGCTAATGGGAACCAACAACATTGAAGAAGAGAGATTAACATTCATATGTTTAGCTTTTACCCTTTTTGAGCTATAATGATGTGTATGATTATTGTAAATGGAACATGACCCTTGAGACACATGTAAATATGATATTATATGATGTATACATGTATAGATATGATGTATGAACTTTAGAAATGAATTTGGGTATGTAATGCCAAGTCATGCAAATTGAAAGTTTGATGCAAATGTGTATAAATGTGGGTTGAATGGCTAAAATGAGATGCATGAGGTTTGGAACCATTTGGGAAGCTCACACAAGTCTAAAATATGCTTTTAAAGTTGCCCAAAAGGTGCCAAGACCAAGGGAAATCTATTTGGTAATTTTGGTACCCAATATGGAGCCAAAATTGACCATAATGGAACCCTATACCATTTTTTCTTCAAATGAGTTAGTCTTGCCCTGAAACTTGACATGAAATTAGGTCTCATTAAGAGATTTTTGAAAAGCTAAAGATCATAATTTTCGGAGACCTAGAGAATATTTGATGAATTTTCAAAGTTGAGATTTTTCATGGATTCTGGTATGGGTACTGTTCATACTGGCAGTTTTGAATTCTGTATCACCCGATGGCCAAATGGTGTCCAATGCTTATGAAATTTTACATTCATAAACTAGAGGTCATAATATTTCTGTGGCCACTGAGATCACCTCATTTGGAGGTCTGATCAGTGAGTTATGCATGTTTGAAGTTAACTATCAGTATCAGTAGCGCCCCATGAGTTCGGTTACTGTTCCATAGGGTCCAGCTGAATAAACATATCGGTTTCATTCTAGAATTATTTTTAGTATCAATTTAACATTTTTATCTTTCAGAATAACTGAATTTGTATGATTTTTATTTTTACAGAATTAGTTATGAATTTCAGAAATTTGTATCAGTAAACTGAACCACAGCCCAAGCAACCAGCAACTCTGCAGGTTTTTGGATGTCAAACTTCCTGTGTGATGAATTTTATGACCTAGGCATATTTTTTGTGTGAAGTAGACATCCTAAGGTTTCCAGAATGACCAAGATTGCATGTTTTTGACTTTTCTATATTTATTTATGATTTTCCAAAGTTTGTGACAGAAAAGAGGAAATCCTGGCCGAAAATGCAAACATGAATTTTATATGCTCCTTTGCTTTCTACGAGTTTTAGGCCAAATTTAATAATGAAAATGAGTTATATTCATGTGTTTAAGTATGATAAAGTGATAGATGCTTTCATATGGCCTACGGGACTCTGAAATAAAAATTTTACCTGTAGAGAAATGCATTTTTATTCATAACTTCCTATGCCACTATATTGTTTCCATAGAACAAACATAAGATAAGGTATGGGAATTGTATGAATTGAGTCCTAGAAGTATGGTGTTACACTTTGCATATTATTATTCTTCTCCCTTAAATTCCTAAAATTCACCCTTGGTTCTGCCCAAAATCCATGCCTTCTTGGACTTCCATATGTTGGACGAACTAAGGAAGAAAGGGGAGAAGAAGTAGCTACCATGGGATGGAGATTTTACCTTATTTTTCCTTGATCTCTTGCTTATTTCTTCCTTTCCTTGGCCTCCTCTCTTCAAATCCAAATTTTCTCCTCTGTTCTTCCCTCAAAATAAATCCAAAAACTTCAATAAAACTATAGGAAAGAAGGGGAAATGGAGAAGAAAAAGTTTGTTAAAGAAAAAGCATTAAAAAAGCCAAGAAAATCCATACCTCTTCCTTGTTTTTCTCCTTCCTTTCTCCTCCTTCTTGTGCACCTCACCCTTAGGGTTCTTTCTCTAATTTAAGGAAGAAACAAATGTGGCTAAATGAAAGATAAGATGGGGCACCTCATATATATATGTAGGTTTAAAAAATACTTTTCAAAAATTTCAATTTTGCCCCTTTGTCTTGGCATTTTTGTTTCCAATTCGTTTTAACTCCTTTTTTAGAACAGTCTTTTCCATTATGAAATTTAGTTTCCCAATTTAATAAAATACTTTTGGAATTACTCAAATTGGAGCTAAAACCTTTCCGAATGAATTCGTTAAAGTTCAAGCTCACTGCCATTAGAAAACATCTACTGAAAGGGGTTTTAATTGTCCCGGGGCTTTCCATGGTTCTCAGGGCTTCTGAAAATCCCAGAGAACTTAAATTTACCATTTAAAACACCTTACTGTGAGAATTCTAAAAATTGCTCAAAATTATGAAAATACCATTACGTTTCATTGCCTTTTTGTAAAAATCTGTTTGGCTATTCTATCTCTGATTTCAAGGCACCTCTAACCATGAATCACCATTATTTGAGGTTTAGAATATTATTCTAATTTTATTGGATCTCAAATCACCTTATTTTGGGGGCTTTCTTTTGTATCCGGTGAATTTCTTGCATTTTTGGAGAAACCGTACGTTATGTTTCTCACGTTTTCAAAGAATCGGATATTACACTCTTAATAGTTTAAGTACCTAATCATTTTGTGATAGGCATTTAGCTTAGTAACTTTTTTATAATAAAATTTTTGATTAGTTCACTTTTATTTGAGGTCATTAAGACTATTCTTATAATTAACTAACCAAATCTCTTTATTTTATCCATAAGTTTGACATCAACTAGAACTAGTTGCAAACCTTGGGGCTAACAAAAGAGATATATTACTTAAGAGAAAAGTGCATCAAGTAAAAAAGTGAAAGGGTATAACAACCTTAACTCCTAATTAAGTTAATTATACATAATTGTATTCTTAATTGGTTGCAATTAAGATTTAATTATGATAATGAGTTAGTAAGCCATTATGTTTGGTTAAATACACGATTAATAATTAATGGTCAAGGTTTGGAGTCATTATAATTTATTACATTATGCAAATATAGAGAAATTTGAACCTTGATGTTAGAGTCATCTCTAAACAACTACAAACGTGAGAATGCATAAAAGAAATTGTACTATCGTGAGGGGTTTGTGATTCATCCATTTATCAGTTTCAACACACAAAAACCTCCCACAAGTGTCCTTATATCATTTCCTAGCATTACCATTGAAGAAACGGGGGTTTCTAAGCTAAAGGTAGGAGTTTGGGGACTTGTGCCGTGACTTGAAACCATCCCATTGCGGCTAGGTTACTCTCGAGAATAATTGGGCAATTTACGTGAATTTCGCCACGGCTTTGGACCATTGTCGCGGCTAGCCTACGTGGCACAGCAGCAGAAATGCCTCCTAGGACTACTGTTCAGATTCTCGCGATTCTCACCTCAGCAAAGAGCTCTTGTGCTGCAGTGAGGCTCACTATAGGACACTCGAATTATTTTTCCTGAATTCTCGCCGCGGCCCTACTTGAGTCCCCGCAGCGAGGTTGCTCACTGTGTCTCTACTGGGCAATTTTTCACGCTTTGTGCCACGGCAAAATGTATCACACCGCAGCCCTCCTCGTCTCTGTCACTCCCCTGGCCGCAGTGAAACATTATTGGCCGCGGCATGATTTCCTCCAGCAACTTAATCTCAAAATTCATCCTATGCATCCCAGTTCTCTACTTAGGAACACCCTAGGACTACTTTCTCTCATTTTATATGACTTTAATGGTATTTATCTAGCTTATTTACCCAACTACTCTACCATTACCAATTCAAAACTTAAGTACTAATTCCTACTCGTCCAACTACCACATGTCAGTAAATTCATGGATTAATGATAGTAAGAATTCATGCACTATCAATAATTAACATCTAATGTATCACATAATTATATTTCTAATAGTACACCATACCATAAATTCAATAAAATCCATACATCAGGTGTTATAGGTTCATACATCCAGTGCCAAGCTAAGATGAGGCCTAACTCCTTAATAGATACATTCTAAGTAATCAAAATATAAGAGCCTACACTTGGCAACATGATTACATGATGATGCTATACAAAAAGGAATACAAAATTTAGCATCTAGTCTAAATAAACCAGTCTAAGTGTAGCCTTCTCCCCACATGGTTGGAGCTCATAGATTTTCATCCACTTGCTTCCCCTTATCCTTACCCGAAGAGCCTTCACCTGAAAGTATGATCCCATGAAACGGGGTGAGATGCGAATCTCAGTAACCAAGGAAATTTCCATTCATAATATCCAATTTAATTAACATATATGCATGAATCAAAATCAACATCAGAATCATATCAGTCATATCAACAAAGGAAATGGTTAGGCTACTATGATTACCATCCCATACTAGTAATCATTTTTTCACATGTTAAAGGACAATAACACCAAGAGAGGCTCGTCCACGGCACCTACTCCCCATTGAGCACAACCAGGGCTCAGCGCATCTAGGGTTTGATCATAACCCGATGCCCGATCAAAGCACATGTACGGGTAGCAGCCTCACCACAGCTCCACCATGGACTCACAAGGTCCAATCACAATACAATAGATAGCCAACCAATTCATTCAGCATTTTAAATCATTTATGTACAACAAATATAAAATTAAAATAGATATATGTATGGAATTAATATAGTCCTGGTTACCTCATTTGTAGACAAATTTGCAAAAGCCACCAGTGGTATAAAATTCTCCCCATACTACAAAGTCCCAAAATTCGGAATGGAGGTATCCTCTACCAGAAACTTCAATATATAACCCTAAATCCTAAGCAAATTCTTAAAAAATTAATACCCATACTATAATCCAATCATTGGGGTCTCAAACCAGCAGAAATACCTAAAAAAGAAGAGTTTATACTTATCTAATGTCAGCCCTAGCCTCAACCTACGAAATTTTTCCATGAAAATATCAAATGGCAAGTTTCAGATTTTGGGTATGGGTAAAAGTGCTCTAATTGGAACATTAATTAGGTCAAATTAAAGAGAAAGATGAGAGGATTAAATTATATAACTGTTACCTTGACTGAATCTTGCTCTAGAAGTGGGAAATGATGCATTTCTTGCCCCAAACCCTAGCCTCCCTTCAAACCTCCGAAAATGAGTTGTGTGTGTGTTTTAGAAAAATGTGGAGGGGCTGAAGTGTTTAGGGTTTTAGTTGGATTTAAGTTGGGTCTAAGGTTGATCATAGGTTGACCCAAGGTCTAATTGCAAGTGGGTTCTGATTTAAGCCTTGTTGGGCCAGCTTTAAGGTGTTGGGCTGCAAAAATCTAATTGGGCCAGACCAAGTTTGAAGAAATTAATTGATTTGGGTCTATACAAGGGTTATTAAGCCATCGCTAGGTGCTCTCTCTTGGGCTAAGTCTCACAATAAAAGGTTAGGTCTGCACCTAAAATTATTAGGCCTCCATTAGTCCCTAACCTTGGCCTACTTAATTTAATTTGCCTAGATGGGGTTCATAACTCAGTTAAATTTCAAACTCATATTAATAATTTATCTTTGTAAAATTTTCATTCACTTAATTTGCCCAACTATCTCATATTAATTATTCTTAATTAACCCAAATCTACGATTAACATCTTAATTAATTTTTTTGAGGTGTTACATTCTCCTCTCCTTTTAGAAATTTTGTCGTCAAAATTAGACATACCTTACTCAAATAATGCAGGATAATCCTTCTTCATTGCCTCCTCCATCTCCCAAGTTGCTTTATCCTGAGTAAGTCCCTTCCATACTACCTTTACCTACAGACAATGATGAGATTAGTTAGGATGAACCACCACTACAAATTGGGAATTTTAGTATTTGTAGGCAAGTTGTTAAAGCTATGCCATCTAATAAACCATCCACTAAAACTATGACTTGTAAGATTTAAAGAAACTCATTCCTAAGTCCTAAAGAATTACCTCGATACTCTGGACAAGGCACTCTCACCCTTGAGATCAGGTCTTATTAGAAAATATAATTTAGACCTGAAATGTCGTGTTTATTTTCACTTGAAAGATCATGTTTGATTTTGATTATATGGAAGGTGAACCTATAGTGTTCGAGTACCTTCAAGAGATTAGTTGTGAGATTAGACTTTATATTAGTTTTAATCTTTGGGAATCTCAACAAACGAGGAGGAGGAATCTTGGGCGCTAATTGAGAAGGAAAGGGGAATTCTATACGTCCAATGGAAATAATGAACCTTCTACTAATGGACAATAAATGAGGATAATGTGTTCAATGATTCATGAGATAATTGAATGTAAGACTTGAAAACTTAGACTAGATAACCCTGTAAAAGGAAAAACCCATTTCGATTAAGAAGGTTGGACTAAAGAAATGTGGGGGTAATCTAAGTGAAGGGCGAATGAAACTTCATTATGAAATAAGATTACTTACCTATGTTGCCATTAGTGGAATAAATACTAAAAAGGCTAACTAAGTGGAATTCTTTATAGTTCTTGGTATCAACTATTAGGGAGAGTTAAGCTAAAGTATTTAGGAGTTATCTCGTAAGGGATTTAGAGTTAAGAAGGAAAGGAAATTAACATGAACATTCAATGATCAACTGTAGGAACAATTAAAAACAATGAGAGAGGGGAGAAAGAAGAAAAAAAAAAGACATAAATATAAAGTCGATCAAAATGAAAGCTATGAAGGAAGAGAACATCAGGATTTATTTGAGCTAGGTGTCTAGAGCTTGCTATAAGATGATCAAGTGTAGCTTGGTTAGGATCTCTTTAGTTGTGGACAAAGAAAGAATATGGAATATTCGGGTTAGTACGTCATTTAACGTAGGTTGACTAGAAGGAATAGAATTGTGGTTATCAAGTGAAGTAATAACATGATAAGAAGACCCTCCCCAGAAAAGTAATAAGAAGGGACTAGTCTCTAGTAAGACTATCTGAGTTATCAAGGAGGAGGTTATGAGGAAGAATTGTCCAACATCAATTGAGTAAGGTATGACTAATTTTGAGGACAAAATTTCTAAAAGGAGGGAAGAATATAACACCCCAAAATTAATTCAGGTGTTAATAACGTATTTGGACTAATTAAAAATAATTATTATGGAATAATTAAGTAAGCTATATGAATAGAAATTTACAGAGAAATAAAGTTATTAATATAGGTTTAAGATTTCAATTAGGTTAAAGCTTAATTTGGACCCAAAATTAATTTTAGTAAGCCATAGGTAAGGATTTATGGAGGCCCAGTGATTTTTGGTGCAAGCCCAACTCCTTACATGAGACTTGGGCCAAGAGAGATTACCTAGCAATAGCCTAATCTGATTTAGTAAAATAGGGGGCCAAGACCCAATTTATATAAGCTGGCCCAACGCACATTATGCAAACCCAAATTAGATTGATTCTTGGAACTTGGCCTGACCCTATCAAATTGTTGTAGCCTAACTAATGAAATAAGGCCCAACAAGCATAAAAATCTGAACCCACAAGGAATTGGACTATTGGGTCAGCACATTCCACTTTTAGCCCTAAATTTTCTGCAGCCCATTCATTAAACCATAGCCCAACCACTAGAAATAAGCCCAATTGGACCTTAGGCTGATGGGTTAGCCCATTTCTCATTAAAAACCCTAAAGGTTCAACAGCCACACCCATTTGGAAGAGCAAAAAACTTGGTTCTGCAGAAGAGAAAAACCTATTTTCGCACCTTGAGGAGAGGCTAGGGTTTCCATCACTATTTTGGCTCCATTTCTCCCACGTAAAGCAAGATTCAGCTAAGGTAACCTTCATATAACTTAATTCTCTCTTTTTCCTCTTCATTTTGGTTTGATTAGTTTTTCATTTGGAGTATTTTCACATACACCCAAAACTGAAACTTGTTGTTTGGTGCTTCCATAGTGAATTTTCAGAGGTTGAGGCTATGGGTGTTGTTAAGTGAGTATCTTCTTCCTATTTTGATGCATTTTCTGTTAGCTTGAGACCTATATAGTTGACTTATGATATTGGCTTTGGTTTCATGTGAAATTACTTAGAAATTGGAGTGAACTATGGCAGTTTCTGATATGAAAAAGTTAGAACTCGAAATTAAAATCCATTGGTAATTAGGTGAGTAACCTCTAGGCAGTCATTAGCAGTTCAACTCTTTGGATATCTGATTTGTTGCTAAAAATGATGATAATTATACTTGTTATAAGCTTGATGTGCATTTGGATTTTATGGTAGCTAGAGGTAGAGTAATTGGTTTCATTGAGGTAACTAGGGTTATTTTCCTAATTCTATGTATATGCTCATGTTAATATGATATTTGTTACATATGCTTGATTTTGAAATACTAAATGATTGGCTGACTACTTGAATCGTTATTGTGATTGGACCTTGTGAGTCTATGGTGGAGCTGTGGTGCAGCTGCCATCCGTGCATGTGCTTTGATCGAGCACTGGGTTGTGATCAGACCCCAGATGCACTGAGCCATGGTTGTGCTCATTATGGAGTAGGTTCTATGGATGGACCTCTCCTAATGTTATTGGCCATTAACATATTGTGTATGATTGTTGGTATGGGATAGTAGTCATTGGCAGTTCAACTAGTTCATTTGCAAATTGAATTGATGATTCTGGTATTGATGACATGAATTTGCACTGGATTGATTAACTCGTATGTATATATGAAAATTGCCTTTTTGTTACTGAGATTGTTTATCTCACCCCGTTGTGGGCTAACATTTTGAGGGATCGAACATCTTAGTAGTAAGAAAAAAAATTAATGGGAGCTTATTAAATGGTTTGGTAGCACATAGGTTTGGAAGCTTTGTCAAATTGTATTGTAACTAGATTACTAATTTTATATCATTGCTGCATTGCATCATGAATTGCTAAGTATAGGGACTATATATGTAATTTAATTATCATGGAATTGAACATTATGGTTGTAATTGGCTAACAATGGATAAGTGACTTGATCTTGTATGAACATTGAGCATTGACCCCATGCACCTTGTGGCCAAAATACATTTGCTGTCACTAAATTATGGTTTTTGCTTATGTATGATAGCTTGGTGAGTAGAAACCAATACTTTAAATCTTGAGGTGGATAAAGATAGATTAACTAGGTAAATCAAGTAGATAAACACCATTAGAGTTTCACAAATTAAGGAAGAGTGGTCCTAGAGTATCCCTAGAAAGAGAATTGGAGAGTATGGGATGAAACTTGGGAGATGTTGTTACATCAGGGGTTGTGCCACAGCTAAGAAGGCCCTGTTGCAGCCAAATGAGTGACAGAGGCGAGGGGTGCCACAGCATGAGTCATCTCGCCGTAGCGCAAGCGAAGAAAATTGGCCTGGATAGTAACAGTGGCGAGGAACGCCGTGGCTCAGTGCAAAAAAGATCTCCCAAGAGGGTGGTAGAGAGAAACCTCGCCGCGGCTCAACATGTACTGTTGCAGTGCTAGTCGAGGCAACTAGGTTAGGAGTGCCAGTAGCCAGCCTCACCGCGGTGCAAGAGTTTTCAACTAGGGCTAGAATCGTGGAATTTTGAACAATAGTCCCAAGAGGCATTTCTGCCGTGGCGCCACGTAGGCTGACCGCGGTAATGGTCCAACTCGCCGCGACAAATTTCGCATAAATTGCCCAATGGTTCCCGAGAGTAACTTAGCCATGGTGCAAAAGGTCGAAGCCATGACGTAGGTCCCCAAACTCCTACCTTTAGCCTAGAAACCCCAGTTTCTTCAACTATAATGCTAGGAAATGATATAGGAACACTTGTGGGAGGTTTTTGTGTGTTGAAACTGATGAATGGATGAATCACAAACCCCTCATAATAGTATAATTTCTTTTATGCATTCTCACGTTTGTAGTTGTTTAGTGATGACTCTAACATCAAGGTTCAAATTTTTCTATATTTTCATAATGTAATAAATTGTAACGACTCCAAACTTTGATCATTAATTATTAATCATGTATTTAACCATAATTACCATGTTTAGAAGATAGGGTTGTCACAATTTTCTTTTTAGTAAAATAAAATTCTTATTAGCATTTTTTATCTCATTCAAAATGCATCAAGAAGCACAAAAAACTCGTATGTATTGGGCTACTAGTCACTACTAATCACTAACATGTTAAGAACTATGTTTTTATAGTAGAATTAAGGTTTTTAAGACTTAGGCTGTGGTTTAGGATGGTTAGGGCATGACCAATTTTGTAATACCCCAAAATTAATTAAGGTGCTAATCATGGATTTGGGTTAATTAAAAATAATTAATATAAAATAATCGGGTAAGTTAAGTGAATGAAAATTTTGAGAGATAAATTAATAAAATGAGTTGAGAATTAATTAGGATAGAAATTTTATCTAGGCCTAAATTAATGTAAGAGATCATGATAAGAGGCCAATAGAGGCCCAATAAGTTAAGTGTAGACCCAATATAATTTAATGTGATAGAGACCAAAGATTCACCTTGTATAGGCTCTTATAAATGGCCCAAAAAACCTTGTGCAAACCCAAAACAATGGAGTTCTTTAAACTAGGTCTAGCCCAATGAAATTCTGCAGCCCATCACCTTAAAGCTGGCCCAACAAAACTAAAATCTGAAACCCATTTGGAATTGGATCTTGGAGCAACCTATAACCCATAGAAAACCCAACTTAAACCCTAAAAACTAACCTAGCCACCCCTATTCTGCAGAACCACAAGAGACACCCATAAAAATTCGAAGGTCCAAAGGAGAGGCTAGGGTTCTTGGCATGTTTCCACCTTTTCCCACTTCTAGAGCAAGATTCAGCTAAGGTAATAGTTATATAACTTGATCCTTTCATCTTTCTCTTTAATTTGACCTAATTAATGTTCCAATTAAAGCACTTTCACCCACACCCAAAATCTGAAACTTGTCATTTGATGTTTCCATGGTAAAAATTCGTAGGTTAAGGCTAGGACTGACATTAGGTAAGTATAAACTCTCCTTTTTGAGGTATTTCTGTTAGTTTGAGACCCCAATGATTGGATTATAGAATAGGTATTAATTTTTCATGAATTTGCTTAGGATTTAAAGTCACATATTAAAGTTTCTGGTAGAGGACACCTCCATTCTGAATTTTGGGACTTTGTAGTGTAGGGAGGATTTTGTACCATTGGTAGCTTTTGCAATTTATCTACAAGTGAGGTAACCGGAACTATATTAATTCCATGCATATATTTATTTTAATTTCATATTTGTTGTACATGAATGATTTAAAATGCTAAATGAATTGGTTGGCTATCTGACATATGTAATTGGATCTTGTGAGTCCATGGTGGAGCTATGGTGCGGCTGCCACCCGTGCATGTGTTTCGATCAGGCACCGGGTTATAATCAAACCCTAGATGCACTAAGCCTTGGTTGTGCTCAATGGGGAGTAGGTGCCGTGGATAGGCCTCTCCCGGTATTATTAGCCTTTAACATATGGAAATATGATTGCTAGTATGGGATAGTAATCATGATAGCCTAATTGTTTCATTTACTGTTATGACTGGTATGTTTTCCAATACTTATATGAAATCATGCATATATGTTTATTAAATTGGAATATATGAATGAAATTTGCCTTGGTTACTGAGATTTGCATCTCACCCCGTTTTATGGGATTATACTTTCAGGTGAAGGCTCTTCGGTAAGGATAAGGGGAAGCAAGTGGATGAAAATCCATGAACTTTAGCCATGTGTAGAGGGAGCTACACTTGGTCTAAGTAGAATAGAGTATATGCTAATTTTGTTAACCTTTGTATAGCATCATCATGTATCTGTATTGCCAAGTGTAGGAGTTGTATTTTGATAACATAGAATGTAACCATTGAGAAATAGGCTTTATATTAATTGTTGATGGATATATGAGTTTATGACACTTATTATGGCTTGTAAACCTATGTTTTAACTGACCATTTAAGTAATGAAATCATGTGATATATTAATTGCGGATTTAAACTAGCGATGCATGATTTATCTAATGAAAACATGATTAAATGACCATTGTGAGAAATTTATAAACTTGCTGATATAAGACCAATGAATGAGTAGGAAAAATCCACCCTTAGATGTGGGATGGGAATGATATAATAGCTGGGGCAAATCAGCTAAATAGATACTATTAGAATCTCATAACAAGTGGGAGAGTGGCCCTAGAGAACCCTTAGATAGAGAATAGAGAGTATGAGATAAGATTTTTGGAGTTGTAGGATATCAAAAGGCATTTTGCCGCAACCAAAATATTGTTAGCTACGGCCAATAGGGGCAAAGTTGCCCAAGGAGAGTACCAGAGAGCAATTCGTCGCAGCAACATGTGGGATTAGCCGTGGCGAAATGTGAGAGGAAAAACTAGGAGTCATCCAAAGGATAATTCGCCACGACTAAATGGGAATTGGTTGCAGCGAACTTTTGTGAAAATGAGCCAAGTGTTCCAGAGAGGAATTGGCTATAGTGAAGGGGGAATTGGTCGGGGCCAATAGTGAGCGGCGAGCGAGGTAGGTTCCATGAGGCTTTTTAGCCGCGGCGAAGGTCTAACTCACCGCAGTGATAACGAAGTAAAGAGTGAACTTGAGGGCAATCGGCTGCGACTAAGAGGAATTTAGCCGCGACGAATGCCCTAAAACCCTTATATTAACCTGAAAATCTTGGTTCTTCATATGGTGACCTTAAGGGATGACTTAGAAACATTGGTAAAAGATTCTTATGAGTTGGAATTAATGGGTAATAGAATCAAAGGCTTATACATAAGTGTTTGTTTCCCTTATGTACCTAAATTCTTGTAATTATTTAGGTGATGACTCTAATAACATTAAGATTCAAATTTTTTACATTTTCTAAATGTAATTAGTCGCAATGTCTTGTAACCCTAATTTATAGTTATTAATCATGTATTTAACATTAATTACAATGATTAGAAGTTAGGGTCATCACAAATTTTGCCTCTAGAACTTTTGAAATCCTAATTTTATACTTGTGCCATGATTCAGAAGATGCATATCGTGGCTAAACTTAAATCTAGGGCAAAATCCACAAATTATGTAATTCTCATCATAACTCAATACGCTTGTACCTCAGCGAGGTCATCCTTAGGCCCTCCAGGAACATTGTACACACGAGTCTTACAATGGCCAAGTCTACCCACACTATAGTGAAATGACTCTCGGGAGCCCACTTACATACCTCCCCTCAATTCTCACTATGGCTAAGTTTACTTGTGTGGTGGTGAGATGGCTCTCGAGAGCCCATCTCCCTTAAATTCACAAATTTTACAATGGCTAGGAATCTTGCGTTGTGGTGCACTAAGCCTCTGCCACTCTTTAAACTTAATTTAGCCATGACTTGATTACCCACTAATCCTAAACTCTCAAATATGCATCCCAACCAATTGCCACTTGTAATGTCCTACATTGGATAGAAGGATCCTAGGCTAAGGTTATATAATTGGGAGTAGTACTATCCCTACCACGGACGCATTTTTCCAATGATAGGAGGAACAAAACCTGGAGAGGTGTGACTAATTGAGGTGCCTCCAATCCAAGACAATATCCATGAAGGCTCTGTGTAGTGTTTGGTATCAGAGCCAGCCTAGCCGCATGTGCACCTCAAGGACGAGATGGCCCCAAAAGAGGGTGGAAATGTAATGTCTCACATCAAATAAAAAGATCTTAGGCTAAGGCCATATAAATGAAAGTAGCACTCTCCCCACCATGGACGTGTTTTCCTAGTGATGGGAGGAATAAAACCTAAAGAGGTGTGACCGATTGAAGTGCCTTTAGTCTAGGACAATATCCATGAAGGCTTTGTATGGTATTTGGTATCAGAACCAACCTAGCCACATGTGCACCTCAAATACGAGGTGTCCCCAAAAGGGGGGTAGAAATATAATGTCCCACATCGGATAGGGGGATCCTGAAGTAAGGCCATATAAGTGGAAGTAGTACTCTCCCCACCGTGGATGCATTTTCTCAGTTATGGGAGGAACAAACCCAGAGAGGTATGACCAATTAAGGTGCCTCCTGTAATATCTTAACTTCTTAGCTCTCACATAATAGTCCCACAAGCTATCTCAACACATCTCATGGATATTGGAAGAGACTTGTAAGAAAACATATAGTTTTATGCATAGAGAATTACGTAATTGGGAGGCCATATACATGATTCATAGCTTTAGGGACCACATGAACTTATCAATATCATTTCTTATCCATAACATATCCAATCAAGTTATAAACATCACATTTGGTCTTATTCATTTCAGGTTTAAAGCCATATATCAGAAAAATCAAGTTTTGCTCTTGGGTTAGCATGCCAAATTTATGATATGAACTTTGAAAATTTATAACTAATTCTAAAAAAATCAAAATCAAGCAAAACATACCATTTTGGAAAGATCTAGATGTTAACTAATGATGAAAATAATTCTAGATCAATGCAGTGGCCTTTAACTTATGGAAGACAATGGAATAATACCAAAGGTCGAGTTGCATTACTAGTACTATCATGAAACTTCAAAAATTTGGTTCTCCCTTTACAGAGCTCAAAATAAGGTGATCTTAGTGGTTATGGAAAGCTTAGGATGTATAGTTTATACCTGTAAAATTTCATAAGCATTGGACTTTATTTGGCTCATGTGTGATACAGAAATATAAACTGACCATATGAATAGTGCACATACTATTTTTGCATAATTTGGCCAACTTTGAAAAATTATGAAAAATGCTATAAATCTCCAAATTGATTACTCTTTAACTTTGTGAAAAGATCTAGATGAGACCTACTTTTTAGCTAAATTTAATATAAAAACTCAGCCATTTGATTAAACTTTGATTTAGCTCAAGATTTGGTCAAATTTGAAGTCCATAATGGGTTCCATATATGTACCAAATGCTTTTCTCATCTTTCTATAACTACTTGAGCATGTCCAAAAGCATAAACATAGCCTAGGAAAGCATGCCAAATGGTTCAAATCATCATAGAGCTCAATCTCACCATACCATAAACACATGCACATAAAGGCTCATGAGTGGCAAAAACTAATATAAGCATACATTTGGTTCCAACTTCCATTCATACAGGATATTCATATACTTTTACACATGCTTAATGGTTTACATGCCATAAACTACTCACATATCTATACTTTGACATTACATTACATTAGAAACTATTCTATTGTCAAAGTGTTGCATATCATGCTCCTTGGCTTCCTTTTTTACTTCCTTGAGCTTCACTTAGGCATGGTTAGATGGAAAATGGGGAATAGTGAGATTCAAAGATTATCAATAGCTCTTTACCCTTTCAAACATACATAATGGATGCATATACATGTTGAAGAATGCATGCATGTCATACAAGCCTCTCATGAACATACATAAAATATTTTATTGGTCATGTGAACTTATACATATCAAAGAAAGGCTTTCAAAGGCATTCATCTAGCTTCACCTAGCTTTCTAGGGACTTTTGGATTTACCTCACCTACTTTTAAGGGACATTTGACTTAGCCTCATTCTTTTTGAGACTTTTGGCTTATCATCACCCATGCTAAGGGACTTTTAGCATAACCATACCTATACAAGCCATATTACATACATAAACTTATTTCAAGAAATATAATGGTACCATAATATGCAAATAATGGCTAGAGGCATTTCTTATAGTTCAAATATACATACAAGCACTCAAAGACAACTAGACATCCAAGCAATGTATAAGAGAAAGGTTAGAGAGCTACCATGGAGAATTTGTTACACACTTTTTCCTTAAACTTATCTTCCCCTTTTCAGCCAAGCTCATGCTATTAGGTGCACTTGATTCTCTTGGCCTAAACATATCAAATGAGGTATGAATCACTCATAGGCATAAGCTTAAGCCTTATATAACTCTATGGAAGCTTACTTCATTCTAAGACTCAATTATGATTTCATATAAGACCTAATGAAGTAATTATGGGAATTCATGATCTTGGCTCCATTTTCTCCCTCAATCTAAGTCTCTTGACTCTATTTAGACTCCTTGGAGTCATCACAATTTCATTTTAAAGAGCTTAGCTATAAGTTACTTCTTTATGTCTCTTTATGGAGCCTACACCTCCATCTCACAACCCATACTTTCTAAATTTATTCTAAGGCTTCCTTTGATGTTCATCTATCATATTTAGTCCCTTTCTAACCTTAGAACAATTTAAAACACTCTCTAGGTACATGGTTCTATATTGGTTGAGACACCCCCTATCTTATCCACCCATGGAGTTTGCTTCATTTCCTTTAGGGAAATGGAATATGTAAGGTTTCTTAGGTGTCTTGAGAATTCATTCATACTCTTAGACAACTTAAATTATCATTAGGAAGTTTCATATTTGCCAAGGTGCAACTAAATCCCTAATTTCTACAACTTGCATTCTAAAGTTTTCTTTTCAATTCTAGTTGTATATTCTTAATCCTCACACTCCATAACCCTTGCTTTCATCAAGAACACATGAAGAAAAACTCTCCTCCTCACTTTCTCTCGCTAGACCAAAGTTTAACTGGCTTGGAAATACAAGATTTTGCAAGTATTTCAAGTAAAGTTTTACCTTAAAAAGGAGCTCTTTTCACGTAGATTATTTTTCACTTATTGGTTTCTTGAAAAGAGCTCCTTTTTGGCTTGGGTTAGACCTGAATTTTTAAGTTTTCAAGAAAAGAAAGCCACCATTAGAAAGCTCTTAAAGAGAAGAATAACTTTCTTAACTGGCACAGGATGAAACGGGTCGTTTATTTACTTAAACGAGAGTTTAAACTTCTTCTCTCCCCCCCTTAATGTCACGCCATAGCTCTCTATAATTCTAAAAATGGAAGTTTGGAGAAGATGATGAGGTGTAATCTTACTTGAGAAGCTTCTTTTACAATTTTTAAAATGACAATTTTGCCCCTACACACCTATTTGCTCTGTTTAAGCCTATTTCAACTCTTTTTTGAGAACCGTCTTTTCCATCGTAAAATTCAAGTCCTTTAATTCATAAAATGCCTTTAGTTTCATCCAAATTGGATTTGAAACCTTCCCGAACAAATTGATTAAAGTTCAAGTCAACTGACGCTCTAAAACGTTAACCGGAGGGGTTTAAACCATTTTAGGGGTTCTTGTGATTTTTATGGCCTCTAAGAATCCCAAGAAATTTAATTTTTCTATTTAAAGATATTTTCTTTGAGTTTTCTAAAAAGTGCAAAAATTATAAAAATGCCATTAATTTTTGTCAAATTTTATTTAGCTACTCCGACTCTGATTTTTAAGCATATTAAGCCTTGTATCCTCATTTTTCATTATTTTTAATTTTCTCTTAATTTTATTTGGCCTTAAATCTTTCTATTTAGGAGACTTCCTTTTATAACTAACTTAATTTCCATCGTTTACAGAAGACCGGATGTTACACCTCCAATCTGGGACAATATCCACAGGGGTCATTTTTCATTATTTATAATTTTCTCTTAATTTTATTTGGCCTTAAATCTTTCTATTTAGGAGACTTCCTTTTATAACTAACTTAATTTCCATCGTTTACAGAAGACCGGATGTTACACCTCCAATCTAGGACAATATCCACAGGGGCTCTATGTGGTGTTAAAATATAATGTCCCTCATCGGATAAGAGGATCTTGGGCTAAGGCCATATAAGTGGGAGTACTATTCTCCCCACTGTGGATGCGTTTTCCCAGTGACAAGAGGAATAAAACTCAGAGAGGTGTGACCGATTAAGGTACCTCTAGTCCGGGATAATATCCACATAGCTTTGTGTTATGTTAAAATGTAATGTCCCATATCGGATAGAAAAATCGTGGGCTAAGGCCATATAAGTGGGAGTAGTACTCTCTTTACCATGGATGTGTTTTCCCAGTAATGGGAGGAACAAAACCCAAAGAGGTGTGATCGATTGAGGTGACTCTAGTCTGGGACAATATCCACGGAGGCTCTGTGTGATGTTATTTCCACCCCCCTCCTTTTAGGGCCACCTCGTCTTCAAGGTGAACATGTGGCTAGGTCGGCTTTAATATCAAACACCACAAAGAGCCTCCATAAATATTATCCTAGACTAAAGACACCTCAATCAGTCACACCTTTCTGAGTTTTGTTTCTCCTATCATTAGGAAAATGCGTCCACAGTGAAGAGAGTACTACTCTCACTTATATGGCCTTAGCTCATGACCTTTCTATCCGATGTGGGACATTACATTTTAACACCACACAGAACCTCTGTGGATATTGTTCCGGACTAGAGGCACCTCAATTGGTCACACCTCTTTAGGTTTTGTTCCTCCCATCACTAGGAAAACACGTCCATGGTGAGGAGAGTAGTAACCCCACTTATATGACTTTAGCTCAAGATCCTCTTATCCAATGTGGGGCATGACATTTCCATCCCCCTTTTGGGACCACCTCGTTCTCGAGGTGCATATGCAGCTAGGTTAACTTTGATATCAAACACTACACAGAGCCTTTGTAGATATTGTCTTAGACTGAAGGCACCTCAATTGGTCACACCTCTCTAGGTTTTGTTGCTCACGTCACTAGGTAAACGTGTCCACAGTAGGGAGAGTACTACTCCCACTTATATGGCCTTAGCCTAAAATCCTCCTATCCGATGTGGGACATTACACCACTACCTCAAATTGAACTCTAAGGCTTTTCTAAGACTAAAGTCCAAGGTTTTTATGGCATATAACCTCCTATAAACCTTAGTTTATGAACTTTACATTTTTTAAGGATTGAAAGACTAATTAGGCCAATCAAATCTTGAATCATATCGGCACAACCCTCATTACAATAGCAAGAAGGCAAATGCAACCCCAAGTGGCAACCTAAAATATACAATCCACTACTTATTGGCCTCATACCACTTTGAACAAGTTTCAATAGACCAATTCAAGATATTCCCATCCTTAAAACTCTAAAATAACTTTAGATGCAAAATATGACTATGGCACATCCCTAAGTCACACATTAGGCATATATGATAGCGGAAAAACCACATGACATAATCAAGGCTAAGAATACAATTAATGTCATAATCCATATCCTTTAATTGGGAAAGCAATCTTTCATACAAACATATTGGTTCATATTTGCTTAGTTATATGCAATTACATCAAATTCAATATATATTAAAACCTAGCTCCCATTAGGGTTCATTCCAAGTTACAAAATATCAAAATATCTACACTTAGCAATATTAATGCATCATTATACTATACCAATTAAGTTACAAAAATTATCATATACTCTAAATTAAAATATCTAAGTGTAGAATCCTCACACAAGACCTTAGACTAGGGATTGTCATCCACTAGCTTCCTCTTTTTCTTAGTTGAAAAACATTCACTTAAAATTGTTAGCACATAATAAGGGTGAGATGTGAATCCTAGTAACTAAGAGAAATTCCATTTATATATACAAATTAATTAACATAAATGCATTTCATACAAATAAATATCAGAAGCATGACAAGTAAATCAGCAAATGAGCAAGTTTAACTACCGGTGACTATTATCCCATATTAGTAATCATATACAACATGTTAATGGCTAAAAATAGAGGATAAGGCACGATTATGGCTTCAACTCCCTATTAAGCATGATCATAGCTCAGTGTTTTCCAATGAGTACGATTATAACTCAGTTCACGATCACAACACAATGTACAAGTAGAAGCCTAATCATAGCTCCATATAAGGACATGATCACAATCTAACAATAAGAAGTAGCCAAACCAATCATTTATCATAAAAAATATATAAGTGTAGCAAATATAAGATTAATGAAACATATATGTGGAATTAAAGCGCCTTGTTACCTCACTTGGTTTTGTCAAATCCTAAAGAGTTACCAACAAATGCCAAACACTCTATAGGTCCTAAATCAACCAAAATCCAACTTTTAGTCATTATTCACTGCAAGGATCATGTGTTGGTTCATTCCAATCATTAAGAACTACTTAAAAAATACTACCCAAGCCTCTAATGAGTTCAATGTATATATTTGAGCCTTCCAAACCCAGAAACTACATGGGTCACACAAATTCCTTTTAATTTCACACATTAATAGAACAAAACACAAAAATCAATCATAAGGGCTACGTTTCAACATATTTATACTTCAAAGTATAAGGAAATACTTATTCAATAGTTCCTTTACCCTCAAACTCCAAAAATCATGTAAAAAAAATACTAAAACACCTATTTTTGGATTTAGGGTTTGGATAAAAATGCACCAAACGAAGAACTAATCAGACCAAAATGAAGAGGAAGATGAGAGGATCAATTTTTATATGACTTACCTTGGCTAAATCTCCGTTTCGGTGTACAAATCAAAGCCAAAATGATGAAGAACCTTAGCCTCTCCCTTTATGTACAAAAAATTTATTCTCCCTTGGCTGCCCAATGTTTCAGTTGGAGTTATAAGGCATTCAGCACATAATTTATGGTTTTAAAGAAGGGTAGCTAACCTAGGGGTATTTTTGTCTAAATAGGTTTTTCCTTTGATAGTTGGGCCTTGGTCAAATAGACCTAATTGGGTTAGGCCTTCGTTAAAACTTAAATTGGGTTCTTACAATTTATTCTTAATCTAAATAAATAAATTATGGAACTTGAATTAAATTTTGCTCAATTAAATCTTAATTTACAATTAAATTTATTTTCTTGTCAAAAATTCACAAAACTTATTGTTTGCCTCAAAATGGCTAAAATAATAAATTTTCTTGAAAATTTTTATTTTTCATAATTTTTTGAATTTCTCATAATTATTTTCTCAAATTAAATCCTTAATTCTCTATAATTCCTCTTAATTAATTTCTGGATGTTACAAAGAGAAATGATAATAAAAAACTTTAAGATTTATCTTCTTCATTAAGGAACAAGTAAAGCTAAAAAAAATGTTTAGTCGAGGTAGTGAAACAAAACATGCAAAATTGAAATGACCTTACTGAACACAAACCTAACTAGGTTAGACGGCAATCAATTTGTTTGGCCATAAATTGAAATGTGAAAGAAAAAGTAATCTTGACAAAATATGGCGTTTCTAAAAGCTGCCCTTTTTTACTTCTTTCCATAGCGAGAATAGAGAGAAACATATTTTTCCAATGTCCCCAACTAAGGAACAATTAAAGACAGAAGCATATATTTGTTTAGGAAGCTACTCAAAAAAAAAAAAAACTCGTAGATGAAAGAAATGACCTCTACGTTGAAAGCTTGCTAACAGAAAATAACTAAAATGTGATGTCATGGCCATTGTTCAAAGTGCCTCTAACAGAAATTAAAGATATGATGTCGCGGCTACTGTTCAAAGAGCCATTGACGAAAATTAAAATACAACATCATAGCTATTGTACAAAGCATTACTGGCTCTCCACCAAGAAAACACCTCAGCGACTTTTTTGGCCTTTGGTGACAACAAAAGTCATCATTGAAAGGCCAGTTTCCTATAATCACTGTTTTGATGTTAGATTTCATGGTTGCTAACTTGGCATCACCGTCTAATGATTCTTGGGGATTGCGCTAGTTTTTTTATTTTTCTAACCTTACTATGTGACCTTTTTTTTTGGCATCTTATAGATATCATTTCCAACAAAATTACTATATATAGGTACAAAGATCATTGTAATAAAATAAACAAAGGCACATGGGATTATATCCCTTATTCTCCCCCCCACCCCCCCAAAAAAACAACAATAAACCCAACTCTCAAGATTTGTAAATGTGCCACCCAATGCCTAAATTAATGTGACATTTAGTGGGTTTGGTGAAAACAACAGGTCTATATATATATATAATTTAGTAATAATATATTCATCATGTGAGTAAAGTATGCCACTTTGGAAGTATGGTCATAACGGGCTATTAAAAGTTATGTGGGCTTCCTGTGTTATGCTTTAGGCTCAAAAATCTAACTCCAATGCTTTGTCTTATTATCTTGTCTAAAGTTAAAAAGTTTTACTGTGAATGTTATGAAAAGTTGTCACGTTGAAAAAAAAAAATTTAATATTTGCTTCATAATCAAAAGTTTACGTGGATTGTATATTGATTAATATATATATATATACAGTGTGGTACATTTTATGGTAGAAAAAAAGTTTTAATAAATTGACACAATTATGATTTAATAAAGAAAGAATAAAGTTAGCATCTGATACAAGTAAAAATGTTCTAGAATCTAGATATTTTATATTATTGTAAAATAATTTCGCAAAACATGATCTGTAGGTAATTCTTTTCTCTTTTGTTAATTTTATCTTCGTAAGCTAGCTTTCATAAGCACGTCTAGTACCCCTAAAAAGAAAAGAAAAAAGAAAAAAATATTTTATCAAACATAACTTCATGACTTGTCTTGCCAAAAAAAAAAAAAAAGGAACCTAAGAATCAAGAGGAATAAGTGCAGTTTTCCTAAATTTTTATGGTGTAGATTTAAATGTGATAATTTCTTTTGATTTAATGACTTCCCTTAAAACATATATCAATAAATATTTTTCAAAAAATGCATGATAGTTGATAAATAATAAATTATTTTCCTTCGTTAGAAAGATTTAATGAGTTAAAAGAAATGAAGAAAATAAAAGAGTTGAACCTCAATGTTAAAAATTGAATTGAAGTGGATGCCATGTACATTATTATATTTTTCTCAGTAGAACATGTGCCTTTTAAGTGTAAATAAGTTTAAATTATTAATTTGCTCTTTTATAATTTAAAAATTTTTTAAGTTAGTAATTGTCATTAAACTCTCATTAGTATGCCATTAAATTTAACTAATGTAGTCAACCATATATATTATTTTAGCACTTTAAATATACATAATTTAATCAATAAAACATGTGCCATTTTAAGTATTTCTTCAAATAGTAATGAAAACACGCAAGGCAAGGCAAGGCTAGCACATAAAGGCAATGCATTGGAAACAGGTAGGGTCAAGAAGTTGACAGTCATGGAAAGCTCATGCGGAGCCTGAAAGTTTGCAAAACAAAGTTCTTTACTTAACTAAGAGGGCACTTCACCAAATGATTTTGGCAGCGAAACTATGTAAAGCAGAGTGTTGGAATCTTAGCTGAAAAGTGAAAATGGTTATGTTTGCTTGGTTTGGTGGATAACACAAAAAATTGCTTAAGCTTTGGCTGCTTGGGCCCTCTCTTCCTTAATTGCCTTAACTAAGTATCGAGTAGGACTAAAAAAATGTATAAGCTAACTTGAGAGACAAAAGCCATTTGCAGTGGATATAAGAATTTGATGAATTAGTTGAAGGGGCTAACTCAATTGATAAAAGAAGATAATATGTTATTTTGATAATTTGGGTTTAGTTTTTTTAGTGAGCACTTTAAGAGTAAACTTTTAAATGCGTTAGATTGATGTAGCGATTACACTACTAAAATTGTTTAAAGAAGAAACCAATCCAAATAAAATTCGAGGATACTTTGACTGTAATAATAATAAAAATGATCAATTTAAATCCTGCTATCACAAAGTGGAGATTTTAGCTAGACAATGTAGTATGTGTATCTCTTGTTATGTAACACATACAGCCATACCAGTGAAACCAAAAATTCACACGCACAAAAAAATGTTTCAAGTTCTTTCTTTTCATGATGCATTAGACTATAAAAAAGTAAATGATTTAAATTGGGATGGCTTTGATTATACAGTTATTTCTATCTTGATAGCACACCAAAATGCAATTTAGCATGCATGCTAACTCAAGTAGGCCTTTCCATGAATAGGTGTGACTTGTACTCAACTCACTTTAGTATAAAAATTATGATAATATGAAAACTCAATGATTTACTGGCTAACCCGGACATTGAACTAGAAAGATTATCGGATTATGAGAGAATTGGTTCAATCAGGTCAACTAACTATTACTATCAAATTCCAGATGATATCATAATTAATTTATTACTGGAATAAATAATTAATTAAATAAAAACGGAATATTACAATAAAGATTAACAATAACAATACAAAGATATAAATGTAATTAATTTTTAACCCAAGTTTAAATTTTTTGGACTATTACGATAGGCATTGTTTAACTTCATTTTAATTTACTGAAAAAATAAAAAATAAAGTCTAAAATACAAAAATATGCTAAAAACTATATTTGATTATGATAGGACTACTTTTTTCAAGCTGAATCAACGGTTTTCAATGGGATCAAATTAGTTCAATAGTATAATTCATAAGCCTTAATTTAATTGACACCTCTAAATATACAAGTTTGGAGGTTCTCATGTTTGGGGATTCAATTTCTCAGTCCCCCTCTCCTTCCTTGAACAGGCTCCTCAAATATTGCCAAGTATGGAAGTTTTAAAGCTTAGAACTTCATTTTGATAGATTTTGAACTAGTTAGTGTGGTAAAAATATCCCTCTTAAATAAGGTCTCTGCTGTCGAAAACTGCTCTTCGTCAAAATAAGTTGGATTGCCAGATGTTCTACTAGCATCTGGCTCAAACTAGGCAAGGCATGCATGCAATTGAAACTTTTGAAGATTCCTTTCTTTCTGTTTTTGAAAGATTCCTTTATTTTCAAGAAGTCAAATGCTGTATCGCATGTTATTTGACAACTCACCTCTTATATTATGCCCCACCTTGCACCCCAATATCTTTCACTACAAACACCATAGATTCCAAAATGCACTCTTGCACTGCTATGACAACTCACGCCTCTCGTACGCTCCTACATCCATAAGTACAATCGCCTTAGAGATAGCAAATAGCGAATTGAACTTTTGAAGGAGACCTCTGAACAATAACTGAAAATCCATTATGTCAATGCAAATTTAATTTTTAAACCTGTACATTGAGTTTAGATTGTATAATTTAAAATTTTATGAATTTTAAATGCAAGAAATTTAAATTGCTATAATTCAAATTTCTTGCACTTAAAATTTTGTTTGGATAATGTTGTAATATTTATAAGATTTGGTATGTTTGTATATATGTAGGCACACATTCATATCTTTTTCGATTAACAATATTAGTTTAAACTCTTTTTTTTTTTCTTTAGATTTATTAAAAGTTTTATTTTTAGTTCCTAAATTTTTTCTTGCGCCGCTAAAATCAAGTTTTTAAACCACTCTAAATAAAGTCATTTTCACAGTCAACAATGGCTTCATTAACATTGGCTTGCTCACTGGTATGACAAATATTTGTCTTAACTTTCATGCCTAGTCAACAAATATATGACTTTTATTTAATCTGGTCTTAGAAGAATGAGGATCCTCTGTTGCTCAAGCAGTAATTTTAACCCTCTATACATACATACATACATATATATATATTAGTCAATCCTAGCCATCTATTTATTTTTCTAAGAAAATAAAATGCAGTATAAAGATTGTCTTTCAACTTCCACTAGACATTTTTTATCTAGTAAAAGTTAGAAAGCTATATTTATCTTACATATTGCTTATTTTAAAATTTAAAAATACTAATAATAAATAGCTAAGATTGCAAAATATTTAATAGAAGTTCAAAAACTATCTTTATCTTACACTTTACTTATTTGAAAAAAAAAATAGATAGCTAAATTGCAAAATAAATAAATAAAGGATGCAAATATGCTCCACTTGAACAGCACACTACATTATGCTGCTCAGGCAGAGTACTGAATATTAAAGAATCCCTATTCTTTTTAAATTGATTTTGGAGCAGTACAGATCTGTGGTTGAACTAGATTGGACCAGTTTAATTCCTTACCCAACCGGATAAACTGGCCGGTCCCATATGGTTCTTGTAACATTGACCTTAATAAATAGATTTTGCCCTATTTATTAACCTATCAACATTTTTAAATGTATACAACATGGCGTTAAGGTAAAATAAATCATAATTGACCAAAATCCAACCACTTGCAATCCATAACACTCGGGATTGTGAACACCCAAATTCTTATTGGATGCTTAGGTGGATTATCCACTATGATTTAAAAGATATGTATTACTTGTCCATCAACTCCTAATGAACTTCCATATACACTTGTTTCCCAATCTTGTAACATCTTTTTAAAACAATCTCTTAAATTTTATATGCTTCAAAGGATAATAGTCGTATTTAAAGTCTGTATGCATTCATTTACATTAATCACTCAATCTAAAACAATTGACGTTTTTTCCTCTTCATAGATGATACCCGAATTTATGGTAATATGATCACACCTAGACAACTGTAGTAAATTGAAATTTCAATGACAAATTTTGATAAAAAATTCAATAACAAATTGACTGCCACCCAAAAAATTAGGAAGTTCAGACACAGTCATACTCATACGGAGATCCAGGTGAAGGATAAACCAGGTCTCAAATAGCCTGGACTGGGGTAAAATCAGTCTCAAAAATACAATTTAAAATGAAAATTAATGGATAAGATGACCACTATCTATTTGACAGCTCCAGGTTATAGGTTACATACGTGCTTAGTCCATAATTACATTTGTGAATGCATTCTCTCATAACTGGGATAATCTATTTAGTATAATTATTTACATTATTATTCGTAAATTCTCAGCTGATTACACAATACAGCATCTCAGCACCAGCCCCTTTTGATCAATTCTGCCGTCTTCGTTGCCTGAAAGACATAATTGATCATTCAGCTTCCCCATACCAGATTAGATTGCTCAGAGATTTACAAACTTAAGAATCAATCAACAGAGATAAGCTCTTTACAACATTGTGTATCACAACCTCTTCCAAACTAGCAAGCATAGGCCAAACGAGAAAGAGAGAATAAAGAAAACGAAAAAAAATATAAATTAATCCTCAAACTCTTCTGTCAACTTTGTCCCTCAACATTGAAATTAGTCAATGAGATCATTAAGTTCTGAATTTATTCAGTTTCATCCAGAAGCCAACAATTGCTAAACGAAAATACAAAATGGTGATGTCCTTTGGCATTTATTCCGATTATGGTATACCATGGCAAAAACTAACATTTCTTGAGTGGATTAAATAAAAATGAATTACTGGAGAAGGATCTCCTTCTCTGTTTTTCTCTGATTTCTGACTTCAAAAATTCATGTATGTAGTGTATGCCCTGGCTCTATAAAGTTGTAAATCGATACAACAATAATAAGCATAAGACAACAAATTTTGTCTTCCTAATAAGCAAAATCAAGACTCGATGAATATAAATGGAAATCAGAGTTTTGAGGACTAAATTGACCACTATCAAAGTTTGAGCACCGAACTGACAAAAGAATCAACATTTGAGGGCTAAATTTGTACTCTTTAGCACTAAAAAAAAAACTCAAAAAACAAGGCTGCATTTGGAATGACCTAATTTTTTACTTTCAGAAAAGTATTCAAGTATAAAATACAAAACAGTTTTAGAGAACAAGCAACAAAAATTTAAGTTTGCAAAAGCTTTCTTAAAAGCAGATTTTCAACATTAAAAAAAAAAACAGTTATGTTTAGAGTTCCTGTTCGTCACTTTTTTCCTTTTTCTTAATTGCTGAGGGGGTCGTGCATCACAGCTACTTTCAATAGTTGGCATCCAGCCTAAACCCACCCTCTCCTGATGGCCCCATCGTCCCCTACTTTTCTCCAACATTTGGTACAGAAAAATTTTATTTTAAAAAAATGTCAAATAGTACAAGCTTGTTTAGCTCCCTTAATATATGGATTGCAGATTTGCAGCTGAAATTAAATTTTCAACCTAGCCATTTGGTCAGAAATTTCACAATTGATGACCTAGTCTCCAACAAACTTTCATAAACCATAACATGGTTTTGAGATGGAGAGGCTATGTACAATGTTCAACGCTCTATAGACAGAAATTAAAGCCTATAAGTAGAAGTCTGAGAATGGTTAAGTTCAAAGAATGATTGATTTAGAGAGGAGAAAGTAAAAACCCCTGGATGATCAGTACCATCGAGCTGCTGATGTATCAACTTTAAGAGAAAGGAGATGGGATGAGAAACCGACAACACATACAGGTGCTGAAGCAACACTGCATCCATGTTGAAGTTGAACCAAAGAAAGTTTTAAATTTATTTATAATTTGCCATTGATGAAAGGAATTTCCAACTTGTTCCCCACGTTCCACTCACCCAAAAAGAACAAAAAACACATGACAACATCAAAATGATATTCTGAGTTTCTTGTTTCAAGACAAGGTTTTACAAAACAGAGCACGTAGGGTGAAAACCTATGAAGCATGGACTAGCCTGTTTTTGGGTGTGTCAAACTGGACATTGACACGCTGCACTGATGAAACCTATCCAACAACCATCAATACATTGCAGAATCAAAAAATTATTTTTCCAACTTAGATGTATGTTGGGTCCACTGAGGGTCCACTGAAGATTTTTCGATAACTATTGGTTTACATCAAGGATCAACTTTAAGTCCCTATTTCTTTACTTTAGTTCTAAATGTACTTACTGAACATATCCAAGAGCCGGTATCACAACGTATGCTCTTTGCAAATGATATAGTCTTGGTTGGAGAGTCGAGAGAGGAAATAAATGAAAAGTTAGAGATGTGGAGACTTGTTTTGGAAGATCATGGATTTCGTTTAAGTAAAAGTAAAACAGAGTATATGGAATGTAAGTTTATTAAGAGGTGCACTAATTCTAATGTAGAAGTGAAAATCGGAAAACACACCATACCACAAGTCACTCGGTTTATGTATCTTAGGTCTATCATACAACATGACGGGAAAATAGAGGAAGATGTAAACCATAAGATTCAAGCAGGATGGATGAAATGGAAAAGTGTTTCAGGTGTTATTAGTGATAGGAGAGTGCCACTCAAATTTAAAAGTAAATTTTATCGTACAGTTATAAGACCGTCAATGTTGTATGGGACTAAGTGTTGGGTAATAAAAGGTCAATAGGAAAATAAATTCAATGTCGTAGAGATAAAAATGTTGCGTTGGATGAGTGGATATACCAAATTAGATAGAATTATAAATGAATACATTAGAGAGAAAGTTGGGGTTGCACCTATTGTAAAAAAGATTGTGGAATCACGTCTTAGATGATTTGGACATGTGTGGATAAGACCTATAGAAGTCCCAATAAGAAGAGTAGATCAGATGGAGAGTAGTTCAATAATTAAAGGTCAAAGAAGACCACGAAAAACGATAGGCAAAAATATTAAGAAAAATTTAAATTTAAATGGTTTATCTAAAGATATGATTAATAATAGAACTTTATAGCGTCGTTTGATCCATGTGACCGACCCCACCTAGTGAGAAAATGCCTTGTTATTGTTGTTGTAAATGTATCTTGGACATACCTCAAACAAGTCTAAGAGATAGTTGGCAAAAATGAAAGGATATCCCAAAAAATAGAATGAGAGGCTAAAAGCCTCATATTGATGCGATCTTTAAAGTTATTTCATAGGTTTTTCATTGTATATGAATGGTTTGAATGTATAGTTTTACATTCATTTCATTTGACAGATTTTTCGGGGGAATAAATGTACCATAGCTATAGGATGATGTTCGCTCCATTTTTCTATGGATTGAGCTATTTGAATAGGAAGCTATAAAATTAGGATTTGCATATAATGCATGCTAAGATTGTAAATGTATAATTTAATGGTACATAATACTACAAACCTCCTTGTTTAGTAATCTTCAGTTGTATAAATGTACCTTTGGATTTTATGACAGATGATAGATTCTTCATTCATTTTCTACGTTTTATAAGTTAGAAATGCCAACGAGTTTGCAACCTTGTTTCATGGTTGAGAAATAAAAACCGCAAAGCAAACAAATATTAACTGTTTTTCTATTTTTTAAAACAATTAACTCTTTCAGAACAATTCCAAACATGCTCCAAGTTTCAAATTCTCAAGTTCTAGCATCCCCCCCCCCCCCCTTTTTTCTTTTTTCTCTCAAAAACCCCCCAGAAAATGAAAATGTGTCACATTATCTCAAGTTGAGACTCTCAACAAAGAGTCAAAATGTGCACTTTTTAACACTACTTGTTAGAGGGAGCAGCCATCAGTGAACCTCACTATTAAACTACTTTAACCAAGTAAATGCTGGATATCACAAGCATAGACATACTACATTGCATCCTTCACCTTTCAGTGATTTCTCTTTCTTGACCCCAAAGAAAAAGGTGATCTAACTTCAAGAGCATTAGAAGCTCAACAGAAACGGAAACTTTACATTCAACCATCTATCTATCCAATATCCAATCATCTTTGCTCGCAGGTTTGTCCAATGACAAAAGAAACAGTCCTCATGATCATTGACAAATTAACCAGAGTGTAGAAACTATCAGGTTCATAAAAGAGATTCATGCATATTAAGACTAGCAAAATATAGAAACATATATCAAAAGCTATCAAAATAAGATTGACAGACCTTCAGGAGGCTGAGTTAGCTTCCGATTTTGAGGAGACATCATCTCTTTCTTTAATTGCATCAATATATCTTCCATGGTATGCTCCCGTTTCCAGTTAGCAAGCATGGGAAATAAATGAGGCTCAACCTGATAATTAGCTATTTATAAGATCATTTTCAATCAAATCAGAGTATAAAGAACCTTGGCAGAAATGCAACCTACCACTCCAGTTTCTTGGTTGACACAAGTCATGTTAATCCTCGTTTGAAATCTGACAGATGGTGGGTTATCAGGATAATCCTTGCCACAGAATAATTTCAACTGGTAGATACGCCCTTCATGCACAGTCTAGTAAAGCAACAAATTGAACCAGGTAAACAAGTCAATTTAGATGGTCAGGAACTGATGCCACTGCTTACATAGAATTAAACCAAGACATAAAAACACGATACGTTTATGCAGGGGAAACAACTTCACATTACAACTGTAATTCTAGGAATCTGGTCACGCAAAAACTCTCTCAGATTCATTATAAATGTCATCAGAAAAGTAGGAACTCACTAGAACACATCTGTTATCATTTTGATAAGTTAGACACAGGTGATATAGACATTGAATTCTTGCAAAGGACTTATCATCACTACAGAAACTTTGAAATAAGTGACAAAATTTGAGCCATCTTATCCATGAACTTATGAGTATTTAGAAAAGGGAACAGCAAAAATAAACCATTGAATATCAAGATAATAATAAATAAAGTTTCCCTCTTCTGATTTGTAAGGTTTTACATCTACTATCTGCCTGTCCTAACCTATTAGCCATCTTGATTGTACAGATATATATTACAGTCATTTTGGAACATACTCAAAGTACCTAATATGCTGAAAAATGTCAGCTATGAAGCCTTCTGACTGAATAATAACCTACTCCCAGACAACTGAGACCAGCACAACCACAAAAACTGCTCATCTAAGTTAACAAGGACAATATGTACTCAACATTACAAAAGAGCAAAAGAATAGACTCCTTCAATAGTCAGTGTAGAAAAGAAATAAGTCAAATAACCTCTGAAGTTCTACGGGGGTGTTTACCTCAACAAACAGTAACTGAAGGCTCTATAGTCTATAGGATATACAGATGAAGTTTATGAGTTACCCTTTCTTTTTAATACATGACAGCACAGAGAATTGAACCTTAGACCTGCAAACTACTCAAGCCCCTCACCGCTAGACCAATCTAGTGGCTTGATTATAAGTTAAATAAAAATGCAAATTCGGAATCTAATCACTTACAGTATGAAAAAGTAAAAAATAAAACCTATAAAACCAAGAAGTCCTTCTTCACCAACAGCAGGCAATGCATTGCAGTTAGACAGTTTATCATAAGTCTAACTCTATCAGCAAGGCAGAAAAGGAGCACTCTATTAACAAACTTAGGAGATGCTCAAAAGAGAAAGTCATTTCAATTTAGAACAAAAGGCAATAATCTTTCTCTCTCTCTCTCACTCACACTCACACTCACACACACACACACAAAACCTCTAAGTGAACTGTAAAAGTTTTCCCAAGGAGCTGCACATAACATAATCTAGCTCAAACATGATGCATTACATTCCATGTGTTGCCTATTATATGAAGAATTGGCATTTACAATCTCACTTATAAAGGTGGCATCAGCAACACTTATAAAACAAAAAAGTTAGGAGAATTCGATCAATCAGCAGAGAAGAATAACTTACACCAGGGGGGCCAATGATAGTTCCTGTCCATGATTGCATGTATATATCATCAGCATCGTCCATTCCATAGCTGACAGTTCCATCTCCAATTCCCTTTTCACCTCTCTCAAGCTCTTCCAATAATCTAAAATTTCTAGGAACTGCATAAATCCAAAAATTTGACCAGATAAGTGCAAATGACAACTATATCTTCCACAAAAACCATAGAAAAGATGAAACTGTTGTATTGACCAATAAATATACTCTTTAGCAAATCAAACTTCTGAGTAAGGAAAAGGGAGCAAATAAAATGTGCAAACTACATTGCAAAAATTAGGTTGCATTCAATAGATCCTGAGCACATATTTGGTCACCTTACAAGTTCACTAACTAATCTTAACAAGCTGTAAGCATAGTAAATTGCAGGTTACAACAGAGAAACTAATTGGAAAAGGAATTCCATTTTGGACGGTTTTTTAATCCTTAGATAGACGTTAAGATAACACTTTCTTTTACCATAGTACATACATAAGAAAATGGCAAACTAATTTGCCAGAAGATTATTTGCCAACAAATAAACAAAACTAAGATTAACCTGCGAGCTCCACAAAGAATGCCAAATTCACGAAATGAAAAAGCAGGCACACATTACATGATATTACATTAGCTGTCATATTATAAGGGGGGAAAAAAAGGTGATTTGACCATCCAGGATATACACAATTTATCATCTAGGGCCAAAAAACCCTGTGAGCTCCGCAAAAAATGGCAACAGAAAATGCTAAATTCATAACATGACAAAACAGGGCACAAGTGACATGATATCACATTACCTGTCATATTACAAGAAAAAGAAAGTTAACTGATCATCCAGAATTCACACAATTTATCATACTAGGGGGGCACATGGCACTGTGACTCAGAACACTTAGTCCCTTCCTTCTTTCCATAAATAGATCAAATCCAATTTGGCTTCTCCAAGGATATAGGAGGTGCTCCAGCAGAGTTTCATCTACGGATTTAATGACCAAGTTGTACACCAAATGTAATTTCACTAATTATTTTAAAAATTCATACTGGAGGCTGCCCTGAAGCTTTAAACAGAGTAGCTATCATAATGTCTTTCTCCACCAATTCACAAATAGACTATCATGACTATCCACCATCCGCCTCCATTCTTTTATAAATAAGGCACAGCAGAAACTGGATATTATTAACTGGAAGTAACAAATCATACGAGTTTGGCTTTCCCATTAAATTTAAGAGGATGTTAAACTTTTTTATGCATCAGACGACAACTCAAGAGGGAATCATTTGACCAGCTGGTCCGTTTTAGAATTTGATCAGTAATCCGAAGATGTGACTCCAATTTAGTTAGACTTCATAACAAGACATCAACAGACAGCAGCACAAGGTCTTATGCAATACCATGATGGGCTGCAAACTTTTGAATATAAGAAAAACTGCAATAATTCTCTTGCGGGTAATTAGTTTTATCAGTACAATTTGACTATGGCCTGAATACAATGCTCAACAGAACCAACCAAACAAAATAAGCAACTAATAGAGCACATAAATCATATCTCTAACGCGAAGGCTTAATTCATCGTAACCTGGTTATTACAACCCCAAGGTCAAACAAAGGCTAGCACCTATTCAAAACAACATAAATTTGTAACTATAACAACAACCAAATCTCTATAAGAAAATCCTAGCGCAGTTTATCCACAAATAAATTTCAGAGTTGGGGATTGACGTGATAAAATATTGGTAGAGAAACTCCCATCCAAATTTGGGATGATGGATGTTCAGAAACCAAAAAAATTGCATAATTGAAAATTGGATGCTGGACAACAAAAAATATTAGGAAATCTAGGTCTTCAAAAACTCACCAATGACCCTCGATGATCCTTCGGAACCCATTTTGATGCTGATCTTACACACTCAAAGGGCTAGGGTTTTGCGAATCCTAGAGATAAAAAGGAAGCAAGTTTCGGCGAGAGAAAGAAAAGGGCACCGATGATCACTGTAGTCTAACACTCCCCAAACTACTGTTCGGCAAAGTCGACGGGCCTCTCCACATAACGTCGAGGATACAAGAATTTAAAAGGGTGAGGATCGGTGACACGTGAGTGTCTGCAAAAATGATACTTTTCTTTCCATGGACAATTGGGCTTTCGCAAATCACAAGCCGTTTTCGAGTATGAAGAGATAGAGCCTTTTGAGTTTTTTTTTTAATATAAATTTTTTTTCAGCTATATCATTATTTCATTTCTTATTGTTTAAAATATTATTTTTTATTATATACTAAGAGGTATCAAATTTGTAGAGGCTATCAATTTTTTTTTCATTTATTGTTGATTACTATTATCACAAAATAATTTGATTTTTAGTGTGAGTGTAACTATCCTAAACAATGACACCAAAAGAAACTTTTTCAAGAAAGGAAAAAAAAATTGGGATGCATGCGTCATCATCCCAACCACACATACAACCCCAAGTTGATCCATTGTGTCTCGCAGTGGCGGAGCCACGTTGCTTTGAGAGGGGACATATGCACCCCCTCACCTTGGAGAAATTATAATTAAAAAGATATAAGTTTTAGTATTTTGCATCTTCTACTTCTAATATTTTGCACACCCTACTTTTTATATTTTTAATTATTATATTTTAAATTAAATTGCACCTCCTGGCCCAGGGTCTTGGCTTTGCCACTGGTGTCTCGGGTGTTATGTTTAGGGATGAGGGCTCGTACTAAACCATAGTTTTTTTTTTTAATATAGCCATTAAAATTTAAACTTTAAAAACCTTACATCTGCTATAAATAAGTCAATCCCCAACCTAAGCTGAATCTCCTTTATTTTCATTCACTCTCAATTTTTTTTTTCGTCTCCTCTTCTCTTTTCTCCTTTCACAAATTGAAATTGAAAGTGAAGTGTTCAACTTATAAGAAAAAAGAAAAATTAAATGTTTTCATTCACCTTTCAGTGCAACGTGCATGCAATTATAAATGTACATAGTAAATGATAGATGTAGACAATATTGAGGATGTTGTTGATAATGCAGACGATAAAATTGACTTTGGAGTGAGGATGGCAATGACGACACCAACCCCACCTCACCTATGTCATAATATGCCCTTGCAACTTGGTACTTGTCATAAATACATAAGGAGGAAATGGACAAACCTAAAATATCAGGGTTAATTTAGGCATGCCCTTGAAATGAGGATTTAAACCTATTAATCAACCTTGTATTTTCAGATAAAGATTCATTAATGTTGGCATTTGAATATGTACTTTATCGAAAGACAGTAGAACTATAAAGGTGGAGAAGTTGGAAGCGAAATACATCAAGGCCAAGAATCTCAACTTTAGACATAGTTGCGGTTGAGAGGCGAGGACAATGCTTGAAGGCTACATTCAATATGCGATAGAGGACAAAATACTTCGGAGATCACCATTGTGTTGCTTTAGCAATATCACAAGACGACTATAAACCCCTAACTTTAGGTGTAACATATCCTATTTACTTTACTCTGATAGAAATATTGCGGAATTGACAATTTATTTGCTTATAATTTCCTGACATAATGTTGGGGTCTTACATCATCAAACCATAATTAAAAGAGACTACACAATATTAAACATGTGGTCAACTTAATATTTCATACATTATTTTAGATAGAATTACTGATATTAATTCCCAACCATAAAGTTCTATTAAAGTTTGAGGTAACATTGAAAATGCAATGACTCGTTAGTTATACAACCACGCAACCTTGGTGTCATAACATTATTACTACCACTATCCAATGGAAAGGCTAAGTGTCTCCATCTTTTCTTTCTAAGATCTTCCAATGCATGTAATTTCTTCAATCCAGCACATCAATCTACTATCAACATAGTATTAGCCAAACAGACATTTCTATATACGCATTATTAAGTTTAGTAAAAATTCAGTCTCATTAAAAACATTATTAGTTTTGAAAGTTAGTAATAGTTTAGTTGCTAAATTTCTAGAAAATTTAACTTCCCCCAAAGTTAGCTCTTGATTAAATTAATATTAGATGAAATAAATAATAAAGATATTTAGTTAATAATTACATGTGGAAATGTGGGATTTTCTTGAGTTTTAGCCATTGGGAAATTTGAGGAAGTTATTAATAATATAATAAAAATGTATGGGATCAATTTGGAATTTAATAGTAATTATTAGGAATTTATAATAATTAATTAGAAATAATTAAATAATAGATAATTAAATAATAAATACTTAAGAAAAAAATTTCAAAAAATTCCTTGAACCCTTAAAGCCTTGAAAATATTAAAAAAAATTATTTGCGAAATAAAAAATATTTAGGTAAAAATTTGAGGGTTAAAATATAAATACTAAAAGTTTAAGGCTCAAAATGTAATTTCAACTGAAGACTAAAATATATTTTTTTCATGATTAAAAAAAGATTTTTCCCAAAACAAAAATAGAAGAGCTAGGAAGAAATCTTTTTATATAAAAATGATTATATCGATAATTAAAACAATTTTCATAATTCCAAACTAAGAATGAGAAACTTCAAGTTAAAGACCTGTCAACCAAAGCTAATCCAATAGCATGCTTGTAGAAGAAGTTGATTGAGTGGCTTCCTAAGGAAGTTAGCCACCCTCCCTCCCTATAAATATCTTCCCCTCAAAACATAACTTCAAACAAGCACTCCTATGCCTTCACTTTACCAAAATCACGAAAGAAAGAGAGAGAGGCTGAAAGACATAAAGAAAGTAGAAAACAAATAAAGTTGGGGGGGGGGGGAGAGCATGAAAGTGTGAAGGAAAGGGAAAACAAGAGCAACAGTAAAAAGGAAAGAGAAGAAGAAGGAGAACAAGTGGAAAGAAGGTGGCAAACTAAAGAAGAATACTTGTAACTTTATAATAAGAATACTTATGCATTGCTTCTTTTCCTTTTTTGTTCACTTGTCTATGGAGAGGAGTTAAGCACTCTATCTTACATTCTTGCATCTCATGGTTGTTTGTTGAACTGTAATGGTTATGCTAAGTCTTGAAAATGGTAGGAACCCCATAAGGGACATGTAGGAAGCTCAAATCCTTAAAAGTTGTATAAAAACTTTCTATAAAATGTAGAACTTGGAAATTTCATTTAGAAGCTTGCATACTTGATTTGTGGCTATTTAGCATGTATATGTGCAAGAATGGCAAGAAAATTATCAAAACCCAAGTGGGTAACAAACTTCATTTGTAGTCGGTAGAAAGCAAAAATCAAGTAACAATCTTGTGTCTAGGTGCTCAAGGTACAAATAGACTCCAAATGGTCTAAATTTTTAGTATGTCATGATCTACATATAGAGGAACTAAGCATGCCAAATTTTGTGAATTTTGGAGCTCGTTTATTCACTCAATTGAGCACTTAAAGTGCCCTTATTTTTAAGTTCAAGCCTTTTATAGGCAGTTTTACAAAGTTGAAGAATTGAAGAGCTAAACAAATCCTTTTTGCTCTAAGGTTTAGTTGGTAATTTGTTAAAAGATAAAGGATACTCTCTATCAAATTTGGTGAATTTTGAAATTCTATACTAAAAATGGCATAAGTTGGAATTTGGCTACAAAATCGAAATGCAAAACAAAGCCTGTTTTGCTCTACTTATGTCACAGTGCCCCATGTAACAACTAGAAAAAAGAAGAAAAAGAAAAGAAGAAGCTAAAAAATTTTTGAAATGCTGAAATTTTTTAAATTTGCTAGCTATAGCGAGAAATGGCCTAACTATCACGAATATACCTATTCGTTATAACAAGAAATGATCTAGCTATAGCGAAAAATGATCTAACTATAGTGAGAGTGCCTTCTCGCTATAGCGAAAATGCTTCTAGCTATAGTGAGTGTGGGCATCCCATACAAAAACCAGAGAGCTGCTCGCCGTAGCGCGCTATAGCAAAGGCAGGGGTTTGAGACTGATACGTGCTCGCCGTAACGAGGGTTATGCTTCGCTATAGCGAGGGTTAGTCTGGAAAAGCGTGAAAAAAAGAATTTGACTTATTAAAGCGACCCAATTCATTTCTTCTCCTTCTAACCGACTTAAGCTCCCTCTAAGATAGAGAAAAGGGCAGAGGAGAGAGAGAGAGGCACCTAGAGAAGGAAGGAGAACAAGAAAAAGGTAAGTATAACTTGAGATTTCCCTAGCTTTTCTTCTTGGAATATTATTCTTCTCTCCTTGTCCTCTTTTCTTATGGTTTTGGTGATTGAAGTAGTTATGTTTTAAGCTTGGTTCAGAAGAGGGAAAGTGAAAAACCACTCTTGAAGGAGGTTAAAATTCATGTAGCTTTACTTCCTTAATTTCCTTTCTTGAGAGCTTGAGAGAGGAAGGATAGTTGGTGAATTTCTAGAGAGAGAAAGAACCAGTAGTTTCTTATATACTTGGTAGGATTTGTTAAAAAGAAACCCCTAGCTTTGTGAATAAGTGTTGAGTTATGAGAGAGTAATTCCATGCTCTTGTGTGTTTAGGCTCAAGAGAAACACTTCTATCTAGTTGTGATAGTGGAACCAAGAAGGGAGAAGACAAATTGAAAGGGAAGGCTTGTGTTAGCCTATAAGGTAGCTCTCTCCCCCTATCTCTCATGCATGAATGTGTGTTTAGCTTGTTCTAAAATGTGTGTATGTGTATTTTCAAGCTATGAAAAGTATGCTAGCACACCTTTACATGTCATAATCCTTGAGACTATGTTATGTGTTAAATGAATCCATGATGGTTGTATGAGTTTGCTTGAGTGTGGAAAGGACAAGAACTCTTTCCTTGGGTAAGGATGAGCCAAGAACCCTCAAGCTTGGTTGAGACAAAGCAAAGGGTCTCCCAAAAGTAATATGGACTCTCAAGAGTAAGGTTGAGTCCAAAGTGCTCAAGAATAGGTGAGACAAGTCCAATACCCATGAGGAGAAGTGTGAGGCCAATCCAAACACTTGGTGAACCCTTGAATGTCTTGTATGATTGATTCATATGCCAAGGTTGTTTTTAAAGTGTCCATGATTTTCACTTTTTTCACACATGCATTTGAAAAGCTTGTTTTACACATATTATGTATGATTAAATGAGAGATAAGCTATTGGGATTCTTTAAATCTCATTCCCTCCTCTCCACTATCTTAACATGCCAGGTGGACCAAGTGAACAAAGACATGGGAGCCACCAAGCTTGAAGTTAGGGAATTCAGTGAAGGATTTGTAAAATAGTCATTTTGTTACCATTTTGTTGTTAAGAGATGTAATCTAATGATGTACATGTGTATGCACTTATGAATACTTGTAAATGGATATACATATGGTATATGTATGAGAATTAGAACTATAGTACATGATGTAGTAAGTTTTTGGTATGAATAGTAAGATCTTAGCATTATCTACAGGGTGTATGTTTTGGTGTGGGAGAGTGAGTTTTGCAAAGCTAGGTTGTTAGACATTCGAGCCATATTTAATAGCCTATGTTGATACTTTCCCATGTGCTCATAGAGCCTTAAGAGTAGGAGAAGCCAATTTGAACCCTTGGAGCCCTTTTTTAGCAAAGGAAAGTGGTACTTTGCCCCCTTATGTTAAAGTCTGACCAAATGACCTCTTCTTGCCTTGAAATTTGGCATGTGACTAGATCTTCCCTAAAGGTTTTTGGAAATCCAAATATTAGGTCATTTGGAGGTCTGTGAAATTTTCTATGATTTTTCAAAGTTGGTATTAGAAATTTGGATTTGCATCAGCACTGTTCATTTGGTCAGTTGTGTAATTGTGTCATCCGAGGGGCAAATGTGGTCCAATGGCTACAAAATTTTATAGGCAGAAACTAGACATTTATAGTGACTTGTATCAATTAGAAGTACCTCATTTGGAGGTCTAGAGAGGAAGATATGAATTTTTGAAGTTTCTGCCCAATATTAGTCATCTTGCCTGACTAGAGGCACTGTTCCATCGATTTTTGAGAGTTTGGCTTGATGAACTGATCTAGAGATATTTTTCCTCCCTAGTTAACATCCACATATTTCTATATTAGTATCATTTGCATGCATTGAATTTTTTTGAAATTAGTTGGACATTTTTGAAATCCATATCAATAAACTGTGACAGCATCAGAACCCAACCCAACTTTTGGACCATTTCATGTATCAAATGTCCTATGTGTGGGATGTTATGACTTGCACATATTTTTAACATGAAGTAGACATCTCAAGATTTCCAGAATGACCAAGATTACATGTTTTCAATTTTTCTAGATTTAGTTGTGATTTTTCAAACTTTGCCTAGAAATGAGGCCAAGTCTAGCCGAAAATAAATATACATGTCCCATATCTCTTTTTGGTTTTCATGGGTTTAAAGCATGTTTTTGGGATTGAAATGAGTTGTAATGGTGTAATTAAATATGAGGATGTACAGCACGAGCTCACACAATCCATATGACACTAAAATGCATTTTTAACCATGACACAATGTTAAGAAAGTGTATGAATCCAATGAGAAAGATCTCACTTATTCTTCCTATATCACCCATGAGCATGAGTGAGGGATGATGGGCATGAGTTAGAAAGATGGTGTTACACCCCGCGTTCTATCTAAACTCTCCAAATAAACTAAAACATGATCTAGGCTATGGTGCTTGATAAGAGATGCTCTTCAGAGATGGGATTTTATAAATTTCTAATTTTATAATAAGTCTCTACGAGACAGATTTATTAAAAGATGATTTTTTAGTATGAAATGACCACCATCAATAAGGATAGAGTTTTTTTCGACATGAAAGAAAAGAAGAATATAATCATATGTGAATAAAGGAGGTTAGGCTCCCTCTTAGGTTAAGTCTCAATTGTCTCAGGGACAATGTTATGATAGAGGGTCGTTGAAGGTTATGAGACCTTCAAGTCACTTTAGATTTTAAGTTATAGATTACAATTTGTGGATCCACTCTAGGGGACACTCTAAATACGTTTACTTCTATATATAATGTGTTTTAATGATTGTAAGGACTAAGGAGAATAATCTTTCTCCTTGATGGCACTAAAAACTTAAGTCTCACACCAAGTACTATAGGATGCTTGATGGACTACCAATGATTTCAAAAAACCAATTTATATCTAATAGTATGGGATCTTTAGTATGGTTCTTGGGTATTAGTTTTCTCTGTTAACATTGCTTCTGAGGCACAATCATCTAGGTTTACTTAAAGAGGGCATGCAAAGTGATATGATATATAATGATTTAGTCATTATAGTACTGTTCTATATGAACTATGGTAAGGCCTTATAAAGGCAATAATGAAGCATGTTGGTATGTACCAAGTTTGTATGGTACATAGAATTAATGAACTAAGCCTATTGAATATTGCTCAAAAGTGTTACCTAGATATAGTAAATGATATTTCAATGAATATATATAGTATTATATCTACATGTGATTATGTATAATATGTTGATTATTATGAGCTCAATTATATTTATCATTCCACAGACTGTGATATTTGAATATGACATGTTGAACATGTTAGTTCATATGTAAAGATGAACATAATTTAGAGTGAATGTGCATGTGTATTCCTTATGATTTGATGTTCTTATACATTCATAATCTTCTATTTATATTGTTATGATGTGATATGTTTATTATCCTTATACACTATAGTCAAGAGGAGGAATTAAAAAAACTATTTTCTGCAATCATGGTAATTGAACCATTACTAGTTTTCAAAATTAATAAATGTTCTTATTGAAAATATAAATTCTCACTACACTTAGTAATATGTTTAGATAGGGACTGAAATACTGATGATGCTGTGCATGATGGTAGATTGGTGTGATTAGGCAAAGGTCAAGTCAAAATGGGTGTCAAGATCAACCCTAGGAAGTTAAGATGAATAGATAGTTGTAATAATGAGACACTGATATATATTTGGTCATCTAGCCTAGAAACTAATTGTACTATCATATGCTGATGTTTGAATGTTGTGATGATATTATTTGTAATTTCATAATTTTATGAATGTTATAGAATTCATTAACAGGTATATTGTTAATTAAAGGTTTATGGAATTTGTTTTAAAATTGAACTGCCAATGAGAAAAGAAACTTTTTACTGTCAAAATTTCACTACTTTGATAAACCCATAGGTTTCATAGTGCCTTAAAAGTTAGGGTGTTACTAAAAATATTTATTTCTTTTGTATCTCATTATTTATGGCATATAAAAAAATTAGCTGGAAAATAATATAATATACAAGTTCGCGTTAAAGTACCATATCATGCATTTAGGTATAACATCATATATGGAATACAATAATATGTAGATCAAATAAAATTGCACAAAGTTGTACATTAAGTGATATTAGTACCACTTGATCATTTCTTATCATGAAGCAACATGCCTAGTTTACCATACATGCATATCACATACACATGGTACATACTATCATGCTTAATTATTACATACACAAAACCTTAGTGTGTTTCATATAAAATAGGCCTTCAACTGGTACATTAGTATGTTAAGGTAGTTATGTTACATCATTGCATACCCTTCTAAGGAGACATAAATGATCCTACCTTAAAAGCATTGTCTATAATGAAAACTATTTCCATAAGTACTATATCAAGCATCCTATATTAGTGACATTAGGTTTTTAGTGCTATTAAGGAGGAAAACTAGTCTCCTTACTCCTTATGATCATCTAAATATATCATCACTTTCATGGACAGGAGTAAATATTACTAGGGCATCCCTTAGAATGGATCCATAAATCCTAACTTGAAACCTAAAGTCATATAAGGGTCTTCCAATCCTTATGACCCCTCTGTCATAATTTTGTTTTTGAGAGAATGGGACTTTAACCCTCAAAACTCTATTCCTAATTATCATATTCTTTTTTTCTTATAAACAATTTCTTATAAGGTCCTAAGCCCTTAAGAACATTGCCTTTGCTGATGAAGACCATCTCTTATCAGAATTTCACCCTCTTGAGAACTATGTCTCTTGAAAACTATTTCCAAATTAGGATATGAGAATTTTATCTCCTGAAGACCATCTTCTATTGAGATTCCATTCTTTGAGAACCCTATATTTATCCTAAAATCCATTTTGTTCTAGCATTATATCAGCATCAAAGCCATAATCATTATATTATTTAAATTATATTCTAAGTTATCCAAGTCATATTTCTTGGTCAACCATACATTATTTAAATACAAATATAAATAAATAGCATAACATCAACAAGTATAGTTATAAGTGCACATTAACTAGAACATAGACAATCCACAAATAAATTATTCATGACCAGTGAATAATGTAATATTAGTGAGTATAACCTGATATTCAATACAATTATAGATAATCCATATTTGTTATAGCAAAAGCAATTAAAACATGTTAATTATACAAACCATGCATGTTACTAGGCTTAATCTATGGAATTACAATTACTAGTTGCTTGGAAAATTTGTAATGGAACCATTTTCCTATTATCATATCTTTTAGTATTTTCAATCTCTTAAAAGTCCATATCTTAGTCCATGATACTCCATTGTTAAGGTCATCCATGCAATGGGATAGTTCATGATTTAGTCACCTATGCATGAGGTCTAAAATAAACTCATTTGCATGAGGAATTAGGTGAAATATTATTTGGTTTAGGTTTTTTAGGTTCTAGAGGAAGTTAATAAGTCAACTATATTTGAACATGTATGGGTAACCAAGCATTCAATCATGTAAAGACACAAGCATTAATAATTAATCACCTAAATATGAAATGATTCAGCTTTTACTTCATGTGAATTCCACTCTTTTCACTTACCTAAGAATCATATGTGTAATACCATATCAAGATAGCACTTAATATATGTCACAAAGTGCCTAAAATATCCATTTGCATAAATTTAATACTTTTAACAATGGAATTTACTAACATTAAATGTCAAATTAACTCATTTCTAATTAAATGAGCCATTTCATCTTACCAAACTCATTTTCCATCCATTATACACTTGTTCATACACAATCATTATAAAATGAGGTATGGAATTCAGGTTTGGAGCATATACATAAAGACTAGCCAAATTCATAAGCTTTCATGCAATTCCATATTCTATCACAATTTTAGAAATTCATAACTTGAGCTAAAAAATTTCAAATCCCACAAACTAGCGCTTTTTAGAAATCTCAAGACATCATCTAACTACTGTAAAAATTTCAAATAAAAACCATGTCATTTGACTCACAAAATTCTAATAGAATAGTAGTTGGTTAGTTTTTTGCACTGTTACAGACATGCAACTTTAAAAATTCATATATCTCACTACAAAGCTCTAAATTGAGTGATCTTGGTGGTTATGGAAAGCTTATAATGCCAAATATATAATTGTAAAAGTCATAATTGTGGACTTCATTTGATCCTTTAAATACACTAAAAACCAGACTGACCAAATAAACAATATATAGGAGTTTCTACAAAATTCAGTCAATTTTGAAAAATTATAATAAATTCCCTAGAGCTCCAAAAATTGTGCTCTTTGGGTCTGTGAAAATATCTAGAGGAGATCTAAAGTTTTTCCAAATTTCATGTCAAAATTTGTCCATTTGGTTTGATTTTGGCTTAGGGGAAGAATATGGTCTAAAATGACGCGCAAATGGTTCCAAATGAGCTAAAATGCTTCTTACATGCAATGTGACCATTTGAGCACATCCAAAACCTTAAATACGTAATACCCCTAAATTAATTAAGGATAATTATAATTAACTAGGGATTAATATAAGTTTAATTAAGAAATTACTTAAGAAAAGGTGGACATTAATTTGGGCTTTATGGTTAATTTAATTATGCTTTGGGTTAATTGTAGAAGCTTAATTTTAGCCATAAGGAGATCCAATTCTATTTTTTAGAGGCCCAATATTTATTTGTGCAGACCTAAATGTTAATGGACTTTTTTAGCTTGGCCTAACTCTCATATATGACCCATGTAATCTTATAATCCATGGCCTAATAAGGATAAAACTGAACCCACTTAGAGTTGAGCTTTTGGGTCAGCCCAAGACCTAAACTTAAACCCTAAACCCTTAGTAGCCTCTTCCCCCATTTTGCAAGAACAAAACACACATGAAGCACAAGAAAATTCAGAGGTTTTAGAGAGAAGTTAGGGTTTTTGCCAAAAATATATCTTCTCTCACTTCTAGAGTCAAAATCAGCTAAGGTGACTGTTATATAACTTAATCCTCTCCTTTTTCTCTTTAATTTGGCCTAATTGGTTTCTTATTTAGAGCATTTTCACCACATCCAAAATTTGATATGGATTATTTGATGTTTTCTTGGAGGATTTTTGGAGATTAAGGCTAGGAGAGATATTGAGTAAGTGTAAACTCCTCATTTTGATGCATTTTCTATTGGTTTAAGACCCCCATAGTTGATTTGTAGTATTAGTGTTAATTTTGTATGAATTTGCCTAGAATTTAAGGTGATACTCTAAAGTTATTGGTAGGGGAAACATTTAATCCAAATTTTGTTCTTGTAGTGGCTGGGTAAGTGTCCTCTAAGTAGCTATTGGTGGTTTAATTCTTTGAGTATTGGGTTGCTACTATAATTGATTAATAGGAATGGTAATGGTCTGATTTTATGTTCATAAGCTAAAGTAGCATTATTGTTGACTCTCAAGGAATTGTTTACAAGTAAGGTAACTAGGGTTAATGTTAAATTCCATGCATATGTCTACTTTAATTTTATATTTGCTGTACATGTATGATTTTGAAATGCATAATGAATGGTTGGTTATCTGATATATTGTGTTTGGATCTTATGAGTCTATAATGGAGTTATGGTGTGGTTGCCACTAGTGCATTGTGTTTCAATCAAGCACCGGTTTATGATTAGACCCTTACATGCACTGAGCCTAGGTTGTACTCATTAGGAAGTTGGTGTTGTGGACGGGCCTCTCCCCATGTTAGTGGCCTTTAACATGTGGAATTGTGATTACTAGTATGGGATAGTAGTCACTGATAGCCTAATTATTTCATTTGCTGATATGATTGATATAATTTCTTATGCTCATCTTAATTCATGTATATATGTTAATTAAATTAGAATATATGAATGGAATTTACTTTTGGTTACTGAGATTTGCATCTCACCCCATTTCATGCAATAATACTTTCATGTGAAGGCTCTTTGGGTAAGGATAAGAAAAAGCAAGTGGATAAAAATCCATGAGCTCCAACCATATGTGGGAAAAGCGACACTTAGATTGATTTGAGTAGAGTAGATGCTAGATTTTGTATTTCTTCTTGTATAGCATCATTATCTAATCATGTTGTCAAGTGTAGGAGTTTGTATTTTGATTACTTAAGATGTATCTATTGAGGAATTAGGCTTCATATTAAATTGGTATTGGATATATAAACTTATAACATTTGATATGAACTTTGTTAAACCTATGATATGATTTACTATTTGGAAATAAAATCATATGATACATTAGATGTTGACTTAAACAAGTGAAGCATAGAACTTCTATTGAAATATGTATTTGAATAGTAAATGTTAGTAGCTTATGAATCCTTGCTATCATTAATCCATGAACTTACTAATATATGGTAGTTAAATGAGTAAGAATTAATACTTAAGTCTTGAATTAGTGATGATGGGTAGGCTGGCTAAATCAGGTAGATGAAAGCTATTAGAGCCTCACAAATTAAGGTAGAATAACCTTAGAGTGTTGATAGATGGAGAGTGGGAGTGTAAAGGATGAAACTTAGGGGAAAATGGCACAAAAGAGGGTCACGCTATAGCCGAAGTGGGCTGAGTCATGGCCATGTGTTAGGCAGAGGCAAGGAGCATTGCGATGCAAAATGAAAATGTTGGCTAAGGAAGGTAACAGAGAGCAACCTCGCTGTGGCATAAGTCGAGCAAATTAAGTGATAAGTGTCCCAGTAACTAGTTTCACCAAGATGTAAATATAGCCCGTCGCGGCACGAATTGTGAAAATTACTATAGTAGCTCCAGATGCATTTTTACCATGGTGCCACATAGGCTCGCTACAGTAAAGGTCCAACTCGCCATGGCAAGATTTGCAAAAAATGTGAGAAGTTAAACTCAAGAGCAAATTCATCCTGGCATGAGAATCTTAGGCCGCAGCGTAAGGTGTGAAACTTAGTTTTTAGGTTCCAATAACCAACTTAGCCACAGTGGGGAAGGTCTAAGCCACGGCGAAAGTTCTCAAACTCTTATTTTTGACTTAGAAACCTTGAATTTCACTATGTTAATGTTATACAATAACTTGAGATCTTTATATGAGGTTTTTATGAGTTGAAATCAGTAGCAAGATGAATCTAAAGTCTTAAATGATAACTATGATCACTTATAGACTTGATTAGTTGTGGTTGTTTAGCTAATGATCTTAATGATATCAAGGTTTAAATTTTTCCCACTTTCTACTATTTTAATTAATCATAATGACTTTAGACCTTGGTTTGTGATTACTAATCATGCTATTAAGCCTAATTATGGTAATTAAGAATTAGGATTGTTACAAAATACAGCATATAGAAGCATCACAACAGGTCCAAATGCTTATGGAATTTAAAATCACTCTCTCACTTGTTCATAAACACACCCATTCCATAGCTCAAAGATGTCAAAAACTTTAGATCTCATACATTTGCTCCAAAATATGGTTCATATAATATATTTACATACTTTTACACATGAGTAAAGAGTTACATCTCATGAATAACTTATACATTCATACTTTGACATCAATTTAAATAAAGCCTTATTCTATTGTCAAAGTAATATGTCCCAAGCTCTTTGGAATCTATTCTTGGCTTCATGAGCATCATCTAGACATGGTTATATAAAAGTGGGGGAGAGTGAGATTCAAAGAATCCCAATAGCTCATTCACCCTTTCAAGTAAGCATATATGGCATGTAATCATGTTAAGGAAAGTAAGCAAGCGCCAATTACTTCCAAATATCAAACATAAACACATCTCTAAGGCCATATGAATATATTAAGATCAAAAGCAAGCCCTAAGGACTCTTGGTCTAGCCTCCCCCAGTTATTGGGACTTTGGGATTAGCCTTACCCACTTTTTAAGAACTTTTAACTTAGCCTCATTTATTCTTGAGACTTTTGGACTTGTTTCACTTATTCTTAAGAACTTTTGGCTTCACCTCAACTAACCAAGGGACTTTTGGCATAACCTTAAGTGTAATAGCTTAACCTCTTGGCTTTTACACAATGGTCTCATTGTCTATCTCAATGTATCTCATGCATATTGGAGCACAATTCTAAGGAAACACACACTTTAAGCATGAATAATTGCGTGATTGGAAAGCCACATTCTTTATTCATGGCTTTTAAGGACTATGTGAACTCACCTATATCATTTCCTATATATAACACATTCATTCAAGTCATAAACATCATCATTTAACTCATGCATCATGGATTTGGAAGCCATGCACCAAAAAATTAAAGTTTGCTCTCAAGTTGGCATGTCCTTTCATAACTAATTCTTAAAAAATTGAAATCATACATATGTTAACTTTTTGAAAAGCTTTAGATGTTAGCTAAAAATAATTCTAGACTAATGCAATGGCATTTAACCCATATAAATTGATGAAACAGTATCAGAGGTTGAACTGCATTATTAGTACTATCATGCAATTTCAAAAATTTGGTTCTCTATCTACAGAGCTCCAAATGAGGTGATCTCGGTGGCTATGGAAAACTTATGATGTATATTTA